>CM060934.1:568322943-570722943 GCA_030765085.1 Allium cepa | reverse complement strand
AATCAAAGCATGAGCACGGCATGCTGTAGATACATGAAAGTGTTACATACATTAAATGCTTTCAAACTTCAACCAGTAAATTGAAATATTCACAAAGTACAAATACAGTATAAGGAAGCTGTCCAAAAAAAAAAAAAAATTATTTCAGTACTTCACTTAAACCTGCCCACTTCTTTATATACTTGAGAATTGTCTTAGTTCATTCGTTCAACAAACTGAGAAAGAACAGAAAATTAAAAAGAAAGAAAAACATAAGTGTCATTTATTCACAAGCTCAACTTCATTCAAGCTTGAAAACAAATTTTTGAAGAAAGAAGAACAGAGGGAAATTCAAACTGCAGTTGCAAAACAATTATAGTCTCTGCTCACCCATTATACAGGTGAGTAAACATGATTTGTAAAGGACATTAAGTTTATTTAAAATAGTTTAAACTTCCATTATAACTTTTGTTCATTTTACAGTATGATAATATACCAGTTATGCTCTGTGTCATTCATGCAGGGATACATTTGTTATTAGAACTAAAGTCTGTTTGCTTTAAATCACTGTCATGCTTGGATTCTTTTCAAATAAATCAAGTAGTTTTAATCTTCAAACAAGTTTTGTAAAGTTGTTTGAACATACAGTAGTTTTTTTTTCCACTGTAAACTTGTTTACAAGTATCCAACAAATACTTGACAAAAATAAAAATGATTTTTACAGTAACCATAGATTTTATAATAAATTCAAAAATTTTAATTTAATGATTTGAATATATAACTTGAGTTCTTACTTCCATTTATGATTTTTAAAAACAAAATGAGGATTTTTAGTTAGTTATTTTAAAGGGTAATCTGTAAGTGAATAAAAATTTAACTTTTATGAATTTGTAACGATCAATTCAATTATAAATGCTAAAATTTGGTTGGTAGCAAGTTTTAACATCAGAGATTGCACGAAAATTGTCAAAGAATTTTTCTATGGCGTGAGATTTGGATTCGAGGTCGCATTAGGGTTTCAATACCATTTTTTTTGAGTTCTGTAAAAATTTCGATTGCGCCCTCTTGAGTTGATCGAGCTTCACGAGGACTTGGGGAATGGTGGCTCGGGGTATGAACGTGGTAAGACCGCAGTCACAGATTTTCTGGTGGACTGAGGAGCGTTGGCAAAGGGGCTTTTGCGTGGTGACGTTGAGTTACGGTTCGTCAACACGGTGAAATTTCGATGCCGTGTTCTTTGGGTCAAATCGATGAGGGATTTCGAGTGTATGGGGTGTTAGTGACTTGCTGGAGTCATAGGTGATCGCCAGAGAGGCGTCGCTGCCATGTACATGTGCACGACTTGGCCTCTGTGTCAGTAAAAGGGGGTGTGGTCTGGGTACTCGGTGATGTTATCGAGCAGAAGGGGGTCAAACTCGGGGTCGAACTCGAGTGCGTGGTGGAGGCTTATTTCCAGTTTTGATTATAAGCGTTAATAAAAAAAAAAAGAAGAAACTGGAAGGAGATAAGAAACTGGGATGAGGAAAGAAATGGGAAGTCTCGGGGAGAAGACGTGATGGAACCGGGGTAGACGCGAGTGAAACACTGCTTTTACTCGGGTTGTTTTATATGGGCTAAGCCCATTCAAATCTTTAAGTCAACAATGTTAATAAAAATTTTGTGTTTTGCAATATAAACAGTTTAGATTTTGTTAAGTTAAATTTTTAACAAATGCTTTAGAATTTGTTAATTCTTTAATTAGGTAAAGAAAGTTTAAAATCAAAATTTATTTAACTCTTTAAATTAAATGATTAAATTTTAAAAGAAGAATTTTAAATCAATTTACATTAAAATTTCAATGTAACAATAAATTAATTTTTAAAGTATAAAACAGAATTTCAAATGAAAATTAAGGTAAACGATTTTTATCAATAGTTTTGAAAAGGAATTTAGAATAATTTAAAGATTTTGATTAAAATTGATTTAATAAACAATTACGTACTCAAATAAATTTATAATTAAGAATTTATTGATTTGATAAAGCAAGTTAATTAATTTAATTGGCAGTTAATTAAAATAACTAATTAAGGAAAAATCAATGTATCAAGATGATTAAGATTAATTTAATTATCATTAAGAATAATAAATCATTGATTGAATAATCAATAAAATAATTATTTGGTTAATTTATCTCATTCGTTTTGATTAGTAAATAATTAACTATTGTTGTTAACTTATATTGATATCTCTGTTTTGTTTGTAATTCTGTATGATGTAATTGCCATGTTATTGCACTGTGATTATGATTTGTTCTGTATTGATGTGAAAACCCTGTTGTCCGTAAAACGGCATTTAAACTTCGATGCGACAGGGAATCGGATTTCAGTTGGTTATCCGAAACCCACATCGAACCTGTGAATATTTGTGAATGACATCCACATGTTTTAAAATTTGACACTCACTATTTGAATTAGCCGGGAAAGGACCTTTGTGTCATATAACCCATTTCGAATATGTGATTCGACGTTATGGATAGCAATTGAATACCGGTGTTGAAGACCGGGTATTTGCGAGAGCGATATGATGACCTGTCGATTGACTCTGCACCGAGTTGCTCCGGTATAGAGTTCTCCATATGTGATGGGGAATCCGATCAGGATTGTAGATATCCGGATTGCAAGGACTTCTTTGGAAGTGCCTTCGGTTCTGTTCGAGCCCGGAACAGACTTGTATGGATAGTATGTCTGACATTACAAATTGAGATATAAAGCCGATTTCTTTCAAATATATTTCTGTTTGTGGCGGAGAATTTATTCTTTTAGCTTAACACCCTTCTCTGAGACGTACGAGCTCAGAGGTTATATAGTTGAAGGTTATCAGCAATATATTCTAAATTTGGTAATGTGACATGCTGAGTGTTGCTGTGAAATGATCATTGTGTTGATCATTTGAGATAGGATCATTTGTTTGATCGTCTATCTTGGTGATCATTTCTATGATCATTTGTTGACCCAAAGCACAGTTTTTGTATAAAGCGTGTTTTTGTGGACGAGACTTCGTCGGACCTCACACCCCGAAATGGTCGAAACAGGAAAGATGCGGCAAGGTTATTGGGGGTAGCACCCCTTAGGGTATGTGCATTTCCTTCTGGATAGAAGTGGTATCATGGTATGGAGCCCAGATACTTAACTTATGTTGATATCGCAGATATATATATTACTTGTGATTTGTTGCTGGGGCCCCGGTTAAAGGTTGGTTACGACCGGGAGATGGCATACTCGTGTCAGGTGTTACCCAGTTAGGGGTAACCCGGCCTTGTGTTGGCAGAGATCCGGTTTGGTTCTCGGGGACGTCCTTCCAGAGGCATTCTCATATGGCAATGGAAAGTTCCTTGGCCTGACCATTTGTTGGAAATCCAATTCTCAATACGAAACCCTGTACGGTTTTAGTTATAGAACCTGCCATTTACTTATGGTGGTCGCTACTGTTTAGATGGTAGCTATAGTAGGCATACGATAATGGTCGTATGCTGGCTAAGATTAATATTCTATTTTCGAAATGATTTACTTCACTATGAACTAATAATAATATCAAAGAATTCTTTTCTCGTATCAAGCATATTTAACTATCATAAGAAGAAATCTCCTCCAATTCTGCGTTTGCATTGTGTTTGTGGCGGGAGGTCTTATGGTAGTTCCATTTTTAAAAGCATACCGAAAATTCTTTTATAAATCTTGTTTTTATTTAAATGCAACTGTTTTTGTTTACTCATACCAGTTCCTTGACTGATCCGGAGTTTATTGTTTTCTTTCCTAAACTCTGGGTATCCATTATTTCCACACGGGCAGCCTAGTAGCAGGTTTCTGTATTTTGAGTAGCAGTATTTTGGAGCTCTTATCTGGGAGATATCTTAGGAGCTTTTGGAGATTTCAGGTGTTAGCTTTTGGGAGTTCATTATCATCTCTCTCATTTGAGGACTTTTGGATTTATGATTACTGTTGTATTGTCATGATGTTGTATTTGGAGTTGTGGTATATGTATTATGTACTCTGTTGCAGTATGGATATTATGTTGATGTTGTAACTGTGATGATATTTATGATATTGATTATGTTCCGCTGTTTTATATTCATCTAATTGTTGTTATAAGCTCCGACGATGCGAATTTGATGTTGTTTATCGAACATCGAGTTTGGATCGTCACAAGTGGTATTAGAGCTGTTGGTTGAGTAAGAACTTTAGCTACGGAGTATAACACATTAGATGGCTCATTAGAGATAGGGTGAAGTATACCCTAGAATGAGTATAACCAAGACTGAAACTTTAAAATTTTCTTAGTCTATTTCTTTTTACTGCTGATATTCCTTAAGATATCTCGTCTGTATATCTAAATCAATTTTCTTACTAATCTCAGATAGTGAAAATGAGTGGACGCAGAGGAAGAGCTAGGGGTCAAGGCAATGCTGCAGCACCAAATCAAATTCCCCCAGCCGCAGAAGCAGTAATAGAAATTCAGCAGCAGCCGGACTTGGCTGATTTATATAAGAAGTTCGAAAAGCTTGGTGGCAAACCGTTCATTGGCAAAGAGTCAATTATTGACGCTCGAGCTTGGGTAAGATCGTGTGAAAAGATTTTTAAAGGGCTAAAATTGCAGGATGAGCAGAAAAGACTTATAGCTTCTTGGCAACTCCAAGGAGAAGCTTCAGCTTGGTGGGAAACCATCAATATAGATGAACCCGAGGAAGAATTTACTTGGGATCGTTTTAAGGAAGTGTTTGAGAAACGTTACATGCCATCGGCGGGAGTTTCCCGAATGTATCAGGAATTTCTGGATTTGAAGCAAGGAAGTTTGTCGTTTGAAGAATATTTGAATAAATTCAGTGAACTATCTCGGTTTGGCCCGGAATTGCTAAACACACCTCTTAAGAAAAACGAAAGGTTTATCCGGGGAATGAACCAGAAATATCATGGAAGAATGACGGGTCATGTTAAAGAATCTTTTTCAGATTTAGTAGATATGGGGTACAGGTACGCTACTCTTGATATGCAAGAAGCAACTGTGGAGAAAGGTAATTCAACTAGTCCGAATTATAAAAAGCAGAAATTCGGAGGCAAGAAACCTTGGCAAGGCAATGAGAAGAAGAGGAGCATTCAAGGAAGCGCAACAGAAAATGTCACTTGTTACAACTGCAAAGAGAAAGGCCACTATTCAAATGACTGCCCAAAACCGAAGAAGCCAGCTAAAGAATGCTACAATTGTCATAAACCGCGATATTTAGTTAAAGATTGCCCAGTGATGAAGCCAGCGCAGGTGGCAAAAGTCTATGCAATTAAGAAGGACCCCTCATCTTCAAAAGCTGATAAAGGGAAAAGTATTTTGGAAGGTAATTTTACTATTAATAATAGAACTGTTAGAGTTTTATTTGATACAGGAGCTTCACATAGCTTTATCTCCCAACAAACCGTAAATGAATTGGGACTTGAAACTAAATTTGCTAACGATCTTATTTGCGTGAAAAATCCGGTTGGAGGTCCCGCAAATCTTTGTTCATATTGTAAGAAAGTTCCTATTTCATATGCTAGCTATAAATTTCCTATCAACCTTTATGTCCTCGAATTTGACGAATTTGAAATCTTACTCGGTATGAACTGGTTATCGAGATACGAAGCTATATTGGAGTGTAGTAATCGGACAATTTTAATCAAAATGAGTTTTGGAAATTTTATTGAAATCTCTTGTGAGAATCCAAGTCCAAGGAGTGACAGGTTGATGTATACTTTGGGAAATCTTGAACCCACTTTGCAGTCTATACCTATTGTTCGGGATTTTTTCGACGTATTTGAAGAAGTGAAATCTTTACCTCCTCATCGAGAAATAGAATTCCGAATCGATCTTGTACCTAATACTCGTCCTGTGGTTCACGCAAGTCGCAGGATGGCACCCACGGAAAAGATTGAATTGGTTCATCAAACTGAAGAGCTACGAGCAAAAGGATTAATTCGACCAAGTGTTTCTGAATGGGGCTCGGCCATCGTATTTGTTGCTAAATCAGACGGATCTTTGACATTGTGTGTAGATTACCGCGATCTAAATAAACAAACTCTCAAAAATAAATTCCCTCTACCAAGAATTGATGATCTATTCAACCAACTTCATGGCGCTCGTTTCTTTTCAAAAATGGATCTAGCCCAAGGATTCCATCAATTACGAATCGCCGAAGATTGTGTACATCTGACTGCTTTCAGAGGTCCTGATATGTTCTATGAATGGTTAGTTATGCCTTTCGGGCTAACCAATGCTCCAGCATACTTCGTAGATCTTATGACTCGTGTGTTTCGGGAAGTTTTGAATAAATTTATGCTTGTATTCATTGATGATATTTTGATCTATTCTAAGACTAAAGAAGAGCATGCCGAACATCTTAAACTCGTATTGGAAATATTGAGGAGAAATGTTCTATTTGCAAAATTTTCCAAATGCCACTTCTGGGTCAATGAAGTCAAATTCCTTGGCCATATTGTTAATGAAGAAGGAATTTCAGTAGATCCTAGCAAAATTTCCGCTATTCTTGATTGGAAACAACCCACTACTCCAAGAGAAGTTCGAAGCTTTTTGGGTTTAGCAGGCTATTACCGGAAATTCGTTCAAGATTTTTCTAGGTTGGCTAGTCCGCTGACTAAGTTAACAATGAAAAATGCAAAGTTCATTTGGACTCCAGAATGTAAGGAAGTTTTTTAAGAGTTGAAAAAGAGATTGACCACTGCTCCTGTTCTCACTATTGTTAACGGGAACCGAAGCCTATCTGTCTATACTGATGCATGTGGTGAAGGGGTAGGTGCAGTATTAATGCAAAATGGAAAGGTGGTTGCCTATGCGAGTAGACAATTACGTCCGCATGAGAAAAACTACCCAACACATGATTTGGAACTTTTGGCTGTTGTTTTCGCTTTGAAAATATGGCGACACTATCTTCTGGGTAAGAATCTTTTCAGCTTCCTTAATAATTTGCGAAATTAACTAAAGAAATATACTTAATAAACTCTCTTTGTTTTAGGTGAAAAATTCGAATTATTCACCGACCATAAATCCTTGAAATATCTTTTCACCCAGAAGGATCTGAATCTGCGACAACAACGTTGGTTGGAATTTCTGGCATCTTATGACTTAGATATTCTGTATACACCCGGAAAGGCCAATGTGGTTGTTGATGCTTTAAGCAGAAGTTATGCTGTTCTCGCATATCTAGTTATCACTCCTACTCTTCTTAAGAAGATCGCGAGCAAGCAAACCGAAGACAAGTTTCTTCGAGAAATGCGTAGAAGAATAGATCAAGGAGGGGATACTAGTTTTGAGATAGATAATAGAGAAGTTATAAGGATGAAGGGAAGAATTTGTGTCCCTGACATTCCAGAATTGAAACGTGAAGTATTGGACGAATGCCACAAGTCAAAATTCAACATCCATCCAGGAGTCAACAAAATGTATCGAGATGTTAAAAGGACATTCTGGTGGAAAACGATGAGGAGAGACATATCTATTTATGTTAGTCGCTGTGCTACTTGTCAGCAAATCAAGAGCGACCAAAAGAAAGTGGCCGGTTTACTTCAACCTTTGGAAGTACCGAAATGGAAGTGGGATCAGGTATCGATGGATTTCATTGATGGATTGCCTCGTACCAAGAAAGGAAATGAAGCGATTTGGGTTATTGTGGATCGCCTAACCAAAAATGCTCATTTCATTCCAGTTAAATCTACTCGGACCGCAGCAAGCTTGGCAGGTATATATATAAAGGAAATTGTTCGCCTCCATGGTATTCCCAGCAGTATAGTGAGTGATCGTGACCCGATCTTCACTAGTAGATTTTGGGAAGCATTTCAGGACGCATTGGGAACGAAATTAAATTTCAGTACTGCTTATCACCCACAATCTGATGGGCAGACTGAGAGAGTTAACCGAATTCTAGAAGACCTACTGCGTGCTTGTGTTCATGATTTTGGTGGTTCTTGGGAAGACCATTTGCATCTGGTTGAATTCTCCTATAACAACAGTTATCAGGCCAGTTTAGAAATGGCTCCTTTTGAAGCTTTATATGGTCGTCCGTGTCGATCACCTACATGCTGGATCAAATCAGATGACAGACTTGTTCTTGGACCGGATATGATAAAAGAAGCCACTGAGAAGGTAGACTTTATTCGAAAGAAGTTATTAACTGCCCAAAGCCGTCAGAAGAGCTATTATGACCGTCGAAGGAGAAATATGGAATTTCAAGTTGGAGATTCTGTATTTCTGAAAGTATCTCCGATGCGGGTTGTATTGAGATTCGAGAAAACTGGAAAGTTGGCACCGCGTTATATTGGTCCTTTTCCTATTCTGGAAAGGATTGGTTCTCTAGCATAAAGAGTGCAGTTACCCAACTGGTTGTCTGGCGTACATGATGTGTTCCATATTTCTAATCTTCGGAAATATGTGCACGATCCAGATGATATAATTGAAGAAGCTGCTCAGCAGGATCTTGAAATCACTCCCAACTTGGCAGTTAGAAGGGAACCGATAAAAATTGTTGATCGTGATGAGAAGCGATTGAGGAACAAAATTGTGAAATTGGTCAAAGTTAAATGGAGTGGCGATCCAAAGGACTGTACTTGGGAGACCGAAGATAATATGAATAAATCATATCCCAAATGCAGAATTGACATCTCGACTTAAAACTGTAAGTCATTTCCTTATTTATAAATTCGTCTATTCTTTGTTTTCGTTTCTCTCTCTTTCAATTTCGAGGACGAAATTTTCTTAAGGAGGGGATATTGTAACATCCCGAAAATTATGAATTTAAATTTTAGTAATGTATTTGAACTTTTTGAAATTTAAATTGAAAAGTTATAAAGAAATAAAATATGAACAAAATTTAGTGTTTTTAGTTAAAACTTTTAATAGAATTAAAACAAATATTGTAATAAAATCACATAGTTATTTAATGTTAATAACTAAAACAACTTTTCCTTCTAATAAAGTAAAATAATAAATTGTGGTAGATGAGCTTTTAATAGAAATAAAATTGTTAAAGTAAGTTATGATGAAAATTATAAAATTTAAATCACATAATTATAATATAACATCTAAACAAGTAAACAAATAAACAAATAAACAAATAAACAAATGAACAAGTAAACAAATAACAAAACAGTAAGAAGAAATAATAAATTAAGATTTCTGTAAGCATACAAGGGAGCAAATGAACATTGCATACATACTTACAATTAATGCTATACACTTCAGCCATAAAACAAGATCTGCCAAACCAAACTTGTACTGGCAAGAATTTAAATAAAGACTGCTGTAAACATGCTCTCATTAAATGCTATTTCTCCTCAGCCCATACACAAACATACATCAGCCTAAATCAATGCATGAGCACGGCATGCTGTAGATACATGAAAGTGTTACATACATTAAATGCTTTCAAACTTCAACCAGTAAATTGAAATATTCACAAAGTACAAATACAGTATAAGGAAGCTGTCCAAAAAAAAAAAAAAAAATTATTTCAGTACTTCACTTAAACCTGCCCACTTCTTTATATACTTGAGAATTGTCTTAGTTCATTCGTTCAACAAACTGAGAAAGAACAGAAAATTAAAAAGAAAGAAAAACATAAGTGTCATTTATTCACAAGCTCAACTTCATTCAAGCTTGAAAACAAATTTTTGAAGAAAGAAGAACAGAGGGAAATTCAAACTGCAGTTGCAAAACAATTATAGTCTCTGCTCACCCATTATACAGGTGAGTAAACATGATTTGTAAAGGACATTAAGTTTATTTAAAACAGTTTAAACTTCCATTATAACTTTTGTTCATTTTACAGTATGATAATATACCAGTTATGCTTTGTGTCATTCATGCAGGGATACATTTGTTATTAGAACTAAAGTCTGTTTGCTTTAAATCACTGTCATGCTTGGATTCTTTTCAAATAAATCAAGTAGTTTTAATCTTCAAACAAGTTTTGTAAAGTTGTTTGAACATATAGTAGTTTTTTTTTCCACTGTAAACTTGTTTACAGGTATCCAACAAATACTTGACAAAAATAAAAATGATTTTTACAGTAACCATAGATTTTATAATAAATTCAAAAATTTTAATTTAATGATTTTAATATATAACTTGAGTACTTACTTCCATTTATGATTTTTAAAAACAAAATGAGGATTTTTAGTTAGTTATTTTAAAGCGTAATCTGCAAGTGAATAAAAATTTAACTTTTATGAATTTGTAACAATCGATTCAATTATAAATGCTAAAATTTGGTTGGTAGCAAGTTTGAACATCAGAGATTGCACGAAAATTGTCAAAGAATTTTTCTATGGCGTGAGATTTGGATTCGAGGTCGCATTAGGGTTTTAATACCATTTTTTTTGAGTTCTGTAAAAATTTCGATTGCGCCCTCTTGAGTTGATCGAGCTTCACGAGGACATGGGGAATGGTGGCTCGGGGTATGAACGTGGTAAGACCGTAGTCACGGATTTTCTGGTGGACTGAGGAGCGTTGGCGAAGGGGCTTTTGCGTGGTGACGTTGAGTTACGGTTCGTCAACATGGTGAAATTTCGATGCCGTGTTCTTTGGGTCAAATCGATGAGGGATTTCGAGTGCATGGGGTGTTAGTGACTTGCTGGAGTCATAGGTGATCGCCAGAGAGGCATCGCTGCCGTGTACATGTGCACGACTTGGCCTCTGTGTCAATAAAAGGAGGTGTGGTCTGGGTACTCGGTGATGTTATCGAGCAGAAGGGGGTCAAACTCGGGGTCGAACTCGAGTGCGTGGTGGAGGCTTATTTCCAGTTTTGATTATAAGCGTTAATAAAAAAAAAAAAACTGGAAGGAGATAAGAAACTGGGATGAGGAAAGAAATGGGAACTCTCGGGGAGAAGACGTGATGGAACCGGGGTGGACGCGAGTGAAACACTGCTTTTACTCGGGTTGTTTTATATGGGCTAAGCCCATTCAAATCTTTAAGTCAACAATGTTAATAAAATTTTTGTGTTTTGCAATATAAACAGTTTAGATTTTGTTAAGTTAAATTTTTAACAAATGCTTTAGAATTTGTTAATTCTTTAATTAGGTAAAGAAAGTTTAAAAATCAAAATTTATTTAACTCTTTAAATTAAATGATTAAATTTTAAAAGAAGAATTTTAAATTAATTTACATTAAAATTTCAATGTAACAATAAATTAATTTTTAAAGTATAAAACAGATTTTCAAATGAAAATTAAGGTAAACGATTTTTATCAATAGTTTTGAAAAGGAATTTAGAATAATTTAAAGATTTTGATTAAAATTGATTTAATAAACAATTACGTACTCAAATAAATTTATAATTAAGAATTTATTGATTTGATAAAGCAAGTTAATTAATTTAATTGGCAGTTAATTAAAATAACTAATTAAGGAAAAATCAATGTATCAAGATGATTAAGATTAATTTAATTATCATTAAGAATAATAAATCATTGATTGAATAATCAATAAAATAATTATTTGGTTAATTTATCTCATTCGTTTTGATTAGTAAATAATTAACTATTGTTGTTAACTTATATTGATATCTCTGTTCGGTTTGTAATTCTGTATGATGTAATTGCCATGTTATTGCACTGTGATTATGATTTGTTCTATATTGATGTGAAAACCATGTTGTCCGTAAAACGGCATTTAAACTTCGATGCGACAGGGAATCGGATTTCAGTTGGTTATCCGAAACCCACATCGAACCTGTGAATATTTGTGAATGACATCCACATGTTTTAAAATTTGACACTCACTATTTGAATTAGCCGGGAAAGGACCTTTGTGTCATATAACCCATTTCGAATATGTGATTCGACGTTATGGATAGCAATTGAAGACCGGTGTTGAAGACCGGGTATTTGCGAGAGCGATATGATGACCTGTCGATTGACTCTGCATCGAGTTGCTCCGGTATAGAGTTCTCCATATGTGACGGGGAATCCGATCAGGATTGTGGATATCCGGATTGCAAGGACTTCTTTGGAAGTGCCTTCGGTTCTGTTCGAGCCCGGAACAGACTTGTATGGATAGTATGTCTGACATTACAAATTGAGATATAAAGCCGATTTCTTTCAAATATATTTCTGTTGGTGGCGGAGAATTTATTCTTTTAGCTTAACACCCTTCTCTGAGACGTACGAGCTCAGAGGTTATATAGTTGAAGGTTATCAGCAATATATTCTAAATTTGGTAATGTGACATGCTGAGTGTTGCTGTGAAATGATCATTGTGTTGATCATTTGAGATAGGATCATTTGTTTGATCGTCTATCTTGGTGATCATTTCTATGATCATTTGTTGACCCAAAGCACAGTTTTTGTATAAAGCGTGTTTTTGTGGACGAGACTTCGTCGGACCTCACACCCCGAAATGGTCGAAACAGGAAAGATGCGGCAAGGTTATTGGAGGTAGCACCCCTTAGGGTATGTGCATTTCCATCTGGATAGAAGTGGTATCATGGTATGGAGCCCAGATACTTAACTTATGTTGATATCGCAGATATATATATTACTTGTGATTTGTTGCTGGGGCCCCGGTTAAAGGTTGGTTACGACCGGGAGATGGCATACTCGTGTCAGTAGTTACCCAGTTAGGGGTAACCCGGCCTTGTGTTGGCAGAGATCCGGTTTGATTCTCGGGGACGTCCTTCCAGAGGCATTCTCATGTGGCAATGGAAAGTTCCTTGGCCTGACCATTTGTTGGAAATCCAATTCTCAATACGAAACCCTGTGCGGTTTTAGTTATAGAACCTGCCATTTACTTATGGTGGTCAACACTGTTTAGATGGTAGCTATAGTAGGCATACGATAATGGTCGTATGCTGGCTAAGATTAATATTCTATTTTCGAAATGATTTACTTCACTATGAACTAATAATAATATCAAAGAATTCTTTTCTCGTATCAAGCATATTTAACTATCATAAGAAGAAATCTCCTCCAATTCTGCGTTTGCATTGTGTGTGTGGCGGGAGGTCTTATGGTAGTTCCATTTTTAAAAGCATACCGAAAATTCTTTTATAAATCTTGTTTTTATTTAAATGCAACTGTTTTTGTTTACTCATACCAGTCCCATGACTGATCCGGAGTTTATTGTTTTCTTTCCTAAACTCTGGGTGTCCATTATTTCCACACGGGCAGCCTAGTAGCAGGTTTCTGTATTTTGAGTAGTAGTATTTTGGAGCTCTTATCTGGGAGATATCTTAGGAGCTTTTGGAGATTTCAGGTGTTAGCTTTTGGGAGTTCGTTATCATCTCTCTCATTTGAGGACTTTTGGATTTATGATTACCGTTGTATTGTCATGATGTTGTATTTGGAGTTGTGGTATATGTATTATGTACTCTGTTGCAGTATGGATATTATGTTGATGTTGTAACTGTGATGATATTTATGATATTGATTCTGTTCCGCTGTTTTATATTCATCTAATTGTTGTTATAAGCTCCGACGATGCGAATTTGATGTTGTTTATCGAACATCGAGTTTGGATCATCACAGGCTGCTTGTGGTGGCTAAGGGGTGGCCAAAGCAAGATATGGAGGGTAGGTGATGATATGTGTGGTCTAGGCAATGTTTTAAGGAGTTTTGTGGAAGTTTTGTGGTGCTAGCTTCAATGGATGGGCACGGCTTGGTCATGGTCTGATTTCCAGAGGGTGTTGGGTGATGTGGCAGAGGGTGGAGGTCAGGTCAAAGGTGGTGGAGGTGGCTATGGTGGTGGTTAAGGTGGTGGTTGAAGGAGATGAGGCAAAGGTGGTCAAACTAGCATTGTTCAAGGGCATTGTTGCATTTTTTTGGAGTTTTGGCACCATGGTGGGCTCGGCCTTGGTCAAGACCAGAGGGGTAGCTGGTGATGATGGAAGGGAAGAGGTGTAGGAGGTGGTGGCCGTGGCTATGGAGGAGAGGCCAAGCAATACACATGAGAAAACAAGGCAAAATATAAGAATACAATGGAAAAAGAAGAGCAAAAAGAAGAGGAAAAGAGGAGCCATTACCAAACCTTTCTAGCCGTGAAAAATGAAGTGGAGAGGAATGTTTTCATGTGAAAATGAGGTAAGAAATGCACAGCTACAAAAAAGAAAGGACGGTCAAAGGAAATTAAATCTATTAATTGGAAAAGAAACGGAAGAAGAAACGTTAAAACGGTTTTACGTTTCTTTGCTTTCAAACCTTTTAAACTTCCTATATATATATTCATATACATCTTAAATAACTGAAAACACTTATAAATTTCAGTTAGAATTCGAAAATATAACAGATAAACAAAATATTAATAATTAAATATTAATTAGATATGATTAAAATAAGAAAACTAGCACAGAAAGTGAAAACTTGACTTAAGAATTAGAAATAACTTCAATACACTTTGGAAAAATTTACTTTAATTTAAATACATGTAAAATGAATAAAATACAGTAAAACATAGCAAATAAAAGTGAGTGCATAAAATAAATAAATAAATTTTAATTATATATAATTAAATTAAGAAAATGGCTTAAAATTGTAGACTAGGCTTTTAAAATTAGAAATAAATTCAAATGAACTTTAGAAAAATTATATTATCATTTTAAAAATACTTAAAAGTCAAAATATACATAATATAACATATTATCACATATTAAAATAAAATATAACAAAGAAGAAGTAATTTATACAATTTAAAATAGTCATTGTTAAATAACCATATATACGCACAATATTGTAAAGGGTATAACTTTCACAATTTACATCCAAATTCAACGAAACGAAAAGTGGTGTTCTTAGAATTTTATGTACTTTCATAATAAAAGAAAAAAATTAAAATTTTAAACTTTTAAAATTTTAAGTTAAAAGTCACAGTTTGACTATTTTGACCAAAATCAGCATTTCAGGCAAATATTCAACTTACACAAGTTTGGAATTATAACTCATATAAAAATCAAGATTATATTTAAATAATAAATTTAATCATTTCAAATAAGTAAAATAAGTTTTTAAATCAAAATCTTACATTAAAAATAATTAAAATATACAATAAAATAATTACAAAATACAGGGTTGTTACATGTGAATGGAGATGAGGTGGGAAGTTTTTTACGTGAATATCAGGGAGAATACACGGCTAAGACCAAAGAAAAGAACGGCTAAAAGAAAGGAAGTGTAAAGGCAAGAAGAGGAAAAGGCAAAGAAAGGAAAGGTCATAGGAAAATGAAAGGTTTTTGACTATTTGTATTTCCATTTTCTGTAACGACTCATAATTTCGCTATTTCGAAAATGAAAGATTTTACTTATTTTTAAATTTAAAAGGAGTTTATATCTTAAATAAATATGTTATATATAGTAAATAAATTATCTATTCTTATAGTTAATAAATTAAAGAGTATAAATTTGGATTTTAGAACAAACCGACAAAAGTTAAGTTTTGTTAATAACAAATAAAAGCTTAAATAAATGAATTTAAATATTTATTTAAAAAGATAAATCTTATTTAAAACATCTAATAAAGATAATAAAAGTAAATTTATATATCTAAAAGTATGTTAATAATCGTTTTACAAAAATAACCAAAATTTATCGCATTTTGTCAGTTTTACATACAACTGTAAAAATAGAGATTTTGATATTAATTGAATATTATTTTAAAATATAAAGAGACATGTTTTAATTTATTTAAAGAAGTAAGTTCATTTTAAAGTTTGGTTTACCTCAATATATAGCTTAATAAAAACGTCAAATTTTGACGGTGAAATTTGTCGACAAAAACACCTTTTCAGCCAAAACAAGTTGTCGACAAGTTGTTGCAACTTGATACATTTTCTAACACATAAATACAAGTTTACAAACTATTTAAAAACTTTACATTTAGCACTAAAAGACAAAAAGAGTTTACTTTTGAAAAGTTAAGTTAAAATAAATAAATTTAAAAAACATGATTTGACATATAAACAACATCATTAATAAACCATATTTTTCTCATTAATGCATAAGACTTATCTTACATGGAAAAGGAGCAAATTTTTTTTTAACATTTTAAAGATTAAGAAAAAAAGGCAAACATCATTTCATTAAGTACAAACCATTAATGCAAATCAAATCAAGAAAAAGTCTTCTTTCTTTTTAACACAAAGTTTAAGAAAAAAAGAGTAATCATTTCACAAATTCAAATCACATTAATGAGATGTTACTAATTTACATGGATAAAGTGCAAATGTTATTTTAACATTTTAAAAGTTTAAGAAAAAGAGAAAAACATCATTTCATTAAGTACAAACTTACATCCTACCATCATTTCACCATTAATACACTTCTTATCATGTTAAGCAAAAGTCAAAAAGTAAGGTAAGTGTATTTAGGACATTAGGCACTCGAACTCCATTTATAAATACAAGTATAAACCCTTCTTTCTTCACTACATTCTCATTTATAAAATTTCTAAACTTCGTTCTCTTCCTCTTCCATTACTTCCTCCTTCTTCCTCCATTTCCATGGCTTCCAACCTCTCCATTTCCCTTCTACCTTCAAGTTATCACCTCCATACTCCAAACCATCACCTTACATCACCAAAACCAAGCTTAACTTCCACCTCCTCCTCACCCCTACACCCCACGGCCTACCCCCTACACCCCAAAGCCGAGCCTAAACCCACCAACCCGAGCTCCTACACCCCAAGGCCGAGCACCACACACCCCAAACCCGAGCCTATACCCTCCTATATGCCTAAACCTAAGGCCACACCCTCCTCCACACCAAGGCCGTACTCCTTCTCCTCCATATAAAAAAAAGAAAAAGAAGAGAGAAGAAAAGAAAAAGGAAAAAAAAGAAAAACAAAAGCGTTCGGAAAGAAAGTAAGCTAAGGCGAGAATTCAAGACGTTCGAAAAAAGCGCGTTTGTTCGAAAGCATGTAACTTACGAAAAAATTTGACGGAGTGGATATGAAGGTGAGAAATTTTCACCGCTTTTTAATTTATATTGATTATCATGCTTAATTCTTATATTAGATAATCACTATTTGATGATATGGATGTTTGATTGATTGTTTGAATATGTTGGATAATCCGTAATAATGTTATGACATTTAACGTATTTAATATGCTAGTATTATATGATTGTTGTATGATTGTGATGATAATTTGGGCATCAAATTCCCATTAATTAAGTAATCCCTTTATTTAAAAAAGAACATATTTTAGTAATATGAGATATTGTGATAAAATAAGTCTTCTTTCATTTAGAAGTGAAATTAAAGTTAAAATGAAAGAGAATTTGAAATTTGAAATGAAACGGATTTGAAAAGAATAGTTAATTAGAAATTGAAATTAAAATGAATAGTGAAATTAAAATTAAAATCGATATCGATTTTGAAAAAGTGAAGTTTAGTTTGAGGTTGAATGGAAGTTTAAATTGAAATCGGATTTGAAAACAAAGTTTTAAATGAGTTTAATTTGGATTAGAATTGAAATTGAGTTAAAATTGGAATTTGAAATTTAATATTAAAATAATGAGAATATAATAATATGGTAATAGTGAAAATATATATTAAATACTTTAAAAAGTGAAAATATTGATTTAAAATGATTTTTAATGATTTTACAAGTGTTGAAATCCAATTTGAATATATTATTTCAAAAATTGAAAAATAAGTTAAAACTAGACGCGTCGCACAACGGTAGTTCGCGATTTCGTACCGAAAAGTTCAAATGAGTGTATAGAGTGGAATATGGCTCGGAATTCTTCAAAATAAGAAAATTCCGGACTATTATATCCATATCTTCTAAACGAAGAAAGCAAATCAAAGTTTCATCGAGTAGATTTTGAAATAAGTCCAAATCAATTTTCCAGAAAAATCGCGCTAGTGCACTTAAGTGACCGTAACAGGAAATTTGTTTAAATGGATGTTTTTAATTATGAAAAAATATAAAATAAATTTGATAAATCTATTTAAATGATTTAAAAGATATTTCGATTGGAAAATATGAATTATCGAATGTTTAAAAGTTGTTTAATTAAAATAAGCTTATTTAGCACTTTCCGCAGCACTTTTCTACTGCGAATTCAATAACTTTTGGAATATGAGTTTAAATGTAACGACGTTTTCCAGAATAAATTGCGAATGTTTTAAAAAAGGATAATTAAGCGTTGAAAGATAATTTGGAATATTTATAAGCAATCCCAAAATAAATTTGAAAATCTGAGTATGCGGACTAGTACATTTGTCCCGCCTATGAGATCTGGGAAGATAAAACAAGGTGTTTAACTAAGGTTAGGGGTGAAGCAACCAGTGCCCTGAACATACCTGGCCTATGTTTTCTTTCCTTAGGCGAGGGGTGGAACAGATTGAAAGGAAAGCCCGGATGCTCTTAAATAAAAAGACTGTATTAAGTTTTGAATTAAAAGAAGATTGGTATTATCCAAAAGTTAAGCAATCTCCAAAAATGAATGATTTCTATGATCCTATTCACTTCAAAATGTTTGTTAAGATTGATTTAGGGTTTATCGTAAATGATGTCTTAAATAACATTGTTTTTGACTTGTCTAAAAGTTAAGAAATTTGGATCAAGAATTCAGTAAGGAAATCTGAGATATTTTCCAAAGCAAAAGAATGAATTTCTTAAAAATTACTCTAAGTCAAAAGAAAGAGAATTCAAAATCATCCGAAAAGAATTAAAGTGAAAAGAGACTTAATAAATTCTATATACTCATATTCACTTTTATCGAAAATTGGATTTCGAAGGAACAGGGGTCGGATTTGAGTAATTCCTATCCCAAAACCACTTCGAACCAATGTATACGTTCGTACGTGAAGACGTGTTGAAGATGATGATTAAAGACCGTGGACCTTCATAGCGTGAAGACTGGTTGTTGGACATGCACTAGGTAGCTCCCAATTATAGAGTTATTTATAGCAGTGGTCTCCTCGTGATGGAGAATTTTTGGATTGCAAGGACTACTCGCTGCTAGTGGTAGTAGGAGAGTACCTTCGGTTTGTCCTGTTCTTGGACAACTTGTATGGACGATTGTCTGACATTGTATTTCTAACGATTACGTACATCAGTGGTGACGGAGAAGGAAACTTCTTTTAGCTTAACACCCTCCTTGAGATGTGTGAGCTCATGGGTTGTATTTTTATAGAAGGCAATCAGTAGTTAACGGAAATGGCAATGTGGCATTCAAAGATGTGATATGTGCTGTGTGAAAAGGTAATCGTGTGCCTCAAGCCTCATTAAACCGGAAATGACCGAAATGAGATTAGATGCGGCAAGGCTAAGTGGGTCATTCCCAATTAGGATATGGTCATCCTCTTCTAGATATATCTTTGCATGCTATGACGTCGTGTATCTGATTATTGTTGTTTGTATGCTAGAGGGCCCTTGATAAAGGTCGGTAACGACCGGAGGATGATATATTTGGTACCATCTAGTTAAAGAGGTGGGCCGGTCTTGTGTTGGTAGAGGATCCTTTGTGATGGTCCACGGGACATCCATCTAGAGGTGTATTCCTACGGAAGGTAGATCATGTGCCTGGTCATTTTTGTGGAAGTCCATTCTCCAATAAGAACCTACGGTTTTGTTTGTATTGGTGTAATGAATAGCCTCGAAATGCAATATGGGTAACCATTTCGGATAAGATCATTAAGTTTATTTGCAAATGTTTTCAAAGAGATGTCATTAGAAATAATATCAAAGGTTTTGATATAAAAGTGTTTTAGTTATCATAAGGTAAAAACCCGTCCGTGTTGATGTGTGGGCGTGGTCTTATGAGGTACTCTTTATTTTCAAAGGATTTATAAAAGGCTGATATATGACACTATCATTTATTATTAAGTTTTTCTCACGCTGGTTTATCACGCCTGATTCGGGTATTTTCAATACTCGGGTCAGATCCGAGTAGTTTCAGGATAGTCGAAGACAGTTGGAGTTTCCAGAGGAGAGCTGGAGATATTCATCGACGTATGAGCTTATTCGTTTATTCGATCTACTTACTGTATTTTGTTTGATGTTTGTCAGCAATTGTAAGGACAGATGTTTATAACTGTCCAAGCTGAATTTAGGTTAGACTCTGATATATGTATTTAAAAGTTTTCTGCTGTAAAAACATTTGTTCAATATTATATGTTATTCCATTCGAGTGAGATTCTGTTCTGTCTATGTTTCTTTATCACCCTTAAAGATCCGCCTTTTCGTGCAATTTAAGTTGGACATGTGTGGTTTATTGTCGATTCAAAGGGTATGGAAAAACGGATCTTTCATTTTCTTTTAATCAAAATATCTAAATAAATTTCAGTAAAATAAGTATAAAAGCTGAAAAAAATAGGAAAAGAAAATAAATAAATATAATTTAAGGAAAAGTAGAAATAAAATAAGAAAATAACTAATATATTGAAACTAGCATTTAAAAATATAAACACTATATAATTACATTTGAAAAATTATAACTACACTTGTAACGACCCGGTGTTTTCAACCATTCGCATCCGCACATGTCGGACTTGAATTGTTCAAAATACCGCGTTGTAAAAATAAATTTGGCAGAACTCAGAATATGCAGTAAATAATTAATCACAGAATCACAGACACAGAATCAGAATACTCGCAGCGGAATTAAAAATACTTAGTGGTTCATGAAGCCACTATAAATATTCTTACTCAAGTAAAATTTACATAGTTAAATTATTCTTACTCAAGTAAAATTTACATAGTCTTAAATTCAAATATAGTTTTAACTTATCAGTAAACAGTCCAAATGTCCACTAGTCTTGATTTCAAAATTTTAGATAAAGAACTGGAAAGGAAGTTTGCCAGCAGCTTGAAAGTGATCTACAGAAATCCTAGCTCCGGGATGAAAACTGAACTGCAACTCAGGCTGACCCGAGCGTAACATAAAACATAAACACTCGAGTCAGGACATACATACTTATATAATGTAAGCTAAACCAAGTGTACTGTAATATAAAGCAAGTAACTTAAAGGATGCTTGGGATCGCCCATCCTCTAAGGATCCGTTAAACTATTTACTATGTAGTATATTGCGCTATTATAATAGTGTCTATATTAAAATAAACTTACTTTTAAATAGCGTTAAGGCTTTACATTTTCCACCTTAACACGTAAAATGCCAATAGTCTATACAGTACCGTAATACCTCCTGATCGGGAAGCTACCAGAGGATACTCCATAGGTACGACACAAATAGAAACTCGTAGGAGGCTCGCTAGGGTAGGTGACACGGCACAACTAGGCAATGCCAGGGTAGATATACCAATTGCTACCCGGACCGGTGGAAACGCGTAGCCGCAGTTACCGCCCACCTCGAACAACACTCCCAAATCAAAGGTGCGCACCAAACAATCACAAGAGTAATAGAATGGCATACGAAGAAGTGCGTTCGATCAGAGGTGCTACCTCATTAATCCGAGAATCGCTCCTGTTTTAGCCACCTTATGCCAACTCACGGGAGTCGGGTCCACGTATTTACCTTAAAGAAACCGTCACCACCATCCTACTTCATTCTTGAATCTCCACCGCATACACGGTTAGTCAAAGTGGTTTTCGGTATCGACAGAGAGTATGCCAGATATCCGATCCCGGTCTCTTTGCCAACCAAACGTTATTATAACCCGTGGTTATAGTTTGAAAAATGGTATTTATATTTTTCAAATCAATATATATATTTCAAATACCTTTAATTTCAAATCCTTGATTTAAAACATTTCCTTTGAAAATATACCATTTCAATTTATTCAATTAAATTTGGAATTTATTGCTTTTATCAAAAGAATAGAAATCAATTTTCTTCTTTTAAATCTTTCCAAACTCAATTTCTTACTTTATTAGCAATTTCATATTTAAATTCCAAATCTTAACGTATTCCCAAAATAGAGATGAAATTTTAAATAAATAAATTTTAAATCAATTTCACTTCTACAGCATCTAGGAAATGCTATCTAAAGTATGGGTTTAAAATAGTCAAGTTTCAAAAGACAGCAATTAAATGCTGTAGTAGACTTTTAGCTAAACATCAAATTTCAAATATAACTTATTATTTATTATTTCTGTATTGAAATCTTTACCTTTCCAAAAATATAGAATTTCTAAACAAGTTATATTCCAAAATTTTAACTCAACATTTATTTATTTAACCCCTTTTAAATCATTGTAAATCTCATAAAAATCCTTTATATAATTTAAATTAGAATATCATCAAATTTCTAAATTTAAATAATTTAAAATAATTTCAGAAAATAATATATAAACCACGGGCCTGTATAAGATTTTCTAGCCTAGGTCAAGTGAAACGGATTTATATCATTTCAATCCGATATTTACACAACTCCGGGTTCTATCATTTCGAACCCGCAATCCCAAGACAATTTACAGCAGTTAACAGAACAAGTGAACAATAATAATCAATTAGGCCTATCATTTCAGCCCATACCATCTATAATAACCGGGAACTTGCAGTGGTGATTTAAGCAGTAAATAAACAATAACATAACTGCAGAAATAATATAACAGATAATACTGATGAGGTGTCAATTTAAATGGGGTCCATCATTCTATATTACATTACAGACAGATAATAGTGAAATACAATTTTACACATACACTTGCAATAATTTACCAAATATAAATACGTATGTCTGGTGAGAAATACTCACCTGAATTTTTGCAGAAAATTTTAATTTCAAAAATGACAGTTCACCGGTACAGACCGACAGAGGGTAATGATAAAGATTCTCGGACGTCGCCTAGATTCAAATCTAGAAAAATTCAAATATTGAAACGCGACTTAAGAATTTATGGTCAAGGAAAAATTTAGAATAGAACAAGAATATGTTTGCTTTGCTCGACCACTTCACCGTGTAACGTGACCAAAACATACCCAAAACTGTGGACCGTGCTAAAATTTTACGACCAAAATTTTTCCTAAACAACTACGGCAAAAGTTGAACACGAATACACGTGCACCAAATTTTCTTCATGAACGTGATATGGATATATGCACGTACGTGCACCACTCTATATTCATGCACACGGCCAAAATTTTGTGCAGCCTTCCCTTCCCATCTTTTCAGTTTTCTTTTTCTTTTCTTCTTTTTTTTTTCCTTCTTTTTTTTTTTTTTTTTTTCAAAGCTTCGCACTTATTCAATTTCAAGTACCTCCCAACTCCTCTGTAACAGGTATCCACTAAACTCATTTACCCGAGCCAAAACCCACCTACTTCGAGTCTTCCCCACGTCTCAAGCTCACATGCTTCGAGCCAATACTGAAATTTCTTCGAAGAAAAAAAAATGCAAAGAAACTTCCAGCCATCTCTTTTCAAAATTTATTGAAAACACAAATCTCACACTCACTGACCCCTATTTCCTAGTAGCATCAACATTTCACTTCAGTTATGCATCAATACTCCTGTCCAGATCTTCAATCTCAGAAAAGAAAAAAATAAAATAAAGAACATGACTCCTCTCCCCTACAAATAGACAACCCCTTTCTTATATAAAGGCAACTGAAAGACTCCCCTAAACCCAACATAAATGTATGCAGACTACTCAACACAAATGCAAGTTAACTCCCTTAAAGAATATAATATATATAATATAATATAAAAAAATGTAATAATTTTTTTTTTCCACTACTAACAAAATCAAATCCTGGAAAATCTTAAACAAATCAACCAAAGTCCTTCCCATACATTAAATATCATATCCAGGTTCTTGGCTAAAACTCACTAGCCTACAACTACAAAATGCATGCAAAACTCAACCTATATCTACACTCATCTTTATATCAGTGTTACTTCACCCCACATCCCTCAACATGAAAAAGGCCTACTGATCACTATATGCAGTTTGAAAATCAACAGGTTCAATACAAGGCTATTTCTTATATTGTCACTGAATCTAAACTTCCTAAATGCAACTTATCACTATTGTATAAAATTTCAACCATTCCTCATAACACTCAGTTTCTCCCACCAATCTACTGCTTCACCCTCTGATATGCACAAGACTAGCCTATATCTCAGCATAGGGATGAATGTACAGACATCTTATGCATGGCATAACAATGGATATGGCCGAGCAAGGCACACGTAGGACAAAATTTCGAGAAAGAGAAAGGGAGAAAAATATCTGAACCGAAAGAAAAGAACAATACTATAACTATTTACCTGATAGATTCACGAGAAGGAGCAGAGAATTGGATCGATGCAGAGAACAAATGGGTAGAGGGGAATGAGTTTATAGGCAGATGAGAAAAATAACGTGTCAGTTTCTATTGATATAAATGCTATTGATATGGACGAGAATTCTTCCCATCAGTTACAAAAGAATATTGCAAGCATTGATCTTCTGGCATGATTAATGGAAGGCAGGCATAAAGAGAAGGCCGAGAGGATTTTATTTTTTTTGAAAACTTGTTGATGTTTATAAACTAGATTTTATTTCCTGCGTGAGTTACGTACTTGATTCAAGGATTTGAATTGATATATAACTGATGAGAACAGAGGCTAAAGGAAGAGAAATGGTGTGTATGGTTTCAAGCTTTAATTGCATGCATTTAAGTAAAAAAGGAAATCATCAGAGAGAATAAGGTTTTTAATGTTACCCTATAATTAAGTTTGTGTGATGAAGGCAGGGTTAATACACACATTCTTATAAATTAAAACTTGCGTGATTATAGGTTGATAATTGATGAGATAGAGGCAGAGGAAAGGAATTGATGTGCATGTTGATTTCTTTAAAGTGACAGTTAGGTTTCACACGTCTAGCTTAAATTTTGTACGTTACTACTTGTTGAATTTATTTCAGTTTTATGTATTTTGATTTGATATTTTTCTAGTTTGATATCAAAATGAAAAGGCAAATTTATGTAGGCAGTTGAAATGGAAACGTATACAATATGTGTAAAGTCAAATTGTCAATTAAAACAAGGTAACATTTGCTTTTTAAAACACTGACTGATATTTTTCTTCAAAAATATATGAAAATATGATTTTTACACTACGTTAAACAGACGCAAACTAAAACATCAAAAATTTGTGTGAAAATATCGTTTTGAAAACACACGTTTTATTACGTCACTTATACCCTATAATTGACGCGTCTTCCAAACGCGAAATTTAACAGTTCAAAAATAGCTTAAAATTTTACAGTTATTATTTAATTTTATTGACATACAAAATTTTATAAAATATATCTCCAAATCAAATATTTAACCATATTGTTAAACCTAATCTATAAGAATATTATTTCAAATTTGAATAATTAAAATAAAATAAATTGTTAAAACTAGGGTTGTTACACAAGCTATTAAATAAAGATGTACATAAGAAATATTTAATAGATAAAATAAGATCTAGAAAAATAAAGAAATAAATGTCAAGAGATAGACATAGGAAAATAATAAAGAGGCTAGGCAAATAAAAAGTAAGAATTAAGGAGAGAGAAAACTTATATATAATTTATTTTTAAACGCAAATGAAAATGAGAAGTGGGAAATAAATCTTTTTATTTGAATGGCGAAAAGAAATACACAGTTATAAATGAGGTGGATAAAATATTTCTCACGGTCAGGTATGTTAAGATTTCAAACTTGCCCAATTGATTGATAAAAGCAGGGAGTTTCTTACGTAAATGTTGGCAAGCATTAAATGTTGATTGAACCAAAGAACGGCAAGAAATTTGATTGAATGTTTCATAGATGCATGCTTTATTTCCAGACATACAAAACTTTTGATTTCAACATTTGTTACCAATAAACAGTTGCGTGATTTTAGGAATAACGGTAAACAAATAAATTGGCTTTGAACTGAACATGCAACAAGTATTAAATCTCTTTGGACATTTCAAAGCATGCGTTGATATCCCTTCCAGCTTCTTTATATGTGTGATTGAAGATTTAGGCAGATAAGGTTTCGTGATCAGAGGAATGGCAAAATATGAACCGTTCCAATTATATGAGAATTGATATATATATATATATATATATATTTTTAGTTTGATTAATTAAATGACGGCAAGAATTTTTCAAAGCTTTTGGAAATGGAAACGTATATACACCTTTTATTTAAAACCAAAACTGTCAGTTACAACCAAAAGTAACGTTCGTCTTAAAAATCACTAACTGATGTTTTAATCCATAAATGTGTTTATATATGATTTTAAAAGTACGTCAAACTGACGTAATACAAAACATCAAAAAAAAAAAAATATATAAAATAACGTTTTAAATTTTATACGTTTTATTACATTACTTACCATAAATTTTACGCGTCCTTTTAAACGCGATATTTAACAGTTTATAAATACACTAAATTCTTCAAAATTAATACTTAACTAAAATTCAAATTGGTTTACATTCTTCATATCTTATATATATATATATACGGTACTTATTCCCTAAATTTAGGCGCCCTTTTTAACGCGTAATTACCCAGTTCATTTATATACAAAAAAAATTAGAAATTTTGACCATGCCGAGACTCGAACTCGTGACCTGTCGTGAATAGCCCAGATGTCTTAACCACCTAAGCTATAAATGTTTTCTTAATTAAAACTTGATTTTTCCAGAGATCTTATTAGTTAATCCTAAAATTTATTTTTCACTTTAAATAAACCCCAAGGTTTTTTTTTAAAAATACAAGTGAAAAATACTTGTAAAAAAAAATTGGGCTATTACAACACTTTAAAAATGTTTTAAAAATAAAATTATATACATAACATTTCATGTTTCACATATATACAAAATATGACAAACAATAATAATGTTTATATAAATTAAAATAAACAATTTTGTTAAATAAAACAATGTACATACAATATTATAAAAAACATAACTTTCACAATATAAATCGGATTTCAACGAAACGAAAAGCAGTATTCTTAAAAATTTATTTATTTTCATAGTAAAATATAAAATTCAAAAATTTAAATTTTAAATTTTAATGTCAAAGTTTGACCATTTTGACCAAAATTCACTTTTTTGTAAAATATTCAATATATTCAGGTTTGAAACTATAATTCACATACAAATCAAAATTAATATTTAAAATAACAAAATTTATCCATTTAATAAAAAGTAAATTTTTTAAATCAGTGAATTCAATTTAAAGTAATTAAAATATACAATTAAAATAGTCACAGAATACATGGTTGTTACAGGGTCAGATTTATGCGCGGTTTTTTCCGCTGTGATTGTAGCGAAATTTCAAACATTATGAAACTAGTTTGGATGAATTTTGAGACTGTTCAAATCATGGGCTATAATTGGATTTTAAATTTATTTGAAATCAAAGATGAGTGTTTTAACTCACTCACAACTACTAAATTATCATATGTTTGTTAAATAAAATTTATGATTTAATTAGAAGTTGATTGATTGTTGTATGGTATATTTAAATTATCATTCCAGTTAAATCTGAATTTTTTCGAATTTAATTTCCATTTAATTTAATACTGAATTTTAATTTCCAGTTAATACCTGTTAATGATAATCGATTAATCGTTGTTGTTATTGGCTCATTTAAATGATGACTTTGATGGATGTTTAATTGTTGATATTGAATGACTGGATGTCATGTTTATCTTATATGTTGTTATCACACTACAAGTTCTCTTAGTTTATTATTAGTAAATCACTAGGGTTGAAATGATACATACCCGAATGATCTTATAGATTAGAGAGAAATCATTATGGTTTGAAATGATAGACTCGAACGATTTTATGGATTTTGGATTTTAATTCAAGATTGCGGGTTGAAACGATATATACCCATAAATTTTAAATTTTTGCAGGTTGAAATGATATGTATCCATATCACTTGACCATAGGGCAGAAAATTATGTACAAACATCGGGTTGGTTAAATCAAAAGATTTTAAATCCTTAATTTTTTTATTCCAATCAAATGATATTTTGAAATGAAATTTGACTTATATAAACTGAATTATTTTCAAAAACTAAGCTTTAAAATGTTAAAATGGAAATTTGTTTTAAGAAATTATTAAAGGAATTGAAATTGAAATTTCAAAGTTGAATTGTGAAATATAAATGAAATTTATCGAAATTGAATCACTAAAATGTTTGAATATTTAAACTTTAAAATCTATGAATTTAAAGTGCTTTAAAATTGTAGTTCAAACATGAATTTAAAATCGATGTAAATTGAAATGATTTTTGGGAATTTGTATTGAAAGAAAATTTAGTTTTGTTGAAATCTAGATGTGGTCCAGATTTGTTGTAATGGAAGAAATAGTTTAATTTGATATTAATTTCCAATAATGTAAACTGTTTAAAGATATGTTATTTTAAATTCAGATTTATTTGGATTTTTAAACTATTTATAATATAAACTATTTCCAATAATCAAACCATTTTATATTAAACTATTAAAACTGTATTAAATCTATCTTAAACTATTATAACCAATTTTAAACTATTTAACTATTTTAATCTATATCTATTTTGAACTATTTTAAACCATTTAAACTATTTTAAAATATTCTAAACTATTTAAACTATTTAAAACTATTTTAACCTATTTTAAACTATGTTAAACCATTTAAAGTATTTTAAAGTATTTTATTCTATTTTAAACTATTTAGACTATTTTAAAGTATTTTAATTATCTTAAAATATTTTAAACCATTTAAGCTATTTTAAAGTAATTTAATTATTTTAAACTATTTAAGCTATTTGTGACTATCTAAACTATTTTCTAAATTTTAGACAGTGTAAAGTTGAAGTATTTATATTTAAATCCTTTATTCAAAAGCGAATATGGTTAAATGATGTTAAACCTAAGTTGGGATTTGAAATGATATTTTCTTGTGGAATAACATATTTTAGTAATTATGACAATTTTGAAATGAGGATTTAACCTATTTTGTCCATATGATTTCGAAAGTGAATATGATTTCGAAAAGTGATGTGGTTTGAATCGAATATGATATTTTGATATCAATTATGAATCTGGTTGGAAATGTAAAAGAACCATCTGGTGTGAAATAAATGTTTGGTTGTTAAAGAGACCGGGATCGAATATTGTCATACTCTCTGTCAACACCGAAAACCACTTTAACAACTATATATATGGTGGAGATTCGAAAATAAAGTAGGACGGTTTGGAAAATGATTCTGTATGAGGTATTAATAGGTAGCTCTAACTCCTTCGAGTCAGCTTGATGTGTCTAAAATAGGAGGCATGCCGAGCCAAGTGAGGTTGCACCTCCGTCGGACACATTTCTTTGATACCATATTATGACTTTGTGATTGATTTGGTGGCCACCCCTTAATTTGATTATGGGAGTGTGTTTTGAGGTAGACGGTAGTAGCCGCTATGCGTTATCACCAGTTTGGACCCGCAAAATGGTAGTATCCTACCCTGGGCATTGCTTCACGTGCCTTGTCACATGCCTTATCGCACCCATTATGAGTTTGGTTTGTATTATAACTATGGATTGCCTTCTGAGTAAACCACCGGTTTAGTGGAGCTTACGGTACTGTATAGACTATGGGAATGTATAAAATGTGTTAAGGGAGATATGGGTAACATCTATACTATTTTAATACTTTAGTTACTGTAGACATATTATAATAGTGTATTGTACTACATAGCAGATAGTTTAACAGATCCTTAGAAGATTGTAATCCTGAACATCTCTTAAGTTATTGCACGCACATTTGACACTGAATAGGAGAAACATCTCAAAGCCATTATACTCATATATATTTACTATTGATGTAACTTACACAAGATCTTTTAGTTCTGGTCGAATGTTTTATTTTTTATTACGCTCGGGTCAGTCAGAGTTTTTTAGTGTATTGAAGACTATTTTTTGGCAGATGAAGACGAAGATGTAGTGCTATTATTATTTATTATATCTAACCTATTGCATCACGTTGTTCTGCTGGATTATTTATTTATCTCTGTTATATGTACTCTGATTTTGTATTGTAATGTGTAATCAAATGTTATTTATAAAATAGCTTCATGAACTGTTTATTTGCTTATTATATTTTGTCATTCTACTATGAGATTCTGTGTTTTGTTTTCTTTCTCTGCTTTTTCTTATTCAGACCCTAATAATCCTTCATTTTGAATGATTTGAGTTAGACATGTATGGTTTATTGTTGATTTAAACCATACAAAAAGGTGGGTCGTTGCACTTTTCTTTTTGTTAAAATAAAAAGTGTAAACTATGTAAAAGGAGCATCCATCTCTTACATGTCTCTTTCCTTTTTAGTTTATTGCTTGTTACTTCAAACAAAGCACGTTTATACGCATTTGGAAATTGGATGATTTGTGGATATTACATGGAAACTGCTACAAAATCAAAATATAGAAATTCATATTCTGCGGGCAACATAATTTACAACCTAACTATAGATCTGCAATATTTTTACACTTTTTGTCAACTTCTTCAAATAGAGGTTTGGGATTAATTTCAAATTTTCAGAATATGTTGTGCATTCTGTTCCTATTTTATCCATATTCTAAAACCTTAATCCGTCCTACTTAGGTTGTAATTCCTATCTACTCCATAAAAACTATTCTTTATAAAACAGAATTTGAGTAGTTATACAAAATAGTTTTCAATAAACTATTTTCATACAAATAAACTTATTTCAAAATCAGTATTCAGTACCTCATTTCTTAAAAAATTTAAAATTTCAGTAACATGAAGTACCAAACTCAAAATTTTCTTCTTTGAAAATATGAACTTAGAAACCTTTACCAAGAATTCAATATTTCTTAGTTCCAAATAAAAGCAAAATAATTTCTCCTTTTTAAAAAAATTAATCAAAAATTTATCTTTTTAAAAGTCAGACCATCATTGAATTTAAAGGCTGCTTGGTTTTCAAAAAGGAACCAAGGAAAACTTCCTTTTTAGGGTCTTACAATAATAAAGATTAACTCCTTTCGAAAATAGAATTGTAACGACTCGTATTTTTTTAACTATTTTAAATTATTAAATTTAGTGTAATTAATGAATAAAAATAGTTAAAAATAATTTTTTAATGGTTTATTAATATAGTTATTGAATATGAACTTGAAATAGATTTTAAAATAAACCAATTTCGAAAATTTAAGTAATAACAAGTATTGTAAGGAAATGCTATGTATTGAATGTTTTCATAATCAATAGTTGAATTGAATAATAAATGTTGAATTCATTAGATGTAAATAAAGTAACTGGTTGATAACTAAAATTCATGTGAAAGCTAATATTGAATTTATTGAATATTGGACAATTAAATTGTTTAAAACTGGATCTTGAAAATTATATAAATAACTAAATCCCAAATTAAATATGAATGAATGATTTCAAAAGTTGATTTAGATGTTATATAAATATGGACGAAGATTGTAAACACCTAAAAATTGAATTTAAGGGTTTAATTTAAAATTTGAGAATTTTATATTTTAATTGACGAGTAAAAATAGCCTTCCAGGACACAGTCTCGGATTTCGGCGAAACCTATTGCATTGGATCCGAAATAGTGTATTATTATTGGATTTCAAATTTCGTAGCATTTGGAGTTATCGTTTGGTCATTCGGGATATAAACGCGTTGAATTATATATCGAAAATTTAATATAATAATTGGGCTCAAAAAGCTATCTTTCGCATACGATTTAATTAGGACATGAAATTTATTCCATTGCCTTCAGAAAAGGGTTATAACATTATGAATGTCTAGTGGCATGCCTCGATTGGGATTGGAAATTTTCAGCTAGATATTTTTGACTTTTAAATAATTTATTTGCATCAATTTGACTTGCAGCCTCCATTCCATCTCATTAGCCTCTACCCTATCCTGCGTTCAACCGCCCTACCTTGTCCACACCCACCTTAATTTTTTTTAAAACCCGCACTACTCTCTTCTTTGGTTCAGGCAATAATATATATATATATATATATATATATATATATATATATATATATATATATAATAAGGGAAAGGAAGGAAAATGGTGGTTGTCGTTCTTTGGCTCATGTGCTAGCTTCAGTCAGTGATGGGAGATAAACTTGGTGTCTTTGGAAAGCTAAAAGGCGTGGCTATTGAATGGTGGTGGTGTGATGACCTGGAAGTGACGGAAGCAGCCACATTTGGTAGTTGAACGGAGGTAAGGCAAAATGATGGGTCCAACTTTAACGTGATTATTCTCGAGCTACTATCAACGATTGACGACGCTTGAAGGAAAGTCGAAGAGCATCAGGAGGGATAATCGCTAATCGAGTTTGGGGTTGATCGGAGCTTCGAGGTGGCGACAGTTCTCGGTTGAACTCGCGATAGTTTTTCGATTTGTTCAGGCGAATCATGGGGTGTTCGGGCAAGAGACTAGTGGCGTAGCACAATGGGGAGGCGAGGCGACTTACGGTAGTGGGCGTAGGTGGCACGGCAGGCCGGAGAAGCGTGCGGTGGTACATGAATGCGGAAGGTCGAGCGTGGTTTTCGTGACCTGGAGCATGAGCGTGAAGATGAGCGGGGGAGTTAATTATGTGATTAAACAAATATGGGTTATTATCTTAATATTTAAGTGTTAATTTAGTTTATAATTTATATTTCAAATGTTTATTAATTTATACTGTGTAAATATGAGGTCAGATTCGAGTATCGTTTCTTGCGTTGGATTCGTATTGATGCCATCTATGCTATGAAGTTGAATTCATTGCTATTTGAATCGTTTGAATTTTCAGTTAAATTCGAATGCGTTCGAATTCTCAGAACGCGAAAGCGACAACAAAATAAAAAGTGACTGTTTTATAATTCTCACAACATACTAAAATATTTTTATGCTAGTTAAATTTGAAATTATGAAGTGATATAAAATTATAAATCGTTGTTTGATAAATTTAATTGTCATTCGAATTAACTGTTAAAAATTAAAATTGATGGTTAAATTTGAAATTGGAATTTAATTGCTAGTAAAATTCCTGGTATCGATGACTATAAAATTGTTGTAAATTATTGGCTGATTTGGATGTTGATTGTGATGGATGCAATTGATCGACTGTTTAGATGATTTGGACATTCATTTATTCTGATATATCCTTCTATCATCCTATATATTATTTACAATATATAAAACTATAAATTGAATTATTTCAAATAAATTAAGATATAGGTTGAAATGATATATACCTGTGACATTCATTTTGGATTGAAATGATATATATCCATCCTTGAAATTAGATTGAAGTAAATGATCCATTTGGCCATAGGATAGAAAATTATATACGGACACCAGATTGGTTAAACTAAAGGATTTTTAAAATTTTTGATTTGAAATTTATTTAAATGATTTGATTTTAAGAAAATGAAAATTGAATTTATGGAAATCAAACTATTTCAAAATTGAGTTTGAAATTGAATCATATTTGAGGATTTGGATTTCAATTTGGGTATTGAAAGTAAATTGATTTAAGTGTTTTGAATCGATGTTTTGAAAATCATAATCTAAATTCATAAAAAATCGAAATAGTTCAAAATTGGAAATTGAAATTATATTGAAATTATAACTGAAATCAATTTGAAATTGGAATTGGAATTAATTTGAAATTGACATCAAAATTGAATTGGAATCGAAGTAAAATTCGTCTTGAAATCGGAATTGAATTGATTAAATCAAAATGAAAATTTAAAAGTAATTTGAATTGGAAAATTTGGAAATTAAATCAGTTTGACTTTGAAACTATTTTCAAATAAATTATTTTGACATAAACTGTTTAAATCTATTTTTTAAATATTCAAATTATTTTGGATTTTCCAAATTGTTTGCTATATAAACCATTTTAATACTTCAAATATTTTAACCATTTAAACTATTTTAACTACTTAAACTATTTCTAACTATTTTAATTATTTAAACTATTTTAAAACTATTCAAACTATTTTTCAAAAATTCAAAATGATCAAGGGTGGAATGTTTATTTTTAAATCATGGATTTAATTATGAATTGGTTCGATTGAAGTTATCACCCAAATGGAAATTTGAAACGATTTTGGAAGCGAAATCAAAATATTGAGGCGAAAATGGTTTTTAATTGAAATTATATATTTTGAGTAAATATGATGATTTCAAAATGGATGTGATTTTGTAGCGAATATGATATTTTGATATCAAGTATGAACTGTTTTCGAAATGTAAAAGCACCGACCGGTGGGTAAAACGACGTTTGTTTGTTAAAGAGACTGAGGCCGGTTATGGGCATACTCTCTATCGATATCGAAATTACTTTAACAACTGTGTATATGGAGTGATGATCCAGAAAGAAGTGGTTGGATGTGGCGTATGTTTGCTGGATTTGAAGAAAGAGAACGATGATGGAGTAGCATGGCACTTGTGTCAATTGGAAATGACTAAAAACAGGAGCCGTATCGGTCAAGTAGGATAGCTACCCCGAATGGATATACTTCTTCGTATTACCATCATTTACATTGTGATTGATTGGTGCACACCCTCGGATTTTAGGAGTGTTGGACGCGGTGGATGATCATGGCTATGATGCGTTACCACCAGTCGGGAAGGGTAAATTGGTTGTATGTTTTCTTGGGCATTGCCTTGCGTGCCTTGTCGTACTTTTATCCCTATACGAGACTACTACGATTTTGGTTTGGTGTTGTCGTATCACGGCGCATCCCTATCCGTCGACGGTTTACTGGTATTTTATATGCAAACTGTACGACAGTGCTTAAAAACGCTTTAAAGGTTATTAGTGTAAAGTCTTAAGTTAAGAAAAATATTTATTTTGCCGACTAGACATTATATATGTAGCATATTCTACTATATATAAATATTTTAACGGATTCTTAAGGGATGGAAAACCCAGTAACATCTCTTGAGTTATTGCACACACGTCATACACAGGATAGGAGATGTGAAATCCCATAAACATCTATGACACTATTACACTTATGTTATCCTATATTGATTTGGCTCACATGTGGATATTTTAGTCCTGACTCGAATGTTTTGTATTTTCATTACGCTCGGGTCAACCCTGAGTTTTCAGCTTACTGAAGGTTAATTCTAGAGGACGAAGATGAAGATTTGGTATATTATTACTAGTATTATTCCTGCATCATGTTGCATGCTGCATTATATTTCATTCTGTTGTATATGTATAACTCTGGCACATGTTGTATAAATTATAATCAACTGTATAGTAAATAGCTTCATCAACTATTTATTTGATTATTATATTTTATCATTCCGCTGCAAGATTCGGTGTCTGATTTATCTATGTTCCTGTAATGACCTGGATTTTTTGTCATTTGATTTTGAATATTAAATGGTTTAAATATTGATTTTAAATTTTAATTTAGTTAGGAAGATTTTAGAACTGAAATTTCAAGCGGTATCGTCAATTTTGAAAATCAACAATTTAACCGACGCATTAAAATAGCAATCAGAGGGATAGTCTCGGAATTCTATGAAACTAGTTCCATTAGATCTGTAAGTGTGTTATTATCGAATTTCAAATTCTGTAGCATTTGGAATTATTGTTTGGTCGTATGGGATATAAAAGCATTAAATTCAATATCGAAAATTTAGTATTATAATTGGGTCCAAAAAGCTATCTTCTCCATATGATCGAATTAGGACTCGAAACTTGTTCCATTACATTCGGAATAGTGGTATGACATTATAAACTCCTAGCAGCACGTGTCACGACCCGAAATCCGGCGCTCAAAAATCGACATCCTGTACCTCACTTGTATTCGAATGTCGCAGATTCAAACGTCGAACTCCAGTTCGGATGGAGTTTATAACACATTAAGTATAACAAAACATAGTGGACGAAAATGAATAACATAATTGACATACAACATTCGATAAAATAATTTGACACAAATATATCAATATACATCAAGACAACAATAACGGAAATGATATCTTTAGACTCCGAGAGAAAGTGAAAATCCAATAGAATACGACTCTATTAACGAAGCTCCAAGGACTCCAAATCCAAAAGCCGAACCACCACCAAGTTGTATTAAGCAAGGTCAGAAACTGTTGAAGTGAAATAGATGCTATCGCCAAATCTAAAGATTGAATGCTATCGAATCTACACCTACTATTTGATTTTCTGAAACACCCAACTCTAGACTGCCCGTGTGGAAAATTATAGCCACCCAAAGTTTAGAAAGGGAACAATAAACTCTAGGTCAGTCATGGGACTGGTGTGAGCAAACAAAAACAAACAACAAAAGAATGTAAGATTGAAATTTGCAATTCTTTTTGGAAAATGAAACTACCATAAGGCCTACCACCGCACACAAAATGCAAACACAGAATTGGAGGAGATTTCTCCTTATGATAGTCAAACATGCTTACTACACAAAATCCTTTTGATATTATCATTAGTGCATAGTGGAAAACATTTCGAAAGTATAATATTAATCTTAGCCAGATACAACCATTATTGTATGCCTACTATAACTACTTGTTTAATAGCAGGTTATCGCAACATTCCACGGCAGGTTACACAACTAAAATCGTACAGAGCGTGTATTATTTCTTTGGATTTCCAACAAATGGTCAGGCTAAGGAACTTTCTATTGCCACATGGTTACACCTCTGGAGGGACGCCCCGAGAACCTACCCGGCTCTCTGCCAACACAAGGCCGGGTTATCCCTGCCTGGAAGTAACACCTACAAGTACGCCATCCCCGGTCGTTAGCGACCTTCATCCGAGAGCTCTCAACCACAAAGCAAACCACAAAGTAATAAATTTACAGTGACCACATAAGTTAAGTATCTGGGATCCATACCATGATACCACCCTTTTTCAAAAGAAATGGACATACCCTAGAGGCACGACCCCTAATAACCTTGCCGCATCTTTCCTGTTTCAACAGCACTCGGATAAAGGGTAATCCGGGTGTTCACAATCCCGATTGGACTCACATATGGAGATCTCTATACCGGCTCGAATCAGTGTAGAGACATTCGACGGGTTATCCTTTCGTTCTCGAAAATACCCGATCTTCACCATCAGTCTTCAAATTCAATCCATAATGTCGTATCATTATTCGGAATGGGTTATATGACACAAGGTCCTCTTCCGACTAAACCGAACAATGAGCGCAATATTTAAAAACAAATGGATATATGGGATCTTAGCTAAGTCACAACTTATTACTCAAAATCTTTCTTCAAAATGGTTTAAACAAATTACCATTTTCAAATCTTTAAACAAAAAGATTTTCTTCGCAAATTTCACCAATCTTCCACAAAGATTCATTCACAGCTTTCCAAACTATTTACGATTCAAATCTTTTAAGTAAAAGATCCATTTTAGTTCAACAACAAGATTTACCAAATCTTTAACAAAGATAGCTTTAAAAACTATTTCCTTTCAACAAAACTGGACATTTTTTCTTTCATATGAAAGCCATTATTATTTGAAAACAAATACTTTTTGTCTCGGGAAAATCCGATTACATTGGCTGAAGTTAAAGTCTTTCAAGTATAAACTTGGGTTGAATTTAAATTCTCAAAAATCATACTTTTGAAATGGTTTAAAACCCATATAAATACATTATATAACCTGTTAAACCATAATTCAAATCTTGAATTCAAATTCAAATCAAACTATTTAAATTTCAAAACTTAATCAATTTATTCAAAATAACTTTTATCTTTAAACTCCTTTTCAAAGGCTTTTCATATTAAACCCAATTATATTTCCAAAATCATTTGGATTCAAAATTCGTCTTTTAAAATCATTACATCATTTGAATAAAATAATATTAAATTCAAATTATCTGTTACCTAATCGATTTCCCGTGCAATCCATATTTGCGTGTGTTTGGTGTAGTCCAGAGGTTTTACACAATAGTGCAACAACATGAATCATCACAGATTCAAGCACAGCAATATCGATAAGCGGTATAATCCTATAACGCTTATCTTCATTCACAGATTCACAGATAAATAATATAAATTCGTCATAGATAAATAAATTACATTCATCACAGCTCAAATCAAAACAATTCATATCACCAAGCATCACACCAGGGATATCAAATAATTCAAATGTTCAATAGAATCCAAACATCCATAAGTAAGATCAATTAATTATCTGATTAATTTAAATCAGATTAATCACTTATGAATAAATTACTAATTCTGGTTAATTAATGTTAATTAGTTATAAATCATTTTAATTAATTAACCTTTAATAATTTATTAATTAACGTTTAATAATAAATTAATTAACTTTACATTATTAATTAATTAACCTTTATTAATAAATGAATCAATTTTTAATCATTGAATAATTATCCCCTAATTATTTAGTTATCCTTTAATTAATTATCCTTAATTTTTTTTGGCAAAGCCGACGGGGTTAAATGGACCCCTACCATTTTATTGCTACACCCGGAGGAGGAGGAAGAGCAAGACAAAACTTGCAAGAAATACAAGGAAAAACAAAGTGCAACAATCACTGAGGAGACAAAGAAAACACAAACAACAAAAAAAGAAAATAACCAAATGAAGATGAGGAAACTAACAGAAGATGCCAGGGTCATAAGCAAAGGAGACATGGCAAAAATCACGCCTAATCTCACACATCAAATGCTTCTCGAACAACCCTGGCGAGAAGCTTTTATCCGGCTGGAAAACACGACGGTTTCTTTCGTCCCAGACCACTTTCATGAATCTTTTGACGACGTATAAGAATAGTCTATTTGAGTCACCTTTACCACCAGTATTATCATAGATATACATCCACTGCTCGACATTGTTAGCTCCTTTCCAGCTTCAACCAATTCTCCCAATCCAAGTCTTCCAAAGCGCATTCAGATAAGAGCATTCAAAAAACAAATGCTCAACCATTTCAGGAGAATTATTGCAGAAGACGCAACATGCATTAACAGGAACACCTCTGGAAAGTAACTTAATTTTAGTGTGGAGAGCCCTATTCATAACTTTCCAGTGAAAGTGGTTATCGGTCTGAACATTATCAGTGTTCCAAATTCGTCTCCTCCATTTGCATTTCTCTCCCACTGCCCCGGACAGGAAGGAGTACATTTCTTTAATACTGAAATTATTAACATTACTTCCCCACTGGACACCGCAGCCGCCATCGATCATAATTTCACAATGAGCCGCCTTATTCCATAGCTGTTGAACTCTAAAGGTGACTATTTAATTACTTATACTAAATGATTATCCCTAATCACTTTCATTAATTAATCTTTAATTAATGCATTATCCTCAAATTAGTTGCCTCAATTAATTATTCTTTCAATTTAATTATCCTTAATTAATTATTCTTTAATCGCTTGATTAATTATCTTAAGCATCATAAATTAATCAACCTTTAATACATTAATAACATTTAACAAGTTAGCCTCAAATCATTTTAATTAATTAATCACATTAATTATTTATCCTTAAAGGTAACCACCCAAAGTATTAACTTTACATTAATTACACAAAGTAATTATTCATATTTAATCACTTAATTATATTCTTTAAACCTTACTAAATAAAGTAAATCATCATTAACAATTAACTAAATTTTAAAACCTTTAAGTAATTAAATAATCAAAACATTGTTATGATAAACCATTTATCTTTATTAATTACAAAATTATCATCAATATTATTTAAAACATTTATCTTTTATAATTTACTACTTAATTAAATCATTTAATTTAATCTAAAAAAATAACTTAAGCATTTATCTTAACAAATTTAAGTTAAACAAACTATAACTTCCTTTAATGAAATAATTTTAAACATTTATCATATAACTGTTTTAAAGTAGATTAATTTTAAATTTAAGAACTTGCTTTTATAAAATTAAAACTGTTTAAAACTCAGCTTCGAGTTCAACCCAACCCTGGCTCGAGTCCAAACTCGAATTCTTCATCTTCTTTCATTTCTTTTTTTTTGTTTAGGTTTTAAAAACTTGTTACACGATTCTACTCACGAACAAACACCCGAGAATGAATTCGAGAAAACAACCCACAAAACCCGAGCTTCCCTTTACCATTTTTTCGAGTTTCAGTTTCCTATATTTTTTTTTTAAATTGGTTTAAATTTAACTGTTATGTTATAAATCATGCATGCGACCTCGAGACGAACCCGAGGCAACCTTCCCTTTTCTCCGAGTCAAACCCGAAGAAAGCTTCACCACCAAACAAAACTGTGCACATGTGCACATACCGTCGGTGACCTTCCGACGCCCACAACCACAACTCGCAAATCACCGATCATCCCCTCTTTCGATCTCAACCACTCAAGCATCTAATCGATCTCGAAATCAAAAATCGACTAGCTCGAACCCATTGGAACAACACTCCGACCCAAAAGTTTGCCTCGTCCAGGCGACACCGACCACCAGCGAACACAAGCCTTCTTTTGAAGCCTCACCATGAACCAAACCCTTGATTCCCCCACGACCGGCCTCCTTCGGTGCTCTGACGATGGAGCGGTAACCACCTTTTCGACCATGACCAAAAACTACAACAAAACCCTAGTTCAACTCTGCCCGGCCACCATGGACATCAGAAAAATATAAAACTATTTTTCCTACTATCGTCCACCCTCCAACTAGCTTTGACCATGCTCTCGACTCCATCCACCGTGTCGATCAATGGCAATCAACCCAAATGCCCAAAACGTTCAACTTGAAAATTCTAATCGATTATCAAACTAAAAATTACGATACTCGTATTAAAAACCATGATTTTCTACCCCGAATACATTCCTGCAATCCAAATCCGAAATTGAATTCATTGATTTTTGACATATGTATGTATTTCACTGTTATTTTCATTTAAAAAAAATAAGTTTACATTCTTACAATCAAGTTTACTTTAATGATCACCGCCTAACATTGATTATTTGAGGAGAATGGAATTTATTTAAATGGATTTGTAACTGTCCTTCAGCAGAGGAACATATATATATATATATATATATATATATATATATATATATTCACTCATATGCACAAACTTAACCTATCTGTATAGATACATTCACATCCATCCATTCATACAGACCATAATCACTACAGATTTATCACATGCATCAAAAATTAGAATAGATTTAAGCAAAAGTTTACCCACCTTAGTCGTGATGAACAAAACAGAGCACACAGGCCTGGGAGTTTGATTTGCACTGAAATCTTGAAAATTTGCTTTTGATCTGTTGTTTCTCCTAAGTTGAATCTGATCTAGTTATAAATTGATTTTGAACTTTGCTTAGATTTCTAGGTTGAAGTTTTAAATTGCTGAGATGATTTTGTTTTGAATTTCCAGGTTTGAAGATTGCTTTGATCTCCAGGCTTTAACTTCCATATTCTTGATTTTTTTTCGAATTTGTTTGATTTTGAACTGCCGTGTTTTGGTTTTTTGGTTTTTCATTTTGTTTCTCTCATTCAATTTTTTTTTTGCATTAAAATTTTAGAGAAAACATTTTGCTACTTGTAATTGTTGAATTAACACTTGTTATTTTATACCTTACTTGTTACACATTTGTCAAAAACCATTAAATTATGTTTAAGCCCTTGTTTTGAATTAATTTTAAAACTATGTTTCAAACCCCTATCTAGTTTAATTTGTAATTTGTATTTTAAACCCTCAAGTATTTATATCTTATAACTTAACATATGTATTTTTTAATGTTTAAATCCCTACTTCAATTAAATTTATGAAACATGTTTTTATGTTTTCTTATTTATACTTTTATATATTTACATACTATAATTTTAAAAGAAAATTTTCTAATCTTTATAACCAATGCCATTTTAAACTTAGTTTATCATACTTTTTAAATGTCTGTGTGTATATATATATACATACAAATTACATTTAGTGATATATATTTTAAAATTAAACTTAAGTTATATACTTAAATTTATATAAATAATACTAGTGTTGACAATATTCAAATTTAAATTTTAGAAATTATTATATTAATTCCAAAATATAACTTCTAAATAATCATATTATAACTAGAAAACAAATTTTATTAATTTTAAACATTGTATTTTCAAATCCAATTTATTTATAAAATATCTATAATTGAATTCCCAAATTAAATTCAATTGATTTTCAAAAATAATTTCAAATAATATTTAACAAGATATAGTATATTTAAAACTAAATTTCAATTAAAAATCAATATATATATATAAACAAACAAATATTTCATTTTATTTTGGATAAACTCAATTTAATTCATAATTTAATTTCAAAAATTAAATTAATTATCAAATTAAACTTGGCTAAAATCCAAAAATGTTACAGCACGCCTTAACAAGGGTCGAAATTTTAAGTTATGTAATCGAGATAATTTGAAAATTTAAATAAAATTTATATATTGACTTGACATTCCATTTACATCAGCCCACACAAACTTATTTACAGCCATCCTACCTATCACTATACCATTTTAAATACACGTCCTCTTCTTTTCAAATCTGTTCAAATCAAATTGTTCAATGCACATGACCCCCTCTTCCTTCTTTTTAAAAGACAACCTCGTTCCTCCTTCATTCAATATCGAAAACCACATATTCTCCTTTTCCCTCTTCAATACGAAATCAAATTCGTGTAAAATTTAAAAAACAAAACATAATGCACAATGAAAAATCGTGACTCGTATGAGCGTGAGGCTGAGATCAAGGTATTTTAGAAGTTGAGTTCATCTTCCAGTCGATTTTTCGAAGCTAGGTCTTTACTTTTAGGTTGCTGGAAGTGGTCGTGATGTCGTAAGGAGGGGAATGCAAAGGTGCGACGTGCGCCACGGCAATGGCATAGGGCAGTGGTGCTCGAACTAGGGCTGAAGGAAAAGTTTAATCGTGGGTAACTGGATGTATTAGGGAAGCGACGAGCGAAGTTACGTGTTGGAGTATGAGCTCGATTGATTCAGGAATAGGCGTGACATCGTTCAGATTGAGTTAAGAGAGGCTGTTTGCGTGGGTTTCTGGGAAAGAAGATTGCGTGGGTTTCAAAGGAGGCGATCATGATTTTTGGCCAAAGTTGGCTCGCATGCAGTCGGAGGTCGAAATGATGGAAAGGTTCGCGATCGAACCTGGTGCCACAAACCTGGTGGGTGGTACGATGTTATCTAGAGATGAACTCATGGCTGCAGGTGCAAGGCTGAAGGGGGCTTGCACGAGGTGGTGAGTGATCATAGGCACATGGGACAACGGCGATGATCGATTTAAGGCAAATACAAGTGAGAAATTGGTTCATTTTGAGGTAGGGGCGGCAGTTGTCGTGGAGAAGTGGAGTCGCGTGGATGAAGGTAACTAACGTTATAATTAGTTGATTCAATAATTAATTAGTTTAAAAATTCTAAATTCAGTTAAGTTGATTTGGAATTGATTATGCAAGTGCTTAAATTCAAATACTTTGCTATTCGGGGTCGATGTCGCATGAACCCGCCATTATTATATTTTTAAGGATGTAGGCTACGACCGAGAATTTATTTGGCATGATTGGCCATTTTCGAAAATAAAAATCAAGGTGAGAAATTCTCAATCATTTGGATTACTAGAATTTATTTTAAATAGTTAAAATAAATTATTAAATGCTGGTTGAATTTATAAATTATTATCTGTTGGATGTTATATATATAGTAGTATATATATAAGAAATTGGATTCATATTCCTGCATATTTTAGCGGATGAGACCCTATGCACCCTGCATAATAGCGGGTGACTTTATATACCGCGATATTCCCCTCGAAGTGGAATTGGCCTTTTTTGTTGTATTAACATCTATGGATGCAGAGAGATAGGTTGGAGGGATCCAACTGGATTCCTCAAATTTATATTGATTGTTTTTCATACATAATAATATATGATGTGATAGAATAATCTGTCACAGATTATTGTTGTGATGTGAATTATCGGATGATATAGTAGCGCTGGCCTTAATTTTGGTATTTTAAATACCATAAATATTATTTTTTAATTTTTAAGAAATTAAAGGAGATTTGAAATATGAAAATATTTACATCGGAATTCAGATTATTTAAAAGAGATTGTTTTGGATAAGCAATAATCGATTTTTAATCGTACATAACAATTGGAGAAAAAATTATTTTAAACAGAGATTTACAAATAATTAATATAGAAGATTTTAAACAACGGATTTTTAAATGATATCCTGAAAAATATGGAAAGGCTTTGAAATCGATATTAAAAAAAACTAAATAGAATTTATAAAGAAGTGGACTTATAAAATGAAAGTTTATAAGTGAGATTAATGGTGAAATTCAAAGGAGTTATCTAATTTATAAGCGATGTTTATAAGTAAGGGAAAATGATAGCAGTTGCTAAACTTGGAATTTAAATTTAATAGGGTGAAATTATATTAAAATATAGAAACGGGATTGAGGAAAATAGTGGATACTATTTTTTGAAATGTGGAAATGATTAGGAGAATCGGGATGAAAAATATGGGTTGTGAATCGAGAGGAGATTATAAATTAATTGGTTATTGAGATTTTTAAAATTATATTTTTTTACTAAGAAATTAAGTTTTTTTAAAAAAGGAAAGTTTTATTTATCAAACTGTATAATTTTGAACTAGTAGAATTGAAATACATCGAAAAGTGAATTTTCCCAAATAATTAATATTTATTTTAGTAAATTCTAATTTTTAAAATAGGATTTGAAAATTTATTTGTTTATCAAAAAATGAGTTATTGATGTTTATAAAAAAGCGTTTTGATATTTTATATGATTACTTGAAAATGTTAAAAAATAAATTATTATTCTTTTAAACACTTAACTTATATAAATATATATAGAGTTTTGTAATGATTAAATTATTTAAAAATCTTCTCGAGATTTAGAAACGGGGTTATTTAATAGGTGGGATTTATAGGAGAAATTCTCAAAAATGGAGTTTGGGAAGAAGTAAGAAAATTTCCAAAATAGTTAAATAAAAGTGAACTTCGAGAAATGAATTAGAATTTATAGAAGAATTAGAAATTGATATTTGGAAGTTTAGACAAGTGCTAGACTTGGAAAAATATTAAAGGAAATTAATTAAGGAAAAACTAAACTTGTAGAATTCGCTCTAAAAGAGTTAAGGAATTTACAAAAAAATTTGTAAATGACTTTGAGAAAAAATAGGAAATAAATGGAATACTTACTAAGTGTTGAACACAAAAATGGAGGTGGGAAAGAATACTCTAAGTATCGAAAAGGTTTAGGAGTATTCATTGAAATATAAGGATTTGAAGTCGTTTCAAACGTTGGAAATTTTGGAAGGGATTTGAATATATATCTTATAAAGATATTTTGAAATTTTTGGAAAAATTTATGATAAGGCCTAATGTCTACTTATGGATGTTTTATTGATTGTTAAATAACTGACTATCAAATATTGGCCAATTTTGGTCGATTGTTTCGAAGAGACCGAGATCGGAATTAATTATCTGAAAAACGCTTCAATCCAATTTGAACGTTACGAATGGATACCATGAAGATAGTGAAGACGGTGATTAGGTTTGTCCTGACCTAGGACAACTTGTATGGACGAATACTATCAGAACACGTCATTGGAGGACGATGAGCATTTTAAGTGGAATTGTTCTTGAAAGGTAACGTTAGCCTCAAGTCTCATTAACTGGGAATGAATAAAATAGGGAAGATGCAGCAAGGCTAAGTCGGTCGCTCCCAATTAGGGCATGTTATCATTTTTCTAGATTTTCTAGAAAATATATATAAATTATGGATACGGTTTTGCATGAAAAAGGAGCGCTCGATTTTTAAGGGTGGGAACACCCGGGGTGATAACATATTCGGTTCTATCCAAGTTAGGGGTAGGCCGGTCTTGTATAGCAAGGAAACCCAGTGAGATCCTTAGTACATTTTTCTAGAGGTGTACTGTGATGGGCGGTACCCCAGTAGCCCAGTTATTGTATGGGATCCATTCTCCAATACGAGCCTTTACGGTTTTGTTTGTAGAACCTAGTATGCTAGAATTTAATTAATGTAACAATTTCGTCCATTTGAATAAGTATTTGTACTTAGACACTATTATAATATCACTGGATTTTCTATAAAATATTTTGGTTATCGTAAGGGAAAAACCCGTCGTGTTTATTTGTGACTCGGCTTTACGCGACACCTTTATTTTTCAAAGGGTTTTGATAACTTTAATAATAAAAATTGAGTGTTTTTTCTCATGATGGTTTTCTAGACTGACTCGGGTGTTATTTTATTATAATGCTCAGGTCATACCGAGCATTACAGATTCAGGATAGGATGTTATGGAGCTCAGGAGACGAGCTAGATGATAGAGACGTATTTCTATACTTGACTTATATTTCCGTTGTATGAGGACAAATTATTAAAACTGTCCAGATTGACATATTGATCGATGTACTCTGATGATTGTAAGTATAAAACAGTTACAGATTCTTTTGTATAAAAATTTGTTATTATAAATTATATTTTGTTCCGCTGTGATTGTGAGATTCTGTGTTTTTGTTCTATTTTCTTCTATTTCTTTCTTCTTCTTTACCCTAGTTATTCGCTCTTTCGTAAAATTTGGGTTGAAAAAGAGTTAATTATTATCAACTCAAGGGGTATGGAACAGCAGGTCGCTATAGTTCCGGATTGTTTAAGTCCGACATGTGTGGATTATTAGGGATTTAAACCTTTCGAAATATGGGTCGTTATAGTTGGTATTAGAGCTTTGGTTCAGCGATAACCTTGGCTTTGAGGGGCAACTCATTAGAGATAGGGTCGTAGCACCTTAGGATGAGTTTGAGTGTATTAATAGATATAAGCGAGTATTTTTTAGGGAATATAAAAATTGTTTTATATTGTGTTGGTTGATTTGTTGTGTGGCTTATAGATTCTGGTTAATATGAGCAATTAACGTTATTGATAGGGATCTCTAAACACTTGAATAGAACAATTCGACATAGTATTGTTTTGAAATTAGGTAAATGTAATAATTTTACCCTGATTATAGTTTGTATATAAAGGAATAATTTTTAGAAATTATTATGATATATATAGTGTGTTTGGTGGTTAGAAATGATAATATTGATCATTATCGTTTATTGTTTGATTAGTCAATATTCCTAAACTATTAGCTATTATATGACTATAAGAAAGTAAAACTGTATAAATGTTATTTATAAAATATAATTTTCTAGTAAAATTGAATATAAAGTTGATAACTTGAGAAATTTATAATTCTGGTGTTTTTGAAAAAGGTTTTCAAGGTTTGGAAAATAATATTAATATTGTTTAAAAGTATATACAAATACAAATTGTTTCCAAATAAATTTTAAAAGGAATGAACTTAGTACTCCCCTCTTCTGTCGTTGGAAAATAATTTCAGTGATGACCACGCAGCATCATCGACTTCCATTTTTGAGTCTCATAGTGGGGAAGGCCATTGAGTAGCTTTGGTACGAAATTGTTTTAACAAATGGATTTTGGTTTAGACTCCAAAAGTATATTTGATATACAAAAGAGATAAGTATACATACTTATTTCAAATGATTTGAAATGAACGCTGTATTTAAAATTTAAAATTTCTGTTAATTAATAATCTTCAAATTATTTGAGACAAATGAAATTTTTGAATAAGCAGAACTTATAAAATAAGAGAATTAAGGAAGCTAAGCTAAATGTTTTAAGAAACTATAGAGTTGAAGTTTGCAACTCTTAAATTAAAGGTAAAGAAAAATTTAAACAAGTTAGAATAGTAAACAGTCTAATTAAGTAAAATGAATCAGATTAATTTATGTAATACCAAATTGCATTCAAATAACATATAATAAAACTTACCAAATGTTAAAAGTTAAAATGATGATTTGGATATGTAATGGGATATTATACAAGCAAACAACACCTAAAAGTGATTCAAATGTATATAAATGGAAATTTAGTTGTGATAATAAATGTTATATACTTAATTAGTATATTATGAAATTGTGACGCCCCACCTCTATACCCACGATAGCCAAGAACACTACGGTGTAGTGCTGTCAACTAGCGCGGAGAATAAGGCTGTTGAGGAGCGACCATCCATGCAATTTCTTATCACACGGTGGCTATAAAATAATCTTCGGAAACAAATATAGAAGTAAGCATAACATGCGAATCAATCACAGATATCCATATCACAAAGGCGGAAAGAGATATGAATATATATCACATAAAAGTGTACATCAGAGTAGTGGTCTAAAAAGATCCACGATAATACAAAAGAATAGCAACGCGTGCTATACAAAAGAATACAACTATGAGTCTATATCTCAAGTGTAAACAACAAAAGCTGCTAATCTAAACAAGTAGCCAAAAGTCTGAGTAGTGAATCACTGGGGAAGGAGTCAAGCAGTAGCACCTGCAACATCTCGGTCTGACCCGAGTATTATTTATAAGAAAATAATAAACGGATCAGTCTAGCTATAAATATAAGATGACGTGATATAAAACAAAAGATATGGCATAAACATAAAATATCCATACTGACATACTACTATAAGTATGCAAATAATGATCAATATGAGATCAACCGATAAGAGATAAATCAATATCACAAGGATCTTCTCAAAGATCCAAAGAGGGCATCATACCCTAAACTTGTACTCATGACAAGTCAAAGAGATAAATTCCAGAAATCAACACAAGAAATCCAGAAATCATAAAAAGGGAAAGAGGCCTATCACATGACGGTCCGAAGACCATGGGGAGCTACCCCACATGTGTGAATGGAATCACACAGATTGAGGTCAAGACTAACCAAAAAGCAGAAAGGTATGTGTGAATGGAATCACACAAGTGGTGTCTAGTCTAACCTTGCAATGAAAGAGACATCGCGCAATTGCTAGTCTAATTCATAAAGCGATCATCAAGATCAACGAGAAGTGTCAATTACACTAAGCTAGTAAATATAGAAGTTTAGCTTCATGTCCCATAACCACTTGCTTAACCTAAATATTTACGAACAAACTGTAAATCTTCACTAATAAAATTGTCACAAGAGGTTCAATCGAACAAGTCCAAGAATTAACTGACGAAGTGAACGCAAGCGTTTCATACCACTTGTTTTACTAAGTCGTTTAATTAGATTTCTCATCCGAGTGAGGTAAAGGCTTGTATATACTAATAGATTGGAAAACGGTTTAAGAAAAGAGCTTTGTTATTAAAAATAGAGTTGAAATTGTTTGTTAAAAGAATTTTGATATTTACTACTAGTATTGAAACCTTTGTATTATAAAGTGACAAAACACATAAGCAAGTGTAGAAACAATCAGTCACAAAGATCGCATACGGAGATGCGAATAAAATCCAAGGAAATCAGCTCAATGTTTTTCAGATAAGATCCCCTACAGAGGGGGGGTCCAGGGGGGGTGGCAACCCCCCAAGGTGGGGGTGCGGGGGCAACGCCACCGCTTACGGGGTTCGACCTGCCCGGTCAGGTCGCGGGGGTCCAGGGGGCAGCGCCCCCGGCGGGGTGCGGGGCAGCGCCCCGTCCAAAACGGTATGACCTAGTGAAGACAAAATGAGGTCTAACGACCTAAAAGTTAAGGGTCCAACGACCTATACGTTCACGCGACCTAGGTGGAATGCGACCTACGAGATAGGCAAGTGGAACGACCTAAAGATGAATGGGTCGAACGACCTAACGTGAGCACAGGTGAAGCGACCTATCGGTCCAACGACCTAAGGGGAAAAGGCAACCTAGGTCTAACGACCTAACTGCTCACGACCTAAGGGTCTAAAGGGTCAAACGACCTAGTGGTGCTCGCAAGTTAGCCGAAGCGAGTGACCTAAGAGAGACGAGCGACTTAAGGAACTCGCGACCTAACATCTGAATAGGTCAAGCGACCTAAGTGGTCAGGCGACCTAAGGTCTTACGACCTAACGACCTACGGTCTAAAGGCCACGCGACCTAGAGGATCTGCGAGCTAACGAGGTCGACCTAAGGTGCAAGCGACCTAAGGGACAACGGGCTAAAGTATGGTACGCGACCTAAAAGATGGCGCGACCTAAGGTGAGAGCAGGTCGAGCGACTTAAGGCGATGCGCGACCTAAGACCTAGCGACCTAAAGGGATGCGCGACCTAAGAGAGGCATCAGGTCGAACGACTTAAGGGTGATGCGACCTACGACCTAAGCGCCATACGACCTAAGCTCAAATACGAGCTACGAGCTAGCGACCTACGACCTAAGCTCAAATGCGAGCTAAGGCCTACGACCTAAGGCCCTAACGTACTAACATTTGTCGCGACCTAAGTGGTGACGACCTAACAAGGAAAGGCTGAGCGACCTAACGCTGCAGAGGGGATTTAAGGCCAGAAACGACCTACGACCTAAACCCCATACGACCTAACGTGAAATGACCTAACTCCGAAGTGAAAATTCAAGGCAGTGCGACCTAGCGCGCTAACACGCGAACGACCTAAGGGTTAGGTCGCGAGCGACCTAACACCGAACACACGAAAATGGCCAGAACGACCTAAGTGCAGAAAATTCACCAAAACGCTAAAAATTGGAGTTTTTCGCCAATCCAATCCAAACCAAATGCAAATGTGCATGCAAAAGTGATAGGGAATCATTTCCAACAGTCCAATATAGTTATAGACTAGATTTGTGAGATAAAAATCTCACCTTTGCTCCAAAACCCAATGAAAATGAAGAACAAAGCTTGAAGGCAAATGGAGAAGCAACCACAAGCTTGAATCCGATGTCTTCTTCTTGAATTTGGAGTTGAATGTTGGAGTTGCAATAAAACAAAGACTTTGGAGTTTTAATTTCTCATTCCATTCACCATTTTTGTTGAAGCTTTAGTGTTAGGAAATGAAATGAAGCAATGAAGAAGAAGGGGGGTGGAACTTGGGCCTAATGGGCTAAAAGTCCAAACCAAAGGCTCGAGTGAAAAAGTGGTGAAATTCCACTAACCCCAAACATATCAATGTTTATACTTAGAAGATTGCAAACGACGTTTCGAACTCAATGGAAGTGGTCTCGAGTCCTAATTTGACCGTTTGCAAAAAGTAGCTTCGGACCAAAATCCGATTAACGATAAAATATTTAAATAAAATATTTAAATATAAAAATCGATAAATATGCGGGTTGTTACAGAAATGATTAATGACTAAATGGAATAAGTAAGTAGGACTTAATAAAGTAGTCAAATGAAATAAATAATATCCTTGTAAAGTGGTTATAGAATTAAATATAAAGTTGCAAAGAAATTTTGAAATTGAATTTGTAACTTTTGAGACAACTATAAACTTAGAAAAAGTCATATATAAGAAGTTGGACTTTTATACAATGATTATAAACTAAAGTGATGATTTGTAAAATGTTTCACAAATAAATTTGTTATTAAATGAAATTATGAAAATAAACGTGAATTAAGTTGAAAAGAAACTTAAGTAAGGATATAGGGAATAATTCATTAATGATGTTGATGCTAAAAATGGAGATATAAGCATTATAATTAAAATGTTCTGCGGAAACGTAAAGTGAAGTTCATAGTTTAAAACTTTAATAAACGTTAGTTAAACAAGATGTTAAATGAATTGATATGAGATGTTGCTAAATGAAAAATGAATTTGAAATTTAACAAATTGAATTGAATAAAATTGAATGCAAATGAAATAAGTTTGAATAAATTAGAAGTAAATCAATTAAATGTTAATGAAATTTGAATGTTAATAAGAAATAAAGTGTATAAATTGAAATATTGACACTGTATAATGTAAATTTCATATCATTGAGAATTAAATGGATGAATACTAATAATTAATTGGTTTTTTGTTGTAAATCGTTGCTATAACTGTTTTATTGTATATGATTGTTCTTTGTCGTATATTAATGCTTATGTTATGGTTTGGATTTAAAATACATGTTATATGCTTCTATAAAACTCATACATGCTTTCTGTATCATTATATGTAACTAGTATTCTAAATTAAGTTGAGATTGGTACATACAAAGACCGATTGGACGTGCACGTGGACTAAAATTTTCTTTTACTTGCTTAGCACAAGAGAAATTGCTCGTTTTAATAATAATAAAGTACACATCTCATATTATGTACCGCGTTTTTTAATTTTTCCCTACGGGTTGCCTCATCATTGTATAAATTAGAAGTAAATCAATTAAGCATTGATGAAATTTGAATGTTAATAAGAAATGAAGTGTATAAATTGAAATATTGACATTGGATAATGTAAATTTATATCATTGTGAATTAAATGGATGAATACTAATAATTAATTGGTTTCTTTCATTGTAAATCGTCGTTATAACTATCTTATTGTATATGATTGTTGTTTGTTGTATATTAATGCTTATGTTATGGTTTGGATTTAAAATTCATGTTATATGCTTCTATAAAACTCATACATGCTTTTTATATCATTATATGTAACTAGTATTCTAAATTAAGTTGAGATAGGTACATACGAAGAACGTTTGGATGTGTGTGCAGATTAAAATTTTCTTTTGCTTGCTTAGCATAAGTGAACTTGCTCGTATTAATAATAATAAGGTACACATCTCGTATTATATACCGTGTTTTTATATTTTTCCCTATGGGATGCCTCATCATTGAGATGAGATGTATTTTTGATATATATTGGATATATTTGGGTTATATATTGTATTATAAAAAATTTTGATCGAGCCGTGTAATGGAGTCTCTACTGAAATTTTCCGTAAATCCGGTTGTTAGAAAAACTTTAAGGTTTTAAAATTTTTATAACTTGTTTTCTTAAATAAATTATAAATTCCGTAAGCCGATCGGAGTAGCGTAGTAGGAACGTGGTAACAGTTTTCTAATCGATTTTATGTTTTAAGTTGATTTTTTTTGAAATATATCAAATTGAAAATCCTCTACTTAGTTCATTTTTGAGGACGAAAAGCTTTGAGTGAGTGAGAATTGTGATGTCCCAAAAATTTAGGCAATAATTATTTAATAATTTCTTTAATAATTATTTTAAAATATGAAATATTGATTTAATAAATTAATTTAAACTGAAATTCTCTTTTGAAAATTTATAATTATTTAGTTTGTTAAATGATATTGTTTTCAAAAGCTAAAAATATTTAAATGATAAATTTATCTTCCTAACTGATTTAAAAATATTTATTTATAATGTATAAATGTTTATACATTGTAAATAGAGGATTTGGTTTTAATTTTAATTTATATTAAATAAAGGATATTTTCTAATTTATATATAATTGTATAAATTGTAAATTGATTTAATTTGATTTAAATTGTAAACTTTTCAAAAGTTTGTTTTAAAAATCTTTCTTATAATTTCCATAGATGTAAGTGAGAATTTATTTTGTTTATAAAAATAAATATAGTTTAAATTTTGTTTTATAATAAAAGTTTATTTTATTTTGTTTATTTTAAAAATTGTTTTTCTTGAATAAGATAAACCCAACATCTTTCTTCTTTTAAAAATCTTTTCTTTTGAAATTTTGTTTTATAAAGAATATTATTTTGAAAAATAATTAAACAAACATTTAAAATGTATAGTTTTATAAAGAAGTTCATAGTATATGTGTATTTATTTAAAGGCTAGTGTTAATAAACATTTGTAACTTGCTCAAAATAAATTAGATATGTTTTAAGATAATTCAAATACATTTATAAGTTAGAAATTGCTTTTAATAATTGAATTGCATATGTGTTAGTTTTTTTTTAAACATAAGAGACACTTGTAAAACATTTAACATAATAAGTACAAGTGGCATTTGTTTAAAATCTCATTGTTTAAATTATTGATAAGAGAAATATAACATAAGCATTTGGATTAAAGCACTTTCTCTTCAAATTTGAAAGATCTGAAAATCAGATTTGAGCAAAATCAAAAACCCCTCAAAACAAATACATGTTGGAATCTGCAAATCAATTTCTTCAAAAAAACAAACTTCAATCAAATAAATTTCTACAAACAAATGCATGTTTTAAAATCTGCATTCAACCTCAAATCTGCAACATTTAAAACCAAATACAAACCAATCTTCAATTAATTTCTTCAAAACTGCGTCTAAATTCTGTAAGATTCAACATCATCTGGAGCTCAACTTCAATATTAAATATGAGAAATAAGTATGGGTCTGCATGCATCATCAGCAACAAGCAATTTCAGTGATCAACTATCAAATGCAAGTCTGGACTAGGAATTGTGATCTGCTTCTCTGGAAAATGGAATCTGCATTTATTTTGCTCTGCATCTTCATTCATAAGGTGAGTAAACTTCTATTTCAAAAACAGATCCCTCTTTTAAATTTAATGCTTAAGTAATTTACTAAAACTCAAGTTCAACAAAACTGTCATGTAAGAAAGAAAAATCAAATTTAAACTGCTATGATTTGAAACTGCATCATATTCATTTTTGATAAATAACTTCACAATTGAAAGTTTTTTTAAATAATCTGTGCATGTGTCTGATAAAAGTAAGCTTGTTGGATTGATCTTGTGTTGTGATGATGTTTTGTGTATACATATGTAAATATGTATATGTGTGTAGCTGATGCTATGAATCTGCATACCTGTTTGTCTTATTATTATTATTATTATTATTATTTTACTAAGATTTTAAAAAGAGAAAACCTTTATCTCAGAGTTTAGTTCTCTGTTAGGATTGATAAGTAAACAATATTTGTTTGTTAAGTATAAATTCAAGTTTGTAAGTTATATTCAAGATAAATAAATTCTGTGTCTCTGTTATAAGAAATACAGTATTGGTTCTTTTAAAAAAAAAATCAACATCATAAACTGTTTAAAAACAAGATTTTAACATGAATATATGTTAGAAATCAGAAAGTATAAACAAGTTTCATTTTAAGTTAGTTAAATAAATCTGTAGCCTCTGTAAACTAAAATCATTCATCATTAGAATAAAACAAATATCAAACATCATAATTATTAGAACAAGTGTATGAATTAGAATACATGTTTGAATTAGGAATTTTAAAAACTAATATTACAGTTTTAAATTAACTGTAGGGGAAAGGCATTTCTGTTTCAAAACAGAAATAGGAAAATTTGAAATTGTCTGTAGGCTAGTGTATTTGGAGGTTAAGGTGCCTACTGTAGTGGAGTTTTGATGTAAGTATGTAGGGGAAAATTGTCAGTAGTTTATGACAGTGGAGGTGGTGATATGAATTGGGTGTTTCAGGTTTTCAAAACCACTGTTTTAAGGGATGTAGTGTTGAAGTTTTGGGGGTCTGCACCTTCTCTCTGTTGCATCGAGTAGGAGGGGAATTTGGGCTGTTGCAGAGGGGTTGAAGATGAGTCATTAGCCAGAGTTGTAAGTGGTCTGGTGATCGGTGATGTGATTGCAAGATGATGACAGGTTTGGGTAGTTGAAGTCCTGGTGAACTTCTGTAGTGCAGGGTTTTTGACTCGAGTCATCCCTCGGGTTTATGTGCTTCTGACTCGAAGCAGGGTATTGAAAAACTCGAAGTAAATGGTTGAGTTTCTCAGGTAAGTTGGTTGCAGGGGTATAAACCAGAGAGTTGCAGCTTTTTTTTTAAATTTTGAATGGAATTCAAATTCTAGTGCAGGGTTTGATTTAAGTTTAACTTGAAACTGAATTCAAGTGAAGTTTTGAGTTCAAGGTTTCAAAAATGAAAATTTTAAAATTTAAACAAGGTTTAAATTCAGTTTTAGGTCAGGATTTAAACAGTTTCAAATCCAGGTAGTTTTGCAGTTTTAAGAAATTTTTAAATAAAATTCATATTTTAAATTGCAACTTGATTCAAGTATAACTTGAATCTGAATTCAAATGTAGTTTTTAATTCAAAAGTTTAAAAAAAATGAATGAAATCTTAAATTTAAACAAGATTAAACTTCAGTTTAAAATCAATGTTAAAAACAGTTTCAGGTTTGGTTTTCTAAAAAGCAGAATTTGATTTAAACAAGTTTTGTATGTTTTAAATTTTGAGCAGATTTAAATGATTTAAACAAGATTTAAATTGGTTTTGAAAATTTAGTTAAAAACAGTTTTTTTCAAATTTTCTTTGGAAACAGTTTTGATTTCAAAACCAGTTTGTAAAAAATAAAAAAAATAAAAATGATGAACATATTCAAATGTTTTCAAAATAGAGTTGAAAATGAAATTTGATTTCAAATAAGTTTTAAAACTTGAAAGAATTTAGTTTCCATTATTATTGAATTAAAATATGAAGTGTTATTTGAAATTGAAATAATCAATCAAGTTACCAAACTTAATTTATTTTAATCAAGTAAGTTATGTAAATCTTTCTTTTATATTTAAGTAATGAATGTTGTTTAAACATTCATTTTTATTTTAAGGTTTATAATTATTTTTGGAATTAATGTTTAAATAATTAAACATTTGAATTTTAAATAAATTGGAATTTGAATTTAATTTTTAGAAATGTATTGTCTTAATACATTTTGAATTTAAATGGGACATTTGATAAGTAATTTAAATTATTTTGAAAATATTTAAAAATAATTAAGGATTTTACTTAATTATTTGATTTTTAAATAATGATTTAGATTAATATTAAGTAGAAAGGATTTATTGATAATTAATCTAACTCAAATTTTCTTAAGTATGCAATTATGGAAATGTTGTTAATTAAAAATTGGTGATAATTATCTAGGGATAATTTAGTAATTAATTAATGTAATTAATTTTGATAATTAACTAGATTAATTAATTGAATATAATTATTTGTTAAAGTAATTAAGGATTTAATTACTTATTGTAATTAATTTTAATATTGTGATTTAATTAAGTTAATTAATTTATTTTAATTAATTTAAATAAATCATTTGATGATTTAAGTGTAAGTACTTAATGTAATTAGTGGAGCAGAATTACTTAGAGAAGTAATAATGATAATTACTGGAATGTAATTAGTAATTTGGATAATTACTTTTGTAATTAATTAAGGAATTAATTAATGATTAATTATTGGATAATTAATTTGTTAATAAGTAATTAAATATAGTTAATTACTTAATTTAATATTAATCAAGGTGATTAATGATTAGATTTAATTACTAAATGTAATTAATTTTAATTAAGTAATTTATTTAAATATTAAAGATCATTAATTATTATAATTAATGATGTAATTAAGGATTTTTTTTGATTAATTTAAATTAAAATAAGTGATTAATTAATTGTAATTAATTAAGGATAAATATAATTAATTATAATTAATTAATGAATGAGTAATTAAATGTTAATTACTTATGATTAAGGTTAATTAATTTATGAAATTAATTAAAAACTAATTACTCATTGTAATTAGTGAATGATTAATCAAAGTTGTTTAATCAAGTTAAATACTTAGTGATTAATTAATTAACTGGGTTAATTGATTAATGGATGTTAAGCAGGATTTAAATGAGTAATTAAATTAATTTAAATTAATTTGAGATGGTTGTAATTAATTTAATTCATTTTAAATTAATTATAGTTGATGGTTAATAAATCATTGCTTGTGGATGTTATTGATTGAATGTTGTGATCTCAGTAATGGGATGAGCCGTATCTGTATGATATGAATGCTTGGTTTAGGTATGATGGTTTGTGATGGATTATTTGGTTGAGATGATTATCTATTTATGGATGATACAGATTATCTGTTTATGTTATGAATGTGATTATCTATTGTGATATGTAGTTTATCTATCTGTGTGAATTAGATAACAATAAAATAAGTTAATTGTTTAAACCCTTAAGTACAACTTGGACATTAAGATAGCATTTGGTTTCGGTGAGACCGCGATCGGGTTTCCATATTTGGATATCCGAAAACCACATCGATTCCAATTAAACGTTAGGTCGTTAATCCAAGTGGAGCAAGTGAAGACTCGAGGTGTAAGGGCCATACGTCAGTATAACTCTGTGGGTGATACCGTAATGAGTTTGACGGAATAGTACTTATAGGTTCGAGATGGTGATTTAGAGTGCAAGGGTTATCGTCGTTAACTCTGAGGGTGATTCCAATACAAGTGTAACGAGATAATGCCTTCGGTTTCGTTCGAACCCGGAACGAACTTGTATGGATTGAATGCTTTCAGAACATCGTCAGGTGGACGATGAGCATTCTAAGATTTGATATGTCCTATAAAGGTAATCGTAACCTCAAGCCTCATCAACCGGGAATGGCTAAAACAGGGGAGGTGCAGCAAGGCTTCGTGGGTAGCACCCACTTGAGAGCAAGATTTTCCCCTGTCTAGAGGTCCCTTTTTATTCGGCTGTGTAGGCAGTTGGAATCGCGCGCCAACTGCGGGGTTGTCTTGTTCGGAACTATTCAGTAAGGAATGGGTCCGGCCTTGTGTTGCAGGGGAGTGGGAGTACTCCTCGGTACGTTGATCTAGGCCACGTACTGTGACGGGCGGTACCCCAGTAGCCCTGCCATTGATGGAATCGATAATCCAATAAGTGCCTGTACGGTTTTGATTGTGCCCAACTATGTTGGAACGTGAGATGTAAGCATTCCAGCTATTTCTGTATTTTATTTTGAAAACCCTAGACACTATTATAATATCACTGGATTTCCTATCAAATGTTTTGGTTAGCGTAAGGTAAAAACTTTTCCATGTTTATGTGTGGGAAATCTTACGTGATACCTTTTGTTTTCAAAGGATTTTCTAAAGTTAAGCAACTTTTATCCTTGTTTACTCACACCAGACCCCTGTCTGACCTGAGTGTTTATTTTCTGTTTTATTAAACTCTTGGGTACTCATATTACGTATGAGTAGTCAAGTGTTTCAGGATTGCCTTGACGAGTCTGGAGGAGATAATGGAGCAGGAGGCTTCAGCGTGTAGATATATTTAGTGGTTCCGCTGTGTTTGAGTTGAGTCTGTTTCTCTGATATACTTGAATTGTAATTGCTAGACAGATGTTTATAACTATCTAGTGTGTGTTGTATTAGCTGTTTAACTCTGATGTATATGATACTATGTAAAGTTTTATGTGATATATTATAAATTATTCAATTCCGCTGTGAGATTCTGATGTTGTCTTTTCTTTCTTTCCTTTCTTTTCTCTTTTCTATCCCTTTCTTTCTTCTTAACGATGCAACTTTCTGGAGTTCGGAAGTTGGGTCGTTACATTGTGGTATCAGAGCTCTAGGTTGAGCGAATACCTAGACTCTGGAGTGGTGTCCTTCTTGAGAGAGCGTATTTGTAATTTTGAATATATATATATTTCTGCCTATTTGATTGGGTACCTGTTCAGGTTTTCCAATATAAGTAATAAAGATAGATAGGGTAGTGGTGTGTGTAACACAACTACCAATGGTTAGAGTTTGAGTGTTTGAGGTTGGAAGTGATCTGCTAGGGCAGTATTGGGCATCTTGTGTAGTTCTGCGGTTGGTGAAGGATTTCACTAATCTCTGAAGGAAATCTTTTTAAGATTCGGAGTTTATTTTGGATTGTAAGCTTGGTTGCACTCGTGTGAGTGGTTTTTCTTGAGTTTGGATCAGTTGGGAGTTCTGAAGCCTGCATTGGTATTTTGGTAACCTTAGGAAGGAGTTCTGTCTATATTTGAGTTTGAGACTCAGTTTGGCAGAATGTTTTGAGCTTGGTTTGGGAGCGAGTTTCCTGGGAGATATCTGTCTATTTGAAAGGCTCTATTGTGAAGGGGCTGGTGTAGCTTTGAGGTTCGATGAGCTTTTGGATAAGGAATTTTCGGCAGTAGTAGCAGCAGTGAGTGACCTGTTCTTCGATGGTTCAGAAATCTCTGTGACTCTTCTGTCAGAAGTCCGGGCAGATGGTGGAGCTTGTCCATTTCTTCAGGAAGCTCAGTTGGGAGTGATGTTAGTGGTTAAGAGGTGGACCACTAGTTTCTTCTTTTGAAGGCTTTAGCTGTTCTGATTGTTGAAGTGAGAACGTTTTCTTGGAATCTGAACTGAGTGGAATCACAAAAGTGACTTTCGATGGTTCGGAAGTTCTCTGAGTGATCTTTGTTTGGATTGAAGCATTTTTAGAGGACGTTTGAGTTATCGAAGTGGTATTTTCTGGATATCTTCGAAGGAGTTGAGATTTGCATCCGTATCAAGAGATTGAGTTCTGTATCGACTTGATTCTTGGAGCTTTACCGGTGATTCAGCGTTGTAGGAGATTCTTTGAGTGTGATCTGTTTAAGTTGGAAGGATTTATCGGATCTGTTTTCTGGTTGAATTTTTGCTGTGTGTTGTGACCGAATCGGATAGGTCACTGAGATTTATGGAATTTGATGAACAATATTCCGGGATAAGTTGATCAAGTTTATACTTGTGTTCATCAACGGCATTCTTAAATCAGAGTTGCGCAGTGGAAGCATGGTGGCAGCTATTCCAGAATAGGAGCACCCGATTCTTTGGGAATTTGAGTTTTGTTTTAGATCAGAGGATTTCTACAGGAAATTCATTTTGGGTCTGGAGACTTGATTGTTTTGTATCTGTTTGTTTTCCAGAAAGAGTAGTTTGTTTGAAGTCTTCTGATATCTGTAGTAGAGTTTGTGTGGTGGATTTTGATCGACCTAGAAGTTGAGGCAGCCCAGGATCATTAGGAGAGATTTGTGGATATGAGTATTGGATCTTTCTGTTTTCTCTTGAGAGTTAAGTGTTTGATCTACAGGATTGAATTTCCAGTTCGGATGGCTGGAATTTGTTTTGTTTTTCACGTATCTCTGAGGAAGTACGTGTATGGTTTATTCCTGGTTTTAGAATCAGTAATTCTGAGATATTTGGGAGTTGATCAGGACTTGTCTGTAGTCCTGTATTCTGTTTAGATTTGTAGATCTAGATGTATAGGAGCTCTAGATCTGAGTGGTGTAGCTAGTTTAGATTCTGTAGGGCGAGTGTCCCGGTGTTTGTACCTGGGAAACTCTAGGAAATTCTATCTAGAATTTTGTCTGGATAATTAGAATTGTTTGTTTGAATTGATTGCTACGGTTGCTAGTATTTGTTAGCTCTTTTAAATTTAAAATCTGTATGAGATTATTAAATTACCTTTTCTTTAAATTTCGAGGACGAAATTCTTTTAAGGGGGGAGGAATGTGATGTCCCGGAAATTTAGGCAATAATTATTTAATAATTTCTTTAATAATTATTTTAAAATGTGAAATATTGATTTAATAAATTAATTTAAACTGAAATTGTCTTTTGAAAATTTATAATTATTTAGTTTGTTAAATGATATTGTTTTCAAAAGCTAAAAATATTTAAATGATAAATTTATCTTCCTAACTGATTTAAAAATATTTATTTATAATGTATAAATGTTTATACATTGTAAATAGAGGATTTGGTTTTAATTTTAATTTATATTAAATAAAGGATATTTTCTAATTTATATATAATTGTATAAATTGTAAATTGATTTAATTTGATTTAAATTGTAAACTTTTCAAAAGTTTGTTTTAAAAATCTTTCTTGTAATTTCCATAGATGTAAGTGAGCATTTATTTTGTTTATAAAAATAAATATAGTTTAAATTTTGTTTTATAATAAAAGTTTATTTTATTTTGTTTATTTTAAAAATTGTTTTTCTTGAATAAGATAAACTCAACATCTTTCTTCTTTTAAAAATCTTTTCTTTTGAAATTTTGTTTTATAAAGAATATTATTTTGAAAAATAATTAAACAAACATTTAAAATGTATAGTTTTATAAAGAAGTTCATAGTATATGTGTATTTATTTAAAGGCTAGTGTTAATAAACATTTGTAACTTGCTCAAAATAAATTAGATATGTTTTAAGATAATTCAAATACATTTATAAGTTAGAAATTGCTTTTAATAATCGAGTTGCATATGTGTTAGTTTTTTTTAAACATAAGAGACACTTGTAAAACATTTAACATAATAAGTACAAGTGGCATTTGTTTAAAATCTCATTGTTTAAATTATTGATAAGAGAAATATAACATAAGCATTTGGATTAAAACTGTAACGACCCACAAATCTGTACCCCTTGAGTCAACACTATTCAACCTAAATCAACCCAAGTTGTACAGAAATACGAACCATTTGGGTTAAGAAGAAGAGGTAGAAGAAGAAAATAGAAATCAACATCAGAATCTAACCATCGCAGCGGAATAAAATATAATAGCTAATAAAGAATCTTTACTCAAAATCAAATATATCAGTTTACATATATTACATCATCAGAGTACATCAATCACAGCTCAACATCAATATCATACAATGGATACACAACATCTCGACACAGCGGAATATGTATATATATATATACAAGTACGGGAGTACGTATCGCCATCCTGCTCATCACCTGAGCTCCACAGCAACAAATCCTGTATCCTATGATACTCGGTCTCACCCGAGCATTACAGTTAAATAACACCCGAGTCAGTCTGGAATACCAGCGTGAGAAAATCACACCCATTTGATTATTAAAGTTTCAAAATACTTTGAAAACAAAAGCATCTCGTAAGACCACGCCACAAATAAACATGTCGGGTTTTTACCTTACGATAGCTAAAACAATTTTTATAGAAATCCTCTGATATTATAGTAGGGTCTATTTACAAATACTTATAAAATATCCGAAATTGTTACATTCATTAAATTCCAGCTACTAGCCACATAGTGGGTAATACAAACAAAACTCGTACAAGGCTCGTAGGGAGAATGGATTTCCAACTAATGACTAGGCACTGGGGTACCACCTACCAAAGTATGGGGTCTAGATCACCGTACCGAGGAGTACGCCCGCTCCCCTGCAACACAAGGCCGGAACCATCCCTTACTGGACAGTCCCGAGTGAGATCACCCCGCGGTTGGGATCAGCAACCGCCCACTAAGCCGAAATAAAAACGGACATCTAGACTGGAATAACCCCACCCTGCTTGGGTGCTACCCACCTAGCCATGCTACATAACCCCTGATTTTCAGTCATTCCCATTTGATGAGGCTTGAGGCTAAGCGTTACCTTTATAGAATATATTCCTTAGAATGCCCATCGTCCACCTGACGATGTTTCGCAAGCATTCATCCATACAAGTCCGTCCCGGGTTCGAATGGAACCGAAGGCACTATCCCTACTACATCCATTTGGAAATATCCTCAGGATTAGTAGCGATTAGCCCTTGCACTTCACTGCTCCATCTTCGAATCCAAAAAAAATCGTTTTTCACGAAAACGTACAAACCGGATCGAAGTGGTTTTCGAGAAATAAATCTCGATCCCGGTCTCTTCGAAACGATCAACTTATTTTGTCCAATATTGATAGTCGGTGATTTAACTATCAATTAATATGCACAAACATCCATCAACCAATAAATAATTTTGCAAATTATTTATTAATCTTAAAAATATCTTCACAAGATATATTTTCCATTTTCAAATTCCTTGGAAACAGTTTTCAAAACTATATGCTTTTCTCAGAACAAATTCTAAGTGTTTCTATTTCCACTGGAATCACCAAGCACAAAACTAGATTTTTCTAAATTAATTTAAAACGCTTCACTTTTAAAAATATACTTTAAAACATTCAAGTTAAAATTACTTTAACAATTTGTTAAAAATACATACTATATGAATATTTGAAATAAAATTACTTAATAAAATATAAAACTAGATTTTCACTTTTGGAAACAAAATACTAAGTCACTTTTTAAGTAATTACTACTAAAATAGATTTGAGAAAATATTTACTTTAGAATTTTAAACATTAAAAATAATAAGTTTTTTCCAAAACCTTGCTTTTTTTTAAAACAACTTAAAAAAAACCTTTAACTTATATAAAAAAAAATTACTTTAAAAACGTACTTGGTTATCCAGAGTAAAATTCCAACTTCAATCACTTAAATCAATTTCCCAAATCGATTTCCCATTTATTTTACCTGAAATAAGTTTCTTTAATTACTCAGTTCATTTCAAAATTCATTAGTTATGGACTTATTATTTTTATTATTATTTTCTGTTTGATTTTAAATCTTTTAACTGAAATATACAAATTTCAGACTTTCCCAATTTCTTGTTTATTCTGTACAATAATTTAAATCTTAATTTTTAAGATAAAAGCTTTGTTCTATTAATAACTACATTGAAGTTTAAAATTCATTAACTTCCTGCTTATTTAAATTCCCATTTTATACTCCAGATTTATTTATTAGAATCTTAAAGTTACTTTATTTCTTTTCCAATTCATTTTTAAATTTATTCAAATTTCAATAATTATTTTACTTACCAATTCATTTTTTTCTTTTCAAAATCCAATTTATAGTTTTTTTAGTAATTCATCATACCCAATAATTTCCAATCAAACCATAGCATTCAATATTCCAATAAAGTTCATCATAGAATGTTAAATAATCACAACAGAGGGTATTAAATAATTTTAAATAAATGATGAGGGATCCAGTTGGATCCCTCCAACCTATTTTTCCTGCATCCACAGACGTTTGCACAATATAATACATCAATTCCAAAATAACATACTATATCACATCAATCAATTCAACCATCCAAACAATTATTTAAATTTAAACATTTAAATTTAAATTTATAATCAGCTGAGTGAGATTAACTCACCTTTTATTTTTATTTGCGGTCCATTTCCATTCCGACTTGTTTTTTTTCCTACGTCTTTAGACCTTGTATAAACATCATATAATTTATTAATATTCGAACAAATCGAACAATTAGTCTCATTTTATAAATTGCTTAGCTAATGATTTAGTTCCAACTGATTTTCTTATAATAAATAATTTTAAAAGTTAAAATCATGAAATAGGTTAATCTCCATAATCCATTATTAGAAAATAGACTAGTGATTGGAAATATTTATCTTTATCTCCTTTTCACTTGGGAGCTACAGATATATTTAAAAAAAAATAAACTACATAGATTTCAAAAAATCTAATTTACATAAACCTTCAATTTTTTTTAAAAATTCCTATATAACTTCAACATATTACTGTATATATATCTAAAGGTAAAAGTACTCAAAAATCCAAGTTTAAATATAACTCTTATCTCCAACAATCTCATCTATATGTATTATTTTCTGTTTATTTATACATATATAAATACAACATTTTCTGAGTACTTATATACATATGCAGTAAGGTTTTAAATGTGTGTATATATAGAGTTATACTTTTTTTTTTCTTTAAATTTATGCAAGTACAACAGTAAATTACTTTACTGTAAATAATTTTTCCTGTTTTCTGTAAATATTTATATATTGAATTTTACAAACAATACCTCACTGGCTCTACAAACCCAAACCGAACTGCTGCCTTCATCCCAAATGCAACCTTCATCGATTCACGAATCCAACCCCTGACCATCTTACCCACGTCGCTCCTTCACCGATGATTGAGACGAGATCTCGAATCTCAGGTAAAAGAATGGATTCACGATCTCTTTTCGAAGAAACGAGCTCGCAGCCCTCAGCCTCTCCCCTTCGAACGCCAGCAAACTACATATATCAGTTGATGTCAGCATCGTCAAAGTCTTCTTCGAAAGAGTTGAAGAAATCAGCGTCGAACGGAGGTCAATCGATCTCGTAGAGGAAATCTATGCCATCAGTGTCGTCGACTTCCATGCCAACTGTTGTCCCATCTCGGTCGTTCGTTCGTACAAGATAGATGATGGCGATCCCTTCATTTTCGCTTCGGCCTGATGATTTTCCTCGTTCAGCTTGTTGTTTTTAATATTATTTGCTAGGGCCTAAGAATTGGGGATTTCATTTTTTTTTCTTTCTGAAGAAGGAAGGAGACAGTAGATGTGATTTTTAAACGGGGAAGGAAATATGTTGGCGTGGTACGAATATAGGGTGGCTTGGGTTCAATCATAGGGTGGCTGATGGATTTGAAGTTTTATATTTTTATATCCAAAAATATCTCGCGGTCCCTAATTCTAAACCCGAACCCAAATTTAAATGCAACGACCGGCGTTCTTAGCATTATATTGTTATTCTGAACACGTTGGAACATGTTTCGAGGTCTAACTCGACCATATGGGGAAGATAACTTTTTGGATCCAGTTATTGTATTAAATTTTCAATAAAATTTTAAAACTAAACAAAATGCTTTTAAATTCAAATTTTCAAAGTTCTATTATCTTCAGTATTATCAATATAAATTTTACAAGCCTATAAATTATTTTTATCAGGCTTAAAACTCCAGATTCAATATTTTACCCAATTCTGATAATTAAATTCAACAACTAATTATCAAATAAATACTGATATTTGAAATTAAAGTTAATAATTAACCTTTGAACATTTAAAATTAATTAAATATTATCATTTTAAATACTCAAAATTCTGGGTCGTCACATTCCTCCCCCTTAAAAGAATTTCGTCCCCGAAATTACTAGTTAGGAAGGATGGTCCAAAACCCGTTTCCTTTTCCCAAAACCAAACAGTTTCTACAATTCAACATCTTACCCACTATCTCCTTATAAAAGATTCATTATTTTTCTTATTAACTTCTCTACTCTCCCATAGTTTCAAACTATACTATTTGTTTAACCATTCAAGGTTCAATTTAAAAACAAATCTTGAATTATCAAAATTTTCGTAAAATTTTTCTAACTCCCTAAATTTCCGAAAAATTTCGCCAGCGTCTCCTTTGCGCGGCTAGCTCGGTACAACTACAAAAGGCCTCTACGGGCTCCCAAATCCAAAAAGAAAACAAAAAGCCAATTGGCTTGATCCAAAAACCCAATCCAATTTCATACCAAAATTTAAATACATACCTTTTGTCGGGCAATTCATATTTATCTTCTGAAATCAAAATCAATTCTCTTTTCCCTTTATATTATCTGCACATCCTGCGTAGCACTAATATCCATTCACAACATTCCCAAAATTATTTTATCGACTTTCTCATAAAATGCCAATATCTATTCATTCAAATGTTGACTTTATAATATATTAGTAGTATCAATTTTTCATTTAAGAATTCACCATTCCTTCTTAAGTTTAGTATAAGCATTTTACATGTTTCTTATACTTACTTTCATCTTACCACTTCAGTTTATATCTATTTCTAATTAAATTGATCCTATTATTCCCATATGAATTCAATTTATCTTCCACTCTGAATATTTGAATTTTATTTTCTATTTATAACTAATTCGTATATTTATTTTTAATTGGTTTCATTTACTAGTTAATTTTAGTTTTCAATTTGAAATTGTTTTGTCGTTAACAAAATTTTCCAAATTTTCCAAAAAAATTTTAACTCCCAAAATTTCTGAAATTTTTTGGCAGAGTCCCCTTTGTACAGAGGAGCTTTTGAAATTTGACAAAAGAGATAAATATATATACATCGACCCACATGGTCGGAAAAATCAAAAACAGTTCATATTTCCTATTTTAATTGCGTAGGCGTACCTTATTTAGCATTTTTAAGCAAACAACTTATTCATTTAACAGTTAGCGTAACCATATCCAGCCACACGGCTCCCAGGTACCTGTACTTACTCAATTTAAACATGTAAGTGCCATATAATTGAAGTTTAACAATATTTCACTTATTTGCAATAGTTAAACATATGAATTCTAAAAGAAATTCACACCAAAACATTTTTTCCGTAAGCAACTTACACAGTTTTCACACTTATTCAACTGTTCCAATTAATTTATAACCATTTTCATTCAATTTGTATGGTTTTCAATCCATTCATATACAACTTCATCAATTTGAATGGTTTAAAACTCAATCGCTTACATTTAATTTATTTTAAGCAAACTGAACTCATATTTAATTCAATTTCTCTCAAAATCAGTTCATTTAAAACCATTATCAACTTAGGTTCATCTTCATTACCAATTAAATTTCCTTTTTATTTTAATTCATTCACAACCATTTATTTAGCTCGACACATCCAAAGCTTGCATATTACTAACCATTCTCGAATTTATTCAACCCAAACTTTAATTACTTTACTCAGTTTATTCTATATTTGTTTATGCCAAACTATTTTATTTAGCTCGAAACAATCCAGGCTATTCCATTCAATAACCATTTCTCAATTTATTTGAACCTCATTTCATTCGATACTTATTTATTCCATCATTTATTTATTCAATATAATTAGTTTATCCGCATTCACTTAAACCATTCTAATAAACTTGAAACATTCTATTTTTCCTTATTGTCTCAAGTTAATTCAATTCCTTAGTAATTTAAATGGTTTACAATTATTTATTTAAGCATTTTCATTCCATTAAATATTATTGGCAACTCACCGAATTTTATTTCAATTAAAATTTATTTTTACTTGATTTAAATCCAATCCACTATTATTAAACTTAATTTTAAGTTGAATTCAATTCAACTCATTTCCATTTTTTTTAGCTTATTTGGATTTTATTCGCAATTCAAACCATCACTATTTTAATCCACTCTCATTTCTATTCTTTACATTTCCAATTATATTTAATTTATTACCACTTCAAGTTAAATTTAAATTAATAACCCAAGTTCTGAATCCACTATCCATTCTCAATTTACCACCCAATTTTATGAACTCACAGTTCAATTTCATTTACTTCACCAACAATTTAAGTCGAATTTAATTTATCACTTGAGTTTATTTCCAAACTTCAACATAAACTCACAATTCAACTTTATTTAACTACATTGGGTTCTCAATACATATTTCATTATCTAATTCATTATCTAAATAGTCTTTTCCCAACTTATAATTCAGAACCTGATTTTAAGTCTCAAAATCTCTTCATCTAAATTTGCTTAAGTTCAGTTTACTTTATAATTTTCAAGTTTTGACCTTCAGTTTATTTTTCAATTCATCAAACAATTTTTATTTTGGATTTTGTATTCCATTTTCAAATTTTATAAGCCACAACTTATTATTTACACAATTCCATTTGTCATAGGCTTGAATATATTGTTCTGTTATATTAACTCAAGCCTTATGCTTATTTATATCCCAAGCATATTTTTATTCCCTGCAATTTAATTCTGATTCCTTTATAAGTTATTCTAATTTATTTACTTCAATTCCAATCCTTATTCAATTTATTTCCCATTCGTTCAAGTAAGAATTTAATTCCATTCATTTATTCAATTGCATTCTTATTCCAATTCAATTAAATTTTTAACTCAGATTTATTTAATCTTAATTAGATTTCAACTTAATTCAAATACAACTGGATATTATTTTCAGCCTACTCAATTACTTCAATCCAGTTTAAATTTTATTTTCCAATCCAAGTTAATTTCATTTTTAACATTTCCCTTTAAATTTAAATTCCAACATTCAAAGCTTATATTTCCTTCCTGATTTAAAATTCATCTCAATTTATAAGCTTACAATTTATAAGCTTACAATTTATCTCATCGGGATTTTTAAACTCCCGGCTTTGGTTTTCAAATCATTTTGAAATCTTCAACATCTCAAATCACAATTCTCAAAAGTTAAACCAATCCTGTTTTATTCCCAACAAATTTCAAATTTATAAGTTATCAAACTTTTTGTATGCCATAAACATTCTTAGTCAAAACCCCAAGGTTTAAACAATCTTTCAACACTTCAAAATTCTTTGTGAAATCACTTATATCTAAAATTCCTTGCATTTTCAAAATCAACCAAATTGCTTCAACAAACTTAAATCCAAAACGTCATGGTAGCAATCCCTCTTTTGGAAACTCGAAAATGAACACCGATGATGTCGCGATCATCATCGGAATTATTTTCCAGTGACCGTAAAGAGTTCAATGCTTTTTTTTAAAAAACCCTTCAAGTATTTTTGAATTCCAAATCTCTCTAGATTTCACATTCCATTCTTAAATATTCCTCACATATGTATTTTTGCTTTTCAATTTTAATTTAAATCGAATTTTAACTATAATTCATATTTATAAACTTCATTTTATAATGAATCCATTTCCTAATACTTTGGTTATATTTCCAATTTCTAGTTATATTTTTACACAACGATGATAATAATTTAATGTTATCATTTCTAACACCCAAACAACAATATATTAGCTGAAATAGTTTACAAAAACCTTTCTTTATATCAAAATATATTTGGGTAAAGTTATTTCATTCACCCACATTTAAAACAATACCGTGTCAATTGTTCTAGTCAAGTGTTTAGAAACCCCTTCGATACAGTTGTCCAGACTGGGCCGACGAAGGTTCATATACCACTCAATAAATCAATCAACACAATATTAAAACAATTTATATTCACTAACAAATACGCGATCATATCTATTAATACGCTCAAACTCATTCTAGAGTACTACGGACTCTAATTGAGTAATTTCCCACCAGAGCCAAGGTTATCACCAACCTAAGCTCTGATACCAAGTGTAACGACCCGCAAATCCGTACCCCTTGAGTCAACACTATTCAACCTAAATCAACCCAAGTTGTACAGAAATACGAACCATTTGGGTTAAGAAGAAGAGGTAGAAGAAGAAAATAGAAATCAACATCAGAATCTAATCATCGCAGCGGAATAAAATATAATAGCTAATAAAGAATCTTTACTCAAAATCAAATATATCTGTTTACATATATTACATCATCAGAGTACATCAATCACAGCTCAACATCAATATCATACAATGGATACACAACATCTCGACACAGCGGAATATGTATATATATACAAGTACGGGCGTACGTATCGCCATCCTGCTCGTCTCCTGAGCTCCATAGCAACAAATCCTGTATCCTATGATACTCGGTCTGACCCGAGCATTATAGTTAAATAACACCCGAGTCAGTCTGGAATACCAGCGTGAGAAAATCACACCCATTTGATTATTAAAGTTTCAAAATCCTTTGAAAACAAAAGCATCTCGTAAGACCACGCCACAAATAAACATGTCGGGTTTTTACCTTACGATAGCTAAAACAAATTTTATAGAAATCCTCTGATATTATAGTAGGGACTATTTACAAATACTTATAAAATAGCCGAAATTGTTACATTCATTAAATTCCAGCTACTAGCCACATAGTGGGTAATACAAACAAAACTCGTACAAGGCTCGTAGGGAGAATGGATTTCCAACTAATGACTAGGCACTGGGGTACCACCTACTACAATACGGGGTCTAGATCACCGTACCGAGGAGTACGCCTGCTCCGCTGCAACACAAGGCCGTAACCATCCCTTACTGGACAGTCCCGAGTGAGATCACCCCGCGGTTGGGATCAGCAACCGCCCACTAAGCCGAAATAAAAAGGGACATCTAGACTGGAATGACCCCACCCTGCTTGGGTGCTACCCACCTAGCCTTGCTGCATAACCCCTGATTTTCAGTCATTCCCATTTGATGAGGCTTGAGGCTAAGCGTTACCTTTATAAAATATATTCCTTAGAATGCCCATCGTCCACCTGACGATGTTTCGCAAGCATTCATCCATACAAGTCCGTCCCGGGTTCGAACGGAACCGAAGGCACTATTCCTACTACATCCATTTGGAAATATCCTCAGGATTAGTAGCAATTAGCCCTTGCACTTCACTGCTCCATCTTCGAATCCAAAAAAATCGTTTTTCACGAAAACGTACAAACCGGATCGAAGTGGTTTTCGAGAAATAAATCTCGATCCCGGTCTCTTCGAAACGATCAACGTATTTTGTCCAATATTGATAGTCGGTGATTTAACTATCAATTAATATGCACAAACATCCATCAACCAATAAATAATTTTGCAAATTATTTATTAATCTTAAAAATATCTTCACAAGATATATTTTCCATTTTCAAATTCCTTGGAAACAGTTTTCAAAACTATATGCTTTTCTCAGAACAAATTCTAAGTGTTTCTATTTCCACTGGAATCACCAAGCACAAAACTAGATTTTTCTAAATTAATTTAAAACGCTTCACTTTTAAAAATATACTTTAAAACATTCAAGTTAAAATTACTTTAACAATTTGTTAAAAATACATACTATATGAATATTTGAAATAAAATTACTTAATAAAATATAAAACTAGATTTTCACTTTTGGAAACAAAATACTAAGTCACTTTTTAAGTAATTACTACTAAAATAGATTTGAGAAAATATTTACTTTAGAATTTTAAACATTAAAAATAATAAGTTTTTTCCAAAACCTTGCTTTTTTTTAAAACAACTTAAAAAAAACCTTTAACTTATATAAAAAAAATTACTTTAAAAACGTACTTGGTTATCCAGAGTAAAATTCCAACTTCAATCACTTAAATCAATTTCCCAAATCGATTTCCCATTTATTTTACCTGAAATAAGTTTCTTTAATTACTCAGTTCATTTCAAAATTCATTAGTTATGGACTTATTATTTTTATTATTATTTTCTGTTTGATTTTAAATCTTTTAACTGAAATATACAAATTTCAGACTTTCCCAATTTCTTGTTTATTCTGTACAATAATTTAAATCTTAATTTTTAAGATAAAAGCTTTGTTCTATTAATAACTACATTGAAGTTTAAAATTCATTAACTTCCTGCTTATTTAAATTCCCATTTTATACTCCAGATTTATTTATTAGAATCTTAAAGTTACTTTATTTCTTTTCCAATTCATTTTTAAATTTATTCAAATTTCAATAATTATTTTACTTACCAATTCATTTTTTTCTTTTCAAAATCCAATTTATAGTTTTTTTAGTAATTCATCATACCCAATAATTTCCAATCAAACCATAGCATTCAATATTCCAATAAAGTTCATCATAGAATGTTAAATAATCACAACAGAGGGTATTAAATAATTTTAAATAAATGATGAGGGATCCAGTTGGATCCCTCCAACCTATTTTTCCTGCATCCACAGACGTTTGCACAATATAATACATCAATTCCAAAATAACATACTATATCACATCAATCAATTCAACCATCCAAACAATTATTTAAATTTAAACATTTAAATTTAAATTTATAATCAGCTGAGTGAGATTAACTCACCTTTTATTTTTATGTGCGGTCCATTTCCATTCCGACTTGTTTTTTTTCCTACGTCTTTAGACCTTGTATAAACATCATATAATTTATTAATATTCGAACAAATCGAACAATTAGTCTCATTTTATAAATTGCTTAGCTAATGATTTAGTTCCAACTGATTTTCTTATAATAAATAATTTTAAAAGTTAAAATCATGAAATAGGTTAATCTCCATAATCCATTATTAGAAAATAGACTAGTGATTGGAAATATTTATCTTTATCTCTTTTTCACTTGGGAGCTACAGATATATTAAAAAATAAAATAAACTACATAGATTTCAAAAAATCTAATTTACATAAACCTTCAATTTTATTTTTTTTAAATTCCTATATAACTTCAACATATTACTGTATATATATCTAAAGGTAAAAGTACTCAAAAATCCAAGTTTAAATATAACTCTTATCTCCAACAATCTCATCTATATGTATTATTTTCTGTTTATTTATACATATATAAATATAACATTTTCTGAGTACTTATATACATATGCAGTAAGGTTTTAAATGTGTGTATATATAGAGTTATACTTTTTTTTTCTTTAAATTTATGCAAGTACAACAGTAAATTACTTTACTGTAAATAATTTTTCCTGTTTTCTGTAAATATTTATATATTGAATTTTACAAACAATACCTCACTGGCTCTACAAACCCAAACCGAACTGCTGCCTTCATCCCAAATGCAACCTTCAACGATTCACGAATCCAACCCCTGACCATCTTTCCCATGTCGCTCCTTCACCGATGATTGAGACGAGATCTCGAATCTCAGGTAAAAGAATGGATTCACAATCACTTTTGGAAGAAACGAGCTCGCAGCCCTCAGCCTCTCCCCTTCGAACGCCAGCAAACTACATATATCAGTTGATGTCAGCATCGTCAAAGTCATCTTCGAAAGAGTTGAAGAAATCAGCGTCGAACGGAGGTCTATCGATCTCGTAGAGGAAATCTATGCCATCAGTGTCGTCGACTTCCATGCCAACCGTTGTCCCATCTCGGTCGTTCGTTCGTACAAGATAGATGATGGCGATCTGTAACGCCCCGAAAATTTTCGACTTTCGAAAATTCAACATCGATACTCACTTTATCGACTGCCGTGAAATCGAAGGCCGGAAACCGAGATGTTATGGTTTTAAAAAGAATTTAAGAAAAGAAACAGAGAGAAGAAAAGAGAAGGAAGAGAGAAAAGAAAATAGAAAATAGAACGGAACAGAAAACAACAGAACAATATCAGAATCTCACAATTCGCAGCGGAACAACATATAATAATAAATGAATAATCTTTAAACAAAGAACTATATCAGTTATTACATTTTACACATTTCATTTCATTACATCATATCATCAGAGTGTACAACAACAACAAACAGTGCAGCGGAAAAAGAAATACTATATAAGTAATATGCCATGCCATCCAGCTTGCCTCCAGCAACTCCAGAATATCCAGAATATCCTGATAAACCTAACTCTTGACTGCCCGTGTAGAAATTGGTGGGCACCCAGAGTTTAGGAAGGAAAACAATAAACTCCGAGTCAGTCATGTGACTGGTGTGAGAACTCAAAAACAGTTTATTTATCTTTAAAATCAAAAATAGAGGAATATTTTTAAAGTCAATTCGCAATGCTTTTAAAAATGAGACTACCATAAGACCTCCTGCCACACACACAATGCAAACGCAGACTTGGAGAAGATTTCTCCTTATGATAGTCAAACATGCTTGATACGCATTTAAAAAGAACATTTGATATTATTACTAGTGCATAGTGTAGAAAATTCATTTCGAAAGTAGAATATAAATCTTAGCCAGCATAGGTACCATTATATTATGCCTACTAATAGCTACCATATTAGATGGCAGGTTCTACAACTAAAACCGTACAAGTTTCGTATTGGGAATTGGATTTCCAACGAATGATCAGGCCAAGGAACTTCCCATTGCCACATGAGAATGCCTCTGGATGGACATCCCCGAGAACCAAACCGGATCTCTACCAACACAAGGCCGGGTTACCCCTAACTGAGTAACAACTGACCGAATATGCCATCCCCCGGTCCTTTGGGACCTTTTCACCGAGCGCTCGTAATCAATTCACACAATCATAACAAAGTGTTTTCAACATGAGTAAGTATCTGGGCTCCATACCATGATACCACCCTTTTCCAGAAGGAAATGCACACATCCTAAAGGGCGCTACCCCTCATAACCTTACTGCTTCTTTCCTGTTTTGACCATTCACGGGGTGTGAGGCTCGACGAAGTCACGTCCACAAAAACATACTTCATACAAAAGCCATGCTTTGGGTCAACAAATGATCATAGAAATGATCACCAGGATAGACGATCAAATAAACGATCCTATCACAAATAATCAACACAATGATCATTTGCAGCAACACTCAGCATGTCACATTACCAAATTGGAAATATATCGCTGATAACATTCAACTACATAACCTCTGAGCTCGTACGTCTCAGAGAAGGGTGTTAAGCTAAAAGAATAAATTCTCCGCCACCAACAGAAATATATTTGAAAGAAATCTGCTTTATATCTCAATTTGTAATGTCAGACATACAATCCATACAAGTCTGTTCCGGGCTCGAACAAAACCGAAGGCACTTACAAAGAAGTCCTTACAATCCGGATATTCACAATCCTGATCGGATTTCCCATCACTTAGGGAGTCTCAATACCGTTGCAACTCAGTGCAGAGACAATCGATAGGTCATCCTATCGCTTTCGCAAATACCGGGTCTTCAACACCGATCTTCAAATGCAATCATAACGACGTATCACATATTCGGAATGAGTTATACGACCCCATGGTCCTTTCCCGGTTAACCCGAATAGTGAGCGCTTATTCAAAAATAAGTGTGGCATTCATATTCAAACAAATCACATCAAATACCCATTCAAAGGGAAATATTGATAGTCGGTTATTGAACTATCAATGGATATGCACACATCACCAGATTCCAAATAATTTTCCACTTTATTTATTTTCCAAAATATCTTCACTAGATATATAATTTCAATACTTCAAAAATAAATCAACATTTATTTTTAATCAAATTCCACTTTCTTTCATAAATTCCATAGTGAATTTATAATCCAAAATATCTATGAATATTCGATTTCAATTATCCATTTCAATTTATCTTCAAAAAGATAAATTCTCTAATATTCACTTTATATTGGAAAAACATTTCCATACTTATTTAATAAGTAATTCACAACTCCATTTATTTTCAACACTTGGAAAATATTCAATATACTTAAATCGAGATTAAGTATATATTTCATTCTTTAAGGAAATCATTCTCTTAAACATATTTATTTGGGCCAAAACGAATGTTACGTAAAACATCGTTACGACAACCCAAAATCACTAGTATATGGATTCGAAGTTTAAATAGATATATAAATCCCAATACTATACAAAACATTTCCTTTCGGAAATCATTTACTATAACAACAATGTTATAGTCCACCATTTCCTTTTATTTCTCGAAAACGTCTATTTCAACAATAAATGTTGAAATCTATGGTTTCGAATCTCAACACATTTTAAAACATCGTTAGATCGTTTTAATTCTGTTTAAAATATCACATTTTAAACATTTTCTTTAACATATTATTCACTATTCAAAAACGTGAATATACTACGTTAACAATTTCATCATTTCTATTCATTTTTAGAGGATTATTCACAGTTCAAAAACGTGAATATAACTCCATAAATAAGTTTCAACAATTTACTTCTTAAAATAAGTCGTTTGCGAATTTATAAAACAACGTTTATAAATTCCTTTTCTATTTATTTTATAACAACTCCTTTTATAAATTCCTTTATTAACCTATTCAATTTATAACTCAATTATAAAACTAAAGGTTCATATTATAAGTTAAATACTTATAATTTATTCGTTCACAAAAATCGTTCCTTTAAACTTCATAATTATAAATCTTATAACTTATAAGATTGTTTATTTATCCAAAATTCATTCTTTCAATAACTTTATAAATTTTATAAACCTACTGTTTATAAAATTTCATTTATAACTTCACTGTTTAAAATTCTATAAATTCCATTCATTTATGAAATTCATTTTCACTTCATTCAAACACTTATAAAAATTCGTTTTGTAATTTCAATATTTCAATTTATAAATATCCATTTATAAATCTCTAAATATAATTCAATTTATATTATTCTTTTAAAACGTCTTAAATCTCCTTTATTATTTCACCATTTTGATTCATAAAATAATTAAATTTTATAAATCCTATATTTAACTTTTCATAATAAATTCAAAAATCCCGATTAACTATTTTATAAAATCATTAGCATCATATTCTCAAAAATCAGTTTTCAACTATTTTTCTCAAAAATCATAATTTTTATAACTTTAAAAATATAACGTTTATTTATTTAAAATGGATCAAATTCCAAATTTTTTTTTATAAAACGTATACTTCTCAAAAATCACTTTAAAAATCATTTTAAAGTTTCAAAATTTGGTCCAATGATGCTACATACCAAATAGTCAATCACGACAACAACGATATCATATATCGATATGATAATCCATCAAATATCAAAATATCTGAAATCAAATAAAAACTGTTGAGGAATCCAGTTGGATCCCTCCAACCTGTTTTCCTGCATCCACAAACATTAGCACAATACCAATTTCGCTCCAGTACGAAATTATCGCGGTATATGTTTTTATTAAATATTATCCGCTTAATAGACGGCGCAATAGGGTCTCATCCGCTAAAAAAATGCGGGGAATCAATAACTCCAATATATACATATGCCAATATATATATATTGCTATCATATATAATACCAATTTCACTGTTTATGACATATTCGCGGTATATGTTTTTAATAAATAACATCCGCTTACTAACGGCGTATAATGTCTATTTTAACAATCAATAGATTACAATCATCATTCAAACATGCATTCAAATATTTTAAATCTAACTATTTAAAATAAAATCGAAACTGATTCGATTGAGTGAGAAGTTCTCACCTTGATTTCAATTTCGTTTTAGCGATTTATTTCGAATAAAATTAAACGCGCGTTTAATTTTACCCAAAATTCTCACTAACTCCAAACGACTCCAATCCAATTTCATCGCGTAGTGCTCGTCCATACGATTCCAACGCTTCCTGTTTCGTAATTTTTCGACCTCGTATGACAAAGATATCACGGTTTAAAGTTTAACGAATTAATTTATATACAAATTACAACAAAATTTATAATTTTTAAACCCATTCTTATTACAGCCGCAAGATCTCACCAATCATCATCATGACCGCACGTTGCATTAGCTTCTTCTCCCTTCGTATTCACGCGCCTCCCCTGCACGTTGAAGCCGAACCCAACACTAGAATTTAGGGTTAAATTTTTCATCTTCCACGTTGAATGAAAACACGATCAGGTACCTGCATTCGACACGCCTATCCACGCTCTACCCACGGCCAGAGACCGGCGACACTCGGTGGCCCCAATCTCCTCGAATTTCGTGCGCAACCGTGCGCCTTCATTGCCTCTTTCTGGCCACGACGTTGCTCGAAACTTGATCACCACCGTTGAATTCGTAGAGCACACTAGCCTCTACGCTTTCCTAGTTGAAAGTTTTTGACAATATTGTGTGGATTTCGAGAAAAAGGAGGAGAAAGGAGGGATGATTTCGGCCGTAGGTTAGGGGGGTGGCGGCTATGATATTAGGGTTAGGGTTTGGAATGATTTTTGCAAAGGGAACATGTGAGGGGCCTTTTATAGAATTTTAAACGAAAACACTATTCATTTTAAAATTTTCAACTCCGATTTACGCGCCGAAACTGACGTTCCTAGGGTTTATCCCGCGTTCCGGACACAATGGAACAGGTTTCGGAAGCTAATTCGGACATCTGTGCGAGTTATGGCTAAAAACGTTCAATTTGAATTAAACCGATTTAAACGATTTTCTAGGCGTTTTAATTTGTATCGGACAAACCGTAAATCCAATCGACACGAAATTTGAAACCTTACAATAATATCACATTACGGATCCGATGAAACTAGTTTCGTCGAAATCCGAGACTTTTTGAAAAATGGCTATTTTAACTCGCCAAATTAAAATTAAAAATAATTCGATGCGTTTCGAGCTGCTACGATCAAACGATAACTCCGATTGACACGAAAATTGAAATCCGGTAATAACTAACTATTACGGATCCAATGGAACTGGTTTCGTTCAATTCTGAGACTGTTCAAAAATTGACTATTTTCACTAGTCGATTAAATATTAAAATATTCAATTTTTGCAAATTAACTTTTAATTCGATTTTAAAAGTTCTAAAATATCGTTCTAACTTCAATATGATAAAATAAAATTTTACAAATCATTTTCAATCATATTTAACCCTATTTTCAATTATTTCCATAATTTAATATATTAAATTATCGATTTAATTATCCAATTAAATCCAATAAATCGAAATAAAATTTATTTGACTTATAAATTTCACTTATTAATATTTAAAATAAATTAAATATTCAAATTTTAATTATCAAAAATTCTGGGTCGTTACACGATCCCTTCATTTTCGCTTCGGCATGATGATTTTCCTCGTTCAGCTTGTTGTTTTTAATATTATTTTCTAGGGCCTGAGAATTGGGGATTTCATTTTTTTTCTTTCTGAAGAAGGAAGGAGACAGTAGATGTGATTTTTAAACGGGGAAGGAAATATGTTGGCGTGGTACGAATATAGGGTGGCTTGGGTTCAATCATAGGGTGGCTGATGGATTTGAAGTTTTATATTTTTATATCCAAAAATATCTCGCGGTCCCTAATTCTAAACCCGAACCCAAATTTAAATGCAACGATCGACGTTCTTAGCATTATATTGTTATTCTGAACACGTTGGAACATGTTTCGAGGTCTAACTCGACCATATGGAGAAGATAACTTTTTGGATCCAGTTATTGTATTAAATTTTCAATAAAATTTTAAAACTGAACAAAACGCTTTTAAATTCAAATTTTAAAAGTTCTATTATCTTCAGTATTATCAATATAAATTTTACAAGCCTTTAAATTATTTTAATCAGGCTTAAAACTCCAGATTCAATATTTTACCCAATTCCGATAATTAAATTCAACAACTAATTATCAAATAAATACTGATATTTGAAATTAAATTTAATAATTAACCTTTGAACATTTAAAATTAATTAAATATTCTTATTTTAAATACTCAAAATTCTGGGTCGTCACAAAAACACTTTCTCTTCAAATTTGAAAGATCTGAAAATCAGATTTGAGCAAAATCAAAAACCCCTCAAAACAAATGCATGTTGGAATCTGCAAATCAATTTCTTCAAAAAAACAAACTTCAATCAAATAAATTTCTACAAACAAATGCATGTTTTAAAATCTGCATTCAACCTCAAATCTGCAACATTTAAAACCAAATACAAACCAATCTTCAATTAATTTCTTCAAAACTGCATCTAAATTCTGTAAGATTCAACATCATCTGGAGCTCAACTTCAATATTAAATATGAGCAATAAGTACGGGTCTGCATGCATCATCAGCAACAAGCAATTTCAGTGATCAATTATCAAATGCAAGTCTGGACTTGGAATTGTGATCTGCTTCTCTGGAAAATGGAATCTGCATTTATTTTGCTCTGCATCTTCATTAATAAGGTAAGTAAACTTCTATTTCAAAAACAGATCCCTCTTTTAAATTTAATGCTTAAGTAATTGACTAAAACTCAAGTTCAACAAAACTGTCATGTAAGAAAAAAAAATCAAATTTAAACTGCTATGATTTGAAACTGCATCATATTCATTTTTGATAAATAACTTCACAATTGAAAGTTATTTTAAATAATCTGTGCATGTGTCTGATAAAAGTAAGCTTGTTGGATTGATCTTGTGTTGTGATGATGTTTTGTGTATACATATGTAAATATGTATATGTGTGTAGCTGATGCTATGAATCTGCATACCTGTTTGTCTTATTATTATTATTATTATTATTTTACTAAGATTTTAAAAAGAGAAAACCTTTATCTCAGAGTTTAGTTCTCTGTTAGGATTGATAAGTAAACAATATTTGTTTGTTAAGTATAAATTCAAGTTTGTAAGTTATATTCAAGATAAATAAATTCTGTGTCTCTGTTATAAGAAATACAGTATTGGTTCTTTTAAAAAAAAAATCAACATCATAAACTTTTTAAAAACAAGATTTTAACATGAATATATGTTAGAAATCAGAAAGTATAAACAAGTTTCATTTTAAGTTAGTTAAATAAATCTGTAGCCTCTGTAAACTAAAATCATTCATCATTAGAATAAAACAAATATCAAACATCATAATTATTAGAACAAGTGTATGAATTAGAATACATGTTTGAATTAGGAATTTTAAAAACTAATATTACAGTTTTAAATTAACTGTAGGGGAAAGGCATTTCTGTTTCAAAACAGAAATAGGAAAATTTGAAATTGTCTGTAGGCTAGTGTATTTGGAGGTTAAGATGCCTACTGTAGTGAAGTTTTGATGTAAGTATGTAGGGGAAAATTGTCAGTAGTTTATGACAGTGGAGGTGGTGATATGAATTGGGTGTTTCAGGTTTTCAAAACCGCTGTTTTAAGGGATGTAGTGTTGAAGTTTTGGGGGTCTGCACCTTCTCTCTGTTGCATCTAGTAGGAGGGGAATTTGGGCTGTTGCAGAGGGGTTGTAGATGAGTCATTAGCCGGAGTTGTAAGTGGTCTTGTGATCGGTGATGTGATTGCAAGATGATGACAGGTTTGGGTAGTTGAAGTCCTGGTGAACTTCTGTAGTGCAGGGTTTTTGACTCGAGTCATCCCTCGGGTTTATGTGCTTCTGACTCGAAGCAGGGTATTGAAGAACTCGAAGTAAATGGTTGAGTTTCTCGGGTAAGTTGGTTGCAGGGGTATAAACCAGAGAGTTGCTGTTATCCCATTTTTTGGTCAAAACTGGAATATCAACAAATTGGTAAGGAATGTTGGATATCGGGGTTAAGCTCCGATCGGGACGAAATTGATTGGAGATGATGATGAGGATTAGGAGAGGCTATGTATCAAATCTCAGGTTAATCAGAGTTCGTATGAAGGAGATATGATCGATGCAAGGTAGGAGGTACATACTATTCGAACTCCACATGGCTCATTCGGCATTCCCAACACAAGGGATCATTCGGCATTCCCAGTATAACATCCATTCGGTAGTACCGAGACCGAAACAAAGTACCACCGATCCAAACCCTCTCCAAGCAAGGCCGGTCCAATGCATAGCCGAACCAGACCTCACCACTCCACTACCTGCCGAATCAAACCCAAAGTGCCACTGCCGAACCAACTTACTTCCCCCCACTGCCGAACCACCCTACTTCACTCCTACTGTCGAACCAACCCTACCGAACCAACTCCATGCACTACCGGACTAACTACTACCGGACCAACTCCATGCCAAGCCAAGCCACTCACCGCCGAACCAAGGCCTTGCCGAACCAGTACTGCCAGGCCAGATTGCTTCAGCCCAGGCCCACCAGCAGCTATATACATCCAAGACCCCTGCCCCCAGCCTCACTTTATAAATAGAGGGGTAGGGGTACAACAATGGGGGACAAGTTTGAGAGCTCAAGCGTGGAAGGAACTTTCAAACAACTTTGATATACTTGTATTCAAAGCTTTGTACTTGTAATCGGATCGGAAAAGGAGAATAAGATATAAAGTGGACGTAGGCACATTCTGGCCGAACCACTATAAATCTGTGTGTCTTTTACAGTTTAGTCCCTGCTTTTTACGTATTTTCATAAACCACCCAAATCACTACGAATAGGATAAAATCAACTAAATTGCTGAGATCTGTGATTTGTGTTTGAATATTGCTGAGTTGTATTCATACACTGGTGCTTTCACGGTATTTGGGTTTTGTGGCCAATTTTGGCGCAAACACTTTGGTGCTTTCACTGAGAAGAACCAGCACCCGCTACATTGGATAGAAGTTTGGATTTGGAAGACAATGACTAGGCAAAATAGTAGAAGGCTAAGGGCTGAGAGAAGCCAACATGGAGGAAGTCAACAAGCATCCTCCGGAGGTGAGGAAGTACTAGCTTCGATCTACATAACCCGGGATGAAATGGAAGCCATAACAAATTCACTGCAAGAGAGGTTGTTGAAGAGTCAACAGGAGATGATGCAGACTTTCTTGGAGCAAATGAGAGCTGCAGAGACCCAAAACTTAGGAACAACTACAACAGTCGTGGATGCAGGACAAGAAGCTAGGGTTATGGAACCCAATGGAGGACAGGATGCAGAGCCAGAGGGCAATCGACAAGGGCTTGGGGGCAGGCCCGCAGGATCCAACACAGGAGGACCTTTGGAAGGAGTTCAACAGGCTAGAACCAACGTTGCTGCTAGCGAGCCACATGAAGAGTATGTACCAGAATTCCCTCGGGGGCCACCCCCGACAGACAACGCTGGATTGGTAGATATAATCAGGACGACTGTGCGAGGTGGTTTGACCAACGGAGACTTGGACGGAGTGAACAGGAGTCCGTTCACTCAGGAAATAAGGATGGCTCAGAATCCAGCTAAGTTCAAGCTACCTAGCGTGGAGGTATATGATGGCAAGGCAGACCCTACGGATCACTTGATGAGGTACACCAGACACATGGAGGTGCTGGGGGCATCGGAGGAAGTGATGGCCCGATGCTTCCCCTTGTACTTGACGGACTTAGCTGCGATGTGGTTTAGGCAGCTGGAAGAAGGATCTATCAGGACTTAGAGGGAATTGGTGGAAAGGTTTTTGGGACAGTTTCGGGTTCATGTCAAGAGACCAAAGAACGTGATGACATTGACATCGGTAAAGCAAAGGATGGATGAATCGCTTAGAGATTTTCTAACTCGATTCAGTGCCGTAGTTGCTTCGGTGGATCGGCCTGATCCATCGATGGTTTTAATGGCAGCAGTATTAGGAGTCAGGGAGAATTCGGATTTCAAGGTATCTCTGATACGAGATCCCCCACGGGATCTCGACGAATTCTTTCATGAGGCAGAAAGGTTCCTTCGGCAAGAAGATGCGAGTACGGATTTAAAGTTGAAAAAGGTTAATGCAGTTGAGGTTGGAGGACCATCCAGCAAAGGTTTGGATAAAGACAAAGGAAAAAGGAAGTTGGATGATGGTTCTGAAATGCTAGGAAGCAATGGAAGGATCCAAAGTTTTCCACATACACAGGATTGAACGAGACGCTGGAGCAGATATACCTGGATACTCGAAATCGCCTTCCCTACCGGAGGCCGGCTAGGAGAGAACCAACAGAACGGGAAAGGACATCAGGAAGGCACTGTCTCTTCCATGATTTGGATGGACACGACACCAACAGCTGTAGGCACTTAAAGGACATAATTGAGGAGCATGTAAGGAATGGACAGCTGCCATAATATGTTGGACCTCGGAATGCAATGGCGGGGCAGGAGCAACCGCCGCCTACCTCAAGCTACAATGGTGGAAGACCCAGGAATGATGGTCGGTTGATCATCCATTGACCAGGTTAATATGAAATAAGTAGCGACCTATTGGCAAGCAACCAAGTCATTTACACATGTACGGGGACGGAGATAGCCTCTAGGCATGCTCTGAATGATGATAAACTGCAATGCTATGGTTTGTGAAATTTATCTCTTGCTTTTGGATTGGACACTGCTTGTGACGACCGCCCATGACTCCCGCACGGAAACAAGGGAATGGTGCGCTGAAGGTGTGCCAGGCAGCCATGGGTGACCGTCAAGTTAGAATAAACATCGCAGAATCTATCGTACAACTCACGGCGCATGGATAAAATACAATAGAGAAATATAATATAGTGAAGCTCCATAGAACAGAACACCATCATATAAGCATCATAGTAGTTTTATACAAGCATATGAATCATCCATACATCAAAGCCTCACTACAAAATACTCAAACAAAAACAGCAGCGGAACACCCAGTACATATAATAAGAAATAATATGCAAAAGCCTCCTGCTCGTCTTCGTCGTCATCAGCGTAGACCTCCATGAACAGCACCTGTCACCTGCTACCTAGTCTGCCCATCCCAACATGGATGAACAGCCCAAGGTAATAAGAGGAGACATAAAACCTTGAGTCAGACAAAGTCTTAGTGAGCAGTAAATCAACTATCAAACATACCAAAAGAGCATAAAGGATAAAGGAATAGGAACCAAACCATCCCACTCCACCTCTTTCTACAGTGATAGCCCCCAGACTCACACTAAGGAGAAGCAAGCATAACATAGCAGACAATTAAGGTAAAGCGATAACCACTCGAGTCAAGGTCGATGTTTTCCAAATACAAACCCCCAAGGCCTAAACCAAGATCAGATAAGCACCCAGAAAACACCGCTCTTGAGGCCGAATGATAGTACAATCAAACATCCATGACCCTGGCTATCACTGTTAACCTTGCTTCGAAATCACCGTTAATTGAATGACCGACTCCTTCCTGAGCCATCTATCAAGGGTTAATGGTAACCCCGGTTCTAGACATAACTCCGCACGTCATCATGACCAGTGCCTAGGAATTTTCGCAACTACCCAGAGTACTCGACCACCTACCTGTAGTCTTTAGGGTGTCCAGACCACCTACACGTAGTCTTTAGGGCAACCCTTGTACTCTTGCTTTGAGTCTGCTAAAACCTTCAACAACGATGAAATCCAAGCCTTCTAGTCATCCTCCTTGACGACTATTCTCATTCTAGCCCAAACTACCACTTGAGCCATCCATTATCAATCAACTCGGACTACCCTTCAAGTTATCAACATGCTTGGAGTAATCCTTCTTGATTATACCAAGGTTACATCACCTCATGCCTCGCCTCATCTTCATCATAGCAAAGGCTCATCTTAACATCATGGTTTGCCTCATCGCATCATGGCAAAATTCCATCTCAATATCATCCAATCCATACATATGAGCTTCAACATCCACTACATATGCCTTAAGCAACTTTCACCATTCAAGAGCCTCTTCCGTAGCTTTTGAATCGTCTTTGACCATACTTGTCCAAATCTATCAACTAGATAACTCATTCACAACAATCAAACAAGGCAAACATTAATCCAAACAAATAAGTAGTCAATCAAGATCTGAATAGGCATTTATAACTAAAATGGCAATTTCGTAAATAAATGAGCATGGATCTAACATACATGAATCAAGGGTTTTTAGCATAGATCTAACAAATATAAATCATGGGTTTTGTCTCTACAACTTGATAAATGAACTTGCATGAGTAAACATCTTCATAAGTAATGGATCTACACTTGGATCTAAGGAAAAATGCATAAAATCACTATCTACAACACTCCAACAAACCACCAAACCAATATACTCCTTTGGGTCCGCGTGAGAGATAACCACCACTCACCGAATCACCCAAACACTTCAAAAACTATCAACTCCAGATCTGGACAGCGAAGATTCAAGCTTGATTCGTCGAAATCTCGCTTGAAATGATGAAATCTAGCTTCGTTGGATGAACATCTTCAACTTTGGCTCTTGGATCTTCAATCTTGATCTTCGATCTTGGATGGATGTTAGAACTAGATTGGAATGGAGAAAAGGAGATAAAGAAATGTTGTAGTCGAGCTCTCAAAATGGCAGCACTTCGTCGCTTCAAAATCCGGTGCCAAAAAGTGAGCCAAAGCCCTCTATTTATAGGCTGAATTTCCCCCTGAGTCGTCCATCCATAAGTCGCCGCCGACCTAACCCATGAGTCGTTCACGACTCATCAGACCTCCCCGACTCAAGCCAGCACGACACAACATACATACGGCAGCATGCACATGACTCAACCAAAGTGCGACTCAACAGAACCCAACGACATACGACCTATAAACACGGCCGACCTATCTCAAAAATCGTCCCAACTATGCTACGACTTACGAATTAACTCGTATATGAGTTAACACATAGATCATGTCTTTATGACTCGGCCATACGACTCAACTAGCTGCCAACTCAACTCTTAGGCAACCTAAGGCCTTAACTCGTACCAACGACTCAACACACTATACAACACACGACTCAGCGACTCGGCGACTCAACAATACTATACGACTCAACGACCTAACCCATTTTCCTTAAGTCGTTCCATCCTATGAGTCGGTCCAATACATGAGTCGGTCACCTCTCTTACTCAGTCACCCCAATGAGTCGCCACTCTACTAAGTCGCTAACTCCTCTAACTCGCTAACTCTTAGGTCGGTCACCCCTATGAGTCGGTTATCCTATGAGTCACTCACTACCTTGACTCGGTCCAAACCTTAGGCAGCTGCCTACTAACTCGTCTACTGTCTTAGGTCGTCCAAATCACTAGGTCGCAACATGTTTACACCTTAACTCGTCCAACTGCTAACCCGTCCAAACTTCTATAACTCGCCCACGACCTAACTCCTTAAGATCGTAAATTTCTTAAGTCGGTCTAAACTATCCACGAGTTAACTTTTCCCACACAACTTAGGCTATAGACGACATAAACAACACTAACAACCTAGTAATTCTGCGATTATATCAACACGTAAAATACGGGTTGTTACACTGCTTTTCTTTTTGATTTTCGGTTTTGGAGCTTGGATTGAGCTCCTGGTTTTTCTTGCTTTTTGATTTGGATTTTCCTTTGGATGATTGTTTTCGGTTTTGGATGCTGGTTTGGATTTATGGTTTTCTGGTTTTGGATTTGGATTTTGGATTTGGATTTTGGATTTGGATTTGGATTTTGATTTTGGATTGGATTTGGATTGAATTTTTATCTGATTTTTGATAAACGGTCGTCGGGTATGGATTATGCCTGGCAAGGGGTGAGTCGCTTTGCCCAAACGTGGTAAATTGACTCATTCAGGTCGTCGAGTATGGACTATGTTCGGCAAGGGTCCGGAGTGACCAGGATTCGGCCTAGGACTTAGGCCCTATATTATCAATTGTTATTTTCAGGTCGTCGAGTATGGACTATGCTCGGCAAGGGTCCGAAGAGACCAGGATTCGGCTTAGGACTTAAGCCATGGCATTTTACAGCGTCCAGGGACACTGGACCAAGGTCGTCAATTGTGGATTACGCTTGGCAAGAACCCGTAGAGGTTAGCACAGCGCACAGGGACACTGGGCCAAGGTCGTCAAATGTGGATTACGCTTGGCAAGAACTCGGAGAGGTTAGCTCGACGTCCAGGGACACTGGACCAAGGTCGTCAAGTGTGGATTACGCTTGGCAAGAACCCAGAGAGGTTAAGCTCGACGTCCAGGGACATTGGACCAAGGACCTCAAGTATGGATTGGGCTTGGAAAGAACCGGAGAAGTCAGCTCAACGTCCAGGGACACTGGACCACGATTGTCATATATGGATTACGCTTGGCAAGAGCCCGGAGAGGTTGTGGATCTGGATATCGACCCGGAGAGGTCCTGGATTCGGTTATTGGCTATTGGATAAGGATGGTTTGGGATTCGGTTGCCAAGTTCGGATGGACATGGAATTGGCTCAAGCTTTGGTTATTGGATTTGGAATTGGACATCGACTCGGAGCAGTCAAAGATAACATACTCAGGCAATATGATTATGGACTTTGGATATTGGACTCGGAACTATTCAAAACACGCCTTGTTATCACAAGGCATGTTTTGGGTGGTAAAGTGTTATCCCATTTTTTGGTCAAAACTGGAATATCAACAAATTGGTAAGGAATGTTGGATATCGGGGTTAAGCTCTGATCGGGACGAAATTGATTGGAGATGATGATGAGGATTAGGAGAGGCTATGTATCAAATCTCAAGTTAATCAGAGTTCGTATGAAGGAGATATGATCGATGCAAGGTAGGAGGGACATACTATTTGAACTCCACATGGCTCATTCGGCATTCCCAACACAAGGGATCATTCGGCATTCCCAGTATAACATCCATTCGGTAGTACCGAGACCGAACCAAAGTACCATCGATCCAAACCCTCTCCAAGCAAGGCCAGTCCAAAGCATAGCCGAACGAGACCTCACCACTCCACTACCTGCCGAATCAAACCCAAAGTGCCACTGCCGAACCAACCTACTTCCCTCCACTGCCGAACCACTCTACTTCACTCCTACTGCCGAACCAACCCTACCAAACCAACTCCATGCACTACCGCACTAACTACTACCGGACCAACTCCATGCCAATCCAAGCCACTCACCGCCGAACCAAGGCCTTACCGAACCAGTACTGCCAGGCCAGATTGCTTCAGCCCAGGCCCACCAGCAGCTATATACATCCAAGACCCCTGCCCCCAGCCTCACTCTATAAATAGAGGGGCAGGGGTACAACAATGGGGGACAAGTTTGAGAGCTCAAGCCTAGAAGGAACTTTCAAACAACTTTGATATACTTGTATTCAAAGCTTTGTACTTGTAATCGGATCGGAAAAGGAGAATAAGATATAAAGTGGACGTAGGCACATTCTGGCCGAACCACTATAAATCTGCGTGTCTTTTACAGTTTAGTCCCTGCTTTTTACGTATTTGCATAAACCACCCAAATCACTAGAATAGCATAAAATCAACTAAATTGCTGAGATCTGTGATTTGTGTTTGAATATTGCTGAGTTGTATTCATACACTGGTGCTTTTACGGTATTTGGGGTTTGTGGCCAATTTTGGCGCAAACAGTTGCAGTTTTTTTTTTAAATTTTGAATGGAATTCAAATTCTAGTGCAGAGTTTGATTTAAGTTTAACTTGAAACTGTATTCAAGTGAAGTTTTGAGTTCAAGGTTTCAAAAATGGAAATTTTAAATTTTAAACAAGGTTTAAATTCAGTTTTAGGTCAGGATTTAAATAGTTTCAAATCCAGGTAGTTTTGCAGTTTTAAGAAATTTTTAAATAAAATTCATATTTTAAATTGCAACTTGATTCAAGTATAACTTGAATCTGAATTCAAATGTAGTTTTGAATTCAAAAGTTAAAAAAAAAATGAATGAAATCTTAAATTTAAACAAGATTAAACTTCAGTTTAAAATCAATGTTAAAAACAGTTTCAGGTTTGGTTTTCTAAAAACCAGAATTTGATTTAAACAAGTTTTGTATGTTTTAAATTTTGAGCAGATTTAAATGATTTAAACAAGATTTAAATTGGTTTTGAAAATTTAGTTAAAAACAGTTTTTTTTCAAATTTTCTTTGGAAACAGTTTTGATTTCAAAACCAGTTTGTAAAAAATAAAAAAAATAAAAATGATGAACATATTCAAATGTTTTCAAAATAGAGTTGAAAATGAAATTTGATTTCAAATAAGTTTTAAAACTTGAAAGAATTTAGTTTCCATTAGTATTGAATTAAAATATGAAGTGTTAATTCAAATTTGAAATTGAAATAATCAATCAAGTTACAAAACTTAATTTATTTTAATTAAGTAAGTTATGTAAATCTTTCTTTTATATTTAAGTAATGAATGTTGTTTAAACATTCATTTTTATTTTAAGGTTTATAATTAATTTTGGAATTAATGTTTAAATAATTAAACATTTGAATCTTTAAATAAATTGGAATTTGAATTTAATTTTTAGAAATGTATTGTTTTAATATATTTTGAATTTAAATAGGACATTTGATAAGTAATCTAAATTATTTTGAAAATATTTAAAAATAATTAAGGATTTTACTTAATTATTTGATTTTTAAATAATGATTTAGATTAATATTAAGTAGAAAGGATTTATTGATAATTAATCTAACTCAAATTTTCTAAAGTATGTAATTATGGAAATGTTGTTAATTAAAAATTGGTGATAATTATCTAGGGATAATTTAGTAATTAATTACTGTAATTAATTTTGATAATTAACTAGATTAATTAATTGAATATAATTAATTGTTAAAGTAATTAAGGATTTAATTACTTATTGTAATTAATTCTAATATTGTGATTTAATTAAGTTAATTAATTTAGTTTAATTAATTTAAATAAATCATTTGATGATTTAAGTGTAATTACTTAATGTAATTAGTGGAGCAGAATTACTTAGAGAAGTAATAATGATAATTACTGGAATGTAATTAGTAATTTGGATAATTACTTTTGTAATTAATTAAGGAATTAATTAATGATTAATTATTGGATAATTAATTTGTTAATAAGTAATTAAAGATAGTTAATTACTTAATTTAATATTAATCAAGGTGATTAATGATTAGATTTAATTACTAAATGTAATTAATTTTAATTAAGTAATTTATTTAAATATTAAAGATCATTAATTATTATAATTAATGATGTAATTAAGGATTTTTTTTTGATTAAGTTAAACTAAAATAAGTGATTAATTAATTGTAATTAATTAAGGATAAATATAATTAATTGTAATTAATGAATGAATGAGTAATTAAATGTTAATTACTTATGATTAAGGTTAATTAATTTATGAAATTAATTAAAAACTAATTACTCATTGTAATTAGTGAATGATTAATCAAAGTTGTTTAATCAAGTTAAATACTTAGTGATTAATTAATTAACTGGGTTAATTGATTAATGGATGTTAAGCAGGATTTAAATGAGTAATTAAATTAATTTAAATTAATTTGAGATGGTTGTAATTAATTTAATTCATTTTAAATTAATTATAGTTGATGGTTAATAAATCATTGCTTGTGGATGTTATTGATTGAATGTTGTGATCTCAGTAATGAGATGAGCCGTATCTATGATATGAATGCTTGGTTTAGGTATGATGGTTTGTGATGGATTATTTGGTTGAGATGATTATCTGTTTATGGATGATACAGATTATCTGTTTATGTTATGAATGTGATTATCTATTGTGATATGTAGTTTATCTATCTGTGTGAATTAGATAACAATAAAATAAGTTAATTGTTTAAACCCTTAAGTACAACTTGGACATTAAGATGGCATTTGGTTTCGGTGAGTCCGCGATCGGGTTTCCATATTTGGATATCCGAAAACCACATCGATTCCAATTAAACGTTAGGTTGTTAATCCAAGTGGAGCAAGTGAAGACTCGAGGTGTAAGGGCCATACGTCAGTATAAATCTGTGGGTGATACCGTAATGAGTTTGACGGAATAGTACTTATAGGTTCGAGATGGTGATTTAGAGTGCAAGGGTTATCGTCGTTAACTCTGAGGGTGATTCCAATACGAGTGTAACGAGATAATGCCTTCGGTTTCGTTCGAACCCGGAACGAACTTGTATGGATTGAATGCTTTCAGAACATCGTCAGGTGGACGATGAGCATTCTAAGATTTGATATGTCCTATAAAGGTAATCGTAACCTCAAGCCTCATCAACCGGGAATGGCTAAAACAGGGGAGGTGCAGTAAGGCTTCGTGGGTAGCACCCACTTGAGAGCAAGATTTTCCCCTGTCTAGAGGTCCCTTTTTATTCGGCTGTGTGGGCAGTTGGAATCGCGCGCCTACTGCGGGGTTGTCTTGTTCGGAACTATTCAGTAAGGAATGGGTCCGGCCTTGTGTTGCAGGGGAGTGGGAGTACTCCTCGGTACGTTGATCTAGGCCACGTACTGTGACGGGCGGTACCCCAGTAGCCCTGCCATTGATGGAATCGATAATCCAATAAGTGCCTGTACGGTTTTGATTGTGCCCAACTATGTTGGAACGTGAGATGTAAGCATTCCAGCTATTTCTGTATTTTATTTTGAAAACCCTAGACACTATTATAATATCACTGGATTTCCTATCAAATGTTTTGGTTAGCGTAAGGTAAAAACTTTTCCATGTTTATGTGTGGGAAGTCTTACGTGATACCTTTTGCTTTCAAAGGATTTTCTAAAGTTAAGCAACTTTTATCCCTGTTTACTCACACCAGACCCCTGTCTGACTTGAGTGTTTATTTTCTGTTTTATTAAACTCTTGGGTACTCATATTACGTATGAGTAGTCAAGTGTTTCAGAATTGCCTTGACGAGTCTGGAGGAGATAATGGAGTAGGAGGCTTCAGCGTGTAGATATATTTAGTGGTTCCGCTGTGTTTGAGTTGAGTCTGTTTCTCTGATATACTTGAATTGTAATCGCTAGACAGATGTTTATAACTGTCTAGTTTGTGTTGTATTAGCTGTTTAACTCTGATGTATATGATACTATGTAAAGTTTTATGTGATATATTATAAATTATTCGATTCCGCTGTGAGATTCTGATGTTGTCTGTTCTTTCTTTCCTTTCTTTTCTCTTTTTTATCCCTTTCTTTCTTCTTAACGATGCAACTTTCTGAAGTTTGGAAGTTGGGTCGTTACAAGAATGCAACGACCCATATTTTAACCATTTGAAATTATAAAATTTAGTGTAATTAATGTATAAAAATGGTTAAAAATAATTTTTTTAATGATTTATTAATATAGTTATTGGATATGAACTTGAACAAGATTTTAAAATAAACCAATTATGAAGATTTAAATTATAATAAGTATTATAAGGAAATGCTATGTATTGAATGTGTTTATAATCAGTATTTGAATTGAATAATAGATATCGAAATCATTAAATGTAAATAAAGTAATCGGTTGATAACCAAAATTCATGTGAAAGCTAATATTGAAATTTATTGAATATTGGACAATTAAATTATTTAAAATTGGATCTTGAAAATTATATAGATAACCGAATCCTAAATTAAATATGAATGAAATGATTTTGAAAGTTGATTTAGATGTTATTTAAGTATGGATAAAGATTGTAAACGCTTAAAATTGAATTTAAGCGATTAATTTAAAATTTGTAAATTTTGTATTTTAATTGACGAATAAAAATAGCCTTCTGGGACACAGTCTCAGATTTCGACAAAACTAGTTCCATTAGATCCGAAATAGTGTACTATTATCAGATTTCAATTCGCAGCGTTTGGAGTTATCGTTTGGTCATACGGGATATAAATGCGTTGAATTCTATATCAAAAATTTAATATAATAATTGGGTTCAAAAAGCTATCTTCCGCATACGATCGAATTAGGACTTGAAACTTATTCCATTGCATTCGGAATAGGGGTGTAACATCATGAATGCCTGGCATCATGCCTCGATTTGGATTTGAAAATTTTAGCTAGTTATTTTTGAGTTTTAAATAATTTATTTGCATCAATTTGACTAGTAGCCTCCATTACATCTCATCATCCATTACCCTACCCTACGTTCAGCCGCCCTACCTAGTTCGACCCACCTCAATTTTTTTTAAAACCTGCATCTCTCCCTTCTTTGGTTCGGGCAATAAAAAAAGATATATATAAAATAATGGAAAGGAAGGAAAATAGTGGTTGTCGTTCTTTAGCTCGTGTGCGAGCTACAGTCGGCGATATGAGATAAAGTTGGTGCCTTGAGAAAGCAAAAAGGCATGGCTATCGAATAGTGGTGGTGTGGTGACCTGGAAGTGAACGGGGAGGCGATAGTTGGTAGTTGAATTGAGGCAAGGCGAAATGATGGGTCCGACTTTAATGTGGTACAATCAACTATTGACGACGACGCCTGAAGGAATGTCGGAGAGTGTCTTGAGAGTTAATCACTGATTGATTTGGGGTTGATCGGAGCTTTGAGGTGGCGATAGTTTCTAGTTGAACTCGACGGTTCGTTCAGGTGAACCGTAGGTTGTTCGGGCAAGAGATTGGTGGCACAGCACAATGGGGAGGCGTGGCGACTCACTGAGGTAGGCGTAGGTAGCACGTTATGCCGAGATGCGTGCGGTGGTTCATGGATGCGGAAGGTCGAGCATGGTTTTCGTGACCTGGAGCACGAGCGTGAAGATAAGCGGGAGAGCTAATCACATGATTAAACTAATATGGGTAATTATCTTAATATTTGAGTGTTAATTAAGTTTATAATTTATTTCAAATGTTTATTAATTCGTATTGTGTTCATACGAGGTTAGATTCGAGTGCCATTTCTTGCGTTGGATTCGTATTGATGCCATCTATGCTATGAAGTTGTTGTTATTTGAATAATTTGAATTTCAGTTAAATTCGAATGCGTTCGAATTTAATCGGAATCAGAACACGAAAGCGATAATAAAATAAAGGCGAGTGTTTTATAATGCTCACAACGCACTAATTTTTTTTATGCTGGTTAAATTCGAAATTACGAAGTGATATAAATTTATTGATCGTTGTTTAATCAATTTAATTGTCATTCAAATTGACTGTTAAAAATAAAATTAATGGTTAAATTTGAAATTGGAATTTATTTGCTAATAAAATACCTGATATTGATAACCATGAAATTATTATGAATTATTGGCTGATTTGGATGTTGATTGTGATCAATGCCATTGATTGACTGTTTGGACGATTTGGACGTTTATTTATTTTGATATATCATGCTATCATCATGTATAATGTTTACAATATATAAAACTGTAAATCTAATTATTTCAAATAAGTTAAGAAATAGGTTGAAATGATATATACCTATGACATTCATTTTGGAATGAAATGATATATATCCATCCTTGAAATTAGATTGAAGTATACGATCAACTTGGCCATAGTACAGAAAATTATATACGAACACCAGATTGGTTAAATTAAAGGATTTTTAAAAATTTTGAATTGAAATTCATTTAATGATTTGAATTTTAAGAAAATGAAAATTGAATTTATGTAAATCAAACTATTTCAAAATTGAGTTTGGAATTGAATTATATTTGAGGATTTGGATTTCAAATTAGGTATCGAAAGTAAACTGATTTAAGTGTTTTAAATCGATATTTTGAAAATCGAACTCGGAACCGATAAAAAGCCGAATAGTTCAAAATTGGAAATTGAAATTATTTTAAAATTGTAATTGAAATAAATTTGAAATTAGAATTGAAATTAATTCGAAATTGACATCGAAATTAATTTAGATTCGAAATAAAATTCGTCTTGAAATCGGAATTGAATCAATTAAATCAAATGGAAATTTAATAGTGATTTGAATTGGAAAATTTGGAAATCAAATCAGTTTGACTTTGAAACTATTTTTAAATAAATTTTGATATAAACGATTTAAATCTACCTTTTTAAATATTCAAATTATTATGGATTTTCCAAACTGTTTTGCTACGTAAACCTTTTTAATGCTTAAAATATTTTATGTTAAACTATTTTAAACATTTAAACTATTTATAACTATTTTAACCACTTAAACTATTTTTAACCATTTTAAATATTTAAACTATTTTAAAACTATTCAAACTATTTTTCAAAAATTCAGACTGGTCAAGGGTGGAATGTTTATTTTAAATCATGGATTTAAATACGAGTTGGGTCAAATGAAGTTTTAACTTAAATAGAAATTCTAAATGATTTTAGAAGCGAAATCGAATATTGAGGCAAAAATGATTTTGAATTGAAATAATATATTTTGAGTACATATGGTGATTTTGAAATGAATTTGATTAGGAAGCGAATATGATATTTTGTTATCAAGTATGAACTGTTTTCGAAATGTAAAAGGACCAACTAGTAGGTAAAACGACGTTTGGTTGTTAAAGAGACCAAGGCCAGATATGGGCATACTCTCTGTCGATAACGGAACCAGTTTAACAACTGTGTACGTGAAGTGATGATATAGAAAGAAGTGGTTGGATGTGGCACACATTTGCTGGACGTGAAGAAAGAGAATGATGATGGATTAGCCTGACACTTGTGCCAATTGGAAATGATTAAAAATAGGAGCCGTAACGGTCAAGTGGGCTATTTACCCTGAGCGGACACACTTCTTTGTATTACCATCATTTACATTATGATTGATTGGTGCGCACCCTCGAATTTTGGGAGTGTTGGACGTGGTAGGCGATCATGGCTACGATGCGTTACCACCAGCCAGGAAGGGTAAAGTGGTAGTATCCTACCTTGAGCATTACCTCACATGTCTTGTCATACTTTTATCCCTATATGAGACCACTACGATTTTGGTTTAGTGTTGCCATATCACGACGCATCTCTATCCACCAATGGTTTACTGGTGTTTTATATGCAAAATGTATGACAGTGCTTAAAAACGCGTTAAGGTTATTAATGTGAAGCCTTAACGCTAAGAAAAATATTTATTTTACTGACTAGACATTATATATGTAGCATATCCTACTATATCTAAATATTTTGATGGATCCTTAAGGGATGGAAAATACCGTAACATCTTTTGAGTTATTGCATGCACGTTATACACTGGATAGGAGATACGAAATCCCATAAACATCTCTTACGCTATTACACTTATGTTATGCGATATGGTTTGACTCACAAAAGGATATTCTAGTCCTGACTCGAGTGTTTTGTCTTTTCATTGCGCTCGATCAACCCTAAGTTTTCAGTTTATTGAAGCTTTATTCTGGAGGACGAAGATGAAGATTTGGTATATTATTACTATTATTATTCCTGCATTATGTTGTCTGTTGCATTATATTTCGTTCTATTGAATACGTATAATTTTGATACATGTTGTATAAATTATAGTCAAATGTATAGTAAACAACTTCATGAATAGTTTATTTGATTATTATATTTTATCGTTCCGCTATGAGATTCTATGTTAGATTTCTTCTTTCTTATTTTTCTTAATTAACCCCGTTAAGTATCTATGTTCCAGATTGTATAAGTCGGACATGTGTGGATTATTGTCGATTTAAATCTTCCGAAATGTGGGTCGTCACAAGAATCTTTAACCCAAAACATTCAAAACTCAATTATCATTCTAGAATAATAAATTACACCTATATTATTCCAAAGAGTTTTCTGGTTAAACGAATTATCATTTCTAAAATAATTGTTTTTTCCTCAATTATAATTTCAAAATAATAATATATCATTCTAAATATAGATTGATATATTGCCTTATTACTCAAAATATACTATTATTTGACAAAATACTTTTTCTAACTTTGTTCAAAACTCTTAACATCTCTAGCAATTCTTTCTTATCCATTGCAATAATATTCTCATTCAAAACAAGTTCTAAATTTGAAAAGGAAAAACGTACATATAAAATTATCATCTTTTTATAAATGCTTTTTGAAAAAACCCTACTCATTTATTAATCATCATTCACATCCTTTCAATTGTCAAAGATACCTTTTATAACTTTAAATGATGGGAAAATAGAGTAAACAAAGATAACTCCTATCTTATTCCCATTACTCCTGTTCTAATTCATTTATTTAAAATTTCCAATTCTACCACTACCTGTATCATTCTCCATATATTCTTCTATAGGAATGTTCCAATATCTACCTTGTTGGACATTCTTATCCTTCTATTCTTTCTGTCCTATGTTGATCAAGTGCCTTTTCCATTTTTACACCCTTTCAAAATAAATTTAAGGAAAAGAACCTTTGATTTTATAAGGTAGGAAAAATCATGCATTTCTCAAAAGAAAATCCCTTATTAAAAATTATTGACTCGATAAATTTGAATTAAGAAATTTAGGAATACAAAATCCCTTTAAGTTAAAACTTTCTAACTCGACTATTTATAAATTATAATTCTCAAAACTTCCTTGATCATTTCAAGATAATAGCTTCCAAATTAATGAAGTAGAAGAACTCATAATAAATAATCCAAAAATGGAGAATCCAAAAGTTGAAAATTTTTAATTCAACAAATTTTTAATTGAAAAGTTAACAAATGAATACCTTTTTTTAACTTTTCAAGTAATTAAAAATAATCCACCATTTTGTTTTTAAAATGTTTCACCACTTCTTTATAAACTTTTTACAAATGGTAGTGTATTTCCAAAGCTGTCAAGAATCACTTTCTATCAAAAATTTCCACTTACAATATATAAGATTTTCACGTAATAATCTTTTGAAAAAGCTCATTCAAAACTTTCAAGGAGTTTTCAAAATTCTTTTTACCACTTTCATTCTCAAGGGATAGGATTATAAAAAAAGGGCTTCGATTCTTCTTCCCTTTGAACTTCATACGCAATCGTCTTAAAAATTTAGTTACCTCTTTTGTGGTGATTAATGTTCATCTTCTTACGAAAGCTTGTTTCACTTTATAATCACTATTACCCTACCTTATAATCACTACTCTCATAAATATCACTTTATCCGCATTATATGGTTGCTACCTTAACGGAAGTTTTCTAAAGACATTTATTTGCTTATTCAACTTTATCTATTTAACTTCTTCCTTATCTTACAATAATTACCCTAATGGTTTCATAAATCTATTTAATTTCTTATAACCCTCACTTAATGCTTATTCATTACGTATTAAATTTGGAAATGATATAGGTTATGCATCCATTATGACCATATATTTTTCACTTCTAAGTAGTTTTACAGTAATTTAATGGACAATGCCATAGCAGTATCTTGTAGGTTTCTTAAGCTCAAACCCCTTCCTCTTTTGGTTTGCATACAACACTCCAGCTGATTAAATGTTTCCTCCACTACCATAAGAAGTTAGCACATTGTAACAACACGCTTCGAAACTGACCTAAATTTTGATCTATAAAAGGCGCACCGAAACATGGGCCCATTCCAAAGCTGGCTGTTGGTTGGTAAAAAGAACTATACAGAGCTATCTATTTATTCTTTCAAAAATCAGAGCAGTTTAAATATAATAATAATAATATCCATTTATTTCAAATCATTTCAAATGTCATAATATATAACAACAACCGTTACAACATTTTGTTCAAACATACATTTCATGGGTACAATAGAAAATAATACAAAAGGATAGATAGTAACCGCCATAAGTCTCACGCTCGCCATCTTCATAATTCATCAACTCCTTCTCTAACCTATGTTGCAATGAGGAGGGAGTTAGAATAATAAGTGTTTAGTGAATAAAAACCTCGAGCCTTACCATTTCAGGTCTTGGGCAGTATATTTCAAAATAATAACATGTCTACGTATATAAAACAATTTAATTCTTCTTGTAAGGAAAGGAGGCGGGTCCACAATAAACCACTTAATACCTTCCACTCCTAAAGAAGGTTTCTAAAGCTCAGAACCCACCACATAATATGTAACGACCCAAAATTTTCGACCTCGAAAATTCAAAGCTAATACGTTCACTATAGAAGTGCCGAGCAATCGAATGTCGAAAATCCCAGATTGTTAGGGTAAAGAAGAAAGAGGTAGAAGAAGAACAGAAAACAAAACACAGAATCTCACATTTCACAGCGGATCAAAATATAATATCAAATAATAGAATTTACAAAGAAAGCTGTAATTGTCAGATTACATACAATTTATCCGAGTTACAACCATATACAAATACACTAAACAGACCTATCCCTGACTAATATCACTACAAACTCGAATACACAGCGGTAAACTCCATATGTTCCTGCCATCCAGCTCGCCTCCTGAGCTCCAGAACGACCTAACCTGAAAATCTGTAATACTCGGTCTGACCTGAGCATTACATCAAAGTAACGCCGGGGTCAGGCTGGAAACCAGCGTGAGTATATGTGACGCCCCACCTCTATACCCAAGCTAGACAAGGACACTACGGAGTAATGCGGTCGACTAGCATGGAGAATAAGGCTGTTGAGGAGCGACCATCTATATAATTGCTTTGTGCGAGCATCGATATGTCAGATAGTATAACTGATGTGCACGTAAATGTGCATATTTTTACCACCATATTTATTCTATTTAAATTAAATAAATGATCATATCGGGTATTTTAACTTGTTTAAACCAAAAATTCAAATTATTCCAAATTGTCACATATTCATCTTCATATATGGGCAAAACGGTCGTTTGTGTGCATATATTTCTTTGAGAAAAATTAATTGAAAACTTGTATATATTTTTGTAGGAATTTGATCACAAATAGAAATGGTTTCATGAAGATATGCATGCACAAAATTAATACAAAGGAATGAAGATGGAAATTATTCAAAGTGAAGAACATGGAGGACCCCACCTACCCACCTACCTTAATGTACAAATTAAAGGCTAATGCACATGCTTTTGGAGTTAATGGCTTCATGTACACTCAATGGGGGATCAAGAGATGTTAATGATTACTTGGCCTCCACACTTCTTAAGGGGTATTTTGGGCATTCCCCAAAAAAATGAATTAGGGTTTTTACACTTGTATAAATACCCCTTATGTTTCATGTAGCCATCTTCCTCTTAGTTAGTTAGTATTAGTTTAGAAAATAAATCAAAGCTCTCTTTCTTTCCATGGCTACTTAGCCATTTTATTTCATGTAATTTTCTTTTCTTTTATGCAATGTTAATTTTCTTTTATTTACATGCTTCTTCTCTTCTTATGTAATAGTGTAGATCTACCTTTATGCAATTAGATTAGTTGTCTTTTTCATTAGCTTTCATTTTCCTTTCTTTTTGATTTCATGTTGCTTTCTACATTTGTTGATTTGATAACAAATATGAGAGCTTAATCCCTACAATTTAGGGGCAATGAAGCTCTCTAGTATGTAGATGCAACATTTTGATGTTTATGCTCTCTTTTTGTGCTTTAATGGAAACACTTGAAGTGGTTTAATGATGTTGTTTAGCTTTGAATTTGATAGTTTATGTTGTTCATAACAAATAGGCTATGCTTAAACAAATATAACACAAATGGCCTCTTCATCTAAATATGATTATGGCAAAGAAGTGAATGTTGAAATTGAAATTTGATAGCCTATATTTCTAAACAATAGTTAATAGGCTATGCTTAAAATAGATTTTTATTTCAACTATGTTGTCATATTTCATGAGAGTTAAATGTGTATTAGTGGTTGTGTTATAGTTTGATGGTTTATATTGAGCTAATTAATAGCACAAATATACCATACTTATGATAAGCACATCAACTAATTCACTAATGACAAGAAAAGAGAGATCATAACTTCATTTTGTTGATTTATATGATCTAGAGAGTGGATTTATCTCTAAATTATTCTTTTAACTCTCATATTTTTATCATTTTCTTTTGCTAGTTTTTTTTAGTTTCTTACATTTCTAGCTATTCACTCTCGACTTCGGTATAATTTGATTGAATAGAATTTTAAAATCATCAATTCCCTGTGGATCGACCCATATTCGCCGCGTGCTACATTCGTACACCGTGTGCTTGCGGTAAATTTTAATTCAAAATTCATTCGACGGTTTTCTAAACCGATAGCATTTCCGTCGACGAACAAGCAAAAACTTGTTCGTCGACGGCAATTCTCTCGGATTAGAAAACCGTCGAACGAATTAAGAAATAAAATTTATACCGCAAGCGCACGGTGCACGGATGTAGCATGCGGCGAATACGGGTCGATCCATAGGGAATTGATGATTTTAAAATTCTATTCAGTCAAATTATACCGAAGTCGAGAGTGAATAGCTAGAAATGTAAGAAACTAACAAAAACTAGCAAAAGAAAATGATAAAAATATGAGAGTTAAAAGAACAATTTAGAGATAAATCCACTCTCTAGATCATATAAATCAACAAAATGAAGTTATGATCTCTCTTTTCTTGTCATTAGTGAATTAGTTGATGTGCTTATCATAAGTATGGTATATTTGTGCTATTAATTAGCTCAATATAAACCATCAAACTATAGCACTACCACTAATACACATTTAACTCTCATGAAATATGACAACAAAGTTGGAATAAAAATCTATTTTAAGCATAGCCTATTAACTATTGTTTAGAAATATAGGCTATCAAATTTCAATTTCAACATTCACTTCTTTGCCATAATCATATTTAGATGAAGCGGCAATTTGTGTTATGTTTGTTTAAACATAGCCTATTTGTTATGAACAATATAGACTATCAAATTCAAAGCTAAACAACATCATTAAACCACTTCAAGTGTTTCCATTAAAGCACAAAAAGAGAGCATAAACATCAAAATGTTGCATCTACATATTAGAAAGCTTCATTACCCCTAAATTGTAGGGATTAAGCTCTCATATTTGTTATCAAATCAACAAATGTAGAAAGCAACATGAAATCAAAAAGAAAGGAAAATGAAAGCTAATGGAAAAGACAACTATTCTAATTGCATAAAGGAAAATCTACACTACTTGCATAAAAGGAAATGAACATGTAATTAAAAAGAAACAATAATTAACATTGCATAAAAAAAGAATTACATAAGAGAAGAAATGGCTAAGTAGCCATGGAAAGAAAGAGAGATTTGATTTATTTTCTAAACTAAAACTAACTAACTAAGAGGAAGATGGCTACATGAAACATAAGGGGTATTTATACAAGTGTTAAAACCCTAATTCATTTTTTTGGGGAATGCCCAAAATGCCCCTTAGGAAGTGTGGAGGCCAAGTAATCATTAACATGTCTTAATCCCCCATTAAGTGTACATGAAGCCATTAACTCCAAAAGCATGTGCATTAGCCTTTAATTTGTACATTAAGGTAGGTGGGTAGGTGGGGTCCTCCATGTTCTTCACTTTGAATAATTTCCATCTTCATTCCTTTGTATTAATTTTGTGCATGCATATCTTCATGAAACCATTTCTATTTGTGATCAAATTCCTACAAAAATATATACAAGTTTTCAATTAATTTTTCTCAAAGAAATATATGCACACAAATGACCGTTTTGCCCATATATGAAGATGAATATGTGACAATTTGGAATAATTTGAATTTTTGGTTTAAACAAGTTAAAATACCCAATATGGTCATTTATTTAATTTAAATAGAATAAATATAGTGGTAAAAATATGCACATTTACATGCACATCAATAACATGCGTCAAGAGGAAATCCGACATACCGATACAAACTCAAAGCTACTACACAGTGGCTAAAATATCTTCGGAAACAAATATAGAAGTAAACATAACATAAATCAGTCACAGACAATTCATATCACAAAGGCGGAAATAGATATGAATATTACACATAAAATTGTATATCAGAATAGTGGAAAAATAAGATCCACAACATCACAAAGGAAAAGATACAAGTGCTAGACAAAAATATGTATACATCAAGGAGTCTATATCTTAAATGTATACAACAAAAACTACCAAACTAAAGTAGTTAGCCAAAAGATCATATGATGGTCCGACAAGGTGGCAAGTAGAAGCACCTGTAAAATCTCAGTCTGACCCGAGTATTATTTAAGAAGAAAATAATAAACGGATCAGTCTAGCTATAAATATCAGATGAAATGATATAAAATAAGAGATATGACTAAACGTATAATAATCACAATGCCAAGCTGTGATAAATAAATAATTGAAAAATCAATAAGAGATTAATCAATATCGCAAGGATCTTCTCCAAGATAAAAAGGAATGTCATACTCCTAATTTCATTCACCAAGCCACAATAATTGATAAATCAGATCAATAGAAATCACGAAAATAGGTGAAGCATAAATTCCAGAATTCAACACACGAAATCCAGAAATCACGAGAAAAGGATGGCCAATCCCATAAACTGGACATTGACGCACCAAGAAAGACACGCCCCATGCACAGTCGAACATCGACGCACCTAGAAAGATACACCCCATGCTCTAGCATCGACGCACCTAGAAAGATACGCCCCATGCATAAATAAACATCGATGCACCTAGAAAGATACATCCCATGCATAAATAAACATCGATGCATCTAGAAAGATACACCCCATGTAATGTCTAACATCGATGCACCTAGAAAGATACAACCCATGCTAAGTCGAACATCGACGCACATAGAAAGACGCGCCCCATGCATAGACGAACATCGACGCACCTAGAAAGATACGCCCCATGTCCCGACTTATTGAGCCGATTGCTCCACGAAGTAAATAAACATCGATGCACCTAGAAAGGTACACCCAATGCATGAATAAACATCGACGCACCTAGAAAGGTACAACCCATGTGTAACAAACAATGACGCACCTAGATAGGTACGACCCATGCAAGAAATGAGACGTAGCTCAATAAAATTAGGAACAGTCCTCCACATAGACAAAGAGACATCGCACATTGCTAGTCTAAACCATAAAATGATCGTCATGATTCAAAGAGAAGTGTCAATTAAATTAAGCTAGTAAATATATGAGTTTAGCTTCATGTCCCATAACCACTTGCTTAACTTAAATATTTACAAACAAACGGTAGATCTCCACTAGAAAATTGTCACAAGAGATTCAATCGAACAAGTCCAAGAATTAACCGACGAAGTAAACGCAAGCGTTTCATACCACTTATTTACTAAGTCGTTTAATTAGATTTCTCATACGAGTGAGGTAAAGGCTTGTATATACTAATAGATTGGAAAACGGTTTAAGAAAACGAGCTTTGTAATAAAATAGCGTTGAAATCATTTGAAGAAAAAGTTTTGATATTTACTACCAGTATAGAAAACCTTTATATTTTTAAAGTGACAAATCACAAAGAAGATTGTAGGAACAATCAATCACTAAAATTCACATTCGAAGACGTGAATGAAAATCCAAAGTAATCGATACCGAATCCATCAAAGTGGATATATCCTAAATTCCCAAAGAAAATGTCATCAAAGTTGATAATAAATGATAGCAACAAATAGGAAACAACACGAATCGATTAAAGTTGGAAATTCAAGCAACTAGGCAAAAAAGGCATAGTTGGCAAATAGCAGCAGGTCGGTCAACTGGACTCCCTGAGTCGGTTGACCGAACCAGAGTTTGGAAGTGCTCGGGATCCAGGTCGGTCGACCGGCCCAGGGGCTCGGTCGGCCGAAGCCTGTAACCAGCACTTCCAAAATAGAGGCAGGAAGTGCCTGGGTAGCAGGTCGGTCGATCGGACCCTGAGATCGGTCAGCCGAACCTGTATACTTGCACTTCCTACCCTATTTCAAAAGAGGTGCAAACTTCCTCAATTTCCAACCCATCGAGCAACGACACTAAGGGTTTACGCCAATCGACTACCCGGCCATAGAAGCTCTTTGGTTCATCACCAAAAACATGATCAAAACATTAAAGTTATGATTTTCAAAGAATTGAACCCAAAACACAAAAAATTGGAATATTCACAAAAGCAATCCAATTCAAAATCAAATGCACATGAATAAGTGTTAGGAATTCATACCTAACAATCGAAGACTATTATATACTAAGATGTGAGATAAAAATCTCACCTTTGAACCCAAACAAATGAAGAAGAAGAAGCTATGTAGAAATGGCAAGTGAAATTACTCTTCAATTCCAACTCAACAAGCTTGGAAAGCTTAAAATAAGAACATTCCCAAAGTTAGGTTTAGGAATTTCTGAAATTCAAGAGAGAAGGAGTTGGAAAAGATGAAGAGAAGGCCTACCAATGGGTTCTCATAGATTTTGGAGCAAGAACTTGAGCTGGCAAGAGGAACTAGGGCTTGGAGTTTCTAATTTCCCATCTCTCCCACCATTAATATCGTTAGAACTGAAAAGTAGAGGAAGAGGGAGTGAATGAAGAGGGGTTTCATTTTGGGGTATTAAGTTAGAACATTGGGCTGAACCCAACCCAAACCCAAAGCCCTAAGTGAAAAGTAGCAAAATTCTACTATCTCCAAACATATCGAAGTTTATACTCAAAAAGGTCGCAAACGGCATTTTGAACTCAATGGAAGGGGTCCCGAGTACTAATTCGACCGTATGCAAAAATAGCTTTTCGGACCAAAATCCGACGAACGATAAAATATTTAAATAAAATATTTAAATATACAATTGATAAATATGCGGGTTGTTACAGACTCCCCTCCTTAAAGAAATTGCGTCCTCGCAATACTTAAGAAGAAAATAAGAAGTAACAACCATAGAAGCATATCAACACAAAAGAAAATTGAAATAAGAAGTTCACCATAAAGAGCACGAAAGAGTTAGCACGAACGGGATCAACCGATGAATTCTCTAGATTCCCAAGAGTAATCCCTAAAATTCGAGAACCATTGAACTCTCACAAAAAGAATATCTTTATTCCGAAGGCGCTCAACCTCCGAAGCAATGATGTGAATGGAATGTTGCTCATAAATCAAATCTGGTGAAACTTCAATTTCCTCAATAACACCGGGCTCAAGAATAAAAATCGGAATCCCTAAGGCATTTCCGTAGATAAAAGACGTGGAGAACGTCAAGAATAGCAGAAAATTGAGCTGGTGCAACGACGTTGTATAATAACAGTACATCCGATGAACCGAACACCATAAAAGAACATCGGACGCTAGTCCATAAAAAAAATGAGATAAAGCTCAATAAAATGAAGTATATCAAAACGTTCAATGAACTTGATAAAAAGATAATTCCATTCAGACAGCATCAAAGAATCAACATCTTGTTGCCTACGACAAAGCGCGTTGGCAACACGATTTCCAGAATATCAAGATCATAAGATGCCAGGAACTCGAGTCGACATGAAGTTCCTTATGAGAAAATAAATACTCCAAAGATTTATGATAGAGGTAGAGAACAAATTTCTCATCCAAATATGATGATGCCAAATTCCAAAAGTAAAAACAATAGCCACGAGCACTAGATCATGAGTGACATATCTAGTCTCGATAAGCTATAATGATTTAGAAGCACAAGTGATAGCACGTTCTCCTTTGCAAGAGAATGGCATCTAAACCAATACGACTAGTATCGGTACAAATAGCAAAGTCTTGGTTCCCCCTCAGGAATCACAAGAATAAGAGTATCGAAAGGAAGGGTTCTTTTAAATAATTTTCTTTCCCGAAAAGCTAAAACTTTCAAAATCACAATTATTTCAATGTAAAAATATTTCTAGAAAAATTTACATTTTACAAGTCAATATATTGTGTCTGATTGTCTCATCAAAGCGTTTAGGAGATTCTTATCGATAACATTGATCAAGCGCATCGACCAGAATTCTTAACACACTAAATGGGCAATACAATCACAAAATCATCTTCTATATAGTAAACATGTTTCTTAAAACCTTTAAGAATATTCTTTGCTTGTTTAAGAGCAAATCAAATTGTACTTATAAATAAATCTTATGAAAAAGATTTGCAAAATTTTAAATTTCAATTTTCATCCAAAATCAATAAATACAAAGATGGAGTCATCGAGATATTCGTAGAATACTCGATTTATAATATGGATGAAACAAGATGGGCAAACTGAATGACATAATAATTCATTCAAAGAATCATAACGAGTGCGGAATGCGGTAAGTGGAATGCTAACTCCCGCAACTCGTAGCAAATGGAAATCGGTGGCAAGGTCGAACTAAAAAGACCTTAACACTACTCAAAAGATTGCTTAGGTGACAGTCCTAAGACAAACTCAAAAATACCGGAAAAGTTTTACAAATTATTTAGATAAGAGAAATAACACTTTTCTCATCTTGAGGGCTTAAAGAATAAAATGATGCTTCCAAAAATTTGAAACAGGAATCTCAAGAAAAAATAGAAATCTGCTTAATAGATAGAAAACGTCGAAGATGAATAGTCCACACGGAAAATAGGATATGGGCTTCACAACGAGTAAGCCAATCCTTACAAAAATCAGTTTCGAAGCCTAAGTAAAAATATCGGCTCGGAAAGAAAAATCACATAAAATAGTTTCGACATCAATAGAAAGCAAATTGAGTGTTGCGGATCTACCATCCAAATTCACAATTCTCAACGAAGACATCAAGCCCAAAATATTTTTAAAGAAAATGAATCACAAGTTCTTTTGATATAAAATAGTGAACCTATATCAAAAAGAACTCGAAAAGGAAAATCATAAAACAAATGTAATCAAGGATTGAATGAGAAATACCTTGAGCAAGAGAAGTGCCACTAGGGGCTTGCACTGCATTGAGCTCTCCCTCCTTCTTACTTTGAAGTATAGGACATGCAGTAATATGGTGACCCGAATTTTTGCAATAGCGACAAAAGAGGGGTTTTGGACACTCCCTTGCATAGTGGTTCGTGGAACCACAATTGTAGCATTGTCCGCGACTAGAAGTAGGAGTCTTTGCTACCGGAATTGGTTTCTTCCCTTTCTTATTAGAATTGGGGCCTTTGAATTTAATAAGCCTCTTCATGTTTTTGTTGAAGTTTTGTTTGGCACCCACAACTTCAACATTCACACTCTTTATCGGCCTCTTCTAGACGAAGAGCGATATCAATAAGCTGATCAAAAGAAACTTCGAGTTTCAGAAGTAATGGCTTCTTAAGATTCTTATTCAAGCCATAAACAAATCGCTGATTTTTCCTCAATGGGGTATTAATGTACTCAACCCCGTATTTGGACAGAGATTCGAAAGATGCGACATAGTCTGTCACAGAAGATTCACCTTGAACAAGGTCAATAAAACGCCGGGCCAAAGTTACTTTTTCAACCTCCGGCCCAAATTTCAATTCGAATCTTTCACGGAATTGCTCCCAAGTGAGATCCGCTTCAACGATTTCAGAAATTAAAAGCTCATACCAATCTAGCGCTCTTTCTTGGAGCATGCTAGAAGCCACTTGGACTCGATGAAGGTCAATAAGGTTCATGCGAGAAAAGATGCGATCACATGATCTGAGCCAAGCTTGAATTTCTATAACACTCTCGGATCCCCTGAATGGCCTTCCACCCAAATCGGTAGTCTCTGCACAAGCGAGCAAAACCGGATCTAGGATGAGTAGGCTCTGGATTGGGTCCTGCAGCTTGAGCATTCTTCACGAGATCTAAAAGCTGCTGAGCAGTCATGAATACTCCATCCTGAGGAGTAGCACTAGATTGACCGGCGTTGGAACGGCCAGGTCTAACCATTTCTCTTCTTTAAGAAAGAAAGAAAGAAAGAAAGAAGAGGAAAAAGTTATTCTCAAAATATATATCAAGCAATCTTGATAGATAAAACAAGGAATCATAAAAGAAAGTAGGATAGAACGGTACGAAGACTCGAATAAATCCTAAGGCACAACTCCTAAGAAAGACTTAGGACATGATCCTTACTAGATTATTCTACATTGTTCCGAAGTTTGGCTCTAATACCAAGCTGTGACGCCCTACCTCTATACCCACGCAAGCCAAGGACACTACGGAGTAATGCTGTCCACTAGCACGGAGAATAAGGCTGTTGAGGAGCGACCATCTGTATAATTGCTTTGTGCGAGCATCGATATAACATGCATCAAGAGGAAATCCGACATACCGACACAAACTCAAAGCTACTACACAGTGGCTAAAATATCTTCGAAAACAAATATAGAAGTAAACATAACATAAATCAGTCACAGACAATTCATATCACAAAGGCGGAAATAGATATGAATATTACACATAAAAGTGTATATCAGAGTAGTGGTAAAATAAGATCCACAACATCACAAAGGAATAGATACAAGTGCTAGACAAAAATATGTATACATCAAGGAGTCTATATCTTAAATGTATACAACAAAAACTACCAAACTAAAGTAGTTAGCCAAAAGATCATATGATGGTCCGACAAGGTGGCAAGTAGAAGCACCTGTAAAATCTCAGTCTGACCCGAGTATTATTTAAGAAGAAAATAATAAACGGATCAGTCTAGCTATAAATATCAGATGAAATGATATAAAAGAAGAGATATGACTAAACATATAATAATCACAATGCCAAGCTGTGATAAATAAATAATTGAAAAATCAATAAGAGATTAATCAATATCGCAAGGATCTTCTCCAAGATAAAAAGGAATGTCATACTCCTAATTTCATTCACCAAGCCACAATAATTGATAAATCAAATCAATAGAAATCACGAAAATAGGTGAAGCATAAATTCCAGAATTCAACACACGAAATCCAGAAATCACAAGAAAAGGATGGCCAATCCCATAAACTGGACATCGACGCACCAAGAAAGACACGCCCCATGCACAGTCGAACATCGACGCACCTAGAAAGATACACCCCACGCTCTAGCATCGACGCACCTAGAAAGATACGCCCCATGCATAAATAAACATCGATGCACCTAGAAAGATACATCCCATGCATAAATAAACATCGATGCATCTAGAAAGATACACCCCATGTAATGTCTAACATCGATGCACCTAGAAAGATACACCCCATGCTAAGTCGAACATCGACGCACCTAGAAAGACGCGCCCCATGCATAGACGAACATCGACGCACCTAGAAAGATACGCCCATGTCCCGACTTATTGAGCCGATTAATCCACGAAGTAAATAAACATCGATGCACCTAGAAAGGTACACCCAATGCATGAATAAACATCGACGCACCTAGAAAGGTACAACCCATGTGTAACAAACAATGACGCACCTAGATAGGTACGACCCATGCAAGAAATGAGACGAAGCTCAATAAAATGAGGAACAGTCCTCCACATAGACAAAGAGACATCGCACATTGCTAGTCTAAACCATAAAATGATCGTCATCAATCAAAGAGAAGTGTCAATTAAATTAAGCTAGTAAATATATGAGTTTAGCTTCATGTCCCATAACCACTTGCTTAACTTAAATATTTACAAACAAACTGTAGATCACCACTAGAAAATTGTCACAAGAGATTCAATCGAATAAGTCCAAGAATTAACCAACGAAGTAAACGCAAGCGTTTCATACCACTTGTTTTACTAAGTCGTTTAATTAGATTTCTCATACAAGTGAGGTAAAGGCTTGTATATACTAATAGATTGGAAAACGGTTTAAGAAAACGAGCTTTGTAATAAAATAGTGTTGAAATCATTTGAAGAAAAAGTTTTGATATTTACTACTAGTATAGAAAACCTTTATATTTTTAAAGTGACAAATCACAAAGAAGATTGTAGGAACAATCAATCACTAAAATTCACATTCGAAGACGTGAATGAAAATCCAAAGAAATCGATACCGAATCCATTAAAGTGGATATATCCTAAATTCCCAAAGAAATTGTCATCAAAGTTGATAATAAATGATAGCAACAAATAGGAAACAACACGAATCGATTAAAGTTGGAAATTCAAGCAACTAGGAAAAAAAAGGCATAGTTGGCAAATAGCAGCAGGTCGGTCAACCGGACTCCCTGAGTCGGTTGACCGAACCAGAGGTTGGAAGTGCTCGGGCTCCAGGTCGGTCGACCGGCCCAGGGGCTCGGTCGGCCGAAGCCTGTAACCAGCACTTCCAAAATAGAGGCAGGAAGTGCCTGGGTAGCAGGTCGGTCGATCGGACCCTGAGATCGGTCGGCTGAACCTGTATACTTGCACTTCCTACCCTATTTCAAAAGGGGTGCAAACTTCCTCAATTTGCAACCCGTCGAGCAACGACACTAAGGGTTTACGCCAATCGACTACCCGGCCATAGAAGCTCTTTGGTTCATCACCAAAAACATGATCAAAACATTAAAGTTATGATTTTCAAAGAATTGAACCCAAAACACCAAAAATTGGAATATTCACAAAAGCAATCCAATTCAAAATCAAATGCACATGAATAAGTGTTAGGAAATTCATACCTAACAATCGAAGATTATTATATACTAAGATGTGAGATAAAAATCTCACCTTTGAACCCAAACAAATGAAGAAGAAGAAGCTATGTAGAAATGGCAAGTGCAATTACTCTTCAATTCCAACTCCACAAGCTTGGAAAGCTTAAAATAAGAACATTCCCAAAGTTAGGATTAGGAATTTCTGAAATTCAAGAGAGAAGGAGTTGGAAAAGATGAAGAGAAGGCCTACCAATGGGTTCTCATAGATTTTGGACCAAGGAAAATCTACACTACTTGCATAAAAGGAAATGAACATGTAATTAAAAAGAAACAATAATTAACATTGCATAAAAAAAGAATTACATAAGAGAAGAAATGGCTAAGTAGCCATGGAAAGAAAGAGAGATTTGATTTATTTTCTAAACTAAAACTAACTAACTAAGAGGAAGATGGCTACATGAAACATAAGGGGTATTTATACAAGTGTTAAAACCCTAATTCATTTTTTTGGGGAATGCCCAAAATGCCCCTTAGGAAGTGTGGAGGCCAAGTAATCATTAACATGTCTTAATCCCCCATTAAGTGTACATGAAGCCATTAACTCCAAAAGCATGTGCATTAGCCTTTAATTTGTACATTAAGGTAGGTGGGTAGGTGGGGTCCTCCATGTTCTTCACTTTGAATAATTTCCATCTTCATTCCCTTGTATTAATTTTGTGCATGCATATCTTCATGAAACCATTTCTATTTGTGATCAAATTCCTACAAAAATATATACAAGTTTTCAATTAATTTTTCTCAAAAAAATATATGCACACAAATGACCGTTTTGCCCATATATGAAGATGAATATGTGACAATTTGGAATAATTTGAAATTTTGGTTTGAACAAGTTAAAATACCCAATATGATCATTTATTTAATTTAAATAGAATAAATATGGTGGTAAAAATATGCACATTTACATGCACATCAATAACATGCGTCAAGAGGAATCCGACATACCGATACAAACTCAAAGCTACTACACAGTGGCTAAAATATCTTCGGAAACAAATATAGAAGTAAACATAACATAAATCAGTCATAGACAATTCATATCACAAAGGCGAAAATAGATATGAATATTACACATAAAAGTGTATATCAGAGTAGTGATAAAATAAGATCCACAACATCACAAAGGAATAGATACAAGTGCTAGACAAAAATATGTATACATCAAGGAGTCTATATCTTAAATGTATACAACAAAAACTACCAAACTAAAGTAGTTAGCCAAAAGATCATATGATGGTCCGACAAGGTGGCAAGTAGAAGCACCTGTAAAATCTCAGTCTGACCCGAGTATTATTTAAGAAGAAAATAATAAACGGATCAGTCTAGCTATAAATATCAGATGAAATGATATAAAAGAAGAGATATGACTAAACGTATAATAATCACAATGCCAAGCTGTGATAAATAAATAATTGAAAAATCAATAAGAGATTAATCAATATCGCAAGGATCTTCTCCAAGATAAAAAGGAATGTCATACTCCTAATTTCATTCACCAAGCCACAATAATTGATAAATCAAATCAATAGAAATCACGAAAATAGGTGAAGCATAAATTCCAGAATTCAACACACGAAATCCAGAAATCACAAGAAAAGGATGGCCAATCCCATAAACTGGACATCGACGCACCTAGAAAGACAAGCCCCATGCACAGTCGAACATCTATGCACCTAGAAAGATACACCCCATGCTCTAGCATCGACGCACCTAGAAAAATACGCCTCATGCATAAATAAACATCGATGCACCTAGAAAGATACATCCCATGCATAAATAAACATCGATGCATCTAGAAAGATACACCCCATGTAATGTCTAACATCGATGCACCTAGAAAGATACACCCCATGCTAAGTCGAACATCGACGCACCTAGAAAGACGCGCCCCATGCATAGACGAACATCGACGCACCTAGAAAGATACGCCCCATGTCCCGACTTATTGAGCCGATTGCTCCACGAAGTAAATAAACATCGATGCACCTAGAAAGGTACACCCCATGCATGAATAAACATTGACGCATCTAGAAAGGTACGACCCATGTGTAACAAACATCGACGCACCTAGATAGGTACGACCCATGCAAGAAATGAGACGAAGCTCAATAAAATAAGGAACAGTCCTCCACATAGACAAAGAGACATCGCACATTGCTAGTCTAAACGATAAAATGATCGTCATGATTCAAAGAGAAGTGTCAATTACACTAAGCTAGTAAATTTATGAGTTTAGCTTCATGTCCCATAACCACTTGCTTAACTTAAATATTTACGAACAAACTGTAGATCTCCACTAGAAAATTATCACAAGAGATTCAATCGAATAAGTCCAAGAATTAACCAACGAAGTAAACGCAAGCGTTTCATACCACTTGTTTTACTAAGTCGTTTAATTAGATTTCTCATACGAGTGAGGTAAAGGCTTGTATATACTAATAGATTGGAAAACGGTTTAAGAAAACGAGCTTTGTAATAAAATAGTGTTGAAATGATTTGAAGAAAGAGTTTTGATATTTACTACTAGTATAGAAAACCTTTATATTTTTAAAGTGACAAATCACAAAGAAGATTGTAGGAACAATCAATCACTAAAATTCACATTCGAAGACGTGAATGAAAATCCAAAGAAATCGATACCGAATCCATCAAAGTGGATATATCCTAAATTCTCAAAGAAAATGTCATCAAAGTCGATAATAAATGATAGCAACAAATAGGAAACAACACGAATCGATTAAAGTTGGAAATTCAAGCAACTAGGTAAAAAAGGCATAGTTGGCAAATAGCAGCAGGTCGGTCAACCGGACTCCCTGAGTCGGTCGACCGAACCAGAAGTTGGAAGTGCTCGGGCACCAGGTCGGTCGACCGGTCCAAGGGCTCGGTCGGCCGAAGCCTGTAACCATCACTTCCAAAACAGAGGCAGGAAGTGCCTGGGTAGCAGGTCGGTCGACCGGACCCTGAGATCGGTCGGCCGAACCTGTATACTTGCACTTCCTACCCTATTTCAAAAGAGGTGCAAACTTCCTCAATTTGCAGCCCGTCGAGCAACGACACTAAGGGTTTACGCCAATCGACTACCCGGCCATATAAGCTCTTTGGTTCATCACCAAAAACATGATCAAAACATCAAAGTTATGATTTTCAAAGAATTGAACCCAAAACACCAAAAATTGGAATATTCACAAAAGCAATGCAATTCAAAATCAAATGCACATGAATAAGTGTTAGGAATTCATACCTAACAATCGAAGATAATTATATACTAAGATGTGAGATAAAAATCTCACCTTTTAACCCAAACAAATGAAGAAGAAGAAGCAATGTAGAAATGGCAAGTGCAATTACTCTTCAATTCCAACTCAACAAGCTTGGAAAGCTTAAAATAAGAACATTCCCAAAGTTAGGTTTAGGAATTTCTAAAATTCAAGAGAGAAGGAGTTGGAGAAGATGAAGAGAAGGCTTACCAATGGGTTCTCATAGTTTTGGAGCAAGAACTTGAGCTAGCAAGAGGAACTAGGGCTTGGAGTTTCTAATTTCCCATCTCTCCCATCATTAATCTCTTTAGAACTGAAAAGTAGAGGAAGAGGGAGTGAATGAAGAGGGGTTTCGGTTTGGGGTACTAAGTTAGAACATTGGGCTGAACCCAACCCAAACCCAAAGCCCTAAGTGAAAAGTAGCAAAATTCTACTATCTCTAAACATATCGAAGTTTATACTAAAAAAGGTCGCAAACGGCATTTTGAACTCAATGGTAGGGGTCCTGAGTCCTAATTCGACCGTATGCAAAAAGTAGCTTTTCGGACCAAAATCCGACGAACGATAAAATATTTAAATAAAATATTTAAATATACAATTGATAAATATGCGGGTTGTTACAATATACCTATATAACTAGAAAATACTAAGTCCTACACATATTTGAAAATCCGGGGTAACTCGTACCCCACAACGAGTTAATAAGTTATTATATGCAACACTTATTTCACAGATTAATATCTAAGTACCACTACGTAGATTCAATGGTCCAATTTACTTAAATTATTCCATTCCGGCCTATTGAATGCACGTATCAAATTTATAAAGAATCATTTTAGATTACAAATCGAAGTGGTTTTGGGTATTTACTGATACCCGACTCCAGTCTCTTCAATCCAACAAAGCTGTTTTAGTTCAAACAATTCCATTTATATCTAAAATTACATATTTACATAGTCATTCATCATAGATAGACAAACCATATTATCACAGTTCAACCCAAAACATATCATATCATATCACATAGCATCACAAATCACTTATCAGAGATATCAAATAATCCAAGGCATACAATATCATTCAATCATTCATAAGCAAGATTAATTAGTCACACCATTTCTAATTAATTTAAATAAATCAAATTAATTACTTCAATCACTTTTTAAACTCCTTCTTACTTAATCATTAATTAATTCCAAATCATTAATTAATCATCCTTTAATTATCATATTTAATTAAATTAAGTAATCAGCCTTTAATTAATTACATAAATTAATTAACCTTCAACCTTTAATTACTCTCATAAATTAATTAATAATCATTTATTACATTGATCCTCAATTAATTATTCTATAATCACTTACAGTGATTAATTATCCTTAATTAATCACATTCGTTAATTAACTAACCCTTTAATTGACTTCCTTAATTAATCAATCCTTTAACTAATTATACTAAGTAATTAATCCTTAATTACTTCCATTAAGTAATTATCATTAAAAAATCACATTTAGAAATTACCAATTAATTACCCTCCTTAATTAATGTCATTATGTTCTTTAATTACTTTCATTATTATCACTAATTAATTCATTAAGTAATCAACCCTTAATAAACTAATCATTTTTTTAAATTAATTACCTTAATTAATTAATCACATTAATAAATCAATCCTTTAAATTGCTTACACAAATTAATCAACCTTTATTAATTTTCTTAATAATTAATTAACTATTCCCTTAACCGATTACATTAATCAATTAACCATCCTTAATACATTAAATAATTAATACTTTATTAAATTACATCATTTAAATCACCTTTGAATCATATAGGAATCTAACTATTATAATAATTACTTTAAACAAAAAATTTAAAGCATTTTAAAACTATGAAAACTTGTTTAAAACTCACTAATACTTTGTTTAAGAATTTGGTTTACATTTTCCTTTGAAACTTATACATTTTGATAAGCTTTAAAAACTGATCGCTATAACTCACAAATACCAGGGCTAAACTAGTAAACTTCCCAAGCTAACTACATGCATTTCTCGCGTCACCTCATCTTCGAGGCAACCTTCGTTCTACTTCGGGTCTAACCCGAGAAAACCCACCTTCCTTCCCAAAATCAACAGCAACCCGAAGCACTGTGCGACAACGCATGATTTTTAGATATTTGAAATTGGAATATTTAATTGATTTTAAATATTTAAAAGTTAGTTTCTAACTTGAATTTCAAATATCACTATTTGATTGGCGATTTAATAATATGGAATTAGGTAAAATATTTCAAATTCAGTTTTAAGCTTGACAAAAATGGTTTAAAAAGCTTGTAAAATTTATATTGATAATACTGAAGATAGCAGATGTGTTAAAACTGAATTTAAAAGTATTTCGTTCAGTTTTGAAATTATATTGTTTAAATTGAATTTAAAAATAGCCTTCCAAAGCACAGCCTCGAATTTCGATGAAACCAGTTCTATCGGATCCGTAATAGTGCATTATTATCGGATCCTTATTGTGCTAACATCTGTGGATGCAGAGAAACAGGTTGGAGGGATCCAACTGGATTCCTAAAATTTATCTAGATTGTTTAATATTCTATGATATGGTTTATGTGATAATATGTGATAAATTATATTGGTAATTCAAATGTTAGATGCTATGATTTGATTGAATATATTCGGATATTCTGAGTTATCAGAAATGTATAGATTCGGATTTTGAAAGAAAATAAAAGAGAGAATTTTAAGTAAATAATTATAGAAATTTGGATAAATTAAAGAATGAATTAGGAAGGATAAAAGTTGATTTTTGAATGCTAATAAATAAAATTCCAAGTATGGAGAAATGATATTTTTGAATAAATGGGAATGAGTGATTTTCTTAAAAACTCAAGAGTTATTATGTGAAGGAATGAAGAATTTATTTTAAACAATCCAAGGTTTAAATTTAGTGAAAAGGATAAAGAAGTAATTTGGGAAATATAAAGTTGGTATTTTCAGTTAAACGATTTTAAATCATAAGTAAGAACTAAAAATCTGAAGTTAATGGGTTTTGGAATAAATTGAGTAAGGAAGAGAATTTATTTCAAAATGGAGTAACTTGGAAATCAATTTGAAAATTGATTTAAGTGTTTGAAATTGGAATTTTAATGGGGATGGGACGAAGAAATTTATAAACTGGGTTTATAAAGTAAAACGGATATCAATGGATATTTGGAAGTATAAATTTCACGGTGGGAATTTATAAGAGAATGAGTAAATTTGTTTAAAAATAAATAGTGATTTATTTTTAAAGGATGTGAAAGAGAAGTGTATTTCCCTGGATAGCCAAGTATGTTTTCGAAGCAAAATTTTAAGATAAGTTAAAGGTTTTAAAGATGTATTAAAGCATGTTTTAGAAAATTTATTATTTTTAAATGTTTAAATTTTAAAGTAAGTATTTTTCTAATGTATCTTAGTAGTAATTACTTAAAGGTGTACTATGTTTCTAAAGGAGGAAAAAATTTAGTTTTATTATTTTATTAAGTAGCTTTATTTTAAATATTCTTAAAGTATATATCTTTGAATAAAGTATTAAAGTAGTTTTTATTTAAATGATTTAAAGTATATTTTATAATAAGTATTTTAAATTACTTGTACTTGGTGATTCCAGCGGAAATAGGAAAATATTTGTGGAATATATTCCGTAAAAAGGAAGAGGGTTTGAAACTGTTTTCAAAGGGTTGAAAAGTGGGAATGTGTCTTGTGAAGATATTTTGAGATTAATAAATAATTTGGTGAAATTATTTATTATTTGATGGTTGTTTGTGAATGTTAATTGATAGTTAAATAACCGACTATCAATATTGGCCAATGCGCTGATCGTTTCGAAGAGACCAGGATCGGGATTTATTTTCTAAAAACCACTTCGATCCGGTTTGAACGTTTTCGTGTGGAAAACAAAAGTTTGCACTCGAAGGTGGAGTAGTGAAGTGAAAGGGCTAGTCGCTACTAATCCTGAGGTGATTCCAAATGGATGTAGTAGGAGTAGTGCCTTCGGTTCCGTTCGAACCGGGGACGAACTTGTATGGATGAATGCTTTGGGAATATTGTCAGGTGGACGATGGGCATTCTAAGTGATATGTTCTAGAAAGGTAACGCTTAGCCTCAAGCCTCATCAACCAGGAATGACTGAAAATCAGGGGTTATGCAGCAAGGCTAAGTGGGTAGTGCCCATTAGGGCGAGGTCATCCTTGCCTAGATGTCCCTTTTATTCGGCGTAGTGGTGCTGTTGCTGATCCCAACCGTGGGGTGATCTTACTCGAGATTATTCAGTAAGGGGTAGTCTCGGTCTTGTATTGCAGGGGAGTTAGGGTGGCTCCTCGGTACGCTGATCTAGACCAGGTACTGTGACAGGTGGTACCCCAGTGCTTAGTCATTAGTTGGAAATCCATTCTCCCTACGTGCCTTTTACAGTTTTGTTTGTATTATGTAAAACACGGATATTTTAACGATTTTATTTAATTTAATTAACCGTTTTTGTGTGGAAAAAAAATAAACAATAAAATTTTGAAATATAAATTTGATATTTGGAATGCGTCCAGTTAAACATAGCAACTGGTAAATTTTCGTCCAAAAATATGAAAGTTTATTTCGTGCGTAAATTTACTTCAATTTAATCAGTTAAAAAGCGATGAAAATAAAATATTTTCGAAACCTAAATATTTTTACGTAGAAAAATTCTAAAGCATCTTCTGAGCAAACGCTATTTTTCGTTTTTCCAATTTCAGACATCTTTAGCCCCGTCGATCTTATTTTTCTGAGTTTTTCATGCATTTTCCGCTAGTAGAAAATTCGAAATTTTTATAATTCGACCGTACAACAGATATTTATGTATCGTTTTGATCGTCTCGTCAAACTGATCTCTATGGTATACTTATTTCTCTATTTCGGAGCCCGGTGTGCGTTACGATCCGCGGAATGTCTACCTATCGGTTCCGTCTTAAGCCTTTTGGCTTCCCTTTTCCTCTCCACATATTTTTTTCACCGCAAACTAACAGCCATTTCCTTTATTTAATTCTAAAATCTATATAGCTTTTCAACATCTCCATTTTTTTGGTTGTCATTCATTTGTTTCTCCGATTCAATAATATAACATAGTGTAAAGTAGAGGCATGTGCATGTTCATCATCTACTTCAATTAGCTGAAGCCTGTTCACTTCTCCTTATCAAACCTGCACGTCCATTGTTTTGAATCTCAAACATGTTGCTCATACTCTATTTTCCCTGAAACGAGCATCACTCTCCATGCCCCATGCACACCCACCCTTTCATTTAATTCTTTTCTTCTTCCTTTCATTTTAAATTCTTCCCTGAAACGTGCATCTTCTACCTTTCTTTTATATTCCAGAACATGCATCCCTTCTAGCTTCCACCTCAACCCGACAACATGCACCTACCACTACCTCTCTTGTGCCGAGCTGATCCATAGCCACTCGAGTACATTTTCCACCACCAAACAATAGCCGCAAGTCCTTCCTCTCTTATGCCTCCCTCTCCCCTTCCAAACCCGGCACCTTTACCTCCGCCTTCACCCTTCCCCTCACCCTCCGTGCACCAGAACCCACTCAACAGCCTGCCCGCCTTCCAATTTCCGGCCTCCATCCCCGCGAGCTACGTCTCCCACCTAGCAACAAACCCGAAACCTCCGCAAGCACCCATCGCCTCCTCCGCAAGCAACTAGCCGAGCCACTATCAGGGCCTTCCTCCTGTTTTTCACCGCTCCTTTATAATGGGTATATATATTTGTTATTATATATTGACTTTGAGTTTTTATAAAAACAGTTTATACATGAATTGTTTATTCGATTTGTTAGTGTAATATTAGTGATTATATTAGTTTATATATTAGATTTTTGTTTTGTTTTATCATTGCCTTTTTTCGTGTATATATATTATGTAGATATAGGCTGTAATGTTCATATATACACTCGATTGTAACAAAAGCTATTTTCGTTCTATATATAATAATATGTAAGATATACTATATATTTGTATTATGATAATATTTTATTTATGTGAGCATATGTTTAGTTGTATAGCTTGCCTTTATAAGTTTTGTTTTAAATTTTTAGTATGTGCCAGTCAAGATCTATATATAAAAAAGTTTGTCTTGGTTCTGAAGAGTCAGAGAAGTATTCACAAACTTTATATATATTTGCTTCTATTGGAATGTAGTATCGGGAATAAATATGTTTTGAGGAACAGTACTTTATTAAAAATTATTATGTGTAGATACAAGTTAATATTAGTATATATGTCTAAGTTCAAGAGGTATAATAATATGGTCCACTTGGAGTTTCGGATGTGATATTTAACTGGAAATAAACGATACAGTTTATATGTTTTACAGCAATAGTTGCACCGTTGTATACAATGTTCGCAACAGTTTCTATACATGCAATGATTTGAATTCAATGTTCTGTGTATATTCTTAAACCATATATTTTTTGGAAGTTGCCAAATGATATATTTTTAAAAATGTGTATATTTTATTTTAGAGCTATTGCCAGGGTATATATACGTGTTTTAAAAAAATATTACATTACTTTATAAAAGATCGGTACTAGGTAGAGTACGTAAGTAGGGTCAGTTTATGATTTTTTTAATAGAAACAAGCTATACCAATTTATTTTGGGCGTGTACTGTTAAATTTAAAAAATAAATATAGACCTTATATCTTAGTATTGATTTATTGATCTTAAATTCTTGTAGTTACTTGTTTTGTTGCCTAATATACGATTTAATTTAAAACGATGAATTTATTTTATATATATTATTTTATATTTGCCTTAAATTAAATTTTGATTTCAAGGAAATAATAATATAATTACTCTTCATTTCTATTATCTTAAGATGTTTCTGATTCATTTTATTCATTCCTGTTATCAGCTCTGCTTGTCGAATTCGTGCCAATCAGCTTTGATCGTTGAATTCGTGCTGATTTTGCTTCGCTTGGACTTGTAATTCAAATTCAGTGTGTGTATCCATATCATCTTCTGCATTCTCTAGCCTCGAAAGGTGAGCAATCACTCACGATTAATATTCTTTTATTTATTAAATTTGATTTGAATTGAAACGACAATTGAAATATGCTGCTGTTATCTATTGCACTGTTATTTATGTATCAGTTCACCTTTGACATCTGACACCAATATCTGTTAATTATACGATGATAATCCAATTTGGTTGATGATTGATTGATTGTTTGTTGTTTATATTGGATGTAAATTGAAATGTATAAAGTGATAAATATTATGCAACTTAATTTGACGTAGGATAGTTAAAAATTTGAAACGACATATCTGTAAATTTGATTAAATGACATTTGTATAATATGACCCCTTTAAATGTTAAATTAATTGACACGTAGGATTTGGTTAATTACACCTTGAACCGCTGAATGTATGTTGTTTAAATTGATGATGTATGAAATTATAAATAGATGACAAGTGAAGAACCGTAATATAATAATCTTTAATCTACATGAAATGATAGTGTAGATTCTAGAAATAATTATATTAATTCGCACAAACAACTATGTGAATTAATACGATTATTTCAGGATTATTTGAATTAATTATTAGATTGTTATTAATGTTTGTTATTGCTTGTTTATTTACTTTGACACCATCCCAGTTATCGCACTACAAGTTTCCTTTGCCATGTTTTGATTTGTGAATTGAAATGGAATCGGGTTGAAATGATAAATACCTAAAATGAACTTGACTTAGGATAGAGAATTAAATAAACCCGATTGGTCAATAATTTCATTTGAAATAAAATAAAGATTTTATTTGAATAATAAGGTTTTGAAATAAAATTGGAACGTAAATTTTGATAAAAGGAAAATGTTAATACTGAAATCTACAACAAAATATTAATGTAATAACTGATGAAAGAACGTTGTTTTGAAATGAATTATTTAACAATAAAATTTGGAATTATTCATTGAATTAAGTTGAAATTATTTAATAATTAAGTTGAAATTATTCAATAATTAAGTTTGAATTTATTAAGTTTTGAAATTACTTAATAATTAAGATTTGAAACTATTTAATAATTGAATAAGATTGAATTAATTGGTAATTGTATAAAAATTGAATTCCTTGAAAAGAGAAATTGAACTTTTGAATAAGTGAATTTGAACTTTGTTAATAAATGAAATTGGGTTCTTTATTTATTAAGTTTTGGAAAAATTATTTAAGTAAATAAATAAGTGAAATTGAATTTCTTTATCAAGAAATAAAAATGTGATTTATTGAAATTTATGTAAGACTTGTAATTTAAAGAATTGATTTGACAAATCTAATTTAATTCAATTTGAAGTTTTGATATAGTGAGGTTGAATTTAAGAAATTGATTTATTGTATTGAAAATCAAATAGGAATTGTCTGAAGGATAATTAACTTAAAAATATTGAATGAAATCGAAAAATGAATTTAAAATTGATTTGAATAATAAATTAAAGTGATTTAAATGATTTCAAAATGAAACTTATATATGAGCTTGAAAATATTTGAATTGTTTAAATAAAAATTTAAATTGAATTACAAGATTTCGAAATGGTAATTTGAAATTTTGGAATGTAAATCATGGAAATTGTTATAGAAAGACGAATGAAATGTTGATTTACAAATTCTAATTGAAATTGAATTTGATTTGGTTTTGAAATATATTAAATGACCAATCGGTGTAATAATCATGAAAGTTATTAAAGAAACCGGAATCGGTTATGGACATACTCTCCGTCTAAACCGAAAACCACTTTAATAACTATACGCGGAGTGTGATCCATAATGAAGTGGTTGGATTGATGTACGTGATGATTCAAGAAAGAGAACGATAATGGATAGCCTTGACACTTGTGTCAAATTGGAAATGACTAAAACAGGAGCCGTGCCGGGTCAAATGGGGTTAGCCACCTCGAGCGAACACACTTTTTCGAAAACTACTCATTACTTGTTATTGATTGGTGCACCCTTGTACTTTTGGGAGTGTTGTTTCGCAGTGTTGCGATCGTTGCGGCGATGCGTTTTCACCAGTCCGGATCAGGCAAACGGTAGTTTCACTACCTTGGGTATTGCCTCATGTGCCTTGTCATACTTGTATCCCTATATACGCGACCACTACGAATTTGGTTTGTGTTATACCTATGGAGTACTCCCTGATATCCCACTAGTTTACGGTGGAGTTTATAGTGATGTATAGACTATGACATTTATATAAAATGTGTTAAGGGGGATAATGGTAACGCCTTAACACTATTTTGATATTTTATATTGTTGATAGACATTATCTACTTAGCGTACACTACTACATAGTAGATAGTTTAACGGATCCTTAAAGGATGGTTATTCCAACATCCTTTGAGTTATTTGTATTTCAGTTGTTATTTCACTTGAGTTGGATTTATTGATATAAGATTGTTAATCATGACTCGAGTGTTTTGTGTTTTGCTTTACGCTCGGGTCAGACCGAGTGTACCAGTATTCGAGACTCACTTTTGGAGTTGGAGCTTCGCTTGGAGATCCAGTTATCCATCCAGCTTTCAAATATTCAGTTAGTTTCAGTGTTGTATTCTTATTCTTGTGTTTCACTATTGTATTCGAGACTTTTGTTGTAACTTATTTAACTCTGTTATATATATTGTAGCTTCATGAACTACTATCTTTTTCTTCCGTTGCATATTATTACTCTGTGTCTATGATTCTGTGATTATTTATTTACTGTATATGTTCAGTTTTGCCAAATTTAAATTAACAATTTGGTATTTTGAATTATTCAAGTCCGACATGTGCGGATGCGAATAGTTCAAAATAGCAGGTCATTGCAGTTGGTATCAGAGCTTTGGTAGCTCTAGGCAAAACATAGCATATAGGGTAAATGTATTTGCAGAATCACTCTCATTCGAGTTTCAATCTTTTCCTTTTGACTCAATTCCTTTGAATTTTCGGAATGTTCCATGCGGTTCCCAAATTCATTCGTGTCCCTCACTATTCGTCTTCTTTTAATTCTGGTGTATTCCATAACTCCACTTCGAATGATCTTTATAATGAGTCGGCGGTTTCGCCGATCTCAAATTGATTTGTAACAAGATGAAACTCCTTTACAATGGATATCGATTTACCTGAGATTTCTGTATCCTCGGTTTACGATGCTATCTATTTCCTGTTATACCTGAATTCTATCCCTTGCGATCGAATGTAGATTTGCCTCAGAATTCTGCATCGATCTAATTATTGAAGGCACGGTCGATTCGGTTAAGGTTGTCCATAAATTAAGTAAGCTTATCCATCTCCCGATTCTGTTAATAGAATTATCTTATCTTCTGTTCGAACTTATTATCGAATCAAAATTCTCTTTGATTTGATTTCCATCAAATTTGAATCTCTATACTTATTTCGAAATCCATTCTTGTATCATCGAGGGAGGAATTGTATTTATAAATTAATGTTAAAAATGTTTTATATATTGTGTTGTTTGAGTTGTTGATGTTGATTTGGGTTTTCGATCGATTCGTCTGATCAACGCTATCGATAGAATTTCTAAAACACTTGAGCAGAGCAAACTGACACAATAGTGTTTTCAAATTTGGTAAACAAAATAGTTTTGTATGATTATATTATATATAAGTATAAATTTTCTGAAATTAAATTGTTAATAAATTGTTGTCCGAAATGATAATATTTAAATTTCATTTATTGTTTTATAAACCATTGACTACTTCATAATATAAATAAATGAATTTATAAAACTTAGTTATAATTTGATTTGGAATTTGAAGTGAATTTAAAAAATTAGAATTTGAGAATTTAATTTCTGATAATTTCGAGTTATGGTTTTAAAGTTTAAAATGTATATTATTTAAAATATTTTCAAATAGAAATCATTTCAAAGAATTTTAAATGATTAAATGTGAGCTCTTCTCTTTGTCGCTGGAAAATAATTTCGGTGATGATGGCCGCATCATTGACATTCATTTTCGAGTTTCGAAGTGGAGGGACTATTCTGTAGCTTTGCTACGATTTGTTTTGAAGAAATAAATTGATTGGATTTCTTAAAGTATGATTGATTTTTAATATATATATTGATATATGATTTAAATCTGATTTGATATGTCATATATATATATATATATATATATATTTACCTCTAAATAAATTTGAAGCTACTCGGAAATTTAATTCTTAAATTTATGTTAAGAGATAATCTCAATTATAAAAAGAAATTTAAATTTTGAATAAAAATTTAAGCCTGAATAACTATTAGAAAATTTTACTTGGATAATGCTAAATTGCATTATATATAACTTACCTAAAGTTTCAAAAGTTAACTATGTAATTGAATATTATACAGTAGAAAATGATATCAAAGGAATTTTTAAATAAATTTGGGTAGTTATATTAAATGTAAATATAATTAATATAAATGTGATACGATATATTAAGTAGAATAGATTTAATAATAGTTTGAAATAAAAAGAATTAAAATTGTCGAATAAAGTATGATTATAATAAATGGCTATTCAAATTTATGACCTTTGAAATTGTTAATTTAAGAAATAGGATAATATACAATCTAAATTGTCTTTATAAATAAAATTTGAGTGCATATAAAAGGTTATAAACTTAAAGTTTAATAATAAATTGGTTAATAGAGGTAAATAGAATACTAGGTTACTTGAATAACAAATGGATTAATAAAATAAATTATTGTTTGAAATAAATTTTGTAATAAACAATGATAAATTGAAAATAAACCAAGTTAAGGAAATTCCTTGAGTTTAAAGACAATTGTTGAATATAAATAAATTTAAATTGAAATTTATATGGTTTAAATTAATTGTTTATAATGTAATTCAAGTCTATTTTCTTTTGGTTGTTTCTATTCTCCTACCTACTTCATTTTCGAGGACGAAAATTTTTGAGTGGGGGAGAGTGTAACAACCCGGATATTTTAATGATTTTATTTAATTTAATTAACTGTTTTTGTGTGAAAAAAAAATATAAACGATAAAATTTTGAAATATAAATTTGATATTTGGAATGCGTCCAGTTAAAAATAGCAACCGGTAAAGTTTTGTCCGAAAATATGAAAGTTTATTTCGTGCGTAAATTTACTTCAATTTAATCAGTTAAAAAGCGATGAAAATAAAATGTTTTCGAAACTTAAATATTTTTAAGTAGAAAAATTCTAAACCATCTTCTAGGCAAACGCTATTTTTCGTTTTTCCAAATTCGGACATCTTTAGCCCCTGTCGATCTTATTTTTCTGAGTTTTTCATGCATTTTCCGCTAGTAGAAAATTCAAAAATTTTATAATTCGATCGTACAACTGATATTTATATATCATTTTGATCGTCTCGTCGAACCGATCTCTATGGTATACTTATTTCTCTATTTCGGAGCCCGGTGTGCGTTATAATCCGCGGAAAGTCTACCTATCGGTTCCGTTTTAAGCCTTTTGGCTTCCCTTTTCCTCTCCACGTATTTTTTCAACGCAAACTAATAGCCATTTCCTTTATTTAATTCTAAAATCAATATGGCTTTTCAACATCTCCATTTTTTTCGGTTGTCATTCATTTGTTTCTCCGGTTCAATAATATAACATAGTGTAAAGTAGAGGCATGTGCTTGTTCATCATCTACTTCAATTAGCTGAAGCCTGTTCACTTCTCCTTATCAAACCTGCACGTCCATTGTTTTGAATCTCAAACATGTTGCTCATACTCTATTTTTCCTGAAACGTGCATCACTCTCCATGCCCCAGGCACACCCACCCTTTCATTTAATTCTTTTCTTCTCCCTTTCATTTTAAATTCTTCCCTGAAACGTGCATCTTCTACCTTTGTTTTATATTCCAGAGCATGCATCCCTTCTAGCTTCCACCTCAACCTGACAACATGCACTTACCACCACCTCTCTTGTGCCGAGCTGATCCATAGCCACTCGAGTACACTTTCCTCCACCAAACAATAGCCGCAAGTCCTTCCTCTCTTATGCCTCCCTCTCCCCTTCCAAACCCGGCACCTTTACCTCCGCCTTCACCCTTCCCCTCACCCTCCGTGGGCCAGAACCCACTTAGCAGCCTTCCCGCCTTCCACTTTCCGGCCTCCATCCCCGCGAGCTACGTCTCCCACCTAGCAACAAACCCGAAACCACTGCAAGCCCCCATCGCCGCCTCCGCAAGCACCTAGCCGAGCCACTATCAGGGCCTTCCTCCTGTTTTTCACAGCTCCTTTATAATGGGTATATATATTTGTTATTATATATTGACTTTTAGTTTTTATAAAAAAAGTTTATACATGTATTTTTTATTCGATCTGTTAGTGTAATATCAGTGATTATATTAGTTTATATATTATATTTTTGTTTTGTTTTATCATTGTCTGTTTTCGTGTATATATATATATATATTATGTAGATATAGGCTGTAATGTTCACATATACACTCGATTGTAACAAAAGCTATTTCCGTCCTATATATAATAATATGTAAGCTATACTATATATTTGTATTATGATAATATTTTATTTATGTGAGCATATGTTTAGTTGTATAGCTTGCCTTTATAAGTTTTGTTTTAAATTTTTAATATGTGCCAGTCAAGATCTATATATATAAAAGTTTGTCTTCGTTCTGAAGAGTCAGGGAAGTATTCACAAACTTTATATATGTTTGCTTCTATAGGAATGTAATACTGGGAATAAATATATTTTGAGGAACAGTACTTTAGTAAAAAGTATTATGTGTAGATACAAGTTAATATTAGTATATATGCCTAAGTTCAAAAGGTATAATAATACGGTCCACTTGGAGTTTCGGATGTGATATTTATCTGGAAATAAACGATACATTTTATATGTTTTACAGCAATAGTTGCACCGTTGTGTACAATGTTCACAACAGTTTCTATACATGCAATGATTTGAATTCAATGTTCTGTGTATATTCTTAAACCATATATTTTTTGGAAGTTGCCAAATGATATATTTTTAAAAATGTGTATATTTTATTTTAGAGCTATGGCCAGGGTATATATACGTGTTTTAAAAAAAATTACATTACTTTATAAAAGATCGGTAGTAGGTAGAGTACATAAGTAGGGTCAGTTTATGATTTTTTTTTTAATAGAAACAAGTTATACCAATTTATTTTGGGCGTGTACTGTTAAATTTAAAAGATAAATATAGACCTTATATCTTAGTATTGATTTATTGATCTTAAATTCTTGTAGTTACTTGTTTTGTTGCCAAATATACGAGTTCAATTTAAAATGATGATTTTATTTTATATACATTATTTTATATTTGCCTTAAATTAAATTTTGATTTCAAGGAAATAATAATATAATTACTCTTCATTTCTATTATCTTAAGATGGTTCTGATTCATTTTATTCATTCCTGTTATCAGCTCTGCTTGTCGAATTCGTGCTAATCAGCTTTGATCGTTGAATTCGTGCGGATTTTGCTTCGCTTGGACTTGTAATTCAAATTCAGTGTGTGTATCCATATCATCTTCTGCGTTCTCTAGCCTCGAAAGGTGAGCAATCACTCACGATTAATATTCTTTTATTTATTAAATTTGATTTCAATTGAAACGACAATTGAAATATGCTGCTGTTATCTATTGCACTGTTATTTATGTATCAGTTAACCTTTGACATCTGACACCATTATCTGTTAATTATACGATGATAATCCAATTTGGTTGATGATTGAATGATTGTTTGTTGTTTATATTGGATGTAAATTGAAATGTATAAAGTGATAAATATTATGCAATTTAATTTGACGTAGGATAGTTAAAAATTTGAAACGACATATGTGTAAATTTGATTAAATGACATTTGTATAATATGTCCCCTTTAAATGTTAAATTAATTGACACGTAGGATTTGGTTAATTACACCTTGAACCGCTGAATGTATGTTGTTTAAATTGATGATGTATGAAATTGTAAATAGATGACAAGTAAAGAACCGTAATGTAAAAATCTTTAACCTACATGAAATGATAGTGTAGATTCTAAAAATAATTATATTAATTCGCACAAACAACTATGTGAATTAATACGATTATTTCAGAATTATTTGAATTAATTATTAGATTGTTATTAATGTTTGTTATTGCTTATTTATTTACTTTGACACCATCCCAGTTATCACACTACAAGTTCCCTTTGCCATGCTTTGATTTGTGAATTGAAATGGAATCGGGTTGAAATGATAAATACCCAAAATGAACTAGACTTAGGATAGAGAATTAAATAAACCCGATTGATCAATAATTTGATTTGAAATAAAATAAAGATTTTATTTGAATAATATGGTTTTGAATAAAATTGGAACGTAAATTTTGATAAAAGGAAAATGTTAATATTGAAATCTGAAATAAAATATTAATGTAATAACTGATGAAAGAACGTTGTTTTGAAATGAATTATTTAACAATAAAATTTGGAATTATTCATTGAATGAAGTAGAAATTATTTAATAATTAAGTTGAAATTATTCAATAATTAAGTTTGAAGTTATTAGGTTTTGAAATTACTTTATAATTAAGATTTGAAACTATTTAATAATTGAATAAGATTGAATTAATTGGTAATTGAATAAAAATTGAATTCCTTGATAAGAGAAATTGAACTTTTGAATAAGTGAATTTGAACTTCGTTAATAAATGAAATTGGGTTCTCTATTTATTAAGTTTTGGAAAAATTATTTAAGTAAATAAATAAGTGAAATTGAATTACTTTATCAAGAAATAAAAATGCGATTTATTGAAATTTATGTAAGATTTATAATTTAAAGAATTAATTTGACGAATCTAATTTAATTCAATTTGAAGTTTTGATATAATGAGGTTGAATTTAAGAAATTGATTTATTGTATTGAAAACCAAATAGGAATTGTCCGAAGGATAATTAACTTAAAAGTATTGAATGAAATCGACAAATGAATTTAAAATTGATTTGAATGATAAATTAAAGTGATTTAAATGATTTCGAAATGAAACATATATATGAGCTTGAAAATATTTGAATTGTTTAAATAAAAATTTAAATTGAATTACAAGATTTCGAAATGGTAATTTGAAATTTTGGAATGTAAATCATGGAAATTGTTATAGAAAGACGAATGAAATGTTGATTTACAAATTCTAATTGAAATTGAATTTGATTTGGTTTTGAAATATATTAGATGACCAATTGGTGTAATAATCACGAATGTTATTAAAGAAACCGGAATCGGTTATGGACATACTCTCTGTCTAAACCGAAAACCACTTTAATAACTATATGCGGAGTGTGATCCAGAATGAAGTGGTTGGATTGATGTACGTGATGACTGAAGAAAGAGAACGATAATGGATAGCCTTCACACTTGTGTCAAATTGGAAATGACTAAAACAGGAGCTGTGCCGGGTCAAATGGTGTTAGCCAAGCGAACACACTTCTTCGAAAACTACTCATTACTTGTTATTGATTAGTGCACCCTCGTACTTTTGGGAGTGTTGTTTCGCGGTGTTGCGATCATTGCGGCGATGCGTTTTCACCAGTCTGGATCAGGCAAACGGTAGTTTCACTACCTTGGGTATTCTTCATGTGCCTTGTCATACTTGTATCCCTATATACGCGACCACTACGAATTTGTTTTGTGTTATATCTATGGAGTACTCCCTGATATCCCACTAGTTTACGGTGGAGTTTACAGTGCTATATAGACGATGACATTTATGTAAAATGTGTAAAGGGGGATAATGGTAACGCCTTAACACTATTTTGATATTTTATATTACTGATAGACATTATCTACTTAGCGTACACTACTACATAGTAGATAGTTTAACGGATCCTTAAAGGATGGTTATTCCAACGTCCTTTGAGTTACTTGTATTTCAGTTGTTATTTCACTTGAGTTGGATTTATTGATATAAGAATGTTAATCCTGACTCGAGTGTTTTGTGTTTTGCTTTACGCTCGGGTCAGACCTAGTGTACAAGTATTCGAGACTCACCTTTAGAGTTGGAGCTTCTCTTGGAGATCCAGTTACCTAACCAGCTTTCAGATATTCAGTTAGTTCTAGTGATGTATTCTGATTCTTGTGTTTGACTATTGTATTCGAGACTTCTGTTGTAACTTATTTAACTCTGTTATATACATAATAGCTTCATAAACTACTATCTTTTGCTTCCGCTGCATATTATTACTCTGTGTCTGTGATTCTGTGATTATTTATTTACTGTATATGTTCAGTTTTGCCAAATTTAAATTAACAATTCGGTATTTTGAATTTTTCAAGTCTGACATGTGCGGATGCGAATAGTCCAAAATAGCGGGTCGTTACCTAGTACCCACGACTGTGGCTAGTAGCTGGAATTTAATTAATGTAACAATTTCGGCTATTTGAATAAGTATTTGTATATAGACACTATTATAATATCAGAGGAGTTTATAATAAATGTTTTAGCTATCGTAAGGTGAAAACCCGACATGTTTATTTGTGGCATGGTCTTACAAGATGCTTTTGATTTTCTAAGGATTTTTGAAGACTTTAATAATTAATTTGAGTGTGATTTCTCACGCTGGTTTTCCAGATTGACTCGGGTGTTATTTAACTATAATGCTCGGGTCAGACCGAGTATTATATATTACAGGATATATTGCTGTGGAGCTCAGGAGACGAGCTGGATAGCGATACATACTTCCGTGCTTGATTATTATTCCATCGTGTATTCAGTTTTGAGGACAAGTTTATATGACCTTCCGGTTGTATGTTATTGATTTTTTTGAACTCTGATGATGTATGTATAAAATAGATATAGTTTTGTTTGTGTAAAGATCTGTTATTATCTATTATAATTTATTCCGCTGCGATGGTAAGATTCGGTGTTATTTGTTTTCTCTTCTTCTATCTCCTTCTTCTTTTTACCCTAACGGTTTATATTTCTGTTCACCTTGAGTTGATTTGTTGGAAAATAGTGTTGACTAAAGCGGATCGGGTTTGCGGGTCGTTACAGTTGGTATCAGAGCCAGGTTAAGCGAGAACCTTGGCTCTGGTGGGGATTACTCATTAAATAGAGTTCGTAGTACTCTAAAATGAGTTTGAGTGTATTAATAGATATGAGCGCGTATTTGCTAGTGAATATAAATTTTTTTTTATATTGTGTTGACTTATCGATTGAGTGTTTATGGATTCTGGTCGATATGTGGGACGCCATGTCATCGATAGGGGTTTCTAAACTCTCGAATGAGATCAACCGATACAATATGGTTTTCAAATAGGGTAAATGAAATAATTTTACCCCAAATTATTTTCGGATATAAAAAAAAAGTTTTTGAAAATTATTGGTTGCTTGGATGTTAGCAATGATAATTATTATCATTGTTGTGTGGAAATTTAACTAGAAATTAAAAATAACCAAAGGTTAAGGAAAGAAATTCATTTATAGAATGAAATTTGAAGTGTGAATTGTAAATGTGATTTGTAATTTGAAATAGAATTCCAGAGGAATATTTGGAAATAAATCGTGATGAAAGTTCCAGAGTAATGTTTTGGATGGATTTCGAATTTGGAATTTTGGGACATTTTTTCGAATTGGATTTGAACTTTGGAGAGTTCGGAATATTTGAAGGGATTTTAAAGTGATAAAAGCATTGACTCTTTTCGGTCGCTGGGAAATAATTCCGACGATGATCGCGACATCATCGGTGTTCATTTTCGAGTTTCCAAGAGAGGAATTGCTACCCGAATGATTTAATTTAGAGTTGTTTCCAAAACTGGTTTGGTTTTAAAAATTCAAGGAATATTTGGATATGCAATTGAATTATGGATTTCAAAAATGAGTTTTGAAATATTGAAGTTTTGGTTTGGTAAAACCATTTGATTTTTAAATACAAATGAATATTGAATATTTTGAATTGGTATTTGTTGCAAAATTAAGTTAAATTTTGTAATGCAAAGGAATATTTTGGTTTGGATATAATTGATTTCAAAAATGATTTTGAAACGTTGAGCAATTGATTAAAAGAGACTATGTAATTTATTTTAAAATGTTTATGGAATTTAATTAAGTTGGAAACTTAAGGAAGTTTAAAAAATATATTAATTAAAGTGGAAATTATAGGATCTTATTCCAAGGAACTAAAAGAGTAGAAGTTTGGAAATAAACTTTTATGAAGATTTTAGATTAAATTTGAGAATGAAGTGATCAATATAATAGTAAGGTAAATTTGATTGAAAATGAATTAAGCCGGTGAAGGAAACCAATTAGGTGAAATAAATTAGAAAGATTAGTTAATAAATAAGTTTGGAAAAAACTTATAGAAGTTTAAAATTTGAATAATCAAAGTGTAATTAAATCTGGATATGTAAAGATGAAGGTAAAGATAAGTCTAGGGGGACAAAGTGGAAGGCTTACTTAAATAAAAGTTAAGTCGGAAATAAAATTATGGATAGACAAATGAATTTGCATTTGTAAGAAAATAGAATTGAAACTGAATATTGGGAATTAATTTAAACTGTGTATAACAGAAGTTAGTTAAATTTTGGCTAAATAAAACAAAGGACTAAGATAAAATTAGTGAGTAAACTAATTGATTTAAATAGGTAAGAGAATAATTTGGAATGAGATTTGATTTTAATCTTGTTGTGTAAAATGAAGTATTAATTTTGTTTGGAATAAATGAGTGGAAGGAAGGAAAATTTAATTCAAGTGGAATTGAAATTGGAAATTTGAATAAAAGTATTGAGATTTGGAATTTTATTTGGTTGTAACTGAATACAATTGAGAACTGAATATTAAAATTTAAAATTTAATTGAGTAGAGAAAAGTTATAAAACTAGTTCTAAGTGAACTAAAATAATAAAAGTTTGGAAATAAGAAATTATTTGAGATTAGAAGTAAATTAGTATTGGAACTAATTTAAAATAATGATATGAACCCGTTGTGAATGGAAGATAGTTGATAAAATTAAATATTCAAAGTTTGTAGGTGAATTGAATTCAAGTAGAGCTGGAAATGAAAATTCGGAGATTATATTGAGATTTGAATATTAATTTGTAAATTGAAGCAAATCGAATCTATATGGAATTGGAGTACAATTTGATTTAATGTAAGAATATAAGAATATATAAAGTGCTTATATTAAACTTAAGAAAAGCTAAAGGTGAAAATTCTTAAGTAAATTTGGTATTGAAACACTAAGTTAATAATGGATGAAGATTAATCTGGAAGTTGTGAAATGGATGGTTGTGAATAAGGAAATAGAAATCAAAATAGTGTGAATTAAAGAGAATTGATACAGTTAATAATCAGTTGGGGAAAATACGTAGGATGTACGTATATTATTTTATTCCAATAGCGATTTGATCCAGATTTGAGCACAGAATGTCAAGGTAGTTATACCGATCCGAGTTGGGATTTTTCACTCGATTTTCAACGACGAACTGTGGATATGGATTTTGATTGATTCTGGAAATTCTCTATCATAGTTATGACTATGCAGGGAGAATGACGATTTCTGATCAAGAAACCAGATCTGAGTCCGCACTAGGAAGTCGGGTGGACGATACTAGTTCGGAAGTGAAATTGTGTGTTCGAGCGAGTGATCAAATTTGATATTGCGTACGGATGATATATGTGCATCGTACGGATGTAAATGAAATAGGTATGAAAACTTTTGTAAAGAAATGTGTAAAGAAATTCTGAATGTTGTAATTGAATATTATGGCCTAGTAGGATATTCAGGTGTTTAAAAAGCAAAAGGGAAAATTGGAATATTTGATTTCAGAAGATAAATGGAATTGCAACTAAAGGTATGTATTTAAATTTCTGTATGAAATTTGATGATTTTCTTGTCTAGCCACTTGGTCTTTTGTTTTCTTTTGAGGTTTGGGGGCCCGTAGTGGCATTTTGTAGTTGTACCGAGCTAGCCGTGCAAAGGAGACGCTGGCGAAATTTTTTGAAAATTTAGGGAGTTAGAAAATTTTTGAGAAAATTTTGATAATTCAAATTTTGGTTTTAAAGTCAAATTTGAATTGTTAATTAAATAAAATTGATTTTTGAATCAATTGAAATAAATATGAGTTGTTTTTCTTAGAATGAATTGAATGGATGAAGGTGAGTGTAAATCACTTAAAATTGAAAATGATAATTTAAGAATTGGTTGTAAGCAATTGAAATTGGTGTTAGAATCTTATAAATTGCATATGGGTATTGTTTAGTGTACATTGCTTATGAAGTGCATGTGTCTAGCTATTGAAAGTAAATAAATGTTAGTAAGTGGCACATATTTTATACTTACATGTTTGAATTAAATAAATACAGGCACAGAGAAGCCGTATGGCTGGATTTGGACGTGCAAAATGATAAATAAATAAGTCGCTTGCTTAAAAATGCTAAATGGAGGTACGCATACACAATAAAAGTTAGGAAATATGAACTATTGTTTGTTTTTTTTCCCGACCGGGTGGGTCGATGTATATATATTTATATCTCTTGTCAAATTGCAAAAGCTCCTCCGTACAAAAGAGACTCTGTCAAAAAATTTTGAAAATTTTAGGAGTCAGAAAATTTTTGAAAATTTTGGGAAATTTTTTGTTAGCGATAAAATGATTTCAAATTGGAATTGAATAAGGAATTTTGAAAATAGAAATTGGAACTAATTGTTTAGTTGGAAATAAAGGATTAAAAAGGTGAATATGGGATTTTCACCAAGTATGTTTTAGTAAGTTGGGGGTTTGGGACATTCTTCCACCTTAGTAATTTCGGGGACGAAATTCTTTTAAGGGTGGAGGAATGTGACAACCAAGAATTTTTAGATATTTGAAATTGGAATATTTAATTGATTTTAAATATTTAAAACTTAGTTTCTAACTTGAATTTCAAATATCACTATTTGATTGGCAATTTAATAATATGGAATTGGGTAAAATATTTCATCTTCATTTTTAAGCTTGTCAAAAATTGTTTAAAAAGCTTATAAAATTTATATTGATAATACTGAAGATAGCAGATGTGTTAAAACTGAATTTGAAAGTATTCTGTTCAGTTTTGAAATTATATTGTTTAAATTGAATTTAAAACTAGCCTTCCGAAGCACAGTCTCATATTTCGACGAAACCAGTTCCATCGGATCTGTAATAGTGTATTATTATCGAATTTCAATTTTCGTAGTATTTGAAGAAATCGTTTGGTCGTACGGTAGATAAACGCGCTAAAATCTATATCGAAAATGTAATATAATAATTGGGTCCAAAAAGCTATCCTCTCCAAATGATCGAATCAGGACTCAAAACCTTTTCTATTATGTTCGAAATAGGGGTATAACATTATAAATGCCTTACAGCATGCCTCCGTTGGGGTTCAAAATTTTAAGATATGTATAACGATACATTTTGAAAGTTTTATAATATAATAAAAATTGGAAGTCAACTAGTCAAATATATTTTTATAAATGGACACTTGTACTCAAGAAGCCATCCCCAATTTATATTACATCTTCGTCTCCCTCTCTAGTCTTCATACCGAAATCGAACACAAACAAAAAAATCTCTTTGTCCAAACTCGAATTCATTCGACTTAAAAAAAGAGAGGAACGAACGATTCATGATCGATTGAGTGGGGGAGCACGACAGGCAGCTTGGGGTTTTGGGCTTCGATCGATGTCGTTGAGCTAGGGTTATCATTCGGGGTGTGGGCGTGGTCACGATGGATGACAAGACTATAAGGCACGGCGGCGCGTGAGGTAATTGGGCGATGCTGGGAGGTACCAGGTGGACTCTGATGGGCCGGCGATGTTGGTTGGGTAGTGCAGCGGCGATGCTCGACGATGAGGTGAGGTTTATCTGCCCTATTTTAATTTAATTCAATTAATATATATGCATATTAGAATGATAAGATCTTGAAAACAGATCTTTACAAAGATTCATATTTTACAGTAAAGAATATCTTATATATTATGCAGCTTAAAATTTTAAGTTGATCTTAATATGTGTGGATAAACAGAAAAAAAAAATATATATAGTCAGTTACAGAACAAGAAAACCATATTTTTAAATAAATAATATATATAAACACACATATATTTTAATATAAAATAGGAAAATAATGAATAGAGATAAAGTTGAAAAAGATATATACAGAGATTTTAAAATGTTTCAATTAAAAGATTTTATAAAAAGTTAGATTTTTGAAACTCATATAGATCAATTTATATCGGATGTGATTTCCCAGGGAAGTTTAATTGGTTATAACAATTTAAAAATTGTAAGCCAACTTTAATTTAAACAGAATTTAATTACCTCAGTGATTAATAAAGTTATGCAATTGCCTATGCAAGGTCTGAAATCGTATGAAGATAGCCGAGATGGAAATGGGTTGCAATTAAAAATCAAAGGTGAGTTGATCTCACTCGTCTGGGTTTTATTTAAATTTAAATAGTTAATTTAAAATTGTTGATTGTGTGCTTGGATAATAAATTATTATCAGTTATATTGGATGAGACCCTATGCACCGCATAATAGCGGGGATATTATATTAATCCCATATACCGCAATATTCCACCTCGAAGTGGAATTGGTATTGTGCTAACATCTGTGGATGCAGGGAAACAGGTTGGAGGGATCCAACTGGATTCCTCAAATTTATCTAGATTTTTTAATATTCCGTTATATGGTTTATGTGATAATCTGTGATAAATTATATTGGTAATTCAAATGTTAAATGCTATGGTTTGATTGAATATATTCAGATATTCTGAGTTATCAGAAATGTATAGATTCAGATTTTGAAAGAAAATAAAAGAAAATTTTTTAAGTAAATAAATATAGAATTTTGGATAAATTAAAGAATGAATTGGGGACGGATAAAAGTTGATTTTTGAATTCTAATAAATAAAATTCCAAGTATGGAGAAATGAGATTTTTGAATAAATGGGAATAAGTGATTTTCTTAAAAACTCAAGAGTTATTATGTAAAGGAATGAAGAATTTATTTTAAATAATCCAAGGTTTAAATTTAGTGAAAAGGGATAAAGAAGTAATTTGAGAAATATGAAGTTGGTATTTTCAGTTAATAGATTTTAAATCATAAGTAAGAATTAAAAATCTGAAGTTAATGGGTTTTGAAATAAATTGAGTAAGGAAGAGAATTTATTTCAAAATGGAGTAACTTGAAAATCAATTTGAAAATTGATTTAAGTGTTTGAAATTGGAATTTTAAAGGGGATGGGAATAAGAAATTTATAAACTGGGTTTATAAAGTGAAATGGATATCAGTGGATATTTGGAAGTATAAATTTCACGGTGGGAATTTATAAGGGAATGAGTAAATTTGTTTAAAAATAAATAGTGATTTATTTTTAAAGGATGTGAAAGAGAAGTGTATTTCCCTGAATAGCCAAGTACATTTCCGAAGCAAATTTTTAAGATAAGTTAAAGGTTTTAAAGATGTTTTAAAAGCATGTTTTAGAAAATTTATTATTTTTAAATGTTTAAATTTTAAAGTAAGTATTTTTCAAACGTATCTTAGTAGTAATTACTTAAAGGTGGCTTGGTACTTTGTTTCTAAAGGAGGAAAAAAATTTAGTTTTATTATTTTATTAAGTAGCTTTATTTTAAATATTATTGTAGCGTATATCTTTGAATAAAGTATTAAAGTAGTTTTTATTTAAATGATTTAAAGTATATTTTATAATAAGTATTTTAAATTATTTGTACTTGGTGATTTCAGCGGAAATAGGAAAATATTTGGGGAATATATTCCGTAAAAAGGAAGAGATTTGAAACTGTTTTCAAAGGGTTGAAAAGTGGGAATATATCTTTTGAAGATATTTTGAGATTAATAAATAATTTGGTGAAATTATTTATTGTTTGATGGTTGTTTGTGAATGTTAATTGATAGTTAAATAACCGACTATCAATATTGGCCAATGCGCTGATCGTTTCGAAGAGACCGGGATTTATTTCCTAAAAACCACTTCGATCTGGTTTGAATGTTTTCGTGTGGAAAACAAGAGTTTGGATTCGAAGATGGAGCAGTGAAGTGCAAGGGCTAGTCGCTACTAATCCTGTGGTGATTCCAAATGGATGTAGTAGGAGTACTGCCTTCGGTTTCGTTCGAACCTGAGACGGACTTGTACGGATGAATGCTTTCGGAACATCGTCAGGTGCACGATGGGCATTCTAAGTGATAGTTCTAAAAAGGTAAGCCTCGAGCCTCATCAACCAGGAATGACTGAAAATCAGGGGTTATGAAGCAAGGCTAAGTGGGTAGCGCCCATTAGAGTGAGGTCATCCCTGTCTAGATGTCCCTTTTATTCGGCTTAGTGGTGCAGTTGCTGATCCCAACCGTGGGGTGATCTTACTCGAGATTATCCAGTAAGGGGTAGTCCCGGTCTTGTGTTGCAGGGGAGTTAGGGTGACTCCTCGGTACGCTGATCTAGACCAGGTACTGTGACAGGTGGTACCCCAGTGCCTAGTCATTAGTTGGAAATCCATTCTCCCTACGTGCTATTTACAGTTTTGTTTGTATTACTCACGACTGTGGCTAGTAGCTGGAATTTAATTAATGTAACAATTTCGGTTATTTGAATAAGTATTTGTATATATACACTATTAAAATATCAAAGGATTTTATAATAAATGTTTTAGCTATCGTAAGGCAAAAACCCGACATGTTTATTTGTGGCGCAGTCTTACGAGATGCTTTTGAATTTCAAAGGATTTTTGAAAACTTTAATAATTAATTTGAGTGTGATTTCTCACGTTGTTTTTCCGACTGACTCGGGTGTTATTTAACTATAATGCCCAGGTCAGATCGAGTATTATAGAATATAGGATATGTTGCTGTGGAGCCCAGGAGACGAGCAGGATGGCGATACGTACTTCCGTACTTGATTATTATTCCGACGTGTATTCAGTTTTGAGGACAAGTTTATATGACTGTCCAGTTGTATGTTATTGATGTTGTTGAACTCTGATGATGTATTCTGGTGATGTATGTATAAAACATATATAGTTTTCTTTGTATAAAGATCTGTTATTATCTATTATATTTTATTCCGCTGCGATGGTAAGATTGTAACAACCCGTATATTTGGACCATTTAAATTGACAATAATTCCCACATGTCAACTTAAATAATACAAAACATGAATCATTATGAGATTATAAATACATAAATGTAAATGAGAACAATACAACATCACAGTCACAGAACAGTCACAGAATAATGCAGTGGAAAATACATCGTCATAATAGCAGTTCATGAAGCTACTACATAAGGTACAACAATGTCTAAACAAAAGGTGACTGAAAGGAAATACATAAATGTCCATCAGACACGGACATCAAAATAGACTGATAAAGATAAATGCTAAGTCTTCAGCATCTTCAACCAACCTTGATCAGCAAACTGGATAGCTTCAGACTGACCCGAGCATATACAAAAAGAAACACTCGAGTCAGGACTCAAAATCTTTTACAGGATAATCAAGTGCAAGGAATAAAGTTCATAACTCAAAGATGAATAAAACATCTCTAAGGATCCGATAAACTATCTATATATACAATAGAATACGGTGTGTAGATAATGTTTAATCAGTAAAGTACGATATTGAAATAGCGTTAAGGCGTTACCATAATTCCCCTTAACACATTTTATAATGCCATAGTCTATACAGCACCGTAAACCCCACCGTAAACTAGTGGTTATCAGAGGGTAGCCCATAGGTATAACACAAAACAAAACGTAGTGGTCGCGAATAGGATAATCAGTATGACAAGGTACATGAGGCGATACCAACTAGGATACTAGTAGTTGCGTGATCCGGACTGATGTTGAGCATAGTAGCTACTATCTCAACACCGCGAAACAACACTCCCAAATCAAGGGTGCACCCAAATCGAATCACAAAAGTAATAGATATGGTATCGAAGATGCGTGTCCGCTAGAGGTGGCGAACCTCAATGGCCCGGCGCGGCTCCTGTTTTAGTCATGTCAGGGGTCATCCAATATCGTTCTCTTTCTTCAGTCAACGCGTTCATCAAACCATCCAATTCATTCTGGATCAACACTTCGCATATAATAGTTATTAAAGTGGTTTTCGGTATCGACAGAGAGTATGTCCATTCCCGATCCCGGTCTCTTTAATAACTACGTATTTATTACCCGATGGTCGGTTAAATTTACGTTTAAACAAATCAAAGTCCAAAAGTCAAGGTGCAAATTTGACTTCCAAAATTTGGCCTTTCATGATTCAATTTATTTTAGATATTTCAAAACATATTTTCGAATGCAATTTTTAGTTCAAACATTTGAGTTACAATTTAAAATTAAGTATTCAAGTTTGATTTAATAAGGTCTAAAAGTCGCTTATTAAATTTAGTTCATAATCAACGAATTCAATTTAATGCTAAACTTAGTTTAAATTATCAAATCAAATTCTATTCATTTCACTTCATGTTTACATCCACTGTTATCTTAAATTCGATTAAACCAATTTCATTAACTAAATTCCCTTTTAGCCAACTTCATTTGATTTATTTACCAATTCAACTAAACTTCTAAACAACGAAATCCATTTCATTTACTACGTCCTGATTTGATTAATTCGTAAGTTTAAAATCATTTTTAAAATTTAAATTATCACAAAGTTATATCCATAAAACATTGGTTAGTTTCGTATTCCTCCTAAGTCAAATTTTCTAAATTTCCAAATAACATTTACAACATGTTCCAAATCTATTAAATTAAAACCGAGTTTAATCTAAACCAAACAAATTTAATAAATTTTTAAGTTATCAAATTCTAAAACTTACTTGTTTCTAAATCTCATTTCAATAGATTTGCCAATTCATTTTATTTAGTTACATAGGTTTATTAATCTGTTTCAATTTTATCTATTAATTTTCCTTCAATTTAATCCATAAAATTTATCTCAATTAAATCCGTGAAATTTATTTCAATTACATCCATTAAAACGGTTACCAAATTTCCAAACAAATTGTTAAGTTTATTCCTTAATTTAAAATATATTTCAATTTCGAAAATGGTTTTGTTGACCAATCGGGTTTCTTATTTTTATTTTCTATCCTAGGCCAAGTTGTTTAATTAGGTATTTATCATTTCAACCCAATATCATTCAATATTAAAACAAAGCGTAGCAAAGGGAACTTGTAGTGTGATAACTGGGATGGTGTCAAAGTAAATAAACAAGCAATAGCAACCATACGTAACAATTTAATAATTTATTAAATAATCCCGAAATAATCGTATTAACTTACATTTGTTATTTATGCAAATTAATATAATTATTCTTAGAATTCACACTATCGTTTCATGCAGATTTAAGATTATTACATTATGGTTTTCACTTGGTGACTATTATCAAATTACTACATCATCATACATTCAACGGTTCAAAGTGTAGTTAACGCTATTTCTACGCGACGATTTATTTAACATTTAAAGGGGTCAAGTTCAACATATATAATCCATTTTAAATTGTTGACTATCCTATATCAATATTAATTTCATATTAAATTTCACTTAAGTTAACAACCAAATTCAACATCACATAACAATTTTAGTGTCACTACTATTTGTCGTAAACTAACAATATACAAATTTAACTTGCATAGCGGTTTACAATTTTTATTTCAACAATTCTAACAATCAACAATTTAACATCCAAATTAATATAAACAACAATTTATCACTTGATTATCATAGCATAATAGATGTAGTCGTGAATAAAATATTCAATTTGCGTGGTTGAAGAAGATGACGGCGAAGCACGAAAATGGATAGACTAGATAGACGGCACAAGCACGAATACGAACTATAAATCAAACAAAAGATCATTCAACAATAGTTTAATACAATGTATATATATCGATTGGTATATATATAAACCATACCAAACAACTAAATGCAAATAAGGTAGATGGAGCCTAGGCCTGAGATTCAGGATGAGCTACAACTGAAATTCAAACAAGGAAGTTATTTGACAATCGGTTGACGTATATATATAACACTTGTATATATAAAACGTACCAAAACAAGTCGGGATGAGAGCGAATGAGCCGAAGCGATGTCCTAAGAATCCGGAGCGGTGGCTGAAACAACACGCAAAGTTTATTAAAATATATATATTGTAACAACTATTACATACTTTGGAATCATATTAAAATAGAGAAGCTAGTATATATATAAACAAAGATAACCTTTTCATACTTCATAATAGATAACAGCTTGATAGGTGTAAACTGTATACACTTCTTATACTTTAACTTATAAACTGCAGCATGCATGCTTCAAATTAATATATATAATTCATATATACCATGAACACATTATCATATAACAACCAAGTCCTAAAACTAAACATATGTACACATATGTAGAAAGATCAACTTGGATACTCTTATGGATTTTGCAGTAGGACAGGGGTCGTAATGTATATTTATAACTCCCCATGATATCACTATGGTTAAAGCTGGGGACAAGGTGTGAAAGCAGCAGATGGCAGCACCTCGTGGATGATAATTAGAAGACGACATTTCATGTATATATTCTAACTTATTAAAACCTTTCCCGACTCTCTCTAACTAGTGCATTTTAAGAAGCAAAAAAAAACGCCAAAATTTGCATGATATCTGAAACGTGTCATCTTGATAATATTGTATTGTACATTTTTTTTCTTTTTCAAAAAAAAAACATATGTACGCATATATAATATGCAAACCACTCAAGGACAAGGGGAAAGAAGTTCGGCAGAGGGGAGATGCGGGCTGTGGGCTGCGTGGGTGGAACTGCAGGGGCAGTGCCGTGCAGGGGGGTTTTGCGGCCGCATGTTGGGGTGAAGCTGCTGGGGTAGGACGTGCACAAGGTGGTGGCTGCAAGGGGGTTCTGCTGTGTGGGAAAAACGTGGGTGGCCGGTAGGGGAGGCGAACTGCATAGGGTGGGCCGTGCGTGGCAGATGTGGCTGCAGGGGGACTTGGGTGGTGACGTGGGTGCAGTGCGGCCAGTGAATAGAGGCGGAGCATGGGTTATGGCGAAGGTACGGTGAAGTGGGGTCGTTGTTGCATGGGCGGAGTTTGCAGTGGAGGGGCGGTGCAGGGGCTTCCGTGGAGGCGGGCTGGTGGTGCGTGGGTAGTGGAGCGGTGCTGCAGGGGGCCGGTGGGCTGTGGACGCGGAGAGGCGGAGTGGAGCATGGGATTCATTTTGAAGTAAAAAAAATAAATGTGGAGAGAGAGGAGGAAGGGAGGAGGTGCATTGGGGGAAACCGTGTTTCATATTTACAGTAAAAAAAATATAGAGAAAGAAGAAAGGGAGGAGGGAGAGAAAGAAATATGCAGAGGAGAGAAGAATGTTACGTACCAAGTTTCTTCGAAGTGAAAACTGAGGCAGAGCAATAAATGAGGTGAGCTGGTGTGCAGTGGAGTAAATGAAGGGAGATATATACACAGGGTTTAAAGTGTGCAGAGGTCAGTGTAATGATGATTTTGCAAAGTGGTGGCTATTTGGGTTCCCAAGGCAGCTGAATAGGCTCTAAAATTTGAATGCTGGGAAGTTTAGGTACCGGTTTGCTGCATAACGGACCGTTTTGCCCTCTGTTAACAATTATAATTTGCAATGCCGAACTCCAATTGACACAAATAAATATACCGTTGTGATCAGCACGTCGAGACGGACACAACGGTATAAAGATATAGATGGTTCGACACCGTTTGCAAAGTGGTAGATCTTATTGAACCATTTGCACGAGCGAACATTTTAGCTAGCAATTAGAAGCAAAATTTGACGAAACGAAATGCGCCGTCAAGTTCAGAATATTTTTCTTATGCAACATCGAGAAAAATATTTGAGTTCGGACGATAGGAAATTTTCACATAAGATTTAAACTAAAATGTAAATGCGACGAGCGCAATTTACTTCAATATTTTTCAACGAAATTTGGCGCACGCCTATGTCTATCTAGACGCATTCCAAATGTGAAGTTTGGATGGCAATGGAAGTTGTTTGTGAAAATTCGAATTTCTACATTGAATAAGCGGTTTTTTTAAAATTTGAAACTGGGTCTGAATTTCAGGGTCGTTAATTCTCCCCCACTCAAATCTTTTCGTCCCCGAAAAGGAACAAAGGAAGGAGTGGAAGAACAATAAAAGAGATACGATGGATATAAAATAGATTATCGAATAAAGTAAAGAATATAGAATGGAATTTACCTTCAACAAACAATTCTGGATTAGAATCTCGGATACTCTCCTCGGTTTCCCAAGTACAATCACGATCATCGGGACTCCATTGGACTTTGACTAGGCTAACAGTCTTCCTTCTAAGCTGCTTTGTATCCCTATCAACAATACGAAGTGCTATAGTCAAATCCGGCTCAATATCAACCTCATCTAACTGAGCAATAGGAATGGTCATGGATGGGTCATGTACAACCTTCCGAAGATGTGGAACATGGAATACGTTGTGCACGCCCTCAAATTTCTCCGGCAGCGCAACTCTGTAGGCTAGTGTACCAATCCTCTCAGTGATAGTGAATGTTCCAACAAATCTAGGAGCGAGCTTCCCTCTATGACCAAATCGAATAACATTCTTCAAAGGTGATACTTTAAGAAAGACCTCATCTCCAACCTGGAATTTTAACTCTCTTCTACGCCTATCTGCATAGCTCTTCTGCCTATCCTGTGAAATCTTCATCTTCCTTCTGATCTCATTAACCTTCTCGGATGCTTCCATAATCATATCCGGGCCAAGAACTAATCGGTCACCAGGCTCAATCCAACAAGCTGGCGATTTGCATGGTCGTCCATATAAAGCTTCGAACGGTGCCATATCGATACTCGCCTGATTATAGAGATAGTTAAATTTCAATAAAAAATTTCTTATTCAAATTGAAAATTTTGGATTACCTGATAGCTGTTATTATAAGTGAATTCAACCAAATGGAGATGGTCTTCCCAAGATCCACCGAAATCAATAATGCAAGCTCGGAGCAGATCTTCCAAAATCTGATTTACCCTCTCAGTTTGGCCATCTGTTTGAGGATGATAAGCCGTGCTCAGATTCAGTTTAGTGCCCAAGACGTCCTGAAATGCCTTCCAGAATTTACTAGTGAATAAAGGATCTCTATCGCATACAATACTAGATGGAACCCTATGGAGTCTAACAATCTCTCTCATATAAATCTCGGCCAAGCTCGAAGCAGTACGAGTGGTCTTAACAGGAATAAAGTGAGCAGATTTTGTCAACCTATCAACAATCACCCATATACTCTCGTTACCTTTTCTGGTCCTCGGTAATCCGTCAACGAAGTCCATAGAAATCTGGTCCCATTTCCAACACGGAATCTCTAGGGGCTGAAGTAATCCTGCCGTCTTCCGGTGATCGTCCTTGACTTGCTGGCAAGTGGTGCATCTACTGACATATATGGAAATATCTCTCTTCATCCCACTCCACCAATATAAACGCTTCATATTTCGATACATCTTGGTTACACCAGGATGAAATGAAAGTGATGACTGATGGTTCTCTTTAAGTACTTCTTGTCTCAATCCATCAACATTAGGGACACAAATTCGGTTGTCAATCTTCAAAACTCCATTACTATCTATCTGTGCTCCCACTTTACTGTCAGCATTCCCAACTCTACCAAGAACTAACTCCTTCATGCGATAGAGCAAGGTGTCCTCATATTGCTTAGCTTTGATGCGATCCAGAAGAGATGGGGAGATAACAAGCTGAAATAGCATGCCTTCTACAAGATTACAACAAGACCATGCTTTTCTATGGCTCAAAGCATCAGCTACAACATTTGCTTTTCCAGGAGTATAATTGATGTCGAGATCATATGCGGCTAAGAATTCGAGCCATCGGACTTGTCTCTGGTTCAAATCCTTCTGAGAGAAGATATACCTCAAGGACTTATGATCTGTGAATAATTCAAATTTTGTTCCCAAAAGATGATGCCTCCATAGTTTCAAAGCAAATACAACTGCAAGAAGCTCTAGGTCATGAGTTGCATAGTTTACTTCATGGATCTTCAACTGACGACCAGCATAAGCAACAACCTTACCATTTGCATCAAGACAGCGCCTAAACCTTCCCGTCAAGCATCGGTATAGACCGTTAATCCTTCACTCCCGTCAATTACCGCAAGAACTGGGGCTGAAGTTAACTTACGCTTCAACTCATTAAAAGATGATTCACACTTCTCACTCCAAATAAACTTGACATCCTTTCGAGTTAAAGCAGTAAGGGGGGCAGAAATTCGGGCAAAGCGCTCAATAAATCTGCGATAATAACCGGCTAGGCCCAAGAAACTACGGATATCAGTTGGAGTTTTGGGAGTCTCCCAATCCTGTAGATAGATTTTCAAATTAGAAAGGAATAAGATGGATCGGATAGAAATAAAGAATAGGATAGAACTTACATTGATTACGGCGATCTTAGCTAGATCGACCAAAATCCCGTTTTCAGAAACAATATGGCCAAGGAATCGTACTTTGTCTCGCCAGAAGTGACATTTAGAGAACTTGGCTTTAAGCTGATGATTTCGGAGAGTTTCCAAAACATAAGCAAGATGTGTTCCATGCTCTTTCTCATCTTTGGAGAAGACGAGAATATCATTAATGAAGACAAGGACAAACTTATTAAGGACATCACGGAAGACTCGATTCATTAAGTCGACGAAATAAGCAGGTGCGTTGGTCAAACCGAATGGCATAACCAACCATTCATAGAATCCATTCTCGGTACGGAAAGCTGTCTTATGATTACTATCTTCTGCTACTCTGAGTTGGTGGAACCCAGTGGCTAGATCAAGTTGTGAGAAAACTTTTGCTCCATGGAGCTGATCGAATAAATCATTTATGCGAGGCATCGGATAGCGGTTCTTGAGAGTGCGCTTGTTTAATTCCCGGTGATCAACACACATGCGAAGAGATCCATCAGATTTGGTGACAAATACGACTGCGGCGCCCCATTCAGAACAACTTCTCCTGATCAAACCCTTAGCAAATAGATCATCAATTTGGGTTTTAAGTTCAGCTTTTTCTTTAGGAGTCATCCTTCTGTGAGGGAGAACTACGGGAGTAGCTCCGGGAATAAGGTCAATGAGGAAATCGATCTCTCGCTTTGGCGGTAGAGAGTCGACCTCTCCAAATACATCGGGAAATTTCTAAATAATAGGAGTAGTACTAAGGTCATCCGGGTGAGCATCAAGAGAGAATATGAAGCTTCCGGCATATTTCTGAGGTGATTTGAATTCAATGACAAGTGGTAGACCCTTGTCGTTGACTAGAGAGACAGAACGAGCTTTGCAAGAAATAACAGCATCCAATTTTCTTAACCAATCAGCACCCAACAAAATGTCAAATGCTACGAAGCCAAGTACATAAAAATCCCAAGTGAATCGGTATCTTCCATACAAAAGCACAACCTCTTTACAAATTCGACTGAGGTTGCCAAGTCCTCCAATAGGGTTGGAGACACATAAGGAAGTAGTAGCAAGAGTAGGTTCTAATTTGAGCTTATTACAAAGATCAATAGATATGAAGCTATGAGATGCGCCAGTATCGAATAATACCCTAACAGGTAAATCACGAAATGAAAAAGTACTTCGTAAGGTACCTCGGTCATCCTGAGCAGGTGATGGAAGTGGTGCAGGAGTGGTGACAGCATATACTCCTGATGGTGTGCCTTTCTTCCTCAATGGACAGTCTCTCTTGAAGTGACCTGGCTGGAGGCAGACATGGCATAAATCATTCCTCATCTGAGGAGGTGGTGGAATAGCAGCTCCGGTGGATGGACAACTATTAGCATAATGGCCTTTCTTATCGCATTTGAAGCAAGTGATCTTAGCGAGGTCGATTGGGCTTTTCTGGGCATATCCTAATCCTGTGGTCTTTTTCCAAGCTTTCTTTTGTTAATCAAAGTTCATCTTCCTCTTTCTGAGCTGGCTGGAAGAGGGCTGAGTAGGAGGGGCCTTGGCAGTGGGTCCCTTTGGCTTTGCCTCATATCTAAAGGCATAGTCAACAAGCTCTGTGAAGGTGCAGTGAGTGTGGCCAGTAAGCAAGTCATAATACTCTGGTCTAGCTCCCATAATGAACTTCTCGTTCTTTAGAAGTGGTGTGTCGATCAATCCTGGGCCAAACTTGGACAGTTCGTTGAATTTCCTCTCGTACTCAGAAAAAGTCGTACTGCCTTGTTTAAGATCCATAAAAGCTCTATAAAATTGGGTTTCCCCAGCAGCGGGCATCCATTGAGCTAAGAAAGTATCCCTAATCAAAAGATAGACTAGATAAATAACATTTCAAAGATTGAGAAAAGAATTTAGACTACGAAATCCAAATAAATTTATACCTAAACTGGGCCTAAGTGATGGTGTTCTCCTCGATACGAGAAGTAACCGATTCCCACCAATCTTGCGCGGCATCTTGAAGTTGCCACGCAGCAAGCTCACGTTTCTGAGCATCAGTGATCTCCAATCCAGAAAATATCTTCTCTAAGCCTTTAAGCCATTGCTGGGCTTCGATAATGCCCTCGGATCTAGAAAACTTAGTACCACCTAGCTGTGTATACTCCTTGCTAAGAGTGGTGAATTTGACTGAAGCTGGGACGGCAGGTGCAGCCTGGGCAGGACCATGACCTCTTCCTCCCCTATTGTTTCTTCCGGTGCTCATCCTGAAATATCGAAAGAGATTTAGAACCAAGGATAGAAAATCGTACAGCTTGAAGAAAATCTAATGAGCGAATCAAGAATTTGAATTTTAAAGGATCGGGATATTGAATTGATTCTCCTAATTCTAGGGTATTGCTACCCTATCTCTAATGAGTTTATATAACCCCAAACTAAAGTTTTTAGGGAAACCAAAGCTCCGATACCAACTGTAACAACCTGTATATTTGGACCATTTAAATTGACAATAATCCCCACATGTCAACTTAAATAATACAAAACACGAATCATTATGGGATTATAAATACATAAATTTAAATGAGAATCAATACAACATCACAGTCACAGAACAGTCACAGAATAATGCAGCGGAAAATACATCGTCATAATAGCAGTTCATGAAGCTACTACATAAGGTACAACAATGTCTAAACAAAAGGTGACTGAAAGGAAATAAATAAATGTCCATCACACACGGACATCAAAATAGACTGATAAAGATAAATGCTAAGTCTTCAGCATCTTCAACCAACCTTGATCAGCAAACTGGATAGCTTCAGACTGACCCGAGCATATACAAAAAGAAACACTCGAATCAGGACTCAAAATCTTATACAGGATAATCAAGTGCAGGGAATAAAGTTCATAACTCAAAGATGAATAAAACATCTCTAAGGATCCGATAAACTATCTATATATACAATAGAATACGGTATGTAGATAATGTCTAATCAGTAAAGTACGATATTAAAATAGCGTTAGCGTTACCATAATTCCCCTTAACACATTTTATAATGCCATAGTCTATACAGCACCGTAAACCCCACCGTAAACTAGTGGTTATCAGAGGGTACCCCATAGGTATAACACAAAACAAAACGTAGTGGTCGCGAATAGGATAATCAGTACGACAAGGTACATGAGGCGATACCAACTAGGATACTAGTAGTTGCGTGATCCGGACTGATGTTGAACATAGTAGCTACTATCTCAACACCGCGAAACAACACTCCCAAATCAAGGGTGCACCCAAATCGAATCACAAAAGTAATAGATATGGTATCGAAGAAGCGTGTCCGCTAGAGGTGGCGATCCTCAATGGCCCGGCGCGGCTCCTGTTTTAGTCATGCCAGGGGTCATCCAATATCGTTCTCTTTCTTCAGTCAACGCGTTCATCAAACCATCCACTTCATTCTGGATCATCACTTCACGTATAATAGTTATTAAAGTGGTTTTCGGTATCGACAGAGAGTATGTCCATTCCCGATCCCGGTCTCTTTAATAACTACGTATTTATTACCCGATGGTCGGTTAAATTTACGTTTAAACAAATCAATGTCCAAAAGTCAAGGTGCAAATTTGACTTCCAAAATTTGACCTTTCACGATTCAATTTATTTTAAATATTTCAAAACATATTTTCGAATGCAATTTTTAGTTCAAACATTTGAGTTACAATTTAAAATTAAGTATTCAAGTTTGATTTAATAAGGTCTAAAAGTCGCTTCTTAAATTTAGTTCATAATCAACGAATTCAATTTAATGCTAAACTTAGTTTAAATTATTAAATCAAATTCTATTCATTTCACTTCATGTTTACATCCACTGTTATCTTAAATTCGATTAAATCAATTTCATTAACTAAATTCCCTTTTATCCAACTTCATTTGATTTATTTACCAATTCAATTAAACTTCTAAACAACGAAATCCATTTCATTTACTATGTCCTGATTTGATTAATTCGTAAGTTTAAATTCATTTTTAAAATTTAAATTATCACAAAGTTATATCCATAAAACATTGGTTAGTTTCGTATTCCTCCTAAGTCAAATTTTCTAAATTTCCAAATAACATTTACAACATGTTCCAAATCTATTAAATTAAAACCGAGTTTAATCTAAACCTAAAAAATTTAATAAAATTTTAAGTTATCAAATTCTGAAACTTACTTGTTTCTAAATCTCATTTCAATAAATTTGCCAATTCATTTTATTTAATTACATAGGTTTATTAATCTGTTTCAATTTTATCCATTAATTTTACTTCAATTTAATCCATAAAATTTATCTCAATTAAATCCGTGAAATTTATTTCAATTACATCCATTAAAACGGTTACCAAATTTCCAAACAAATTGTTAAGTTTATTCCTTAATTTAAAGTATATTTCAATTTCGAAAATGGTTTTGTTGACCAATCGGGTTTTGTATTTTTATTTTCTATCTTAGGCCAAGTTGTTTAATTAGGTATTTATCATTTCAACCCAATATCATTCAATATTAAAACAAAGCATAGCAAAGGGAACTTGCAGTGTGATAACTGGGATGGTGTCAAAGTAAATAAACAAGCAATAACAACAATTTATCACACACGGACAAATTTGTCGTAAACTAACAATATACAAATTTAACTTGCATAGCGGTTTACAATTTTTATTTCAACAATTCTAACAATCAACAATTTAACATCCAAATTAATATAAACAACAATTTATCACTTGATTATCATAGCATAATAGATGTAGTCGTGAATAAAATATTCAATTTGCGTGGTTGAAGAAGATGACGGCGAAGCACGAAAATGGATAGACTAGATAGACGGCACAAGCACGAATACGAACTATAAATCAAACAAAAGATCATTCAACAATAGTTTAATACAATGTATATATATCGATTGGTATATATATAAACCATACCAAACAACTAAATGCAAATAAGGTAGATGGAGCCTAGGCCTGAGATTCAGGATGAGCTACAACTGAAATTCAAACAAGGAAGTTATTTGACAATCGGTTGACGTATATATATAACACTTGTATATATAAAACGTACCAAAACAAGTCGGGATGAGAGCGAATGAGCCGAAGCGATGTCCTAAGAATCTGGAGCGGTGGCTGAAACAACACGCAAAGTTTATTTAAATATATATATTGTAACAACTATTACATACTTTGGAATCATATTAAAATAGAGAAGCTGGTATATATATAAACAAAGATAACCTTTTCATACTTCATAATAGATAACAGCTTGATAGGTGTAAACTGTATACACTTCTTATACTTTAACTTATAAACTGCAGCATGCATGCTTCAAATTAATATATATAATTCATATATACCGTGAACACATTATCATATAACAACCAAGTCCTAAAACTAAACATATATACACATATGTAGAAAGATCAGCTTGGATACTCTTGTGGATTTTGCAGTAGGACAGGGGTCGCAATGTATATTTATAACTCCCCATGATATCAGTATGGTTAAAGCTGGGGACAAGGTGCGAAAGCAGCAGATGGCAGCACCTCGTGGACGATAATTAGAAGACGACATTTCATGTATACATTCTAACTTATTAAAACCTTTCCCGACTCTCTGTAACTAGTGCATTTTAAGAAGCAAAAAAAAGGCCAAAATTTGCATGATATCTGAAACGTGTCATCTTGATAATATTGTATTGTACATTTTTTCTTCTTTTCCAAAAAAAACATATGTACACATATATAATATGCAAACCACTCAAGGACAAGGGGAAAGAAGTTCGGCAGAGGGGAGATGCGGGCTGTGGGCTGCGTGGGTGGAACTGCAGGGGCGGTGCCATGTAGGGGGGTTTTGCGGCCGCATGTGGGGGTGAAGCTGCTGGGGTAGGACGTGCACAAGGTGGTGGCTGCAAGGGGGTTCTGCTGTGTGGGAAAAACGTGGGTGGCTGGTAGGGGCGGCGAACTGCATGGGGTGGGCCGTGCGTGGCAGACGTGGCTACAGGGGGACTTGGGTGGTGACGTGGGTGCAGTGCGGCCAGTGAATGGAGGCGGATCATGGGTTATGGAGAAGGTACGGCGAAGTGGGGTCGTTGTTGCATGGGCGGAGTTTGCAGTGGAGGGGGCGGTGCAGGGGCTTCCGTGGAGGCGGGCCGGTGGTGCGTGGGTAGTGGAGCGGTGCTGCAGGGGGCCGGTGGGCTGTGGACGCGGAGAGGCGGAGTGGAGCATGGGATTCATTTTGAAGTAAAAAAAAAATAAATGTGGAGAGAGAGGAGGAAGGGAGGAGGTGCATTGGGGGAAACCGTGTTTCATATCTACGGTAAAAAAAAATATAGAGAAAGAAGAAAGGGAGGAGGGAGAGAAAGAAATATGCAGAGGAGAGAAGAATGTTATGTACCAAGTTTCTTCGAAGTGAAAACTGAGGCAGAGCAATAAATGAGGTGAGCTGGTGTGCAGTGGAGTAAATGAAGGGAGATATATACACAGGGTTTAAAGTGTGCAGAGGTCAGTGTAATGATGATTTTGCAAAGTGGTGGCTATTTGGGTTCCCAAGGCAGCTGAATAGGCTCTAAAATTTGAATGCTAGGAAGTTTGGGTACCGGTTTGCTGCGTAACGGACCGGTTTGTGCTCGTTAACAATTATAATTTGCAACGCCGAACTCCAATTGACACAAACAAATATACCGTTGTCATCAGCGCGTCGAGACAGACACAACGGTATAAAGATATAGATGGTTCGACACCATTTGCAAAGTGGTAAATCTTATTGAATCATTTGCACGAGCGAACATTTTAGCTAGCAATTAGATGCGAAATTTGACGAAACGAAATGCGTCGTCAAGTTCAGAATATTTTTCTTATGCAACATCGAGAAAAATATTTGAGTTCGGACGATAGGAAATTTTCACATAAGATTTAAACTAAAATGTAAATGCGACGAGCGCAATTTACTTCAATATTTTTCAACGAAATTTGGCGCACGCCTATGTCTATCTAGACGCATTCCAAATGTGAAGTTTGGATGGCAACGGAAGTTGTTTGTGAAAATTCGAATTTCTACATTGAATAAGCGGTTTTTTTAAAATTTGAAACTAGGTCTGAATTTCAGGATCGTTACAAAGATTCTGTGTTATTTGTTTTCTCTTCTTCTATCTCCTTCTTCTTTTTACCCTAGTGGTTCGTATTTCCGTTCACCTTGAGTTGATGTGTGGGAAAATAGTGTTGACCAAAGGGGATCGGGTTTGTGGGTCGTTACACATTGATACATCAGCGATACCGTGCACATGCACTTCGCTTCGGAGCAACTCCGACCAACATCATCATCGCAAGCGAGTCGACCCTGACCTCCCTACCTGATTACAATCAATCATGCCTTAATTCGAACATGAAATCTAAAAAGAGCCCATGAACTCAAATCTGGAACGATACATCACCAAAAACCTCCCTTGCGACGCCGCCATCGTCCAACAAAAATCCCGACACCCCGTCCAGAGCTTCGCCATCGACTTATACTCTTATTCTACCCACCTTGAACAAGTTCGATGCACTCTAGTCACCGCGACAAACTCGAGAATCTCGTCGATCCACCCAGGTCCTTAAACCCTACAATCGCCTTGCCGTGCCACCACAGCGAATGATAACCCTTTCGACCATTTTTGCAGACATCGCCCACCTCCATGATAGCTTCAGTCATGACCCCGAGAACCCTAACCTTGCCGACCACCAGTAATAGCCCAAAATCCATTATCTGATCAACTTCGAATTACTCTCACGATCCCAATCTAAAAATTGTGATTTAACTTTTAGAAATCATGATTTCAAATGGGGATTCAGATTATATAAATAAAACAAAGGATTGTGATGATTGAAATTTACATGTTTTTAGTTTTCCACCATTCCTACAAAATTTCCAAATAGTTTCAAACATATAATCCTTAAATATAATTTTAAAACTTAGATTATGTATAAAAAAACATATCTTATTTGAATCTCACAGCCTAAAAGAGATTACAAGAGGAGATTTGAAATTTTTTTTCTAAATTTTAAAACTGTAAAGAAGAACAGAGGGAATATCTATACAAACAGACATACATACTTATAATATTTCATATTTATAGCATGCAGGTCCATTTTCACTCATGCAAACAACTTACCACATCATTTTTCATAAGATCATCACATACACTAGTTAAACCAGGTGTTGCTATGTTTACTCACCTATGATTTAAAAGAACAGAGAAAGCTTTTGATCCGGAGTTTGACTTTGAAATGATCTGCTAGCTTCAGGCTTAAACTTTGCTTACTTTTGCTTTGATTAATTTCTGGTTTTGATTTTTTGAATCTGATTCTTGTGGAGTTGATTTGTACTTGATGATTCAGGTTGAGATTTGAGAAAGTAGTTGCTTTTAAATTTTCTAGTTTGTTTGTTTTTGTTGCAAGCTTTTATTGTTTGGTTTTGAAAACAATTTACAGGCTCTTGATTCCATGTTTGAAAATGGGAAGATAGAAAAAGAAATGAAGAGAAGAGATAGATGTTTATATAGGCTTAATTAGGATTTATTAAAAATTAAAGAAAATAAGAATAACATGGTGACACTTGTTTAGATTGGCTTACACTTGTAATTGCATGAAACAATTTGTTTACATTTGTTATAATGCAGAGAAAATTAGCTTACATTTGTTATTTTGTATATATATTTGTATTATAATTTCAATTTATTTTTTATTTTACAAATGTCTTAAGTGTTTTTATATATTTAAACTTCTCTTATATATCTATTTATAATTTTAAAAGTAGATGATATAAAATTCCAATTATACACTTATAAATAGTTATACTAATATACCAATTATATATATACACTTTATTCATATTTTTAAATGTTTTTCATAAAACCTTTATATTAAATTTTCTATTTAGTGGTTGCTTTCCTTAATTTATATAAATATGATCTTTTAAAGAAAATAATATAAAACAAATTATATACTAATAAAATCATATACGTATATATTTTATATCCAATTTATTTTAAGATAATTATTTTTTGAATTTCCAATTCAAATTCAATTTCTAATTTAATTAAAATCAACTCATATATATATATATATATATACACACACACACATTTAAACAAACAAAAATTTAATTTGTTTGAAAATAATAATTAAAATCTTCTTATATCTATACATATAAACAACCATTATTTTTTCCTTCTAAAAGAATAATTTGTAAATTTTAAGTAGTTATATTAGAAGATTACTGAATAAATATTTATCTAGATATAAATATTTATTATTAGATTTGTTTAGTCAATCTATAAATCAGTATTCTTATTAATTAACCCAATTAGTTATCAATTAACAGATATCCCAAAATCTGGGTTATCACATTCCACCCCCCTTTTGAATCTTTTCATCCCCGAAAAGGAACGAAGCCAGACATTTAAATACAACAGCTCATTACGAGTTAAATTTTATTCAACATTTTCAAGCACCTTAAAATCTATATAATATTATCAAAATAGCTCTATTGAAAAAATACTTTTTATATCTCAATGTCTGATCAGGTCCATCCTTGCTCTCACAGAAATTCGGTCATACGTTGATCAGGCGTAGGACTGAAAATCTATAAGTACTTGGAAAACCCGTTTCAACGCCCAGTGAAAATAATTGGAAAATATTTTCGTGAAAATATAGAAAACACTTTTGAAAATGTTTGAAACATCTTTGATGAGAATGCTCTGGAAATCATCAGCCCCTTCATGGTCGCAGTTAACTCAATGGTTACGTTGCCATCCCAGCAAAATCCATAGATAACTGTAGGCACTCCGCGACCCTCGATTACGCCATGGAACCGGCCACAGATCGCAGTTACATCTCAGGTTACGTTGCCATCACGGCAAAAGTCCATGTAACTGTAGGCATCAGCGCCCTCAATTTTGGCTGCCAAATGAAACTTCACCACTTCCACATAGGTCGCAGACTACATCAGTCAGTCCTAATGCAGCCTTAGGCTCTCACGGCCTCTCGACTTTTGCTATGTCTCTATAGGTTGCAGTCTGCCAATGTTACGTTGCCATCATGGCAAAATCAAACGCAGACTGTTGGCTCTTATGGCACACACGACTTCCACTATGGTCTACAGTAGATCGTAGTGACATCGAGTTACACTGTCATCAACACAGTATAACCCAAATGTCTCTATAGGCATCAGCGCCCTCGACTTTCGCTACCCACAACACAAAATTCTCAGGAACTTCAGTTTGTCCGGACTTCCTCCCAGGATTCAATTTAGAGCCTCCCCCTTAGGGCTCAAGGCAGACCCACCCCGTGGATCTCCTAATGAAGTTCATTTCAATTGGAGCGCCTTTTTCTCCAGAGCAAATCTCAAAACACTTTATACTAGTGTCTTTCAAATCATACCCTTTATGATTTATATCAAAATCTTCTTTACACAAAATCGATATCTCAAATCGATAGTTCCAAATTTGGCTTTCCAAACTACCGAAAATTGATTTTTCTCCCCCAAAAATCAAAAGCCTTTTCTAAATCCATAAGTTCCAAAATCTTTTTCCCAAATCATTCTCATAAACCAGTTATATATATAGATATATATTTATATATATATATACAACTTATCATTTCCAAATTGAAAATAATCTTTGGATCACTTATACAGATTCCCCTTTTGTACTTTAAATCTTTCAAAAATCTATTCTTCTGGCTATAGATTCAACAAGGGGAGTTTATCAAATATATATAACTTTGTTTATGCCAAATCAATATTCAAGTTTAATTTCCCTTATCAATCTATTCACCATATCACTTACTTTTCGAAAAGTGAATTTCAATAATAGAGATATCCAACTCCCTCTTTAATCATCAAAATTTTCTCAAAATATACCTTTCCTTCCATTTCTCATTTCTTTCAAAATTACAATTTCAGTATCATTCAAGCACATACGATGTACATATACCATTCATACGTTATATCAAATCTTATCGCTCACTTGATCACACAATCTCACTTTCGATCTAGTATCGTCCACCCGACTTCCTAATGCGGACTCAGATCTGGTTTCTTGATCAGAAACCGTCATTCTCCTTGCATAGTCATAACTATGACAGAGAATTCCCAGAATCAATCAAAAATCCATATCCAGGGTTCGTCGTCGAAAATCAAGTGAAAAATCCCAACTCGGATTGATATACTATCTCGAAATTCTATGCTCAAATATGGATCAAATCTCTATGCGAATAGAATAATATACATACATCCTACGAATTTATCTTCATTGATTATTAGTTAAATCAATTCTCTTCTCTATTCACCTTCATTTTGATTCTATTCACTCATCCACAATTTGCTTCCAATTTCCATTTGGGTTAACACTTTAATTCTTATTTCAATTGGTATTCAATTATAGACAGTTTGCACTCTGACCAACTTGTATTAAGAAAATAGCATGAAATTTTTTGAAATAGATAAGAAGTTGTAAAATAGTTATTAGTTGCAAAATAGAAGTAGAATAGTTAAGTAATTATAAAATAGTTGTAAAATAGTCAAATAGTTGTAAAAAGGTTAGATAATTGCAAAATAGTTGTAAAAAAGTAATTAGTTTATAAAACAGTTGTAAAATTGTTGTAAAACAGTTAAATAGTTCCAAAAGTAGTTATAAAATAAGTATAAGATAGTTTTGGGTTTTAAAAAGAAAAGTTGTATAAATAGCTAGGAAAATAGATTTAAAACAGTTTATATTATAACAATTTATTTGAAAAAGATGGGTCAGAGCAAAATAGTTCAACTTTCAATTTCCACAAAGATTTAAATTGATTCAATTCCAATTCAATTTAAATTAACTTCAATTCCTATCCCAAATTCAAATCAACTCCCATTTGAAATTCAAACTTATTCAACTTCAGTTCCACTTCAATTCAAATTCAATTTGAACTAATTCAATTCACATCTCAACTTGAAACCATCTCGAATTTCATAAATTCGAGTTAAATTTTTAAATGTTGATTTAACCCTTTAAATCAAATCAACCTTTACTTTTAAATTAATAACTTAAATCTATAAATCGTTTGATCCTGAGTCCAAATTTCAAAATTCCATTTAAATTACCTTTACTTAACTTATTTCAAAGTTCAAATAAGAGTTCAAAACAATTTTATCTTCAGAATCCAATTTTTTACCCAATTTTAACTTCGAAACCAACCCTTAACAAATTTTCAACAAGCTCATTTCTAACATTTAAATCTTTAAGTTCAAAGAAATTTCCCTTTTCATAAGTTCAATCATATTTCTATTTATTTCAGTAGTGGATGTATATTGCATCAATCCATTTCTTAGTTTCATAGATTATTAATTATAATAGGATTGGTATTAGGATAAGTCAAAATAAATAAACACCTAAATTATTTAAAGCATCCATCCATAGCATCCAATTCCAATTTCTAGATCTCAAACCCATTTTGAGATCACACATACTCCCAATTCAAATCAACCATTTAACTTCCCAAGTTAAATTCCAATTTCATCTTGAAATTTCCAATTCAGATTGTTTATTTTGAACTTATTTAACTTTCCCTAAGTTAAATTCACTTCAATTTAATCCAGTAAACTTTACCCAATTTGAATTCCCATTTCAAATTTTAAACGTCATACTAATAACCTTACCACTTATAAGTTCAAAACTTATCACTTCGGGTTTTCACATCTTATCCCAAGAAAAATTCAAAACTCAACCTTAGAGTTTATTCCAAATTATTTTAAATATTATGTATATCTCACATATATACATATTTATTTCCTTTGCACACCAAGTTATACCTTAAATTTAGACCACCTTTGGTTTTTATTCAAAACAATTTCTTTAAAATTTTCAAACAACTTTTGTTTGAAACAGGACCCTTTCATTCAAATACATTGTAAATAACACTATTTATTATTTCTTTTAACACTTTGAAAAAAATTTGAAATTTTCTAAAGTTAGATTTTAAACTTCAAAATTTAAATTATCTTCAATTCCAATTTATAAGTCATACTCACCTAAATGTTTACTTCCCTAAAACATTTCATTTTGCTTAATCATTAACAAATATTTCATTATTAAACCCAACAACCAAGTATGATAATAACCATGATTATCATATCTGTAGACCAATTCATTATTATCTTATTCTGAAAACACTATTACAAATTCAGGATTTTAATTTCAATTTGGATCCATTTGTCTTATTTATATAATTTATATTATCCAATTCCTATTTGGTTGTATTTATATTACTACTTAATTCTTATTATTTTATTTAATTCCAATAGTTCAACAACCAATTACCTTAATACTTATAATAATTAGAAAGAAATATTTCTTTATATATAAAAATATAAACTTATATAAAAATCATTTATATTTAAAACCAATCTAAAAATTTTATATAAGAAAATAATAACTACGCTTTCATATACTCAACTCATTCTAGGGTGCCATCGACCCTATCCTTAATGAGTAAACCCATCCGAGCCAAGGTTCTCGCTTAACCTTCATCTCTGATACCAAAATGTAACGACCTAAAAGTTTCGACCTCGAAAATTCGACACTAATACGTTCACTGTAGAAGTGCCTAGTAATCGAACGCCAGAAATTCCAGATTGTTAAGGTAAAGAAGAAAGAGGTAGAAAAAGAATAGAAAACAAAACATAGAATCTCATATTTCACAACGGATCAAAATATGATGTCAAATAATAGCATTTACAAAGAAAGCTGTAATTGTCAGATTACATACAATTTATCAGAGTTACAACCATATACAAATAGACTAGATAGTTATATCAACCTGTCCCTGACTAATGTCACTACAAACTCAAATATACAGCGGTAAACTCCATACGTTCCTGCCATCCAACTCGCCTCCAAAAGCACAAGAACGTCCAAACCAGAAAATCTGTAATACTCGATCTGACCCGAGAATTACATCAAAGTAATACACGGGTCAGGCTGGAAACAAGCATGAGTAAACCCATATAACTAGAAAACACTGAGTCCTAAACATATTTGAAAATCCGGGGTAACTCGTACCACACAATGAGTTAATAACTTATTATAGTCAACACTTATTTCACACATTAATATCTAAGTACCACTACATAGATTCAATGGTCCAGTTTACTTAAATTATTCCATTCCAGCCTATTGATTGCACATATCAAATTTATAAAGAATCATTGTAGATTTCAAATCGAAGTGGTTTTAGGTATTTACTGATACCCGACTCCGGTCTCTTCGAATCCAACAAAGCCGTTTTAGTTTAAATAATTCCACTTATATCTGGAATTACATATTTACATAGCCATTCATCACAGATAGACAAACCATATTATCATAGTTCAACGCAAAACATATTATATCACATAGCATCACAAATCACTTATCAGAGATATCAAATAATCCAAGGTATACAATATCTTTCAATCATTCATAAGCAAGATTAATTAGTCAAACCATTTCTAATTAATTTAAATAAATTAAATTAATTGCTTCAATCCCTTTTTAAAATCCTGCTTACTTAATCATTAATTAATTTCAAACCATTGATTAATCATCATTTAATTATCATCTTTAATTACATTAAGTAACCAGCCTTTAATTAATTACACAAATTAATTAACCTTCAACCTTTAATTACGCTCATAAATTAATCAATAATAATTTATTACATTGATCCTCAATTAATTATTCTATAATCACTTACATTGATTAATTATACTTAATTAATCACATTCATTAATTAAATAACCCTTTAATTAACTTCGTTAATTAAGGAATCCTTTAACTAATTACACTAAGTAATTAATCCTTAATTACTTCCATTTAGTAATTATCATTAAATAAATCACATTTAGAACTTACCCATTAATTACTCTCCTTAATTAATGACATTAAGTAATTATTCTTTAATTACTTTCATTATTATCACTAATTAATTTCATTAAGTAATTAACCCTTAATAAATTATTCTTTTTTTAAATTAATTACCTTAATTAATTAATCACATTTATAAATTAATCCTTTAAACTGATTACACAAATTAATTAACCTTTGTTAATTTTCTTAATAATTAATCAATTATTCTCTTAAATGAATTCATTAATCAATTAACCATCCTTAATACATTAAATAATTAATACTTTATTAAATTACACCATTTATATCACCTTTAAATCATATAGGAATCTGCCTATTATAACAATTACTTTAAACAAAAAATTTAAAGCATTTTAAAACTTTGAAAACTCGTTTAAAACTCACTAATACTTTGTTTAAGAACTTGGTTTACATTTTCCTTTGAAACTTATACATTTTGATAAGCTTTAAAAAATAATCGCTACAACTCACAAATACCAGAGCTAAACCGGTAAATTTCTCGAGCTAACCCCGTGCATTTCTAGCGTCAACTCATCTTCGAGGCAACTTTCATTCTATTTCGGGTCTAACCCGATAAAACCCACCTTTCTTCCCAAAATCAACAGAAACCCGAAGCACTGATACATCAGCAATCCCGTGCACATGCACCACACATCGGAGCAATTCTGACCAACATCATCATTGCCAGCGAGTTGACCCTGATCTCCTTACCTAATTACGACCAAACATGCCTCAATTCGAACACGTAATCCAGAACGAGCATGCGAACCCAAATCTGAAACGATACATCACCAAAAACCTCCCCTACGACGCAACCACCGATCACTAGAAATCCCGACACCCCATCTAGAGCATCGCCATCGACTTATGCTCCTATTCTACCCACCCTATCCGAGTCTGATGCACTCTAGGCACCGCGTCGAACTCGAGAATCTCGTCGATCCACCTAAGTCCTTAAACCCTACAATCGCCTCGCCGTGCCACCACAGTGAAAGATAACCCTTCCGATTATTTTTGCCGACATCGCCCACCTCCAGGCTAGCTTTAGTCACGACCCCGAGAACCCTAACCTTGCCGACCACTAGTAATAGCCCAAAACCCATTATTTGATCAACTTCGAATTACTCTCACGATCCCAGTCTAAAAATTGTGATTTAAATTTTAAAAATCATGATTTCAGATGGGGATTCAGATTATATAAATAAAACAAAGGATTATGATGATTGAAGTTTACAAGTTTTTAGTTTTCCACTGTTCTTACTACATTTACAAATAGTTTCAAACTTATAATGCTTAAATATAATCTTAAAACTTAGATTATGCATAAACAAACATATCTTATTTGAATCTCACATCCTAAAAAATATTACAAGAGGAGATTTGAATTTTTTTTCCAAATTTTAAACCTGTAAAGAAGAACAAAGGGTATATCAATACATACAGACATGCATACTTATAATATTTCATATTTATAGCATGCAGGTCCATTTTCACTCATGAAAATAACTTACCACATCATTTTTCATAAGATCATCACATACACTAGTTAAACCAGATGTTGCTATGTTTACTCACCTATGATTTAAAAGAACGGAGAAAGCTTTTGATCTGGAGTTTGACTTTGAAATTATCTGCTTGCTTTAGGCTTAACTTTGCTTACTTTTGCTTTGATTACTTTCTGGTTTTGATTTGTTCTGATTCTTGTGGAGTTGATTTGTACTTGATGATTCAGGTTGAGATTTGAGATAGTAGTTGCTTTTAAATTTTCTAGTTTTTTTATTTTGTTACAGGCTTTGATTGTTTGGTTTTGAAAATAATTTCAGGCTCTTATTTCCTTGTTTGAGAATGGGAAGATAGAAAAAGTAACGAAGAGAAGAGATAGATGTTCATATAGGCTTAATTAGGATTTACTAAAAATTAAAGAAAATAAAAATAACATGGTGACACTTGTTTACATTGGCTTACACTTGTAATTACATGAAACAATTTGTTTACATTTGTTATAATGCATATAAAATAAGCTTACATTTGTTATTTTGTATATATATTTGTATTATAATTTCAATTTATTTTTATTTTATAAATGTCTTAAGTGTTTTTAATATTTAAACTTCTCCTATATTTATCTATTTACAATTTTAAATGTAGATGATATAAAATTCAAGCTATACACTTATAAATAGTTATACAAATGTACTAATTATATATATACTTTATTCATATTTTTAAATGTTTTTTCACAAACGTTTATATTAAATTTTCTATTTAGTAATTACTTTACTTAATATACATTAATATGGTCTTTTAAAGAAAATAATATAAAAAATTATATAATAATAAAATCATATACATATATATTTTATATCCAATTTATTTTAAGATAATTATTTTTTGAATTTCCAAATCAAATTCAATTTCTAGTTTAACTTAGAATCAACTCATATAAACACACACACACACATTTAAATAAACACAAATTTAATTTGTTTGATAATAAAAATTAAAACTTCTTATATCTATATATATAAACAATCATTATTATTTGTTTTTTGAAAGAATAATATGTAAATTTTAAGTAATTTATTATCAGATTTATTTATTCAATCTATAAATCAGTATTCCTATTAATTAACCCAGTTAATTATCCATTAAAAGATATCCCAAAATCCGGGTTATCACATTCCTCCCCCCTTTTGAATCTTTTCGTCCCCGAAAAGGGACAAAGCCAGAATTTTAAATACAACGGCTCATTACCAGTTAAATTTTATTCAATATTTTAAAACACCTTAAAATCTATATAATATTACCAAAATAGCTTTATAAAAAAATAATTTTTATATCTCGATGTCTGAACAGGTCCATCCTTGTTCTCACAGAAATTCGGTCATACATTGGTCAGGCGTACGACAGAAAATCTATAAGCACTTGGCAAACCCGTTTTCAATACCCAGCGAAAATACTTGGAAAATATTTTGGTGAAAATATAGAAAACACTTTTGAAAATGTTGAAAACATCTTTGATGAGAATGCTCTAGAAATCATCACCCCCTCCATGGTCGTAGTTAACCCGATGGTTACGTTGCCATCCCGGCAAAATCCATAGATAACTATAGGTACTCCGTGCCCCTCGATTACGCCATGGAACCAGCCACAGATCGCAGTTACATCCCGGGTTATGTTGCCATAATGGCAAAAGTCCATGTAACTATAGGCATCAGCGCCCTCTTTTTTCGCAGCCAAATGAAACTTCATCACTTCCACATAGGTCGCAGACTACATCAGTCAAGTCACAATGTAGCCTTAGGCTATCATGGCCTCTCGACTTTCGCTATGTCTCCATAGGTCGCAGTTCACCGATGTTACGTTGCCATCATGGCAAAATCAACGGTAGACTATTGGCTCTCATGGCACACATGACTTCTACTATGGTCCAAAATAGATCGCACTGACATCGAATTACACCATCGTCATAGTATAACCCAAATGTCTCTATAGGCATCGACGCCCTCGACTTTTGCTACCCATAACACAAAATCCTCAGGAACTTTAGTTTGTCTGGACTTCTTCCCATGATTCAATTTAGAGCCTTCCCCTTAAGGCTCAAGGCAGACCCACCCCGTGGATCTCCTAATGAAGTTCATTCCAATAGGAGCGCCTTTCTCCCCATAGCCAATCTCAAAACACTTTATACTATACATTTATAGTATCTTTCAAATCAACCCTTTATGATTTATATCAAAATCTTCTTTACACAAAATCGATATCTCAAATCGATAGTTCCAAACTTGGCTTTTCAAACTCCCAAAAATTGATTTTTTCCCCAAAAATCAAAAGCCTTTTCCAAATCCATAGGTTCCAAAACCTTTTTCCCAAAATCATTCTCATAAACCACACATATATATATATATATACACACACATACACACACACACAACTTATCCTTTCCAAATTGAAAATAATCTTTGGATCACTTATATGGATTCTCCTTTTATACTTCAAATCTTTCAAAAATTTATTGTTCTGCCTATCGATTCAACAAGGGGAGTTTATCAAATATATATAACTTTATTTATTCAAGTTTAATTTCCCTTGTCTATTTATTCACCCTATCACTTACTTTCAAAAAGTGAATTTCAATAATAGAGATATCCAACTCCATCTTCAATCGTCAAAATTTTCTCAAAATATACCTTTCCTTCCATTTCTCATTTCTTTCAAAATTACAATATCAATATCATTCAAGCATGTACAATGTACATATACCATTCGTACGCAATATCAAATCTGATCACTCACTTGATCATACAGTCTCACTTCCGAACTAGTATCGTCCACCCGACTTCCTAGTGTGGACTCGGATTTGGTTTCTTGATCAAAAGCCATCATTCTCCTTGCATAGTCATAGCTATAATAGAGAATTCCTAGAATCAACCAAAATCCATATCCAGGGTTTTCTGTCGAAAATGAGTGAAAAATCCTAACTCGGATCGATATACTATCTCGAAATTCTGTGCTCGAATCTGGATCTAATCTCTATGCTAATAGAATAATATACGTACATCCTACGTATTTATCTTCATTGATTATTAGTTAAATCAATTCTCTTTTCTATTCACCTTCATTTTGATTCTATTCACTCATGCACAGTTTGCTCCCAATTTCCATTTGGGTTAACACTTCAATTCTTATCACAATTGTTATTCAATTATAGACGGTTTGCACTCTGACCAACTTGTATTAAGAAAATAGCTTGAATCTTTTTAAAATAGATAAGTAAGTAATTATAAAATAGTTGTAAAATAGTCAAATAGTTGTAAAAAAGTTAGATAATTGCAAAATAGTAATTAGTTTATAAAACAGTTGTAAACTTGTTGTAAAACAGTTAAATAGTTCCAAAAGTAGTTATAAAATAAGTATAAGATAGTTTTGGATTTTAAAAAGAAAAGTTGTATAAATAGCTAGGAATATATTTAAAACAGTTTATATTAAAACAATTTATTTGAAAAAAAATGATTCAGAGCAAAACTGTTCAATTCCCAATCAATTTCCAATTTCCACTTCCATTTAAATTGATTCAATTCTAATTCATTTTAAATTAACTTCAATTCCTGTCCCAAATTCAAATCAACTCTCATTTGAAATTCAAACTTATTCAACTTCAGTTTCACTTTAATTTAATTTAATCAAATTCAATTTGAACAAATTTAAGTCAAATCTCAACTTGAAACCATCTCGAATTTCATAAATTCGAGTTAAATTTCAAAATGTTGATTTAATTATTTAAATCAAATCAACCTTTACTTTTAAATTAATAACTTAAATCTTTAAACCATTTGATTATGAGTCCAAATTTCAAAATTCCATTTTAAATTACGTTTACTTAGCTTATTTTAAAGTTCATATAAGAGTTCAAAATAATTTTATCTTCAGAATCCAATTTATTGCCCAATTTTAACTTCGAAACCAACCATTAACAAATTTTCAGCAAGCTCATTTCTAACATTTAAATCTATAAGTTCAAAGCAATTTCCCTTTTCGTAAGTTCTATCTTATTTCTATTTTATTTCAGTAATGTACGTATATTACCTCAATCAATTTCTTAGTTTCATAAATTATCAATTACAATAGGATTGATATTAGGATAAGTCAAAATAAATAAACACCAAAATTATTCAAAGCATCCATCCATAGCATCTAATTCCAATTTCCAGATCTCAAACCCATTTTGAGATCACACATACTACTAATTCAAATCAACCATTTAACTTTCCAAGTTAAATTTCAATTTCATCTTGAAATTTCCAATTCAGGTTGTTTGTTCTAAACTTATTTAACTTTCCCTAAGTTAAATTCACTTCAGTTTAATCCAGTCAACTTTACCCAATTTGAATTCCTCTTTCAAATTTTAAACTTCATACTAATAATCTTCCCACTTATAATGTGACGACCCGAACTCGATGTCCGACAAACAACATCAAATTCGTATCGCCGGAGCTTGCAACAACATTGGATGATAAATAACACAGTGGAAACAAAAGATGATATCACTGATACAACATGACTACAATATCCAACACATCAATGTGATACAATGATAATCATCAACATCAGAGAATATACAACACAGAATATAGCGGAACACGACAAAATATGATATAAGTCTTCAAAAGAAACTAATACTGCAACTCCAATCCAAACTCCAAAGCTAGAGCTTCGAAACTTCAAGCTCGAATCTCCATCAAGTTTCACAAAGATAAGCAAGTGCAGTCGTGGATTCCAAAGACTCCAAAATGTATCAAAAGAAAGCTGAAGGCTACCAAACAATATCTATTATCTGACTATCTGAAAAACCAAACTCTAGACTGCCTGTGTAGAAAATCGTGGGCACCCAGAGTTTAGGAATGGAACAATAAATTCCGAGTCGGTAATGGGACTAGTGTGAGCAAACAAAAATGGTTTGTCATTAAAAACAATCAAAAGATTTTAAATTTGAAATCCGCAATGCTTTTTGGAAAATGAAACTACCATAAGGCCTCATGGCACACACACCATGCAATCGCACACTTGAGGAGATTTCTCCTTATGATAGTCAAATATGCTTACTACGCAAGAATCCTTTTTGATATTATTATTAGTGCATAGTGGAAAATATTTCGAAAATATAATATTAATCTTAGCCAGCATAGGTACCATTATACTATACCTACTATAGCTGCCATTTTAAATAGCAGGTTCTACAACTAAAACCGTACAAGGCGCATATTGGATGATTGGATTTCCAACAAATGGTCAGGTTAAGGAACTTCCTATTGCCACATGGGAACGCCTCTGGAGGGACGTCCCGAGAACCTACCCGGCTCTCTGCCAATACAAGGCTGGTTACGCCCTTCCCGGGAAGTAACACCTAAGATATGCCACCCTCGGTCGTTTGCGACCTTTATCCGAGGATCCTTTACACAAACAACATCACACAGTAATAAATATACTACAGTGTCCACATGAGTAAGTATCTGGGATCCATACCATGATACCACCCTTTTCCAGAAGGAAAGGACATACCTTAGGGGAGCTACCCCTGAAACCTTGCCGCATCTTTCCTGTTTCGACCATTACTGGTTTGTGAGGCTCGATGAGGTCTCGTCCACAAAGCTACGCTTTTTCACAAAGCCATGCTTTGATCAACAAATGATCAGCAGCACTTCGTATGCCACATTACCATATTGGGAATGTATCACTAGTAACCATCAACTACATAACCTCTGAGCTCGTACGTCTCAGAGAAGGGTGTTAAGCTAAGAGAATAAATCTCCGCCACCAAACAGAAATGCATTTTATAGAAACCAGCTTTACATCTCAAAGTGTAACGTTAGACACATATCCATACAAGTCTGTCCTGGGTTCGAACAGAACCGAAGGCACTTCCGAAGAAGCTCTTGCAATCCGGGTATTCACAATCCCGATCGGACTTCCCATCACTTAGGAAATCTCTGTACCGTAGCTACTCAGTGTAGAGACAATCGATAGGTTATCCTATCGTTCTCGCAAATACCCGGTCTTCACCACCGGTTTTCAAATGCTATCCATAACGTCGTATCATTATTCAAAATGGGTTATATGACACAAAGGTCCTCTTTCGGCTAAACCGAATAATGAGCACAATATTTGAAAACATATGGATATGGATTTCAGTTAAGTCACAACTTTAAAATTCAAAACTTTCTTTCAATGGTTTAAATAAAATTACCATTTCAAATCTTTTAAACAAAAGATTTATTCCACAAAGTTCACCCGGTTTCACAAAGATCCATTTACGGATTTCAAAACATTTTCCATTTCAATTGGATTAATTCATTTAACCTTTAAATCAAAGGTTTAACTTATAGCCTTCAAAACTGTTTTCAATTCAAACTTGAAATTCCTATAATACAAATTGGAAATTCATTTCTTATATGTAAGTTTTTATCATTTGAAAGCAATAGTTTTTATTTCGGAAAAATTCGATTTCATGTATACAAGTTAAAGTTTTTCAAACTTGGGTTAAATTCAAATTCCCTAAACAACACTTTTAAAATTGGTTTAAAACCCATATAAACTTATATAACCTTTACATCATAAATTCTCAATATAGAATTCAATTTCAAATTTTGAATTCAAATTTAAATCAAATTCAAAATTAAATTAAGTTATTCAAAAATAACTTTATCTTTGAAATTCTTTTCAAAAGTTTTTTTTCCACTTTAAATCCGATCCATTTCCAAAACCATTTGAATTTAAAATTCAAATTCAAAACTAATTTAAAAATATGTGACTTAACCGATTTCCACGTGCAATCCATATTCGTGTGTGTACAGTGTAGTCCAGGGGGTTTTACATAATAGTGCACAACATCAATCATCACAGATTCAGTCATATCAATATCGATAAGCGGTATAACCCATAACGCTTATCCTCATTCACAAATTCATAGATAAAGTAAATTTATCAATCACAAAGATTCATCATTACGATTCAATATGGGTTTCGGATAACCAACTGGCATCCGACTCCCTATCGCATCGGAATTCAAATGTCGTTTTATGCGTCAAGGGGTCTCCATATTCATACAACAGTATATTCATCACAGATATAACAGCTCATCACAAAGCAATTAATTTTACATAGCATCATAAGCACATAACAGAGATATTAATCCAATACACAACATTCAATAATAATCAATTATCTTTAATTTTAAATTAATTAACACATAATTGCTTTCATTAATTATCCTTAATCAATGATTAATTATCCTTAATTATTAATTAATTAAATCTGAATCACCTTAATTAATTATTCCTTAATTGTAATCAATTAAGTCTTAATTATTTTTATTAATTAATTATTCCATAATTAATTAATTAATTATTCCTTAATTAATTAATTATTAATTACAAACCAATTAACCATAATTATTTACTTAATTAACCTTTAATATCAAGAAATCAAGTAATTACTTTTTAAGTAATTATATTAACAAATCATTAACTACTTGATAAATCTTTTTATCTTTATTAATCACTTTGATTATCTTATAAACCTTGTTTAATCATCATCCTTATCACATTAGTTACTTTGAAAGGTTAAGATAGTTTAAATAACATTTTGTCTTACTTACCCCTTTAAATTACATTATTTATTTAATATAAATAACTTAAAAAATAATGTAGGCAAGATTAAATAAATTAAACTTAATTCCTTCAAAAACATCTTACTTAAATCCTTAATTAATTCAAACTTTAATCAAGATCATCTTTTGAAAACATGGATTAAAATGTTTAAAAAGTTTGAATTCATTTTAAAGCGAAAACTGTTTTTCAAGGCAGACCCGAGACTATTTCGAGTCTCCCCCAAGACCAATTCCCGTTTGCTCCGAGTTTTCCCAAAAGTCTACTCATGTGCTTATTTTTTTCAAACTTAAAATTTTTCTAAATGTTACACGGCACTCACGTGAATCCACCCGAGTTAAAACTTGAGTTAACGCCCGATCCTCCCGAAGCTTACTTCGAGTCAGCATTCATCTTCAAAGCTGATACCACCATAAAAATCGTGCACATGCACCAATCGACGCCAGCATTCTAGCCAACGCCACCGCCTTCCACACGTCAACGTCAACTCACTTGAGAATCATGATTACTCAAGAAAACAAAACAACAATGACTTTGAAAAAAATGCCATCTGACCCATCCTGGAACAAAACGATCACCACATAATCACCTTGCACCGCCGCCTTAGGCCATTAGAGGCCACGCCACCGCGACCACAGCCGCTTCGTTCAATAACGCAATGCTTAATCCAACTCCGTTGTAGTCCGATGCAGTGTACTTGGCGAAATCTCCACCTAAACCGCGATGTTCAAAACGAACCTAAACCCTATAACCTCTTCGTGCCTCCACTATGATTATTGATAAATTAAATTAGTATTTTTTCCATCATCATCGAACTATGAGCTTCCTCTGACATAAATCTCAAGCCCCAGTTTGACCTCAATCGACGGCAATTGACAGAAAAGCATTTTCCGTTCATCTAGAGATTTCACTATACCTACTTGCTTAAAAATCACGATACTCATATCAAAAATCATCATTTCGTGAGACAATCATGGTTGTATAATCAGATCTTAAAATTAAGATATTCAAATTTTTTATATTCTTAAAAACCCACTGTATTTTCTAAATTCCAGAAAATAATTTAACTTATTTTACTTACAAATATTTTTCCTACTTGAATCTTGATTTTACAAGTATATTTTGTTTAGATCCTTAGACCTAACAAGAATCAGAGGAATGGGAATTTATTTTCGAAGTTATCTAGAGCCTATATATTTTAAAAGAGGTATATACATACCTGCATACAGACATGCATCATCAAATCTGTACACATATGTACACATATGTTTACACACAAACAAGTTACAACATTATTCGTCTCATTCATCATCACTGAGCACAATCAAGATAAAAGATTGGGTTTTTAAAGAGAGTTGCTCACCTGACTTTCAAGTTTGAATAGACGAAGATCAGTTTTTGTTTTCTTTTACTTTGCTTGCTTAAGCTTTGATATTTTCCAGATTTTGAATCTTGCATCTGCTCTTGAATCCGGGTCAGCTTCTAGGCTTTGATTCCTTGTTTCAGTTGTAAACTGAAGCTCTTTTTTTTCTTTTGGAATTGGATTTGCTTTTGCTTCAGAATTTGATTTCTAGCTTCTTTGGTTTCAGATTTAATTTTGAAGAGGATTTTTGTTTTCTTTCCTTTGATTTTCTATGTTATGTTTGAATGAGAAAGAACTGATATGAATGTGTATATATAAAGGAAATAGTTTGAACAGGGGAGGTGTTTCTGGTATAGCTTATTTTTTTTAAATATGATCAGATTTTTCCTGCCTCCATCTTTGACTAGACAAAGTTTTTTGTAGAAAAATGAAATGACTTTATTTGTGCTTGAGAAGATAGCATTTAATGCAATGTTTCCTTTTATGTTTACATGTAATTCTATTTGAATTTTTGTATGTACATCCTTGTTTTTTTGATATTTTTATTTCTTCTTTATATATACATAAACACTTTATTTTATTATCTTCACAATTCACATACAAATACTTACTTTAGTCTTGCTTTTATTTTCTTGCATACACAACTTGTCATGTTTTGCATAATATACATACATACAAATCTTGTTTTGCTTTATATTAACACATATTATTTAAAAGAGAATGATTTGAAATTAAATACATATCAAATAAATTACATAAATATACTTTTATAAATTCAAATTATTTTTAAACATTTACTTAAAATTCAAATTCAAATTCAATATATATATATATATAAATTCAAATCCACTCATATATGCACATATACATATATATTCACATATGTAAAACATTTAACATTGTCCGGGGCAAGCCAAAACGCATAGGAATTGGTTTAAATCGATTCAATTTTAAATTGATCGTTTAATTCCGTAACTTGCACAGATGACCGAATTAGCTCCCGAAACATGTTCCATTGTGTCCGGAATGCGGGCTACACCCTAGAAACGTCGGTCATCGCGCGTAAATCGGAGTTTGGAAAATCCGGGATGAATAGTGTTCGTCGTTTTTTTTTATAAAAGTCCCCAAATATTCATTTTTGCAAAATAAAATCAACCCTAGGGTTTCTTCTATAGCCGGCCGCCACTGATATTTTCAATGGCCAGAAAACTTGCTTCTTCCCTCCAAATCTCTAAACCCATCGACTTTCATCCAAAACTCCCAACTAGAAAAACGTAGAGAGCATCGATATCTCTCTATCCAACAGTTAAGATCTGAAATGGCAAAGTGTGGAGGCTTCAAATCGCTTGCGTTCGTGGCCGATTATTCTCGTTTCGCGTGCAAAAAGAGGGAGCCGAGCTTCAATTCCTTCTGGCCGTGGGTAGCATATGTGATGGTCGTTCGAATGGTGTCGATTGATCGTGGTGTAGGCAGGCGTGGTGGTTGCGAAAAAAGGAGGGAAGATTGGCAGCTTGGGTTGATGTCGTGCATGTTACTGGAAGGGGGAGAAGAAGCATAGTGCGGCCTAGATTATAGGATTGAAGGACGGACGGCTCTGATCTAATTTAGGTTAAAAAAATTAAAAGAAAATGGTGAATTTAATTATATAATAATTCGTGTAATATTTAAAATGTGATGTCTTGTTCATACGAGGTCGAAAACGCACGAAACAAGTTGCGTTGGGTTCGTATGGACGAACACTACGCTATGGAATTGGATTGGATTCGTTTGGAGCTAGCAAAAATTTCGGGTAAAATTAAACGCTTGTTTAATTTTATTCGAAATAAAACGCGAAAACTGAATCGAAATCAAGGTGAGAACTTCTCACTCAATCGAAATTGTTCGATGTTAATTTTAAATAGTTATATTTAAAATTTCTTGATTGTATGTTTGAATGATGATTGTTATCTATTGATTGTTAAAATAGACATTATGCACCTTTAGTAAGCGGATGTTATTTATTAAAAACATATACCGCGAATATTTCACCGTATAGTGAAATTGGTATTATTTATGTACTTGGAGTTGATTTCCCGCATTATATAGCGGACGAGACCCTATTGCGCTGTCTATTAAGCGGATAATATTTTATAAATCCCATATACCGCGATATTCCGCTTTGAACGGAATTGATATTGTGCTAACATCTTTGGATGCAGGGAAACAGGTTGTAGGGATCCAACTGGATTCCTCAACTATATAGATTTATTTACAGATATTTTGATGTTTGTTGATTATCATATGATGATATATGATGTTTGTTGTCGTGATTGACTATTGAGTGCTGCTGCATCATCGGATCCATTTTTGAAGTTTTAAAATAAGGATTTTGATTTTAAAGAATGAATTTTAAAGTGATTTTTGAAAATATACGTTTTATTAAATTTTCGAATTGATTCGGTTAAATAATTAAAATGTTATGAATTTTTATGTTATTAAAAATTATGATTTTTTTGAAAAATATAACCAAATTGAGATTTTTGAAATAAATAGTGATTAAATTATAAAATGGTTTAATTTGAAACTTTGAATCATTATAAAGGATGTATATGAAAGATTTTTAAATTGATATTTATAAATTAATAATATTGGAACTATAAAACGAGTTTGTTAAGTGTTAAAATGAAGTATAAAAAAATGGATTTTCAAGTGAATAAAATTTATAGACTTATAAATTGTGAAGTTATGAAATGAATAGATGTTGTAAAATAAAAGATTTATAAGTAATTAACTTATAAATCAGATTTTTTGCATTTAAATGGAAATTTGATGAAGCATAAATGGTTTATAGATGAGATTTATAAGATATATATTTTATAAATCGAAAATAATGGAATTTTAAAAGGAGTTCTGTTAGTGTTGAAAATAAGGCTATAAATGAAATCTTATAAGTAATAAGATTTATAATTTGTGAAGTTTTAAAAGAACGATTTGTAAATAAATGAATTATAAGTATTTAACTTATAATATGGACTTTTGGTATATATTTGAGATATATAGATTGAATTGGATTAATAAAGGAGATTTAAAAATCGAAGTTTATAAATAGAAATGGAATTTATGGACATTGTTTATAAATTCGAAAATCAATGGAATTTGATTAATTGAATATAGAAATTTATTAAAAGAAGTATATTCATGATTTTGGATAGCGAACTATTCTTTATATAAAATGTGTAGAAATATTGAAATTTGGTTAGTGAAGTATATTCACGATTTTAGACAGTGAATATATTATTAAATAAAATGGTTATGTTTTGGGAAAGCGATATTATAAAATGAAGTTAATTATTTTAAAAAGATGTTTTAAAATGTATTATGAATCGAATACATAGATTTCAACATTCATTGTTGAAATAGACGTTTTCGAGAAATAGAAAGAAATGGTAGACTATAAAACTGTTGTTATAGTAGATGATTTCCGGAAGGAAATGTTTTATATAGTATTGGGATTTATATATTTATCTTAATTCTGAATCCCTATACTAGTGATTTTTGGTCGTCGTAACGATATTTTATGTAAAATTCGTTTTGGCCCAAACAAATGTGTTTAAGCGCACGTTTTCCTTAAAGAATGAAATATATACTTAATTTCGATTTAAGTATATTGAATATTTTCCAAATGTTGAAAATAAATGGATTTGTGAAATACTTATTATTAAATAAGTATGGAAATGTTTTCCAATATGAAGTGAACATTTTGAGATTTTATCTTTTAAAGATAAATTAAAAATGAATATTAGGAATCGATTTGGAAATCGTATATTCATATATATTTTGGAATTTTAAATTCACTATGGAATTCATAAAAGAAAGGGAAATTTGTTTAAAAATAAACGTTGATTTATTTTTGAAGTGTGGGAATGAATTTACGGATTTGGAACGTAAATATAAAGTAAATCGGTAAGGATTTATTTAAGTGGTTTAAATGAACCATTTTGAAATGAAAGTATTTCCGCGTAAGGAAAATGATTGAAATTTGTTTTCAAAAGTGGTAAAGGTGAATCTATTTTAAAATTATCATGTTCTTTGCTTTAAAGATAAACTGTTTTAAGTTCTCACACCAGTCCCATGACTGACTCGGAGTTTATTGTTTTCCTTCCTAAACTCTGGGTGCCCACCAATTTCCACACGGGCAGTTAAGAGTCAGGCTTATCAGGATATTCTGGAATTCAGGAGTTGCTGGAGGCACGTTGGACGGCATGGCGTATTCACTTGCATATAGTATTTCTTTTCCGCTGTTTGTTGTTGTACACTCTGATGATGTAATGTAATAACAGATATAGTTCTTTTGTTTAAAGATTATTCATTTATCTATTATATGTTGTTCCACTGCGATATGTGAGATTCTGTTATTGTTGTTTTCTTTTTCTTTCTCTCTTCTTCTATCTTCTACCTCTTCTTTAACCCTAACGGTACGGTTTTTCGGCCTTCGATTACTTGGCAGTTGATACAGTGTACGTATTGATGTCGGTTTTCGAGCGTCGAACAAATCGCGATCGTCACATTTGGTATCAGAGCATATGAGTTTGAGTGTAATAATAGATACGAGCGCGTATTTGTTAGTGAATATAAAATGCTTTATATTGTGTTTGCTTATCCATTGAGTTGTTTGTGAATTCTGGTCGGTAGATGGGACGCCATATTATCGATAGGGATTTCTAAACACTTAAACGAGGCATGTCGACATAGTATTATTTAAATTGGGTAAATGAAACAATTTTACCTCGATTATATTTTATATATATAAAGGAATAATTTTTCAGAATTATTAAAGTGTATATGAATTGATTGTTTGGTTGTTGAAAATGTAAGATATATGCAAGTTAATGAAAGTTGTTTGAATAAGTTAAGTGAAACATATTGTAAAAGAATGAATTGCATAAGAAAATGAATTATAAGTATGAAATTATAATTAAAATGATTTACACTTGTGGAATAATCTTATATATAAGAAGTTAAATTATATAAGTAAAAGACTTATAAAATGTGATTTATAATCTGAAAATAAAATTCCAGAGAAGTGTTTTGAAAGGATTTGATATTTTGGAAAATTGTTTTGGAGAAATTAAAGCTCTAAACTCTTTTCGGTCGCTGGAAAATAATTTCGACGATGATCATGACATCATTGGTGTTCATTTTCGGGTTTCCAAAAGAGGAATTGCTGCCAAATTGTTTTAAATGAAAGTTGTTTGGAAAATTTTGAGTTTAGGTTTTGAAATTCAAAGGATAATTTGAATTGATTTCAAAAAAAGGGTTTTGAAAGGTTGAAAAGACTCTGGAATCCTATTTAAAATTTTTATGGGAATGATAATGAGTTGCTAACTTATACAATTTGAATTTTGATAGGAAAAATTTAACTTAAAGGATGGAGTTAAATTAAAGTAAGTATAAGTAAATCAATAAAATCCAAGTGGTAATTGTTGAATATAAGTTGTATATCTTATGAAATGAGAAGGTGAAAGTGAAACCAATTATTAAATTGGTTAAACAATTTGTTAAGCAAAACAAAATCTGAATTTGATGGTGATATGAGATAATAAATTTGACTTGCTAAAGGTTAAATAAAATTTTCTTTAAAATTGAAAAGTGAATATTTGAAATTTGTTTCAAATGGTTAAGTGTGGAAAATTATATACATCTTGTAAAGATATTTATGGGAAATTGGAACAGCTAGTTCAACTTGAAATTTTTCAAAAAAGATTGAATCTTGAGTTAAATTGAGTTTAACTTCGACACCAAAAACAATATAAGTTGAGCTTTGAATTTCGGATAGTCGGTTTGGATTGTATGTCTAACATTGTGAATTGATGACATAGCAATTGATCTCTATTAAATATATATCTGTGGTGGCGGGGAATTTATTCTCTTAGCTATATACACCCTTCTCTGAGACGTATGAGCTCAGAGGTTATATATCGGTAGACATCAATTATGTGTTGAGAATTGACGATGTAACGTGAAATCCAAATCGAATGTGAAGTCGATAATAAATTGGATTATGAATGTCAATTGGGTTTGAGATAACCTTAAATTTTCAAATCGATTGAGAGGAAAAAATTAAATTGGTAACGAGATGGAAAATTTAGAAATCCTCTATTTGTTATGGTATGGGATATTGTGGTTTTCGGATATGAGATATGCAGTAAATTCGAAAACCATCAGTTTGGAAAGTCATTATTATGGAAATCCTATGTAAGTTTACATAGGTATGATATGTACGAAATGTGAAATGAAGTACTATATGTATATGACATTATGTTTTCTAAACAGAGGATATGGAAAAGTACCTTCCATTTAAAATTTGTGAAGGTGTTGGAACTCGATATGAGTGTCCATTTGAAATTCGTAGCTACGTAGAATTTCCATAAGTTGGAATGTCCATTTGGATTAGAATCCCTCATGATGGACCATCGTGATGGGATCATGTGAATTGATGATGATGTACGCTAGCGTAATTTGAGGGGCGTGATGCCTACAGTTGCAAGCGATTCCACTAGGATAGTGGCGCAACCGCCGCGTAAACCGCGATCTAGATGCCATAGCGAAATTTGAGGGGCGAGATGCCTACGGTCACAAGCGATTCTACTGGGATAGTAGCGTAACCGCCGTGTGAACCGCAATCTACGGCAACAACCATGGCGAAATTCAAGAGATGTGAAATCTACAGATTACAAGCGATTCTACTGGGATAGTAGCGTAACCGCCGGGTAAACTGTGATCCATGGGGGAACGTGCTTTCCATATCCATTTTTAAATTTTTTTTTAAGTATTTTCACTGGGAGTTGAAGCAAGTATATTTAGTACTTGGAGATTTTTAATCCTGCGCCTGGCCAGCGTATGCGTAATGTCTGTAGGAACGACAATAGACTTGTTAAACTTCGAGTTAGCAAGTATTTTCAAAACTTTAGATAGCAAATCAATAGTCTGAAATTAAAATTACATAATTCCAACCTAATGAACTAAGGAAGAAGATCTTTAAAATGTCTTGAAGGTCCACAGCTTTGGAAAAGATATAATATGCAAATCTCTAACATGAAGAATTTCAAGTTTAAATCTGAGTTTTGTAAGTCGAAAATTTTGGTAAAAGACTTTTGCGTCTTGATTGTAGAAATCAATAAACAAAAGGAGATAATGAACAAAGCTAATGAGGTAAAACAAATGGAATGTTAATTAATTGGATGTAAATAAATTAAAATGAAACAATGAATATAAGTGTTAATTCATTAAAAGCCAATGTAATTGGAAGTTGAAAAATTGAATGAAAATCAATTTAATATAAATCAATTGAAAGTAAAAAAGAGTTGAACCGAATTGAAAGTAAATTAAATAAATTTAGTTATGTTGAATGTACATTGGTTGTTATTTGATTGTTAATTGATTGTATATAAATTCATTAAGTGTTAATGAAGTTGAATTGATAAATTTGAAGTTAAATAATTGAATTCAAATTGAAAGTGAAGTAAATGAATTTAAAAAGAATTTAATTTGATTCAAATTGGAAGTGAACTAATGTAAATATAAATTAGTGAATATAAACTAATTGGAAATGAATAAAGGAATGTTGACAAAACATCCAATGTTAATGAATCAAATGTGATTAAATTAAAAACCCATTTCATTGAATATTAATGAGAATATGAATGAATATTTATTGGTTATGGATGTTAGTTGAATGCTAGTTGGATGATAGTTGGTTGATGGTTGAATATATTGCTTTTACTGCATTTGCTATGTTGGCATATGTAGTTGTTATGTTGCTATATGATGTATATTGATATTATTTTCATATATATACATGTTTCTCATGGTTTGTTGAGTGTTTAGTAGGTGTGGATTGCGCTTGCTTCGCATTTGGAGCTCGCTTTCGCGCTATATTAGCCGTATACGCTCGCTAATAAAATATAAGGTACATATCTCGGATTAAATATCGTACTTTTACACCTTTTTTTCCTGCGGGATGCCTCATCACTTGATGAGATGTATATTTGTGATATATATACTGTCCTTTTTTTTTCGGATCGAGCCGTGCAAAGGAGACTCTGGAGAATTTTTCAGAAAATTTAAGGCGTTAGAAAATTTTTGAGAAAATTGGGAAAATTCTGAAAGCTATAAATTTGATTTGGAATTGGACGTTAAACGATATGGTTGATTTTGAAAAAGATAATTAAGCCTGATTTGAAAACTTAGAAAAGTTGTTGTAAGAAGTTTAACTATGAATTTTGGGAAAGTTAAACACTTAAGAGATTTTAAAATTCCAATTTGAATGGTTTGTTTTGGAAAGTTAATGGATTCTGTAACTTTTTCTTACTTGGTAATTTCGAGGACGAAATTCTTTTAAGGGGGGAAGTTTGTAACGACCCAGAATTTCTATTAATTAAAATTCGTATATTTAATTAATTTTAAATATTAATAAGTGAAATTTATAAGTCGAATAATTTTATTTCGAATAATTGGATTTAATTGGATAATTAAATCAATAATTTAATAGTTAAAATTACAGAAATAACTGGAAATTTGGTTAAATATGATTAAAATTGATTTGTAAAATTTTATTTAATCATGTTGAATTTATAATGATGTTATAGAACTTTTAAAATTGAATTTAGAGTTTATTTGTGAAAACAGAATATTTTAATTTTTAATTGACGAGTTAAAATAGCCATTTTTCAAACAGACTCGGATTTCGACGAAACTAGTTTCATCGGATCCGTAATGTGATATTGTTGTATGGTTTCAAATTTCGTATCAATCGGATTTACCGTTTGTCGGGGGCAAGCCAAAACGCATAGGAATTTGTTTAAATCGATTTAATTTTAAATTGATCGTTTACTTCCGTAACTTGCACAGATGACCGAATTAGCTCCCGAAACATGTTCCATTATGTCTGGAACGCGAGTTAAACTCTAGAAACGTCAGTCACCGCGCGTAAATCGGAGTTCGGAAAATCCGGGATGAATAGTGTTCGTCGTTTTTTTCTATAAAAGCCCCCAAATATTCATTTTTGCAAAATAAAAACAACCCTAGGGTTTCTTCTATAGCCGACCCCCACTGATATTTTCAATGGCCAGAAAACTCGCAACTTCTTCCCTCCAAATCTCTAAATCCATCGACTTTCATCCAAAACTCCCAACTAGAAAAACGTAGAGAGCATCGATATCTCTCTATCCAACGGTTAAGATCTGAAATGGCAAAGTGTGGAGGCTTCAAATCGCTCGCGTTCATGGCCGTTTATACTCGTTTCGCGTGCAAAAAGAGGGGGCCGAGCTTCAATTCCTTCTGGCCGTGGGTAGCATATGTGATGGTCGTTCGAGTGGTGTCGTTTGATCGTGGTGTAGGCAGGCTTGGTGGTTGCAAAAAATTAAGGGAAGATTGGAGGCTTGGGTTGATGTCGTGCACGTTACTGGAAGGGGGAGAAGAAGCATAGTGCGGCCTAGATTATAGGATTGGAGGATGGACGGCTCTGATCTAATTTAGGTTAAAAAAATTAAAAGAAAATGGTGAATTTAATTATATAATAATTCGTGTAATATTTAAAATGTGATATCTTGTTCATACGAGGTCGAAAACGCACGAAACAAGTTGCGTTGGGTTCGTATGGACGAACACTATGCTATGAAATTGGATTGGAGTCGTTTGGAGCTAGCGAAAATTTCGGGTAAAATTAAACGCTCGTTTAATTTTATTCGAAATAAAACGCGAAAACTGAATCGAAATCAAGGTGAGAACTTCTCACTCAATCGAAATTGTTCGATGTTAATTTTAAATAGTTATATTTAAAATTTCTTGATTGTATGTTTGAATGATGATTGTTATCTATTGATTGTTAAAATAGACATTATGCGCCGTTAGTAAGTGGATGTTATTTATTAAAAACATATACCGCGAATATTTCACCATATAGTGAAATTGGTATTATTTATTTACTTGGAGTTGATTTCCCACATTATATAGCGGATGAGACCCTATTGCGCCGTCTATTAAGCGGATAATATTTTATAAATCCCATATACCGCGATATTCCGCTTTGAACGGAAATGGTATTGTGCTAACATCTTTGAATGCGGGGAAACAGGTTGGAGGGATCCAACTGGATTCCTCAACTATATAGATTTATTTACAGATATTTTGATGTTTGTTGATTATCATATGATGATATATGATGTTTGTTGTCGTGATTAACTATTGGGTGCTGCTGCATCATCGGATCCATTTTTGAAGTTTTAAAATAATGATTTTAATTTTAAAGAAAGAATTTTAAAGTGATTTTTGAAAGTATACGTTTTATTAAATTTTCGAATTGATTCGGTTAAATAATTAAAATGTTATAAATTTTTATGTTATTAAAAATTATGATTTTTTGAAAAATATAACCAAAATGAGATTTTTGAAATAAATAGTGATTAAATTATAAAATGGTTTAATTTGGAATTTTGAATCATTATAAAGGATGCATATAAAAGATTTTTAAATTGATATTTTTAAATTAATAATATTGGAACTATAAAACTAGTTTGTTAAGTGTTAAAATGAAGTATATAAAAAATGGATTTTCAAGTGAATAAAATTTATAGACTTATAAATTGTGAAGTTATGAAATGAATAGATGTTGTAAAATAAAAGATTTATAAGTAATTAACTTATAAATCGGATTTTTTGCATTTAAATGGAAATTTTTGATGAAGCATAAATGGTTTATAGATGAGATTTATAAGATATATATTTTATAAATCGAAAATAATGGAATTTTAAAAGGAGTTCTGTTAATGTTGAAAATAAGGCTATAAATGAAATCTTATAAGTAATAAGATTTATAATTTGTGAAGTTTTAAAAGAACGATTTGTAAATAAATGAATTATAAGTATTTAACTTATAATATGGACTTTTGGTATATATTTGAGATATATAAATTGAATTGGATTAATAAAGGAGATTTATAAATCGAAGTTTATAAATAGAAATGGAATTTATGGACATTGTATATAAATTCGAAAATCAATGGAATTTGATAAATTGAATATAGAAATTTATTAAAAGAAGTATATTCGTGATTATGGATAGCGAACTATTCTTTATATAAAATGTGTAGAAATATTGAAATTTGGTTAGTGAAGTATATTCACGATTTTGGACAGTGAATATATTATTAAATAAAATGGTTATGTTTTGGGAAAGCGATATTATAAAATGAAGTTAATTATTTTAAAAAGATGTTTTAAAATGTATTATGAATCGAATACATAGATTTCAACATTCATTGTTGAAATAGACGTTTTCAAGAAATAGAAAGAAATGGTAGACTATAACACCATTGTTATAGTAGATGATTTCCGGAAGGAAATGTTTTATATAGTATTGGGATTTATATATTTATCTTAATTCCGAATCCCTATACTAGTGATTTTTGGTCGTCGTAACGATATTTTACGTAACATTCGTTTTGGCCCAAACAAATGTGTTTAAGCGCACGTTTTCCTTAAAGAATGAAATATATACTTAATTTCGACTTAAGTATATTGAATATTTTCCAAATGTTGAAAATAAATAGATTTGTGAAATACTTATTATTAAATAAGTATGGAAATGTTTTCCAATATGAAGTGAACATTTTGAGATTTTATCTTTTAAAGATAAATTGAAAATGAATATTAGGAATCGATTTGGAAATCGTATATTCATAGATATTTTGGAATTGTAAATTCACTATGGAATTTATAAAAGAAAGGGAAATTTGTTTAAAAATAAACGTTGATTTATTTTTAAAGTGTGGGAATGAATTTACGGATTTGGAACGTAAATATAAAGTAAATCGGTAAGGATTTATTTAATTGGTTTAAATGAACCATTTTGAAATGAAAGTATTTCCGCGTAAGGAAAATGATTAATATTTGTTTTCAAAAGTGGTAAAGGTGAATCTATTTTAAAATTATCATGTTCTTTGCTTTAAAGATAAACTATTTTAAGTTCTCACGCCTGTCCCATGACTGACTCGGAGTTTATTGTTTTCCTTTCTAAACTCTGGGTGCCCACCAATTTCCACACGGGCAGTTAAGAGTCAGGTTTATCAGGATATTCTGAAATTCAGGAGTTGCTGGAGGCAAGTTGGATGGCATGGCGTATTCACTAGTATATAGTATTTCTTTTCCGCTGTTTGTTATTGTTTTTTGTTGTACACTCCGATGATGTAATGTAATAACAGATATAGTTCTTTTGTTTAAAGATTATTCATTTATCTATTATATGTTGTTCCGCTGCGATATGTGAGATTCTGTTATTGTTTCTGTTGTTTTCTTTTTCTTTCTTCTTCTTCTATCTTCTACCTCTTCTTTAACCCTAACGGTACGGTTTTCCGGCCTTCCATTACTTGGCAGTTGATACAGTGTACGTATTGATGTCGGTTTTCGAGCGTCGAACAAATCGCGATCGTCACATTGGCCCAAAGCAGTATAAAGGAGATGAAGGTATGTGTGCTTGAATTCACAAAACAAGGCAACTACAAGCAAGAACATGGATTTCAAGGCCTAAATGGCTTCGGCAAAGGGATGATTCGGCACGGCTTGATCTAGAAAGATCAACTACATGTGCTACCGAGGTCCAAGGCTCAGGTTGGGGCTGGTGGTGGTGGTGGATGGTCGGCCAAAGTGGTGGTTGGAGTGGTGGAGACAAGGGGGAGTTCGGCTATGGTAGTTAAAATGGAGTTTGCACCATTTTCTTGGTGGATCTTCACATAGATGATCTCGGCCATGGAAGGTCAATGGAGTGGAGGGGATGGTGGCTGGAGTAGGTGGTGGTGAAGGCAGCCAAGGTGCTGGAGATGGAGGGCCGAACTACATGAAGGTGAATGCAAGTACAAAAATCAAACAAACAATGGAAAAAATGAGAAAGAGGGAAAGATTTTAACCAAAATTTTGCTTCAGGAGTAGGCCGATTGTTTTTTCTAGGGTTGAGAAGTTTTTTTCATGTGAAAAATGAAGGTGATGGGCTGAAGAAAGGATATGGTCAGCCAAATTGAATGCAATTGTTGATTTGCAAATGAAAAGGTAAAAAGAAGGTGCAAAGTCAAAGGCATGTGAAAGGTTATAAAACTCTTCATATTTCTAATTTTCTTTATTCATTTTAAACACATGAAAAATGTAAGTAAATAAAATAAAACAAACAAAATAATGTATGAATAAAAATAGATAAATAAATTTTATTAATTAATTAAGAAAATAGCTTAAAAATAGAAATTAGGTTTTAAAAATTGAAAATAAAATACAGTAAGCTTTGAAAAATTATAACATCACTTTAAAATGTTTTTGAAATAAAATATATACCTAACATGTCATATTACACATATTAGAACATGATATGAAAAATAAAAATATTATTTATATAATTTAAAATAGACAATTTTATTAAATAAATGAATTTACATACAACATTGTAAAAAACATAACTTTCACAATACAAATCGGATTTCAACGAAACGAAAAGCAATATTCTTGAAATTAAATGTAATTTTATAATGAAAGATAAAATTACAAAAATAAAAATATTTTAAATTTTAAATTTAAAAGTCAAAGTTTGACCAGATTGACCAAAAATCCACTTTTCAGGAATCTATTCTGTTTATTCAGGTTTGAAACTATAATTCACACAAAAATAAAAATATACTTTTAAAATAACAAAATTTATCCATTTTAATAAATATAATAAATTTTTTAAATCAAGAGTTTCAAATAAAATAATCAAAATAAGCAATTAATATAACTCACACAATTTAGGGTTGTTACACTCTCCCCGACTCATATCTTTTCGTCCTCGAAAAGAACAAAGAAGAAAAATAAAGAAAAGCAAGATAGACAAAACAAATAGTACCTGGAAAAACAATTTTGAATTCGAAGCACGAATGCTTTCCTCCGTCTCCCAAGTACAATCTCGATCATAGTACCCCATCGTACCTCGACCAGACTAACAAATTCCCTACTTAGCTGCATCGTACCTCTGCTGACAATACGAAGTGGCTTACTCTCGACGGTCAGATTAAGCTAAATATCCAAACTATCAAGAGCAGTTGGCTAAATAAAAAGAGATGGGTCAAGAAGATACTAGAAGAGATGTGAGACGTGGAATACATCATGCACTCCAGAAAGTTTCTTAGGCAAATCTAAACGATAAGCCAAAGAAACAATTCTTTCCACAATGCGGAAAGGACCCTCGAAGAGGAAGAAGGTAGGAATAGATAGAAAGAAAAATAGGTTGGAAGACAAGGATGAACCATATCTTAAAACCATATACATTTTAATTTAAAATTTTATAACATTTTAAACATTTTATAATATGATGAATAGTCATTTGATTCAAATCTGAAAGTTCGAAGTAGATAAAATTTAAAACATTTTAAATTATTTAGACAAGTAAAATAATGATCAAAATATCCTTTATATAATACTTTATAAAAATACTTTTATAACTCGATGTCTTAACAAGTTTACTTTCGTTCCTGTAGACTCTGGCCATGCGTTGATCAGGCGCAAAGCTAGAATTCTCTAGGTACTTAATAGACTTGTTCAACACCCAGTGAAAATACTTGAAAAACCTTTTAAAAACAGATATTAAAAGTACAATCCAAACAAATCAACAAAACCAAAACTTTTGTCTAACCATGGATCACAGATACACAATGGTTACGCCTGGATCCCCCAGGAAACAATCCGTATCCGTAAGCTTTCTCAGCCCTGCGAGTTACGCCATGATGACTAGTAGAATGCAGGATACACAATGGTTACGCCTGGATCCCCCAGGAAATAATCCGTTCCCCTAGGCCGAATCAGCCTGGCAGTTTCGCTACTAATGCGACCTACATAGATTGCAGGATACACAATGGTTACGCATGGATCCCCCAGCAAATAATCCGTACCCCTAGGCCATCTCAGCCAGGCAGTTGCGCTATGCAGTCGCGCTCGTAAGACCATGGAGATCGCCATGGAATTCGATGGCACTCGATTATCATATTCGGAAACCCAAATCAAAGAGAATAATATCGATAGAATGAATCCACAGTGTGGCCACAAAGTGGATATCAAGCAGAAGGCACTTTCCGTATCTTTACTTTGAAAATAGGTATCATATAGTACCTTTCAGATTCGCTTTCAAACATCATACTTTTATAAAGTCCATTATATATAAGATTTCATTTTCAAATCAAATACTTTCCAAAATCAATAGTATATCAAATCACACTTTATAGACTTCGATTATATAAGATTTCAATTTACAAGTTGAGTACCTTTACAATTCAATAGTTTTCAAATCACTTCATACTTATACAAATCAATTTTATATAAGTTCGATAACTCCCAAATCACAGTATTTAAATAAACAAGGTTCTCAATTTCAAACCCTTTCAATATCAATTCAGTTTCAAAATCATATATGATTTCGCCAAATCATTTCTTCCTAATTACATATATTCAGTTTCAACGTTTCTTAAAATAATAGATTTAGAAAATAATCCAAATTTCCAAATCAACAAAATTTATGTCAAACAAATTCATTTCTATTTCAAACATATATTCGCTTTCAAAAATCATAATACTTTCAAAGCTATAAATCTTTCGAAACCAAAATACTTGAAATCATTGCACTTTGAAAATCATAACCTTACGAAATCATACATTTGAAATCATAAAACATTCCTTCAATTCTTTACATTTCACAAATTTATTCAATTAAACCCAAATCTAAAATTTTCAATTTTAATTCAATTCAAACCATCAGTTTCAATTCAATTTAGTTTTCTAACAAAACCATTTCAAATACTATCAAATTTCAAATAAAGATTTGATCCATAAAATAAATTATTCAATCTCTAATATTTTCAAAGCTTATACACCATATTCCAAACTAAATTTTAAAATTTCATATATCTCAAATTTTACTTCATTATTACTTAGTTTTTGAAATATTCATTTCATAAATCCATCATTTTTAAATAAACTCAAATTACGAGTAAACCAAAAATCCTTTCATACAAATATAAACTTCAAATATTCATTTATCAAAATCAATTATCAATTCAAATTCACATTCTTTATAAAAATAAAGATTGAATCATTACCAAACCATTACAATCATCAAAATATCTAAAATGGTTACTATGTTTAAAATTGTCTCTTTTTAGAACCTTCAAACTATTTATTTCTATATGGGAAAAATCAAATTTACCATTGGAAAGATTATTATTCTATATATATACTTTATTCAAAATATTTCAAATCTATATTTCATACCAGTATAATTCAAAATAGTCTTATTTATTTCACTCAATAAATAGTTCAAACTTATATAAATCATATTACTTAATACTTTAATCATACCAAACAAAACTTAAATTCTTTATCAAATACCTTATACCTTTCAAAATTACTTAGCTTTGAAAAGTTAACATGGATTAGGAAGTTCTCGAACCTTCAAATAGTCGAAGAAATCATATTTTCAATCCAAGGGTTGGAAATCACCAACAAATCAGTAAACCAATTCCAAAAGATAGGGTTATACCAAAACAAACCTGTATCTGCATCTTGAGGACTGAACACCGGTTTACTTTAAATCATTTGAAATATATATACACACACACACACATATCTTTCGAACATCAAACTATACTTCGAAATCTGAAATCAAAATTGATTTCACAAAATCACTCGCATAGCAAAGCTACTAGAGTGGCCTCTCCCGCACTCAGAAACTTGAAAATCAATGTCGATGATGCATGCATTCATCACCGAAATTATTTCCAACGACATAAGTGGGTTATGGACTTTTATTTTCTTGAAACTTCTTTGAAATCACTTCGAAATCATTGGGATTGGTTCGAATACATTTGAAACATTTATTATTCAGAAAATATCTTTAAATCATATTATTATTATATATATCAAAATCTTAAAACCAATTTCAAAACACCGGAGTTCGATTCCTCGAAATTCAAATTCAAAACCCTTCAGTTATAAATCATTTTATATAAGTCAAATTCTTATAAAATTTTAAAATTTCAAATCCTTTCGAAAATTCGAATTTCTCGTTTTAAAAGGTATATAATCCTTATCGAAGATATTTCACTTTTATACATAAAATGTGGTCATCCTTATCAAAATAATAATTTCGATGTATGCACAATTTCAAAATACAATCAAACACAAATTTCCAAAGGATTATTCAAGGGTAGATTTCAAACAAACAGAGATTCAAATTAGAGGAACTCTAATCAAATAGAATTCTGGTTCGAAGATAAGCTCGAACGAAGATCAGATAATTTAATTACCAAATAGGAGATGATAAGCCTATATAAATCGCGGGCGACCTTAATCGGTCAACCGTGACTTCAAGAATATAATCAATGCGGAAATCTATGTCAAATCAACATTCGATCACCAGAGATAGAAATCCAGGTAGAGAAGGAGATAGATAGCATCATAAATTGAGGATATAGAAATATCCGGTGAATCAATGCCAATTGTAAAGAAGGTTCACCTCTTTACAAATCATTCAAAGATTGGCGGAATCACCGATCTTTAGAGAGGTCATTTAAATGTGGAGTTATGGAATGCTCCAAGTTCAAAAGGGTACAAGACTGGATTTCAAAACGAGTGGGAGCGTTCCAAAGTTCAAGGAATCCTAATCGATAAGAATCCTAACCAAGAGATTTCTAACAAGGTGGATACCGAAGGGATGAAGTTTAGAAAAATCTTGATTTCAAAATATGAAAAACTTTATACTAATATAATCATTGAAAATACTGTAAAAATCATTTGGAAATCATTTTATACTTCGAAAATACGTTCTCTCACAAAGAAATGATTCTGAGATTGATTTCACTCATTCTAGGGTATTTCTAACCTATCTCTAATGAATTTTTGCTCCACAGGTTAAGGTTTGCCTAAAACCAAAGCTCTGATACCAAATGTAACAACCCGATAATTTTAGCCATTCTCATCCACACATGCCGGACTTGAATTACTCAAAATACCGCATTGTAAATAAATTTGGAGCAAATGAAATACAATCATAGAATCACAGACACAGAAATATCAGAATAACTCGCAGCGGAAATTAAAATACCATAGTAGTTCATGAGGCTACTATAACAAACTCTCAAACATAATACATAATATCAGTCTGAAAAACATATACAATAGAAATCTCAAATACATAGCAGTTTATAAATACCAGAGCTGAAATAGAACAACTTAAACTAAAAGGGAACAGATAACTAGAAAAGCAGAATCTCCAGCGATTCCTAGCTCCAGAAAAGAAATCCAAAGCTAAGCTGTAAATACCCAGGCTGACCCGATCGTAAAGTAAAACAAAACACTCGAGTCAGGACATATATACTTATATAATGTAAACCAACTCAAGTGAACTGTAGTAGTAATGTGCAATAACTTAAAGGATGCTTGGGATCGTCCATCCTTTAAGGATCAGTTAAACTATAAATTAAATAGATCCCGTGGTTAAAATTTCAAAATGGTATTTTATACATCTAAATCAAATATTATTTAAAAATTCAATATCATTCAAAAAATCCATATCAAAATATCATATCTTTCAAAACCTCATTCAGTTTTATTTAATTTAAATACCATTTCAAATCACAATTCAAAATGGTTTATATTTCAAATCAAAATACTCCATTTAAACCAATTAAATATTCCAATTAAACCAATTAAATATTCTAATTAAACCAATTAAATATTCCAATTAAATCACTTAAATATTCCATTTAAATCATTTAAATATTCCATTTAAATCATTTAAAAGTGAAGTTATTATATTTAATAATCAAATATCAAATTCTCATAAATTTAGCCTTTTCAAAGTTCATTTATTCTTTTAAATTTATCAAAACGTTATAAATTCAACTATCGCAGCACTTAGAAGATGCTACGAAAAGTTATGTTTTAAAACTATTCATTTAACAAAAGACAGCATTTAAAATGTTGTAATAGGTTTATTTAGTTCAAATAAAACCTTAGTTAATTTCAGCAACTACAACACTTAGAAAGTGCAATAATAGCCCTTAATTCAATTTAGCCATTTAGTTCATTTCTATCAACTACAGCATTTACAAATGCTGTAATATTCTTTACATTAGAAATAATAACATTTCAAAAATGCTGTTAATTAAATTCCAAATATTCAATATAATTTCACAAACAATTAAATTTCTATTTAAATCATTTCAAACTTATAAAATCATATACTTTCACTTTTAAAACAATCATTTGAATACTCTTATATTTATGATTTTATGAAGTTAAATTTTCATTCAAAAATCAATATTTAATAATAATTCACATATTAAATTCACACATTCAATTTCAATTCTTTATAATTAAATTTTTAACATAACACTTAAGTTTAAATTTTCAAATATAACTTATTTTTCATTTCATTTACTTAACTTAAAATTCATTTTATAACAAAATTCCACAAACTTCCAATCTAAGTTATATTTCAAAATTCAACTTAAATATTCATTTATTTAACCCTTTAACTTATTCAAAAATCATTAAAACTTTATAAAATCATTTTAAATTCCTTTTTTTTCAAATTTTATATTTATTTATCATATTTTCCATTTTAATTTATATTCCATTTATAACCAGATCATAATTTCCAGAATAACTTATGTTTCAAATTTCTAACTTTGCCATTAATTTATTTCATTTATAAATTTATAGAAAATCAACAATACTTTACAAAAAATCATTTTTAATTAAGTTTAAATCAAAATATTATAATATTTACATTTCTAAAACACTTCAAAATTTTAGAAAAATATATTTTAACCACGGTCTGTATAAAATTTTCTAACCTAAGTCCAATGATACGGATAATATATCATTTCAATCTACAATTTACAAAGAAAAAATCTGGGTTCTATCATTTCAAACCCGCAATCCCAAGTAAATGAAAATAAATAAAAATCTCTCAGGCCTATCATTTCTGCCTATAACGATTTTTCCCTATTCTAAAGTCCATTCGGGTATGTATCATTTCAACCCATAGTGATTCTAGTCTACAGGGAACTTGAAGTGTGATAAACTGATATAAACAAACAAAATAACATAAGATAAAGTAACATATGATATAACAGGTGTATAAGCATGAGTGAACATCATATGATCATATCATAGCAGATATAACATAATGATAAGGGTTTACAAATTCAATTGCGATCAGTTTACTAATCATATAAGTATAAATTTGTCTGGCGAGAATTACTCACATGTTTAAGCTGGAGATGACAACCAAGTGCACAAACCAGGAACTTCAAAGGCACGATAACACGACAATGATTTGAGAGTGGGAGAGCCAAAGCTAATTGCCTTGTTAAATATCAAACAAATAAATACAAACATGAATTACAACCAAACTATTACAGAACAATGCTAGGAATAAACACACAACTCAAAGCTAACGCTTTTGCACTTGCATTCAACATCATATGCTTCAGCTATGGGCTGGAAAGGCACTGTAATGGGATGGTTTTGCATCAGGTTAAGGTCATATAGGGGTCGGCCCAAAGCAGTATAATGGAGATGAAGGTATGTGTGCTTGAATTCACAAAACTAGGCAACTACAAGCAACAACATGGATTTCAAGGCCTAAATGGCTTCGGCCAAGGGGTGATTGGGCACGGCCTGATCTGGAAAGACCAACTACATGTGTTACAGAGGTCCAAGGCTCAGGTTGTGGCTGGTGGTGGTGGATGGTCGGTCAAAGTGGTGGTTGGAGTGGTGGAGACAAGGGGGAGTTCGGCTATGGTTGTTAAAATGGAGTTTGCACCATTTTCTTGGTGGATCTTCATATAGATGATCTAGGCCATGGAAGGTCAGTGGCGTGGAGGGGATGGTGGCTGGAGTAGGTGGTGGTGGAGGCGGCCAAGGTGCTGGAGATGGAGGGCCGAACTACATGAAGGTGAATGCAAGTACAAAAATCAAACAAACAATGGAAAAAATGAAAAAGGGTAAAAGATTTTTACCAAAATTTTGCTTTAGGTGTAGGCCGATTGATTTTTTTGGGTTGAAAAGCTTTTTTCACGTGAAAAATGAAGGTGATGGGCTGAAGAAAGGATATGGTCAGCCAAATTGAATGCAAGTGTTGATTTGCAAACGGAAAGGTAAAAAGAAAGTGCAAAGTCAAAGGCATGTGAAAGGTTATAAAACTCTTCATATTTCTAATTTTCTTTATTCATTTTTAAACACATGAAAAATGTAAGTAAATAAAATAAAAACAAAACATTAAATAAATTTTAGATAAATATAAATTAATTAAGAAAATAGCTTAAAAATAGAAACCAGGTTTTAAAAATTGAAAATAAAATACAGTAAGCTTTGGAAAATTATAACATCACTTTAAAATGTTTTAAAAATAAAATATATACCTAACATGTCATATTACACATATTAGAACATGATATGAAAATAAAAATATTATTTATATAATTTAAAGCAGACAAATTTATTAAATAAATCAATTTACATACAATATTATAAAAAACCGTAACCTTCACAATACAAATTGGATTTCAACGAAACGAAAAGCAATATTCTATAAATTAAATGTATTCTCATTGTGAAAGATAAAATTAAAAAAATAAAAATATTTAAAATTTAAAATTTAAAAGTCAAAGTTTGACCAGATTGACCAAAAATCCACTTTTATGGAAAATATTCTATTTATTCAGGTTTGAAACTATAATTCACACAAAAACAAAAATATACTTTTAAAATAACAAAATTTATCCGTTTTAATAAAAATAATAAAGTTTTTAAATCAAGAGTTTCAAATGAAATAATCAAAATAAGCAATTAAAATAAATCACAAAATTTAGAGTTGTTACAAACACTTTGAAACAAATTCCAAATTTTCTGAACTTAGATTTAAAACTTCAAAATTTAATTTATCTTCAATTCTAATTTATAAGTCATACTCACCTAAATGTTTACTTCCCTAAAACATTTCATTTTTCTTAATCATTAACAAATATTTCATTATTAAACACAACAACCAAGCATGAAATAACCAAGATTATCATATCTGGAAACCAATTCATTATTATCTTATTCTGAAAAACACTTCTACAAATTCTGGATTTAATTTCAGTTTGGATCCGTTTATCTTATTTGTACAGTTTATATTATCCAATTCCTATTTGGTTGTATTTATATTACTACTTAATTCTTATTATTTTATTTAATTCCAATAATTCAACAACCAATTACCTTAATATTTATAATAATTAGAAAGAAATATTGCTTTATATATAAAAACATAAAATTATATAAAAATCATTTATTTTTAAAACCAATCTAAAATATTTATATAAGAAAATAACAAGTACTTTCTCATATACTCAACTCACTCTAGGGTGCCATTGACCCTATCCTTAATGAGTAAACCCACCAGAGCCAAGGTTCTCGCTTAACCTTCAGCTCTGATACCAAAATGTAACGACCCAAAATTTTCGACCATGAAATTTCGACACTAATACGTTCACTGTAGAAGTGCCGAGCAATCGAACGCTGGAAATCCCAGATTGTTAAGGTAAAGAAAAAAGAGGTAGAAGAAGAATAGAAAACAAAACGCAGAATCTCACATTTCACAGCGGATCAAAATATGATATCAAATAATAGCAATTACAAAGAAAGCTGTGATTGTCAGATTACATACAATTTATCAGAGTTACAACCATATACAAATAGACTAGACAGTTATATCAACCTGTATCACTGCAAACTCAAATATGCAGCGGTAAACTCCATACATTCCTGCCATCCAGCTCGCCTCCTTAACTCAAGAACGTCCAAACCTGAAAATCTATAATACTCAGTCCTGACTCAAGAATTACATCAAAGTAACAACCGGGTCAGGCTAGAAACCAGCGTGAGTAAACCCATATAACTAGAAAATACTGAGTCATAAACATATTTGAAGACCCGGGGTAACTTGTATCTCACAACGAGTTATTAATTTATTATAGTTAACACTTATTTCACACATTAATATCTAAGTACCATTACATAGATTCAATGATCTACTTAAATTATTCCATTCCAGCCTATTGATTGCACATATAAATTTATAAAGAATCATTATAGATTTCAAATCGAAGTGGTTACGAGTATTTACTGATTCCTGACTCCGGTCTCTTCGAATCCAACAAAGCTGTTTTAGTTTAAACAATTCCATTTATATCTGGAATTACATATTTACATAGCCATTCATTGTAATTCACATAGCCATTCACCACAGGACAAACCATATTATCGCAGTCCAACCTAAAACATGTCATATCGCATAGCATCACAAATCACTTATCAGAGATATCAAATAATCCAAGGCATACAATATCATTCAATCATTCATAAGCAAGATTAATCAGTCAAACCATTTCTAATTAATTTAAATAAATTAAATTAATTACTTCAATCGCTTTTTAAAATCTTGCTTACTTAATCATTAATTAATTTCAAACCATTAATTAATCATCCTTTAATTATCATCTTTAATTAATTACACAAATTAAGTAACCTTCAACCTTTAATTACTCTCATTAATTAATTAATAATAACTTCTTACATTGATCCACAATTAATTATTCTATAATCACTTGCATTGATTAATTATCCTTAATTAATCACATTCATTAATTAACTAACCCTTTAGATAACTTCCTTAATTAATCAATCCTTTAACTAATTACACTAAGTAATTAATCCTTAATTGCTTCTATTAAGTAATTATCATTAATTAAATCACATTTAGAAATTACCCATTAATTACCCTCCTTAATTAATGACATTAAGTAATTATTCTTTAATACTTACATTATTATCACTAATTAATTTCATTAAGTAATTAACCCTTAATAAATTAATCATTTTTTTAAATTAATTACCTTAATTAATTAATCACATTAATAAATCAAACCTTTAAATTGATTACACAAATTAATTAATCTTTATTAATTTTCTTAATAATTAATTAATTATTCCCTTAACTCATTACATTAATCAATTAACCATCCTTAATACATTAAATAATTAATACTTTATTAAATTACATCATTTAAATCACCTTTGAATCATATAGGAATCTACCGATTATAATAATTACTTTAAACAAAAATTTTAAAGCATTTAAAACTTTGAAAACTCGTTTAAAACTCACTAATACTTTGTTTAAGAACTCGGTTTACATTTTCCTTTGAAACTTATACATTTTGATAAGCTTTAAAAACTAATCGGTAGCGCTCACAAATACCAGGGCTAAACATGTAAATTTCCCGAGCTTACCATGTGCATTTCTCATGTCAACTCATCTTCGAGGCAACCTTCGTTCTACTTCTGGTCTAACCCGAGAAAACCCACCTTCCTTCCCAAAGTCAACAGCAACCCGAAGCACTGATTCATCAGCGATACCGCACCACCCATCGGAGCAACTCCGACCAACATCATCATCGCCAGCGAGTCGACCCTGACCTCCCTACCTAATTACGACCAACCATGCCTCAATTCAAACACGAAATCCAAAACAAGCCAGTGAACCCAAATCCGAAACGATACATCACCAAAAACCTTCCCTACGACGCCACCACCGATCACCAGAAATCCTGACATGCCGTCCAGAGCTTCACCATCAACTTAAGCTTCTATTCTACCCAACCTAACCAAGTCTGATGCACTCTAGTTACCGCGACGAACTCGAGAATCTCGTCGATCCACCCAGGTCCTTAAACCCTAAAATCGCCTCGCTATGCCACCATGGCAAAAGATAACCCTTCCGACCATTTTTGCCAACATCGTCCACCTTCAGGCTAGCTTTAGTCATGACCTCGAGAACCCTAACCTTGCCGACCACCATGTTGAATATGCGCTTATATGTTTTGTTTGATCATAATAAACATATATATTCATTTAAATGTATTTGGTAATGTACTATTTTGTTTTTCATAGATTAAATAAATATTTGTTGAATAAAATAAATTACACAGAATTTGAATTTGAATTCAAACAGAACAAGTTACACAGTTTTTGAATTCAAACGAATATTTTATTCAAACGAATATTTACTACAAACTTGAATAGTACAAATTCATGCTCTCACTATACATATACATTTCTGATTACATCACGATTACATCACAAATATTTTTACATTGATAACCTCACTACATATCACTCACACTCGTATTTAGTCATCAACTGCATTCCGGTTTGAATCCAGCATCTGAGTAATCTGCAAAAATATTCACTAACGCAGTAAAATTGAAAAAGAAATATTTTTGCAATATAAAATAAAATACGATTTTTGAAAATATCGTTTGCCTCAGTTATTTGGGTTGTTCGTCATCATTCACACTTGAATTCATCACAAAGTAACAGTAAGCAACAGAGATCAACAGTGTCAAGTTGCAACAAAGTTCAAAAGTGCATCAAAGGCAGTTCAATGTGGATAGCAACAGCAAAAAGGGACTGCAACAAACATGTATGCAGCATTAAGTCAGTGGTAAAGTAAACAACAATGTCGAGCTCACTGCAACTCAAGATTACAGGGCAGTGGACAGTACAAGACTGACCAGAATACAAATGAACAGCCATCATGAGTGCAGTTGCAATATGAATGAAAAGACCAGACACAAGGGCAGTAGCACAAAGTATAGTGCAACTTAAATCAATATAGCAGTTCAAATCCAAGAATATATACAATGCAAATGTATGCAACAGTGTAGCAGTGCAAATCACCAAATGAAGACAAATGAATCAAGTCAGGCATGAAGACAATGCCAACAACAAAGACCATAAAAGAAATGCCATCAAACATGAATCAACTCCAAAATGTATCACTAACATATACTACAGGGATGAACACATGAGTATGGACAAGGCACAAATCAAGTCCAGCTACAAGTTGCAGACTCAAAGCAAACATGACACCAAGCTACAAAACTCAATGGCAATGAAGACAACAGCAATAATATACACAAGTGCAGATGATCAGATATGGGCCAAAATCAATATAACCAAGGCCAAGCACAGTGGACTCATGTCGAAACAGTAAGTCAGTGGCAAGACACAAACTACAGTGGACAGACCAGAGTGCAACAGTGCACAAGTACAAGAAACTTGAATTCAATTGCAACAACTCAATGGACCAAACTGCAAGTACATGAGGCAACTCAATAAAAACATGCTCAGGTCAGAGACAACACAGTGAAAGTTCACAAGTGCAGACACATAGAGCAGTCATAATGAAACTGCAGTGAAGACCTGAAGGCAACATGAAGAAATATACATGCACCAGTGATGAAAGCTACAAGATACACAAGTTTTCCAGTGATACAAATGCAACATAGTGAGAACAACAATGAATACTGCAACATGACCAATTGTCAAAACTGCATCAATCACAAATGCAATGCAAGTGGAGTAATGGGTGATACTGTAACAACAAACTCAACCAAGACAAGTATTGCAGTAATGAATGCATCACATACACAACATCAAAGTGACACAAATGTAGAACTGACAAATGTATCAACTCAACTACAGCCAGTGCCGACATGAACAGAAGTTCTGAATCAACAATGCATACACAAGTCAGTTGCAACATGAAACAAGTACATGAAGACCAACGTCACAGTAAACATGCAGATGAACAGAAGATAGTGAGCATATATTTTTGTATAAAATGCAAAGTTCAGATCTACAGAATGGGGATGAGCTCGACCGAGTAAAGTATTCAGCAGAGATGATCGAAGTTAAAAATAAATCGAAGTCAGAATTTAATGAAACTCAAATTTGTAATCTTTGAAATAGTCAGCAAAATTAAAAAGGGAAAGTGTCTGTTACAAGAAGGATCGAACGCTCTCAATTCAAAACCGTGATTATCAAGTTAAAACATATCAGGAAAGCCGTGAGTATCACGTGTAACAAAATCAGGAAAGACGTGCGCATCAGGCAATTAAGAATTTAGGAAAGTATCAAGTTAATTCGAACGAATTCAAGTGTCTCAAATTCATATAAATACAATCCCAATTCATCATCATTGGCCATCGAGTTCAATCAAGTGCAATCAAGTTAAAGCAAGCAATTGAACCAGTAACGAAAGTAATACATACCGCAATTTAGTGAACTCGATCAAGAGAAGCAGTTGCAAACAATTTGCAATCTCGAAGAATCAATTATCAGAGAACAAGCGACGCAAGTCTTCGGTCATCAGAGAACGAACATGAGAAAGATCATCAGAGAACGAGCTAGCAACAGTAATCAATCATCAGAACGAAGCCCTAATTCGAGAAAGAAGCCGAAGCCCTAATTCGACAATAAGAGGCCGACATTTTTCACAAGCAAAAGAAAAGGGGACGGTGAAATTCAAGTGGGTCGGCCTTTATTATTAAAGGGGAATTAGTTTTTATTTAGGGTTTAATTTTTAGAGGGTTTTTTCTTATTTTTTAATTGAGCAAAAATTACGCATTCAAGTCCGTATTTTAATTTTTGCTCCTGTTTTAAATTTTGAAGTTGTTTTTTCTTATCGAGTCGAAGAATCTGTAAATCACCACCTAGGGATTAGGTAGTGTCAGATTGTCTATTTAGAATTAGTTCAGTGAGCAGGGAGTGCGAGTTTGCAAAGCTCTATAGGCGGGAGCAGTGTTTGCGAGTGAGCGAAACTCTATAGGCGGGAGCAGGGTGTGCGAGTCTAGTAGAGTGTTTGTGAGCGGGAGCAAAAGGGTCTGCGAGTCTAGTAGAGTTGTTGTAAGCGTGATACTGTTTAATTCTAATAGAAATCTGTGAATGCAGCAGTAGGCAGGGGTTGCCGAAGCTGGGTAAATTTTGTGTGTGATTTACTTTTCAGCATATTTATTTCTGCTATTATATTTCTGTGTTTAATTCGAGAAAATTTGCTATAACCCTATTCAACCCCCCCTCTAGGGTTAATCTAGATCCTACAAGTGGTATCAGAGCCCGGTATATATATTTTTATTTAACTCTAGAGTCATGAATCCATCAAATAATGCTTTCTCTGAGGGGCAATCTATTGTTAGGCCACCCATGTTTAACGGGAATGATTATGCTTATTGGAAAGTTAGGATGAGTATTTATCTTAGTTCCGTTGATTATGATGTTTGGGATATTATTGAAACTGGCTATAAACTTCCCACCATAATCGTTGGTGATACTGAGATTCCTAAACCTAAGGATAGGTGGGATGCTAACGATAAGAGATTGAAAACGACAAATGCTAAAGCCATGAATGCTTTGATATGTGCTCTTGATAAAAATGAATTTAATAGAATTTCTCATTGTACAACAGCATAGGAAATTTGGCACACTTTGGAGGTGACACACGAAGGAACCTCTCAAGTCAAGGAGTCTCGTCTAGCCCTATTCAGCAATGAATACGAGAACTTTGTGATGGACAAAGGCGAGAGCATAAAGGACATGTTTGGACGCTTTTCAACTTTGGTGTACAACGCTAGAGCACTTGGGAAGGTATTCACTGAGGTAGAGCTTGTGCGTAAGATACTACGAGTCTTACCAATGAACTTTGAGGCAAAAGTCACGGCAATCCAAGAATCGAAAGATCTGAGTAAGCTAAGCATGGAGGAGTTGATTGAAAACTTGATGACCTACGAGCTTGAGCTAAAAGCAAAGGAAGAGCGCAACAACTCCGAACCAAAGAAGAAGACGATTGCCTTAAAGAGCAAAGAAGAAAGCGATGAAGAAGATCCAATTGAAGAGCTTGCAATGGCTGTCAATAATCTTAGAAGATGGTCTAGATTCAAGCCACGCAAGAAGAAAACAAAGGGCAATAGGTCAAAAGATTCCGAAAATTCCGATAATGAACTGACATGTTATAACTGCAACAAGCCTGGCCACATCAAACCAAAATGTCCACTTCTCAAAAACAACAAAGGAAAGAAAAAGGCGAAGAAGGTATTTGCAGCAACTTGGGATGATGAAGAAGGAGAAGAAGCTTCGGATAGCAGCGCAGAGGAGGCTAACTTGTGTCTTATGGCGAAATCAAATTCAGATTCAAGCTCAGAGGAATCTAGTGAGGAAGGTGAGTATTCCTATAGAGATCTTGTTTTTATGTGTTCTGATCTTACTAAAGTAGTTGATGCTCTTGAATCTAAAATTGAAAAACTGAAAACTGATAGGAGAGAACTTGCTCGTAAAAATTTTAGGTTAGAAACTGAACTTGAAAATATTCAAAACCTAGAATGTAAAAGATGTAAAGTTTTAGATTCAGAATTGACAAGACTTAAGAATAACTCTGAGAATCTTGAAAAAGAAAACTTGAATCTTAAGGAAACCATCGACACTAGGAAAAAGGATTTTATAAATCGATGCACCTCACTTGTCACTGAAAATACAACACTAAAAACCAAAGTCCAAAATCTTGAGAAATCTTTGAATAACTTTTCAAGAGGCGAAAAATCTTTCAACATGCTATTGGGAAATCAAATTTTTGCTAACAACAGAAAAGGACTTGGTTTTGGGAAAACACAAGCTGAGGATAATGCAAAAGGGAAAAGTGTCTTTGATAAATGTGAAATAATTGGACATCATGTTGAAAATTGTAGTCATAGGAACAAAAACACAAAATTTATACAAGTTTGGGTTCCTAAGAATTCTACAAACAAATTTCATGTCTATTGGAACAAGAATGAAAAGTCTAAACAAGTTTGGGTTCCAAAGGGTTTGTTTATTCATAATGTTTCTGCCACTAACAATCATGGACCTAGAAATAGGTCACAAAAATCTTTCATCGTGTAGGTGTGGTGGCAGGCTAAGGAACAACAACGGTGTTCTCTGGATTTTAGCTGTTCCAGAAACACAACGGGTAACAAAGCAAAGTTCCTTACCCTAATATAAAGGTGAAAGAATCACAATGGGCAATCACGAGAAATTATCGTAAAGGTAAAACAGGTGAAGGTATATTAAATGTGATAATCTGCACCATATTCTGAATTAAATCAGCCAAAATTGTGATAATGATGTGATGTCTTTAATTCTGACTTACTGATATGATTTTTCCTTTGACTTGTTCTTACTTTGATTTGTGCTTAAAAGTAGACCAACCATCCTTTCATCATTGAACTTAATATGTTTGGTCAAATGATGGTATTTTAATTGATCCTTGATTACTCATGCTACACTTAAATATATTTTGACATTTTGGTCACTGCTTGTAAATTTGCACGATTTCAAATTCATGTGAAAAAGAATTTTAAGAAATTGTTGAAACTTCAAGAAATTGTTTTTGAAATAATTATGATGTTGATTGACTATTGATTACTCATGAATATAATTGTTCATCCTATGGTTTTCTGAAATTAACACCATGATATTTGTTTGAGTGTGAACATGGCTTCAATTCAAAATCCAAAGAATGTCATTTAAATTGTTGCTAAAATTGGGTTTAAAATTTTTGATACATACTTCATGTCTGGTTTACCAAATCCAGTTAGTGATATTTTCGATTGAAAAAGAAATTCAGATGCAGTTCATACTGGTAATCTAGTTGATAGAAAACATACGAGTTGAACGTGATTAATTCTTGAAACATTCATTTGCTGCATCGTTTTTTTCAAAGAAAATATCTGCATATTTTTCACTTGAAATAATTTTTCATTAAGCAGAATTTTTTTCCTCATATAACCCCTTCGAGAAAATAATTGTTTGACCATTTTTTCAGATTAGTTAATTTTATTTGATTTTAAATGACAAATTTTGACTGATCCGACTCCTTACTAATTATCAAAGAGATAAATAGTGATTGAAAAAGTGATGAGTGTTGATATTTAACATACATTACTCAAGAGAGTATATTTGGAAAATTCCTTTAGGAATTAAAACAAGAATTATAAAACTTTTTGTTGGGTAAAGATTCCATGACCATTTCTATATCTATCATTATTTCTATCGACCATGGTTTATCAAATATTCAATATAGTTTGTCGATATGTGGTACTATAATCAGGAATCATTTGTTTTTCATGTCATATTTTTTAAATAAATAAATAAATATTCAAAGTATTCACTCTCATTTAAAAGTCCTCACGGTTATGCATGGGTGAATTACTTGAATTTTTTTTATTATGTGCTTCCATGCTCATTTAAAAGTCCTTACGGTTATGCATGTATGGAACGCATATCAAAATTAAATTGTTTAAATAGACAAGTTGATTCTAATCCCATTTAAAAGTCCTCACGGTCATGCGTGGTTAGAAGATACTTGATTTCATTTTTTTTTAAATTAAATTTGAATACTACTAATCTCATTTAAAAGTCCTAACGGTTATGCATGATTAGTAGATATTCAAATTCCTGATATAAATACCACAAGTTGATTCAACTGTATGATTTTATATGAACACCATATCCATCATTTCTAAAATTGGAATATGCGCCTAACAAGGGTAGTTATGGTTTTTGTTTGATTCTTATTGAAGTTTAATATTTATATTCAATTTGAGATTAATGTTGGATTAATATCGATCACTTTATCTCTATTTTTCTCTCACACTATTATTCTTTTGCTGATAACAAAAGGGGGAGAGAAAAGTTAAGATTTTGCCAAATAGAATCAAGCAAAGGTCAAATAATTTTTATGCATCTAGGCTCATTTGAATATATTTCTATTTGTATGCATATATGTAGGGGGAGCATCATGTAGAGAGGAAGCATTTAAATAGGGGGAGCAATTAGAGTATATAATTGGTCAAATACATTTAACACGGTCAAAATCTTAAATATATGTTTGTTATCATCAAAAGGGGGAGATTGTTGAATATGCGCTTATATGTTTTGTTTGATGATAATAAACATATATATTCATTTAAATGTATTTGGTAATGTACTATTTTGTTTTTCATAGATTAAATAAATATTTGTTGAATAAAATAAATTACACAGAATTTGAATTTGAATTCAAACAGAACAAGTTACACAGTTTTTGAATTCAAACGAATATTTTATTCAAACGAATATTTACTACAAACTTGAATAGTACAAATTCATGCTCTCACTATACATATACATTTCTGATTACATCACGATTACATCACAAATATTTTTACATTGATAACCTCACTACATATCACTCACACTCGTATTTAGTCGTCAACTGCATTCCGGTTTGAATCCAGCATCTGAGTAATCTGCAAAAATATTCACTAACGCGGTAAAATTGAAAAAGAAATATTTTTGCAATATAAAATGAAATACGATTTTTGAAAATATCGTTTGCCTCAGTTATTTGGGTTGTTCGTCATCATTCACACTTGAATTCATCACAAAGTAACAGTAAGCAACAGAGATCAACAGTGTCAAGTTGCAACAAAGTTCAAAAGTGCATCAAAGGCAGTTCAATGTGGATAGCAACAGCAAAAAGGGACTGCAACAAACATGTATGCAGCATTAAGTCAGTGGTAAAGTAAACAACAATGTCGAGCTCACTGCAACTCAAGATTACAGGGCAGTGGACAGTACAAGACTGACCAGAATACAAATGAACAGCCATCATGAGTGCAGTTGCAATATGAATGAAAAGACCAGACACAAGGGCAGTAGCACAAAGTATAGTGCAACTTAAATCAATATAGCAGTTCAAATCCAAGAATATATACAATGCAAATGTATGCAACAGTGTAGCAGTGCAAATCACCAAATGAAGACAAATGAATCAAGTCAGGCATGAAGACAATGCCAACAACAAAGACCATAAAAGAAATGCCATCAAACATGAATCAACTCCAAAATGTATCACTAACATATACTACAGGGATGAACACATGAGTATGGACAAGGCACAAATCAAGTCCAGCTACAAGTTGCAGACTCAAAGCAAACATGACACCAAGCTACAAAACTCAATGGCAATGAAGACAACAGCAATAATATACACAAGTGCAGATGATCAGATATGGGCCAAAATCAATATAACCAAGGCCAAGCACAGTGGACTCATGTCGAAACAGCAAGTCAGTGGCAAGACACAAACTACAGTGGACAGACCAGAGTGCAACAGTGCACGAGTACAAGAAACTTGAATTCAATTGCAACAACTCAATGGACCAAACTGCAAGTACAGGAGGCAACTCAATAAAAACATGCTCAGGTCAGAGACAACACAGTGAAAGTTCACAAGTGCAGACACATAGAGCAGTCATAATGAAACTGCAGTGAAGACCTGAAGGCAACATGAAGAAATATACATGCACCAGTGATGAAAGCTACAAGATACACAAGTTTTCCAGTGATACAAATGCAACACAGTGAGAACAACAATGAATACTGCAACATGACCAATTGTCAAAACTGCATCAATCACAAATGCAATGCAAGTGGAGTAATGGGTGATACTGTAACAATAAACTCAACCAAGACAAGTATTGCAGTAATGAATGCATCACATACACAACATCAAAGTGACACAAATGTAGAACTGACAAATGTATCAACTCAACTACAGCCAGTGCCGACATGAACAGAAGTTCTGAATCAACAATGCAGACACAAGTCAGTTGCAACATGAAACAAGTACATGAAGACCAACGTCACAGTAAACATGCAGATGAATAGAAGATAGTGAGCATATATTTTTGTATAAAATGCAAAGTTCAGATCTACAGAATGGGGATGAGCTCGACCGAGTAAAGTATGCAGCAGAGATGATCGAAGTTAAAAATAAATCGAAGTCAGAATTTAATGAAACTCAAATTTGTAATCTTTGAAATAGTCAGCAAAATTAAAAAGGGAAAGTGTCTGTTACAAGAAGGATCGAACGCTCTCAATTCAAAACCGTGATTATCAAGTTAAAACATATCAGGAAAGCCGTGAGTATCACGTGTAACAAAATCAGGAAAGACGTGCGCATCAGGCAATTAAGAATTTAGGAAAGTATCAAGTTAATTCGAATGAATTCAAGTGTCTCAAATTCATATAAATACAATCCCAATTCATCATCATTGGCCATCGAGTTCAATCAAGTGCAATCAAGTTAAAGCAAGCAATTGAACCAGTAACGAAAGTAATACATACCGCAATTTAGTGAACTCGATCAAGAGAAGCAGCTGCAAACAATTTGCAATCTCGAAGAATCAATTATCAGAGAACAAGCGACGCAAGTCTTCGGTCATCAGAGAACGAACATGAGAAAGATCATCAGAGAACGAGCTAGCAACAGTAATCAATCATCAGAACGAAGCCCTAATTCGAGAAAGAAGCCGAAGCCCTAATTCGACAATAAGAGGCCGACATTTTTCACAAGCAAAAGAAAAGGAGACGGTGAAATTCAAGTGGGCCGGCCTTTATTATTAAAGGGGAATTAGTTTTTATTTAGGGTTTAATTTTTAGAGGGTTTTTTCTTATTTTTTAATTGAGCAAAAATTACGCATTCAAGTCTGTATTTTAATTTTTGCTCCTGTTTTAATTTTTGAAGTTGTTTTTTCTTTTCGAGTCGAAGAATCTGTAAATCACCACCTAGGGATTAGGTAGTGTCAGATTGTCTATTTAGAATTAGTTCAGTGAGCAGGGAGTGCGAGTTTGCAAAGCTCTATAGGCGGGAGCAGTGTTTGCGAGTGAGCGAAACTCTATAGGCGGGAGCAGGGTGTGCGAGTCTAGTAGAGTGTTTGTGAGCGGGAGCAAAAGGGTCTGCGAGTCTAGTAGAGTTGTTGTAAGCGTGATACTGTTTAATTCTAATAGAAATCTGTGAATGCAGCAGTAGGCAGGGGTTGCCGAAGCTGGGTAAATTTTGTGTGTGATTTACTTTTCAGCATATTTATTTCTGCTATTATATTTCTGTGTTTAATTCGAGAAAATTTGCTATAACCCTATTCACCCCCCCCCCTCTAGGGTTAATCTAGATCCTACACACCAGTAATAGCCCAAAACCATTATCTGGTCAACTTCAAATTACTCTCACGATCGCAATCTAAAAATTGTGATATAACTTGTAAAAATCAAGATTTCAAATGGGGATTCAGATTATATAAATAAAGTAATGGATTGTGATGATTAAAATTTACAAGTTTTTAGTTTTCCACTATTCTTACTAAATTTTTAGATAGTTTCAAACTTATAATGCTTAAATATAATTTTAAAACTTCGATTATGTATAAACAAACATATCTTATTTGAATCTCACAGCCTAAAAGAGATTACAAGAGGAGATTTGAATATTTTTTCTAAATTTTAAAACTGTAAACAAGAACAGAGGGTATATCTATACATATAGACATGCATACTTATAATATTTCATATTAATAGCATACAGGTCCATTTTCACTCATGCAAACAACTTACCACATCATTTTTCATAAGATCATCACATACACTAGTTAAACCAGGTGTTGCCATGCTTACTCAGCTGTGATTTAAAAGAACAAAGAAAGCTTTTGATCTAGAGTTTGACTTTGAAATGATATGCTTGCTTTAGGTTTGAACTTTGCTTACTTTTGCTTTGATTACTTTATGGTTTTGGTTTGTTGAATCTGATTCTTGTGGAGTTGATTTGTGCTTGATGATTTAGGTTAAGATTTGAGATAGTATTTGCTTTTAAATTTTCTAGTTTGTTTGTTTTTGTTACAGGCTTTGATTGTTTAGTTTTGAAAATAATTCACAGGTTTTTGTTTCATTGTTTGAAAATGGGAAGATAGAAAAAGAAATGAAGAGAAGAGATAGATGTTTATATAGGCTTAATTAGGGTTTATTAAAAATAAAATAAAATAAAAATAACATTGTGACACTTGTTTAAATTAGCTTAAACTTGTAATTACATAAAACAATTTGTTTACGTTTGTTATAATGCATAGAAAATTAGCTTACATTTGTTATTTTGTATATATATTTTTATTATCATTTTAATTTATTTGTATTTTATAAATGTCTTAAGTGTTTTGAATATTTAAACTTCTCTTATATTTTTCTATTTATAATTTTAAAAGTAGATGATATAAAATTCAAATTATACACTTATAAATAGTTATACAAATATACTAATTATATATATATATATATACTTTATTTATATTTTTAAATTGTTTTCATCAAACGTTTATATTAAATTTTCAATTTAGTAATTACTTTCCTTAATTTATAAAAATATGATCTTTTAAAGAAAATATTATAAAACAAATTATATACTAATAAAATCTTATACATACATATTTTATATCCAATTTATTTTAAGATAATTATTTTTTGAATTTCCATTTCAAATTTAATTTCTAGTTTAATTTAAAATCAACTCATATATATACACACACATTTAAAAAAACACAAAATTAATTTGTTTGTAATTAATAATTAAAATCTTCTTATATATATATATAAACAATTATTATTATTTGTTTTTTAAAAGAATAATTTGTAAATTTTAAGTAATTATATTAGGAGATTATTAAATAAATATTTATCCAGATATAAATATTTATTTCAGATTTATCTGTTCAATCTATAAATCAGTATTCCTATTAATTAACCCAGTTATTTATCAATTAACAGATATCGCAAAATCTGGGTTATCACATTATAAATATCCTACAAAATAGGCAGGCCCTCAAACAACCACTTAATACCTCAAGACCATGAACTAGGCCCCACGTATTATAACCCATACTCATAATGATGTATCACATTAGTCCGACTATTCATAGGAACTGCTAGCCAGATTAACTTGGTAGAGTTACCCTATAGAATTTGGGACTAACTTTGCAACATTGAAAATATTTATTGTAGAAGATGTCTCATATCAATAAGAAGTATACACAACCGTTGGCAGCCTCAAAATGAAGGCCAAACTTCTGTCATGCAACTCCACTAACCTCACATCCCTATGACTTGCCATAATTTACATATTCTCAATACATGTATAATACTCATCTCACAATTTCATAAATAAGGCCTTATAAGGATCTTTCTTATTGCACCTCAAAATATCAATTACCTTTCTAAAGGGGAAAATTAATGACAACTACTGCCTAATTAACTGCGTAATTATATGCCATAATTATACATTTATTACGCTATAGAAATAAATATATATTCATGCCTAATCAACTCTAACATGCGGTTTATATGCTTGAAACTAGTATTAAATGTCAATTCTTTTAACCATAATACTAATACAAGTCCTTTTCCTTCAAATTCTCAGGATTTCAATATCTATAACAAGGGATTAAATATTCATATCCAAAACTACAATACATAGCTTGTAAAAATAGAAACCCAATTTACTACACCAATCTTAGAACATCCTAAACAATAGGAATTGCAATCCTAACTTCATATTCTATTCAACTCCTCATTTACACAGAAATAAACGAATGAATTTTGTGTGGAATAAGTGATGTAAACTACAAATGGAATTCGTACTTTAAACCTTATATTATTACTAGAAACTCACAATTTGAATCAAAGAAGGAGGAGAAGTGGATTAGACTATGAAATTATTAGAAATTGCAGAAAAACATAAATTCCATCAAATTAACATAAATAATTGAGAATCTCCATCTATAATTGATATTTCAAAATAAAAAGGAATTTTGGGGGATTTTATCTATTTTGTTTTCATAATTCCAAAATCCCTAAGGCATATTTAAATCCATAGATATATACTAATCAATTGCTGAAATAAAAATACTATGGTTTCCACTCATAGGTTATCCTTAGCTTCTCTTATATGGATTTGTAACACCAAAACAACTCTTTTCCATGATCTCCTTCTTTCGATACACACATACACACACAGCGAAGGATAGGTATACATATGGTTTTGTTAGATTCAAAGAGGTTGGAGGAGAAGAAAATATATTAAAAGAACAATTAGAAAAGGATTAGAATCATTACATGAATTTCTAATTGAAGTTATGAATCTAACTGAAGCGGGAAAATGGCAAAGGTTTGAGGTATTTTTCAAATATTTATGAATAAAAAATGGAGAGGATAGGGTCATATTTATAGAAGATGAAATGGACAAGAACCGTAGGATCGAGTTAGGTGAAAAATAGACAAATCTGGAATGTTTAATAGCATAAAAACCTAGCCGCTGCCATGACCAAGCGGTTGAACCCTTCCTTTCAAATGGTCGACTCCTAGGGATCGACTCTTTCCCTTTATTTTGAAAATATTGAACTGTTACTTTTAATTAACTTCATTCCCTAAATAACTTTAACGTTAATTGATTAACTTACTTAACCCTTAATTAAACCTATCGCTAATTTTTTTAATTCAACCCCTAGATTTAAATACTTAATTGAATTTTGAATTCAAACTAAACTAAATCTGAAAACTTTAAACACTCATAACTTCTTCGTTTGAGCTCCATTATGAACATATTATATGTGGAAATTGATCAAAATTTCACTAAGAATGCAAGGGCATAACTTTTGTGGTCAAATTCCAATTTTGACAAAATTTACATTTTTATCCCTACCCTAATTATTCGAATTTCTCTAAATTTACTTATCTAATTAGGGTTGCTTTTACAGGGTACTTCAGTTTGGTTCATCACATTCATTAGCATTTAACATATTTGCATCCATTAAAGAACCGTAGAATGGATCATATTTCTTATTAGTTCAATTCTTCCACTTAAATTCGATGTCATTCCAGCATTAAGTCTCTTTTTAATTTTTTCAAATAGACCATTAAAATCAACTCTTTTCAGTTATAAGCCAGTAAAGGGAATCCTTAAATATTTGAATGGTAAATTTCAGAATTCCACCTTAATTATTCTAGAAATAGCTGCTTTAAGATTAGCTCCTTTGCTGAAAAATAATTTTGATTTTAGCTCATTTACTATTAGTCCCACATGTTTCTCTAACTTTTCCATTACCTGCTTTATGTTGTGTGTATTTTCTATTGTTGCTTTGGAAAATACCAAAAGATCATTGGCATATAATAAGTGATTTACCATAGGATTATTCTTATATATAGGGGTTAACTTCTCTTTTAAATGTTCCAGTTCAAAGATTGTAGAAAGATATTCCATCGTAATGATGAACAAATAAGGAGATAGAAGATCCCCTTGTCTTAAACCCCTATTGCTCATCATAAACCTATATGGAGAGCTATTGGTCAATATAGAAAAAGTGGGAGTTGTTATACACTTGTAAATTATTGAAATTAAATTGTCTGGAAACCCTATGGCTTGTAGAACATGGCATACAAACCCTCTATTAGTTTTATCATATGCTTTCTGTAAATCAACTTTGAGATAGAGATTATTAGATACTTTCCCATAAAAGTTCTGACCATCTCATAAACTAGAAGGAAATTTTCGTTTATATTTTTGCTTAGGATAAGGGCATTTTGATTATGTGAGAGTAGATCATTCATATAGCCGTTAATTTCGTTGCAAAATTTGGCAATTATTTTATGTATATGACATTGTAACATGAGATGGGCCAATATTCATTTATAATTCTGTTGCAAACAATTTTTTGCAATTTGATTTGTCCACTAAGAAGTATTATATGGCATGCTCCAACAATTTCTGTCATTTCCATGATATTGTATGAAATATGAAACTCCATTCAATCACTATTCCATAATTTTTTTTCATACACTATTATTTTCAGTTGAGGGCTTTAGATTAAATATCTTGAACTCAAAGAAATTAATCTCATAGGAAACATTTTTCTATATGAAAAATACATTTGGAATAAAAATTACATTTCACATTCCATATTAAGTATCATTTAGTATTTTATATAAATTTTTGTTTCCAATATATCTTCATGAAGCAGAAGTGACTATTCGCTCTCTTCATCCCAACTGTGCCTAAGTTATATCCACACTCATTAATTCAATTTCCATTCCAAATGGCCGAACTATTCAAAAGCAAACCCATACTACAATACTTAAAGTATTCTTTATCAAAAATGCATTTGATCATCCTTAACATCTAAAGAATGTCGAATATGTTTGCATTTCACACAAACTGATCAAACTTACATTTTTGCGGTTGAATTTCTTGGTACATCTTATAGCTCTTTGTCCAGTGATACATCTGACACGATAAGGTCCTTATTATAATCAGTCATATTGAATACACAATATCATATTATGGTTTACTTGCTTATTTCGAATGAACTAATTTCATCAAAGTTTCATACATTACTAATCGTGACTATTCACTGTATAACATTTATATGTGATCAAATATTGATCAAATATCCATATTCTTGGATTGCTTTTAAATTTAATTTTTTTATAGAAGAAAATATATGGTCTCGCACAAATAAATATTTAAGCGATTGAGGCACGATTGTTTTAATGGTTGTATAAATTTGATCTTACGTAGGTCTCGAAGTCGTAGCATACCAAAAGGTCTATTCATAAGTATATTTTATATTTCTTTACCCATATTTATCTAGTTTATTTGTATATTTTAACAGATAAATATTTTATTAAATATAATGAATGCAAAAATTTATCTAAGAAGATTATTTTAGCTTTATATAATATATATTTTTACAATATTGGAAAAGTTAAATTATTCATTTCATTTTTGTAATAAGGCTTACATTATATTTTTATGTTTCTCAAAACCTAAAAAAACATATAAATATTTTAGTTTCTCTAGTAGACATTAGGATTTGCTTGCGTTGGGATTCTGATATTGAGGACGATCAACAAATCATATGTGTAACGAACTAGATTTTCGACCCTCGAAAATCGACACTAATACGTCCACTATATCACATGTCGAATATTTAAATGCCGAAAATATCGATTTGTTATGATGAAAGAAGAAGGTAGAAGATAGAAGAAAACTAAACAACACAGAATCTCACAACGCAGCGAATAATATATAATACAACAATGATCTTTACAAAAACGAAACATCTTTATTCATATATACAACATTAGAGTACACTAGACTTATCCTAAATTTGGACAGTTATAACACTTGTCCGCATATTGACAAACATACAGACTCTATAATACAGCGGAAGAAAAATATATGTGAATAAGTCTTAACATCCAGCTCCTTTCCAACTCCAAAGTATCCATCCAAACATGGGAAAACATGCTCGGTCTGACCCGAGCATTACATGGAATAACGCCCCGATCAGTCTGGTAAACCAGCGTGAGTAAAATCGATAACGAATAACAACCAAACTGATTCTCTACATTTGAAAACCTTTCAAACAAAGGGTATCTCGTAAGACCACACCGTATATAAAAACAGATGGGTTTTTACCTTACGATAACCTAAACATTTTATATCAAAATCCAGTGATATCATCATAGTGTCAAGGTTTAAAGTAAATAGATAAAATAGCTGAAATGCTTGCATCTTTCATTCCAACATACTAGGTTCTACAATCGAAAATGTAAGGCACATATTGGCGATTGGATTCCATACTATGACAAGGTAAGGGACTACCTTCCGAAGGTACATCTCTAGATAAATGCACCAGGGTCTGGCTAGAACATCTTATACCCCTGCCACATAGGACTGACTTACCACTTGACTAGTATTACCAAATATGGTCACTCTGCTTGGGCCCCGAAGCATACAAGAATAGATAATGACTGATCTAAATTTGGAACGACTATACCTTACTTGGGAGCTACCCACTTGGCCCTACTGCATGCTTTATTTTTGTCATTTTTCAGTTGATGAGGCTTGAAGTTACGATTACCTTTCTAAATAGAAATCCATCTTGGAATGCTAACACTTCCCTCCAGGCATCAATGCAATGCCGACATTCATCCATACAAGTTTTTTTCTAGGTCTTAGCGAAACCAAAGGCAATAACTCTGCTACATCCATTTTGGAATCACCCTTAGATTAGTAGCAGTAGCCCTTACACTTCAAGAGCACCGTCTTCAATCATCATCAAGATGTCTTACACTCGAACATACATGTTGGTTTGGAGTGGTTTTCGGATATATAAATCCGATCCCGGTCTCTCCGTACCTATAACCGATAATTTCTAATTGACTCATGCCCAGTTCTTTTGGAAGTGAGTATTCAAGACCTTATTGGGAACCTCGAATTTACATTCACACTTCCTAAGTCAAATTGGGTCAAACTTGATAGTCGATTATTTAACCATCATAAACAAACATCCAATCATGATTTAAATTTCTATGGGATCCACTAAGCCTTTATTAATTCTCTTTAATTAAACAGATACTTTATAAAATATGATCAAAAGAACTTTTCAAACACTGCTTCCAAACTACTAACGTTCCCTTTAAACTTGGAAATAATTCACATTATTTACCAAAACATTTTGGAAATTCCTTTCAAAATTCCATATGAAATGGCCAACAATTCCATTTTAAAAACATCACCAATAATTAAACCCATTTACTTCTTCCAAACCTCTTTATAAATTTTTCTACTAGATTTAAAGTTCCTTTGAAATCTCCAAAATGATTTATAAATCTCTTTCAAATTTAAAACTCTTTATAAATCATTCTTTATAAAACCTTTATAAAATTTTCTTTACAAAATATCATTTACAAATTATCTTTTGTAAAACACTTTAAGTAAACCTTTAGTAAAATCCCTTTATAAACAAGTTATTACTTATAAATTACTTTACAACATAATAGGACGACTTGGAAATCATTTATAAACTTTAAACTCTAAAATTTATTTAAGAATTGAAGTTAATTCAAAAACATAATTTATAAATTCAGAATCATACTTTATAAATTCAAAAAGAAGCATAGTAATTCCGATGGTACTAATTTAAGTTACCATTTACTTTCAATTCCAATTCACTTAACAGTTATTAACACAAGTATGTAAATAAAACTCATATCCAAATCAGGGAATAACATGTCAATATAAAGTAACTACCATATACATGTCCAAATAACATAATACTAGGAGGGTGATTTGTCCTGCAAATAGATGCCCAAACAAAATCATTACATACAGTACAATGATGATTTATTCTACTAACATATGTGCACATAATCAACGATCAATTTATAACAGAATGGGAGTTTATTCTATGATTCTATATCCACAACAATCAAACACTTACCCCATAGCAGAATGGTGATTTATTCCACTATTAGATATCCAAACAATACAATCAATCACGATTGTAATTAATTCATAGTTATTTGCCTACTTCATGGTATCAACGCTCCAATTCTTGTATCAAAACTATCCATGGAACAGAAGTTCCCTTTAAACGATTCGATCATTAGAAAATTAGGATTTAAAACTTAAAACTCCCTTTTTAAAATAATTGAATTTAGGTTAAACTCTTTATTAGATCACAATTAAACTTAATTAAATCCTAATTTAACTTAACTAATAATTAGACCTTTTAATAATTAATTAACCCATAATTAATTATTAATTAACCCATAATTAACTATTAATTAAACCCAAATTAATAACTTACTAACTAATAATAATTAATTAACCTTCATTAATAATTAAATATTAATTAGTCTTAATTATTTAATAAAATAATAATAGTAAAATAATTTTTAATTAAGACTTTAATAATAAATTAAATCTTAATTAATTAAAAGTTAATTAATAAGAAATAATTAACCTTTAACCAAATAAACATTTACTTAAAATTAACCCTTAATCAAGTAATAATTTAGCAAAATAATTAACCTTTAATTAAAAAATAATTAATTAAATAATTTAAACTACAATTGAATACTAATTAAAGTAATTAAAATTGTTAAAGACAATTAATTACCATTTTCAACCTAAGTAACTCATTAATTAAAACTTCATAATTAATAAATGATTAACTTACTTAACTAAAATTACTTAATACTAATTATTTAACCTGATTACTTAATTAATTAATAAATAAATATTCTTAATTAACCAATTAATTTTAATTAATAAACCTTCTTAACTATGTTAAAAATAACTTAAGTATTGCTAACTTATTTTGAAAAGGGTTTCCAAAACATTTTTAAAAGAAAACTTAGAACTTGAAAATTTGAGAAAAAAAGGGCATCCATAGCGACTATCGATGTGGGTGCAATAATCTTGGATCATTTTTAAGTTATTATCCCAAAACTAAAACTTTTCACTCTTATTTACTAAAGGAAGAAATTTTTAAACTTTAGTTAAGTTTGAAAACAAATTCAAGAAAAAAAATAAAATCTTTATTAAACAATAAGTAAATGATTTGCATTGCAATCGGATCTCAAGTCCACTTCACTTTCAAGATACTACCTTCTATATTCACATAATCATGTATCCAAACTCACATACACAACAACCCAATTTAATAACATGACCAAATCTCAGCCTATACCGATCATCATTTAAACATATCTATTTGACTGCAGATGCTAACCATACATTAGCACTAATCAACATATTTCAAACATACCAAGAACTAATCATATGCGACATACATATAGCTTTAAAATCGACATAATATATAAGATATTTCTTTCCACATAAATTAGGAATTTACTCACCTTAAAGCTTGAGAAATCCCACTCGAACCCTAAAAACTAAGCTTGAAAATAGGTCACTTTTCCATGGATTTTTGGACCATTTACTCTCGGATTTTTTAAAAGTGATCAAAAGAAAAGTGTTAGATTATCGTTCATCTATCGTTTAAAAAAATAATTACTCAAAAAGGTTAAATTTTGAGGAAGTTATGGCCAAAACAGTGAGGGGTATTTTCAGATATCAAAATCTAGGTTCAAAAATACTCTTGCAAAAAATGAATTTTTAGAGCATCTAAGCTCCAAATCAAAAAATGTGCTAAACTACAAAATCGTAGCCGCTGGAAATATATATGGTTTGTAAAAAATAAAATCTTAATTTGATGGAGTATATAAGAATTTCTGGCCACAACTGGGGTAAAAATAGATGAATTTGAATGGAAAAGGAGTTTGAAGCTAAGTTTAAAAGGTTTTAAAAAGTTCAAAACTTTAAAATGTTAAAGGAAACCATTGAAGAGTTTTGAAGCTTTAGGAAGAAGAGACTTAGAAAAAAAAATTGAAAAAAGAACGAAAAATGGAAGAAAGAAATAAGAGAATGCTTTTACATATATACATAATAATTTATAATAATCTTGTCTAGTCACATCACTCCTTTTATAAATATATTTTTATATCTAATTATTATGTGTTGTCACATTAGTCTTTATATATTCATATACATATATATATATATATTATTTTTTGTTGTCACATCACTCCCTTTATATATATGTAACAGCCCTAGTTTTAGATATTTATTTTATTATTAATTATTTAGTTTCAAAGTATATTTTATATAAATTGTGTCTAAAGATATAGTTTAATTATTTAATTTGAAGATATATTTTATAAAATTGCATATGTCAATAAAATCTAATAATAACTGTGAAATTTTAAGCTAAGTTAAACAGTTGAATTTCGCGTTCAAAAGACGCGTCAATTATAGGGTATAAGTGACGTAATAAAACGTGTGTTTTTAAAATGTTATTTTTATAAAAATTTTTTTTTTTTTTTTTGATGTTTTGGACTGCGTCTGTTTAGCGTAGTGTAAAAATCATGTTTTCGTAAAATTTTGGAGAAAAATATCAGTCAGAGATTTTATAACAAACGTTACGTTGCATTAACTGACAGTCTGATTTTAAATAAATTTGTATACGTTTTTCTAAGCTTTGCATAAATTCTTGCCATTCCATTTATTGTTTTCAAACTAAAATCAAATAAATAAAATGAAGTAAAAACTTAACATGGAAGTAACGTGTGAGACAAAAATCCAAGGAGAAATTTGTGCATGCCTAAATTGATACGATACATATCAACTCTTTCGTTCATCCTCTGATGTATACTTACCTTTATTTCTCTCCATATCAACGTATGCCTTAATTAAACCTTTTGTAAATCAAAACTGAATTGAATATGAGTTTGCCTTTCCTTTTCTCAGAAATAAAATCATGCATTGATAACTTCCCTTGTTTATTTCTTCAATCACGTATAAGCATTTATTCAAAGAGAAAACTGAAGCAAATCTCTCGGCCTTCCAGTAAATTCAAAAACTTATAATTTTTGCAAACTGAAAAAAAAAAAAGAACATAAAGTTACGTACAAACTTTATATCCAGGCTTATATCACGCAACTTTTCATTTTGTACGTTTCTTTTTAAAAAGTTTTGCATTAAGTCTGGCCAGTTTGTTTATTAAATCAAACATAGGAGAATCAAAGCATGCTGAAATCACGCATGCATATTTACATATTTTCAAACTTTATATGTTGTGTAACTGCCTAAATCTTATATCACGTAAACATATTTATAACTTTTGTAACTGAAAGCTTTAAATCTCTACAGCTTCCTCTTTTTCCCCTGTGTTTTTGCCTATGATCTAGTATGGTATCTGCGAACGTCCAAATACATTTGTAAACATATTTAATACAAATCAAAATTTATGTAAATATAAATGAATCATCACACACGTATTCATATTTATATATATAAAACTGATACTTTAAACCATTTAAGCTGCTTGCCATTTTCTCCCCATTTGTCCATTTGATTCCGCCTCAAACAAATCCTTTTATCTGCAAATCATCAATCTAAAATCACGCCTACATTAAATAGTATAAGATTTTGAAATCAAAGCTTCTCATAAAAATTGCAGTTATCGCATGCATTAAATCTAGATTTCAATTGGCAGTTTTAAATCACGCATTCATACTTAACCTTGCCTATCTTTTCAACTTCTCAATTCCCATGTATATCTCTCTATTTCATCTTTATTATGCAATAAATAAATAAATAAATAAATAAAATTTTCCGTTCCTAATCACACATATATACAAATCCAAGAGCACGGGGAAATTTTAAGTAACGCTCGTAATTTTGTTGTTTATTTTCCTCCACTAATCACGCAAGCTTTGTTTATATAAAGTAACGTGCATATCAACTCCTTTCTCCCATCTTCAATTTTCCAGTCACGCAAACCATTTCGTCCAAAATCAATGCATGTTTTAAATTCCATCAGCATTTATTTCTCCATAATCAAGCTGCCTCATCTTTTGCCTTTAATCACGCAGACTTGAAGGAATTCACAATGAAAAAAAAAAGGCTGATACGTTATTCGCAAGCCTTGCCTATATATATCTTTCATTCCTCTACATCTCTTTTATTCTGCCTTTCTTCCTCTATAGCCATCAGGTATATTTTCTTTTCTTCTTCAGTCTTTTTGTTTTTCCTTTCCTTCCAGTTTCTTTTTTTTTCTTTTCACCCTTGTTTGCTCGGCCATTTCTCCCACCATGTGCCAGTAGGAATATAGATGCTAGCTTGAGTCTGCGTAGGTCTTAGAACTGTGTAATCTCTTGGAAAGGCATGTGTTTTGTGAAGGTTAGAAGATTTTATCTATACATTTTAAGGGATTGTCTGTTTTGAATTTGGAGAGGAGTAATGCCCATAATTATTTTGGTGATTGAAGATCTGTGATTAGTAGTCTAGGCAGGTCATATAAAAAGAAAAGAATTATATATAGAAAAACAGGGCAGTGAATATTTTCAGAGGGGAAGTCCTTGTTTTGTTTATCTATCATAATACTGGTTAGCATGAGTGTAAGTGAGTTGCCTGTTTTAGTTTATAATTTGGAGATTGTGGAAACCATTTGTGAAAAGATGAAGGGGTAGGATGTACATGTTGTATCTCTGTGTATATGTTGGTGTCAGTACTCGTATGCATCAGTGGAATTTGCAGTAGAAAGTAAATATAAATAGTAGGTAGGCAAGAAAAACATGCAGGTAGGTTTCAGTAGATGATTCTTTATGTGTACTTGAGGTATCAATAGGAGTTGGACATGTTGAAAGAAGAATATATAAAAAGGCTTCAGTGTTGGTCAAGTAGAAGTGGCCTCAGTTTCGTTCGAAGCAATTATATGATTCCCGAAGAAATTCCCAGATTGTCTCGAAGCAGAGGCGTTCTTGACTCGAAGTCTGGCATGAGATTACTCGAAGCATATAAGGAGGTGACTCGAAGTAATTTGTAGCAGTCACGAAGCAGTGGTTTGCCTGTACAGATGCCTGGGAAGTTATATTTAAGAAAATTTATATTGTCTAGAAATGTTTTAAAGTTAAGTTTAAAACTTAAAATGAAACTGAAATGCTTCAGATCTGCCTGGGAAGTTTTGAATCTAAGGAAATCTATCTGTAAAGTGATGTTTTAGAACTAAACCTAAAACGTAAGATTAAAACTGAATACAAGAGTTAAATATATGAATGAAGTAAGATATATATGGATGAAGTGTGTGGTATTGTATGGGTTGGTTTGAGCGTGCATATACACGTATCAGTTGATCGGCCTGGGAAGTGTACTGGAAAATTTGAAATGTGGAGTTCGAACATCTTGGTATATAAAGCCACTTTGACATGTTTTGATGCCACGGTGCATGCTTAGCCATGCTGTATTGATGAAGAGGATACCCTGTGACAGTTCGAGCCTGGAAAGGAAAAAGAGATGAAACCAATTTTGCAAGTATATAGGTTAAACTGGAATTTTAGTAAATAAGAGAAAAGAAAACTGGGGAGGTAGGCTGCACATATATGTGCAATGTGCATGAGAAAACTAGGCAGTGGAGTGATGCACGTGCGTGCACGTATCCGTGTCACCGTACATGGAGAAAGAAAAATTTATGTGTACGGGTGTTCGTAGTTAACATCTTGCCGTAATTGTTTAGGGAAAATTTTCGTCGTAAATTTTGTGTGTTAGCACGAGGCACATATTTTGGGTATATTTAGGTCACATTATACGGTGGAGTGGTCGAGCAAGTCAAAACAATTTCCGTTCTATTTTAATCCTTTCTTGACCATACATTCTAAAGTCGCGTTTCAAAATATTTGAATTTGTTCTAGATTTGAATCTAGGCGACATCAGGAGAAATTTGATCGTTATTTTCTGTCGGTCTTTACCGGTGAATCGTCGTTTTGAATTCAAATTTTCTGCAACTTTCAGGTGAGTATTTCTCACCAGACATACGTATTTATATTTCGTAAATTATTGCAAGTGTATGTGTAAAATTTTATGTCACTATTATCTGTCTGTAGTGTAATATAAAATGATGAACCCCATTTAAATTGACACCTCATCAGTTATTATCTGTTGTATTATATCTGCAGTTATATTATGTTATTGTTTATTTACTGCTTAAATCACACTGCAAGTTCCCTGTTATACGTAGATTGTTATGGGCTGAAATGATAGGCCTAAATGATTATTATTGTTAAATTATGCTGTTAACTGTTAAACTGTTAAACTTGGGATTGCGGGTTTGAAATGATAGGACCCGGGATATTTGTAAACTACGGATTGAAATGATATAAATCCGTACCACTTGACCTAGGCTAGAAAACTATATACAGGCCCGTGGTCCTTATAATATTTTCTGAAATATTTAAAATTATTTTGGAAGTTAAATATTTGATTTATATCTTTAAAGGAATTTATATTGATTTTTAATAAGTTATAAATAAAGAAATAAATAAATATTTGAATAAATTTATGGAATATAACTTATTTGGTAAATCGGGATTTTGAAAGAATAAGATTTCAGTTAATAAATGAATAAATAAATAGGTTATATTTGGAAATATTTATCAAGTTAAACAATCTATTACAGCATTTAAATGCTGTCTTTTGAAATTTGACTAGTTTTACCCATAACTTTAGGTAGCATTTCCTAAGTGCTATGGAATCTAGAATTTGATTGCTCTAAAATTTATGGAATTTGATAAATTTTATTTTACCTTAAGTTTTGGAAAAACTTAAGACATAATATTTATAACTGTATTTTCCTAAATAAATTAAAGATAAATATTCTGGTATTAAGTAAATTTTGGGAAAAATTTAATGGTTAAAATTTGGAGTTTTATTTATGGAAATTATGGGAATATTCAAGACTAAAAATATAAAACATTGATTTGTGAAAGAATAAAACCCAAACTAAGTTTTGAATAGTAAATACTCCAATTGGATATATATAAAAATTGAAATGGTTTTGGGAACATAAAGGGATATTTAAATTATGGTTAAACTTTAAATAAAGAAATATATTTGTGAAGCTATGTAAATTATCTTCTTTACAAAGTAACCATAAAGTTAACCCATTTATATATATACCGTTGAATGTCCAAACCATTGTGTTTGGGAGTTATGGATTTAAGTAAAGTTTCCAAAACATTATCCTTTGAAGATATAATTCAAATATTTGGTCTCCAGATATTATAAACAGTATGGTTTTGGAAAGAATTATATTTGAATATAACGATATCCTATTGTTTTGGGTTTTAAAATGATATCGTATCTATAGTTTTGAAATGGAAATGTTTATTCTGATTTAAAGTATAAACTGTTTTTAAATAACCACGGGTTATAATAACGAAGGGTTGGCAAAGAGACCGGGATCGGATATGGACATACTCTCTGTCGATACCGAAAACCACTTTGACTAACCGTGTACGCGGTGGAGATTCCAGAATGAAGTAGGTTGGTGGTGACGGTTTCTTGAAAGGTATATACGTGGACCCGACTCCCGTGAGTTGGCATAAGGTGGCTAAAACAGGAGCGATTCTCGGATTAATGAGGTAGCTCCTCTGATCGAACGCACTTCTTCGTATACCATTCTATTGCTTATGTGATTGTTTGGGTGCACCCTTTGATTTAGGAGTGTTGTTCGAGGTGGGCGGTTGCTGCGGCTTCGCGTTACCACCGGTCCGGATAGCAATTGGTATATCTACCCTGGCATTGCCTAGTTGTGCCGTGTCACCTACCATATCGAGCCTTGTACGAGTTTGGTTTTCTCTCGTAGCCCGTGTGGTATCCTCTAGTTGCTTCCCGAGTAGGAGGAGCTATGATATTGGATGGACTACTGGGACTATTACGTGTTAAGGGCTATATGGGTAACCCCTTAATGCTAAGAAATAAGTATGTTTACTTTATAAATAGACACTATTATAATAGCGCAATATACTACATAGTAAATAGTTTAACGGATCCTTAGAGGATGGGCGGTCCCAGGCATCCTTTGAGTTACTTGCTATATATTACAGTACACTTGATTTAGCTTACATTATATAAGTATGTATGTCCTGACTCGAGTGTTTTGTTTTATTGTACGCTCGGGTCAGCCTGAGTTGCAGCTTCAGTTTCTTCTCCGTAGCTAGGACACTCAATAGATCATTCGTGCTATTGGAAGTTGTTTCAGCCTTTATCCTTTCTGGAATTCAAGACTTTGAAGACTCTCTATCTGTGTATGTTAAAATTTGTATTGAGGATTATAGACAATGTAAGTTCTGTTTTGTAAAGATGTATCAGTGGCTTCATGAACCACTAAATTTTTAATTTCCGCTGCGAGATTCTGATATCTGTGTATGTGATTCTGCGATTTATTTACTGTATATTCCGAGTTTTGCCAAATTTATTCTACAATCTATTATTTTGAACTATTCCAGCTCGACATGTTCTATTATTGTCGAATTCGAATGGTACAAAATAGTGGGTCGTTACAGCTGGTATCAGAGCTTTGGCTCTAGGCAAACTCAGAATATATGGTAAATTTGATTTACAGAATCACCTTCATTTGAGATTGAATCTCTTCCTTTTCGAATTTGGAACATTCCCTGTGGTTCCAAAGTTCACTCGTGTCCCTCACTTTTCATCTACTCAAGATTCTGGAGTATCCCATAACTCCACTTCGGATGATCTTTATAGTGAATTGGCGGTCTCGCCATCGTTCTAATAAAGGGGTGAAACTCCTTTACCATTAGCATTAATTCACCGGAGATTTATATTTATCATCGGTTTATATGCTAGTATCTTTGATTATTCTGAACTCTATCTCTTCGGATCAAATATAGATTTACCCAATCATATCGATCCGACTCTTCAAGTCACGGTTGACCAGATCAAGGTTGTCCGCGATTTATATAGACTTACCCAGTTCCTTATTCTGTTATTTAATCATCGGACCTTCTGATTTTAACTAGCTTGGATTCTATTTGATTTGAGTTCATCAAATTTGAATTTCTATCCTTGTTTTGGAAATTTACTCCTATATTTGAAAGGAAATCTAAAATATATATAAGTATAAATTTTCAGAAATTTTAATATTTAATTTAACTAGTGTCAGGAGATAATAGTTTGATTTTATTTATGGTTTTGTAAACCATGTGTTTGTCTAAATAATTGAATATAAACAATGGTTATAAATTAATTTAGAAACAGAAATGAATATAAAACAAGAACTTGAGAATTCAATTTCTGATGGTTTCAAACTTTGGGATTAAAATTTTAAAAGTATATATTATTTAAAGTATTTTCAAAATAGAAGTTTGTTTCCCAAAGAATTTTAAAAATTTAGTGCTCTTCTCTTTGTCGCAGGAAAATAATTTCGGTGATGACTACAACATCATCGACATTCATTTTCGAGTTTCGAAGTGAAAGACCATTCTGTAGTCTGGCTACAGTATTACCTTGAGATTTTATTTGATTTGAAATTTCTAAAGTATGACTTAATATATATATATATATATATAGATATATAATTTAAATTTGATTGACATATTATGAATATATACTTATTTATCTGTAAATGGTTTGAGGGGAATCAGAAATTTAATTCTTAAAATTTTATCTTAAGAAATTTCAATAAATGGAAAATAAAATTCTGAATAAGAAATTCCAACTGGAAATAATTAAATTTGGAAGTTTTAGTTGTATAATACTCAATTTCATTTCAATATAACTTACCTTGATTTTCAAAAGTTAAAAATGAATTTGGAAAATATACAATATAAAAAGGATTTTATAACTAAAATTCGAGTGTATAACATTTATTATAACCACTCAAATTTTATTTATAAAATAGGTATTCCAAATAAAGTGTTAGGTTATTTGTTAAATTAAGAATTAAGAAAAATGTTGAACTAATTAGAAATATTATTATATCTGCTGTAGCATATTTTAAGTGCTGCTGTTCTAAAAATAAAATATTATGGAAATTTATAACTGAATAAATGAAGATTATTTTAAAAAGGTGTTATGATTTTAGTAGTATTTCCAAATAATAATCTATAAATTTTAATGACTTTCAAAGTATTATGATTTCAAATTTATTATCTTATCTTGTTTTCCAGACTATCTTAAATGTCCTTGGTTTCCCTATCTTCTACGGATTGGGATGCTATCGCTTATACCAGTCTATTTAGAAATCTCTCTATAGTCTTTAGAAATCTTTGTTACTCCTCAGGATCGGGACATTGTCCCATAGACTGACAGTCGAACTGGAAGGGTAAAACCGACTCTAGAAGATCTTCTTCGTGCTTTAAAATCCGGAACCATCCGTTTAAAATACTTGTTATCTAGCTTATCTTCTTTGTTTCTCTTCTTTCGTTCCTTTTCGAGGACGAAAAGTTCTTAAGTGGGGGAGAGTGTAACAGCCCTAGTTTTAGATATTTATTTTATTATTAATTATTTAGTTTCAAAGTATATTTTATATAAATTGTGTCTAAAGATATAGTTTAATTATTTAATTTGAAGATATATTTTATAAAATTGCATATGTCAATAAAATCTAATAATAACTGTGAAATTTTAAGCTAAGTTAAACAGTTGAATTTCGCGTTCAAAAGACGCGTCAATTATAGGGTATAAGTGACGTAATAAAACGTGTGTTTTTAAAATGTTATTTTTATAAAAATTTTTTTTTTTTTTTTTGATGTTTTGGACTGCGTCTGTTTAGCGTAGTGTAAAAATCATGTTTTCGTAAAATTTTGGAGAAAAATATCAGTCAGAGATTTTATAACAAACGTTACGTTGCATTAACTGACAGTCTGATTTTAAATAAATTTGTATACGTTTTTCTAAGCTTTGCATAAATTCTTGCCATTCCATTTATTGTTTTCAAACTAAAATCAAATAAATAAAATGAAGTAAAAACTTAACATGGAAGTAACGTGTGAGACAAAAATCCAAGGAGAAATTTGTGCATGCCTAAATTGATACGATACATATCAACTCTTTCGTTCATCCTCTGATGTATACTTACCTTTATTTCTCTCCATATCAACGTATGCCTTAATTAAACCTTTTGTAAATCAAAACTGAATTGAATATGAGTTTGCCTTTCCTTTTCTCAGAAATAAAATCATGCATTGATAACTTCCCTTGTTTATTTCTTCAATCACGTATAAGCATTTATTCAAAGAGAAAACTGAAGCAAATCTCTCGGCCTTCCAGTAAATTCAAAAACTTATAATTTTTGCAAACTGAAAAAAAAAAAAAGAACATAAAGTTACGTACAAACTTTATATCCAGGCTTATATCACGCAACTTTTCATTTTGTACGTTTCTTTTTAAAAAGTTTTGCATTAAGTCTGGCCAGTTTGTTTATTAAATCAAACATAGGAGAATCAAAGCATGCTGAAATCACGCATGCATATTTACATATTTTCAAACTTTATATGTTGTGTAACTGCCTAAATCTTATATCACGTAAACATATTTATAACTTTTGTAACTGAAAGCTTTAAATCTCTACAGCTTCCTCTTTTTCCCCTGTGTTTTTGCCTATGATCTAGTATGGTATCTGCGAACGTCCAAATACATTTGTAAACATATTTAATACAAATCAAAATTTATGTAAATATAAATGAATCATCACACACGTATTCATATTTATATATATAAAACTGATACTTTAAACCATTTAAGCTGCTTGCCATTTTCTCCCCATTTGTCCATTTGATTCCGCCTCAAACAAATCCTTTTATCTGCAAATCATCAATCTAAAATCACGCCTACATTAAATAGTATAAGATTTTGAAATCAAAGCTTCTCATAAAAATTGCAGTTATCGCATGCATTAAATCTAGATTTCAATTGGCAGTTTTAAATCACGCATTCATACTTAACCTTGCCTATCTTTTCAACTTCTCAATTCCCATGTATATCTCTCTATTTCATCTTTATTATGCAATAAATAAATAAATAAATAAATAAATAAATAAAATTTTCCGTTCCTAATCACACATATATACAAATCCAAGAGCACGGGGAAATTTTAAGTAACGCTCGTAATTTTGTTGTTTATTTTCCTCCACTAATCACGCAAGCTTTGTTTATATAAAGTAACGTGCATATCAACTCCTTTCTCCCATCTTCAATTTTCCAGTCACGCAAACCATTTCGTCCAAAATCAATGCATGTTTTAAATTCCATCAGCATTTATTTCTCCATAATCAAGCTGCCTCATCTTTTGCCTTTAATCACGCAGACTTGAAGGAATTCACAATGAAAAAAAAAAGGCTGATACGTTATTCGCAAGCCTTGCCTATATATATCTTTCATTCCTCTACATCTCTTTTATTCTGCCTTTCTTCCTCTATAGCCATCAGGTATATTTTCTTTTCTTCTTCAGTCTTTTTGTTTTTCCTTTCCTTCCAGTTTCTTTTTTTTTCTTTTCACCCTTGTTTGCTCGGCCATTTCTCCCACCATGTGCCAGTAGGAATATAGATGCTAGCTTGAGTCTGCGTAGGTCTTAGAACTGTGTAATCTCTTGGAAAGGCATGTGTTTTGTGAAGGTTAGAAGATTTTATCTATACATTTTAAGGGATTGTCTGTTTTGAATTTGGAGAGGAGTAATGCCCATAATTATTTTGGTGATTGAAGATCTGTGATTAGTAGTCTAGGCAGGTCATATAAAAAGAAAAGAATTATATATAGAAAAACAGGGCAGTGAATATTTTCAGAGGGGAAGTCCTTGTTTTGTTTATCTATCATAATACTGGTTAGCATGAGTGTAAGTGAGTTGCCTGTTTTAGTTTATAATTTGGAGATTGTGGAAACCATTTGTGAAAAGATGAAGGGGTAGGATGTACATGTTGTATCTCTGTGTATATGTTGGTGTCAGTACTCGTATGCATCAGTGGAATTTGCAGTAGAAAGTAAATATAAATAGTAGGTAGGCAAGAAAAACATGCAGGTAGGTTTCAGTAGATGATTCTTTATGTGTACTTGAGGTATCAATAGGAGTTGGACATGTTGAAAGAAGAATACATAAAAAGGCTTCAGTGTTGGTCAAGTAGAAGTGGCCTCAGTTTCGTTCGAAGCAATTATATGATTCCCGAAGAAATTCCCAGATTGTCTCGAAGCAGAGGCGTTCTTGACTCGAAGTCTGGCATGAGATTACTCGAAGCATATAAGGAGGTGACTCGAAGTAATTTGTAGCAGTCACGAAGCAGTGGTTTGCCTGTACAGATGCCTGGGAAGTTATATTTAAGAAAATTTATATTGTCTAGAAATGTTTTAAAGTTAAGTTTAAAACTTAAAATGAAACTGAAATGCTTCAGATCTGCCTGGGAAGTTTTGAATCTAAGGAAATCTATCTGTAAAGTGATGTTTTAGAACTAAACCTAAAACGTAAGATTAAAACTGAATACAAGAGTTAAATATATGAATGAAGTAAGATATATATGGATGAAGTGTGTGGTATTGTATGGGTTGGTTTGAGCGTGCATATACACGTATCAGTTGATCGGCCTGGGAAGTGTACTGGAAAATTTGAAATGTGGAGTTCGAACATCTTGGTATATAAAGCCACTTTGACATGTTTTGATGCCACGGTGCATGCTTAGCCATGCTGTATTGATGAAGAGGATACCCTGTGACAGTTCGAGCCTGGAAAGGAAAAAGAGATGAAACCAATTTTGCAAGTATATAGGTTAAACTGGAATTTTAGTAAATAAGAGAAAAGAAAACTGGGGAGGTAGGCTGCACATATATGTGCAATGTGCATGAGAAAACTAGGCAGTGGAGTGATGCACGTGCGTGCACGTATCCGTGTCACCGTACATGGAGAAAGAAAAATTTATGTGTACGGGTGTTCGTAGTTAACATCTTGCCGTAATTGTTTAGGGAAAATTTTCGTCGTAAATTTTGTGTGTTAGCACGAGGCACATATTTTGGGTATATTTAGGTCACATTATACGGTGGAGTGGTCGAGCAAGTCAAAACAATTTCCGTTCTATTTTAATCCTTTCTTGACCATACATTCTAAAGTCGCGTTTCAAAATATTTGAATTTGTTCTAGATTTGAATCTAGGCGACATCAGGAGAAATTTGATCGTTATTTTCTGTCGGTCTTTACCGGTGAATCGTCGTTTTGAATTCAAATTTTCTGCAACTTTCAGGTGAGTATTTCTCACCAGACATACGTATTTATATTTCGTAAATTATTGCAAGTGTATGTGTAAAATTTTATGTCACTATTATCTGTCTGTAGTGTAATATAAAATGATGAACCCCATTTAAATTGACACCTCATCAGTTATTATCTGTTGTATTATATCTGCAGTTATATTATGTTATTGTTTATTTACTGCTTAAATCACACTGCAAGTTCCCTGTTATACGTAGATTGTTATGGGCTGAAATGATAGGCCTAAATGATTATTATTGTTAAATTATGCTGTTAACTGTTAAACTGTTAAACTTGGGATTGCGGGTTTGAAATGATAGGACCCGGGATATTTGTAAACTACGGATTGAAATGATATAAATCCGTACCACTTGACCTAGGCTAGAAAACTATATACAGGCCCGTGGTCCTTATAATATTTTCTGAAATATTTAAAATTATTTTGGAAGTTAAATATTTGATTTATATCTTTAAAGGAATTTATATTGATTTTTAATAAGTTATAAATAAAGAAATAAATAAATATTTGAATAAATTTATGGAATATAACTTATTTGGTAAATCGGGATTTTGAAAGAATAAGATTTCAGTTAATAAATGAATAAATAAATAGGTTATATTTGGAAATATTTATCAAGTTAAACAATCTATTACAGCATTTAAATGCTGTCTTTTGAAATTTGACTAGTTTTACCCATAACTTTAGGTAGCATTTCCTAAGTGCTATGGAATCTAGAATTTGATTGCTCTAAAATTTATGGAATTTGATAAATTTTATTTTACCTTAAGTTTTGGAAAAACTTAAGACATAATATTTATAACTGTATTTTCCTAAATAAATTAAAGATAAATATTCTGGTATTAAGTAAATTTTGGGAAAAATTTAATGGTTAAAATTTGGAGTTTTATTTATGGAAATTATGGGAATATTCAAGACTAAAAATATAAAACATTGATTTGTGAAAGAATAAAACCCAAACTAAGTTTTGAATAGTAAATACTCCAATTGGATATATATAAAAATTGAAATGGTTTTGGGAACATAAAGGGATATTTAAATTATGGTTAAACTTTAAATAAAGAAATATATTTGTGAAGCTATGTAAATTATCTTCTTTACAAAGTAACCATAAAGTTAACCCATTTATATATATACCGTTGAATGTCCAAACCATTGTGTTTGGGAGTTATGGATTTAAGTAAAGTTTCCAAAACATTATCCTTTGAAGATATAATTCAAATATTTGGTCTCCAGATATTATAAACAGTATGGTTTTGGAAAGAATTATATTTGAATATAACGATATCCTATTGTTTTGGGTTTTAAAATGATATCGTATCTATAGTTTTGAAATGGAAATGTTTATTCTGATTTAAAGTATAAACTGTTTTTAAATAACCACGGGTTATAATAACGAAGGGTTGGCAAAGAGACCGGGATCGGATATGGACATACTCTCTGTCGATACCGAAAACCACTTTGACTAACCGTGTACGCGGTGGAGATTCCAGAATGAAGTAGGTTGGTGGTGACGGTTTCTTGAAAGGTATATACGTGGACCCGACTCCCGTGAGTTGGCATAAGGTGGCTAAAACAGGAGCGATTCTCGGATTAATGAGGTAGCTCCTCTGATCGAACGCACTTCTTCGTATACCATTCTATTGCTTATGTGATTGTTTGGGTGCACCCTTTGATTTAGGAGTGTTGTTCGAGGTGGGCGGTTGCTGCGGCTTCGCGTTACCACCGGTCCGGATAGCAATTGGTATATCTACCCTGGCATTGCCTAGTTGTGCCGTGTCACCTACCATATCGAGCCTTGTACGAGTTTGGTTTTCTCCCGTAGCCCGTGTGGTATCCTCTAGTTGCTTCCCGAGTAGGAGGAGCTATGATATTGGATGGACTACTGGGACTATTACGTGTTAAGGGCTATATGGGTAACCCCTTAATGCTAAGAAATAAGTATGTTTACTTTATAAATAGACACTATTATAATAGCGCAATATACTACATAGTAAATAGTTTAACGGATCCTTAGAGGATGGGCGGTCCCAGGCATCCTTTGAGTTACTTGCTATATATTACAGTACACTTGATTTAGCTTACATTATATAAGTATGTATGTCCTGACTCGAGTGTTTTGTTTTATTGTACGCTCGGGTCAGCCTGAGTTGCAGCTTCAGTTTCTTCTCCGTAGCTAGGACACTCAATAGATCATTCGTGCTATTGGAAGTTGTTTCAGCCTTTATCCTTTCTGGAATTCAAGACTTTGAAGACTCTCTATCTGTGTATGTTAAAATTTGTATTGAGGATTATAGACAATGTAAGTTCTGTTTTGTAAAGATGTATCAGTGGCTTCATGAACCACTAAATTTTTAATTTCCGCTGCGAGATTCTGATATCTGTGTATGTGATTCTGCGATTTATTTACTGTATATTCCGAGTTTTGCCAAATTTATTCTACAATCTATTATTTTGAACTATTCCAGCTCGACATGTTCTATTATTGTCGAATTCGAATGGTACAAAATAGTGGGTCGTTACAATATATATATAATTATTATGTATTGTCACATCAGTCTCATTATAAATATATATTTATATAATTATTATGTGTTGTCACATCACTCCCTTTATAAATATATGTTTATAATTATAGTTATTATGTCTATTCACATCACTTGTTAAATTAAAATTAATTATAAGATAATATTCTTAAGCATATTATTATCTGGTTAATTAACTCTTATATATATGTGTATACATAGTGCATAAAGATGAACAACGTTTCCAACAACTTTTCGGTGTCGAAATGCCGAAATTCCAGAAACATGCTTCGTTCACATTTTATATTTTTCTACGAACTATTTAATTTGGTAATAAAAATTTGAAAACAAATTTACCATTATTATTAATTGATTAGAATGAGTTTATTTATCTATAAAAATTCATTTATTGACTATATAAAATTGCCTAGTTTAAGTGACTAAAATTCTGGGTCGTTACAATATGCCTTGCAAGCAATGGTTAATGCTTTGTCGGTTGCATCATATGTATCTCTTAAACCATGATCTTTGTCCTAATTTCATCTCGACCTTGAGGATGGTCAATATATCGAAAACTAATTTATTTGTACCCACATTTTGCGATGGCCTACGTATAACGCACATACCTTGGGGAAAATCAAAAAATACATGCACGTATCTTACCTCATCTTGTCAGCATATTAATAGTACTATAGATTACATCTCAAGCTTAAGAAAGATCAACAACTAAAGGCTATCGAAGTAATATATTAATATATAAATGGTAGAGGACAAATTGTATATCAAAGATTCATAATCATTAGTACACACACACATTAAGTCATATCGATTTAGGGAACATTGTATTCTTATAAAATACCCATGCTCTTCATGTATCGTACAAATTTTAAATCACGTTACACGTACAATATGCATGTATTTGTTCGTTAAACCTAATTTGAGCTTCTTACAGTTCCATTTATGTTTTTATATATAATTATATAAGCTTTAATTTATTTATAACTTTTATAATTAATTAACCTATAATATATATGTGTGTGTGTGTGTCTTATTAATTAAATCATATTTAATTAATTCTAATTCTATTAATTAATCATGTTTAATTAATTTCACTTATTCTATATAAAAATTTGAAATATATTTTATTCACCTTATACTATTTAAGATATATAATCAACTATGATATTTATTTTGAGAAAATGAGTGATCCAATATTCGAGGAGGAGAGGCTCGTGTATCTTATTCTACACTTAAAAAATTGTGCTAACAAAAAGCCTGACAATGAACAATACCCCTCTTCCAATACAGCAAAATAAACCAAAAATCCTCTAATCTTAGGGGCTAAAGTCCATAATGTAAATAAAATAACAATAAAATAGAATTAAAAAACCTAAGATTAAACCTAATATACTCCAACTTCAATAATCCAGCAGTAATAGTAAAATCTACTGTGCCACATCCCTCCAAGCACTGATGCATTTATACTATATAATTAACTAATAACACCCCATCTCTATACACATACTATTCAAAAGTATTACAAAGTAATACTGTCAAATAATACGGAAAATGAGGCAATATGAGGTACACATGTGAATATTCCCTTGGACTAACATTGGTACATTTTAAAAACAACTAATGAATAACTAATTTATACGTATACATTATAAGTATAAAGCAATAAACACGTGTGCCTCCAGCAAAGAACAATGCATAGTATACAATAAAATAAAAGAGAACACAGAGTCAATCGCAGCGATAACATATAACATATAAAATACTTCAATGTTATAAGAATATAATACAACTCAATGTCAATTATATACACATATAATGAATCCGATATCATATACACTCCTAATATTATACTCCTTAAGCCCGGTAAAACACAATCCGGTCATGTCTTTTTTGTAGCTGAAATGTCTCAGACTGACCCAAGCATTATATAAATAATAAACAGGTTAGACTATACCTAATCCAATATTAATGAACATATGGTATTCGGTATATACTAGGTAATAACATATTAATGTCATCTCATACAAACTCAAATATCATATAACGTAAAACATCACAAAACCCGGTATAAAATGTCATCACCAATATAACAATTCAATATAAATCAAGAATGCTATATTCAATGGGTGAATCATCCATAAAATAGAACATCATCATACAAATTGAAATCATGAAGTCAATTGGCCAAACACATAGCAATGCTCTAATAGCTCTAATACAATATCATAAAATCCTATAATCAATGGATAATGTGGGATAGCCCATCGAACCATTCAAACGATATCCATTTTCATACAAATCGCATAGATAATCCAATACTATCCAAATCAATAATAAAGGCTATCTCTAAATATCAAATCACTAAACAATATGATATAATGGGGACTGATTACTCTTTAGACTCAACCAGTCTTTAGTCTAGTCAACTCATTATAGGAAAGAGACATATATGCCAATCCACTGCACACACATATACCATGAATCTAATGGGAAACTAATAGCTGTCAACCACAAACCTGCTTAGGAACACAAGTCTACTCGCCAACCATAGAGTAACCGTCTATTCCTACAGTCTTTGATATATGTTAATCTACCATACGCACATACCCTGAACCAGATAGGGAGACTAACGACCGCTTACCGCAAGCCTGCTCCAGGAACCCAGGTCTACTCGCCTACCGCAGATTACTGTCTATTCCTACAATCTTCAGTTACCTTGACGGACATCGTGACTCCATCCACCAGTAGCTCGTCAACGCGTAGCCCGGTCATGACCCTGCTTTACCCCTAATGGTATCAGCCTGTTGGCCTAAGCAACATAAGGGCTATGGATAACAACACATCTAGTACTACTAATACTATAATGCACATCAAAGGGACATATAACTACGGTGTCGCTTATCTTGGGTTCGAACCCATGATCAGGCCGCCAGGTTAGATACTGGCCAATCCAGTTCACTCCCGAAATATAAAGGAAGTTGGACACAATGTGGATAGTCATATAGTACTCATATCCTATCGCTATTCATGTATCTAATAATAAGCTGGCACGTAGCTCTTATACAAATATCTATCAATAAGATACTCCTCTCCGAGTATCACGTGGACCCCATGAGTGTAATCCTCGTTTGAGTGACATTTACTTACAATGAATAATCAAACAAATAACATAACGGTGTCGCATATAACCGCATTTTATTTGGATAATTATTCAATATTCATAAAATACACTTGATCCACACTATATATCTCTATATGACAAGTCCAACGAATAACCGAAAAGTATTACCGAATGCCCCATCCCAAACGGTATTAGTAATCCGTTTATTCAGATTTCTCATCACACAGAAATAAAATCACACAAATCAAATAGAAGGATGCCATACCATATCATATTAAAATCGTCAATTAAATCTATATCTGTGGTGAATCACTCGTATTATCTAAACCAATATTGAGGAGATGAGAGATCAAAAACTCAAAAATCATTACTAAACATTTTTTATGTTCCAAATCAATATACAGGGAATGATTAATCTGGAGAATTATAAAATAAATTATCCAAATCATATAATTATAGAACTACTAAATTGATATCTTATAAAATCATTTACATTATTCTATCTCATATAAGAAAATAAATACTTCTAAACAAACAATAAACAGGTATTCGAATTAATTTAGTTTGATAATCATTTATATATTTAGAAAGTAAATATACTTGTTTTTAAACTCCAAAATAGTTTTAGAACTTAAACATTTATATAATTCTTATTTCCTAGTTTTCTAAGACCATTATCATTATTAAGCAACTTTAAACCAACCAAAATAAATTCTATATGTTCATACTTAAATAATACTTAACAAAATTCATTTACAACATAAAAATTTATAAAATAAAAGGAATGCTAAGAGATGGATAATAAATTTATGTTTCAAATTTAATCAAGTAATCATCTAAACTCCGATGTAATTTAATATTACAATAAATAACTAATTTCCCAATTTTACATAAACTTAGACAATTATTTAATATTTTCTAATAACATTAGGAAACTCAATTTAAATTTCCAAATTTAATTATTACATATAAAAGTTATTTCTTATTTTTTATATAATCAATTACTATTAGTGAATAATATTATACTATCCAAAATAATTTAATATACACATAAACTTTTGTATATCGCTTTGAAATAATATTATTGATTTCATATTATATTTTATAAAAATATTAATATATTATATTTTCCATTTTAAAAAATTCTAATTCTTGTAATATATTACCATATTGATCTGGAATAGAGTTTTATAACCATTAAGAATCAATTCTTTATTTTGTGTTGGTAATTGCTTATAAAGTATAACAATACACACTAATTGCTTTTGCTACAGTTCCAATAGATGTACATATTTCTTTGTTAGCATTACATCCTAATGAACATGGCATGAAAAATTTATTTATTTATTTATTTTTATCATTTTATGCTAAGAAAAATATTTATTAATGCATTGACAAGAAATAACCAAATATCTTATGCTTAAACTAATTTAAATTCACAAATTTATTTATTGACCGGATACTAAGAACATACAGAGCTTACCACTTGATCATGTACGGTTTTAGTTCATATAGAATTGCTTTGACTAATTTAATAATGAATTAATTTAATTAGGCCCTCTAGCCAATTTAGTGTCATAGATTTCATGTAACTATTTTTCTCATGTAACTGTTACAGATTTCTTTTCTTCCGATGCCTAAGGTTTCCTAAGCTCTATATTCTACACTGAAACATTCATTTATCTTCGCCAGATCTCAAATACCATCATCCCATTTCCTTATAGTTAATTAATAGCTTTGCAATAATAAGTTGGAGGTAATCATTATAATAATAATAATAATTTTCTAAAACTTTATTTACCAAAATCCCATCATAACTGAAAATTTAATTTTCAAAGTATTTTATTCTTTTCAAACCATTGTGTTGAAATGTCTCATCCTAATGTTTAGGAATCCCTACTGATATCTTTGGCCAGATGCATCGACCAGAATTCTTAAAGCACAAATCGGCTAAATTAACACCAATATAAATTACCAAAATATTTTCAGCCTCTTTATAAAATAAAATCTGTATTTTTACCAAATTGTTTGCTTGTTCGAACAGAAATATTTATTGTAAGAAATCCATATACACATCCAATTTATTCACCACCACAACAATAAAAATTACCACACATCATTCATAAGATCAAATAAGCATTAAAACACCAATATACACATTTTCAAACAATCACACAAATACCTTCAGTAGAAAGCCATTTTTGAGCATCTGTTGCACTCTCTAGTCACTATTGGATTGAATAACTCTATTAAAAACCACTCAGAGGTTCATCGTCTTTATCAATGCCAAACTACTGGTTTGGCTAACCACATCTTACTTTACTGTCTACTTCATCGATAACTTAAATTCCAGTCAGACATAAACACACCAAAGAGACAGTGATAAAATAATAATAATAATACATACATACATACATACATCATACATACATGCATACATCATACATACATACATACATACATACATACATACATACATACATACATACATATCTATATATAACAAAAAATAACAAGTACATCCCCAAACGATTATTCAGTAATCACAATACACTCATACTTTTATTTAAGTATAAATAAAAATATATTACGTACCTACAGGGACATGGACTCTAAGACCCTCTAAGGTCTCGACCAGTGTCTCTTATATATATGATGTATTATTCTGAACCTACTTTGATACCATTCAGTAACACCCCACCTCTATACCCATACTATCCAAGAGTATTACAGAGTGATACTATCAAATAATACGGAGAATGAAGCTATATGGGGTACATATGTGAATATTCCCATGGACTAACATTGACACATTTTAAAAACATCTAACAAATAACTAATCTATATGCACACAATATCAGTACAAAGAAATAGACATGTGTGCCTCCAGGAAAGAACAATACATATATAGAGTAAAATAGAAGAGAACACAGAGTCAAGCGCAGCGATAACATATAATATATAAAATACTTTAATGATATAAGAATACAATACAACTCAATGTTAATAATATATACATACAATGAATCTGATACCATATACAATCCTAATATTGTACTCCTCTAAGCTCAGTAAAACACAAGGTGCTCATGTCGTCCCTGTAACTGAAACGTCTCGGACTGACCTGAGCATTATACAAAAATAAACGGGTCAGACTATATCTAAATCCAATGTAAATGAATATATGGTATTCGGTATATACTAGGTAATAACATAATAATGTTATCTCATACAAACTCAAATATCATATAATGTAAAACATCACAAAACCCAGTGCAAAATGTCATCACCCATATAACAATTCAATATACATCAAGAATACTATATTTAATGGGTGAAACTTCCATAAAATAAAACATCATCGTAGAAATTGAAATCATAAAGTGAATCGGGAAAAAACATAGCAATGCTCTAATGGCTCTAATACAATATCATAAAATCTTATAATCAATGGATAATGTGAGATAGCCCATTGAACCATTTAATCGATATACAATATCATACAAATCAAAAAGACAATCCAATGCTATGCAAATCAATAATAAAGGCTATCTCAAAATATCAAATCACCAAACGGTGTGGATATAACGGGGACTGACTACTCTTTAGACTCAATCAATCTTTAGTCTAGCCAACTTATTATAGGAAAGAGACATACATGCCAACCCACTACATACACATATACTTTGAATCTAAGAGGAGACTAACAGTTGTCAACCAACAAGCCTGCTTTGGAATACAGGTCTACTTGCCAACCGCAGAGTACCATCTATTCCTATAGTCTTCAAGGTATATGTCAATCTACTATACTCACATACCCTGAAACAGATAACGAGACTGATAGTTGCCTACCACATGATTGCTCTACGAACCCAGGTCTACTCGCCTACAGCAGAGTACTACCTATTCCTACAGTCTTCAGTTACTTTGACGAACATCATGGCACCATCCACCAGTGTCCCATCAATACATAGCTCGATCATGACTCTGATTTTCCCCTAATGGTAGCAAATTGTTGGCCTAAGAAACACAAGGGCTTTGGGAAACAACCTCTACTACCATTAATACTATGATGCGCATCAAAGGGGCATATAACAATGGTGGCATGTATTTGGGGTGCGACCCCACGATCAGGCCGTCAGTGTGGATACTGGCCAATCTGGTTCACTCCCGAAGTATAAAGGAAGTTGTAAACAATGTGAATGGTCATATAGTACTCATATCCTATCATTATTCATGTCTCTGTTAATAAGATGGCACGTAGCTCTCATACAAATATCTATCAATAAGATACTCCTCTCCTTGTATCACATGAACCCATGAGTGCAATTCTCGTTTGACTGACATTTACTTATAACGAATAATCAAACAAATAACATAACGATGTCCCATACCACCGCATGTTGTTTGGATAATTATTCAATGTCCATAAATTACTCGATCCATACTATATATCTCTATATGACAAGTCCAATGATTAATCGGAAAGTATTACTAAATGCCCTATCCCAAATAGTATTACTAATCTATTTATTCAGATTTCTCATCACATAGAAATAAAAACTCATCATAGAAATAAAAACTCATAAATCAAATAGAAGGATTTCATCACAGTATCATATTAAAATCATCAAACTAATATATATCAACGGTGAATCACTCATATTATCTAAACCAATATTGAGAAGATGAGAAATCGAAAACTCAGAAATCACTACTAAACATTTGTATGTTCCAAATTAATATATAGAGAATGATTGATCTGGAGAATTATAAAATTATCTAGATCAATATAATTATAGAACTACTAAATTGATATCCCATAAAATCATTTATATTATTTTATCTCATATGAGCAAATAAATACTTATAAATAAACAATAAATAGGTATTCAAAATTAATTTAGTTTGATAACCATTTGCATATTCAAAAAGTAAATATGCTTGTTTTTAAACTCCAAAATGGTTTTAGAAGTTAAACATTTATATAATTCTTATTTCATTGTTTTCTAAGACAATTATTATTATTAAGCAACTTTAAACCAACCAAAATCAATTCTATAAGTTCATACTTAAATAATATTTAATAAAATTCATTTACAATATATAAATTTATAAAATAAAACGAATGCTAAGAGATGGATAATAAATTCATATTCCATAATTAATTAAGTAATCATCTAAACTCTGATATAATTTAATATTTCAATAAATAACTAATTTCCCAATTTTGCATAAACTTAGACAATTATTTAATATTTGCTACTTACATTAGGAAACTCAATTTAAGTTCCCAAATTAATTTATAAAACTAATTAATACATATAAAAGTTATTTCTTATTTATTTTTTCATATAATCAATTACTATTATTAAGTAATATTATACTATCCAAAACAATTTAATATATTTATAATCTTTTATATATCGCTCTGAAATAGTACGATTGATTTCGTATTATATTTTATAAAAGTTTTAGTATATTATATTTTCCATTTTAAAACAATTCTAATTCTTATAATATATTACCATATTGATTTGAAATAGAGTTTTATAACCAAAAGAAAACTATATTTTTATTTATAATTAAAATATATTTGTTAAGTAAAAATAACTAAATTGAATAATATTTAGTAAATTGTAAACCTACAAATAATTATTTAATTCAATTCATAAATAGACAGAACTCCATTTGTAAATCGATACATCTAACTAAAACAAAAAGTCCCAATTAATCCCTAATCATATCCAATTCTACACAATCAATTTAATCCAACAATAAATAATCCATGACACAATAATTAATTCCAATCAAACAACTCAGCTTCATCTAATATCGCAACAAGCCATTAATATCAACTAAATTCATCATAATACCAAACCAGCAATTCAACCATGTAATTCAATCATCAATTGAGATAATATATATATATGTATGTATGTATGTATGTATGTATGTATGTATGTATGTATGTATGTATGTATGTATGTATGTATGTATGTATCCTCAACGCAATATAGATATAGTTGTGAGCTTAAAGTAAAACTCACAGATATTGTGACTCCCCACCTCTATACTCACACTAACCAAGGACACTACAGAGTAATGCCATCAACTAGCACGAAGAATAAGGCTGTTGAGGAGCGACCATCTGTGTAATTGCTATGTGCGAGTACCGATATATCAGATAGAATGTCACTTTCATTTCAAGAGGAAATCCGACATGCCGATACAAAATCAAAACTACTACACAGTGGCTATGTGGTTTTCAGAAACAAATATAAAATAAGCATAACACAAAATCAGTTATAGATATTCATATCACAAAGGCGAAAACAGATATGAATAAAACACATGGAAGTGTACATCAAAGTAGTGGTCATGTAAGTTCCACTACGTCACAAAAGAATAGGTACAAATGCTAGATAAAAGAATATGTATAATCAAGGAGTCTCTATCTCGAATGTATAAAACAAAAACTACTAAGATAAGTAGTTAGCCAAAAGTCAGATGAAGGACCCTGATAAGAAGTCAAGTTGAAGCACCTAAAATACCTCGGTCTGACCCGAGTTTTATTTAAGAAGAAAATAATAAACGGATCAGTCTAATTATAAATATCATATAAAATGAGATAGGATAAGAGATATGACGAAAATGTATGATAACAATAATGCCATACTATGACAAGTATACATTAGATAACAACTAAAATCATACAATATCTCAAAAATCTCAAAGCACCGAAAAGAATGTCATATTCTTCATTTTATTCACCACACCAAAAATATTAACAAAACATATCAATGTCAATCAAAAAAATTGGTGAAACACAAATTCCAGAAATCATCAATTTGAAATCTAGAAATCAAAGGGGGAGGCCTATCACAAACGGGATCATGAAAACTCACCAACACGTGTATCACAAACGGGTCGCTATCCCATGATCGCTAACCATAGAGTCAGTGCAATGGCGTAGTATAATAACAGTACGCCTGAGGAACCTGAAACTCGAATAATTCTGAACATCAACGTAGTACAATAACAGTATGCCCGATGAACCTGGTAAGCCGGAACAACGATGTAGTACAATAACGGTACATCTGTTGATCCTGATTTGCCAAAACAACGATGTAGTACAATAACGGTACATTCGTTGATCCTGATAAGCCGGAACATCGACGTAGTACAATAACGGTATATCCGATGAACCGAACACCATAAAAGAACATGGGTCGCTAGCCCATACAAATGAGTCAAAACTCTAAAGAACGTTCAAAAGACCATGGGTCACCAACCCATAAAAATGAGACGAAGCTCCATAAAATCAAGGTATAGTCCCCCCAGACAAAGAGGCATCGATATGGCTATAAAATGATCACCATTGATCAATAAAAAGTGTGAATTACACTAAGCTATTAAACAAATGAGTTTAGCTTCATGTCCTATAACCACTGGCATAACTTAAGTATTTATGAACAAATTGTGGATTTCCACTCGAAAATTGTCATAAGGTTTCAATCGAACAAGTCCAAGAATTAACCGATGAAGTAAATGCAAGCGTTTCATACCACTTATTTTACTAAACCGTTTAATTAGATTTCTCATACGAATGAGGTAAAGGTTTGTATATACTAATAGGTTGGAAAGTGGGTTTAAAAAAACAAGCTTTATATTAAAAATAGTGTTGAAATCATTTCTACGAAAGAGTTTTATTATTTACCACTAGTATGGATACCTTTACATTTTAAAGTGACAAATTGCAAAAATGATTGTAGAAACAATCAATCACCAAAAATTCACATAAGAAAACGTGAATCAAACCATAGAAATCGATATCCATCAAAGTGGATATTCCTAAAAATCCAGAAAAGAAGTCATCGAAGTTGATAATAAATGATGACGACCAATTCGGATCAACCCAAAAAATCGATCTAAATGGAAACACATCAAAAACAAGCAAGATGGCTGAAATTAGCAGCTCCAGACGTCTGGTGGTTTTCCCAGACATCTGCGTTGAGAGACTGGAAATTTTATTCCAGATCGCCCAGACGTTTGGGAAGTAAGCTCAGACGTCTGTGCTGATGGTCTGAAATTTTAATCCTGTGGCTCCAGACGTCTGACCATAATACCAAACGTCTGAGCTGAAGCTCAGAGCAAAAATATGCTAGGCCAATGATGGCCAAATTATCTCAAAAGCGATCAAGCAAGCAACAATGGCTAAGGATTTATGCCAAGCGACAACCTAGCCCTATAGGCTCTTTAATACACTCAAACAACATGTTAAAACATCTAATGTAGGGATTTTCATAAATTTTGACTTCAAAATACCAAAAATTGGAAAATTCACCAATCCAATTCAATTCGAAGCAAACGAACATAAAATAGGTGTTAGGAATTCATACCTAACAACTATCAAAGGTATAGACATAGATGTGAGTTTAAGAACTCACCTTTAAACCCAAAAACAATGAAGGAGAAGCTCAAACACAAAGCAAACATCAACCACTCTTCAATTTCAACACTAGAAGCTCCAATCTAGGATCAAATGCAAATATTTCCTAAGTTAGCATTTATGAATTTCTGAAAACTGAAGAGAGATTGAAGTGGAGAAGAAGAAGAGGATGCTTATCTAAGCTTATCCTTGTTCTATAACTTGAAGTTGAATATCCTAAGAGAATTAGAGTTTAGGAATTTCTAATCTCTTTTCTTTCCCCCATTTTTCTAGGGCTTGAAAGTATTAGGAAAAATAGAATGAATGAAGAAGAGTTGGATGAAGAGTTAAGGTATTAGATGAGTGAGTGGGCTGAAACCCAAACCCAAAGCCCAATAGAAAAATAGCAAAATTCTAGTCAACCCCAAACATATCGATGTTTATACTCAAAAAGGCCGCAAATGTCGTTTTGAACTCAATGGAAGTAGTCTTGAGTCCTAATTCGACTGTTTACAAAAAGTAGCATTTCAGAATTTAATCCCGACTAACGATGCTATATTTAAATAAATCGTTTAAATATACAATCGTAAAATATGCGGGTTGTTACAGACTCTCCTCCTTAAAGAAATTGCGTCCTCACAATTCTTAAGAAGAAAATAAAGAGTAACAACCATAAAAGCATATCAACACAAAAGAAAATTTCGAAGTAAGAAGTTCACCTTAAAGAGCACGGGAGAGTATGTCCGGATGTGTCTGCTCGATGAATTCTCTAGATTTCCAAGAACAATCCTTAGGGTTTGAGGACCATTGAACTTTCACAAGTGGGACATCTTTATTACGAAGACGTTTAACCTCCGTAGTAATGATATGAATAGGATGTTGCTCATAGGTCAAATTAGGTGAAACTTCAATTTCTTCAATAACACCGGGCTCAGGAATAGAATCATGATCCCTAAGGCATTTCCGTAGTTGAGAAACGTGGAATACATCATGAATAACAGAAAATTGAGCCAGTAATAAAAGGCGATAAGCCGCGGAACCAATACGCTCGGTGATGGGATATGGGCCAAAATATCGAGGCACTAATTTTTTCGATTGACTGAAACGCACAACACCCTTCATAGTGAAACACGAACAAACACCAAATCTCCTATAGAAAATTTCAAATTCCTTCTTCGGTTATCGGAATAGGATTTTTGTCTACTTTGAGCTTCTTTCATCCAATGACGAATATGGTCAAATGGAATCACGAATAAAATCTGGATCTAAAAACAGCTTCTCGCCGGCCTCAAGCCAACAAGGAGATCGACATGGCCTTCTGTAAAGTGCCTCAAAAGGTGTCATACCAATACTAGATTGGAAGCTATTGTTATAGGAAAAGTCAACAAGAGAAATATGATCTTCCCAACTTCCATCAAAATCAAGAACACATGCACAAAGAATATCTTCAAGAGTTTGATTCACATGCTCGGTTTGTCCATCGGACTGAGGATGATAAGCGGTGCTAAAATTAGGCTTCGTTTCCAAAACTTTTTTAAGACTCTTCCAAAATCCACTAGTAAAGAATGGATCATGATCACTGACGATAGAAGTAGGAACTCCATGTAATTTAACATTTTCTTTAACATAAAGTTTGGCCAAAAGAGGTACGGTCCGAATAGACTGGACGGGAATAAAATGGACGAATTTTGTAAGTCTATCAAAATCACCCATAAACTGTCATGATCCGAATGAGAAAGCGGAAGACTATCAGTAAAGTCCATGGAGACTAGATCCACTTCCAAACTGGAATGCCCAAAGGTTGCAATAACCTATCGGGCTTTTGATGCTCGGCCTTTACAAGTTGGCAAGTCATTTAACGCTTAATAAATTTAGCAATATCATATTTCATTCCATCCCAATAATAAAGTCGCTTCACATCCCGTACATTTTACTATTGCCGGGATGAATGGTAAATTAGAACGATGAGAATCTTCTAAAATGTCTTTACGAAGATCACTAATATTTTCCATGATAAGTCTACCAAATTTTCGAATGCCGCCACGAGTATCGATTTCAAAGTCTTTCAAACTGACAACATCAATTTTATCCTTACAACTTTGGCTAAGATGAGCCAATTTGGGATCATACTTTTGAGCATCGAGACTGTGGTCTAAAATAGATGGATGGCCACAAGGCTACATAAAACAAGAGATGAACATGAATCGGAGTCTCGATCTCGAATCTCACAAGTAGACAATGTCTCGAGATCTTTCCACTCGGATATCATCATGGAAACAACCGCTTGTTGCTTTCGACTAAAGGCATCGACAACGTGATTTCCCTTTTCGGGAATATAAAGAATATCAAGATCATAAGATGCAAGGAACTCGAGCCAACATTGTTGAAACAAATTGAGTTCCTTTTGAGAAAATAAATACTTCAAAGATTTATGATCGGTGTAGAGAACAAATTTCTTCTCCAAAATATAATGACGCCAAATTATAAAGGGCAAAAACAATAGCCGCGAGCTCTAAATCATGAGTGGCATATCTAGTCTCGGCAGGCTTTAATTTCCTAGAAGCATAAGCAATAACATGTTCCCTTTGCATGAGAACGGCTCCCAAACCAACACGACTAGCATCGGTATAAACAATATAGTCTTGGTTCCCCTTGGGAATCACAAGAATAAGAGCATCGAAAAGGAGTTCTTTTAATTTCTGAAAAGAAGCTTCACATTTGTTTGACCAAATGTACTTAACTCCCTTCTTTTTCAAACTAGTAAGAGGAATGGAAATTTTAGAAAAGTCTTTTATGAACCGATGGTAATAGCCCGCCAATCCAAGAAAGCTACCAATTTCCATCACGTACTCTGATCTCTTCCAATTTTAAATCGCTTCAATCTTTAAAGGATCCACGAAAATTCTGAATTCAAAATAATATGTCCAAGAAATTTCACACGAGATTGCCAAAAGTGACATTTAAAATTTTTTTTGCTTTCAATTGGTTGCTCCTAAGAGTTTCCAATATAATCCGAAGATGTTTTTCATGCTCTTCCTCAGTTTTAGAATAAACAAGAATATCATCTGTAAAGATCAGAACAAATCGATCGGGAAAGTCTTTGAAAACTCGATTCATAAGGTCAATGAAATAAGCTGGAACATTCATTAAACCAAATGGCATAACAAGCCATTCATAAGATCCATAACGAGTACGAAACGATATCAAAGGAATGCTATCCTCTGCAATACGAAGCTAATGAAAACCGGTTGCTAAGTTTAACTGTAAAAAGACTAGCAATGCTAAGTTGATCGAATAGATCATCAATCTAAGATAAATGATATCTATTCCTAATGGTAAGATCATTAGGCTTGTGGTATCAACGCAAAGCCTAAGTGTACCATCGGATTTCTTCATAAAAATAGCTGAAGCTCCCCAAGGAGAGGAACTAGAACGAAAAAGTTGCTTCATTTCCAATTCGGATAATTTCCTGCGCATCTCCTCATTGTCCTTATTGGACATACGATAAGGAGGACGAGAGACGGGTAGAGCTCCAAGGATTAGATTAATTATGACCTCAATTGCTCGCTTAGGGGGTAATCCTAAAACGGAAATATGTTGGAAAATTCACGACCAACGTGAATGAGAGAAATGTCATCTTCCTCATCATCATTACGTCATCATGAGGGTTTAGAGAATATAAGGATGCTACCGAACTGGAATCTGAATCTTTAAGAACAATAGAAATCTACTTAACAAATTGAGGATGTCGAAGATAAATAGTCCTCTCAAGACATAGGATGTTGGCTTCATAATGGTTAACCCAATCCATTCCCAAAATCATTCTGAAGCCTAAGTAACGCATAACATGCAAATCGGCTCGGAAAGAGAAATCACATAATATAATCTCGACATCTTTACAAATCAAACTGATTGTTGCGGATCACCAACCGGATTCGCAGTTCTCAGAGAAGTCATCAACCATATAACATATAAAAATAAAGTATCAACAAGTTCTTTTGATATAAAAGAGTGAGATGCACCCGTATCAAAAAGAACTCGAATAGGATGACCACGAAACATAATAATGCCATCAAGGATAGAATGAAAACTACCTTGACCAAGAGAAGTGTTACTACGAGCTTGCATAACATTTAGATTTCCCTCCTTCTTGTTAGGAAGTTTGGCACACGAAGATAAAAGATGACCCGAACTTTTGCAATAACGACAAAAGAGAGGTTTCAGACATCAATTAGCATAATGGTCTTTAGAACCACAATTGTAGCATTGCCCACGATTAAAAGTAGGAGTCTTTACTACCGAAGCTGCTTGCTTCCCTTGAACTTAATAGGCCTCTTCTTCTTGTTGTTGAAGTTTTATTTGGCACTCACAACTTCAACATCACTTTCTTTATCGGCCTCTTCAAGTCGAAGAGCGATATCAACAAGCTGATCAAAAGAAACTTCTAATTCCAAAAGAAGGGACTTTTTGAGGTTCTTATTCAACATAGAGACAAACCTATGATTTTTCTTCAATGGGGTATTAATATACTCGAACCCATATTTAGAGACAGATTCAAAAGATGCGACGTAATCCGTCACAGAAGATTCACCTTGAACAAGATCAATAAAGCGCCGAACTAAAGTCACTTCTTCAGCCTTCGACACAAATTTCAATTCGAACCTTTCTCGGAATTGCTCTCAAGTAAGATCCGCTTCGATATTCTCAGAAACCAAAAGCTCATACTAATCTAATGCTCTTTCTATGAGCATGCTAGAAGCCACTTGGACTCGATGTACATCAACAAGATTCATGCGAGAAAAGATGCGGTCTTATGATTTAAGCCAAGCTTGGATTTCTATGATGCTTTTGGATCCCTTGAATGGCCTTCCACCTAAATCGATATAATCTCCGCACAAGCGTGAAAATCCAGATTTAGGGTGAGAAGGCTCTAGAATAGGTCCGGCAGCTTGAGCATTCTTTACAAGATCTAAAAGCTACTAGGCAGACATGAATACTCCATCATAAGGAGTAGCACTGGATTGACTGGCGCTGGGACGGCCAGATCTAACCATTTCTCTTATTTAAGAAAGAAAGAAAGAAAAGGAAGAAGGTTATCCTCAGAATGAATATCAAACAAACTTGATTGATAAAACAAGGCATCATAAAAGAAATTAGGATAGAAGGGGTCCAATGACTCGAATTAAATCCTAAGTCACGACTCCTAAGAGAAACGGAGGACGATGATCCTTGTTATAATATTCTATATTATTTCGAAGTCTGGCACTGATGCCAAGCTGTAATGCCCCACCTCTATACTAACGCTAGCCAAAGACATCGCAAAGTAATACTGTCAATTAGCGTGAACAATAAGGATGTTGAGGAGCAACCATCTTTGTAATTGCTCTGTGCGAGTACTGATATGTCAGATAGAATGTCACTTTCATTTCAAGAGGAAATCCAACATACCGATGCAAAATCAAAACTACTACACAGCGGCTATGTGGTTTTCGGAAACAAATATAAAATAAGCATAACACAAAATCAGTCATAGATATTCATATCACAATGGCAGAAACAGATATGAATAAAACACATAGAAGTGTACATCAAAGTAGTGGTCATGTAAGATCCACTATGTCACAAAAGAATAGGTACAAATGCTAGATAAAAGAATATGTATACATCAAGGAGTCTCTATATCGAATGTATAAAACAAAAACTACTAAGCTAAGTAGTTAGCCAAAAGTTAGATGACGGACCCTGATAAGAAGTCAAGTTGAAGCACCTGAAATACCTCGGTATGAGCTGAGTATTATTTAAGAAGAAAATAATAAACAGATCAGTCGAGCTATAAATATCATATAAAATGAGATAGGATAAGAGATATGAAAAAACGTATGATAACAATAATGCCATACTATGACAAGTATGCATTAGATAATAACTAAAATCATACAATATCTCAAAAATCTCAAAGCACCAAAAAGAATGTCATATTCTTCGTTTTATCACCAAACCACAAATATTGACAAAACATATCAATGTCAATCACAAAAATTGGTGAAACACAAATTTCAAAAATCATCGACTAGAAATCCAGAGACTAAAGGGGGAGGCCTATCACAAACGGGAGCATGAAAACTCACCAACACGTGTATCACAAATGGGTTGCTATCCCATGGTCGCTAACCATAGAGCCGGTGCAATGACGTAGTATAATAATAGTACGCCCGAGGAACCTGAAACTCAAATAATTCTGAACATCGATATAGTACAATAATGGTCTTCCCGATAAACCTGATAAGCGGAACAATGATGTAGTACAATAACGGTACATCTGTTGAACCTGATAAGCCGAAACAACGATGTAGTACAATAACGGTACGTCCGTTTATCCTGATAAGTCGAAACATCGATGTAGTACGATAATGGTACATCTGATGAACCAAACACCATAAAAGATCATGGATCGCTAGCTCATACAAATGAGTCGAAACTCCAAAAAATGGTCAAAAGACCATGGGTCGTTTGCCCATAAAAATGAGACGGAGCTCCATAAAATCGAGGTATATTCCCCTATACGGACAAAGAGACATCGCATATCGCTAGTCTAAACTATAAAATGATCACCATTGATCAATAAAAAGTGTGAATTACACTAAGCTAGTAAATAAATGAGTTTAGCTACATGTCACATAACCACTGGCTTAACTTAAGTATTTACGAACAAATTGTAGATTTCCACTCGAAAATTGTCACAAGGTTTCAATCGAACAAGTCCAATAATTAACCGACGAAGTAAACGTAAGCATTTCGTACCACTTGTTTTACTAAGCCATTTAATTAGATCTCTCATACAAATGAGGTAAAGGTTTATATATACTAATAGGTTGGAAAGAGGGTTTAAAAAAACAAGCTTTGTATTAAAAATAGTGTTGAAATCATTTCTCCTAAAGAGTTTGAATATTTACTACTACTATAGAGACCTTTACATTTTAAAGTGACCAATTGCAGAAATGATTGAAGAAACAATCAATCACTAAAAATTCACATAAGAAAACGTGAATCAAACCATAGAAATCGATATCCATCAAAGTGGATATTTCAAAAAATCCAAAAAAGAAGTCATCGAAGTCGATAATAAATGATGATGACTAATTCGGATCAACCCAAAAATCGATATAAATAGAAACCCATGAAAATCAAGCAAGATGGCTGAAATTAGCAGCTCCAGACGTCTGAGCTGGGAGACTAGAAATTTTATTCTAGATCGCCTAGACGTTTGGGAAGTAAGCTCAGACGTCTGAGCTGATGGTCTGAAATTTTATTCTCAGTTGCACACTTCTCTTACTTGTCAGCTATTCTTCTGGAAAATCCTTTCAGAGTTTTAGATTTAACCTTGCATTGCATTGATGCCGCATCGCTCCTCTTTCTGGTTTTCCTGCGTGCAATGACCCTTATTTTACGTATCAAAGGATCTTCAAATATTATTTTTAGATTCATATTAGATCGTACAACTCTATAAATTTGGATGCTGTCGAGTATTGACATTTTTAAATTCATATTGCCTCCGATATACGCGTAATGACGCACCAAAGGATTTAGAATGAAAAATGACCCTGGGTCAAAGAGAAAGTGTATGAGTTGCGCAGTCAAAATATTTTGAGATCGCACGCTCCGGTAGTAGATGCGACTTAAAATGGTCCAAAAATAGCGTCCCCTGGCACGGTCTCGGTTTTCGATGAAACTTATGCCGTTAGAAAGGGAAAAATGCAGCGATTCATGCAGTCAAAGAATCGTCACAACTGAATATTTCTAGAAGTCGTACGGAAACAAAATGCACGTTGAAATTTTGAAAATTGGAGTAAAGGGGTATATACAAACCCTAACCCAACCATTAGCCTATAAATCATTCTTTCTTTATCTGACCGCACATTTTTCGTTCTCTTCACTTTGCTTCACATTTCCATGGCAACCCAACATCTCACTTCCTTTCGCTTCCTCTTTCTCAAGTATACGGACACCATTTTTGACAAAATAAAATTTGGGTGCCTATATTTTCCTAAGGCCTACGAAGTCCTGGCCTCGGATCGACTCAGATCTGACTGTATTAGCCGGACAGCGGATCCGGTAAGAGGGGGGTTTTTAGAAGAGATTCAAAATGGATTATGATGATATGGATTTGTTAATCTCAACGAGAGGAGTGAGAAAATATAGATCACTTGAGCCGTTGATGACCATGGTGGTGGTGGTAGCCTTGAAAAGTAAAAAAATGGATTCGTTTCTTTATCAGGGGTGAAGCTAGGTGCAAGCTAGATATGGCCAAGGTCCCACCTTAAATTTTGATTTTACTATTGTAATAAGCTACTTTGGTAACTTAGGCCATACCTTAAAATAATGATTTGCCTTATCTCAACTAATAATTGCGAATTCTTTATACTTTTTTATTGCTCGTGAATGATTATATTTAATAAAATGGAAAGTATACCCTATGTGAAGATGTGAGCTAGCTCTGCCACTGTTCTTTATGCGTGTGGGTCTATGTAGCGGTGGCGGAGGGGTTGTGATGGCCGAAGTGAGAGGTGCTACAGGCGGTCAGGTTGCAGCAATCTCGAATGGTATTGGCAATTGCATTCACATAAAGGAAAAAATGAAAAAAAATGTCGTTCATGTTTCTGGCCGATGTTATAGGCCGAGGCGGGTAGTAGGCGAAGCGGGGATAATGGTAGGCGGAGTTGGGACAGTGCAGTGGCATAGTGTGGTGGCGGTTGATGGCCTGCGTACATGAGTGGTTGCCAACATGCTTGCATTCTTTGGCTACAGGGAGAAGGACCTGGGTTGTATAGGAAAAGAATTAAAGAAAGAAGAAAGAATGATGTTCCTAGCAAAGTATAGGTGGTTTGCATGAATAAGGTGAGCTACAAGAAAAAGTAAGAAGTAAGTAATTATGAATAATATTAATAAGTTTAAATATGGATTAGTTAAGTTAATTAATTAACATATAAATCGAAATCTTGTATTACCCACATATTTTGCATATGATGCCCGTTTTTGACGTCGTTTCTTATGTTGTACTCGTGATGGAGAGTCCACGACTTGGCGATAGGTTGGTCAGAATTGGTTGAGGTGGGTGATACTGTCTCTCACCATATTATGGTTGCTAAAACGACGTTTTGAAATGTATTCTGAACTTTAAATGAGATTTATAAAATAGTTAAACCTATATATTTTTTATAAAAAAAATTAAAAGTGCTTTTAAATGGTTTTAAATTAAATATCATATTTTTACCATTTACGCACTATTTAGCCAATGTTGATAGATTTAGGCTGCTACTGATATTTATCCCACGTTGTTTGCTTTGGATGGATTGTATTGTTTTATTATAAAGGTATGTAGGTTATTGTAGACATTTCTATGCTTGTTGGTTGCATATATGCTTGTTTATTAGTTCGTTAAAAAGGCCATTCGAAGGCAATATAGGACTAGAAAATATATCATTTTATTGGATTTCGTGCATAGAGTATTGTGTGTGTCGATTGATATGAAGATGGAAGATGGTCTGGAGATGCGTTGTGGACTTCATAGAAGATGTCGGATGTTTTCATTTGGTTTCTATTTAACCATTTTTGGTTAAGTACACAACAAAGTGATCGTTATTGACTACTTTGGAGTGGTCGATACCTACCACTATTGATGATGGTTGATTTGACCAATTTTGACGTGGACAATGGAGAGGCTTCGAGGAGCATGATGCGATGGTTCGCTCATTCGTTCGACGTTCGATTTTGATGATATGGTTCTTCGACGAGTGGTTTTGGTAGTGAAGCGAAGATATGACGCTTTGACGCGATGACTCTATGATTCCATGATGGAAAGTGATGGCTTCAATGATGGATTGCTATACTTCAAGGTACAAAGTAGGCGACAATGAGTCGAATTGATGGAATTGTCTGAGCCTCTGAGGAAGGTTATGGGATGCACGATGATACTCCATAACTTATGATGGTTATCTCGAGTAGTCCCAACCGCGATGACTTAAGACGAGAGTTGTATGGACAGTTCCAAGAGGAGCTCTAGTATAGATGACGAGTGCGAAAGGATCGTTTACATTTGTAGGTTTCGATGTATACTCGAGAAGCAAGGGCATTTGGGATGATAGCCGTTGGGGATACGATGGCCCCTAGATACTTCACTTGGGGATAGGATGGCCCATAGGGATACGATAACCCCTGGATCATACAATGTTTAGATTTGTAGTACCCTAGATCACATATGATAGGCGTTCTAGTTTTTAGCCTATTGAGTGGCATTGATTCGAGTACCAAGAAAATGGAACGTTAAGTAGTCCTTGAGTAGACAGGTCGCAAGAGTATCATATATCCAACACACTAAGTGAGTGAATGTGAGGAAGGATGGTGGATGTTATGTTTGCTTGATTGTTTATCAACTTAGGGATGTCACGTGATATAGATATTACCGATGCCGATATCTAGACACCCATAGTACTTTGATGTATCGTACACCCATGACGACTATGATATAGAGTAGCATATATCCTGTGTTATGTAATAACTCTGTGGATGTAGGGACATGTCAGATATGATTCTACATACCTTCTGTTCCATATATTATATCGACTTTTATAGTGTTTTGAGATTATTTATCACTTACACTAGACTGTTGTCTAACTCGAGGTTTTATGCTTCGCTTCTTATTATCTCGGGTTCTCTTAAATGAGTAGACCGGATAGCATGTGTAAATAACACATGGAGTTGTGCAGATGGACTAGCAAATAGCGATGCTTTCTCATATTTATATTTTGAGTAATTATTGTTTATTCCGATGTGTGACACCGTAGAGCTTTGATAGTGTTGGCTTACTATTTATCAGAGATAGGTTTATTTATCTATTATATAAACTCTATTATATAAACTCTATTACTATTTTGTATAACTGTATGAACCTCTATACTCTAATTCTATGGTTTATATAGTTAAAACTGTCTCGCAAGTTTTATATCTGTGATTACTATTATTTTTATCTAGTGCGCTGTGAGATATAGGACAGGTTGTGTGATTGTGTGACATTTTATTTCTTCCTCTTTTGTTCTATTCTCTTCTCTTCTTTTATATTTCGCCTTCTTATTTATTGTTCTTTCCCTTGACGATCTCCTCCCCAGCAGTGCAATATTCGGTTATACGAGCATCGATGGTGTATGGAGGTCGTCGCATTTGGTATCATAGCCTAGGTTATGTAATTAACCCGAGTTGATAGCACAATCCCATAGAGATAGGGTAGGCGTTATCAACTTAGACCGGATCGACAGTATATCTATATACGACAGAATGTGTATTTGTTAAATTTTTCGATTACCAAAACTATATGGTAGTATTACACACACAAGCACTATTGATGTGGTTTTTCTCCATGAGGACTGATCATTCTTATTATATAATAGGAGTGATGTGGTAGACAAGAAATGCTACTATTGACTCCATCTTTGGAGTTGAGAAGTAGGCAGGATTGGGACCACTTACCCTGAGTTATAGAATATGTTTCCCAAGATTGGGTGAATTATTATTCTGGGATGCCTAAGTCACTTCAAATGATTATGGTGCTCAAGTGCAAACGCCTAGGGACGAATTTGCCGAGTTGTACCAAGACCACATAAGTCTAAGAGGCAGATCATTCCTTGAAACAGGATCGGCTATTGAGGTGCAAGGCAGGATGATATTTGCAAAAGGGCCTTCGATAACTTGGAGTTAGAGATGCAATTAGGTAGAAGTTAACCTCTAATTAACTCCAAAGAACAACAATGAACTGGTGGATTACCTATATAGCTTTGATTCTCAAGGATTAATTTACTTGGGATCACTTCATAGTTCACTACGAAGAATATTTATCTCGACTTTTCAAAAGTCGATGTTGTTTAGAAAGTTTTCCGACTTGAAGCAAGGAAATATGTCTGTGTTGGATTATGTGACGGAATTTGATGTGCTTTCGAAGTCCGATCTATCTTTCATTGATACTCCACTCATAAAGAATGAGAATTTTACATTGGATTAAGAGATCATATTAGGAAGGATTGATTGGTCATACTGACGGGAGCTTCGAGAAGTTGATCGAAAAAGGCTTTATGATGTGAGAGCATGTACCTAGTGTTCAAAGATTGTCCCGAATAAGCTGAGTGGGGGCAAACTATGAGAGCATATGCATTGATTATCGTTCTGATTTCATCAGTTGCTCCATCGACGAAAGAGAAGGAAAATACCATCACCATATAGGGCATGCTTTCCACTTATGGCATTTCCATACGTATTCTACTTGATACCGAGGTTCAACATTCCTTCATATCTAGTGATTTATAGACAGATTGGGATTGAGACCCAAAATTGTTGACCGACCTTTAGATTATGACGAACCTTGTTGGGGGTTCAATCAGACTATGCATGTGTAACATCTCATATATTATCACCGAAAATTAATTTTATTGATGACTGCAGCATCCGTGGCGCTTAGTTCGAGCCTCAAAATGGGCAGTTTTATAACATGGTTTGTCTACACTTAGCTTATACATGGTTTGCGAAAATTTGTCTTATCGAGTCATGGATGTTTGTCTATGTGTTTTTTATTAATTGCTTTAGGTTAATTTGGTTTAGTTTGTAGTTTGGGAATTGACTGGTTGAAGGTTTATGGAATAGTGGTGGATTGCGAGAGGTCGTTGTTGACGATAGGGACTGACGATGAGCGGAAGGTAGTGTTCGGCTGCCCATCTGATGATAAGGTGATGGTTATCTTTCTATATTCACTCAACATCCCATATGATGAGTTGTCATTTGTACCTTTAGCTAAAGAGTGTCCGGACACATTCGATAGGGAGACCGTATTACCACCACATAGATAGGGTTCCGTATCGGTCTGGTTAGACGTGTTAGACTAGTAGTTGTGCCTTTAAGGCATATGATGCCAACAGAGCGGAGGAGACTAAAGGTGCAAGCGAATGACTTATTGAGATGAGGGTTCATTCATATGAGTACATTTGAGTAGGATGCACCTATTGCGTTCGCCACCAGGGCGATGACTGTAACGACCCGAAATTTTCGAACCCGAAAATTCCAGATAGTTATGAAAAAGAAGAAAGAAAAACAGACATACCAATCTCTCTCATTTGCAGCGGATAAAATATAATAGTAAATAATAACAGTTAACCAAAGAAAACTGTATTTATCAATTTACATCAATATATCAGAGTTACAACAATTTTTATACAAACATTAGATAGATACAATTCAACATGTCTTAGATATACAATAATACAATACAGCGGAAACACTCTATACGTTCCTGTCATCCAACTCGCCTCCTGAGCTCCAGAACGTCCTTACCTGAAAATCTGTAATACTCATCAAAGTAACACCCGGGTCAGGCTGGAAACCAGCGTGAGTAAACCAATCTAACATGGAATACAAAAGCATACAACTTATATAAACCCTAGGTAACTTATATCAATTTACAACTTCGCACGTTGTTATAGACATCACTTATTTCACACATCAATTTCTAAGTACCAAACTTAGATTAAATGGTCATGTTCACTTAAATCATTCCATTCTAGTATATAGATTTTACATATCAAATCTGAACAGAATTATTATAGATTACAAATCGAAGTGGTTTCGAGTATTTACTAATACCCAACGCTGGTCTCTTCGAATTCAATACCATCTTAACCCACACTATTCAGGTGAAACCCAATTAACCTTTAATCATAAGATGGCACGTTTTACACCAACAATTCATCATTTATAGATAACAACACTATCATTGTCCATCCAAACATATTATATCACAAAACATTTCATATTAGAGATATCAATCAATTTAAGGCATTTAATCATCATTTAATCATTCATAAGCAAGATGGATCATCCAAAATTAATTTAATTTATCTCTAATTAAATTAATTACTAATCTTCTAATCACTTAGATTGTCTTTACTTAATCTTTAATTTGATTACAAGTCAATTAATTAATCATCCTTTAATTATCCACCTTATTAATCATCCTTGATTAATTATCTTCAATAAAGTAATTATTCTTTAATTAATTACCCAAATTAATTATTCTTAACCATTTACAGTAATTAATATTTAATTACCTTCATTAATTACATTAAGTAATTACATTAATTAATGGTCCTTAATTAATTCCTTAATTAATTACATCCATTAATCAACCTTAATCAACCATAAACAGTAATTAACCATCCTATGATTACTGATCTTAATTAATTAACTCCTCGATTAATTATATTAACCTTTTAATTGATTACACCAAGTAATTAATCCTTAATTACTTCTCCTAAGTAACTAACCTTTAATTACTTCGCATTAAGTAATTTCCTTTATATTAATTACATCCAGTAATTTTATCCATCAATTACTTCACTAAGTAATTACACTTATCAATCTCATTAAGTAATTTTACTTAATCAATTACCAAGTGACTATCTTTAATTAATTAAATTAATTAATCACATTTATCTCATTAATTACAACTGGGTAATTCATCACTTAATTACCCTATAAACCAATTAATTAATCTTTATTATAGATTACTTATTCTTTAATTATTAATTAATAATCCTTAATTATCAATTAATCTCCTTCAATACAAAGTAATCAATCCTTAATTACTTTTATAATCAATTAATTAATCTTTATTATAGATTAAATATTCTTTAATTATTAATTAATAATCCTTAATTATCAATTAATCTCCTTCAATACAAAGTAATCAATCTTTAGTTACTTTTATAATCAATTAATTAACCTTTAATTAACTGATTTATTATCCATTAACTATTGATTAATAACCTTAATTATTAATCAATATCTCTCAATACAAATTAATTAATCCATAATTACTTTTATAATTAATTAATTAATCTATAATTAATTAATAAATCTTAATCATCCAAACCTTAATTAATTAAAAGATAAGTTATTCATCTTAATTATCATTAAAAATCTTACTAAATAATCTTTGAATTAAATTATCATAAATCTAAAATTTAACTTAACCCTTAAGTTAACTTAATGATTTAAACACATTAAATCTTATTAGTTTAATCACATTATTGATTTAAGCTTAGACAACATTAAGAATCAAATTAACTAACATTTAAAACACCTTATTTAAAATAACGATTTAAGTGAATTAATAGAAAAATTAATTATGTTATCTATAACACTTGAAACATAACCATCATACCCGAGAAAAATCCAAGGGTTACTCGAACAAATACCTGAGTTACCCCTACCTTTTCTCGTGCTTCCTCCTTACTTCTTTATTTTTTTTAACTTAAAAACATTTAAAACACAAGTTCTTTGATTTAAATCCTGAAATACACAACCTTCTTCTCCTTCCTTCAGTTTTGAAAACTGTTGCTTAAAACAAAATATTACCCGAGACAAAACACTATTTTCCCGAGCCATCGCATAAGAAACTCACTTCCACTAAAAACCCCGAGACATACCCTACAATTTCTCGAGTCTGGATCGTGCCCAAACCATCTTCCCCAATCTCAGATTTCACCTGACATTTATGCGCACATGTGCACATGCACGACCACATCCACCACCTTTGGTCGACGACAAGATCACTTGCAAGTCACTGAAGTCCTTTACCACACATCGCATCACTCAGAACTTAAGCATGATCTTGAAATCAAATTTCGAGAACAAGGGAACCAACCTGGAACCATCTTCTTCGACAACTAACCTTACTGACGATCGCTCCGACCACCATCGTCCAAGCCACTAACCTTGAGAAACAACACAACCCTCTGCTACAATATCCCCCTCCCGCGATCACCTTCGACGCTTCCTAGGCAATGTGAGAACCCAAAATTTCCTCTCGACCAATCCCTTTGCTAAACCCTAAATTGAAGCTCTGCCGACGCCTCGGTGAGTGATAAATTCATCGTGCAATTTTGTTGGGTTCGTCAACCTTCCCCATCCCTCTGACACTGATCCCGACCTTCCATGTCATCTCGATCATCGGAAAAATGCTTAAAACCCAATTCACGACCAACTTACAATATCTCTTTATTTGCAAATCTAAAAATTTTGATTTTACTCTTAATTTTTTTGTTTTTGATAGTGAATCATATTATAACTTTGGATCAAGGAATTTTTACGGTCGAGATTTTGATACGATTAAGATTTTACTGTAAATTTTTACCATGGTTAAAACTATCTTCAATTTCTACTAGGGAATATTTTTAAAACTTAAATTTTGTTGTTACAGACAAAATTGATTTATATTTATAAGCCTGAAAAAGATTAGAGGAATGGAAATTTGATTTTCGAACATACTTTAAACCTGTAGAGGAAGAACATAGCATATGTTGATGAACAAACATGCACACAAGTATCTATATACATATACACATACTTTCATCTTAAAACAATCATGCCAATATTTATGCAAACATTCATCACGATTTTTACTTCAAGAATCTCCCACATGCCTAAGTTTAAATTGTTTAAATTTTTAGTATACTCACAGGTTTATAAGGCAGAGAACAGTCTCCTGCCTTTAATTATTGCAGTTACCAGAAAACAATGAAAAAAAAATTAAACTTAAATAGTTTAAAGTTTACTCACCTTTGGAAAAATCAGAGAAGCTCTGGAAATTTTTGAATTTGCTTGCTGATCTTGATTTTTAACTGTTGCTTGATCCAGGCTTTGTTCTGTTAATTTAAATCCAAAGCTTCATTTTTTGCATTTGAATCTGGTGTGCAGATTTTGTTCTTGAGATGTTGTATAAGCTTACAAACAAATCTTGTTTTTGATTTCCAAGCTTAAAGTTCCCAGTTTTTTTTTTTCAAACTGAAGTTGTTTGCTTTTGAAATGCTTCAGATTGTGTTTTATAATAGATCTGTTTTTTCTTTTTCTTTTTTAAGTTTTGGGCACATTTATATTATGAAAGAGAAACAAAAGAAAGAATAGAAATTTATGTATACATATGTAGCCTTTTCTTTTCATTTTATTCATTAATTATAAAAAGAATAAATGACACTTGTTACATTGTATGATACTTACCTTACATTTGTCTATGCATGATATTATTCCTATTACACCTGTAATTTTACATAAATTTATATAATAATTTTTCTTTCATTTTCATATTATATTTTTGTGTTAACATTTTTACACATACATGACTTGTACATGTATTAAAAGAAGGTATTAATCTTTGTTAAATCCTATTTAAACTTAAGTTGTTAACTAAATTTTATTCGTCAGTGTTTTATGTTTTTTTTATGTGTATATATACATATATGTATGTATGTATGTATGTATGTGTGTGTGTGTGTGTATATATATGTTATAAATTTATATTTGTACTTATATAACCTTTAAGAAAATAATTTTTGATACTTATTTATACTTAAATAAATCATCACATTCTCAAGATATATATATATATATATATATATATTGAATTTTTTATATCCAAGTTTCATTTATAAACCATAAATGTATGTATGAAAAGAGAATAGTTATCATATGATAAGTTTTTGCATTTATCTATTTACATATTTATTTATTTACTAAAAAGATTCATTATTTTAATTCAATTATTATTATAGTTTCAAATTCACTTATATATACATCCAAACATTTTTATTTATCACATTTTATTGGTTCAAATGAATAAAATCAGTTAATTAATTCAGTTATAAGATAACTAAAATATGGGTTGTCACATTCCTCCCCCCTTTGAATCTTTTCGTCCTCGAAAAGGAATGAAGTCAGAATTTATTAAAATACTTATACCAAATAAATTACTCTTTGAACACTTTTAAAATCTACATAGTATTACAAAAATAGTATTATAAAAAAAATTATAACTTGATGTCTCAACCAGTCTATCCTTATTCTCACAGAAATTCGGTTATACGTTGATCAGGCGTAAGACTGAAAATCTATAAGTACTTAGTAGACTCGTTCCAAACACCAAGTGAAAATACTTGAAAATAATTTTACTGAAAATATTGAAAACATTTTTGAAATCAAGTTAACTTCTTTGGTGAGAATGCTATGGAAATCATCGCCCCCATCTATGGTCGTAGTTACATCCTGGGTTACGATGTCATTGCAGCAAAAGTCCATGAAACTGTTGGCACTCCGCGCCCCTCGATTACGCCATGAAACCCACAACAGATCGCAGGTACATTCCAGGGTTACGTTGCCATCGCAGCAAAAGTCCATGTAACTGTTGGCTCTCAGCGGCACACATGATTTTCGCTGTCAAAATGAAACTTCTCCACTCCTACATAGGTCGCAGTCTACCGATGTAGAATCAAACGCAGACTGTTGGCTCTCGGCGGCGCACACGACTTTCGCTATGTTACCATAGGTCGCAGTCTACCGATATAAAATCAAAGTAGACTGTTGGCTCTCAGTGGCACACGCGACTTTCGCTATGGTACACACTACTCATAATCCTCAGAAACTAGTTTTGTCCGGACTCCTCACAGGATCAACTTTAAAAACCCCCTTAGGGCTCAAGGCAGCACCACCTGGTGGCACTCCTGAAAAGTTCATTTCAAGGGAGCGCCTTTTTCCCCAAAGCCATCATCAAAACACTTTATACTATACACATATAGAATCTTTCAAATCATACACCTAGTATGATCTCATACAAAGCTTCTTTACACAAAATCGATTATTCCAAAATCGATAATTCTCAAACTAGGCTTTCCAAATTCCAATATTGGTTTTACCCAAAAATCAAAAGCCTTTCCAAATCCAAAGGTTCCCAAAACCTTTTCCCAAATCATTCTCATAAAATCCTTTATATATATATAGAGAGAGATATATATAACCTTGAAAAATATTAGGATGATTTCAAACTTGTATAAAACCCTTTTTATACTTTAAATATCTTTCAAAACCCTTTCTTCTGGCTTAGATTCAACAAGTGGAGATTTATCTTATAAAACAAAGACATATAACTTTGTTTATTCCAAATCAAATATTCAAATTTGATTACTCTATAAGGTCAGTAACTATATTACTTACTTCTAGAAAGTAAATTTCTACCATAGAAATATCCAATTTCTATTTTATTTCATCATATGTTTCACAAAATATATTTTCCACTTCAAAAATCTTTTTACAGTTCTTATCCACAACTTTTAATATCAATTTCATTCCAATCCATATGATGTACACATATCATCCATACGCAATATTAATCTGATTGCTCACTCGATCACACAATTTCACTTCCGAACTAGCATCGTCCACTCGACTTCCTAGTGCGGACACAGATCTGGATTCTTGATTAGAAACCGTCATTCTCCTTGCATAGCTATAGCTACGATAGAGAATATCCAAAACCAGTCAACAATCCATATCCAGGTTCTCCGTCAAAAATCGAGTGAAAAATCCCAACTCGGATCGATATAACTATCTTGAAATTCTATGCTCGAATCTGGATCAAATCACTATGCGAGAATAATATATGTACATCCTACGTATTTATCTTTATTGATTATTAGCCAAATCAATTCCCTTTCTATTCACCTTTACTTTGATTTCATTCACTTACTCACAATTGCTTAAATCCTTATTTGGATTATCACCTCAATTTTTATCTCAAATGGATATTTAATCATAATCAGTTTGAACTCTGTCCAGTTTAATTTTAGAAAATACCTTAAAAAACTTTAAAAATAGGTAAGTAGTGGAAAAATAATTATATTTTTTAAAATAACTATAAAATAGTTAAGTAATTGTAAAGTAGTTGAAAAATAGTAAAATAATTGCAAAATATTTGTAAAATAGCAATTGATTATAAAATAGTTGAAAAACAATAATTAGTTTATAAACAGTTGTAAAATTGTTAAATAGTTTCAAAAATAATCGTAAAATAAGTATAAGATAGTTTTGGGTTTAATAAGAAAGGTTGTATATATAATAAATAGCTTGAAATAGATTTGTACTTAAACAATTTATTTTGGAAATAATCCAGAGTCAAACTGTTCAATTCCCAACCTCTATTCCTAATCAATTTAATTTAAATTTCCACATCCATTTAAATTAACCCAATTCCAATTAAAATAACTTCAATTTCCATTGAAATTGATTTAGCCCCAATTCAAGTTGAATTAACCTCAGTTTCTTCCCAAATCCAAATCAAATTCTATTTGAATTTAAAACTGTTCAACTTTAATCACAAATCCAAATTATTTAAATCAATTTGGACTAATTTCAAATTGAACCCACTCAAATTTCAAATCAGTCCAATTCCTGTTTGAATTGGTCCAAAATTCCCATTTGAATTTTGAACTCATACAACTCAAATTAATGATTTAACTTCCCAAGTTAAATCCCAATTTCATCTTGAAATTTCCAAATCAGGTTGTTTATTCAAACTTATTTAACTTCTTCTAAGTTAAATTCAATTTAAATTCCGTTAACCTTAATCAAATTTGAATTCCCACTTATAAGTTCAAAATTTATATCACTTTGGGTTATCTCATCTCATTCTAAATAAAAATTTAAAATTCAACATTTAGAGTTTATTTCAAACCATCATTGATATTATGTATATTCCTCATATATACATATTATTTTAAACCACCTTTGGTTCTTAGTTCAAAACAAATTCCTTTAAATTTTCAAACAACTCTTGTTTGAAATAGGTCCCTTTCATTCAATTACATTAAATAATATTATTTATTATTTCTTTATCACTTTGAAACAATTTTCAAATTCTGGATCCAGATCTAAAATTTCACAATTTAGATCATCTTCAGTTTTAATTTATAAGTCATACTTACCTAAATGTTTTACTTCCCCAAAACATTTCATTTACTTACTCGTTAATACACATTTTTTTACTAAACACAACAATCATTCATGACAATAACCAAGATTACCATATCTGGAAATCAATTCATTATTATCTTATTCTGAAACTCCTTCCAAATTCAAGACTTAAATTTCAGTTTGAATCCATTTCAAACTTATCTTTATTTAATTTCAATTTGGTTGTATTTCTATTTTCCCTTAATTTAATTCCAATAATTTAACAACCACTTACCTTAATATTTATTAGAAAGAAATATTGTTTTATATATCAAAATATATTCTTATATAAAATCATTTAAAACCTTTATACAAGAAAATAACAAGTACGCTCTCATATCTATACACACACACACACTCAACTCATCCTAGGGTACCACTAACCCTATTCTTGATGAGTAAACCCACCAGAGCCAAGGTTCTCGCTTAACCTTCAGCTCTGATACCAAATGCAACGATCCAGAATTTTCGAACCCGAAAATTCCAGATAGTTATGAAAAAGAAGAAAGAAGAACAGACATACCAATATCTCACATTCGCAGCGGATAAAATATAATAGTAAATAATAACAGTTACAACAAAGAAAACTATATTTATCAATTTACATCAATATATCAGAGTTACAACAATTTTTATACAAACATTGGATAGATACAATTCAACATGTCTCAGATATACAATAATACAATACAGCGGAAACACTCAATACGTTAATGTCATCCAACTCGCCTTCTGAGCTCCAGAACGTCCTTACCTGAAAATCTGTAATACTGGTCTGACCCGAGCATTACATCAAAGTAGCACCCGGGTCAGGCTGGAGACCAGCATGAGTAACCCATCTAACATGGAATACAAAAGCATACAACTTATATAAACCTGAGGTAACTTAAGTCAATTTACAACTTCACACGTTGTTATAGACACCACTTATTTCACACATCAATTCCTAAGTACCAAACTTAGATTAAATAGTCCAGTTCACTTAAATCATTCCATTCCAGTATATAGATTTTAGATATCAAATCTGAACAGAATTATTATAGATTACAAATCGAAGTGGTTTCGGGTATTTACTAATACCCGACTCCGGTCTCTTCGAATTCAATACCATCTTAACCCACACTATTCAGGTGAAACCCAAGTAACCTTTAATCATAAGATGGCACGTTTTACACCAACAATTCATCATTTATAGATAACAACACTATCATTGTCCATCCAAACATATCATATCACAAAACATTTCATATTAGAGATATCAATTAATTTAAGGCATTTAATCATCATTTAATCATTCACAAGCAAGATGGATCATCCAAAATTAATTTAATTTATCTCTAATTAAATTAATTACTAATCTTCTAATCACTTAGATTGCCTTTACTTAATCTTTAATTTAATTACAAGTCAATTAATTAATCATCCTTTAATTATCCACCTTAATTAATCATCCTTGATTAATTATCTTCAATAAAGTAATTATTCTTTAATTAATTACCCAAATTAATTATTCTTAACCATTTATAGTAATTAATATTTAATTACCTTCATTAATTACATTAAGTAATTACATTAATTAATGGTCCTTAATTAATTCCATAATTAGTTACATCCATTAATCTAACTTAATCAATCATAAACAGTAATTAACCATCATATGATTACTGATCTTAATTAATTAACTCCTCGATTAATTATATTAATCTTTTAATTGATTACACCAAGTAATTAATCCTTAATTACTTCTCCTAAGTAATTAACCTTTAATTACTTCACATTAAGTAATTTCCTTTATATTAATTACATCCAGTAATTTTATCCATCAATTACTTCACCAAGTAATTACACTTATCAATCTCATTAAGTAATTTTACTTAATCAATTACCAAGTGACTATCTTTAATTAATTAAATTAATTAATCACATTTATCTCATTAATTACAACTGGGTAATTCATCCCTTAATTACCCTATAAACCAATTAATTAATCTTTATTATAGATTAGTTATTCTTTAATTATTAATTAATAATCCTTAATTATCAACTAATCTCCTTCAATACAAAGTAATCAATCCTTAATTACTTTTATAATCAATTAATTAACCTTTAATTAACTGATTAATTATCCATTAACTATTGATTAATAACCTTAATTATTAATCAATATCTCTCAATACAAATTAATTAATCCATAATTACTTTAATAATTAATTAATTAATTTATAATTAATCAATAAATCTTAATCATCCAAACCTTAATTAATTATAAGATAAGTTATTCATATTAATTATCATTAAAAATCTTACTAAATAATCTTTGAATTAAATTATCATAAATCTAAAATTTAACTCAATCCTTAAGTTAACTTAATGATTTAAACACATTAAATCTTCTTAGTTTAATCATATTATTGATTTAAGCTTAGACAACATTAAGAATCAAATTAAATAACATTTAAAAAACCTTATTTAAAATAATGATTTAAGTGAATTAATAGAAAAATTAATTATGTTATCTATAACACTTGAAACATAACCATCATACCTGAGAAAAATCCAAGGGTTACTCGAACAAATACCTGAGTTACCCCTACCTTTTCTCGTGCTTCCTCCTTGCTTCTTTATTATTATTTTAACTTAAAAACATTTAAAACACAAGTTCTTTGATTTACACACACCCTTCTTCTCCTTCCTTCAGTTTTGGAAAACTATTGCTTAAAACAAAATATTACCCGAGACAAAACACTATTTTCCCGAGCCATCGCATAAGAAATTCACTTCCACTAAAAACCCCGAGACATACCCTACAGTTTCTCGAGTCTGGATCGTGCCCAAACCATCTTCTCCAAACTCAGATTTCAGCTGACATTTACGTGCACACGTGCACAAGCATGATCACATCCACCACCTCTGGTCGATGACAAGATCACACGCAACTCACTGAAGTCCTTTACCACACATCGCATCACTCAGAACTTAAGCATGATCCCGAAATCGAAATTCGAGAACAAGGGAACCCACCTGGAACCATCTTCTTTGACAAGTAACCTTACGACGATCGCTCCGACCACCATCGTCCAAGCCACCAACCCTGAGAAACAACACGATCCTCTGCTATAATTTCCCCCTCCCGCGATCGCCTCCGACGCTTCCTAGGCAATGTGAGAACCCAAAATTTCCTCTCGACCAATCCCTTTGCAAAACCCTAAATTGAAGCTCTGCCGACGCCTCGGTGAGTGATAAATTCATCGTGCAATTTTGTTGGGTTCGTCAACCTTCCCCCTCCCTCTGACATTGATCACGACCTTCCACGTCATCTCGATCACCGAAAAAATGCTTAAAACCCAATTCACGACCAACTTATAATATCTCTTTATTTGCAAATCTAATTTTTTTGATTTTACTCTTAAATTTATTTGTTTTTGATAGTGAATCATATTATAACTTTGGATCAAGGAATTTTTACAGTCGAGACTTTGATACGATTAAGATTTTACTAAATTTTTACCGTGGTTAAAACTATCTTCAATTTCTACTAGGGAATATTTTTAAAACTTAAATTTTTTGTTACAAACAAAATTGTTTTGTATATTTAAGCCTGAAAAAGATTAGAGGAATGGAAATTTGATTTTCGAACATACTTTAAACCTGTAGAGGAAGAACATAGCATATGTTGATGAACAGACATGCACACAAGTATCTATATACATACACACATACTTTCATCTTAAAAAAAAATCACGCCAATATTTATGCAAACATTCATCACGAATTTTACTTCAAGAATCTCCCACATGCCCAAGTTTAAATTGTTTAAATTTTTAGTATACTCACAGGTTTATAAGGTAGAGAACAGTCTCCTGCCTTTAATTATTGCATTTACCAAAAAAATGAAAAAAAATAATTTAAACTTAAATAGTTTAAAGTTTACTCACCTCTGGAAAAATCAGAGAAGATCTGGAAATTTTTGAATTTGCTTGCTGATCTTGATTTTTAACTGTTGCTTGATCCAGGCTTTGTTCTGTTAATTTAAATCCAAAGCTTGATTTTTTGCATTTGAATCTGGTCTGCAGATTTTGTTCTTGAGATGTTGTATGAGCTTGCAAACAAATCTTATTTTTGATTTCCAACCTTAAAGTTCCTAGGTTTTTTTTTTCAAACTGAAGTTGTTTGCTTTCGAAATGCTTCAGATTGTATTTTGTAATAGATCTGTTTTTGCTTATTTTTTTTCAGGTTTTTGGGCACATTTATATTATTAAAGAGAAACAAAAGAAAGAATAGAAATTTATGTATACATATGTAGCTTTTTCTTTTCATTTTATTCATTAATTCTAAAAAGAATAAATGACACTTGTTACATTGTATGATACTTACCTTACATTTGTCTATGCATGATATTATTCCTATTACACTTGTAATTTTACATAAATTTATATATAATAATTTTCTTTCATTTTCATATTATATTGTTATGTTAACATTTTTACACATATATGACTTGTACAAGTATTCAAAGAAGGTATTAATCTTTGTTAAATCCTATTTAAACTTAAGTTATTAACTAAATTTTATTCGTCGGTGTTTTATGTTTATATATATGTATGTATGTATGTTATAAATTTATATTGTACTTATATAACCTTTAAGAAAATAATTTTTGATACTTATTTATACTTAAATAAATTATCACATTCTCAATATATATATATATATATATATTTTGAATTTTTATATCCAAGTTTCATTTATAAACCATAAATGTATGTATGAAAATAGAATAGTTATCATATGATAAGTTTTTGCATATATCTATTTACATATTTATTTATTTACTAAAAAGATTCACTATTTTAATTCAATTATCACTATAGTTTCAAATTCACTTATATATACATCCAAACATCTTTATTTATCACATTTTATTGGTTCAAATGAATAAAATCAGTCAATTTATTCAATTATAAGATGACTAAAATATGGGTTATCATAATGACTCTTTTGAGGTTATATGTTGATTATCGTGAGCTGTGTGAGATGACGAAAAAGTATCTACTTCCACTTATTGATGGCTTGTCTGATCAGCTCTATCGTGCGAAGGTGTTCTCTTAGGACCATGCGATTGGGTTATATCCACTGAGAGTAACTGGAGAGAGTATGTAGGTCGCAGCGTTTTGTATGCTTCTTTGATTTTTGATTAGTTGGTTATCCATTCTAGCTTACTAATGAGTTGGCATGCTTTTTTGATTTCCTGAACTGTGCTTTGAGGAATCATTTGAGCGAGTCTGTGCTTGTGCTTATGGATGGTATGGACGAAAGAGGGAAACAAGGCACGATTGATGATTGTATTATAGATGTCGAGAAAACACCAACCGATGATGAGAAGTTCCCTTAAATTAGCGAGACATTATATACATTTTACCATGGACTTATCTAAGGTAGCAACACCATTGACCAATTTGATGAGTGAGTATTGGACTTTATTTGAGACACGAGGTGTAGATACACATTAGTTAGTCTGATTGAGAGGTTGACAAGTGCACCGATGTTACTCGTTCCAAGCGAGAATGAGGAGGCAATAGTACGCACATGCATGTGGTACTTAACTAGGTGCGGTATTGATGCCAAAAGGTAGGGTTGTCACATATGCTAGTCGACAACCAACACTGCACGAGAGGAAGTATTCAACTCATGATTTGAAGTCGTCGACGATAGTGTTTGCCTTGGGAATTAGAAGGCTCTATCTATTAGGAGAGAGATTTGAGTTGTTTAGTGATTCCACATCATTGGAGTATCTCTTCTTCGAGAAGGATCTAAACCTTGGCCAGTAGTGATAGTTATAATTCTTGGCCTCCTACGACTTTGACATTTCCTAGACGTTCGTAAAGGAAATGTGGTCTTAGATGTTTTGAATTGGAGATGTATTAGTTTAGGAGCGATATTCCTAGAGTTGGCATTGCTCGAATTCATCACTGGTTATGACTCCAGAAATTGATGTGAGGATGATGACAAGTTTGACTATCAGACTTACTTGGATTTAGCAGATCAGTACTAGTCAAAGAGATGGAGCTAGACTAGCGGAGATAATGACTAAATTAGAAGAGTGAGTAGTGTCTGTAGAGATGATGCAGTGTGGACTCGACCGAGACTGTTGGTTCCATAAAGATGAGAGATTATTTGTTCTCAAGTAGTGGAAACATATGTTTATAGATAGCATTGATGGATTACCAATGGCTAAGGATGGTGTGATATCATTTGAGTCATAGTCGATTGATTGACAAAAAATGCTAGATTGTATTCGATAAGTCCATTTTCGAATTTGTCGAGTTATATCTGGAATGATATGTGATTCTATTGTATGCCGGGAGCATTGTAAGTGACCAAAACTCGTTGTTCACTAGTGATTTTTGGGAGAACTTACAAGAGGCGTTCGAAAATTCAACACCAAATTAACTAGATGATTTCGAGCTTGAACCAGGAACTTCTAGACCTTGTGGGCCTATTTGTACGATAGATGAGAAATGAAACATGTTAGGAGAAAGACGGTGGAGTTGCAAAGGTTCAATTGAGTGAAAGTGAAGGCGACTGCAAATGAGAGACCGACGAGAGCATGAGGACCACATGTCCGGAACTCTTCACTTGGTGAGATATCATTTTATTTCATCAGCTATCATGTTGGATATCATATTTAATGTTTCATGCTAGATAGTTTAGTGTGCTGCATGCTAGGATAGACGTGGATGTCGATTGTATATGTGCCCGTTTGATGATTGATTGTTGGCATTGGATATGATTAGTTATGCTTATGTGGTTGTTAAGCATGCAGGATATCTATGGTTGATTTTGACTTGTTTTATTTTAGGAATTTCGAAGGCGTAATTCCTAAAGTGGGAGAGAGTGCAACGGCCCATACACTACTAGAACAATAGTCATTTCCGATGGTTGCTAGGCCTCGACGGCCATCGCTAGCCGTCGCTATTACGTATGCACTTTCCTTCAGTTGGCGATGGTATCGACGACGATTTGGCGATGGATACTTACAGCACTTTTTGATGGTTTTGTGATGGTTTTCTGTGCCCACGTAGCTCCTTAGAGCCGTCAAAAACTGTCGCTAGACGTTGAAAAGTGACAACCAAAGGGCCGTCAGTAGCTGTCGGAAACCGTCGAAAATTTGGGCAATTTTTTTTATTCCTACAGCCATTCGATTTATGTACTACACATATATATCAAAACTCAATTTCATATATATCCAATATCCAATATCCGAACCCAAGCAACGCATAATCAGCTTATATCTGATATCCTACTCAATCCCCACCAATTCAATACTTAAAACAAAAAATAAACAATACACGAAATAATTAACATCCAATATCTAATATATACAATCAATATCCAACATATCAACACAAACCAACATATCATCGAACGGAGCGTCAAAATGTATCAACCATATCCGAATACATCAATTTCAAATTTTCCAAACATAAACACAAAGTAACATACCTATCAAGACTCATCGTCGGCTATGGAACAACTTGATGAAGGAAATGACCTATGCTCGTGCACCTCAGCCAAGCGTTGGTTCAATTGCGCCATCTCCATAGCACGACGGTGGTCTTTCTCTTGCAATTCTGCAATCATAGCTCTCGCTCCATGATCTCTCTTTTATCCCGAACTTTTTGATATGTTTTCTACGAGGACCTAGCATGTAGATAATCAAGAGATATGTCAAAAAAATCAGAATTGTATTTTAGTGGCTAGTGTAAATTAAGAAGGAACAAATAAGTAAAGCATAATCATTTGTTAAAACATTAATGATATTTTTTTTCTATAACAACTTTTTCTGATTATTGGTTTAAACTTATAAGTTGGTAAATTTTTAGAAATTACGCTTGATTCCTAAAGCCATAATGCCTATTTCGCGATGTGGGTTCCATGATGAACTCAAAAATCGCATCCACCTCATCAGTGGTCAATGAATCCTGTCTCGATTCCTCCAATATTTGTACTAATGCTTCTGCAAATTTTTCCTACAATGGAAAATAAATATAATTGAAATTCACATAACAATATTTTAATTGTTCTTTATAACTAATTTATTAAATTAATCGAAAAATAACTTCTAATTTAAAATATGCTTACATAGGATTTGCTTTCTTTTTTCTCACTCTATGTGTACGATATTGAGCCATCTTCGTTTGTTTTCTTGGTGGTATGGGCAAATACATCCATATAGGAGACGGGACCGCCACGCTCTCTTTCCTGAGATAATTAATACATATTACTATTTTTATACAAAATTCATAAGTTAATAATTGTTTACAATTGCAATTACTAAATTTGCCAGATCCTCAAGATAATGTTGGAATGATTTTGAGCCACCGCGATGTATAATTGGATTCTTGTTCCTATTTGCAAAGTTCCTCTTTGATTATGCCTGCAAATTTGAATTGAACACTATATATTTCAGCTTTAAATTATGTATTATATACGGAAACAAATTAAAATGATATATGATAAACTTACCTTGCATTCATCACTATTCCACTAAGCATCCTACACGCTAGTGCCCACCCAGTCAGGCTTCTTCCTCGATTTTCTTATGCCATATATTGTGTCCAGGTAATTCTTAGACATCTTGGAAGTCCAGTGGCGCTGGCAAAGGTCAAGGTCTTCTTTCTACAAGTTTGCCATCCCTTGTACGTTGAAATAATATAAGTTATACATTTATACTTTGTTACCAAATTATAAAGTGGTAATATATAATGATATATAAATTTACACTTACAAAGAAGTCCTGCCAGATACTCGACCGGAAGGGTCTGGGATCTTACCCCACCTAGGCCAACAATTAGTCATCCTGCTCATGTATGCCTGCTTAGAAATACTAATAGAAATCTATGATGGCTCCCGCTCAAATCCCCTATGATAAATATGATAGAGGCCTTTAATAAATATGACTAATATGTCATATAGAAAATATTTATAATGCTGAAGTAAATTTAATTCTTACGACCCATCCACTTTTGTATGTAGCTTTACTACGGCAAGTGGTCCCTGCTCTGATGGGCCACTGCCATCACCTTCCGCATCCCTCCCAATCTGAGTAAAAGAGAGGGAACCTGAATGGAAAGAACCACGACGTCGAAAAAAAGACATAATACCTATCACAGATATAGCATTTTATTATGGCAGAACATATCATTTAATTATGAGAAAACATTTCATTTTCTAAAATAAAAAAATGTAACATTAATAATCACATGAATTACCTTCTATCAAAATGTGCATTATTAATCAGCTCTCGTCGTTGCCTGATTTAGACTCGGTCTCGTACTCTACATTGTTTTCCTCTATAGTCTCAAATTCTTCTACTAATACATTTGATTCATATTTTAGAGGTACAAAATCGATTTGATCGTCGGTTATTATAATTTTACTATTTTCCTCGATATCTGCTTGATAAGCTTGTTCATCTGGAATATTCTTTCCATCAAACGTAAATCTTGCCTTCGTTTTAAAAACCGTCGATTAATCTGCTTTATATCTTTTTGGAGATGGATAAGGAGCATAATAAATTTGTAGTGCTTGTTTAGCTGGTATAAAAGGATCATACTTATGATAACATGATGTATGCTTTATTTCAATAAGATTATGATTTGGATGCACAGTTCCAGAACCTAGAACATTGCTGAACCTATTGCATTTAAACAAATTAGCTTACTCCGCAGGTCTTGTGAAATATTTCAATCGCCAAACCGGGTTAACATGCAATAAAAATCATTTATATGATCATTTGGATCATCAATACCTTTAACAAATACACCTGTATTGTTAGTTAATTTTTCAGCACCATATTCTTTAGTGTTGAATTTATATCCATTGACGAAGAATATTGGATATGTCTTGACTTTTCTTTTTGGTCTAAACACAAGATGTTTCAGCCCTTTATCGACCGCACAATTTCTTGGATCAAAAACGTAGTTTGAAAACCAATTAGCGAATTCTTTAATAATATCGCCGCTTGGATGTTGTAATTCGTAAACGCCGCAGATAAAGATAATATATGCATTATAATAAATGTACACGCGTATTATTCAAAAAGATTATCCAAACTTATAATTAAATAATATCTAATGAATGATGAAACTTAAACACAATTAAGAAGAATATATACGTGTGCTACATAGTAATCCCTATCGTCTAACCATACATCCATACATTTTTCAACAGGTCGGCCAATGTTGTCTAAAAATAGATAACATTACTTAAAAGGTCTTGTCCAACGCCGTCATCATTATGCATAGCACTTTCAATGATAAGTTCGTATGGTCACTGAAATAATGAGAGAAAAAGAATGAAGCTTCTTCTTTGATATATGATTTGTAAATCGAACCTTCAACTCGTGCTTTTTGTCTAACTTTTTTCTTTAGACGATTTAAGTACCTATGTATTAAAAATTACTTCAAATTAAAATTTACTTATATATGTAATTAAACTAATATTTAACATACCTAATACAAAAAATACCTCTCAAATGGATACATCTATCCATACAGCACAGGACCTCTAAGACGTGCTTCAAATGGAAGATGAACATGTAAAAGCTCATAGCATGCTTTAGGTTTTTAGTGTCATTTGGCTTGATATGAAACTCGGGACGATCACATACTACTTAGATATCACGTCTTGATTTCAAATCATCCTTTGTCTTTCGCTTAACATTCGAAACTGTATTAAAAACATTATCAAATACATTTTTCTCGTTGTGCATCACGTCAATATTATGACGAATTAGGAGATTTTTCCAATAAGGCAATTCCCAAAATTTACTTTGTTTGCACCGATTATGAACCATCGATTTACCTTGAATTTCAATTTGCTCTCTAGTTTCATGTATCTTTGGATAATCCTTTACAAGTTCATATATCTTCGCTAGACCAAATCATTGGTAGCCGTAAAGTCTCTTGTCTATTAGCTGCAATGTTTTTTCTATCTTTTCTAAAAGGATGATTAATACGAAGAAAACACCGATAACAATCAAACCATGATATTTTCTTCCCATGCGCTAAAGAAAATGACTGTATTTCTTCCATGCAATAAGGACAAGCTTAATGATCGGTAATACTCCAACCGTAAAGCATTGTATATGCAGGAAAATCGCTAATAGTCCATCACAAAAAAGCAAACGTATAGAAATTATTTTTTCAAATGTCATATGTTTCAACTCCTTCAGATGACAATGTTTTCAACTCTTCAATCAACGGTTGTAAATAAACATTGATTCCTTGTGTCGGATCATCAGAGCTAGGGACGACAATTGTGAAAAACATATATGGAGTTTTCATACATATCCATGGAGGTAAATTTTAAAGTATAACGATTATAGGCCAAGATGAATATTTTGAACCAAACTGAGAGAATAGTGAAAATCCATCCATACATAAACCAAGTCTAACATTACGGCTCTACGCTACAAAAGCAGGATATGTCTTATCAAAATGCTCCATGCTTCTCCATCAACAGGGTGTGTTAATGTATCTTCTTCCTGTGTTCTCACACTGTGTCGTCGCATATGACGCGCAGTTACAGAGGATGCTTATGACCCTTGAACCCTAGGAGTTATAGGTAATTAATGCATACACTTGTATGGAACTTCCTTTCCTTTCTTTTTCTTGGTCTGTATCTTTCCTCGTCACATATTCTACAATTCTTCAAATTGATGTCTTCTTTCTAAAACAACATGCAACCATTTAAACATGTATCTATTTTTTGACACGGCAAACCAGAAGAGGACATAAGTTTTTCACTTCATAATGATTTTCACACATCAAATTATCGGGTGGCATATGCCATTTTGAAGCTTGTACAATAGATATAAATCGGGCTTCTATGAAGTTGTATTTTGATTTTATCGCAATATATTCTGCAGTTACGGATAATTGGGTACCGCTTGTGCAGCCATTCTAAAGAGGTTTCTTAGCAGCATCCAATAAGTCGTAGATTTTTTGCTCTAATATTTGGTTCTTCTTTGACATTAACTCATCGTCATCAACTTCAAAAGTAGGGAACATCGATCGTGCTGCATCTTCAACCATATCTTCTATGGGATTCGTTGTAATAATTTCATTACCCACCTCCTCCTTTGAATGTATAGGAATAGATGCTACAAGTTCTATACGACGATCCCATACAAGATAATTTGGCACAAAACCATATCACACAAATGGACTTTAATTATATCTGGTATTAAATGCTTCAACAAATTGCACCTACTACATGGACAACAAATTTCTCTATCGTTTCTATTATTACTTAAAGAGAATTCAATAAATATGTTTGCACCATTATAAAAATGTTCTCTTATTGAGCCTCTCATTTTCCTTCGAGGATGATACATCCAGGTCCGATCAACAAAATAGACAGAGATTGAAAAAAGTATTAATCATACTATAGATTGACATTTGATTTTTTTAATCATTTATTAATACATATTCATTTATGCATTTTGGGATTGACACAAATTATGAATAGAATATCAAATTTTATTTCATTGTTTTCTACTTTGATGGCCAATCATCCTACTTTCCATTACAAACACAATAGTAATTACATTTCGTAAATTATTTCATTTTAAACAATTCAACAAAATATCAACAGCACTTCCCTTTGTTCCATGTGTCGTACACAAATGCATGTACATAGGAGAAAAAAGGAAGTGTTGTTGTTATTTTATGAACCGTTTAGAATGAAATGATTTATAAAAGTAACTATTTTATTGTATTTGTAACTTGTCCGATACAGGGACAAATCCGATAAATATTGTATCGGTTGAATTTAGATGTATGTTCTATGAAAAAAGAATGTCTATATAAAAATTATATACAACTTGTTAGATGGGGCCAAAAACTCTCTAAGGGATATTAATTATATACATAACATATATTACCATATATAATTCCTTTATGCACCGTAATGTTTTAATAATTATATAATACATTATTTTTTCCATTTTTTATGAAATCTTATATGTTTTCAATTATAATAAATTATGGATATAATATTATATTCAAAAAAATAAACTTCATTATACTCTCATTTATTTATTAATTTTATCAGATTCAACATCCAAGTAAACTAGATTTGTTATATAAACTATCAACCGATAGTAAATCTTCATAATAATATTGGAATTGATATTGCCAATTTACCACACTAATTAACACAAAATCATATCACTAATTTGACACTTAAACTAATTATCCTAAGCCGAGCCATAATTATATTTTAATTATTGGATTTACACACTTATAACCCTGATTAGCATAACACAATCAATCAACATATAATTGCAAACACTCAAATGGGTAGTATCATTAAATACAACTACAAATTAACACTAATATAACATATTAGGGTAAATTGGAGTCAGAAAAAAAACCTCTTTTCATTGAAATTGAAGTGATAGAGGCCGGAGAGGACAAGTTGGAGATGTTTCTGGTGGCGGTGGACGATGTACAGCAGTGGCGGCTGGAGGTGGGCGAATTTGGAGGAAGAGGGAGGGTTTGGGTTGTGAATTGCGGGAAGGAGATGGAATGAAATTGCTCTCGGCTAACTCAGGTTATTCACGACGTGCATCGGTTTTCGACGGACGCAGATGGCACCTTTCAAACAGCTTGCTACGGCAAAAGTTTGGTTATTATAGAATTGCCACAGCAAAACCATGCCACTAAAGCCGTCAGAGAGAGCCATCGGTGGCCGCCACAACCATCCAACGATACAAAGTAATTCTAGTAGAATGGAGGATCGAAAAATATTATTTTCGAATTCATATTAGATCGTATGTCTCTATAACTTTGGACACTGTCGAGTATTGACATTTGTGATCCAAAATAATTTTTCCGAACACTTTTGCAATTTTTTTTGTTATTTTTGATAGTAACATGTATTACACCGATATATACATACCGACATACCGAAGGATTTGGACGAAGGGAAAACGTCTCAGGGTCAAAGAGAAAGTGTATGAGCTGCACAGTCGAAATTTTTTGAGATCGGACATTCCAGCAAGCTGTGCGACATAAAAACATCTAAAAATAGCGTCCTGGGGCATGTTCTTGGGTTTTAATTAAAATAATTTTCAAATTTATATTAATTTGGTTTGAATTCAAATTCAATTGAGAATTTAAATTTAGGTTTTTATAAAATTATCTTAGGGGTCAAGTAAACATTTTAATTAACATTTAACGTTAAGAATAAATAGGGTGCACAATTAAAATCAAAATGCAATAGAAATGAATCGTTATTGCCTAAAATAAGGTGGAGTAATCGACCTAGATGGGTCAACCAGTGAAGCATAGCGGTCAAGCTTAGGCGGTAGAGCTTAGGCCGTCGACTGTCTCCTGATGGTGGCGGCTATGGTTTTTTTGTGCTGTTTAATGCTCGTGATTTGTCCATTTTTCTTCCAATTTGATCATATAGTTCTGGTGTGTTTCAACCCCTATAAATAGAACCCTGCTCTCTTAACTTCTATTTATACTTTTATGGGTAATACAACGAAACTCTGTCATTGTTATCACTCCAAATTAGATTTAGAAACCCCGTGTAAAATTCGAGTAATTCAATCCCTTTTCTAATTATGTCTTCTTCCTTCTCCAATCTATTCTTCTTTTATTCTTTCTCTAATTGTTTCGAATCTAATAAAAATATATACCTCTTTCATACTTTTATGTATATATATCAGAAGAGAGAAATTCTGGAAGAGATTGTAAAGCATGCAAATCCAACGAAGGCAAAGCTAAGACTATTATATGAGTGGAAACCTTAGTATTTATTTTTCAGTAATTGTTTAGTGTATCTATATGGATTTGAATATGCCTCAAGGATTTTGAGATTGAGAAAACATGATAGATAAAATCTTTCAAAATTCTTTTTTATTTCGAAATGTCAATTCATTGTTGAGATTCTTAATTATTTATGTTAATTTGATGGAATTTTTTTTGATTACGCAATTTTTGATAATTTCATATTCTATTCCACTTCTCCTTCTTCTTTGGTTCAATTTGTGATTCTTCAATAAAGTAAGAAGTTTATATTACAGATTTTATTGTAATTTACACCACTTGTTCCATACAAATTTCCTTTTTGTCTATTTCTTTTTAAAAGAGTTAAATAGAATATGAAGTTTAGATTGCAATTCCTTTTGTTTAGGATATTCCATTCAATTGGTGTAATAAATTGATTTTCTATTTTATTTATAAGTTTGTTATTGCAGATTTGGTTATGAATATTTATTCCCTATTATGGATATTAGAATCCCTTTTTTTGGTATGTTGAAATCTTAGGAATTTGAAGAAAAAGGACTTGTAATAGTATTTGGTTAGGGAATTGATATTTAACGCTAGTTTAGGACGTAAAATCATGCATTTAGAATTTTATTAGACACGAATATTTATTTATGTCTATTAGTGTAATTAACGCGTAATTATTACATATATAGCATTGTTAATTATGTAATTATTTTCATTTATTTCCCCCATTAGAAATGTAATAGATTGTTAGACAAAAATAAGATGAAACTCTTATTTAGCTTAATTATTATTTTAAGGCGTAATAAAGAAGATTCCTTATACGGCCTTATTTATGATATAATGATATATTGATGCGATGTTAGTCCCAAATCCTATAGAAAAATCTGCCCGGCTAATCTGGCTACCAGTTCCTATGAATAGACGGATTAATGTGAGATGCCATTATGAGTATGGGGCATAGTACGAGGGGCCTACTTTGAGGTCTGGAGGTATTAAGTAATTGTTTGAAGGCCCGCCTCTTTTCCCTGAATAAAGTATTAAATGGCCTAGAGGACACATTAGGTGGTATCTCTAAAAGGGTCAGCTACTGGATAAGGTATTATGTGACTGATTGAAGGTCCACCTTTCCAAATAAAGAAGTATTAAGTGACTGATTGAGGGTTCGCCTTTCCAAGTAAAGAAATACTAAGTGACTTGAGATTCCATGTGACGTCAGCTAGATAGTACCATTGAGGATCATGCCTTGGAAATAGGTATTAAATAATGGGGTCTACCTTAATTAAGGTATTAAATGACCATAGTCTGCCTATTTTTCAACAAAAAGGTATTAAATAGCATAGGGACTATCTCTTGCATTTCTAGCTATTTATGACATGGATTTAGGTCATGGGATTTTAGAAACCTGCTTTCGGAATGGAAGGTATTAAGTGGTTGATTAGGGACCCAGCTCCTTTCCTTATAAGAAGTATTAAATAGCTTCTTATGCATAGACATATTCTTATTTTGAAATATATTTCCCAAGTACTAAAAAGTTAAGACTCGAGGTTTTTATTCACGGACATAGTTGGCATGTTTATGCTTACGTGATAGGGGGTTCTCGCACTGTGAACTATGATGAAGCTTTGTCTCTTAACCTTACACATCCCAACAATGTGGGTTGGCGGCATTATGGCGTGGGTTGTCGAGACGCTGGCCATAAAAATAAGGTGCGTGGGATTACCATTTGTAGCCACCACCTGTTTGGGGTGAACATTACTTTTGGTATCAGGGGTTAGGTTACCCGATCAACGGGGAAAAATATACGTATGAGATGCATATTTGTTATTTTTGAAAGGTAGTTTTCAAAACTCTTAATATATATATATGAATTATGTCTAAGTCTAACTTGTGTAGTTAATGCCCCGCTATTACCCCGCGATAACCCCGTTATATCTCATAGCGGATTTCTACCGCAACGACTTTTCCATATAGCCACAAAATATAGCCTTTCTGTTTTAATCCCCGCTATTTCCGCTATATCCCGTTATTCCCGCTATATTTTGCTATTTCCGCTATATCTTCTTTAATAAAACGAATTAAAAATTGCATTTATACATTATAAAAATTATGAAACTAATTTATATGATTTAATTTTTAATATATTTTCAGAAATGAAAATACTCTAATATTCTACTAAATTCAATTATGTTATGTAACAGTTTTACGTTTATTTAAAGATATTCACACATGTTTTTTTTAATTATTTATGTATTAATTATAATTCAATTGAATGATAAATTTTCATTTAATTACCATTTACATATTTGTAAAAACATTAAGTACGAGTTTTATATGCTATTTTAAAGCTATCCGCTATATCCCGCTATATCCTCGCTATATCCCCGCTATGACTTTTTGCACCTCCACCGTTTTGAATCCTCCGAGCGCTTTAACTGCACAGTGTTTAACTTTATAGTTTCCAACTACAAAAATGGCCACGACCATATTCCAAAAGGATGGGAGAGGCGACTATGAGTTAAAAGAATAAATAGAGATAATTTGTACTCCTACACCGATTACCCGTGGAGCGGAGATCATATATTTAGGAGCATACTAGGGAGAGCATGACCTCAACTTATGAAAGCACCCTAGAAGCTGGATTGTAATTGACTCCTTAATAGAACCTAGTCTTCCTTATCATTGTGGACCCTATAGACATATTTAATAATAGGGATGATCGTAGATGGAAAGGTTAATGGGTAGTAAATTGAATAAATTAATGACCCAATAGGGTAATTATGAAAAATATAAGGAAGGGGAAAATAGGTAGGATTTGAATAGGAAATAAATGGATGTAAGGAAATGTCCGTTAGGCTGACAAATAATATTAATACAGACAAATTAACATTTATCGAGGTAACAAATTAAGGTGTTAGGTATTAATAAAATACAAATGCAAGGAAAAGGGAAAACTTCCATAGGAAGGAATACATTTATCACCACAAAGAGGAAATTAGATTTTTAAAAGATAAAGTAGAAAGGTTTAAAAGAAAGAACAAATTCTAATCATACCCCTTGGGACATAATTTGATAAAAAGGTTTCTTTGAAAACCCCTTGAAAATTTTGAAAGTGCCTTTCAAAAGATTTTAAAATGAAAATCTTATGAGTTAGAAATTTGTGATAAAAAGTGACCTTAAATGACTTTTAAGTTATACCACCATTTGTTTGGTAAATTTTTTGAAAAGAGGTTGTAAATTTAGAAAAGGTGGTGAAATATTATTGGTAGGTGATTTTAATTTAAAAAGTTTTTGAATTGAGAAGTTGAAAACAAAATTCATTTATTAACTTCTCAATTTAAAACTTATTGATTGAATTAGAAAAGCTTTTAACTTTTTATTCCATGTTTTGGTATTCATCTATTTTTCTATGTTACATTCCTTATGTGATAAATTTGAAAGTTCTTTCCTCTATAACTTCTTAGAGGTCGTATAAGTTGGAAATTTTTGGAATTATAAATATGATTTTAGACAACTTTGGAAATATACCACCATTAGTTTTAGAAAAATTGGAAATGTAATGCAATTTTTAAAAGAGGTGAATTTTTTTAAAGGCAAAATGGTGGATAGTTTTGAGTGTAAATTAATGAATTGAAAAGTTTTCATTTGTTAAAATTTTAGTTTGATTAAAAAGTTTTCAATTTTTGGTTCTTTGATTCTTCGATTTTTTTCATGCGATTTTTCCTTCTTTATAAACCTAAAGGTTCTTTCTTTAGAACTCTTTTTTTAGGGGTTTATAAATAGAAATATCACCTATTTTGGAATAGAAAATACAAAGAAAGGAATGTCTGATATGATAGGTTGGAGGGACATTCCCATATAATGTAATGTAGAGAATAATGGATGGAATTTAGGTAATAATAGAACTGTGAATTCTGGTAGATGGGATACTGAAAGGAGTAATAGAATAAGACAAGTGTTATGTTTATCTACTCCATCTATTTTTCTATCGTAATAAAGTTATAAAAGGTATCTTTGACTATCAATTGGTTTCAAATGATTATTGATAGAAAAGTTAAATGTTTTTGTATAAGGATAAGCATTTATGTAAAGATTAAAATTTTACATGTTTTCCCTAATTTGAACAAAAAAATTATTTGAATAGTTATATTATTGGATTTAATGAAGGAAACTATTACAAGAGATTTTAAGAGTTTTTGAGCAAAGTTGCGAGATATATTTCATCAAATAACAGTATATTTTGAGTGATAAGGTAATAAATATTATTATATGCTTTAAAAGGAAATAATTGTTATTTTGAAATGATAATTGTGGAAAATTTACTATTTTGTAAACGATAATAGCTAGAAAACTCTTTGAAACAAAAATGGTCTAACATATTATTTTGGAAAGATAATTAAGCTTTGAATCCTTTTGTGTTAAAAATTCTAATTTCAAAAAGAAGTAAATCCTTATATTAGTAAGTCACTAAAAGGAAAGTTTTTCATAAGTTCCTTTTATTAAAACCAAGAAAATTTTGATTTCCATAAATTAGAAATTTTAACTTTTAAGAAAAAAAAGTTTGGATAAAGATGGTTTTAAAAAGGGAGATTATTTTATTCCTATTTAGGAACAAAGGAATTTTGAATCTTTAATAAATGTTTTTAAAGTTTACCTTTACAAAGATGGAGATATTGAAATTAATACTTCATGTTTTACGCATGGAAGAAATAAAGTAATACATGCTTTTTTTTACCAAAGCTAACCGGCCTTATAGTGGGCCATGCCACTGTATAAAAATGGAAAAACAGGTGTTCTGTACATGTACAGAACAGATAATTTAGAGACCAAACCACTCAAAAAGTAAAGCACAGGAGCTAGACAAAAATGCCTAAACTATTATAAAGAACATGACTAAGCACCCTCGAAAGAGGAGGAACAGCCACGACCATCATCCGACGCTGGACCAATAAAATGTGAGAAACCAGAGAAGAGAGTAGCCAAATTTGGGTCATAACCCTCAGAAGTAGGAGAGTAAACAAATTTTCTATCCCGGTTGACATCATAAAAATTACTTTTATTCACCTCACCAATTTTGTCAACTCCAGTAAGGGATGGACCCTCATCCTCAATGTGATAGATAATACAATGGCTCTCACCCTTAATATCATCAATATAGGCACAAAAAGTGTCAGTCTCAAGCGAGTACCACGTATTGGATGGAACATGAAGCCATGCCCATTCATCAGAATTCCAAATAATAGAATTTGGCAATGTAGAAGAGGCAACCTCAAACTTGGCCGAAGGAGACAAACTGGGGGAGGGAGGAACTACAAGAGCATCATCAATGGGAGCTACACCGACTGGAGCTATAGTAGAAAATGGATCAGATGAGGGAGGCACAACCATTGGAACACATTTCCTTAAAGGGGACATGGAAGAGGAATCCGATCAGCAAGAGGAACAAGGCCAGTGGAGGCCAAACAAGAACATGCATCCGAAAGATGCCCAAAAGACTGACAAGATGTACAAATCTCTTATTTCCAACTTATTTTTAAATAAGTTTACTGTGAAATTCATGATGTTATAATTTTTTTGGAGTAGATACGGATGCCTATATAGGATAGACTAAGATATTTAGTATATGAATGAAATAGAAATAGAATGTACAACCTGATCTAGAAATTTAAAATCAGTCTCAAACCTCTATTTGAAAAAGTCGATAAAGTGTAAAGATATTCCAGATTTATGATTGAGTTGTGAATTAGGTTGCCATAGAATATGAATTTCTATATTTTAATTTTGGCACAGCTTCTGTATAATTTTCATAAATTATCCAATTCCCAAAAATTTTTATAAAATTTCTATGTTTGAAATAACAAGGAATACACTAAAAACGAAAGAGATGTGTAAGAGATGGATATTCTTTTCCATAGATTACACTGTCTATTTCAATATATAAAAAATTCCTTGTAATTTCAAACAAAGCAAAACCTCCACTTGTGATTAATTTATGAGAAATTATGACGATGATCTTTTTTGAAGGACAGCCTCGGTAATTAAAATATGAAAATGAGTATTCTAGTTTTAGAATTAGTAGTTAGATATATATATAGCATATAGCCACGCATAACGACTACAATATATATATATATATAGCATATGTTACGATAACTTGCGTATTAGTTAGTAACTGACGGATTAGGATTTACGGACTTTAATTACAAGTCTAATGAGCAATAAATTTGTGATTAATGAGAGAAGGAAGAATCTAATGGGGACTGATTAAGGGAACTTGTTATGGAATTTGTTGATGAAAAAATTTTGTGTAATGAATGGATTTTGGTAACCTAAAGATTAATTGGAAATGTTCCAATTTTGACAAGTAACGATCAACCAATGAACATATTGATTGAAGCAATAAATGGACCACATTTAATAGAGACCAAAAAGGGGAAACTAAGAAAAATGGATAATGATGGAATGATATATTAGGAATACCCATCTTAATTTAGAAAGGAGTGTTAGGACCTCAGTACCATTTATATCAGTTGATAATAAATGGAAGCTTCCAACAAAACTTTCTTTGAGAGTTATTGGGTTATGCTCGCTAGTTGTCTCCCTTAGTTATTGAAAAGGTGGATGATGTGGTGTTAGATATATCCTTGTTTTACTCCTGTGTTGGCCCTATGAATGGGATTTAAACCACTTGATAAACGTTAGGAAACAAAGTTAACAGGGAAATTTTATGTGAACACATTAGATGATAAACCATAGGCAAGATTGGAAGTTAATGAGGGAATTAGGTTTACAACCTAAGGTATGTGAATGCTCCCATAACTTTAGAATTTTAGGAAGACATAAGGAATTTAGCTCATAGATTGTCACCATTCAAGGAAAATATAATATTTATAGGAATGTGAATGGAATTTCCAATTAAACAAGGATTAAGGAAAAGGTCACAAAATTTTTCCACTAAAAGCAGTGGAATGCAGCATCTCCGACATAGGTTCATCGAATTACGCTTTGCATGACCCTTAGTTTACTAGCAAATTTTGGAGGAGTTTGCTAGTTACTTTAGGGACTAGCATTAGTGACTTTGTTGAACCTGAGCATTGCTTACCAACTGAAGGCCGACGGAAAAACTGAAGGGATGGATGGAAGCTTGGAGGATTTGTTGAGCTTGCATCTTGAAATTTGGAGGATCTTAGGAGTAGCGCTTACCCTTAGTAGAATTAGTGTAAAATTATAGTCATTAACTGACTATTAGTATGGCACCCTTGAAGCATTTTTTTGGGAGGCCATGCAAATCGTCAAAATGTGGGTAGGAAACCACCGACAAATTCTACTCGGACTAGATTTGTATTGGGAAACTTTAGAGAGTTAGAATTGATTAGGCAGCATGTGAAGGTCGTACGATTTGGGTTGTTGGAAAATAAGTGCCAGATTTATTGGTCCTTTTTCCAATATAGGGAAAAAACAAGAAAACTTTTATGTTGGCTGGAGCTCATGACGTTTTTGAATTTAAGGAAATGCCTTTGTAGCATAGGGATTGTTATAGAGCCTAATCAATTAGGGGATTTTAAGACAAAGCAGTAGTGTCCCATGCGATTGCATGCATTGTAGAGCAAGGAAATCGAAGCTTCACAACCAAGAATTAGATTGGTCCGTGTACAATGGGGAGAAAATCCTATGGTAGGCATGAGGGCCCCTCGTCCTAAGCCTATCTCTGGAAAAAAATTTCTCCAAAATTAGGATTTTGGTTGCATCATGCTTGCTAGATTAGATGGCAAAAGATGGTCGTAACTTTTTCACAATCATTTTACACCAATATTAAAAAAATTATGCATGTTTAGGGTATTTGCATGCTGTTAGCACCAAAATTAGTCACTAATCCCCTTGAATAGAATTGTGTAGAGAGATTAATGAAGAAAGCAAATTAAAGCAGAGAAGTAACACAATTTAGTGTAAAAAGAACAAAAAAAGGAGAACGTCAGGTTTATAGTGGTTCAGCGTAATTGCCTACGCCCACTTTAAATATGATCTTTATTACTTTTCCAATCACTTAAGTATGGATACAATCCGTAAACAAACAACTTGAATACAAGTTTGAGTAGAAAAGAAGTGAGTACAAAAAATGGCAGAGTATCCTTGGAGTTCCCAAAAAAAGGTCCCTTCAACTTTGCTACTGCTCCTGCATTTATAGACGAAGACAGGCTGCTTTCCCTACATTGGCCCATAACCAAGACACTCTGGCCCATAGCAAAACCCATGTTCTCTGATCCATGGATACCGACCCTTGATGACCGACCCATATTCCACCGAGCCACTCTGGCCAAACCAGGGGTCCTATGTAGACGACTCAAAGCAAGCCACCATATGACTCAGAGCAGTTAGACACGAGACTCAAAGTGATGAAGCACCGATCGTATCTCCCTGTAGTAATTTGTTAGCTTCCTTGATGCATACCGAACCAGGTATGTCGAGCCATCAAGAGTGGATCTAGGCTGCCGACCCATATGTTCCCAAACGTCACATATTAAACCACTAAGGCCGAACGATACATGTTAAATCAAGGCCGAACGATACATATTGAGCCATACTTACCGAACCATAATTACCGAGCCTTGAAGACTGGGTCCAAGGTACCGACCCAAATGTATCAAATGATAAATGTCAAACCATGCATGACTGATCCACCTTAGCCTTCTCGCCATGACCGAACGACAAATGTTGAATCATGCATGACCGGTCCACCTTAGCCTTCTCACCGCGACCAAGCGACCTATGTCGAACCATGCATGACCGAGGCACCTTTAACGACCTATTCATGCTGAACCATGTATATGGGCCGAGCCATTCATGAATACCGACCCATACATATTCTCCAATAATAGCTACCCACCGATCCACACATATAAAAGTCGACCCAAACAAGTTACATCAATCCTTCATATTTCCAATCCTTTCTTGATTCAATCCTCGTATGAGTCCAACCATATCTTCTGCAAATATCATCTCGTAGCTTGGTCAAGTAGCCTAGTAACACATGCATACTTTCATGACATGATTACACATTCACACTAGGATTGAGCTCATTTTAGTGTATCTGTAATACATTATCACATTGCACTGTTGGTTGAGTAGATGGTCCTCTAGATAACTTGGTTGTATAACATGAATGTTATTGCGCATTACCCTGTTCACCCCTTGAAAGATTTCGAGACGAAATCCTTTTTAATGGGGGAAGAATGTAACACTCCGTAGAATGAACCACAAGTAAATGGGGTAAATTAAATTAAATGTGATAAGGTAGAAAATGGAAATTTTATAAAAGTAGGAATTTGACCACGAAAGTTATTCTGTTGCGTTCATTGCGAAATTTTGATCTATTCCATATATAATATGATGAAAGCAGAGCTCAAAAAGAAGTTAATAACGTTTGAAGTTTTCAGATTTAAATTAATTTAGTTTGAATTCAAATTCAAAATTTTAAATCTAGAGTTTAAATTTCAAAATTAGCTTGAGGGCTAAGAAAGCATTTTAATTAAAGCTTAAAGTTAAGAATAGATAGGGTAAGAAATAAACTAAAATTAAAAAGCAATGGAAACGAATCATTGTTGCCCAAAATAAGGCAGAGCGGTCGACCTACATGGGTCAGCCGGTCGACCGTAGCGGTCGACTGTCTCTTGATGTTGGCGGTTAGGCTTTTTTGCATTGTTTAAGGCTCCAAATTTGTCTGTTTCTCTTTCAATTTGATCCTACGGCTTCAGTACATTTCAACCCCTATAAATAAAACACTACCCTCTCCACTTTTTATTCATATTATTTTGGGGAATACAACGGAACTCTATCGCTGTTATCTCTCTAAATTAGATTCATAAACTCCATAGAGAATTAAGATAAGAATCCAATCTCTTTTCTAATTACTTGTATCTCCTTCTCCAATCTATTATTATTTCGTTCTTTCTCTAATTGTTCTGAATCTAATAAAAATAGATACATCTTCCCTATTTTGTGTATATATATCAAAAGGGAGAGAATCTGGAAGAGACTATAAGGCCTGCAAATCCAAAAGGCGAAGTTAAGACTATTCTGTCAGTGGAAACCTTAGTATTTTTTTATGTAATTTTTCAATGTGTCTCTATGGATTTATATACGCCTTAAGGATTTTAGGATTGCAAAAGTACGTTAGATAAAATCCCAGAAAAAAATATTATTTCGAAATGTCAAATCTATGTTGGGATTCTCGATTATTTATGTAATTTGATGGAATTTGTTTTATTTATGTAATTTTTGATAATGTCCCAGTCTATTCCACTTCTCCTTTTTTTTTGGTTCATTTTTTGATTCTTCAATGAAATAAGGGGTATAGATTACAGAATTTATTTGTAGTTTACACCACTTAATCCACAGAAATTTTCTTCTTATCTATTTCTTTAAAGTGGAGTTGAATAGAATATGGAGTTTAGATTGCAATTCCTATTGTTTAGGACATTCCATTGAATTGGTGTAATAAATTGAGTTTCTATTTTATTTACAAGTCTGTTATTGTAGTTTTGATTTTGAGTATTTATTTCCTATTTTGGATATTAGAATCCCTAATTTTGGTATGTTAAAATCTTAAGAATTTGAAGAAAAAGTACTTGTAATAGTATTTAGTTAGGGAATTAACATTTCATGCTAGTTTAGGACATAAAATCTGCGTTTATAATTTTATTAGGCGCGAATATCTATTTATCTCTATTAGCGTAACTAACGTATAATTATTGCATACATAGCTTAGTTAATTCGGTATTTATTTTCATTTATTTCCCTCATTAGGAATGTAATTAATTATTAGGCGAAAATAAGAGAAAAAACTCATATATAGCCTAATTATTAGTCTAAGGCGTAGTAAGGAAGATTCCTTATAAGGCCTTATTTATGAAACGGTGAGATGGGTATTATTATATATATGGAGTGTATTTAATTTATGGCTAAGTCATAAGGAGGTGAGGTCAATAGAGTTACATGAAAGAAGTCTACCCTTCATTTTGAGGCTACCATCAGTTGGGTACACTTCATATTGATGTAAGATATCCTTTTGATAAATATTTATAATGACGCTAGGTTGGTTCCAAATTCTATAGCGGAAATCTGCCCAGCTAATCTAGCTACCAGTTCCTACAAATACTAGGACTAATGTGGATCGTTATTATGAGTATGGGCTATAGTACGAGAGGCTTGCTTCGAGGTCTTGAGGTAGTAAGTGGTTGTTTGAGGGTATGCCACTTTTCCTAAATGGAGTATTAACTAGCCTAGGGGACGCATTAGGTGGTATCTATACAGAGGTCCGTTTTTAGATAAGGTATTAAGCGATTAATTAAGGGTCTACTTTTTAAAATAAAGAAGCACTTAGTGACTTGAGATTCCATATGATGCTAGCTAGATAGTACCATTAAGGAGCACGTCTTGGAAATAGGTATTAAATGATGGGGTCTGCCTTAGTTAGTGTTTTAAATGACCAAAGTCTGCCTATTTTCCAATAAAAAGGTATTAAATGGGTTAGTTACTATTTCTTGCATTACTAGCTATTTATGACATGGGATTTGGGTCATGGGATTTTACAAACCTGCTTCTAAAATGGAAGGTGCCAAGTGGTTGATTAAGGACCCACCTCCTTTCTATGAGAAGTATTGAATGATTTATTGTGCGTAAATGTATTCCTATTTTGATATATACTGCCCAAGTACTGAAAAGATAAGACTCGAGATTTTTGTTCATCAGACACTTGTTGTTTTGACTCCATGCTCATTACAACACAGGCTAAGGACAGAGTAATGATGGTGACGATGCTTAGAGATGGAGAAGCTTGATTTGTGGCTGTATTTATCATTATTACATGTATTTGTATGTACCCACTGAAGGTGTTCTATGGATCGTGTAATATGGATATACAATAATATAGAGTATACTGATGATAGTTATACGGTAAATAATGTGGAATATAAAAGTAGTAAAGTAAAATGGCGCCAGGAATTTTTATACTGGTTCGGAGCACCGTCCTACGTCCAGTCCCAGACTCCTTCTGAAATTTCACCAAAACAACAACCCTCATTTAACCTGGAGGAACAGGTCTATACAACCCCAGAGCAGGCGAACAGGGGCCTGAGAAGCAGAACATGATTTCGCCTCAACAGCTGAAGAGGACTTCACACACCTGAGCAGTAGAACAGGACTTCAACAAATACAAAAATAGTTTTGAATTTGTCTGTTCTTAATAATACAGATTTGTCACTTGCAGTAGACCCTTCCTATAATATTCTCCTCGAGTATAAATATATATATTTGAAGTATATGAAGAATAAAAAGGTATAATATTTCTTTAGTGCAGAGTAAGTGAAAGTATAATAGCGAATAGATTCAAGAGAGTTAGAGAGATAAGAAAATTTGGTAGTAAATCAGATTGTGAGTAAGTAATTGATTTGGAATCAAGTTGGAGTTTGTATTTATAAAGGTTAGAAAGCAGCGACTGTTGATGAAGAGTTTCGATTGAAGTATTGTAACGACCCAGAATTTTATTTAATTAAAATTTGAATATTTAATTAATTTTAAATATTAATAAGTGAATTTATAAGTCGAATAAATTTTTTTTTGACTAATTGGATTTAATTGAATAATTAAATCGATAATTTAATATGTTAAATTATGGAAATAATTGAAAATTGGGTTAAATATGATTGAAAATGATTTGTAAAATTTTATTTTATCATATTGGAGTTAGAACGATATTTTAGAACTTTTAAAATCGAATTAAAAGTTTATTTGTGAAAATTGAATATTTTAATATTTAATCGACTAGTGAAATTAGCCAATTTTTGAACAGTCTCAGAATTGAACGAAACTAGTTCCATTGGATCCGTAATAGTTAGTTATTATCGGATTTCAATTTTCATGTCAATCGGAGTTATGTTTGATCGTGGCAGCTCGAAACGCATCGAATTGTTTTTAATATTAATTTGGCGAGTTAAAATAGCCATTTTTCAAAAAGTCTCGGATTTCGACGAAACCAGTTTCATCGGATCCGTAATATGATATTATTGTAAGGTTTCAAATTTCGTGTCAATTGGATTTACCGTTTGTCCGGTACAAATTAAAACGCCTAGAAAATAGTTTAAAACAGTTTAATTTAAATCGAACTTTTATTGCCATATCTCGCACAGATGACCGAATTAGCTTCCGAAACCTGTTCCATTGTGTCCGGAACGCGGGGTAAACCCTAGAAACGCTGGTTACGGCGCGTAAATCGGAGTTTGGAAATTCCGGAATGAATAGTGTCGTTCGTTTTCCTATAAATAGGGCCTAAATTCACAAAAATTAAAAAAAAAATTAAACCCTAATTCTAAACGCAGCCGCCACCCCCCTCAACCCACGGCCGAAAATCACCCATCTTCTCCTCCAATTATCTTCCAATCCATTGATTATTATCAACAACTTTCAACTAACAAATTGAAGAGGGCATCAAGATCTACAACTTCAACGGTTGTGATCGAAATTGGAGTCATGGATCATCGGCAATTGGTGTTTGAAGTGCTGCCGTTCTTCACGTTTTTCGAGATGGTGGTGGGGCCGAGCTCTATGCTCCTCTGGCCGAGTGTCGTGCACGAGTAGGGCTACACGATGGCGCATCCTGATCGCCTTCAACTCGCGTGTGGTGGTTGCAAAGTCGAACCCTAATTGATGGCTCTATGGGTTCATGTGCGTGTTTACCTGTAGATGAACGAAGAGGAGAGGAAGGGGGGGTTGTGCGCACGGCCTGGATCCAGAGCATGGAGATCCAACGGCAGATAATGTCTAGGTTTAAAAATTATAAATAAATGTTGTAATTTAGTTATATAAATCGTGTAAAACTTTGAAAATACATAACTTTTTCATACGAGGTCGAAAACGCGCGAAACCAGTTGCGTTGGAATCGTATGGACGAGCACTACGCTATGGAATTGGATTGGAGTCGTTTGGAGTTAGTGAGAATTTTGGGTAGAATTAAACGCGCGTTTAATTTTATTCGAAATAAATCGCTAAAACGGAATTGAAATCAAGGTGAGAACTTCTCACTCAATAGAATTAGTTTCGATTTTATTTAAAATAGTTAGATTTAAAATATTTGAATGCATGTTTGAATGATGATTGTTATCTATTGATTGATAAAATAGACATTATGGGCCGTTAGTAAGCGGATGTTATTTATTAAAAACATATACCACGAATATTTCATAAACAGTGAAATTGGTATTATATATGATAGCAATATATATATATTGGCATATGTATATATTGCAGTTATTGATTTCCCGCATTTGTATAGCGGATGAGACCCTATTGCGCCGTCTATTAAGCGGATAATATTTTAAATCCCATATACCGCGATAATTCCGTACTGGAGCGGAATTGGTATTGTGCTAATGTTTGTGGATGTAGGAAAACAGGTTGGAGGGATCCAACTGGATTCATCAACAGTATTTTTTTGATTTCAGATATTTTGATATTTGATGGACTATCATATCGATACATGATATCGTTGTTGTCGTGATTGACTATTTGGTGTGTAGCATCATTGAACCAAATTTTGGAATTTTAAAATAATTTTAAAGTGATTTTTGAAAAGTATACGTTATAAAATATTTTTGGAAATTGATTTATTTTAAATAAATAAATGTTATACTTTTAATGTTATAAAAATTATGATTTTTAAGAAATACAGTTAAAGATTGATTTTTGAGAAATATGGGTTAACGATTTTATAAAATAGTTTAATCGGGATTTTTGAAATTATTATAAAGAGTTGAAAATATAGGATTTATAAAATTTAATTATTTTATGAATCAAAATGATGAAATTATAAAGGAGATTAAAGATGTTTTAAAAGAATAATATAAATTGATTTATATAAAAAGATTTATAAATTGATAATTTATAAATGAAAATATTTGAATTATAAAACGAGTTTTTATAAGTGTTTGAATGAAGTGAAAATGGATTGCATAAGTGAATGGAATTTATAAAATTATAAATGGTGAAGTTATAAGTGAAATTTATAAATAATAAGATTTATAAATTTCGTGAAGTTATTAAAGAATATATTTGGTTAAATAAACGAATCTTATAAGTTATAAGATTTATAATTATGAAGTTTAAAGGAACGATTTAGTAAACAAATAAATTTTAAGTGTTTAACTTAAAATATAGACCTTTGGTTTATAATTGAATTGTGAATTGAATAGGTTAATAAAGGAATTTATAAACGTTGTTTTATAAATTCGCAAACGACTTATTTTGATAAGTAAATTGTTATAACTTATTTATGGAGTTATATTCACATTTTAGATAGTGAATAATCCTTTAAAATAAAATGAATAAAAGGATGAAATTTGTTAACAAGTATATTCACGTTTTTGAATAGTGAATAACATGTTAAAGAAAATGTTTTAGATGTGATGTTTTAAACAGAATTAAAACGATCTAACGATGTTTTAATTGGGTTGAGATTCGAAACCATAGATTTCAACATTGATTGTTGAAATAGACGTTTTCGAGAAATAGAAGGAAATGGTGGACTATAACACTGTTGTTATAGTAAATGATTTCCGAAAGGAAATGTTTTGTATAGTATTGGGATTTATATATCTATTTTAATTTCGAATCCCTATACTAGTGATTTTGGGTTGTCGTAACGATGTTTTACGCAACATTCGTTTTGGCCCAAATAAATACGTTTAAGTGAATGATTTCCTTAAAGAATGAAATATATACTTAATCTCGATTTAAGTATATTTGAATATTTTCCAAGTGTTGAAAATAAATGGATTGAGAATTACTTAATAAGTAAGTATGGAAATGTTTTCCAATATAAAGTGAATATTTTGAGAAATTATCTTTTTGAAGATAAATTGAAGTGAATAATTGAAGTCGTATATTCATAGATATTTTGGAATATAAATTCACTATGGAATTTATAAATGGAAGTGGAATTCTTTTAAAAATAAATATTGATTTATTTTTGAGGTATTGAAATTATATATCTAGTAAAGATACTTTAGGGAAATAAATAATTTGGAAAATTATTTGGAATCTGGTGATGTTGTGCATATCCATTGATAGTTCAATAACCGACTATCAATATTTACCTTTGAATAGGTATTTGTTGGGATTTGTTGAATTTGAATGCTACACTTATTTTTAAATTATTGCGCTCGTTATTCGGATTACCCGTTTCGAATAGTGATCCGACGTAATGGATAGCATTGAAGATCGGTGTTGAAGACCCGGTATTTGCGAGAGCGATAGGATGACCTGTCGATTGACTCTGCACCGAGTAGCTACGGTATTGAGTTCTCCATATGTGATGGGAAATCCGATCAGGATTGTGGATATCCGGATTGCAAGGACTTCTTTGTAAGTGCCTTCGGTTCTGTTCGAGCCCGGAACAGACTTGTATGGATTGTATGTCTGACATTACAAATTGAGATATAAAGCAGATTTCTTTCAAATATATTTCTGTTGGTGGCGAAGAATTTATTCTTTTAGCTTAACACCCTTCTCTGAGACGTACGAGCTCAGAGGTTATGTAGTTGAATGTTATCAGCGATATATTCCCAATTTGGTAATGTGACATGCTGAGTGTTGCTGTGAAATGATCATTGTGTTGATTATTTGTGATAGGATCATTTATTTGATCGTCTATCTTGGTGATCATTTCTATGATCATTTGTTGACCCAAAGCATGGCTTTTGTATAAAGTATGTTTTTGTGGACGTGACTTCGTCGAGCCTCACACCTCGGGAATGGTCAAAACAGGAAAGATGCAGCAAGGTTATGAGGGGTAGCGCCCTTTAGGATATGTGCATTTCCTTCTGGAAAAGGGTGGTACCATGGTATGGAGCCCAGATACTTACTCATGTTGAAAACACTTTATGATTGCGTGAATTGATTACGAGCGCTCGGTTAAAGGTCCCAAAGGACCGGGGGATGGCATATTCGGTCAGTTGTTACTCAGTTAGGGGTAACTGGCCTTGTGTTGGTAGAGATCCGGTTTGGTTCTCGAGGATGTCCTTCCAGAGGCATTCTCATGTGGCAATGGGAAGTTCCTTGGCCTGATCATTCGTTGGAAATCCAATTCCCAATACGAAACCTTGTACGGTATTAGTTGTAGAACCTGCCACTTACTTATGGTGGTCACCACTGTTTAGATGGTAGCTATAGTAGGCATACGATAATGGTCGTATGTTGGCTAAGATTTATATTCTACTTTCGAAATGAATTTTTCCTACACTATGCACTAGTAATAATATCAAATGTTCTTTTTAATGCGTATCAAGCATCTTTGACTATCATAAGGAGAAATCTCCTCCGATTCTGCGTTTGCATTGTGTGTGTGTGCGGGAGGCCTTATGGTAGTCTCATTTTTAAAAAGCATTGCGAATTGACTTTAAAAATATTCCTCTATTTTGATTTTAAAGATAAATGAATTGTTTTGAGTTCTCACACCAGTCACATGACTGACTCGGAGTTTATTGTTTTCCTTCCTAAACTCTGGGTTCCCACCAATTTCCACACGGGCAGTCAAGAGTTAAGGTTTATCAGGATATTCTGGATATTCTGGAGTTGCTGGATGCAAGATGGATGGCATGGCGTATCACTAGTATATAGTATTTCTTTTTCCGTTGCACTGTTTGTTGTTGTTGTTGTTGTACACTCTGATGATATGATGTAATGAAATGTAATGTATAAAATGTAATAACTGATATAGTTCTTTGTTTAAAGATTATTCATTTATCTATTATATGTTGTTCCGCTGCGAATTGTGAGATTCTGATGTTGTTCAGTTGTTTTCTTTCCGTTCTATTTTCTATTTTCTTTCCCCCCTATTTTCTATCTTTTTCTATCTCCTTCTGTCCTTTTCTTTTTCTTAAACATTGAGAATTCGTATTTTTGTTCATCTTGAATTAATCAAGGGAGATTAGTGTATATTCAAGGAGTACGGATTTACGGGTCTTCACAGGTGGTATCAGAGCATATGGTTAAGCGACAACCATGGTTCTGTTGGGTATTACTCATTAGAGATAGAGTCAGTAGTACTCTAGAATGAGTTTGAGTGTAATAATAGCTATGAGAGCGTATTTGTTAGTGAATATAAAATTGTTTTATATTGTGATGATTGGTTTGTTGAGTGGCATATGAACCTTCGTCAGCACGGTCTGTACAACTATGCCGAAGGGGTTTATAAACATTTGTACAGAACAATTCGACACAGTATTGTTTAAAATTGGGTAAATGAAATAATTTTACCTTGATTATATTTTATATATAAAGGAATAATTTTTCACAATTATTAAAGTGTATATAAGTTGATTGTTTAGTTGTTTGAATAATCTAAGCAAAAGAATTATAAGAATTGAATTATAATTAAAGTGATTTGCAATTGTGAAACAAACTTATATATATAAGAATTGAAACTATATGAATATATTTATGAATATGAGTTGTAAATGAAAATGAATTTAAAGTTAAATGGAAATTTACTTTAGAATTGGAATCTGAATTTCTTTATAAGTGGGAATTTAAGTTAAGTAAAAACCAAGAGATGTTTGTAAAATGAAGTATAACTTAAGAGATGGTGAATGAAGTTGATTGTGGTATCCAAGTAAATTAATAAAGTTAAGTTATAGATGTGAACTTAGATTATGTAAATGAAATTCAACTTTTGTAATTGAATTGAATTAATGGATTAAATGTTAATCAATTGAATGTGAATTAAGTTGATATGAAATAATGAATATAAGTGTTAATTCATTAAAATCTAATGTTATTGGAAGTTGAATAGTTGAATAAAAATCAATTAATTAAACCAATTGAAAGCAAAGGAATTTGGTTGCAATTGATATACATTGGTTGTTGTATGATTGTTAGTTGATTGTATATAATTCATTAAGTGTTAGTGAAATTGAGTTAATGAAATTGGAAGCTAAAGTAATTGAAATTCAATTGGAAGTTAAGTGAATCTTAAATAGAATTGAATTTGATTTGGAAGTGAACCAACTTGAATATGAATTAGTGAATATAAACTAATTGAAAATGAATGTTAGTAAAAAAAATCCAATGTAAATGAATCAAATGTGATTAAATTGAAAACCATTTCATTGAATATTAACGAGAATATAAATGAATATTTATTGGTTATGAATGCTAGTTGGTTGATGGTTGAACATATTGCTTTTGTTTCATTTGCTATGTTGGCATATATAGTTATTATGTTGCTATATGATGTATATTGAGATTATTTTCATATATGCATGTTCTCATGTTGTTTGTTGAGTGTTTAGTAGGTGCGGATCGCGTTTGCTTCGCATTTGGAGCTCGCTTTCGCGCTATATTAGCCGTATATGCTTGCTAATAAAATATAAGGTACATATCTCGGATTACATACCGTACTTTTACAATTTTTTTCCTTCGGGATGCCTCATTACTTGATGAGATGTATATTTGTGATATATATACTGTCATTTTTTTTTTCGGATCGAGCCGCGCAAAGGAGACTATGGCGAATTTTTCCGGAAATTAAAGGCGTTAGAAAAAATTTGAGAAAATTGGAAAATTTTGAAAACTATAATTTTGATTTGGAAGTTGAAAGTCAAACAATAGTAGTTGTTTTTGAAAAGATAACTAAGTATGATTTGAAAACTTAGTAAGTTGTTGTAAGAAATTTAACTATGGATTTTGGAAAGTTAATAAATTCTGTAACTTTTCTTACTTGATAATTTCGAGGACGAAATTCTTTTAAGGGGGGAAGACTGTAACGACCCAGAATTTTATTTAATTAAAATTTTAATATTTAATTAATTTTAAATATTATATAGTGAATTTATAAGTCGAATAAATTTTATTTTGACTAATTGGATTTAATTGAATAATTAAATCGATAATTTAATATGTTAAATTATGGAAATAATTGAAAATTGGGTTAAATATAATTGAAAATGATTTGTAAAATTTTATTTTATCATATTGGAGTTAGAACGATATTTTAGAACTTTTAAAATCGAATTAAAAGTTTATTTGTGAAAATTGAATATTTTAATATTTAATCGACTAGTGAAATTAGCCAATTTTTGAACAGTCTCAGAATTGAACGAAACTAGTTCCCTTGGATCCGTAATAGTTAGTTATTACCGGATTTCAATTTTCATGTCAATCGGAGTTATCGTTTGATCGTGGCAGCTCGAAACGCATCGAATTGTTTTTAATATTAATTTGGCGAGTTAAAATAGTCATTTTTCAAAAAGTCTCGGATTTCGATGAAACCAGTTTCATCGGATCCGTAATGTGATATTATTGGAAGGTTTCAAATTTCGTGTCAATTGGATTTACCGTTTGTCCGGTACAAATTAAAACGCCTAGAAAATCGTTTAAATCGGTTTAATTTAAATCGAACGTTTATTGCCATATCTCGCACAGATGACCGAATTAGCTTCCGAAACATGTTCCATTGTGTCCGGAACGCGGGGTAAACCCTAGAAACGCTGGTTACGGCGCGTAAATCGGAGTTTGGAAATTCCGGAATGAATAGTGTCGTTCGTTTTCCTATAAATAGGGCCTAAATTCACAAAATAAAAAAAAAAATTAAACCCTAATTCTAAACGCAGCCGCCACCCCCCTCAACCCACGGCCGAAAATCACCCATCTTCTCCTCCAATTATCTTCCAATCCATTGATTATTATCAACAACTTTCAACTAACAAATTGAAGAGGACATCAAGATCTACAACTTCAACGGTTGTGATCGAAATTGGAGTCATGGATCATCGGCAATTGGTGTTTGAAGTGCTTCCGTTCTTCACGTTTTTCGAGATGGTGGTGGGGCCGAGCTCTGTGCCCCTCTGGCCGAGTGTCGTGCACGAGTAGGGCTACACGATGGCGCATCTTGATAGCCTTCAACTCGCGTGTGGTGGTTGCAAAGTCGAACCCTAATTGATGGCTCTATGGGTTCATGTGCGTGTTTACCTGTAGATGAACGAAGAGGAGAGGAAGGGGGGTGTGCGCACGGCCTGGATTCAGAGCATGGAGATCCAACGGCAGATAATGTCTAGGTTTAAAAATTATAAATAAATGTTGTAATTTAGTTATATAAATCGTGTAAAACTTTGAAAATGCATAACTTTTTCATACGAGGTCGAAAACGCGCGAAACCAGTTGCATTGGAATCGTATGGACGAGCACTACGCTATGGAATTGGATTGGAGTCATTTGGAGTTAGTGAGAATTTTGGGTAGAATTAAACGCGCGTTTAATTTTATTTGAAATAAATCGCTAAAACGGAATTGAAATCAAGGTGAGAACTTCTCACTCAATCGAATCAGTTTCGATTTTATTTTAAATAGTTAGATTTAAAATATTTGAATGCATGTTTGAATGATGATTGTTATCTATTGATTGATAAAATAGACATTATGCGCCGTTAGTAAGCGGATGTTATTTATTAAAAACATATACCGCGAATATTTCATAAACAGTGAAATTGGTATTATATATGATAGCAATATATATATATTGGCATATGTATATATTGCAGTTATTGATTTCCCGCATTTGTATAGCGGATGAGACCCTATTGCACCGTCTATTAAGTGGATAATATTTTAAAACCCATATACCGCGATAATTCCGTACTGGAGCGGAATTGGTATTGTGCTAATGTTTGTGGATGCAAGAAAACAGGTTGGAGGGATCCAACTGGATTCCTCAACAGTATTTATTTGATTTCAGATATTTTGATATTTGATGGACTATCATATCGATACATGATATCGTTGTTGTCGTGATTGACTATTTGGTGTGTAGCATCATTGGTCCAAATTTTGGAACTTTAAAATAATTTTAAAGTGATTTTTGAAAAGTATACGTTATAAAATATTTTTGGAAATTGATTTATTTTAAATAAATAAACGTTATACTTTTAATGTTATAAAACTTATGATTTTTAAGAAATACAGTTAAAGATTGATTTTTGAGAAATATGGGTTAACGATTTTATAAAATAGTTTAATCGGGATTTTTGAAATTATTATAAAGAGTTGAAAATATAGGATTTATAAAATTTAATTATTTTATGAATCAAAATGATGAAATTATAAAGGAGATTAAAGATGTTTTAAAAGAATAATATAAATTGATTTATATAAAAAGATTTATAAATTGATAATTTAAATGAAAATATTTGAATTATAAAACGAGTTTTTATAAGTGTTTGAATGAAGTGAAAATGGATTGCATAAGTGAATGGAATTTATAAAATTATAAATGGTGAAGTTATAAGTGAAATTTATAAATAATAAGATTTATAAATTTCGTGAAATATTAAAGAATATATTTGGGTAAATAAACGAATCTTATAAGTTATAAGATTTATAATTATGAAGTTTAAAGGAACGATTTAGTAAACAAATAAATTTGAAGTGTTTAACATAAAATATAGACCTTTGGTGTATAATTGAATTATGAATTGAATAGGTTAATAAAGGAATTTATAAACGTTGTTTTATAAATTCGCAAACGACTTATTTTGATAAGTAAATTGTTATAACTTATTTATGGAGTTATATTCACATTTTAGATAGTGAATAATCCTTTAGAATAAAATGAATAAAAGGATGAAATTTGTTAACAAGTATATTCACGTTTTTGAATAGTGAATAACATGTTAAAGAAAATGTTTTAGATGTGATGTTTTAAACAGAATTAAAATGATCTAACGATGTTTTAATTGGGTTGAGATTCAAAACCATAGATTTCAACATTGATTGTTGAAATAGACGTTTTCGAGAAATAGAAGGAAATGGTGGACTATAACACTGTTGTTATAGTAAATGATTTCCGAAAGGAAATGTTTTGTATAGTATTGGGATTTATATATCTATTTTAATTTCGAATCCCTATACTAGTGATTTTGGGTTGTCGTAACGATGTGTTACGCAACATTCGTTTTGGCCCAAATAAATATGTTTAAGTGAATGATTTCCTTAAAGAATGAAATATATACTTAATCTCGATTTAAGTATATTTGAATATTTTCCAAGTGTTGAAAATAAATGGATTGAGAATTACTTAATAAGTAAGTATGGAAATGTTTTCCAATATAAAGTGAATATTTTGAGAAATTATCTTTTTGAAGATAAATTGAAGTGAATAATTGAAGTCGTATATTCATAGATATTTTGGAATATAAATTCACTATGGAATTTATAAAAGGAAGTGGAATTCTTTTAAAAATAAATATTGATTTATTTTTGAGGTATTGAAATTATATATCTAGTAAAGATATTTTTGGGAAATAAATTATTTGGAAAATTATTTGGAATCTGGTGATGTTGTGCATATCCATTGATAGTTCAATAACCGACTATCAATATTTACCTTTGAATAGGTATTTGTTGGGATTTGTTGAATTTGAATGCTACACTTATTTTTAAATTATTGCGCTCGTTATTCGGATTACCCATTCCGAATAGTGATACGATGTCACGACCCAGAATTTTAATTTATTAAAATTTGAATATTTAATTAATTTTAAATATAACAAGTGAAATTATAAGTCGAATAAATTTTGTTTTGAATAATTGGATTTAATTGGATAATTAAATCGATAATTTCATATGTTAAATTATGGAAATAATTGAAAATTGAGTTAAATATGATTGAAAATGATTTGTAAAATTTTATTTTATCATGTTGAAGTTAGAAAGATGTTTTAGAACTTTTAAAATAGAATTAAAAGTTAAATTGTGAAAATTGAATATTTAAATATTTAAATCGACTAGTGAAAATAGTCAATTTTTGAACAGTCTCAGAATTGGACGAGACCAGTTCCATTCTATCCGTAATAGTTAGTTATTATCGGATTTCAATTTTCGTGTCAATCGGAGTTATCGTTTGATCGTGGCAGCTCGAAACGCATCGAATTATTTTTAATATTAATTTGGCGAGTTAAAATAGCCATTTTTCAAACAGTCTCGGATTTCGACGAAACCAGTTTCATCGGATCCGTAATGTGATATTATTGTATGGTTTTAAATTTCATGTCAATTGGATTTACCGTTTGTCCGGTACAAATTAAAACGCCTAGATAATCGTTTAAATCGGTTTAATTCAAATTGAACGTTTATTGCCATAACTCGCACAGATGACCGAATTAGCTTTCGAAACCTGTTCCATTGTGTCCGGAACGCGGGGTAAACCCCAGAAACGCTGGTTACGGCGCGTGAATCGAAGTTTGGAAATTCCGGATGAATAGTGTTCGTTCGGTTCCTTATAAATACCCCCATAATTCTCAAAATAAATAACAAAACCCTAATTTCATCTTGTAGCCGCCACCCCCATTATCTAGGGCCAGAAATTCACGATCTTCTCCTCCAATTATCTCCCAATCCACTCAATGATTTCGAAAACTTTCAACTAACAAATTGAAGAGGGCATCAAGATCTACAAGTTCAACGGATATGATCGCGAATGGAGTTGTATGTTGTGAGTTATGTGGTCGCGTTCCCCTTGCGTTTCGCACGCGTTTCTAGGCTGAAAAACACGACCGAGCTTGCTCGTGTTTGGGGCGGTGATGGAGTGATGGACGAGCTACGCGATGGAACTCTCTGATCGAGATATAGGTTGGTGATGGAGAAGCAAGATTAAAACCTAATTTAGATAGTGTTGGGTTCTTTGTTCGGCTATGTTACTGAACGTGTGAAAGATGAAGAAGAAAGGGGTAGGGGACGTGCGGTCTTGATCAGGTTGCAGGAGATCCAAGGGTGATAATTGAGTAGGTTAAAATTTTATAATAAAATTTGTAAATTTTTATAAGTTAAAATTCGTGTAACTTCATAAATCATAACTTTTTCATACGAGGTCGAAAACGCGCGAAACTGGTTGCGTTGGAATCGTATGGACGAGCACTACGCGATGGAAATGGATTGGAGTCGTTTGGAGTTAGTGAGAATTTTGGGTAAAATTAAACGTCCGTTTAATTTTATTCGAAATAAATCGCTAAAACGAAAATAAAATCAAGGTGAGAACTTCTCACTCAATCGAATCAGTTTCGATTTTTATTTTAAATAGTTAGATTTAAAATATTTGAATGCATGTTTGAATGATGATTGTTATCTATTGATTGTTAAAATAGATATTATGCGCCATTAGTAAGCGGATGTTATTTATTAAAAACATATACCGCGAATATTTCATAAACAGTGAAATTGGTATTATATATAATAGCAATATATATATATTGGCATATGTATATATTGGAGTTATTGATTTCCCGCATTTGTATAGCGGATGAGACCCTATTGTGCCGTCTATCAAGCGGATAATATTTTAAATCCCATATACCGCGATAATTCCGTACTGGAGCGGAATTGGTATTGTGCTAATGTTTTTGGATGCAGGAAAACAGGTTGGAGGGATCCAACTGGATTCCTCAACAGTTTTTATTTGATTTCAGATATTTTGATATTTGATGGATTATCATATCGATATATGATATCGTTGTAGTCGTGATTGACTATTTGGTGTGTAGCATCATTGGACCAAATTTGGAACTTTAAAATGATTTTTAAAGTGATTTTTGAAAGTATACGTTTATAAAATATTTTTGGAATTGATTTATTTTAAATAAATAAACGTTATAATTTTAATGTTATAAAAATTAGGATTTTTGAGAAATATGGGTTAATGTTTTTATAAGATAATTAAATTGGATTTTTGAATTTATTATAAAAAGTTTAAAAACAGGATTTATAAAATTTGATTATTTTATAAATCAAGAGAATGGTGAAATTATAAAGGAGATTAAAGATGTTTTAAAATAATAGTATAAATTGATTTTATAAAGGATTTATAAATTGATATTTATAAATTGAAACATTTGAATTATAAAACGAGTTTTTATAAGTGTTTGAATGAAGTGAAAATGGATTGCATAAGTGAATGGAATTTATAAAATTATAAATGGTGAAGTTATAAATAAAATTTATAAATAGTAAGATTTATAAATTTTGTGAAGTTATTAAAGAATATATTTGGGTAAATAAATGGATCTTGTAAGTTATAAGATTTATAACTTTGGAAGTCTTAAAAAGAACGATTTTGTAAAATAATCATTTCATAAGTATTTAACTTATAATGTGAACTTTTGGTTTATAATTGAGCTATAAATCGAATAGGTTAACAAAGGAGATTTATAAAGGAGTTGTTATAAAATAAATAGAAATGGAATTTATAAACGTTGTTTTATAAATTCGCAAACGACTTATTTTGATAAGTAAATTGTTGAAACTTATTTATGAAGTTATATTCACGTTTTAGACAGTGAATAATCCTTTGAAATAAAAAGAATAGAAGTGATGAAACTTGTTAACGTAGTATATTCACGTTTTTGAATAGTGAATAATATGTTAAAGAAATTGTTTAGAAGGTGATATTCTAAATAGAATTAAAACGATCTAACGATGTTTTAAAATGTGTTGAGATTCGAAACCATAGATTTCAACATTTATTGTTGAAATAGACGTTTTCGAGAAATAAAAGGAAATGGTGGACTATAATACTATTGTTATAGTAAATGATTTCCGAAAGGAAATGTTTTGTAAAGTATTGGAATTTATATATCTATTTTAATTTCGAATCCCTATACTAGAGATTTTGGGTTGTCGTAATAATGTTTTACGTAACATTCGTTTTGGCCCAAATAAATATGTTTAAGAGAATGATTTCCTTAAAGAATGAAATATATACTTAATATCGATTTAAGTGTATTGAATATTTTCCAAGTGTTGAAAATCAATAAGTTCATGAATTACTTATTAAATAAGTATGGAAATGTTTTCCAATATAAAGTGAATATTTTGAGAATTTATCCTTTTGAAGATAAATTGAAATGAATAATTGAAATCGTATATGCATGGATATTGTGGAATATAAATTCACTATGGAATTTATAGAAAGGGGAAATTGTTTAAAAATAAATATTGATTTATTTTTGACATATTGAAATTATATATCTGGTAAAGATATTTTGGAAAATAAATAATTTAGAAAATTATTTGGAAACTGGTGATGTTGTGCATATCAATTGATAGTTCAATAACCGACTATCAATATTTCCCTTTGAACGGGTATTTGATGTGGTTTGTTTGAATTTGAATGCCACACTTATTTTTGAATAAGCGCTCACTATTCGGGTTAACCGGGAAAGGACCATGGGGTCGTATAACCCATTCCGAATATGTGATACGTCGTTATGAATTGCATTTGAAGATCGGTGTTGAAGACCCGGTATTTGCGAGAGCGATAGGATGACCTGTCGATTGACTCTGCACCGAGTTGCTCCGGTATAGAGTTCTCCATATGTGATGGGAAATCCGATCAGCATTGTGGATATCCGGATTGCAAGGACTTCTTTGTAAGTGCCTTCGGTTCTGTTCGAGCCCGGAACAGACTTGTATGGATTGTATGTCTGACGATACAAATTGAGATATAAAGCAGATTTCTTTCAAATATATTTCTGTTGGTGGCGGAGAATTTATTCTTTTAGCTTAACACCCTTCTCTGAGACGTACGAGCTCAGAGGTTATGTAGTTGAAGGTTATCAGCGATATATTCCCAATTTGGTAATATGACATGCTGAGTGTTGCTATAAATGATCATTGTGTTGATTATTTGTGATAGGATCATTTGTTTGATCGTCTATCCTGGTGATCATTTCTATGATCATTTGTTGACCCAAAGCATGGCTTTTGTATAATGTATGTTTTTGTGGACGTGACTTCGTCGAGCCTCACACCTCGGGAATGGTCAAAACAGGAAAGATGCGGCAAGGTTATGAGGGGTAGCGCCCTTTAGGATGTGTGCATTTCCTTCTGGAAAAGGGTGGTATCATGGTATGGAGCCCAGATACTTACTCATGTTGAAAACACTTTATGATTGTGTGAATTGATTGCGAGCGCTCGGTGAAAGGTCCCAAACGACTGGGGGATGGCATATTCGGTCAGTTGTTACTCAGTTAGGGGTAACCCGGCCTTGTGTTGGTAGAGATCCGGTTTGGTTCTCGGGGATGTCCATCCAGAGGCATTCTCATGTGGCAATCGGAAGTTCCTTGGCCTGATCATTCGTTGGAAATCCAAAGAAACAATACGAAACCTTGTACGGTATTAGTTGTAGAACCTATCATTCACTTATGGTGGCGCCCCACTGTTTGGATGGTAGCTATAGTAGGCATACGATAATGGTCGTATGTTGGCTAAGATTTATATTCTACTTTCGAAATATTTTCCTACACTATGCACTAGTAATAATATAAAAGGTTCTTTTAAATGCGTATCAAGCATCTTTGACTATCATAAGGAGAAATCTCCTCCGATTCTGCGTTTGCATTGTGTGTGTGTGCGGGAGGCCTTATGGTAGTCTCATTTTTAAAAGCATTGCGAATTGACTTTAAAAATATTCCTCTATTTTGATTTTAAAGATAAATAAACTGTTTTGAGTTCTCACACCAGTCACATGACTGACTCGGAGTTTATTGTTTTCCTTCCTAAACTCTGGATGCCCACCAATTTCCACACGGGCAGTCAAGAGTTAAGGTTTATCAGGATATTCTAGATATTCTGGATTTGCTGGATGCAAGATGGATGGCATGGCGTATCACTAGTATATAGTATTTCTTTTTCCGTTGCACTGTTTGTTGTTGTTGTTGTTGTACACTCTGATGATATGATGTAATGAAATGTAATGTATAAAATGTAATAACTGATATAGTTCTTTGTTTAAAGATTATTCATTTATTTATTATATGTTGTTCCGCTGCGAATTGTGAGATTCTGATGTTGTTCTGTTGTTTTCTGTTCCGTTCTATTTTCTATTCTCTTTTCGTTCCATTTTCTACCTTCTTCCCTCTTCTTCTCTCTCTATTTTCTCTCTTCTTCTCTCTTGTCTTGTCTTTCTTTTTCTTAAACCATAACATTTCGGGTTTCCGGCCTTCGATTTCTCGGCAGTCGATAAAGTGAGTATCGATGTTGAATTTTCGAAAGTCAAAAATTTTCGGGACGTTACATCTGGTATCAGAGCATATGGTTAAGCGACAACCATGGTTCTATTGGGTATTACTCATTAGAGATAGAGTCAGCAGTACTCTAGAATGATTTGAGTGTAATAATAGCTATGAGAGCGTATTTGTTAGTGAATATAAAATTGTTTTATATTGTGATGAGTGGTTTGTTGAGTGGCATATGAACCTTCGTCGGCGCAGCCTCGAAACTGAATCGATGGGGTTTCTAAACACTTAAATAGAACAATTCGACACAGTATTATTTTAAATTGGGTAAATGAAATAATTTTACCTTGATTATATTTTTATATATAAAGGAATAATTTTCAGAATTATTAAAGTGTATATAAGTTGATTGTTTAGTTGTTTGAATAATCCAAATAAAGGAATTGTATAAGTAAAAGAATTATAAGAATTGAATTATAATTAAAGTGATTTACAATTGAGAAATAAACTTATATATATAAGAAGTGAAACTATATGAATATATTTATAAATATGAGTTATAAATATAAAAAAATGAATTTAAAGTTAAATGGAATATAACTTAAGAAATTGAATTGAATGAGTGAATGGAATGTTAATCAATTAAATTAAATTGATATGAAATAATGAATGTAAGTGTTAATTCATTAAAATCTAATGTTATTGGAAAGTTGAAAATTTGAATGAAAATCAATTTAATTAAACCAATTATAAGCAAAGGAATTTGGTTGTAATTAATATACCTTGGTTGTTATATGGTTGTTAGTTGATTGTATATAATTCATTAAGTGTTAATGAAATTGAGTTAATGAAATTGAAAGCTAAAGTAATTGAAATTCAATTGAAAGTTAAGTGAATCTTAAATGGAATTGAATTTGATTTGGAAGTGAACGAACTTGAATATGAATTAGTGAATATAAACTAATTGAAAATGAATGTTAGTAAAAACATCCACTATTAATGAATCAAATGTGATTTAAATTGAAAACCTATTTCATTGAATATTAATGAGAATATGAATGAATATTTATTGGTTATGAATGTTAGTTGAATGATAGTTGATTGATGGTTGAAGATATTGCTTTTATTGCATTTGCTATGTTGGCATGTATAGTTATTATGTTGCTATATGATGTATATTGACACTATTGTCTATATGCATGATTCTCATGTTGTTTGTTGAGTGATTAGTAGGTGCGGATCGCGTTTGCTTCGCATTTGGAGCTCGCTTTCGCGCTATATTAGCCGTATATGCTTGCTAATAAAATATAAGGTACATATCTCGGATTACATACCATACTTTTATATTTTTTTTTCCCTTCGGGATGCCTCATTACTTGATGAGATGTATATTTGTGATATATATACTATCATTTTTTTTCCGGATCGAGCCGCGCAAAGGAGACTATGGCGAATTTTTCCGGAAATTTAAGGCGTTAGAAAAAATTTGAGAGAATTGGAAAATTTTTGAAAATTTTAACTTTGGTTTGGATTTGAAAGTTAAACAATAGTAGTTGTTTTTGAAAAGATAACTAAGTATGATTTGAAAACTTAGTAAAGATATTGTAAGAAATTTAACTATGGATTTTGGGAAAGTTAATAGATTCTGTAACTTTTCTTACTTAATAATTTCGAGGACGAAATTCTTTTAAGGGGGGAAGATTGTAACGATCCAGAATTTTAATTTATTAAAATTTGAATATTTAATTAATTTTAAATATAATAAGTGAAATTATAAGTCGAATAAATTTTGTTTTGAATAATTGGATTTAATTGGATAATTAAATCGATAATTTCATATGTTAAATTATGGAAATAATTGAAAATTGAGCTAAATATGATTGAAAATGATTTGTAGAATTTTATTTTATCATGTTGAAGTTAGAAAGATGTTTTAGAACTTTTAAAATCGAATTAAAAGTTAAATTGTGAAAATTGAATATTTAAATATTTAAATCGACTAGTGAAAATAGTCAATTTTTGAACAGTCTCAGAATTGGACGAGACCAGTTCCATTGTATCCGTAATAGTTAGTTATTATCGGATTTCAATTTTCGTGTCAACCGGAGTTATCGTTTGATCGTGGCAGCTCGAAACGCATCGAATTATTTTTAATATTAATTTGGCGAGTTAAAATAGCCATTTTTCAAACAGTCTCGGATTTCGACGAAACTAGTTTCATCGGATCCGTAATGTGATATTATTGTATGGTTTTAAATTTCATGTCAATTGGATTCACCGTTTGTCCGGTACAAATTAAAACGCCTAGATAATTGTTTAAATCGGTTTAATTCAAATTGAACGTTTGTTGCCATAACTCGCACAGATGACCGAATTAGCTTTCGAAACCTGTTCCATTGTGTCCAGAATGCGGGGTAAACCCCAGAAACGCTGGTTACGGCGCGTGAATCGGAGTTTGGAAATTCCGGATGAATAGTGTTCGTTCGGTTCCTTATAAATACCCCCATAATTCTCAAAATAAATAACAAAACCCTAATTTCATCTTGTAGCCGCCACCCCCATTATCTATGGCCAGAAATTCACGAGCTTCTCCTCCAATTATCTCCCAATCCACTCAATGATTTCGAAAACTTTCACTAACAAATTGAAGAGGGCATCAAGATCTACAAGTTCAACGGATATGATCGCGAATGGAGTTGTATGTTGTGAGTTATGTGGCCGCGTTCCCCTTGCGTTCGCACGCGTTTCTAGGCAGAAAAACATGACCGAGCTTGCTCGTGTTTGGGGCGGTGATGGAGTGATGGACGAGCTACGCGATGGAACTCTCTGATCGAGATATAGGTTGGTGATGGAGAAGCAAGATTAAAACCTAATTTAGATAGTGTTGGGTTCTTTGTTCGGCTATGTTACTGAACGCGTGAAAGATGAAGAAGAAAGGGGTAGGGGACGTGCGTTCTTGATCAGGTTGCAGGAGATCCAAGGGTGATAATTGAGTAGGTTAAAATTTTATAATAAAATTTGTAAATTTTTATAAGTTAAAATTCGTGTAACTTCATAAATCATAACTTTTTCATACGAGGTCGAAAACGCGCGAAACCGGTTGCGTTGGAATCGTATGGACGAGCACTACGCGATGGAATTGGATTGGAGTCGTTTGGAGTTAGTGAGAATTTTGGGTAAAATTAAACGTCCGTTTAATTTTATTCGAAATAAATCGCTAAAACGAAAATAAAATCAAGTTGAGAACTTCTCACTCAATCGAATCAATTTCGATTTTTATTTTAAATAGTTAGATTTAAAATATTTGAATGCATGTTTGAATGATGATTGTTATCTATTGATTGTTAAAATAGACATTATGCGCCGTTAGTAAGCGGATGTTATTTATTAAAAACATATACCGCGAATATTTCATAAACAGTGAAATTGGTATTATATATAATAGCAATATATATATATTGGCATATGTATATATTGGAGTTATTGATTTCCCGCATTTGTATAGCGGATGAGACCCTATTGTGCCGTCTATCAAGCGGATAATATTTTAAATCCCATATACCGCGATAATTCTGTACTGGAGCGGAATTGGTATTGTGCTAATGTTTTTGGATGCAGGAAAACAGGTTGGAGGGATCCAACTGGATTCCTCAACAGTTTTTATTTGATTTCAGATATTTTGATATTTGATGGATTATCATATCGATATATGATATCGTTGTAGTCGTGATTGACTATTTGGTGTGTAGCATCATTGGACCAAATTTGGAACTTTAAAATGATTTTCAAAGTGATTTTTGAAAGTATACGTTTATAAAATATTTTTGGAATTGATTTATTTTAAATAAATAAACGTTATAATTTTAATGTTATAAAAATTAGGATTTTTGAGAAATATGGGTTAATGTTTTTATAAGATAATTAAATTGGATTTTTGAATTTATTATAAAAAGTTTAAAAACAGGATTTATAAAATTTGATTATTTTATAAATCAAGAGAATGGTGAAATTATAAAGGAGATTAAAGATGTTTTAAAATAATAGTATAAATTGATTTTATAAAGGATTTATAAATTGATATTTATAAATTGAAACATTTGAATTATAAAACGAGTTTTTATAAGTGTTTGAATGAAGTGAAAATGGATTGCATAAGTGAATGGAATTTATAAAATTATAAATGGTGAAGTTATAAATAAAATTTATAAATAGTAAGATTTATAAATTTTGTGAAGTTATTAAAGAATATATTTGGGTAAATAAATGGATCTTGTAAGTTATAAGATTTATAACTTTGGAAGTCTTAAAAAGAATGATTTTGTAAAATAATCGTTTCATAAGCATTTAACTTATAATGTGAACTTTTGGTTTATAATTGAGCTATAAATCGAATAGGTTAATAAAGGAGATTTATAAAGGAGTTGTTATAAAATAAATAGAAATGGAATTTATAAACGTTGTTTTATAAATTCGCAAACGACTTATTTTGATAAGTAAATTGTTGAAACTTATTTATGAAGTTATATTCACGTTTTAGACAGTGAATAATCCTTTGAAATAAAAAGAATAGAAGTGATGTGTAACGACCCGTATTTTACGTGTCGATATAATCGCAGAATTACTAGGTTGTTAGTGTCAGTGTTTATCTGTTGAGTCGTGAAGTGGATTATGTCGTTAGGTCGTGGGAGAGTTATAGAAGTTTGGACGAGTTAGCAGTTGGACGAGTTAAGGTGTTAACATGTTGCGACCTAGTGATTTGGACGACCTAAGACAGTAGAGAGTTAGTAGGCAGCGGCTTAAGGTTTGGACCGAGTCAAGGTAGTGAGCGACTCATAGGATAACCGACTCATAGGGGTGGCCGACCTAAGAGTTAGCAAGTTAGAGGAGTTAGCGACTTAGTAGAGTGGCGACTCATTGGGGTGACTGAGTAAGAGAGGTGACCGACTCATGTATTGGACCGACTCATAGGATGGAACGACTTAAGGAAAATGAGTTAGGTCGTTGAGTCGTATAGTATTGTTGAGTCGCCGAGTCGCTGAGTCGTGTGTTGTATAGTGTGTTGAGTCGTTGGTACGAGTTAAGGCCTTAGGTCGCCTAAGAGTTGAGTCGGCAGCTAGTTGAGTCGTATGGCCGAGTCATAAAGACATGATCTATGTGTTAACTCATATACGAGTTAATTCGTAAGTCGTAGCATAGTTGGGACGATTTTTGAGATAGGTCGGCCGTGTTTATAGGTCGTATGTCGTTGAGTCGTATGTCGTTGGGTTCTATTGAGTCGCACTTTGGTTGAGTCGTGTGCATTCTGCCGTATGTATGTTGTGTCGTGCTGGCTTGAGTCAGGGAGGTCTGATGAGTCGTGAACGACTCATGGGTTAGGTCGGCGGCGACTTATGGATGGACGACTCAGGGGGAAATTCAGCCTATAAATAGAGGACTTTGGCTCACTTTTTGGCACCGGATTTTGAAGCGACGAAGTGCTGCCATTTTGAGAGCTCGACTACAACATTTCTTCATCTCCTTTTCTCCATTCCAATCTAGTTCTAACATCCATCCAAGATGGAAGATCAAGATTGAAGATCCAAGAGCCAAAGTTGAAGATCTTCATCCAACGAAGCTAGATTTCATCATTTCAAGCGAGATTTCGACGAATCAAGCTTGAATCCTTGCTGTCCAGATCTGAAGTGTTTAGTTTTTGAAGTGTTTGGGTGATTCGGTGAGTGGTGGTTATCTCTCACGCGGACCTAAAGGAGTATATTGGTTTGGTGGATTGTTGGAGTGTTGTAGATAGTGATTTTATGCATTTTTCCTTAGATCTAAGTATAGATCCATTACTTATGAAGATGTTTACTTATGCAAGTTCATTTATCAAGTTGAAGGGACAAAACCCATGATTTATATTTGTTAGATCTATGCTAAAAACCCATGATTCATGTATGTTAGATCTATGCTCATTTATTTATGAAATTGCCATTATCATTGTAATTGTTTATTTAGATCTTGTTTGAATGATTGATTGCTTGGATTAATATTTGATTTGATTGATTAGTTGATATATAGTTTGATTTGATCAAGTTGGTTGATGATGATTCAAAAGCTAAGTGGAAAGGCTCTTGAATAAGGAAAGCTGCTTGTGGCATATGAAGCGGATGTTGAAGCTCATATGTATGGATTAGATGATGTTGAGATGGGACTTCGCCATGATGCGATGAGGCAAGCCATGATGTTGAGATGAGACTTTGCTATGATGCGATAAAGCGAAGCATGATGAGAGATAGCCTTGGTTTAATCCAGACGGGATCATCCCAAGCATGTTGATAACTCGATGATGCGATGCGAGTTGGTTGATAATGGTTAGCTTGAGAGGCGCTTGAGCTAGTATGAAAATAGTCGTAGAGGAGGATGACTAGGAGGCTGAGATCTCATCGTTGTTGAAGGTTCTAGCATGCTCAAAGCAAGAGTACGATGGAACGGGCTGCGACGACGTTCCAAGCACGGGCTGCGACGACGTGCTAGTACTCTGGGTAGTTGCGAAAATTCCTAGGCACAGGCTGCGACGACGTGCGGAGTTATGTCTAGAACCGGGGTTACCATTAGCCCTTGACAGGTGGTCATTCAACTAACGGTGAAATCAAGGCAATGATAACAGTGATAGCCAGAGTCATGGATGTTTGAACGTTTGGTTGTATCATCATTCGGTCTCAAGAGCGGTGTTTTCCGGGTGCTTATCTGATCTTGGTTTAGGCCTTGGGGGTTTGTATTTGGAAAACATAGACCTTGACTCGAATGATTATTGCTTTACTTTAATTGTCTGCCATGTTATGCTTGCTTCTCCTTAGTGTGTGTCTGAGGGCTATCACTGTAGAAAGAGGCGGAGTGGGATGGTTTGGTTCCTATTCCTTTTATCCCTTATGCTCTTTTGGTATGTTGATAGTTGATTTACTGCTCACTAAGACTTTGTCTGACGCAAGGTTTTATGTCTCCTCTTATTACCTTGGGCTCTTCATCCATGTTGGGTTGGGCAGACTAGGTAGTAGGTGACAGGTGCTGTTCTTGGAGTCTACGTTGATGATGACGAAGACGAGCAGGAGGCTTTTGCATATTATTTCATATTATGTACTGGGTGTTCCGCTGTATATACTTTGAGTGCTTTGTAGTGAGGTTTTGATGTATTGACTATTCTGATGATTGTATCAAACTTCTAAGATGCTTATTTGATGATATTCTGTTATGAAGCTTCACTATACATATATTTCTCTATTGTATTTTATCCATGCGCTGTGAGTTGTACGATAGAGTTTGCTGTTTTATTTTTTTTTACCCTGACTATCGTCCATGGCTGCCTGGCACGCCCTTCAGCGCACATTTCTCCTTGTTTTGGTGCGGGAGTCATGGGCGGTCGTCACATTTGGTATCAGAGCTTTGGTTAATCGATTTTAGCCAACGCTCGCTGACGTAACTACGTAAGAGAGACGTAATTGTATTTTGATAAATGATTACTATATATAATATAGTAGTTTAGAAGTATTTGAACTCCTTATGCAGTTGTTTCTCAAGGTGTTCTAAGTCATTCCTTTTTGTAGATATTAAGGATGAGTCGAAGGGGGAGACCAGCTGCTAGGGAAAGCCGTGCTACTAGGGAAGCTGTTGATTATGCTCCTATGTTTGAGGCCATGATGACTTCGATCATGAGAAGGATACCAGCCTCGGGGCCATCAGTAGATGTTGGAGTTCAAGTTCAAGCTCCAAGACCAGTGGATTTTGCTAAGCTTTGCAAGGACTATACTTCTCTTGGAGGAAAGGTTTTCTTGGGAGCGGAATCAACCATTGAAGTGCAAAGATGGATTGATGCTTGTAGAAGGATCTTTGGTGACTTGGGAGTTGAGGATGCAACTAAGAGGAAGCTTGCATCAAGGCAACTTCAAGGGAGAGCTTCGGATTGGTGGAATTCTATCACCATTGATACTCCGGAGGAGGAGATTACTTGGGAGCAATTCCAAGCTAGATTTGAAGCTAAGTTCATCTCTACGGCTCAGAAATCTGTCTTGTTTAAAAAGTTTGTGGAGCTCAAGCAAGGTGGAAGACCCGTTCTTGAGTATGTTTCTGAGTTTGAAGCTTTGTCCAAGTATGCCAGATCGTATATTGATTCTCCCTATCATAAGAACGAGAAGTTTGTGACCGGTTTGGATGCTTATCTTGGAAGACAGTTGGTGGATCATCTGGACGATCCGTTTGAGAAGCTTGTGGAGAAAGCTCTCAGGCATGAGAGTTTGTTTCCTAGGGAGAGTTCTGTTGTTGTTGTAACCAAGGAAGGGTTTAAGCCACAGAAGGGTGGAAACAAGAAGAGGAAGCAACAGCAACAGAAGGGTAAGGATGGCCATAAGAAGCCGAGAGGCGAAATGACTTGCTATAATTGCCAGCAGAAGGGCCATCTCTCCAAGGATTGTAGGAATCCAAAGGCGCCGGCGAAATGCCACAACTGTGACAAGCCAGGGCATTTCAGGAAAGATTGTCCAGAACTGAGGAAGGACAGGCAGATTGTGCAAGCTTATGCTTTGGGAGCTGTGCCGCCGTTTTCAAAAGCTCTTACTGCTGAAGAGAAAGGGAAGAGTGTGGTGGTTCAAGGTACTCTTTCCATTTGTGGTGTTACAGTTAGAGTGTTGTTTGATACTGGAGCGTCGCATTCTTTTGTTTGTGATGATCTTGTAGGCCGGTTAGGTTTGGAACCGGATATTGTTGATAGGCCATTGGTTGTGACTAATCCAGTTGGGGGTTCGTCATGTTTGTGTATGATATGCCGTGGTCTAGTTGTGTCGAGTCATGATTGCTCTTTTGTTTGTGTTTGTTTTGTTCTGAACTTTGCGGGGTTCGGAATTATTTTGGGTATGGACTGGCTTAGGAAGTATGCGGCAAGGATTGATTGTGAGAGGCTGGAGGTGACAGTCGGGAATGTGGAAGGGCGAAAGGTTGTGATACGATGTAAGCATGAGGAAGGCGTCTTCATGAGCTTCATGTATTCGCTGGTTGTTCCACGGGATGGACTGTCATCGGTGCCTATTGTGAATGGATTTGAGGATGTCTTTGACGAAGTCAAAGGATTACCGCCGCATAGGGAGATCGAGTTTCGTATCGATCTAGTTGAGGGAGCCAGACCTGTTGTGATGCCTCTTAGGCGGATGGCGCCTAGGGAGCAACAAGAGTTAAAGGTGCAAGTTGATGACCTTTTGCAGAAAGGATTCATTCGGCGTAGTGTGTCCGAATGGGGTGCACCAGTTGTGTTCGCAACCAAAGCGGATGGATCGTTGAGGTTGTGTGTGGATTATCGTGAGTTGAATAAGGTGACTAAGAAGAACAAGTATCCATTGCCGAGAATAGATGACTTGTTTGATCAGCTTCACGAGGCTAAGGTGTTCTCTCAGAGGGATTTGGCAACGGGATTTCACCAGTTGAGAGTGGCTAAGGATAGTGTGCCGAAGACTGCTTTTAGGACACCATCCGGTTTTTATGAGTGGCTGGTAATGCCGTTTGGATTGACTAACGCACCAGCATATTTTGTGGACCTTATGAATAGAGTGTTCAGAGATCAGTTGAATAAGTTCGTGCTTGTGTTCGTGGATGATATTCTGATTTATTCCAGAACTGAGGAAGAGCACAAGACGCACTTGCGTATTGTTTGGGAAATCTTGCGGAAACATCAGCTGAAGGCTAAGTTTTCGAAATGTCACTTCTGGAGGAGTGAAGTGAGGTTCTTAGGCCATGTTATTTCTGGAAATGGAATAGCGGTTGATCCCGCTAAGGTGGCAGCGATCCAGGATTGGGTTAGACCTAAGAATGCATCTGATGTGAGAAGTTTTCTTGGATTAGCTGGATATTATCGACGGTTTATCAAAGACTTTTCCAAGATAGCTGCACCGTTAACAGGATTGACGAAAAAGAACCAAGTGTTCAGATGGGATGATAAGTCTGAGCAAGCTTTCGTAATCCTGAAAGAGCGACTGACGAGTACTCCAGTTTTGACTATTCCAAGTGGGAATGATGAGATGGTGGTTTACACCGATGCATGTGGTACTGGACTTGGAGCAGTACTAATGCAGAAGAATAAAGTTGTTGCATATGCAAGTCGGCAACTGAAGCCGCATGAAAGGAATTATCCGACTCATGATTTGGAGTTAGCGGCAATTGTTTTTACTTTGAAGATGTGGAGACATTATCTATTGGGAGTTAGATTCGAGTTGTTTACAGATCATAAGTCGTTGAAGTATCTGTTCTCTCAAAAGGATTTGAATCTTCGACAGTAACGGTGGCTAGAGTTCTTGGCATCGTATGATTTTGGGATAGCCTATACTCCGGGAAAAGGTAACGTAGTGGCTGATGCGTTGATTCGAAGACATGCAGGATTGGGAGCCATGTTTTCAGAATGGAAGAGTCTCGAGTATTTGGCTGAGTTTGACTTCAGGCCTAGATGTGAATTGGAACCTGAGATGTTGGCAAACTTATCGATAAGACCTACTCTTGTGGAAAGAATTGGCAAGGGCCAAAAGCGAGACGATAAGCTTGTCAAGAATATCCGTGATTTGGAATCTGGATTGAATCCAGAAAAGGATAAAGGATTCGAGGTCGATCGAGAAGGTTGGCTTCGAAAGCAAGGACGATTGGTTATTCCCGATATAGATGGATTGAGAGATGAAGTTCTGAGGGAAAGTCATCACTCGAAGTTGACGATTCATCCAGGTGGAAATAAGATGTATCGGGACATGAAGATAACCTATTATTGGGAAGGTATGAAGAAGGATGTTGGAAATTTTATTTCCAAGTGTATGAACTGCCAGTTGGTGAAAGCTGAGCAGAAGAAGCCCAGTGGATTACTTCAACCATTAGAGGTTCCTACATGGAAGTGGGAGCAAGTGTCGATGGATTTTATCGATGGTCTACCTAGAACCAGGGCAGGGAATGAAGGGATTTGGGTCATCATAGATCGTTTGACTAAGAGTGCAAGGTTCATTCCTGTTCGATCGACTAGGACTGCATCGAAGTTGGCTGAGTTGTATGTTAAGTGGATAGTTCGATTCCATGGTATTCCGAAGAGTATAGTGAGCGATCGAGACCCATTGTTCACTAGTGGATTTTGGAAGAGCTTTCAGGAAGTTTTGGAAACTGAGTTGTGTTTGAGTACAGCTTATCATCCCCAAACAGATGGTCAGACTGAGAGAGTCAACCGAGTTTTGGAAGATCTCCTTAGAGCATGTGTTTTGGATTTCGGAGGATCATGGGAAGATCACCTTCATTTGGTGGAATTTGCATATAACAACAGTTATCAGTCGAGTATTGGAATGGCACCATATGAGGCATTATATGGAAGACCGTGTAACTCTCCGACATGTTGGTTGGAAACTGGAGAAAAGTTGATACTTGGGCCAGAGATGATTCGACAGACTTCGGATTGTATAGAGATCATTCGGCAACGAATGAAGGCAGCCCAAGATCGTCAGAAAAGTTATGCCGATAATCGTCGTAAGGATTTGGAATTCGACGTAGGCGATATGTTTTTTGTGAAGATTTCTCCACTGAAGAATGTTATTAGATTCGGGAAGAAAGGAAAGTTAACTCCGAGATTTGTTGGACCATTCCCGATTATCGAGAGAATTGGAAAGCTCGCTTATAGATTGGAGTTACCGGAGAAGATGGCGGGTGTGCACAATGTCTTTCATGTATCTTATCTACGGAAGTATGTGCACGACTCGAATATAGTGATTTCTGCTGATAGCTGTGAAGATTTAGAGGTTGAACCAGTGGTTACAGGACCTCGTAAGCCGCTTTGTGTTGTTGAAACCGACACGAAACAGCTTAGGAGGAAGACGATTACGTTGCTCAAGATACAATGGAGTGATGATGTTAACGACTATACGTGGGAGGAGGAAGAGAGGATGAAGGCAGCTCATCGCGAACTCTTCGAGGTATGGCCCTAAGGTGTCGTGACATCTCATGAATTTTTAGCTTGTTCTAAGTCTTAGAATTCTGCATGCTAGGAAAGAATTGGATGCATGGTTTGTTGATTGCTATGGATGGTAGGCTTGCAGAATAGCTTTGATTGCTGTTGTTTGTTTGGAATTTCGGGGGCGAAATTCCTAAGGGGGAGAGAATGTAACGACCCGTATTTTACGTGTCGATATAATCGCAGAATTACTAGGTTGTTAGTGTCAGTGTTTATCTGTTGAGTCGTGAAGTGGATTATGTCGTTAGGTCGTGGGAGAGTTATAGAAGTTTGGACGAGTTAGCAGTTGGACGAGTTAAGGTGTTAACATGTTGCGACCTAGTGATTTGGACGACCTAGGACAGTAGACGAGTTAGTAGGCAGCGGCTTAAGGTTTGGACCGAGTCAAGGTAGTGAGCGACTCATAGGATAACCGACTCATAGGGGTGACCGACCTAAGAGTTAGCAAGTTAGAGGAGTTAGCGACTTAGTAGAGTGGCGACTCATTGGGGTGACTGAGTAAGAGAGGTGACCAACTCATGTATTGGACCGACTCATAGGATGGAACGACTTAAGGAAAATGAGTTAGGTCGTTGAGTCGTATAGTATTGTTGAGTCGCCGAGTCGCTGAGTCGTGTGTTGTATAGTGTGTTGAGTCGTTGGTACGAGTTAAGGCCTTAGGTCGCCTAAGAGTTGAGTCGGCAGCTAGTTGAGTCGTATGGCCGAGTCATAAAGACATGATCTATGTGTTAACTCATATACGAGTTAAGTCGTAAGTCGTAGCATAGTTGGGACGGTTTTTGAGATAGGTCGGCCGTGTTTATAGGTCGTATGTCGTTGAGTCGTATGTCGTTGGGTTCTATTGAGTCGCACTTTAATTGATTCGTGTGCATGCTGCCGTATGTATGTTGTGTCATGCTGGCTTGAGTCAGGGAGGTCTGATGAGTCGTGAACGACTCATGGGTTAGGTCGGCGGCGACTTATGGATGGACGACTCAGGGGGAAATTCAGCCTATAAATAGAGGACTTTGGCTCACTTTTTGGCACCGGATTTTGAAGCGACGAAGTGCTGCCATTTTGAGAGCTCGACTACAACATTTCTTCATCTCCTTTTCTCCATTCCAATCTAGTTCTAACATCCATCCAAGATCGAAGATCAAGATTGAAGATCCAAGAGCCAAAGTTGAAGATCTTCATCCAACGAAGCTAGATTTCATCATTTCAAGCGAGATTTCGACGAATCAAGCTTGAATCCTTGCTGTCCAGATCTGAAGTGTTTAGTTTTTGAAGTGTTTGGGTGATTCGGTGAGTGGTGGTTATCTCTCACGCGGACCCAAAGGAGTATATTGGTTTGGTGGATTGTTGGAGTGTTGTAGATAGTGATTTTATGCATTTTTCCTTAGATCTAAGTATAGATCCATTACTTATGAAGATGTTTACTTATGCAAGTTCATTTATCAAGTTGAAGGGACAAAACCCATGATTTATATTTGTTAGATCTATGCTAAAAACCCATGATTCATGTATGTTAGATCTATGCTCATTTATTTACGAAATTGCCATTATCATTGTAATTGTTTATTTAGATCTTGTTTGAATGATTGATTGCTTGGATTAATGTTTGATTTGATTGATTAGTTGATATATAGTTTGATTTGATCAAGTTGGCTGATGATGATTCAAAAGCTAAGTGGAAAGGCTCTTGAATAAGGAAAGCTGCTTGTGGCATATGAAGCGGATGTTGAAGCTCATATGTATGGATTAGATGATGTTGAGATGGGACTTCGCCATGATGCGATGAGGCAAGCCATGATGTTGAGATGAGACTTTGCTATGATGCGATAAAGCGAAGCATGATGAGAGATAGCCTTGGTTTAATCCAAACGGGATCATCCCAAGCATGTTGATAACTCGATGATGCGATGCGAGTTGGTTGATAATGGTTAGCTTGAGAGGCGCTTGAGCTAGTATGGAAATAGTCGTCGAGGAGGATGACTAGGAGGCTGAGATCTCATCGTTGTTGAAGGTTCTAGCATGCTCAAAGCAAGAGTACGATGGAATGGGCTGCGACGACGTTCCAAGCACGGGCTGCGACGACGTGCTAGTACTCTGGGTAGTTGTGAAAATTCCTAGGCACGGGCTGCGACGATGTGCGGAGTTATGTCTAGAACCGGGGTTACCATTAGCCCTTGACAGGTGGTCATTCAACTAACGGTGAAATCAAGGCAATGATAACAGTGATAGCCAGAGTCATGGATGTTTGGACGTTTGGTTGTATCATCATTCGGTCTCAAGAGCGGTGTTTTCCGGGTGCTTATCTGATCTTGGTTTAGGCCTTGGGGGTTTGTATTTGGAAAACATAGACCTTGACTCGAATGATTATTGCTTTACTTTAATTGTCTGCCATGTTATGCTTGCTTCTCCTTAGTGTGTGTCTAAGGGCTATCACTGTAGAAAGAGGCGGAGTGGGATGGTTTGGTTCCTATTCCTTTTATCCCTTATGCTCTTTTGGTATGTTGATAGTTGATTTACTGCTCACTAAGACTTTGTCTGACTCAAGGTTTTATGTCTCCTCTTATTACCTTGGGCTGTTCATCCATGTTGGGATGGGCAGACTAGGTAGCAGGTGACAGGTGCTGTTCTTGGAGATCTACGTTGATGATGACGAAGACGAGCAGGAGGCTTTTGCATATTATTTCATATTATGTACTGGGTGTTCCGCTGTATATACTTTGAGTGCTTTGTAGTGAGGTTTTGATGTATTGACTGTTTTGATGATTGTATCAAACTTCTAAGATGCTTATTTGATGATATTCTATTATAAAGCTTCACTATACATATATTTCTCTATTGTATTTTATCCATGCGTTGTGAGTTATCCGATAGATTCTGCGATGTTTATTCTACCCTTGACGGTCACCCATGGCTGCCTGGCACGCCTTTCAGCGCATTATTTCCTTGTTTTGGTGCGGGAGTCATGGGCGGTCGTCACATGATGAAACTTGTTAATGTAGTATATTCACGTTTTTGAATAGTGAATAATATGTTAAAGAAATTGTTTAGAAGGTGATATTCTAAATAGAATTAAAACGATCTAACGATGTTTTAAAACGTGTTAAGATTCGAAACCATAGATTTCAACATTTATTGTTGAAATAGACGTTTTCGAGAAATAAAAGGAAATGGTGGACTATAATACTATTGTTATAGTAAATGATTTCCAAAAGGAAATGTTTTGTATAGTGTTGGGATTTATATATCTATTTTAATTTCGAATCCCTATACTAGAGATTTTGGGTTGTCGTAACAATGTTTTACGTAACATTCGTTTTGGCCCAAATAAATATGTTTAAGAGAATGATTTCCTTAAAGAATGAAATATATACTTAATCTCGATTTAAGTGTATTGAATATTTTCCAAGTGTTGAAAATAAATAAGTTCATGAATTACTTATTAAATAAGTATGGAAATGTTTTCCAATATAAAGTGAATATTTTGAGAATTTATCTTTTTGAAGATAAATTGAAATGAATAATTGAAATTGTATATGCATGGATATTGTGGAATATAAATTCACTATGGAATTTATAGAAAGGGGAAATTGTTTAAAAATAAATATTGATTTATTTTTGACATATTGAAATTATATATCTGGTAAAGATATTTTGGAAAATAAATAATTTGGAAAATTATTTGGAAACTGGTGATGTTGTGCATATCAATTGATAGTTCAATAACCGACTATCAATATTTCCCTTTGAACGGGTATTTGATGTGATTTGTTTGAATTTGAATGCCACACTTATTTTTGAATAAGCGCTCACTATTCGGGTTAATCGGGAAAGGACCATGGGGTCGTATAACCCATTCCGAATATGTGATACGTCGTTATGAATTGCATTTGAAGATCGGTGTTGAAGACCCGGTATTTGCGAGAGCGATAGGATGACCTGTCGATTGACTCTGCACCGAGTTGCTCCGGTATAGAGTTCTCCATATGTGATGGGAAATCCGATCAGGATTGTGGATATCTGGATTGCAAGGACTTCTTTGTAAGTGCCTTCGGTTCTGTTCGAGCCCGGAACAGACTTGTATGGATTGTATGTCTGACGTTACAAATTGAGATATAAAGCAGATTTCTTTCAAATATATTTCTGTTGGTGGCGGAGAATTTATTCTTTTAGCTTAACACTCTTCTCTGAGACGTACGAGCTCAGAGGTTATGTAGTTGAAGGTTATCAGCGATATATTCCCAATTTGGTAATGTGACATGCTGAGTGTTGCTGTAAATGATCATTGTGTTGATTATTTGTGATAGGATCATTTGTTTGATCGTCTATCCTGGTGATCATTTCTATGATCATTTGTTGACCCAAAGCATGGCTTTTGTATAAAGTATGTTTTTGTGGACGTGACTTCGTCGAGCCTCACACCTCGGGAATGGTCAAAACAGGAAAGATGCGGCAAGGTTATGAGGGGTAGCGCCCTTTAGGATGTGTGCATTTCCTTCTGGAAAAGGGTGGTATCATGGTATGGAGCCCAGATACTTACTCATGTTGAAAACACTTTATGATTGTGTGAATTGATTGCGAGCGCTCGGTGAAAGGTCCCAAAGGACCGGGGGATGGCATATTCGGTCAGTTGTTACTCAGTTAGGGGTAACCTGGCCTTGTGTTGGTAGAGATCCGGTTTGGTTCTCGGGGATGTCCATCCAGAGGCATTCTCATGTGGCAATGGGAAGTTCCTTGGCCTGATCATTCGTTGGAAATCCAAAGAAACAATACGAAACCTTGTACGGTATTATTTGTAGAACCTATCATTCACTTATGGTGGCGCCCCACTGTTTGGATGGTAGCTATAGTAGGCATACGATAATGGTCGTATGTTGGCTAAGATTTATATTCTACTTTCGAAATATTTTCCTACACTATGCACTAGTAATAATATAAAAGGTTCTTTTAAATGCGTATCAAGCATCTTTGACTATCATAAGGAGAAATCTCCTCCGATTCTGCGTTTGCATTGTGTGTGTGTGCGGGAGGCCTTATGGTAGTCTCATTTTTAAAAGCATTGCGAATTGACTTTAAAAATATTCCTCTATTTTGATTTTAAAGATAAATAAACTGTTTTGAGTTCTCACACCAGTCACATAACTGACTCGGAGTTTATTGTTTTCCTTCCTAAACTCTTGGTGCCCACCAATTTCCACACGGGCGGTCAAGAGTTAAGGTTTATCAGGATATTCTGGATATTCTGGAGTTGCTGGATGCAAGATGGATGGCATGGCGTATCACTAGTATATAGTATTTCTTTTTCCGTTACACTGTTTGTTGTTGTTGTTGTTGTTGTTGTTGTTGTTGTTGTACACTCTGATGATATGATGTAATGAAATGTAATGTATAAAATGTAATAACTGATATAGTTCTTTGTTTAAAGATTATTCATTTATTTATTATATGTTGTTCCGCTGCGAATTGTGAGATTCTGATGTTGTTCTGTTGTTTTCTGTTCCGTTCTATTTTCTATTCTCTTTTCGTTCCATTTTCTACCTTCTTCCCTCTTCTTCTCTCTCTATTTTCTCTCTTCTTCTCTCTTGTCTTGTCTTTCTTTTTCTTAAACCATAACATTTCAGGTTTCCGGCCTTCGATTTCTCGGCAGTCGATAAAGTGAGTATCGATGTTGAATTTTCGAAAGTCGAAAATTTTCGGGACGTTACATACGACGTAATGGATAGCATTGAAGATCGGTGTTGAAGACCCGGTATTTGCGAGAGCTATAGGATGACCTGTCGATTGACTCTGCACCGATTAGCTACGGTATTGAGTTCTCCATATGTGATGGGAAATCCGATCAGGATTGTGGATATCCGGATTGCAAGGACTTCTTTGTAAGTGCCTTCGGTTCTGTTCGAGCCCGGAACAGACTTGTATGGATTGTATGTCTGACCTTACAAATTGAGATATAAAGCAGATTTCTTTCAAATATATTTCTGTTGGTGGCGAAGAATTTATTCTTTTAGCTTAACACCCTTCTCTGAGACGTACGAGCTCAGAGGTTATGTAGTTGAATGTTATCAGCGATATATTCCCAATTTGGTAATGTGACATGCTGAGTGTTGCTGTGAAATGATCATTGTGTTGATTATTTGTGATAGGATCATTTATTTGATCGTCTATCTTGGTGATCATTTCTATGATCATTTGTTGACCCAAAGCATGGCTTTTGTATAAAGTATGTTTTTGTGGACGTGACTTCGTCGAGCCTCACACCTCGGGAATGGTCAAAACAGGAAAGATGCAGCAAGGTTATGAGGGGTAGCGTCCTTTAGGATATGTGCATTTCCTTCTGGAAAAGGGTGGTGTCATGGTATGGAGCCCAGATACTTACTCATGTTGAAAACACTTTATGATTGTGTGAATTGATTACGAGCGCTCGGTTAAAGGTCCCAAAGGACCGGGGGATGGCATATTCGGTCAGTTGTTACTCAGTTAGGGGTAACCCGGCCTTGTGTTGGTAGAGATCCGGTTTGGTTCTCGGGGATGTCCTTCCAGAGGCATTCTCATGTGGCAATGGGAAGTTCCTTGGCCTGATCATTCGTTGGAAATCCAATTCCCAATACGAAACCTTGTACGGTATTAGTTGTAGAACCTGCCATTTACTTATGGTGGTCACCACTGTTTAGATGGTAGCTATAGTAGGCATACGATAATGGTCGTATGTTGGCTAAGATTTATATTCTACTTTCGAAATGAATTTTTCCTACACTATGCACTAGTAATAATATCAAATGTTCTTTTTAATGCGTATCAAGCATCTTTGACTATCATAAGGAGAAATCTCCTCCGATTCTGCGTTTGCATTGTGTGTGTGTGCGGGAGGCCTTATGGTAGTCTCATTTTTAAAAAGCATTGCGAATTGACTTTAAAAATATTCCTCTATTTTGATTTTAAAGATAAATAAACTGTTTTGAGTTCTCACACCAGTCACATGACTGACTCGGAGTTTATTGTTTTCCTTCCTAAACTCTAGGTGCCCACCAATTTCCACACGGGCAGTCAAGAGTTAAGGTTTATCAGGATATTCTGGATATTCAGGAATTGCTGGGGGCATGCTGGATGGCATGGCGTATAACTAGTTTATATAGTATTTCTTTTTCCGCTGCACTGTTTGTTGTTGTTTGATGTTGTACACTCTGATGATATGATGTAATGTAATGTAATGTATAAAATGTAATAACTGATATAGTTCTTTGTTTAAAGATTATTCATTTATCTATTATATGTTGTTCCGCTGCGAATTGTGAGATTCTGATGTTGTTCAGTTGTTTTCTTTCCGTTCTATTTTCTATTTTCTTTCCCCCTATTTTCTATCTTTTTCTATCTCCTTCTGTCTTTTTCTTTTTCTTAAACATTGAGAATTCGTATTTCTGTTCATCTTGAATTAATCAAGGGAGATTAGTGTATATTCAAGGAGTACGGATTTACGGGTCTTCACAAGTATTGCGTCCAAATCTTTTTGTAAAGGTTCGTAACTCTTCATAAGAAGTCGTGTCTTTTCAAAAAGTAGCTATTGTAAAAATTCAGTCAACTGAGCTTCTGGGTCGGTCGACTGAATATTCAAATGAATTTAAAATATATATTTGAATACCTGTGCACCTGTGCATGTTGTATAGATTTTCCAATGTCAGTCGACTGAACCTCTGGGTTAGTCGACTGAGCTGGTGAAATCTGTGCAATATGCATAGCTTTCATAGGTATAGTAATATATATAACTTTGAAACACTTTTTTATGTATTTTATATGCTTATATATATAATATTTTAGAATAAGATGATTAAATATATAAGCTAATATATACGTAATCGAGTAGAGATTTTAACAAAATTGACCTAAGACTCAAAACTAAAATAATATAATATAATTGATGCATCGATTTTGAAGTCCTGTCTTCTTGTAGTATATATTCTCTTTTTGTCGTAACAGTCGTCAAATCTATATGCCGTAGTGATAGCTTCGTGTCATGAATCAAAACCAAGTCTCAACATTCTCCCTCTTTTGATTGATGACAACCAGTAAATAGATATAGATTTCGACTGTATATATAATATAATTACTTACTCCCTCGAATTTTTGACACTCTATATCCTGCATTCTTAATGTTAGCAATAATATTTCTCCCCCTTTGTCATGGACAAAAAGGAATAAGGAATATAAAAGTATGAAGCCATAATGTCATAGATATTACGAAGGAAACAATCATTCATACATTAAACTTCCATAAACTAGAGTCTTTGAAATAATATGAATAGAATGGCTATTTAATACAAACCATAATGTTGTGAAATAAAGACTAATGTTTTCATAAAATAACAACTTATGCCATTCTTTGCTTACCCCTTAATCTGTGCTTGCATTGTTTATTCCTACAAATTGTGTTAGAGCAATATCCTTCTTCCCTTCTGTCATCGACAAAAAAGAGAGTTTATATGATGACAAATATTATATTCCACATAAGTGTTAACAATATGGAACAAAATAACTACTACTTATAATGTAAGGTATCAAAAAAACAATGAACATTTAAAGCATGCGATATCCAACGTTCTTATAGTTTCCTAATTTTTATGAAGCCATACCAATTTGGGTGTGGTTGAACCTTTGTAAATATAATTTTCATAATTAACTACCATATCAAAATAATCATTAATGCATTTTGCTCTATTTTTTCAATTAACAGGAACCCAAATACTTAGATAATTTTTATTCATATTTCCCGTCAATGATCTTGTACTTCTAGAGAAATTATAAACATTATTGGTCATAATAGCATTTGAATTTCTATAAAAATTGGATTTTGACTTTTCTTGAAATTTAGTAGTAGCACTATAATTTTTACTTACATAAAAGCATATCTAGTGCTATTTCTACGATTAGTTTTATTATATCCTAAACCACTTTTATCATGTAAAGGTCAAGAACTAGATAAAATCATGTTTAAATCGTTTTGACCTTTATTGAATTTTGTGACTTCGGTGTCAAATTTAGCTTTAAAGTCACAGTTATTATTTTCAAAAGAAATATTACTATTTTTAAAAATATCGATTTGCTTGTTTAGTTCAGAATTTTCCTTTTTTAACGTACAGGTCTCATTTTCGAGAAGAAAAATTCGAGATTCTGAATTATCTAACGATGTTGTAATAAATCATTTTGTCTTTTCAAATCAAAATTTTCTTTTGAAAATTTCTCTTTTTTTTTCAAATATGGTGTTTTGTTCATCTAGAGAATCTTTAATAGTTATAAAATTATTCTTTAAAACACCAAGTTGATTTTCTAAATCTAACTTTTCATTTTCCGATTTCTCATTTTCACGTTCTACAGATTTCATCTTTTCTAAAATAATAAAATTAAGCTTTGAAATATCGCAATACTAACTAATTCATTATTATCTTTTACTGAAATTTATAAATCAGAAAGTACCTTTTTGTAGTCCTCACTGGTGGCTTTGATAGGGATTTTGCCCATTGTTTTCGATTAGATCGTTTTCTGGCCATTATTCTACGATGTTGTGACGATCGATAAATTCCAGGTCATTAGATTATCAGATAACTGTGTTAAGGTTATATGATGACCTTGCTATGATGCCAATTGAAGGTGTGTTATGGATCGTGTAATATGGATATACAATAATACAGAGTAACTGATGATAGTTATACGGTTAATAATGCGGAATATAAAAGTAGTAAAGTAAAATGACACCAGGAATTTTTATACTGGTTCGAAGCACCGTCCTACATCCAGTTCCAGACTCTTTCTGGAATTTCACTAAAACAAAAACCCTCACTTAACCCGGAGGAAAAGGTCTATACAACCCCTGAGCAGCCGAACAGAGACCTAAGCAGCAGAACAGGATTTTGCCTCAGCAGCCGAAGAGGACTTCACACGTCTGAGTAGTAGAACAGGACTTCAACAAATACAAAAATAGTTTTGATTTTGTATGTTCTTAATAACATAGATTTTTCACTTGTAGTACACCCTTTCTATAATCTTCTCCTCGAGTATAAATATATATATTTGAAGTATATGAAGAATAGAAAGGTATAATATTGCTTTAATGCAGAGTAATTGAAAGTATAATAGCGAATAGATTCAAGAGACTTAGAGAGATAAGAAAATTCGATGGTAAATCAGATTGTGAGTAAGTAAGTGATTTGGAGTCAAGTTGGAGTTTGTATTTATAAAGGTTAGAAAGCAGCGATTGTTGATGAAGAGTTTCGATTGAAGTGTTGCATCCAAATATTTTAGTAGAGGCTCGTAACTCTTCATAAAAAGTCATGTCTTTTCAAAAAGTAGCTGTTGTAGAAATTCAGTCAACTGAGCTTCTGGGTCAGTCGACTGAATAAATGAATTTAAATATATATTTGAATACCTATACCAGTGCATATTGTACAGATTTTCCAGTGTCATTCGATTGAACCTCTAGGTCAGTCGACTGACCTGGTGAAATCTGTGCAATATGTACAGTTTTCATAGGTATAGTAATATATATAGCTTTAAAACACTTTTTTATGTATTTTGTATGCTTATTTATATATGTAATATTTGAGAATAAGATGATTAAATATATAAGCTAATATATACATAATCGAGTAGAGATTTTAAAAAAATTGACCTAAGACTCAAAACTAAAATAATATAATATAATTGATGCACCGGTTTTGAAGTCTTGTCTCCTTGTAGTATATATTCTCTTTTTGTCGCAACAGTCGTCAAATCTATATGTCGTAGTGATAGTTTCGTGTCATGAATCAAAACCAAGTCTCAACACCCATGTATATAAACAATTGTTGTAATGGATTAATGATACGATTTGATGGTATTTTGTATTATGACATTTCATGGTTTTGAAATATTAGGTACACTTTGCTATTATATTTTATTCCATCCGTTGTGAGCTTTGAAAGATTAATTATGGTTTTGTACTGTTATTTTCTTAGTTCTACCAATAACTTACCTTAGAACGGACATAAGTTTTGATATGCATTTTCTGTGTCGAAATTTAGGCCTAATATAGGGTTGGTTGTTACATGATACAAAGGGGTTGAGGGAAAAATTTATCAGACATATTCACATATAGTGGAGTGACGACGAAGAAGATTGTACCTAGGAGGTAGAGGATAGGATTAGGAACATTTATCCGAGTAGTTTTAGACATTTATGTTTATATAGCAGGGTGCTTTGTTTGCCTATTGTATGGACTAGTTAGGGTATACATGTGATATGACTGTGTATTAGTAGTCACACTGATTCATTTTGCGTGACGATTGATTGTTTATATTAGTAGGGTACTGGTGCAATCTTTTGTAATTGTGCGTACTATGTTGGCTTTGTACTTACAGGATGTTCGTGTGTTAGTGCAAATTTTGTACTACACCAACACTCCTAGATCTGAAGGTATAACCCCGGAAGCTGAATGAAATATTGGACCGGGAAAAGAGGTTGCCGAAACATGATGTAATCAAGCTGTAAGTATGAGATGTTGAATCGTAGAATAACAATAGCACATGTAGGAAAGGTAAAATGCAGAAACCCAATAATACAGAGCCTTTTACAGTGTTTCGGGTCAAAAGTCCCTTCATCCACTGTCCTTTCCTTATTTAGTCATTGTTATATAGCGGAGAGGCTTATTACATTGAATCTATGCATTTTCTGCCATTAATGAGTTTTTAAATAGAGCTCTAATATAGGAAAGTACTATATGATTCTATGTTAGTAATTTTTTTGCCCAAAAGATCCCTTGTGCCTTGGGATTGCCGCCTATTTATAATCAATATGTTATGGCACCATTGGCGAGAGCCTTCACCTTGGATTGTGGACCTGGCTTGTTCTAAGCGGCTTTGATACAAACACTTGTCATCGTCTAATTGAAAGTGCTTTAACATGGATTGCTGATATGACACTTTTATATATTGCTTCTTTGATTCCTTTCATCTATCCTGATCATTGATCTCGATCTAGGGCTATCTGAGCAGGTTATTGTTAATACTTGTTGAAAGGCTTTTGGCTTTCGCAACTGTTTCTCTTGACTAACCTTTTATCTTACCTAGACAATGGTATTGATCTTGGTTGACATTTTAACTCGTGCTTTCGGATTATGTGCTCTCAGCCACTAAGTCCAAAGCTTAAGCTCTCGTTGCAAACTCAACAAAGATTTTCATTATTACAATCCAAAGAACTTTCTTCCCAAATATTCGTGAGTTGTACTTTGTGGAAATTATAGTGTAACACATTTCCCCCCAAAGTTCACCTCATATGGTTTGTATGAGGTGGACTTTGGAAAGAATAGTGTTATGTCATGCTTAATACTTGGCTTCTTTATTCCATCCCCATTATGAAGTTGATTTTGAATTTTCCAGCAAAATATTATTCTGAGAACTTTTGAGAGCATTGCTTCACTTATGCAACTCATATGGATCTAACCTCTTCTAGAAGGTTTTAAAACAATTTGAAATCAGTGCCCAAGGGCGAATTCTTAGATGGTTTCTTTGGTCAAGTTGTAAATATTTAAAGGTTTTAATAGCTGAAAGGTAAAGATTTAGTTTAGGACCATGAGGTCCAAAAATTTTGAAAACCACATTCGCCACTTGAAACCATCTAGATTAAGTGGTAAGCGAAACTATTTGATGCCAAAAGGCGAAATCTTACATGAGACCGTGTGGTCAAAATTTTCTAAAACCTATGCTTTTCACTTGAAGTCATCTAAACTAAGGGGTAAGCGAAACTGTTTCAGTGCCGTGAGGAAAAATCTAACTTGAGACCATGAGGTCAAAACTGTATTAAGGAATTTGTAAATTATCATTCGGGGTTGGACTTTGAAGAGATGGGTTCTGGCCTTGCATTAAATGAGTCCAAGTGTTAGTAGTTGATTGGTAATCTTCAAAAAGCGCCTCTCTTTTCTTATGCAAGGATGATTTGGCATCTAAGAAAATCTCTTGACGTTCCACTTGTGGGTAGATGCTAAATGAGATCTATGATGAGAAAGACTACTTTCTCTTCAATCTATTCCGTTCCTTTTAATATAAACAATCTTTCTTCTTTCTCTCTTCTTTTTTTTTTGCTCAAAATTGTGAAACTGCCATTGGTATTTCCAAGCTTCCGTCGATTCTTCTTTCGATATCTGTTCTTAAGCTAGTACGTTTCTTTTTCAAATTTATTATTCTTACTAAGATCGTTAATGTAATCATCCGTAACCTTTCCTTGTTTATTAGATTCAGATTCTTGCTAGCTTTAACCTGCTTAATTCTTATTCTTGGGAAAATATAAAATTTTCTTTTCATAATTAGATATCTTGCTCCCTTCTCTTAGGTTGGAAATGGATGCCCCTGTTAAAACTCGGCAAGATCTTGATGAGGTTTTGGCTTCTCAGGGGATCACAGGAGTTGGGGCGATCGCTCCTGGCTTCGGGATGCACTTTAGTAACCCTCTAGCAGGGTATTTTGTATGGTCCATAGAAAATTTTGAACATAGGATTCTCTTACATTTAGCCCCTTTATTTTTTGAGATTCTTGAATTCTACTGCATTAATCTCTTTCAATTTTTGGCTACTTCTTATTCAATCTTATTGGCTATAAAGATATTATACTCCGAAAAAGACTACCGAGATATATCCATGATTAGGATCAACTATATGTTCAATTTTCTCAAGTCTAAGTCCATTGGAGAATTTCTCATGTACTTTTTCAAATTTTTGGGGCCTTTTCCCTTGTAGGATCCATTTAATAAAATAATTCCATGACAATGATTCTTTATTAAGGCCTCTTCTGATCAAATAATTACTTCTTTCAATAATGTCGGTATGTCCCTGGATGTCCTTCTTCTACTTCTTTTTTTACATCTGGGTCATGCTTCCTTATTTTGCTATACCCCTAAGAAGAGTGGCGACTCAGCTATGACCATCAATTTAAGGAGAGGTAAAAGATCATGAATATTCTGTCTTTACAATGATAAAGACACTTAGTTACTACTGAAAGCAAACTAAAAGCTCAAGGCCTAATACCTCCTCCTACTGCAATTGCCAAACTTAAACCCTCTAGGAAATTCGAAAAACCTTCTACCATAGTTATTGATAGCAGGGAAGAACCTGGCTTCTACCGTAGTTGTTGATAGCGGGGAAGAAGCTGAATCCAGTCCTGGGGAAAGCGAGACCAAGGTTCCACACTTTAACCATTTGGCTAACTTATTCCATGCTCTTCATATTACTTAGTTTTAACCTCTGTTAGACTTCTAACCTCTGCCTCGATAATTCAAAAAATAATTGAGTATAGCCTTTGGGAAAGAATCAAGGTAAAAATTCTTGTGTAAGTTTATGAACTTAATATGTGTCTTTACTCTATTTTCTTCTTTCTAGACATTGGAGGAAATCTCTGACGTTTAATATGGGTGGTTGAAAATAGAGAAGACGGTGGCTATTGCCGAAGCAATGGAAAAGGATTGTGTGGAATTGAAAGCTAAAGTTCAAGAGGCGAATACTCAAGTAGAGGAATCAGACAGAACTATGAGAGAGAAGGATCGTAAGATCGAGATCCTTGAGAAAGCCTTAAAGGAAAGGGACGAGGGGTTGGAGAAAGCCGATGTCAAGGTGATTGATAAAGAACATTATATTGCTAGAGATGAGTAGGAGAAGGAGGCCAGCAGATAGGCTTTCCAAGTTTTATTTTATGCTTGTATTCACCGCGAGATCAAAACATGACTTTCCCTTTAGCCTATCTTCGGAACAACGCTGCCACAATAGAGACTAACTTTGCTAAATGGTATGGGGAATGTGAGAAGGAAAAAGAAACCGAGGCAATGGTGGTGGATGAAGCAGAGACCCTGGTAGAGGAGGAGGAAGCTGCTTCTTCTGATGATATACTTAATAAAGAAAACATTGTAAGCTTGTCCCTCTAATAATATAACTTAGGCCTATATAAATTTTTTTGCCCAAAACTTTCTTGATAACTTTTTAATACTTAAATTTTCATCCAACCTTAGACTGCGTAACTTTCATATGATATCCCAAACTAGAGTAGCCGATGTGTAGTTCTCTATGATTTCCCGTATTTTCTCTTTACTAATCTTAAATTAATGTTTCTTAGGGAGTACCTTGCCTAAACTGCTCAAAAACTCAGCGAGATTATGCTTCTCTTTACCAATGTTACGAGAATAAAGTAGCCAAACTTCAAAACTAAAAGTAATCCTTAAGGCCTTTTAGATTAAGAGCGATTTATTTGAGTCAAAGTTTGGTCTAAAAATTAATAGATGCTTCTATTCGGAGAGAAGTGAGCCCTAAATCAATATCTGACCTTGGGAAGTAACATCACAATCCTTTTTTGATGAAGGGGCGAAAGGAGGCTAGGGATGACATTATTAATAAATTCCTTCCGACATCACGAATACTAAGATTGTTCCGAAGATCCCTGATTTACCATCTTGGCTTGCTTATTTGGGAAGGATGTTTTCCTTTAGTTTTCACGGTTTTATCCTTTAATTCTCTCGATTTTGCGATCTAGTCTTTGTAATAACATTCCCTTATCAAATTAAGTATCCTACTTGCCTATCCTTTGTAAATTTCTTTGGACAAACTGTAAGTAAAAGAACTTTGTTCCTATCGATTTTATTTCTTTTGTCATCACTTGTTTGGGTATGCTTCGGAATTTTCTCTATGTAGGGTATCATTTTCCCTTGGTATACTTTTGTCAAAACCATGTCTTAGACCCAACCAAGTTCTATTGTTAGATTCTCATTTAGGGCCAACCTGGTGGCATAATAAGGAATTTCTTCCTTGTTTATCGTGAATCTACTAGATTTCTTACCTTTGAAACTTTTCCTTGGATTCTAATCTTATTGGGAATCCTTCCAATCCAAAACTTATGCGTGATATTTCTTGATCGTGGCTAATTATTATTAGAAATCTACCCAACATTATACTCTAACTAGGAATCTACTCAATGCATGGCACTTCTCATCCATGTCTCATTATCATTGGGAATCCACCTAACATTCTAATCTAACTAGGGATCTACTCAACACATGGGTCTTATCATCCATGGCTCACTATCATTGGTAATCTGCCCAACATTCTGATTTAACTAGGAATCTACTCAGCGCATGGCACTTCTCATCCATGGCTCTGTTAGTACCTTAGGCATTGGTTTTAATGACAACAACCATAAAAAATTGTATAAAATATATATGCTAATGTTTTTGTCAAGTATACAGTGCATGATATTACATAAGTGTTGTTAAGAAGACTGTAGAGTATCAAGACCAGATTCAAGAGGCTGATATAAAGATTCAAGAGTTAAAGATTGAAGACTTATGAGTTTTGAAGATTCGAGATATCAAAATAAGCAATGAAGTCATAGATTATTTTGTTAAAACTTCGGTAGCACTTCTTTAATCTCTCTTCATTGTTCAAAAAAGGTTTTAAATTCTATTCTCTGATTTTAATGATTTTCAAATATCCCTATTTTCAAAATGATCTTTTCAAACATCTTTTCAAAATAGTTCTCAAATGATTTTTAGACTTCTTTTTATTACAAGTGTATATTTTGAGTAATTAAGTTTTTTAAGCATTTTATGTTTTAATATTATTATATTTAGGTATAGTTTTTCGTTTTATATTTTATAAATGGTATGGTATTCAAAAGTATATTTTTGACATTCATTAATACTTTGATTTTAATATATATATTCACTTATATTTTTTATATTATTTTTGTATATATTATTTACATTTAAATCCTTTATATATTAAAATAATTCAAAATTATTTTATAAAGTTTTCTTAAGTTTTATTATAGTTAAAATGTGTATAAACTATATTTAAATGATTTTATAAAGTAACAATTTTTTTCACAAAGATTAAGATTTTCAAAACAAATTAAAATAAATAGTTTTCAAAAATACAAAGGGTATGTCTACATACCCATATAGCATGTGTCGACATATAGTACAATAATTTGAAAATTCAAATGTTGAATGGAAGTGTCTTTTCATCATGTTTCTTCAAGAATGGACATGACCGTTGTTTCTTTATAAATAGGGATTTTCCAAAGAAATTTGATTAACCACTTTCTCATATTTTCTCCACTCTTTCACTTTCTTGATTTCTAAAAGAAATTTAATTAACCACTTTCTCATATTTTCTCCACTCTTTCACTTTCTTGATTTCTAAAAGAAATTCTACTCGAAATCTTCTCAAATTTAACTAGAATCAAATTAAAATTCTATTGATTTGATTCTCCATTGTTTACTCTCTAGTCTCCCTTATCTCTCTCACTTAAATCAAGATCAAAATGCTATTCAAGAGGTTATAAGATCGTCTGTACTCAAGATCAAGAAACTAATTTTGTAAACTCTTTCAATTCATACTCTTCTATTCTTGGGTGTGCTTGGTATCCTTGAAATCCAAGTTGGCGTACTTGTGTCCCGTTTAAATCAAGTGGATGTGCTTGGTGCCCCGTTTGAATCCAAGTGGGTATGCTAGTGTCCCGTCGGAATCCAGTCAGTGTATCCAGAGCTCGAAAAATCTAGAGGGTGTGCCTCGTAGCCTTGAAACCGAGATTCTATAAACTTTGATATTTTTAAAAAAATCTCTACGAGAAATTGTACGGGACTGGATGTAGGGTGACTCTGAACCAGTATAAAATTCTTAGTGTGATATATCTCCAGCTCTTTACTTTTTACTTTTGCTACAATTATATATATATATATATATATATATATATATATATATATATATATATATGTTTGCATCTACGATTGTCAATTTGCATTTTTTAAACTATAATCTTAAAAGAATTCAAAAGGATTTATAAAAATTAGTAAACACTATTCACCTCCTATTTAATGTTAAATTAACCTTCAGATCCTTATTCCGCAAACCAATAGTTGGTATCAGAGCATTGGTTTTCAAAATTTCAAAATTTTATTTTTGAAATTGTTTAAAATATTAATAATATTTTTAACACTACTTTTGAAAAGCAAATTTGCAAAATCAACATGACATTGTCTTATAAATTTGCATTAATTCATTTTAAAAAGCCACTTGATCTTTTGAAAAGGTATAGCTTGCGGGAACCAATGTGTTGCATGGCTAATGATGAACAAACAACTAATGATCAAACTTTACAAATCAAAAGAATAAGTGGATACTGGATAGTGGATGCTCAAGAAAAATGACTGGAAGTCCAGAGATCTTAAAGGATACTGTTTACAAAGATGGTGGATTAGTCAATTTTGAAGACATCTCTAAAGGATATGTGATTGACATCGGCAACGTCAATAATTCTAAAACTCCTACTAATTCTAATGTTTTGTTAGTTAGGAATTTAAATATAACATGCTGAGTATTAATCAATAAATTAAATTTGAAAAAGATAAATGTCATGTTGAAGATAATGAGTCAAACATTATCTTTTAAGGCATTAGAAAAAGAAATATCTAAATTTTAAGTATGAAAGTGTCAAATGTTAATTTGTGTCTTTTGGCTGAAGCAAGTGACCCTTGGATTTGAAAAAAGATTTGGTCATTTAATTCCCAAGCACCTATCTAAAATTTCCAAATAAGATCTAGTTAGAGATCTTCCTAAAATGAGTTTTGATGTTAATATTATATGTGATGCATGTTAATTAGGAAAACTTAGAAAAAGTCCCTTTAAATCAAAAGATATGATTTCTACCTCTCAGCCCCTTGAATTTCTTCATTTAGATCTTTTCCGGTCCTTCGCAAATACAATCTATAAAACATAATATATATGTCTTTGTAATTGTAGATGATTTTTCTATGTTTAAGTGCACGATTTTCTTAAAACTTAAAAGTGATACTTTTGAAATGTTTAAAATCTACGTTAAAAGAATTCAAAATCAAATGTGTAGTAAAATTAAAACAATTCAAAGTGATCATGATGGAGAATATGAAAATGAAAATTTTGAAAATTTTCATAATAAGAAAGGTACTACACATAATTTTTCATTTTCAAGAACACCTCAACAAAATGGAGTGGTATAACGTAAAAATAGCACGATTCAATAGTACGCTATAACTATGTTAAATTATAGTAACTTACCTAAAATCTTTTGGGCTGAAGCAGTTGCTATAACATGTTATATATTAAATAGAATATTAATAAGGCCTTTAACTAAGAAAACACCATATGTATTACTTTATAATAAAAAACCTAAAGTATCATATTTTAAATTTTTGCCGGTACATACTTTATCTTGAATACTAAAGAAAATTTAGATAAATTGGATGCTAAAGTAGATAAACGTATTTTTATTGGATATTCAAACAAAAGTAAAGCCTATAGATTTTTCAATACTACTAACATCGTTGAACAGACGTCACATGTTTCATTCGATGAAAATGTTAAAATCAATGATAACAATTTTGATGAAGAAGAAAATGATTATAATGAAGTCCCAAATAATGAAACAAATAATGATGATAATAATGCTGAAAATATATATCCAAATAAGAGAGCCAAAGTATTAAAAGACCATCCTATAGAAAATATCCTAGGAAATATAGAATCAGTAGTTAGAACAAGAAATCAATTAAACAAAATGAGTAACATTGCATTTATCCCAACTAACGAAACTAAGAATCCAAAAGAAGCATCATTGGATGATTCATGGATTCTTGCTATGCAAGAAGAACTGAATTAATTCACTAGAAATGATGTTTGACAATTTGTTCCTGGATCAAAAAACAAATATATAATTGGAATAAAATGGGTATACAGAATAAACTAAATGAACAAGGAGAGGCTACTAGAAATAAAGCTCGATTAGTAGCTCAAGGATATAGTTAAGAAGAAGGCATAGATTTTGATGAAACCTTTGCACATGTAGCCAGATTAGAAGCAACAAGAGTCTTACTTGCCTTTGCAAATCATAATAATTTTACATTATTTCATATGGATATTAAAAGTGCTTTTCTAAATGGTTTTATTAAAGAAGATGTTTATGTAGAATAACCCCCTCTATTTGAAGATGAAAATATTCCAAATCATATTTGTAAATTAAAAAAAGCTCTATATAGATTCAAACAACCTCCTAGAGCATGGTATGATAGACTTAAATCATATTTATTACAATATAATTTTGAAATTGGGAAAGTAAATGGTACAGTATTTATTAAAATAAGAAAAAATGATATTCAATCGATACAAATATATGTATATAATATTATTTTTGGATCAACAAATGAACAACTAAACAAAGAATTTTCTAATGTCATGACAAAAGAATTTGAGATGAGTCATATGGGAGAACCAATCTTCTTTTTAGGTTGACAAATAAAACAATCAAATAATGAAATCTTTATAATTCAAGAAAAATATGCCAAAGAAATAGTTAATAAATTTGGTATGTCTAATATCAAAGGAAAACCAACTCCTATGGCAACCAATGATATAAAGCATAGTGTTTGTTTCTGTGTAAGATATCAATCTCAACCTAAGGAAACTCATCTTAAATCCATAAAACAAATATTAAGATATGTAAATAACATACTAGACCATGGACTTTTCTACCCAAAAGAAGATACCTTTGATTTTATTTAATATACTAATGCTGATTAAACTGGTTGCAAACCAGACCGAAAAAGTAAAAGTGGAACTTGTCACCTTTTAGGACACTCTCTAGTTTCCTGGTTTAACAAAAAGCAAAATTCTGTATCACTGTCCATAACAGAAGCAAAATATATTTCAGCAACATTATCTCGCTCTCAGGTTAACTATATGTAACAAAAATTAAAAGTTTTTTATTTAAATTTTACTAAATCACCAATATACTGCAACAATACTAGTGTGATTAATTTATCTAAAAATCCATCTTACCATATGAGGACTAAACATATAGATATACAACGTCACTTTCTACGAGACTATAAATAAAGAAATAATCTCACTCAATTTTGTAAGTACTGAAAATAAAATAGTTGATATATTAACAAAATCATTAAATCAAACATCGCTTATTAAGCTAAGAAGAGAGTTAGGAATATGTTCTTTCTCAAAAACATAATAATAATTTATAAATTAAAAAATAAAAAGACAAACAAATCATTAAAAATAAACTAGATATGTCGACATGTCTACTTCATATATGTCAACATATGTAGTTTTTAGAATTCAAATTTCCCTACTAAATTCAAATTTTGAAATGGCCATATATAACCACTTTATTTCGAAAACAAACTCATTTTACATTCTTCTTCTTTGTGTAAATCATATATAAAAACAACATAATGGATCCTACTAATTCCAAACGTCCAAGACATGAATCTGCATCGTTTTCGTTCGATTCTCCCACTTTGAGCCCTCTTCTAACCTCTACAATGGCCAAAGTGACTAAGATTGAGAGCGTTCTGAAGCATACTCTCAATATACCTTCTAAAATAGAAGCCATTCAATTGACAATGATGAAGGAACAAGAAAAACAAGGCCGAATTCTACGAAATCTTTAGAAATATTTATTAGATAATCCAACGAATCTAATTGTGATTGAAGAGGATGAACCTAACCCTACGGATGAAGAAGAGGAAGAAGAGGAGGAAGAAGAGGAAGAGAACGATGATGAAGTCAGATGTGTCGATGAAGTGTGCTTCAATCAAAATGGAAATCTAGTCGAACAAAATGGGAATTTCTATCATCACTATCCTTTCTGTCCCATCCATAAGTCCCTCATTATCCAAAGAAAACTTATGACTTAGGACTAGTATGCTTTAGTTTGATTTGTTAGGATTTGGATTTGGTTTCTGTACATTTTTAGTTTTTATTTATGTGTTTGGTTTGTATATAGATTTTTACGTATTGGATTGGTGTGATTAATAATATTAGTTTTCGTATCAACATAACAATTTTATATATCATAAAAGTACTTTAGTAAGGGTGAGTTTTGGTTAAATTTTTGTTGATCTCAAAAGGGGAGAAATATATATAATATCTAGGCATAGATTAAAGGGGAGTTTGGTAACTCAGGGGGAGTTATATCATATTTTATATATTTAGTTGTCATCATTAATAAGTGAGAGATTGTTAGTACCTTAGGCATTGGTTTTGATGACAACAACCATATGACATTATATAAAATATAGATACTAATGTTTTCATCAAGTATATAGTGCAGGATATTAGACATATGTTGATTAAGAAGACTTTACAGTATACAGAGCAAATTCAAGAGGTTGATATAAAGATTCAAGAGTTGAAGATTGAAGACTTATGAGGTTTGAAGATTTGAGATATCAAGATAAGCTATAAAGTCATAGGTTGTTTTTTCAAAACCCTGGTAGCACTTCTTTGATCTCTCTTCATTTTTGTTAAAAAAAGGTTTTAAGATCTATTCTCTAATTTTAATGATTATCAAATATCTCTGTTTTCAAAATGATCTTTTCAAACATCTTTTCAAAATAGTTCTCAAATTTTTAACTTCTTTTTATTAACAAGTTTATATTTTGAGTAATTAATTTTTTTAAGCATTTTATATAGTTTTTGGTTTTATATTTTCTAAATGGTATTTAAAAGTATATTTTTTCTATTCATTAATACTTTGATTTTAATGTATTCACTTATACTTTATATATATATTATTTTTGTATATATTATTTATATTCAAATCCTTTATATATTAAAATATTTCAAAACTATTTTATAAAGTTTTTTTTAAGTTTTATTACGGTTCAAATGTGTATAAACTATGTTTAAATGATTTTACAAAGTATCAAAATATTTTACAAAGCTTAAGGTTTTCAAAACAAATTAAAATAAATGGTTTTCAAAAATACAAAGGGTATGTCAACATAACCATATTGCATATGTTGACATATAATATGATATTTTGAAAATTCAAATTTTGAGTGGAAGTGTCTTTTCGTTGCATCTCTTAACGACTGGACATGACTGTTGTTTCTCTATAAATAGGGGTTTTGCCAACGAAATTTGATTAACCAATTTCTCATATTTTCTCTCCTCTTTTACTCTCTTAATTTCTAGAAGAAATTTTAGTCAAAATCTTTTCAAATTAAAATTCTATTGATTTGATTCTTTATTATTTACTCGTCGATCTCTCTCATCTTCCACTCATATCAAGATCAAAGTGCTATTCTGGAGGTTGTAGGATAATTTATGCCCAAGATCAAGAAATTGATTTTGAAAACTCTATCAAATCATACTCTTATACTCTTGGGTATGCCTAGTGTCCCTGAAATCCAAGTGGATGTGCTTGTGTCCCGTCTAAATTAAATAGATGTGCTTGATGTTCCGTTTGAATCCAAATGGGTGTGCTGTGTTCCGTCCAAATCCAGTGAGTGTGCCTAGAGCTCGAAAAATCTTGAGGGTGTGTCTCGTAGCCTTAAAATGGATATTGTATAAACTTTGATATTTGAAAAGAAATCTATATAAGAAATTGTACAGGACTAGATGTAGGGTAACTTCGAACTAGTATAAAAATCCTAGTGTGATCTCTCCAACTCTTTACTGCTTACTTTTACTGCATTTATATCTATCTGTTTTTGCATTTGTGATTATCAATTTGCATTGCTTAAACTAAAACCTTAAAAGAATTCAAAACGATTCATAAAAGTTAGTAAACACTATTCACTCCCCTCTAGCATTAATTTAACCTTAAGATCCTTGTTATGCAAACTAGCAGGACAATTATCATTGGGAATCTACCCAACATTCTAATCTAACTAAGAATCTACCACACAGATGGCACTTCTCATCCATGGCTCACCATTATTGAGAATCTACCCAACATTCTAATCTAACCAGGAATCTACCCAACGCATGGCACTTGATCTAACTAGGAATCTACCCAACGCATGGCACTTCTGTCCATGACTCACTATCATTAGGAATCTACCTAACAATCTAATCTAGCTAGGAATCTACCAAGTGCAGGGTACTACTTAACCATAACTCACGTATTGGGAATCAACCGAATATTCTAATCTAACTAGGAATCTACCCAGTGCATGGTACTGCTTGACCATGCCTCACTATTATTGAGAATCTACCACAATTCTCTGATCCAACTGGGAATCTACCCAACACATGGCATTACTTGACCATGGCCCACTATTATTGGGAATTTACCCAATATTGTGATCTAATTAAGGATCTACCCAGCTCATGATACTACTTTACCATGGCTTACTATTATTGGGAATATACCCAATACTCTTATATAATTAGGGTTCTACCTAGCGCATGATTCAATTTGACCATGACTCACTATCAGCATGCATTTTACTTTTCGACATCTTTTTAAACCCAGCTGATATGACCTTACACTTTGTAGCACATCACTGTGGGGATGCTCTTTTGGTGAGGTCTACCAACATATCGTAGGGTCCAAACTATAGCCACTTTTGGCGGACATTAACCATCTACAACCACTTTTCGTAGGTATTGGTCATCTACAACCTCTTTTGGTGGGTATCAGCCATCGAAATCTATTTTAAGTTAACGGCTATACTGAATGCTTGTTGTAACTTGGTAAAATGGAAATATGAATCCTTTGAAAAGATTGCTTCCAGACCATTTTGAAAAAGACTTTTGAAATCACATAGTTTTTAAATTACATTATTTAATATAAAGTTTGATCCGAGTTTGAGAAAGAAGATTATTAATGGAAACAATATTATTAATTATATATATATTAGAGAAAATGAAACTCCTCGTTGATCTATAGTCAGATCAATGGAGGGTTTTAGTCCTGAATTCCAAAATGCAAGTATGATATGCAAGAGTTCTTAAGAGGAGACGTCATACCAAAAGAGATACCAAAAATACCGATACTTGAATTCACCTTTAGAGTAAAGACTCGGTAATCCGGGTTGTGCTGAAGAAGAATTCAGTGGAAAAATAAAACGAGACTTGTTGATTAAGCTTCAAGAAATCCGAACCCATGGGGTGCCTCTTAGAGTTCAAACTTTGTCGAAAGAGGTTATAATCGTGAGGAGCATGTTAATAAAATTGGCATCTTCCATTTGATCATGGGAGTTTGATAAAAAGGATTCGTCTTGCAACTTCATCTTTGTAGAGAAGCGCCATATGCATTCATTTGGCAAGATTTACACCAAATTCTTTTCCCATTTTGAATAAACATCTCGATCACTTAATAAAGCTTTCGACATTTTTTGTCTCAAGCCCATTCATCAAATTATAGACATAATCTTCTCACTCTTTGGGTCTTCTTTCTTTGATTGGAGGAGGGGTAATCCGGGTAGGAGAAGTCTTCGAGAGTGTCCAAGAAGATCTGAAACAAGCTCTAGTTGAGTGAGGTAACGACCTGGTCACACTTCAACTTCTTCTAAGACCCACCATTTTGAGTATCTGGGAGGGCTCTCTTATCGAAGGGAACCAAATCTTTGTATTTCATTAATTCAGTAGAAAGGTTCCTAACTTCACTATACAGGGCCTTAACAATCTTTTGGAGCTGGGCTAATTCATGTATTGATTCTTGGTGATATTCTGGAAACTTCTTGATCTGAGAAGCTTGAAGTTAATAAGTAGGATCATATTATTTATCGCTCTCTTTCTTCTAAATGAGAGTAACCAATCTCTTATTGTTGTCTACTTCAATGAGCTGAATGCGAAGGTTGAGGGGCCAATCTGGGGTTAGCTTCTCATTCTCAAAGTTAGTCATGGTTGGAGGGGTGATGTCATAGGATTTTCCAAGGGGGATCAAACGACGGAGGTCAATCCCTCCTTCTAGCGCAAAAAATGCTATTGCAAATTTAGGTCTACACCAACACTCCGAGATCCAAAGGTATGTCTACGGAAGTTGAATGGAATGTTGGACCCAACAAAGTGGTTGCCGAGACATGATGTAATAAAGCATTGAGTACAAGATGCTAAACCATAGAATAACAATACCACATGCAGAAAAAGTAAAATACAAAAAGTAAATAATACGAAAACTTATATAGTGGTTTAGGTCGAAAGTCCCTACGTCCACTATCCTTTCCATATTTAGTCACTCTTATATAGCCGAGAGGCTTATTGCATTGAATCTAGGCATTTCCGTAAATAATGAATTTTTCAATAGAGCTCTAATATAAGAAAGTACTATATGATTCTATGATATTTCTTTTTTATGCCAGAAGTTCTCCTGTGCCTTGGAATTGCCGCCTATTTATAGCAAATATGTCGTGGCACCATTGGCGGGAGCCTTTTCCTTGGATTGTAGACCTGCCTTATTATAAGCACTTTAATTCAAGCACTTGTCATTGTAACAACCCTAGACTTTTGAATATAATTTAAATTTGACTTAATTTTATTTTGAAATTATTTTAATTTGTTTAATTGTTAGATTTCATTTCTAAATATTTTTAAAGTGATAATAGAATTTTTTCCAAAAATTATTGCATTTATTTTCTACTTTTAGAAGCTGTTTCCATTTTTCTGCTATTTTCTTCATTTAATTAAAATTTATTTATTTATTTTTGTGCATGCATTCATTTATTTTCAAATTTTCTAGCCTAGTTTACATTTTCTTTGTTATTTTATTAATTTAATTATATATAATTAATATTTATTTTTATTTTTGTTTATGTACTAAATTTTCGTGTTTTTATCTTTATTTATCAGTATTTTCAGTCATTTAAAATTTCAAAAGAAAATATTGAAATTTGAAGAGTTCTGGTGACCCTTTATTTGCTTAAGGCTTTTTATATTCCATCTTTTCATTTTTCAACCAACATCTCCTCATTATTTGCCGCCATAACTCCTCGACTTTCAGCCGACCACTTCACCATCTCATTTTCACGTAATATAATTTCTCATCATTACAAAAATTCGGCCATCTCCATTGCATAAAAAAGTTTGGTAAAAATCTCTTTTCTTTTCATTGTTTTTGTACTTGTTTTCATGAATTTGCACTTGCTTCTTCTATCTTTAGGTTCGGCCTCACCACTCCAGCCACCTTCCCGCCTCCACCACCACCTGAACCAGTCACCACCACCTCCTCTACAACCCCTTAGCCAAGCCGAGCCATCCTAGGTTGGAGATCCACCACACAAATGCACCAAACTCCACTTGCACCACCTAGCCGAGCACATCAAGTCATCCACCACCACAAACTCCTCCTTGGCCGCCACCTACACCACCACCTCAAACCTTATCTGACATCTCTGTCACGTCATCCCTAACCCACCTGAAGCATGGTCGTGCCCATGATTGCCTTGTCCATGACCTATTTGCTTTGAACCATGTTGTGTTGCCTTGTTTTGGGTAGTTTCATGCACATACATTTGCACCATCATTAAATCTATGCTAGGCCGACCCATTTGAACCCAAAGACCATATCCTAACCCATGCTTAGCCGTGTGTTTCTGACCCTAGACTGAAGCACAAGTCGTTGAAGCAAGTGCAAATACTTTGGTGATGTTTTGTGCATTCATTTCTAACATTGTTTTATTATATTCGGGTTGAAAATTTATGTTATGTGTATTGTTTTGTTTGAATGTGTTCAAGGCAATTAATCTTTGGCATTCTCACACTCGAATCTATGTCGTGTTATCGTGCCTTCAAAGATCTCAGTTTGTGCATTTGAGTTGTTGTCTTCAACTTATACCTGTGAGTTATTCTCACCAGACAGTTTTATACTTATATAACTAGTAAATCGATCACATTTGAATCTGTAAAATGCATCACCATGTTATATCTGCTATGTTATGATCATATGATGTTCACCCATGCTTATTTACCTATTATATCATATATTACTGTTATTTTATGCTGTTCTGTTATTATATCAGTTTATCACACTGCAAGTTCCCTTTAGATTAGAATCAGTATGGGTTGAAATGATACATACTCGAACGGACTTTAGAATAGGAGAAAATCGTTATGGGCTGAAATGATAGGCCTGAATGATTTTCAATTATTTCATTTACTTGGAACTGCGGGTCTCAAAAAAGATAAAAAAACCGGGTTTTCTTTGTAAATTATGGGTTGAAATGATATATTACCCGTACCACTTTACCTAGTGTAGAAAATGATATACTGACCCCTGGTTAAAATATATTTTTCTAAAATTTTTAAGATATTTTAGAAACGTAAATATTATAATATTTTGATTTAAACTTAATTAAAAATGATTTTCGTAAAGTATTTTGACTTTTCTGAGAATCTATAAGTGAAATAAATTAATGATAAGGTGCAAATTTGAAATAAAAGTTATTTTGAAAATTTTGATTTAATTATAAATGGAATTTAAATTAAATATGAAAATACGATAAATTTATGATATTTTGAATTAAATGAATTTAAAATTATTTTTATAATATATTAATGGATTTTGAATAAGTTAAAATGTGAAATAAATGAATATTGAGTTGAATTTTGAAATATAACTTAAATTAGAAAATTGTGAATTTTGTTTAAAAGTGATTTTTGAAGTTAAGTAAACAAAATGTAAAATAAGTTATATTTTTGAAATTTAAACTTAAGTGTTAAGTTAAAATTTTAATTATATGAATTGAAATTGAATGTTGGAATTTAATAAGTGAATTATTATTAAATATTGATTTTTGAATGGAAATTTGACTTTATAAAATCATGAATTTAAGGAAAATTAAATTATGGTTATAAAAGTGAAAAATATATGATTTTATAAGTTTGAAATGGTTTAAATAAAAATTTAATGGCTGTGAAAGTATAGTGAATATTTGGAATTTAATTAACAGCATTTTGAAATGCTATTATTTCTAAAGTAAAGGATATTACAGCATTTGTAAATGTTGTAGTAAATATAAATGAACTAGAGGGCTAAATTGAATTAAAGGCTATTATAGCACTTTGTAAGTGCTACAATTGTTGAATTTAACTATGGTTTTATTTGAATTAATGTAACCCTATTACAGCATTTTGAATGTTGTCTTTTGTTAAATTGAATTGTTTTAAAAGTAACTTTCCGTAGCATTTTTCTAAACGCTGCGAAAGTTGAATTTTCATTGTTTTAATAAGTTTAAGTGAATAAATGAATTTTGAAAGATTAAAATTTTGGAAATTTAATAAATTAATTATTAAATATAATAACTTCTTTTTATGATTTAAAATGAAGAAATTTGTTTTGAAATATAAACTATTTTGAAATGTGTGTTGAAATGGTATTTTAAATAAATGAATGTGGTTTGGAAGATACAATATTTTGATATTTTGAAATAGGTTTTGAATGATATTGAATTTTGAAATGATATTTGACTTCGAAGTATAAAATACCATTTGAAAATTTAACCACGGAATGTTTTTGATTTATAGTTTAACTGATCCTTAAAGGATGGGCGATCCCAAGCATCCTTTAAGTTATTATGCATTTCTACTACAGTTCACTTGAGTTGATTTACATTATATAAGTATATATGTCCTGACTTGAGTGCTTTGTGTTTTATTTTACGCTCGGGTCAGCCTGAATTTTTACAGCTTAGCTTTGGATTTCTTTCCTGGAGCTAGGAATCGCTGGAGATTCTGTTTGTCTAGAACCTGTTCCCTTTCAGTTTCATTTTTCTATTTCAGTTCTGGTATTTATAAACTGCTATGTATTTGAGATTTCTATTGTATGTGTTTTTTCCAGACTGATATTATGTATTATGTTTTAAGAGTTTGTTATAGTAGCTTCATGCACGACTATGGTATTTTAATTTCCGCTGCGAGTTATTCTGATATTTCTGTGTCTGTGATTATATTTCATTTGCTCCAAATTTATTTACAATGCGGTATTTTGAGCAATTCAAGTCCGGCATGTATGGATGCGGGTGGCTGAAATATCTGGTTGTTACAGTTGGTATCAGAGCTTTGGTTTTAGGCAAACCTTAGCCTGCGGAGAAAAAATTCATTAGAGATAGGGTAGAAATACCCTAGAATGAGTGAAATCAATCTCAGAATCCTTTCTTTGTGAGAGAACGTATTTTCGAAGTATAAAATAATTTCCAAATGATTTTTAAAGGATTTTCAAAGATTATTTTCGTATAAAAATTTTCTTATTTTGAAACCAAGATTTTCTAAACTTCATTTCCTTCTGTATCCACCTTGTTAGAAATCTCTTAGTTAGGATTCTTATCGATTAGGATTCCTTGAACTTTGGAATGCTCCCTCTTGTTTTGAAATCTAGTCTTGTTTTCCCTATTTTATCCTTTTGATTTTGGAGCATTCCGTAACTCCACTTTAGAATGACCTCTATAAAGATTAGTGATTCCGTAAATCTTTGAATGATTTGTAAGGGGGTGAAACTCCTTTATAATTGGCATTGATTCACCTGAGATTTCTGTATCCTCGGATTTCGATGCTATCTATCACCTGCTCTACCTGGATTCTATCTCTGGCGATCGAATGTCTATTTGCCATAGATTTCTGCACTGATTATATTCCTAAGGTCACGGTTGACCCGTTAAGGTCGCCCATGATTTATATAGGCTTATCTATCTTCTATTTAGTAATTAAATTATCTCATTTTAGCTTGAGCTTATCTTCAAACCATAATTCTATTTGATTATAGTTCCTCTAAATTTGAATCTCTATTTGTTTTGAAATCCATCATGTTTGATTTTATTTTGAATTTGTGCATACATCAAAATTATTTTTTGATAAGGATGACCCTATTTTATATACAAAAGTAAAATGTTTTCGATATGGATTATATATTTTTCTTTCTTTGAAAATTTAAAGCTTTGAAAGGATTTGAAATTTTGAAAATTTGTAAGAATTTGACTTATATAAAAATGATTTATAACTGAAGGGTTTTGAATTTGAATTTCGAGGAATCGAACTCCGGTGTTTTGAAATCGGTTTAAGATTTTGGAAAATATATAATAATATGATTTAAAGATATTTTCTGAATAAGAAATGTTCAGAATGTATTCAAATGAATTCCAATGATTTCCAAGAGATTTCAAAGAAGTTTTTAAGAAAATAAAGTCCAGAACCCACTTATGTCGCTGGAAAATAATTTCGGTGATGAATACATGCATCATCGACATTGATTTTCGAGTTTCTGAGTAGGGTAGAGGCCACTCTAGTAGCTTTGCTATGCGAGTGATTTTGTGAAACCAAATTTTGATTTTAGATTTTGAAGTATGGTTTGATATTCAGAAGATATATGTATATATATTTGAAATGATTTAAAGTAAGCCGGTGTTCAGTCCTCGAGATTTAGATTTATTTTGGTATAACCCTATCTTTGGGAATTGGTTTACTGATTTGTTGGTGATTTCCAACTCTTGGATTGAAAATATGATTTCTTTGACTATTTTGAAGGTTCTAGCACTTCCAAATCAAGGTTAACTTTTCAAAGCTAAGTAATTTTGAAAGGTATAGGGTATCTGATAAAGAATATAAGTATAGTTTGGCATGATTAATGTACAAAGTAATATGATTTATATAAGTTTGAAACTGTTTGTTGAGTGAAATAAATAAGACTATGTTGAATTATATTGGTATGAAATATAGATTTGAAATGTTTTGAATAAAGTATATATATAGAATAAAAATCTTTCCAATGGTAAATTGGATTTTTCATACAGAAATAAATAATTTGAAGGTTTTAAAAGAGATGGTTTTAAACTTTGTAACCAATTTTGATATTTTGATGATTGAAATGGTTTGGAAATGATTTAATCTTTATTCTGATAAAGAATGTGAATTTGAAATGATAATTGATTTTGATAAATGAATATTTGAAGTTTATATTTGTATGAAAGGATATTTGGTTTACTTGTAATTTGAGTTTATTTAAGAATGATGGATTTATGAAATGAATATTTCAAAACTAAGTTATAATGAAGTAAAATTTGAGATATATGAAATTACAAAATTTAGTTTTGGAATATGGTATATTTATGCTTTGAAATATATTAAAGATTGAATAGTTTATTTTATGGATCAAATCTTTATTTGAAATTTGATAATATTTGAAATGGTTTAGTTGGAAAACTAAATTGAATTGAAACTGATGGTTTGAACTGGATTAAAATTTGAAAATTTTAGATTTGGGTTTAATTGGATAAATTTTTGAATGTAAAGAATTAAAGGAATGTTTTATGATTTCAAATGTTTCGAAAGGTTATGATTTTCAAAGTGCAACGATTTCGGGTATTTTGGTTTCGAAAGATTTATAACTTTGAAAGTATTATGATTTTTAGAAGTGAATATATGTTTGAAATGGAAATGAATTTCTTTGACATAAATTTTGTTGATTTGGAAATTTGGATTATTTTCTAAATCTATTATTTTAAGAAACTTTGAAACTGAATATATGTAATTAGGAAGAAATGATTTGGCGAAATCATATATGATTTTGAAACTGAATTGATATTGAAATGGTTTGAAATTGAGAACCTTGTTTATTTAAATACTTTGATTTGGGAGTTATCGAACTTATACAAAATTGATTTTTGTAAGTATGAAGTGATTTGAAAACTATTGATTTGTAAAGGTACTTAACTTGTAAATTGAAATCATATATAATCGAAGTCTATATAAGGGTGATTTGAAACTATTGATTTGTAAAGCTACTTAACTTGTAAATTGAAATCTTATATAATCGAAGTCTATATAAGTGTGATTTGATTTACCATGGATTTGGAAAATATTCGATTTGAAATGGAATCTTATATATAATGGACTTTATATAAGTATGATATTTGAAAGTGATTTTGAAAGGTACTATATGATACATATTTTCGAAGCAAAGATATGGAAAGTGCCTTCTGTTTGATATCCGCTTTGTGGCCACATTGTGGATTCATTCTATCGACATTATACTCTCTCTGATTTGGGTTTTTCGGATATGACATTCAAGTGTCCATCGAATTCCATGGCGATCTCCATGGTCTTATGTTTACGACTGCATAGCGTAATTCACCTGGCTGAGATGGCTGGGTACGGATGTTTCCTGGGGGATTCAGGCGTAACCATTGTGTATCCCGCAATCTATGTAGGTCGTAGTAGTAACGAAATCCGCTGGCTGAGATAGCTTAAGGGTACGGATGTTACCTGGGGGATCCAGGCGTAACCATTGTGTATCTGTGGTCTACTAGTCATCATGGCGTAATTCGCAGGGCTGAGATAGCTTACGGATACAGATGTTTCCTAGGGGATCCAGGCATAATCATTGTGTATCTGCGATCCATGGTTAGATAAATGTTTGGTTTGTTTGATTTGTTTGGATTGTACTTTCCATATCTGTTGTTTTAAAAGGTTTCCAGTATTTTCGCTGGGTGTTGAAACAAGTCTACCAAGTACCTAGACAATTCTAGCTTTGCGCCTGATCAATGCATAGTCAGAGTCTACAGGAACGAAAATAAACTTGTTAAGACATCGAGTTATAAAAGTATTTTGATAAAGTATTTTGATAAAGTATTTTGATAAAGTATTATATAAAGGATATTTTGATCATTTATTTTACTTTTCTAAATAATGTAAAATATTTTAAATAATGTTTACTTCGAACTGTCAAATTTGAATCAAATGACTATTTATCATATTATAAAATGTTTAAAATGTTGTAAATATAAAATTTTAAATTGAAATGTATATGATTTTAAAATAATGGTCCATCCTTGTGTTCCAACCTAATTTCCTCCTAGCTATTCCTACCTTCTTCTTCTTTGAGGGTTCTTTCTGCATTATGGAAAGAGTTGGTTCTTTGGCTTATCGTTTAGATTTGCTCGAGAAACTTTCTGGAGGGCATGATGTATTCCATGTCTCGCACCTTCGCCGTCATCTTCATGATCCATCTCTTATTGTCCAGCCTTTTGCTCTTGATAGTTTGGATATTGAGCCTAATCTGACTGTTTAGAGGAAGCCAATTCGTATTGTCGACAGAGGTATGAAGCAGCTTAGAAGGAAATCCGTTAATCTAGTCAAAATACAGTGGACTACTGACGATCGAGATTGTATCTGGGAAACGGAGAAGAGCATTCATACTTCGAATCCAGAATTGTTCGTTTCAGGTACTATTTTGTTTTCTATCTTGTTTCCCTTTATTTTCCTTGCCCGTTCTTTTCGAGGACGAAAAGGTTTGAGTGGGGAAGAGTGTAACAACCATAGATTTTTGAATATAATTTAAATTTGACTTAATTTTATTTTGAAATTATTTGAAATTTGTTTTATTATAAGATTTCATTTCTAAATATTTTTAAAGTGATAATATAATTTTTTTCAAAAATTATTGCATTTATTTTCTATTTTTAAAGGCTGGTTTCCATTTTTCTACTATTTTCTTCATTTAATTATATTTAAATAAAATTTATTTATTTATTTTGTGCATGCATTTTATTTTTTTGTTCTTATCTTTATTTATAAATATTTTTCAAGTACACAAAATTTTTTCCAAAATTTGTTTCATTTATTTTCTAGCTAGTTTACATTTTCTTTGCTATTTTCTTAATTTAATTATATATAATTAATATTTATTTATTTATTTTTGTTTATTTACTAAATTTTCATGTTTTTATCTTTATTTATCAGTATTTTTCAGTTATTTAAAATTTTAAAAGAAAATATTGAAATTTGAAGAGTTTTGGTGACCCTTTATTTGCTTAAGGCTTTTCATATTCCATCTTTTCATTTTTCAACCGACATCTCCTCATTATTTACTGCCATAACTCCTCATCTTTCAGCCGACCACTTCACCATCTCATTTTCATGTAAAATAATTTCTCATCATCACAAAAATTCGGCCATCTCCATTGCATAAAAAAGTTTGGTAAAAAATCTCTTTTCTTTTCATTGTTTTTATACTTGTTTTCATGAATTTGCACTTGTTTCTTCTATCTTTAGGTTCGGCCTCACCACTCCAGCCACCTTGCCGCCTCCGCCACCACCTGAACCTGTCACCACCACCTCCTCTCCAACCCCCTAGCCAAGCCGAGCCACCCTAGGTTGGAGATCCACCACACAAATGCACCAAACTCCACTTGCACCACCTAGCCGAGCACATCAAGTCATCCACCACCACAAACTCCTCCTTGGCCGCCAACTAGACCACCACCACCACCTCAAACCTGACCTGACACCTCTACCATGTCATCCCTGACCCACCTGAAGCATAGTCGTGCCCATGATTGCCTTGGCCATGACCTATTTGCTTTGAACCATGTTGTGTTGCCTTGTTTTGTGTAGTTTCATGCACATACCTTTGCACCATCATTAAATCTATGCTAGGCCAACCCACTTGAACCCAAAGACCAGATCCTAACCCATGCTTAGCCATGTGTTTCTGACCCTAGACTGAAGCACAAGTGGTTGAAGCAAGTGCAAATACTTTGGTAATGTTTTGTGCATTCATTTCTAACATTGTTTTATTATATTCGGGTTGAAAACTTATGTTATGTGCATTGTTTTGTTTGAATGTGTTCAAGGCAATTAATCTTTGGCTCTCTCACACTCGAATCTTTGTCGTGTTATCGTGCCTTTGAAGATTGCATTTTGTGCATTTGATTTGTTGTCTTCAGCTTATACCGGTGAGTTATTCTCACCAGACAGTTTTATACTTATATAACTAGTAAATCGATCACATTTGAATCTGAAAAATGCATCACCATGTTATATCTGTTATGTTATGATCATACGATGTTCACCCATGCTTATTTACTTGTTATATCATATATTATTATTATTTTATGTTGTTCTGTTATTTATATCAATTTATCACACTACAAGTTCCCTTTAGATTAGAGTCACTATGGGTTGAAACGATACATACTTGAACGGACTTTAGAATAGGGGAAATTCGTTATGGGCTGAAATGATAGGCCTGAACGATTTTCGATTATTTCATTTTACTTGGGACTGCGGGTTTGAAATGATAAAAAACCGGGTTTTCTTTGTAAATTACGGGTTGAAATGGTATATTACCTGTATCACTTTACCTAGTGTAGAAAATGATATACAAACCCATGGTTAAAATATATTTTTCTAAAAATTTTAAAACATTTTAGAAATGTAAATATTATAATATTTTGATTTAAACTTAATTAAAAATTATTTTTGTAAAGTATTTTGATTTTTCTGAGAATTTATAAGTGAAATAAATTAATGATAAAGTGGAAATTTGAAATAAAAGTTATTTTGGAAATTTTGATTAAATTATAAATGGAATTTAAATTAAATATGATAAATTTATGATATTTTGAATTAAATGAATTTAAAATGATTTTTATAATATATTAATGGATTTTGAATAAGTTAAAATGTGAAATAAATGAATATTGAGTTGAATTTTGAAATATAACTTAAATTGGAAAATTGTGAATTTGGTTTAAAAGTGAATTTTGAAGTTAAGTAAATAAAATGTAAAATAAATTATATTTTGAAATTTAAACTTAAGTGTTAGGCTAAAAATTTAATTATATGAATTGAAATTGAATGTTGGAATTTACACTACGCCATAGATGGCATATTGCAACGAATATACAAGATGTTGCTAGCTACAATGTAACGATAGCTATGCTGATTTTTGTCTATTACAACGTTAGCTTCAGGATGTTAGCATAGATATCAACACTATATTGCAGTAGCTATAAACTTATAAAAATATTATAAAAAATGAGTGTGGGCTGAAAAAAAAGCGGGCTGAAATAATTTTTAACGCGGGAAGCAAAAACAAAGCGGCAAAATCTCTTTGACCTTTCAATCCCTACTGCCTAACAATAAAAAGCAAGAACAAAATAAATTAAGAGAAAATGCTAACACTGCTTTACTCAGATCTTTCCCTAGCCTCAGCCGCCCACTTCTCAACCGCCGCATCGCCAGAAAATCAACCTCTAGCCCTCGATTCTGACGTCGTCGTCATCCTCGGTGCCCTCATCTGTGCCCTCATCTGCGTCATCAGCCTTGCCCTAGTCACTCGCTGTACCTGCCTCAACCGCGCTCAAAATCCCTCCTCCCCTACCGCAAAACCAATTCCAAACAAAGGCCTCAACAAAAAGGCTATCAAATCCCTTCCGATGTCGATCTTCCGCGAACAGGAAGAAAGTAGGGAAATGACTTTGTCAGAGGGCGCGATATGCTTGGAGAAATTCAGGGAAGGGGAGGAAGTACGGGTGCTTCCCGGGTGCGGGCAATTAGCTAAACAATTAGCTAGAACCAGATATTAGGGGAAAAACCAGATATTAGCTGGAACAAAATTCTCTATCCCCAAATTAAAACCAAAACCCTATGTAAAATAAATCCTTGGTCATGGCTTCTCTATCATTCGTTATAGATTCAATTGTTTATCTCCAGGCACACCGCACTTATAGATGTATCCCCAGCATCTCTCAACTTATAGGAAGAACCCCAGTTCAACGAATCTCCACCTCATTAAAATCGAAAACCAAATGATTCTACAAAGGTATCTGATTGCTCTTTCTTTATTAAATATAAAATACATATGGTCGTTGATTGCGACAGCATTAAAATATAAAATTGATGCGTCAAAGTAAGAATTACGAAAGACAGCTATCTGCTTGTTTAAATTAGGTAATCGTCGATGTCGATCATTACTAAATATGGCATCGAGTATAAGTATTGACCGATGTTTATAGTTTAACGCAGTTCTGTGTTCATGTTATTCTGGTTTGAATTATGTAATTGTCAATTTCCATCTTTATTTCTATGATTATTTCTGTGATTTTGGATTTAAATACGAAATTAGGAAAAAAAATAACAACAGCAGAATTAGTAGAGCTCAAAGAGAGGATGCAATTAGGACTGATTATGTTTCAGATTCTGATCATTGAGTAAATATTTGTATTTATTACTTTCACTAAAAGTTTACTGCTTGACTGGTATTCCATGTTGTTGATAGCAAGAGACATGCTGTAGTTTTACACTTTTACGATAGAAAAATATGTATACTCGAAGTTTTGAAGAGCCAGTTTTGCAAAACTTTTATTCAGCCGCTCTCGGCTTTCTTCATAAATATTTTCCATTCTAATAATCCTTCTCAAATAAATTTGGTTTAGCCTCTTTATCTTCAAATCTTCATCCATAAATAAATCTGATTTTTTTTTTGGATAGTTCGCTTCATATTTGTTCTGATACTTACTTCATCTCCTTGAACTCGCCAATTCACAAGCTCGCGTGATGCCTGAACTAATGTTGTGATTCTTGGTTTAAGTTTGTAATACTTGTCATTGACTTTGAAGCTTCCTGTCGATTTTTCAAGGGTTAATTTCTAGTTGGCTGTGTCTAGGATTCTGTCGAGATGGTAATGGCACGTCTGCTTGGTGCTTGCTCATCTCGGATCTGAAGTCTTGTTTACACTTGTTTGTTTCTTGTTAATGAAGTATTTTAAGTCCTCCGGATTCCTGCACATTGCATATTTCTCATTCTCCTCTCTTCTCTGTTATTATTTTATCTTCTTACTGATTAGATGTTATATTTAACTGTGTTGTTGTAGATATATCCAGGTTGGCCCAACAAGTTAAAGTCAGGCAAAGGTTCGTTGGATATGTTGTTTTCATATGCTATGTGAAAATTATTAGTGAAATATGCATTTTATTGCTGGCTAATTATGATACATAGTTTTGAGAATCAGTGGTTTGATGGACACTGGTAGAACTCCGTGGTTGGTTCAATGGACTCCTTGAATTAGTCCCATATTATATTATTATTATTATTAACATGGCAATATCAATAGGATTTGATCCCAATGCCTTTAGGTAGATAATCTAGAGAAAAATCACTGTTTCATAGAGGACACCTATTAGTCCCATATTATTTTAAGACCGATGTCAACAAAGTTGTTCTCTTGATTTGGAAAGTAGTTGATTGTATCGTAGAAAATTCTTTGAAACCATATTTTGATAAAAGATTATTGTATGTGAATCTTTTAGCAGTTTAATTAATATTCAGTCTGCAAAAATGCTGGCTACCACTTTATTAGTTCAAAATCTCTAAACGACACTGTTGTCCATTTTTCAGGGTTATGCACCACTGCAGTTACTTACTTCATACATTTGAGACACATTTGAGACTTCACAAAATTTATGAAATTTTGTGCAGTTTATATGAAAACTACAGGTTATCACTGACAAGTATGAAAATGTTGTTAATTTCGGGGAGCATGATTGCAAAATTATAAAATGCTTTTGAAAAAAGCCCCTTCACCAGCTTTGACCCCAGAATTACAAAAGCAATAGGTGAAGTTGTTGTAGCTGCTACTGCATCTATTTGGTGTACTTGTGTTCAAAGTGTAGAGTTTATATCATATGGAACATGCACATTTTACATCATGGAAATAAATAGTAGGATACAGGTTTGGAAAAAATTGTAGTACTAAATAGTATGTCGAATATATTACGATTCATGACTATTGGTATTGGTTATACATTAACTGGGTTGAGAACCCTCACTATGATGATCTTTTCAGCTGATTCGATCGAGGAGCAAATTCTTACGGCTCTTGGAGAGACACCAACAAATATACAAGCAGGTGAATTGCTACGTAATATGCATTTTCAAATTTAAAATCCATAAAAAATTCAAAAATATTAGTTGTTGCCTTTCACAAATATACACCTAAAGTTATATATAGGGCGCATCACCGTAGCTTTTTATATATCACTAGGGCTGAAAGAAGTTTTGCTCTACATCAACAAAAGATACAACAAGCCTGTTATTTATGTAACAGAAAATGGTAATTTTAAAGGCTACCAATTGAATACAATTTAATTATTGTCTAAGTATTAACAATTGAGCATTACAGGCGTCGTTGAGAATAATGATTCTGCAATGCAACTAGAAATTGCATTGAAGGACAGCATAAGTTGAAATAGTGCACTGGAGGCACTGATGGCACTAGAGGCTTGCAAATATGAATGTACTGTTAATAAGTAGAATTTAGTATGTACTGGCCGTAACTGTGAATACACTGGCTATGTTTTTAAATATGTTTGTTATTTTGTACTTAACTAAGTATGTTGCTGGTTATTCTGAAATGAAAAGTTCTTTGTTGCAGTGTAATGTTGCCATTAGATATGATATAATGTTGTAGTATAATGTTGCCATAGATATGATATAATGTTGCAGTACATTTTTAATTTAAATTACAAAAGGTGTTGCCATAGATATGATATAAGCAGTATGTGATGTTAAATGTGGTAATAAACTGGCAAAGTGTTACCATTGGATGGTAAAAGTATTACCATAAATCAATGAATATGGGCCCCACAACAGGGTTCCATAAAGGTGGGCCACAGAATTAGTGGGCCCCATAATGTGGGTCCACATGTTGAGGCCCAAATTGTGGGGCCCACTTTTTAGTAAATTTGGTACTTGTCGCAACAACAAAACCGATGTTGCCCTAGGGCCGCAAAGATGTTGCCTTTGACTCTAGCGCAACGAGGCAAAATGCATCACGGAGAAAGTGTTGCCTTTGCCCTTTTTTAGCCTACGGCAACATTTTTGGGCACTTCCTGCATCACTTCTGGGTGTTGCGGTATGCAATCTATGGCGTAGTGTTAATAAGTGAATTATTATTAAATATTGATTTTTGAACGGAAATTTAACTTTATCATGAATTTAAGGAAAATTAAATGATGGTTATAAAAGTGAATAATATATGATTTTATAAGTTTGAAATGGTTTAAATAAAAATTTAATGGTTTGTGAAAGTATAGTGAATATTTGGAATTTAACTAATAGCATTTTGAAATGGTATTATTTCTAAAGTAAAGGATATATAGCATTTGTAAATGCTGTAGTTAATATAAATGAACTAAAGGGATAAATTGAATTAAAGGCTATTATAGCACTTTGTAAGTGCTATAATTGTTGAATTTAGCTAAGGTTTTATTTGAATTAATGTAACCCTAATACAGCATTTGGAATGCTGTCTTTTGTTAAATTGAATTGTTTTAAAGTAACTTTCCGTAGCATTTTTCTAAATGCTGCGAAAGTTGAATTTTCATTGTTTTAATAAATTTGAGTGAATAAATGAATTTTGAAAGATTAAAATTTTGGAAATTTAATAATTTATTATAAAAATATAATAACTTCTTTTTATAATTTGAAATGAAGAAATTTGTTTTGAAATATAAACTATTTTGAAATGTGCGTTGAAATGGCATTTTAAATAAATGAATGTGGTTGGGAAGATATGATATTTTGATATTTTAAAATGGATTTTGAATGATATTGAATTTTGAAATGGTATTTGACTTCGAAGTATAAAATACCATTTTGAAATTTTAACCACGGGATGTATTTAATTTATAGTTTAACTGATCCTTAAAGGATGGGCTTCCCAAGCATCCTTTAAGTTATTGTGCATTTCTACTACTAGTTCACTTGAGTTGGTTTACATTATATAAGTATATATGTCCCGACTCGAATGTTTTGTGTTTTACTTTACTCAGGTCAGCTTGAGTATTTACGGCTTAGCTTTGGATTTCTTTCCTGGAACTAGGAATCGTTAGAGATTCTGCTTGTCTAGAATCTGTGCCCTTTCAGTTTCAGTTTTTCTATTTCAATTCTAGTATTTATAAACTGCTATGTATTTGAGATTTCTATTGTATATGTTTTTTCCAGACTGATATTATGTATTATGTTTTGAGAGTTTGTTATAGTAGCTTCATGAACTACTATGGTATTTTAATTTCCGCTGTGAGTTATTCTGATATTTCTGTGTCTGTGATTCTGTGATTGTATTTCATTTGCTCCAAATTTATTTACAATGTGGTATTTTGAGCAATTCAAGTCCGACATGTGTGGATGCGAATGGCTGAAAATATCTGGTTGTTACAGTCATCATCTGGTTGAAAGTACTTTGACATGGATTGTTGATATGGCGGTTTTATATATAACTTCTTTGATTCATTTAATCTATCCTGATTGTTGATCTCAGTCTGGGGCTATCTGAGTCGTTGATTGTCAATACTTGTTGAAAGGCTTTTGGCTTTGGCAACCGTTGCCCTTGGCTAACTTTTTATCTTAGCCGGACAATGGTCTTGATCTTGGTTGAGATTTAAAATCATGCTTTCGGATTACATGCTCTTGGCTACTGGGTCCGAAGCTTAAGCTCTCGTTGAAAACTAAACAACAGGTCCCTGAATTATAAGCCGAAGAAATTTCTTCTCAAATATTCATGAGTAGTACTCTGTGGAAATTATAGTGTAACATAGTGTAAATTTTGCTTTTCCTTGTCAAAATTTCAAGGACGAATTTTTTTATAAGGATGGGAGGCTATAACATCCCATATTTTGGAGGGTCCATAATATGAAAAATTAAATTAATAATTAATAATAATAAGATATTATTAAACAGATTGATAAAATGATATAATTGCACGAATTGCATAAGGGAGATTTAATCAATTAAGTGTGAGACACTTTAAAAGGTTAATTGAATGGATCAAGGGAAATTTGGACAATTAAGGTTAGCCTTGTCAATGATGGTGAATGAATCAAGTTTCAAATAAGAAGGATTGGTGTTAGGGGAGGTGCATCAATAAGACTAGGCAACATAGGATATCAGCCCAGGCCAAAATTACTAATCCACTTACCTTAACAACATTATCTCATTTTGTCACTCAAGACAAATCTCTAAAGCTCTAAGTCACAGGCTGCCATTATTTTGCAAGAAAGAAGAAGAATATGTCAAAGCTAAGAAGATCAGGCTTTCGATTTTAAAGAAAAGGAAGATTAAACAAAGGTTTTCTTAGTCAAGGTGAGTAATTTCTTTCTCCAAAATCTATCCCTGCCTATTGGGTTCGGATTTGATTACACTTGATTTTTGATAATGATAAACCTATTTAATGATTAATGAATTGTTTGGTTATGTTTGGAAACTTAATAAAGAGAATTTGCTCATGTTTTAGGGTAAAGCATGAATTAATCTAAGTTAAGTGCCTTGAAACTGAAAATTGATGTTTATAATGATGAAATAAAGATAAGTTTTTAATTTTAGAACTTTTGAAATTTAATTCGAATTTTTGTGAATTTACTCAGTTGTGAAAATAGTTAATTTGAGTAAATTAATTATTAAAAATAATAAAATAAATTATTTTGACCTGAAATTTGGGTGAAGGTAAAATATGAAAAAACTGATTTTTGGTGAGATTTTTGGATTTTTCCCATCAATTTTCGATTTTATATGAATTACTTGGCTAAGGAAAAATATAACTAATTAATGGTAATTAATTAATAAATGGAAGATGTTATTAGCCCATTTCTAAAAGGTGAACTGTAAAGATAAACATTAGCCAATGAGAATTCGACACCAAATGGGATTTGGTGTAAAGTTAAGGCAACAAATCAATTTTCAAAATAATTACAAAGTCGCCATTTAACTCATAATAGACCAACCCATGACAACTATAAGCGGGTTAAGACGCAATGACATTCCAGCTCTTTACCCATGATAGCTTAGGAAGAGCTATCAAACGAAAGCTCTATTGAGCTTAACAAATAAATGCTAAGTATGGAACATAACACACAGAGGCGAAGGCTATAGAAAGGATAGCTCATGAAGGCTATAGAAAGGATAGATTACGATGGTTATAAGTGAGATAGCACATGATGGCTTCAAGTGAAATAGCATGTGATGGCTTCGGAAGGGATGATACGCTATCACTATGAATGGGATAAAACACGATAGCATTTGATGAGTTTGCACCCGATGGCCCTAGGTAGATTAACATACGATGGCAACTGATAAATTAGTATGCGATGAATGTATACAAGATAATATATGATGGCTACAAGAAAGTTAACCCACGACCACTTCTTAAAAGGTAATATGTGATAGCTTGATAAGCTATTGACCCACGATGGCTATGGGATAGCCAAACATACTTTAAAATAGCCTAACATTCGAAAGGTACAGGATAGCTAGCTCGTAATGACTGATGATAACTTAGATAGCATAGCATGTTATATTTTATAAGTGGAAGGGAGAATACTTCAGGCACTTTGGAAGACAGTTTCCAAGTGTTATGAATCATTTCATAAATGAAATAAAGGAAAGATTTTATATGTTAAAATGGTCTTAAATTAATTTTTAAAATGAAGGAAAAGCTTAGAGAAGCTAATAAATGATAAGGTAACATTTAAATTAAAAAGATAAGTATATTTATCTAAAGAAAGTGTAGGTGCACTATAAATGAATGAAATAAAGGGGTTGAACTATGATCGTAAAGACAATTAGCTCATGAAGTTATTGGATTACAAGATGCCTTGACTATTAGTCTAAAGTCCAATGGTATATGACAATGTGCCATGATAGAATTCAATCTAAAAAATTTATAAACTATAAATGGGAGTTAATGCAGGGTGCCAAAACATTAGTGTAGTGTTATAACTAAAATAAATAAATCAGTAATGTGAACAATAACGGTATAAGGACTAGGAGGGGTTACTAATGCTTAGTAAGGACGCTTAGTTGAATGTATTGTTGGTGCTTACATCCAATCTCTTAGGAGAGTCAGGGTGGCTCTCATTGGTGGAATGTGTGGCCATTTCATTAGGTGTAGAAAAGATAAATTAGTGATGGATAGGCCTAAGGAGGTAATCACTAAATAAGTTAATGATAACTTAATGATAAAAGCCCAAATCAAGAGACTTGGTGATGATTAAATGGATGATAAATGTTTGTATGACACTGTTCGTAACTGGATGATAAGTGTAAGGTATAATTCTTGATTGGACATGCATATATTGCTTTTTATGTAATGCTTGTTTGCATATATGATACTGTTAACCCGCCTTTTGGCAAGGTAGCACATAGGCGGATTTAACCCAGCAGACTTCATGATCATCAAGGAAAAAAGCCCAAAGAAATGGTTACTAGGATTGAAGATTGATTATATTTGAAACTATGAACTATAGTTGAATGGATTTGGCTGGATAGCAATAAAAAAATGGCTAAGTATGAAATTAGCACTACCCCAAGGAGAGGGATTGGATCAGAATATTCACTCTACAAAAAGGGATCGAAATAAAGGGATCGGATTAAACAGGATGCACACAACATAACTCAATGATGATCGCTCCATAAATCAACAACCAAAAGGCGGATTGAAGTGAAATTTTAGGAATAAGAAGAAGGGACCCTAGGTATTCTACCCTATTGATCGCACACTAAATGGAGGAGTATGGAGGGATCGGCCCTCTTCCCTATAAGGGATCGGCCATATTCAAGTTCATAAACATGCTCAGTCAATAACTCAAAATCTACAAATGCAATCAACATGAAATTTGGAGGGGAAGTACATTACAACATAAGGGACCCATCATAGGCATCGCACCTTATAAATCCCTCAAAAAAGGGATCGTCCCTGATCTCTATTATGGAATCCGATGGGCCCCAAACTTTCTGGGCGGGCTTGACTTGGCTTAAGGTTCCAGATCTGGGTTTTGAGCGAGATATTTTCACATCTTCTCCTATAAATACAACGGACATGGCATTAGCAAAGGGATTTTCTTTTTTGCTTCATTCTATCTTCTACCTAGGCTATATTCTATCATTTTAATTCTGGGATTTCACAAATTTGTAACTATAACAACAAAATAAACAGATAAAAAGAAAACCTTTAGAGTGGACGTAGGTTGGAGTTAGTCAAACCACTGTAAATCCGTCTCTCTTTACTTGCTTTCTGTTTTAATTTCATTATTCTTCAACTTGTATTATATACATTATATTATCTGAGATCTATGACAGGATATTGGTGCTTTCACATAATTGGGTGGTGGTGGCTATTTTTAATGCCAACAATTTGGTGCTTTCATTAAGAGAGCTATCTCCTACGGATTTGGAATTCTAATTCTGATTTGGAAAAGATATAAAGCTTATATTTAGAGTAATGGTGAGACAATCAACAAGAAGAGGCTACCAAAAAGGAGACACCGTGGAGGGATTCGGAAGGCTTCCTCAGGAGCTGGATCTAATCAAGTATCTATCTACATTACCAGGGACGAAATGGAAACGATGATTGATGCTATTCAGGAAAGGATGTTGAAAAGACAGGAGGAGATGATGTAGAATTTACTTCGACAGATTGGACAAGCTAGAGCACTGAACCAAGGGAATAGAGTAGTAGGAGCGAATGAAAACTTAGATCAATGAGTTGAAGCAGTAGGAATCGCTGGAAATCAGAACCGGGAACATGAGGACAGGGCTATTGGACAAACGAATGAACAGAGCAGCTGGGGGTATTCCCCGACCATCTTAGAGGGATCGACTCTAATCCCTCCAAAGGGATCGACCCCGATCCTCAAAGGATTGGGGGCATACCCCTGGGTCTAGTCGATCCCATAGAGCTTGGTGCGAATCAAAATTCGAATGCTCGTCTGCAGGAGTATGTTTCGGAAATCCCTCATAGACTCGAGGGGCAATTTGGAAATGATGATAGGAGACTACAACTTAATGACAATTACAGATTTGCAGAGATGATCGGGCGAGCTATGAATGGAGGATTGATGAACAGGGATCTAGAGGATGAAATAGAAATTCATTCACTCCTAATATCAAGAATGCTAGGAATCCATTGGAGTCTAAACTACGAACGCTGGAAGTATATGATGAAAAGTCAGTCCCAACTATGCATATAATGAGATATATATGACACATGGAAGTACTGGAGGCATCAGAGGAAGTCATGGCACGATGATTTCCCCTGTATCTAATGGATATAGCTACATTGTGGTTCAGATATTTGGAGAGCAGTTCTATTGGCATATGGACAGAATTGGTCAATTTATGAGGCAGTTCAGGGTTCATATTTCGAGGGCCAAAAATGTGATGAGTCTTGCAACACTGAAACAAGAGACCGGCGAGACTCTAAGGAGTTTTCTAACACGATTTTATATCATGGTGGCATCGATGGATCGGCCAGATCCATCCATTGTTTTGATGGCAACTGCCTCGAAATTTGTCGATGGCACAGATTTTAAGGATTCAATGGCGCAGGGTCCACCTATGGATCTGTGAGTGTTTTATTATGAGCAGAAAGGTCCCTACGGCAGGAAGATGTAAGAGCCAACAAACTAAAGGTGAACGTCGTGCAAAGTGGAGGATCATCAGGAGATGCAAGCAAGAATGATAAAGATGAACGACAATTGGATGATGGATATGATGGGACGAAAAGGCGATGGAAAGAGTGAGAGCCAAAGTTCTCCTCCTACTCAGATTTGACGAAAAACCTAGAACTGATTTATCTGCACAATAGGGGGCAACTTCCCTATCGAAAACTGGCAAGGAGGGATCCCACGGAGCAGGAGCGTATGTTTGGAAAGTACTCCCGTTCCATGAATTGAACGGGCACACCACAAATGAATACAGTCATTTAAAGGATATAATTAAGGAGCACGTCAGGAACAGAAGACTGCCGCAGTACGTGAGGAATCGAATAACGGTAATAGAACATGAGCACTCACCCTCTGCGTCGAATGGAAACAGGAATGGCCCTCGGGAAAGATCACGGATCGTCATCAACTGTGCGTGATGGTAATGGTCGAGTTGGGGACTTGGACTCCATCCATAATAATGATAATAATAAACTTTATAATAAGGCTGCTAAGTCAATTACACATGTACGGGATAGAGGACGGTCCCTAAGCATGCTCTAAGATGATAATGAACCATCATTCCCGGAGAGACACCCTTTGTAGTTTTTTGGATTTTTGGATGTACGAACTCTTATTTATTAGGTTGTTTATGATCTGCGTTACTACGATAAATAAAACAAGATGCGATTATTATCCTGACTAGAGTGATGGGGCGGTAACCGCAAGGTGCGAGTCCCTTGGTCGGAGAGTGACAGAATGGACTCGTATATGGATTAAGTCTTCGATTGGAGTGTCGAGGCCAGGGAATAAAACCTAATAGGACATCAAGTATGGATTATGCGTGGTAAAGGAGTAGGTCGCTTCGCCGAAAAGCGACAGGATTGGCCTACTCAGGTCGTCGAGTGTGGATTGTGCTCGGCAAGGGTCTAGAGAGACCACGATCGGCCTAGGACTTAGGCCAATACATCACCAAATGTTTAGAAACATTGAACCGGAGTACATGAAATAACATTGCTTCGTCAAAGAGCGACAACATCGACTTACTTGGACGTCGAGTACGGATTGTGCTCAACAATGACTCGAAGAGGTAATGGATTTGGATATCAGCTTCGAACAACCATGGATTTGGATATGGACCCAAAGTGTTCACGGATTTGGATATGGACCCAGTGTAGTCCCGAATTTGGCCAACCACCTGGTGATGTCGAGGATTTGGATAAAACGATTCGGAGAGATTGCGAATTTGCAATGGATAAGGAATTGGATATCGACTCAGAATGATCATGGATTTCACTGATGATCCGAAGAGATCATGGCTTTGGATTGGCAATGGATTGTATTCAGATTGGATAATATGGCTATCGATGGATTATGGAGTTCGGATTTTGGATCTATGGTAATTCAAAACACACCTTCCTATCGTAGGGCATTTTTTGGGGGGCAAAGTGTTAACCCATATTTTGGAAAGGCAGTACACAGTGGATGTAACCCAACAGACTTCATGATAATCAAGGCAGAAATCGTGGAGAGATGGTTACCGGATTGGAGATCGATTATATTTGAAACTATGGACTATAATTGAATGGATTTTGATGGACAACACTCAAAAAATGGCTAATCATGGAACTAACACTCCTCCTAAGAAAGAGATCGGATCAAAAGATTCACTCTACAAAAAGAGATCGGAATAGAAGGATCGGAGTAAAGAGATCGAATTAAATGGGATGCACACAACACAACTCAATGATGTTCTCTTCATAACTCAATAACCACAGGGAGAAGTGAAACTTTGGGAACAAAAAGAAGGGACCCTAAGGAGTCTACCCTAGGGATCGCACATCAAATGGAGGAGGGATCATCCCTCTTCCCTATGAGGGATCGGCCCTGTTCCCTATGAGGTATCGACCATATTCAAGTTCGTAGCAATGATCGACCAATAACTCAAAATCTACAAATGTAATCAATATAAAATTTGAAGGGGAAGTGCATTACAACATGGAGGACCCATCATAGGGATCACACCCTATAAATAACCCAAAATAGGGACCATCCCCAATCCTTATTGTGGGCTCCGGTGGGCCCTAAACTTTCTAAGCAGGCTCGTTTTGGCTTCAGGGTTCCAGATTTGGATTTTGAGCGAGATATTTTCATGTCTTCTCCCATCAATACAGCAGATATGGCATTAGCAGAGGGATCTTCTTTCGGCTTCATCGTATCTTCTACCTATGACATACTTTGCCTTTTTATACTAGAATTTCACGGATTTGTAACCGCAACAGCAGTATAAACGAATAAAAGGAAAATCTTTGGAGTGGACGTAGGTCGAAGTTAGCCGAACCACTATAAATCCATGTCTCTCTTTATTTTCTTTATGTTCTAATTTTATTATTCTTTAATTTATATTCTCTACATTATATTATCTAAGATCTATGAATGAATATTAGCGTTTTCACATAACTGGGTGTTGGTGGCCATTTTTGATGCCAACAGATATACCATGCTATGATGATAAAGTGAAGGAAAACCTGTTTCGCGTTAGCAGGATGGTCTCACTATGGATGACTACAGTAATGGTTTTACTCATACCAGGCTTTATGTCTGACCTTGTTTTTATTATTTCCCATATACTCACAGGTGCTCATTAGTAGGTTGAGTTTATGGATCAGACAGGTAGCTTTTATAGGGTGAACAAAGATTCCAGAGATGAAGCAGGAGGCTTGTTTATAATAAAAATTATTTTGAAATTCCACTGCATAAAACTAGGATTTATAACTGGTTATGTATTGTGTTAGCATCTTCATATATCGAATACTGCATTACACTATTTATGTTTTATTTATATTTATCCCTACGTGGCCAACAATTTAGGTTAAAATGATCTAATGATTATGTAATTTGAACTAATGTAATGAAAACGCTATCTTAGATACTCTGTTTACTTATGTGGAAAAAATAATATTAAACTCACTTTGTCGTTGAAAAATGATTTTGGTAATGACTGCAATATCATTGGCGTCTATTTTTGAGTCTCGGAGTAGGGGATGTTACAACATATCGTTTATTGCCCTCAAAATCACATCTTTCGTAAATAATTTATCCAGTCCATCTAAATCGATCCTCTTGTCATCAAGATACACATCATCCCATTTAGCTCTAATCCAATTCCCTCTCTTAGTTCCAAAAGATTTCTTTTATAATAATTAGTAAATGCATTATTTAGTTCCTTTTAATCACAAATCTCATTATATTAATTGAATAAAATTAATGGTGTTATACCATTTGCCACTTTATGAAAATTTTAAGTATTCCTATCCTCTTTATCCATCCGTAAGACTCTAGATCTTTATTTCCACATCACTTCCTCTTGCGTTAGAATTTTATTTAATTCTTCTTTTAGATTTGAAACTTTGTTTTTTTCTGAAATATTTATATTTATAGTTTCTTCTATTTTATTCAACTTTAGTATCTTATTTAGTAATTTATCCTTTTTAATTCTAATGTTTCCAAAAGAAACATTGTTCCATTTCTTAAGAAAATTCTTAAATACCTAGGTTTACATTAAAATATTTTAGTTTGTCTCCTGAAAATCTATTAAACTATAACATATATAGTTTGTTATTATGTATTACACACACATATACATACATATACATACATACATTTTAATTAGTTAACATTTATTTAACTTTATTTGATAAATTCTTTTATTCAATTACACAATTAAATTAAATATTTAAACTAAATTAAAATTTTATTTTAGGGGAAATTAATTTAAAGGATAAAAAATTGTATATTTTTTGCCTCAAGGACACGACCTCAATATTTTTGCCACAAGAACAAACATTCTTCTAAAAATTATTCATAAGGACAAACATTTTTCAAAATTATTCTTAAGGACAACAAAACTGCTACCGAGCTAAAAACTGATACCTAAAAACTGCTACCGATAACTAAAAACTGATACATAAAAACTGCTATTAATAACTAAAAACTGATACCTACATAAAGTTGTCATTCAGGATAAAATATTGAAGGTCTGTCCTTGAGGCTAAAAAATTGTGAAATTTTGTCCTTCACAATAATTTCCTGTTTTATTTTATTCATCTTAAATAAATTTAAGATAAATATATGACTAACAATTATAGTTACATGCATGTATCACTATATATCACTATATGTACATGTTTGTATGAATTCACATTTAATATATTTATCGAATAAATCATATATTTAATTAAAACATAAATACCTTTAATAGAATCGTACAAGCGTAATTAACCTGGTTCTATTTTACGGAGCTCCAAGAAAATGGCGTCTGAAGTACTCTTGTTCCCGCATCCCTTCTCCTCGAATCCGCACTCTCTTTCTTCTAAATCTCCTAATTCTTTTTGTTTTTTAGATCGAGATTCTTCTTCTTATCGTTCATTTGCTCTGGTTGTTAAGAAATCCAATTCTCCTCAATCTTTACATCAGAAGCCTATATCTAAGCATTAAATCAATTACAGAAAAGAGACTATAATATGTTTTCGTTGCGGAGGTTCTTATCACATGGCAAAGGATTGCCGCGTTTCAATCAGATGTTTTGGGTGCGGTCGCGTTGGTCATAAAAAGATCGAGTGTTCGAAGAAATCTGGTACTTTATCTAACAGGCATAGTAATCTTTCTATCGTTGATCATGGTTTCCTATTTGTCTTAGAGTGTATGAAACTGAGGAGAATACTATTAGATAAGTTATGGATTCAGAAGAAAGAAGGCATTGATTTCTTGGAGGATATGTTCTACCATTTTGATGTAATCAATTCTGTTAACATTGGTAAAACATTACAGTAAGAAATTCGGTGATCCTATGGATTATTTTGGGAATTGTGCTTCTTCTTAGGATGAAGATGTCTCGGCTGTGGATTTGATGCCAGCTTATTATGAGATTATGGAAATTCTAGCAATTTTGAAGGTGTTAAGGAGGTCTCTGATTTTTCTGGTACAGTTCAAAAAGAGGTTTCTAGTGCTCTTGATCCATTGCTATCTGACCCTGATGTTTTGTTTTGTGGATTGAATTCTCATTCTCTGGAAACAAATGTTACAGTGCATGATTTTGGGTGTGCTGACAATCTATATGGCAATTCCAGATCTTCATTTCATTTATGTGAATCGAATAATGATTTTACTTATGTTCATAGCAAATGTTCCGGAACTAAAGCTTGTGTTGTGGAGAGTTTTGAGTTAGTCACGGTCAATAGTTTTGAATGTCTTTCATCAATGGAGGATACAGGAAAGAAATCTGAAATGGTTGGTGATAGTGAGGTGGGTCCTTCATCTACTGATCTGGTAGTTTATGATGACAGTATTGAGAGTAAGACTTTTGTATGCAATTTGAATCCTGGAAGTTTGATCGATGATGTGGAAGATGGTGGTATTAATTTGATGGATGTGGATGGAGTTTCTGATAGTAATAACATGGTGACTGATCATTGTAATTCTGTGGAATTAAGTGACGATGTTCATGTGAGGATATTGATGCTTGTTCGAATTCCTATTAAATCAAAATATAAGTCTCACATCGTCAAAAATTGCTAAGCTATACTAGTATATATATGACTTTGCAATAAAGAAGTTGGGGTCTAGGGAAACCCAAATGTATGATTGGTTGTGAGGAGGGAGATCGTGCATCACCATCACACACGCGTGTCGCCGTCCGACCGAACCGGGCTCGGATTTGGATCTAATATAATTCTATTTTTACTGCAAAACTGCGCCAGCTTTTCTGACAGTTGCAGGCTAAACAAACAAGTGCGGATCCGTTTGGAAACGGACATGAAATGACTGAAGAGGAGCGACCCATGGGCGAACAGAAGCAGGTGCGACCTGTTAGACGCGAGTGGGTGCGGCCTGACTGAAGAGGTGCCACGCGAGTAGATACAAGTAGCAGGCGGCTGCGACCTGTTAACGAATAGTAGCGGTTAAAGGCAACGGGTGCGATCCGTCAAGCGGATGCGACTGTTTGAAGGGATGCGGACGAAACTATAAATAGGAGAGAATACTGATCACATTCTCAATCCAATATGTTTCTGTTTTTTTTCTCTGCTTCCTTCCTCTACTGCTCAATACATATCACAAAGTTGACATACTCATTACAATCTCGTGTAGATTACGTCTATTGTATCTTGAAAGACTTTAAATAAATTCTTAAGGAAATTGTTAAGACAAGCCTCGGATGGAATTTTCTTCTTCAAACCGGTTAGGTTTATAAATTGATATACATGTATATATATTTCATTTTTACGTTGTGTTATTTCTTTAAATAGTATAACGTTTGATCTATCGCTATAGTTATTATTACTATAGTTGTTAGTTTGTTGCTGAAATTTAATTACGACATACCTATTGTTTAAATTAGCTAATACAGACTTTCAAAGTAGTGAAAATCTGATTGATAAACTTGTGAGACGAGTTTATAATTGATTATTCTCTGTTTTGATATACTAAACGATAACAATACTTTGGATGAAGACGTGCAGAAGGTTAGTAATGTTCATAATGGAGTTCAAATATGTGGTGTGGTTGGAGATCTGGATGGAACAGGGAGGAGTAGATTGTTAGAAACTGGTATAATGCTGGATAGGAATGGTGATGTTTGTTTGGTGGCTGATGATAGAGCTGCTATTAGTTATATAAATGAAGGCAATTATCAGAGCTTTGATTACTGCTTGATTGATGAAATTGTGCGCGGTAGCTCCATTGAGTTTACATAATATATCTATTTTTTCTGTTATTGTAGAGGTTGATATGCACAAAGTAGATGATGCACATAATATATCTATTATTTCTGATGTGTTGTTGGATAGAGATAGAATATGCAAAAAAAAAATTTGTTGAATGAAATGTGTAAAGATTTACCGTTGATTGGGGATAGTTTGTGCAAGGATATAATGTTGGTTGGAGTTTTAAACAGTGTAAATGCAGGTAAGATAGAAGTGGTTTTAGTGGGCAAGGAGATGCAGTTTATTTCGCACGCAACAGGCTCATATAATTATGCTACAGTTGCAGATAATGGTACGCTTTCATCCTTTTTGGCAAGGAGAGGCTGGCTTAGGAATGCTGTTATAGTACAGAATGATGGCATTGATGGGATGTGGTTGGCATTGTTGATAATTCTGGGGCTAGTTTGAAGGTTGATTTAGAAAAGAATGAATTACATAATGCCATCCATAGTGCCAGGGTCAATTCATATGTACATAGCTTGTATGCGGTTATTGATAATGAGTGTAGTTTTAGTTATAATGAATTAGAGATGGTTGGGGTGACATACACAAGGTTTATAATGTGATCTTAAGCTGCACAATGTGCCAAAATTGACCACAAACACCCAATTATAGATAAAAGCACCAAATCACAGTCACAAATCACAGATAGATTGTATTTAGTAAAATTAAATATGAAGAACACTCCAAAAATTAAAAGGAAAATAGTAGAAAGATAAGATTTATAGTGGTTCGGCATTGTAGTATACATCCACATTGAAGCATTTGCTGTTTATTGATGATTCTCAACTGATTTACAAGAGTACAATCGATAGTATCCAGGGTACAACGGAGTTTCAGCAGAGTAACGGTGCAGAAGAGTCAAAAAAGACCATTTTCTGGAGGCATAGAACTGCTATTTATAGGTGCAATCTAAAAATATCCGGCCTAGATCTCGAAATCATCTTTCTCACACATGGGTGGGCCCACGCGATCGATCCGGGCTAGTTTATGATCAATCCCTGATCGATCCCCATACATTTCATATCGATCAAAAAATGATCCAATAATGATGGGATCAACCAAGAGTGTTCCTCTGATGGTATGCAAACTATGTTGAAATTTTGATAGCATTTGGAGTTATAGATTTTGAGTTATGATCGATCCAAGTTTGGATTTGTAAAAGGCTATCGAGTTCATATCCATTTCATTCGTATCGATGGCTTTGTATCCATGTTAGCTCGTATCGATTAGAATGACGTGTCGCTATATTTTAGGATCGATCCACTTTTCATGCCGAGTAACCGAGTCTTCTAGTCTTACATGCTTTTGTAACAACCCGCATATTTATCGATTTTATATTTAAATATTTTATTTAAATATTTTGTCGTTAATCGGATATTGGTCCGAAAAGCTACTTTTTGCAAACGGTCAAATTAGGACTCGAGACCACTTCCATTAAGTTCGAAATGTCGTTTACAACTTTTTAAGTATAAACATTGATAGGTTTGGATTTAGTGGAATTTCACTAACTTTTCCCGCTTTGGACTTTGGGTTAGCTTAGCCATTATAACTCAAGCCCAACCCCCTCCTTCTCTTCACTCTTCATAAATTCCTACCAACTCAAGCTTTTGCATTAATGGTGATTGGAAAGAGAAATTAAAACTCTAAAAGCTAAGTCTTCATTGCTAATTCAACATCAACTCCAAAACTCAAGTGAAGGCATTGATTCAAGCTAGTGGTTGACCCTTGCATAGCATTTCAAGCTTCATCTTCATCCATTTTAGTGAAAAGGTGAGATTTTTATCTCACAAATCTAGCCTATAACTATCTTGGACTGTTGGGAATGAATCCCTATCATGTTTGCATGTACATTTGCATTTGGTTTGGATTGGATTGGCAAAAACCCCAAATTTTAGTGTTTTTGGTAAAAAAAACTGCACTTAGGTCGTTCTGCCTATGCTAGGTCGTTCGTGTGGAAAAGTCTCGACCTCAAAATAGCTCGTTTCCGACCTTAAAATGGCCTACAACGTTAGGTCGCTCGGCACTTGGAATTAGGTCGTAGGTCGTTTGGTTTTAAGTCGCTAGGTCGTTGGACCTTAGGTCGTATGGACCTTAGGTCGTAGGTCGTTCTGGCCATTTCTAACGTCTTCGGAGTTAGGTCGTATGGACCTTAGGTCGCTAGGTCGTATGGCTTTAGGTCGCTAGGTCGTATGACCTTAGGTCGTTAGGTCGTATGGCTTTAGGTCGCTAGGTCGTATGACCTTAGGTCGTTAGGTCCTATGGCATTTTAGGTCGTGTGATCTTCTTACCTGTTAGGTCGTTGGACCTACATCCTGTTAGGTCGTTGAACCTTTAGCTCGTAGGTCGCTAGGCCTTATCTCCTTAGGTCGCGTGACCCGTCTTCTTTAAACCACTAGGTCGCTAGACCACGTTTCCAATTAGGTCGCAAGACCTTGTAAACCGTTAGGTCGCGTGACCTATATTCCGTAGGTCGTTGACCCACTTAAGTCGCTGTCCCTCATAGGTCGCGTTTTCTGCTTAGGTCGCTAGGTCGCATGCCTTTAGGTCGCATTCCTTTATTAGGTCGCGTGTCTCTGTTAGGTCGTTGACCTCCTTAACTCGCATGACCTAACCCGTAGGTCGTTGGACCTCGATTATATTTAAGTCGCTGCTTCTTATAGGTCGCCCGGCCCCTTATTTTCTTTAGGTCATTTGAGTGATAGGTCGCGAACCCATTTTAGGTCGCATGACCTTTACTCTTTAGGTCGCTGGACCACTAGGTCGTGCCCCTTTAATCACTAGGTCGTACCGTTTTTGGACGGGGAGCTGTCCCGCACCCCGCATCCCGCCAGGGGCGCTGCCCCCTAGACCCCCGCGACCTGACCGGGCAGGTCGAATCCTATAGCAGGGGCGTTGCCCCCGCACCCCCACCTTGGGGGGTTGCCCCCCTCCCCCGGTGAACCCCTCCTCCGTAGAGGATCTTATCTGAAAAACATTCAACAGAACTTGCTTTGTTGAGATGCTGAGTTGACCATTCTTCGAGACAAACTATCTTGGGCTTCTCGGTCGATTTTATGGATTTTTGAATATCTATTTCGATGGATTCTTTACCGGTTTCTTTGGATTTTATTCACGTCTTCGAATGTGAATTTTTATGATTGATTGTTTCTACAATCACTTCTATGATTTGTCACTTTAAAATATAAAGGTTTTCAATACTAGTAGAAAATATCAAAACTCTTTCATCAAAACAATTTTAACTCTATTCTACTACAAAGCTTTTTCCTTAAACCGTTTTCCAATCTATTAGTATATACAAACTTTAACCTCACTCGTATGAGAAATCTAATTAAATGACTTAGTAAAACAAGTGGTATGAAACGCTTGCGTTTACTTCGTTGGTTAATTCTTGGACTTGTGCGATTGAATCTTTTGTGATAATTTTCTAGTGAAGATCTACAGTTTGTTCGTAAATATTTAAGTTAAGCAAGTGGTTATGAGACACGAAGCTAAACTTTTATATTTACTAACTTAGTGTAATTGACACTTCTTGATGATCACGACGATCATTTTTGTGTTTTAGACTTGCAACTGTGCGATGTCTCTTTGTCTGTGAGGGAGACTAGACCCCGCTCTTGTGATGTTTCGCCATCGCATTTGTGTGATGTTTCGCCATCACATATGTGGGGTAGCGCCCCACGGTCTTCGGGCCATTCGTGTGTCAAAATTAATGGCTTGCAACCATGAGATAGCGTCTCGCTTTGTGTTACACGTGTAGGTGAGTTTTCATACTCCCATTTTGTGAGTTTTCATGCTCCTATATTGTGATTTCTGTATTTCTTGTGTAGTCTTCTGGAATTTGTGCTTCACCTATTTTCATGACTTTCATTGTTATGATTTTCCAGCTTTTATGTTTAGGTGAATTTGGATCTTTTAGAAGATTCTTTTGATATTGTTTGATCTCTTGATGATCTTCATTTACATGCTTATCATAGTATGTCTTTATGGTTACTATATGTTCTTACCATATCTATTGTTTATATCATGTTATCTGATATTTATAGCTAGACTGATCCGTTTATTATTTTCTTATAAATAATACTCGGGTCAGACCGAGATGCTACAGGTGCTTCTGCTTGACTTCTCCCCTAGGAATTTACTACTCTGACTTTTGGCTGACCATTTAGATTAGCAGTTTTTGTCGTTTACACTTGAGATATAGACTCATAGTTGTATTCTTTTGTATAGCACGTGCTGCTATTCTTTTGTATTATTGTGGATCTTTTTGACCACTACTCTGATGTACACTTTCATGTGTTAGTTATATATTCATATCTTCTTCCGCCTTTGTGATATGGATGTCTGTGTCTGATTTGTGTTATGCTTATTTCTATGTTTGTTTCCGAAGATTATTTATAGCCACCGTGTGATAAGAAATCACATGGATGGTCGCTCCTCAACAGCCTTATTCTCCGTGCTAGTTGACAGCACTACACCGTAGTGTTCTTGGCTAGCGTGGGTATAGATGTGGGGCGTCACAGCTTGGTATCAAAGCCAAACTTCGGAACAATGTAGAATAACTTAACAAGGATCATCGTCCTAAGTCCAGCTTAGGAGTCGTACCTTAGGATTAATTCGAGTCTTCGTACCGATTCATCCTATTTTTATTATGATTCTTTGTTCCACTTATCAAGGTTTCTTGATATATCTTTTAGTGAATAACCTTTTTCTTCTCCTTCTTTCTTAAGGAAGAAAAATGGTTAGACCTGGACGTCCCCGTGCCGGTCAATCTACTGCAACTCCCCAAGATGGAGTTTTTATGACTACCCAGCAACTTCTTGACCTTGTCACGAATGCTCAAGCAGCTAGTTCTAATCCGGAACCTACTCACCCTAAATCTGGGTTTGCACGTTTGTGCAATGATTACACCAACTTGGGTGGGAAGCAATTTAAAGGCACTGAAACTATCATCGAGGTCCAAGCTTGGCTCAGAACGTGCGATAGAATCTTCTCTCGCATGAACCTCACTGACCTCCATCGAGTCCAGGTGGCTTCCAGTATGCTCCAAGGAAGAGCATTGGATTGGTATGAGCTGTTAATCTCAGAAATTGATGAAGCGGATCTCTCCTAGGAGCACTTCCGGGAACGCTTCGAATCGAAATTTGTGCCCGAGGCTGAAAAGGTAACTTTGGCTCGGAGATTTATTGACCTTGTTCAAGGTCAGTCTTCTGTGGCGGACTACGTTGCATCATTCGAATCCCTTTCCAAATATGGGGTCGAATATATAAATACTCCACTGAAGAAGAACCAGAGGTTCGTTTATGGCTTAAATAAGAATCTTAAGAAGCCACTACTCCTGAAACTAGAAGTTACATTTGATCAACTCGTCAATATCGCTCTTCGTCTTGAAGAGGCCGATAGAGAGAGTGATGTTGAAGTGGTTGGCGCTAAACCAAACTTCAACAACAAAAAGAGGCCTAACAAATTTAAAGGTTCTTATCCCAACAAAAAGGTTAAGCAAGCAACTTCGGCTGCAAAAACACCTCCCTCTAGTAGCGGGAAATGCTATAACTGTGGTTCTAAGGACCACTTTGCAAACAAGTGTTCGAAGCCCAAAAGCTGTCGCTATTGCAAGAGCTCGGAACATTATATACATATGTGCCCCACACTAAAAGGCAGGAAAGAGGGAAGGTTAAACGTTGCTCAAGCCCCTGGCAACACATCTCGTGGCCAAGGTATTTCTCATTCCATTCTTGATGGTATTATTTTATTTCATGATCAACCTATTAGAGTTCTCTTTGATACGGGTGCATCCCATTCTTCTATATCAAAGGAACTAGTAGACACTATTTCCTTAAGTGTTACTGCATTAATGACTTCTTTGAAAATTGAGAATCCTGTTGGTGGATCCGCAACTCTTAGTTTGCTTTGTAAAGATGTGGAGATTATTTTATGTGATTTTTCTTTCGTAGCCGATTTGCATGTCATGCGTTACTTAGGCTTTGGAATAATTTTGGGAATGGATTGACTTAACTGTTATCAAGCCCATATCCTATGTCCTGAGCGGACTATTCATCTCCGACATCCACTATCTGTTAATCAGATTTCTGTTAATCTTAAAGATTCAGAATCCTGTTTGATTGCATCCTTATATACTTTAAATCCTCCTGATGACGATGATGACGATGAGGATGATATTATTTCTCGTATCCACGTTGTTCGTGAATTTTCCGACATATTCGAGCCCGTTGTAGGTCTACCACCTAAGCGAGCAATTGAGTTCAAAATTAACCTTATTCCTGGAGCTCAACCTATTACTCGTCCTCCTTATCGCATGTCTAATAAGGAAAATGCAGAGATGCGCAAACAATTATCCGAATTGGAGACGAAGCAATTTATTCGCTCTAGTTCCTCTCCTTGGGGAGCTTCGGCTATTTTCGTAAAGAAATCCAATGGTACTCTTAGGATCTGCGTTGATTATCGCAAGCTTAACGATCTTACTATTAAAAATAAATATCCTTTACCTCGGATTGATGATCTATTCGATCAGCTTAGTGGTGCTAAGGTCTTTTCACAATTGGACTTGGCTGCCGGTTTCCATCAGCTTCGTATCGCAAAGGATAGCATTCCTTTGACATCATTCCGTACTCGATATGGATCTTATGAATGGCTTGTTATGCCATTTGGGTTAACGAATGCTCCAGCTTATTTCGTTGACCTCATGAATCGAGTTTTCAAAGATTTCCTCGATCGGTTTGTTCTCATCTTCATTGATGATATCCTTGTGTATTCTAAAACTGAGGAGGAGCATGAAAAGCATCTTCGGATTGTATTGGAAACTCTTAGGAGTAATCAATTAAAGGCGAAATTTTTTGAATGCCACTTTTGGCAATCTCGTGTGAAGTTTCTCGGTCATATTATTTTCGAATCCGGAATTTCCGTGGATCCTTCAAAGATTGAAGCGATTCAAGATTGGAAGAGACCGGAGAGTGTGACAGAGATTCGTAGTTTTCTCGGATTGGCGGGTTATTACCGTCGTTTCATTAAAGACTTTTCTAAGATTGCCGTGCCTCTTACTGGCTTGACTAAGAAGGGAGTTAAATACATTTGGTCGGACAAATGTGAAGCCTCTTTTCAGAAATTGAAAGAACTCCTTTCCGATGCTCATATTCTTGTTATTCCCGAAGGGAATCAAGATTTTGTTGTTTATACTGATGCTAGTCATGTTGGTTTGGGTGCCGTTCTTATGCAAAAAGAATGTGTTATTGCTTATGCTTCTAGGCAATTGAAGCCGGCCGAGACTAGATATGCCACACATGATTTAGAACTCGCGGCTATTGTTTTCGCCCTTCGAATTTGGCGTCATTATCTATTGGGAGAGAAATTTATTCTTTACATGGACCATAAGTCTTTGAAATATTTATTTTCTCAAAAGGAACTTAATTTGCGCCAACAACGTTGGCTCGAGTTCCTTGCACCTTATAATCTTGATATTCTTTATACCCCCGGTAAGGGTAATCGTGTCGCCGATGCTCTTAGCCGTAAATAACAAGCAGTTGTTTCTATGATGATATCTGAATGGAACGATCTCGAGATTTTATCTACTTGTGAGATTCGAGAGCGCGTATTCGATTTATGCTCATCACTTGTTTTATGTAGCCTTAAGGCTCATCCTTCTCTTTTAGACCGCATTCTTGAAGCTCAAGGTCTAGATCCTGAGTTGGCTCTTCTTGGCCAAAATGTTAAGGATAAAATTGATATTGAAGGTTTGAAAGACTTTGATATTGATTCTCGTGGTGGCATTCAAAAATTTGATAGACTTATCGTACCAAATACTGGTGATCTTCGTAAAGATATTTTAGGAGATTCCCATCGTTCTAAATTCACCATTCATCCCGGTAGTAGTAAAATGTACGCTGATATGAAGCGACTTTATTATTGGGAGGGAATGAAATCTGATATTGCTAACTTTGTTAAGTGTTGCATGACTTGCCAACTTGTCAAGGACGAACATCAAAGGCCTGTTGGGTTATTGCAACCTTTAGAAATTCCAATTTGGAAGTGGGACCAAATTTCCATGGATTTTATAGATGGCCTTCCCCGTTCTCGTTCGGGTCATGATAGCTTATGGGTGATTGTTGATAGACTTACTAAATCCGCCCATTTTATTCCCGTTCGGTCTAACCGAACCGTTCCTCTTTTGGCTAAACTCTTTATCAAAGAAATTGTTAAATTGCATGGAGTTCCTACTTCTATTGTTAGCGATCGAGATCCATTGTTTACTAGTGGATTTTGGAAGAGTCTTCAAAAAGCTTTAGGAACGAAGCTTAATTTTAGCACTACTTATCACCCCCAGTCCGATGGACAAACCGAGCGTGTGAATCAAACTCTTGAAGATCTTCTTCGTGCTTGTGTGCTCGATTTTGGTGGAAGTTGGGAAGACCATATTTCACTTTTTGAATTTTCCTATAATAATAGCTTTCAATCTAGTATTGGTATGGCACCTTTCGAGGCACTCTATGGAAGGCCATGCCGATCTCCTTCTTGTTGGCTTGAGGCCGATGAGAAGCTGGTTTTAGGTCCAGACTTTATTCGCGATTCCACAGAGAAGATTGAACTTATTCGACAGAGGATGAAAGAAGCCCATAGTAGACAAAAATCCTATGCCGATAATCGAAGAAGGAAGTTAGAATTTTCTGTTGGAGATCTTGTTTTTATTCGTGTTTCACCTATGAAAGGTGTTGTACGTTTCATTCGGTCGGGAAAGTTAGCGCCTCGATATATTGGGCCATTTCCTATCACTAAACGTATTGGTTCCGTGGCTTATCTTCTTTCATTACCGGCTCAGTTTTCTACCATGCATGACGTGTTTCACGTTTCTCAATTACGGAAATTCCTTCGAGATTCCGATTCTATTCTTGAGCCTGGTATTGTGGAAGAAATTGAAGTTTCGCCAAATTTAACTTATAAGCAGCAACCTATTCGAATAATTGCTTCGGAGGTCAAGCGACTTCGAAATAAAGATGTTCCGCTTGTGAAGGTTCAATGGTCCTCAAATCCTAAGGATTTCTCTTGGGAATCCAGAGAATTCATCGAGCGAACACATCCGGACTTGCTTACTCCTGCTCTTTGAGGTGAACTCCTATTTCAAATTTCTTTTGTGTTAATATGCTTCTATGGTTGTTACTTGTTATTTCCATCTTATATATTGCGAGGACGCAATTTCTTTAAGGAGGGGAGTCTGTAACAACCCGCATATTTATCGATTTTATATTTAAATATTTTATTTAAATATTTCGTCGTTAATCGGATATTGGTCCGAAAACTACTTTTTGCAAACGGTCAAATTAGGACTCGAGACCACTTCCATTGAGTTCGAAATGCCGTTTGCAACTTTTTAAGTATAAACATTGATAGGTTTGGAGTTAGTGGAATTTCACTAACTTTTCCCGCTTTGGACTTTGGGTTAGCTTAACCATTATAACTCAAGCCCAACCCCCTCCTTCTCTTCACTCTTCATAAATTCCTACCAACTCAAGCTTTTACATTAATGGTGAGTGGAAAGAGAAATTAAAACTCCAAAAGCTAAGTCTTCATTGCTAATCCAACATCAACTCCAAAACTCAAGTGAAGGCATTGATTCAAGCTAGTGGTTGCCCCTTGCATAGCATTTCAAGCTTCATCTTCATCCATTTTAGTGAAAAGGTGAGATTTTTATCTCACAAATCTAGCCTATAACTATCTTGGACTGTTGGGAATGAATCTGTATCATGTTTGCATGTACATTTGCATTTGGTTTGGATTGGATTGGCGAAAAACCACAAATTTTAGTGTTTTTGGTAAAAAAAAACTGCACTTAGGTCGTTCTGCCTATGCTAGGTCGTTCGCGTGGAAAAGTCTCGGCCTCAACTCGTTTCCGACCTTAAAATGGCCTACAACGTTAGGTCGCTCGGCATTCGGAATTAGGTCGTAGGTCATTTGGTTTTAGGTCGCTAGGTCGTTGGGCTTTAGGTCGTATGGACCTTAGGTCGTAGGTCGTTCTGGCCATTTCTAACATCTTCGGAGTTAGGTCGTATGGACCTTAGGTTGCTAGGTCGTATAGCTTTAGGTCGCTAGGTCGTATGACCTTAGGTCGTTAGGTCCTATGGCTTTAGGTCGCTAGGTCGTATGACCTTAGGTCGTTAGGTCCTATGGCATTTTAGGTCGTGTGATCTTCTTACCTGTTAGATCGTTGGACCTACATCCTGTTAGGTCGTTGAACCTTTAGCTCGTAGGTCGCTAGGCCTTATCTCCTTAGGTCGCGTGACCCATCTTCTTTAAACCACTAGGTCGCTAGACCACGTTTCCAGTTAGGTCGCAAGACCTTGTAAACCGTTAGGTCGCGTGACCTATATTCCGTAGGTCGTTGACCCACTTAAGTCGTTGTCCCTCATAGGTCGCGTTTCCTGCTTAGGTCGCTAGGTCGCGTGCCTTTAGGTCGCATTCCTTTATTAGGCCGCGTGTCTCTGTTAGGTCGTTGACCTCCTTAACTCGCATGACCTAACCCGTAGGTCGTTAGACCTCGATTCTATTTAAGTCGCTGCTTCTTATAGGTCGCTCGGCCCCTTATTTTCTTTAGGCCGTTTGAGTGATAGGCCGCGAACCCATTTTAGGTCGCATGACCTTTACCCTTTAGGTCGCTGGACCACTAGGTCGTGCCCCTTTAATCACTAGGTCGTACCGTTTTTGGACGGGGCGCTGCCCCGCACCGCGCCGGGGGCGCTGCCCCCTGGATCCCCGCGACCTGACCGGGCAGGTCGAACCACATAGCAGGGGCGTTGCCCCCGCACCCCCACCTTGGGGGTTGCCACCCCCCTGAACACCCCCCTCCGTAGGGGATCTTATCTGAAAAATATTCAACAGAACTTGCTTTGTTGAGATGCTGAGTTGACCATTCTTCGAGACAAACTATCTTGGGCTTCTCGGTCGATTTTATGGATTTTTGAATATCTATTTCGATGGATTCTTTATCGGTTTCTTTGGATTTTATTCACGTTTTCGAGTGTGAATTTTTATGATTGATTGTTTCTACAATCACTTCTATGATTTGTCACTTTAAAATATAAAGGTTTTCAATACTAGTAGTAAATATCAAAACTCTTTCATCAAAACAATTTTAACTCTATTCTACTACACAGCTTTTTCCTTAAACCGTTTTCCAATCTATTAGTATATACAAACCTTTATCTCACTCGTATGAGAAATCTAATTAAACGACTTAGTAAAACAAGTGGTATGAAACGCTTGCGTTTACTTCGTTGGTTAATTCTTGGACTTAGTGTAATTGACACTTCTTGATGATCACGACGATCATTTTTGTGTTTTAGACTAGCAACTGTGCGATGTCTCTTTGTCTGCGAGGGAGACTAGACCCCGCTCTTGTGATGTTTCGCCATCGCATTTGTGTGATGTTTCGCCATCACATATGTGGGGTAGCTCCCCACGGTCTTCGGGCCATTCGTGTGTCAAAATTAATGGCTTGCAACCATGAGATAGCGTCTCGCTTTGTGTTACACGTGTAGGTAAGTTTTCATACTCCCATTTTGTGAGTTTTCATGCTCCTATATTGTGGTTTCTGGATTTCTTGTGTAGTCTTCTGGAATTTGTGCTTCACCTATTTTCATGACTTTCATTGTTATGATTTTCCAACTTTTATGTTTAGGTGAATTTGGATCTTTTAGAAGATTCTTTTGATATTGTTTGATCTCTTGATGATCTTCATTTACATGCTTATCATAGTATGTCTTTATGGTTACTATATGTTCTTGCCATATCTATTATTTATATCATGTTATCTGATATTTATAGCTAGACTGATCCGTTTATTATTTTCTTATAAATAATACTCGGGTCAGACCGAGATGTTACAGGTGCTTCTGCTCGACTTCTCCCCCAGGGATTTACTACTCTGACTTTTGGCTGACCATTGAGATTAGCGGTTTTTGTCGTTTACACTTGAGATGTATACTCATAGTTGTATCTTTTGTATAGCACGTGCTGCTATTCTTTTGTATTATTGTGGATCTTTTTGACCACTACTCTGATGTACACTTTCATGTGTTAGTTATATATTCATATCTTCTTCCGCCTTTGTGATATGGATGTCTGTGACTGATTTGTGTTATGCTTATTTCTATGTTTGTTTCCGAAGATTATTTATAGCCACTGTGTGATAAGAAATCACATGGATGGTCGCACCTCAACAGCCTTATTCTCCGTGCTAGTTGACAGCACTACACCGTAGTGTTCTTGGCTAGCGTGGGTATAGAGGTGGGGCGTCACAGCTTTGTTCGTATCGATCTGGAGTATTCCTTTCGTATCGATGGTTTGCACTTCTTCATACCGATGATTTGTAACCGCTTCGTATCGATACAAACCCATGCACAGTTTTGGCTGAATCCTGGTTGTTCCATGCTCCCGATCCCTATTCCCAGCACTTCCTACAGTTGCGTTCTCTTTATTCTACACTTTAGCTTGCCCAATCTGCTGGAGTAGGTTCTGCATTATATCCTCCTACCTTTTCAGTATCCCTTCCTGCATAGCTTCCATCGTCATCTCCATCTCATCTCTGATGATGAAGACTGAAGTATGATTAGCCCCTGAGGATGCCTCCTGGCTTCCTTCATGTCAACTCCTTTCCGCTTTTTGTCTCCTTATTGATTGCTTCGTCGTTAGCTTTCCAGATCCAAGTCTTTAAGCATTTAGATCCAAAATCTAAGTTGTAGAGTCTTTGAATGCTTGCTTTCTCAGTGAAAGCTCTAAAATATTTACGCCAAAATTGGCCACAAACACCCAATTGCAGATGAAAGCACTAAATCACAATCACAGATCACATATAGATTATATGTAGTAGAATTAATATGAAGAAACTCCAAAAATTAAAAGAAAAGCTGTAGAAAGAATTTTTTTATAGTGGTTCGGCATTGTAGCCTAAGTCCACTTTGAAGGATTTGTTGTTTATTAATGATTCTCAACTAATTTATAAGATTACAATCGATAATATCCAAGTTACAATGGAGTTCGGTAGAGTAACGGCACAGAAGAGCCAAAAAAGTCCATTTTCTAGATGCATAGGCCTGCTATTTATAGAAGCAATCTGAAAATATCTTGCCTAAATCTCGGAATCCTCCTTCTCACACGTGGGTGGGCCCATGTGATCGATCCGGGCTGGTTTGGGATCGATCGCCATATATTTGTATCAATCAAAAAATGATCCAACGATGATGGAATCGATCATGACCGCTCCTCTGGTGGTATGCAAGCTGTAGTGAAAATTTGGTAGGATTTGGACTTGTAGATTTTGAGTTATGATCGATCCAAGTTTGGATTTGTAAAAGGCTGCTGAATTTGTATCGATCCCATTCGTATCGATGGCTTCGTATCGATCAGAATGACATGTAGTTATATTCTAGGATTGATCCACTTTTCATGCCGAGTGATCGAGTTTTCCAGTCTTACATGCTTTGTTCATATCGATCTGGAGTATTCCTTTCGTATCGATGGTTTGCACTTCTTCGTACCGATGCTTTGTAACCGCTTCGTATTGGTACGAACCCATGCATTTCATATCGATGACTTGGATGTCGTTTCGTATCGATCATTCCACACATCCTTAGTATCGATGATTTTAGTGGCATGTTTCGTATCAATCGTTGGCCTATCGATATGAATTGAGTTGATGAGGAGACCGATACGAAGTACATATTGACGAGATGGATACGTAGCATTGCTTGTTGATGGATACGAAGTGAAGCGATCATGATGGATACGAGCCGATGCTTACCTGATGGATACGAACCAATACTTACCTGATGGATACGAACCGATGCTCACCTGATGGATAAGAACCGATGCTCACCCGATGGATACGAACCGATGCTCGCCCGATGGATATGAACTGATGCTCACCTGATGGATACGAACCGATGTATACGAAACAGATGTGTTTCACGTGAGACTTGATCGATCCATAACTTGAGCATATGAATTACGATTGACTTGAAATTTGGAATGTCGGCTCTCATAGCTTTGCTTGTCGTGTCTTGTCAATTGTAGCTCGATCCGGGCTCAGATCAAATTTTCCGGTGTCCATAGGAACCTGTGTATAACTGATCTTGGGGAAAGATTGTCTTTGATTTCCAGCCAATTCCTTGGTGTCACGACCTTGCCAAAAGGTGGGAGAACAACAATACTGGGGGTTTTAGATTTATTTTGTACTATTGCCTTGCTTCTCTAAGAAGATCTTCGCCATCTACTATTCGTGCTTGCATTTCTACTCATACACCCAAAGTTGGAAAAAGATTTAGTAGGAATATCTTATTAGTAAGCATTAAAAGAAGTCCTCAACTGAAACTTAAAGCTTCTTTGTCTTATGCATGAGTGTTGATGGTTATTTGGGAGAGTTATTACGGTGTTTGTTATTTTGGTGACTGTATGTGACTTGAGTAGATGCGGTATGTTATTTTGAGGTTTTTATCAGGTATGGTTGTTGAGGTTGAGGTTGTGGGAGTTGTTATAGAAGGTTTCTCATTGCTTGGAGACATTTCAAATTTTTTATTCTTGTTAGTGTAGTTTTTTTAGGGAGAGTCTTTAGTTTTTTAGGCTTTTGGGAGGGATTTATCATTTTTTTTCTTATTGTATGAGGATTTTATGCTACATACCAGGCTTGTTGGCAGCTCCTTTACTATTGGTGATACATATATGTACATGTGTGCTCTTCTCTATTTTAGAGGATCACACATTTCTCTCAAAAAAATTAAATATCTTTAATAATCCAAAATTGTAATTTATAATTTATTGTAAATAATTCAAGCTATATATATATATCATTATATATGCTCATTTTTAATTGGTTAACTTTTAATATTAGATTAATCAAATCAATTAAGTATTAAATAAATTTTATAAATATTAAAAAAAATTCAAAATTTTAATCTTATAACCTTTATAAAATTCATTTATATTTTAAACTTTCCTTTTAAAGTTAAAATATGTAGTCAGTTTTCAAACTAAATTTGAAAATTAGTCAAAGGACTAAATCAATTTGGGCCTTCCATTTGGGTCAACCTTTTGGGCTTATTATATCACTTAGGCTAGAGCAGTAGCCATAGAAAGCAGAATATTTGATTATTCAAACTTAAGCCTAGAAAATACTTTGCTAAGACACTTTTGGATAGATATACTTAATAAATTGTCCCATATGTTGACTAATTTAGATTGCATAAGCGATTGGGCATTGATAACGTTGATGGAATCGAGCCAATTGGTAGTGGATAAGCTTTGTAAAATTCAAGAAAATCTTTACTTAGATACTTATTGGGCTTATGGAGTCTAATTTGTCATTAGATCTGATCTAATACATTCGAATAAAAACTAATTTTTTTTTACTCGTTTAAATGATAGATTTGACCAAATTTGTATTCGGTATGTTTGTGAGTATATCCAAATGTACTCAAGTGTATATGATGTAAGCACAGCTTTTCATATTGCATATATAATTAATGTATACATGTTTAGATGGTGGGATTTACACCGCAGCAGACACATTCGCCATTTATATATGCATTAGTTAACTAAAACATTGTTTACAATATATGTATATGTATATGTGTGTATAAATAATTCAAAAGTTTTTTATTTAATGCCTCAGTGAATCTAAATTGATTTGACCAAATCAACAAATTTAAATTTAAATTTTTGTTTTTAAGACATCAAATTATTTGAATTGGTAAGATAATAAAGTTAGACCTAGATTTATAAATTCAAATATATACTATATATTAATAATTTGAAACAAAAATGGAAGGAGCATAATAGAAGATGCTTGGATAGTAAAGAGAAGACTGCTATGGAATTGTTTGCTACTATAAAGGCTGAGGCGAAGGGAACTCTTGCTAACTCCACTTCTGCATTTAGCAGTAGCTCAATTGATAAGTGGGTCTAAGATGTTGTTTGTTTGTTTTGTTTGGTTGTTTTCTTTTTTGGTATTTCCTTTCTCCTTTTATTTCCTTTTACGTGTTCGTCTTCGGGGTTATAAGCTTATTAATACCTCTTTTTTATGTTTTTGTGTTAATATAACTAGAAAGGCCAGTATAATCCCCTGCTAGCTTTGCTAAAAAAATTAAAAATATAATAAAATAAAGATATTTTTTAAATATAATGTACATACACATGCATACGCACATACATACATACACACATTATCTTGCCAAAAAAACAAGCTTTCATTTTTCAATTGTTTAATGGGTATGTTTTATTTTGCAAAAAGGTTAATAATTAAAATTAAATGTGAATATAATAGTTAAACTAGCATCTTGACTTGAAATGAAAGATTAAACTTTTTTAATCAAAAAGAAAAACTTTAGTAAACAAAACTTGGATGTTAATTTATGTGGGTATATACATCAAAACGATCTCTTATAATGATATATGTATGTATGTATATATTTTGTCTTTTTGTTAAACCATGTATTGTAAATTTGTTTTCAAAATAATTATGCACACATATGTATATGCATTTCGAAATAGAAAATTAGTTATGAATCAACAAAAATTAACATTGCAATTTAACTAAATAAATATATATATTATCTGACCTTTGAATCAAGTGACATCTCGATGGATTTGGACTTCAAGATGATGAAAAGATGGATCAAGAAACTTAGGAGGTTCAGGAATGATGGATAAATAGCACACAAGATGTTTGACTAGTATTTGCATAAGGCAAATCATGATGGTACCAACATGATTGATCAGGTTGGTATCGAGTTGTTTGGCTAGGGGCCTACTTTGAAATGTAAATGGAGCCGCCTTGTACTTTGAAGAAAAATACAAAGAACCGTATATGATAAATCATGTTGGTACCGACATGATTTGGAGAAGTAATTTTTCAATAAAGATTAGAAGCCTGGGGACTTGAACAAATACAAAGAAGAATCAAAGAAGTAAGATAGCAAGAACATGTCGGTACTGACACAATCATGTCAGTACCGAGATGTTTTGACTGACGGTCACTAAAAACGTTCTTCATGACTAAATGTTCAAATCTGACTTCTTACATGTTCTTCCACGACGTAATGACTTTGGAGGAAGTATTCGATTATATATACATGTTAGCAACGAAGAAAGGATTTTTGGTGATTTTTGATTCCTATTTCAATTTTGAAAAATTTAGTTCTGCCATTTCTTTTTCTCAACTATTTCCTTGTGGGAATCCTTATATATTTGGTAAATAGTAAGGTTTAATCAAATATAATGTTGATAGGAACATAGGCAATAAAACTGAGGCCGATTAGTTTAAAAATCGTATCTTTCCTTATTTTTTTCATTTCGTTTTTGATTGATTATTCTCGTTTTCATTTGATTTGGGGCATTGTGTTAATTTTTGATGCGACATTTTCTGCGATTTCGTTAAGAAAGTTTAATCTCAGGAGTAGATCTTTGCTTTCACTTTATTTGAAGAGTCTAAAAGCTAGATTTAGAGTTTTTGTTCTGGATCTGTTGTTACTTGGTTTTGGAAAGAATATACGATCAGATCTGAAGAGAAATAGCTCTTAGAAAAGATAAGAGTGATAGTTCTGGAGTGATCGTTGAAGGAGACAATGAAGGATCTCATGAGAATAGGTGATTAACTACCAAAGTGCTCTACCAGGGTCTTCATCTCAACCGACCGAAGTAGCGACGAGAGCTGAAATGGAGAAGAAGATGCTGGACATGATGCAAAGATGCTAGAACGGCAAGAGTCTCACATGGAATTGATGAAAAGCATGCGGAAGCAATTAGCGGCGTTGGCCCAGTCCTGGCATAGTGTAGGCTAGATTTTCAGCCAACCTTTGAATTAGACTAATGTGTTGTGAAGACTAAAGGTTACTTGCTAATCACTAGGCTTGAAAATGAAAAATTAGGAATAAAGGTGAACAATTAAGTAAATGACACCAAACGTAGAGTGGTCCAGCAAATTTGCATATGTCCACTAGGAAGCACTTAAGACTAATGAGGTGCTATTCATAAGAAATTGTTGTATGGAGCACTGAATTGTGTATAATACTCAGAATTCTTATATCTTCTAACCCCTTTGAAGTGAAAATGCAAGAGATATTTATAATAATTGAGAAAATGTTGAATAAGCGAGATTGTGATGTAAAACATATGGGATAAATTGCACAGTCGTTGTTCTGGTTGTTTAGATTGATCGGAGTCCACTGTAAAGATACAAAAGGATGTGTGGCTAAGAAATATACCAATTGTCCTTCTCTACCGGTCATAGACTTGGCAGTTAATGAGCATTAAATGCCCATGGCTTGCTACAAGAGTAAAAATGTGCTTTACGTTGCTTTGCTAAAGTGCTTTGTATAGATGGATGTAGGGTTTGTCGTTTACTTTAGCATGCCTATGTGGAAATGCTTGTTGAGCTGGCTTGTTGGCTGCCGAAAATATAAAGGAAACTGAAAGTAGCTAAGGACCAAGCTGGAGAGATGACATTAGGCCAGATGCAAGATGACAAGGAGGGCTGCATGGGACAAGTCGGAGGCGATTACCTGAAGTTGTGCCAAGGATGGGCCATGCTTGAGCTAAACTTGTCAGATATGTTGTGTGTCGAGGCAACCTAGAGTAGTGTCGATCGGTAGCTTAAGTGAAATTGAGTAGATAGGTGGACCTGGAGATGGATTGAAAGTGGGTCGGCATAAAAATCCAGTCGACATTGAGCTGGGTTGAAGTGGCCAGGCAGGGCTTTACTTGGCTTTGTTCTCATCTCAGTAATAGGATGCTTAACGATAAGGCATTTGATCCTCATCTTGATGCTTTGATGAGTAGATAATTTGAAGTGGATATTTGGTAGGTGAATTAATTAATAAAAGATTAATTAAAAGGGCCTAGTGATTGTTATGGTGCTGAATATTTATTTGCTTGTTCGATAGTTAAATAACCGACTATCAAATTTGGCCAAAATTTTAGTTCCTCGACTTGATGTGGGAACCATATAGTCGTACACTTAGTACGTAGCCTTCTGTGTAGGCTTGATTATCGTTTTTGTTGAGGATGATGATTCGTATAGTGTGGAGTATTACTTCAATCTATCGAGCTTCCTTCTTTGCCCGAAGGACAGCAAGTTGAAAGTTGGAAACGTGATTAGGCTATGAGACATAGTTGCTATGTGAGGTTGAGAAACGCTTTTGCGTTGTTGGTGCGAAGAGACCGGGATCAGATTTATCTAAAAACCACTTCAGACCAACGTATATGCTACGATTGTGCAGGTTGGTTATTGATGATATTAATATTTTGGATTTTCATAGTGGGGGATTTCTTGTTGATCGTTTGGGGTTAAAATCCCAATATACATCTAGTAGCAGTGGTCTCTTCATTATGAAATATCCAATGTAAGGACTATTCGCTGCTAATCCTAGGGATTTCTCGATAGGATGTGGTAGGAAAGTACCTTCGGTTTGTTCTGTTCCTAGACAACCTGTATGGATGTTTGTCTGATATTGCATTGCTACAGATTACGTACATCGGTTTTGCTGATTATGTTCAGCCTGAGAGGGGGTTCTCGCATCTTGTTAGGTAGCGAACGGATGACTCTTGCCCCTATATGTCCCTAGTGTGAAAGGGTTGGTTGTAGTCGAGAGGCTGGCCGTAAAAGCAAAGCGTGGGGTATCAGTGCGAGCGACGATTGGTATTACCCAGTGGTGTGTCCCGTCACACGTGGTTTCAGAGCTTAGATTTTGTATATTCTTAAGCTTTGATGTGTATTCGGTATAGATAGGGGCAGTAGCACCCTAGAGTGAGTTTGAGTGTATTATATATATGAGCGCGTATTTGTTAGTAATATAAAAATGTTTTACATTATGTTTTCTTATCTGTTGAGTTGTTTGTAACTTCTGGTCGGTATGTGGGACGCCATGTTATCGATAAGGATTTCCACACACTTAAATGAGGCAAGTCGACATAGTATTATTTTAAACTGGGTTAATAAAATAATTTACATCGATTATATTTTATATATAAAAGAAACAATTTTTTAGAAATATTGAAGTGTAAATAAATTGATTGTTTAGTTGTTTAAAAATGTAAATATATATAAGTTAATGAAAGATGTTTGAATAATATAAATAAAAATAGCAATTGTAAAAGGATAAATTATATAAGCAAATGAATTATTAAGAATGGAATTATAATTAATATGATTTACAATTGTGAAATAATATTATATATAAGAAGTGAAACAAAATGAGTATATTTATAAATATGAGTTATATATAAAAATGGATTTAAACCTAGAATTTGTGAAATTTGAATCCTGTTGATTTTGAAAGTTGTTTTTCGAAGTTAAAGATGTTATATTATTCTAAATCTAAATAAGATAAATAAATTTAAAATGATCTTATATGAGTAAAGTAAAATAGTGAAATTATATAAGTATAGATTTGTAATTGTGATTTATAGATAAAAGGATTTCTTTAAAAGAATATAAAGCATTGAATTCACTACCGTTGTTGAAAAATAATAAGGGTGATGACTGCAGCATCATCAGTATCATTTTCGAGTTTCTATGTGATGGATTTACTACTAATAGTAAATTGAAAATTGAAGTTTTGTTGTGATAAACGAATTTGAATTTAAAATCCATGTTGTAATTGATAAAAATAAGTGAAACGAGTTTTGGACTTATAATATGAAATAATAAAATTTTAACTTGGTAAAGTAAATAAATTTGAGTTAGTTTAATAAAATATATGATTTGAAATTTAACTAAAGGAAGGTTAAATAATTTAAACTAGATTAAATAAGTTACTGAAATGGAATTTAAACTAAAGTGGTTAAGTGATTATATAACCATGAGTTGAAATTATGAAAATGTGAATGTAAGTGTACTTAGGTAAATGTTCATGGAAATTTGAATAAATAAGTTGGAAAATGGGAAAATGTAAGTAAAACCAATTGTTAAAATGGTTAAACAAATTTGTAAGTAAAACAAAATATGAATTTGAATAGTGAAATGAAATTTGACTTAAGTAAAAGTTTAATAAAATAGGATTTGAATTAAATTAGTAGTGAACTTAAGTTGTATAGTGAAAGTAAATGAAGATGAAATTTAACTTAAGTAATGTTGAATGAAGGTGATTTTTTATCGAAGTAACTTAATAAGTGAAGTGACGAATATGGTCTTGAGTTATATAATGATATTCAACTTTAATGGTAAAAGTGAATTAGTGAATAAACATGGATTAGGAAAATGTTGTTGTTAAGAAGATGTGACTATAGTGAATACTAGAATTCAACCTAAATTTAATGTTAAACCAATTGAAAGTAAAAGTGTTAAACCAAATTGAATGTAAAAGAAGTAAACTAAATTAATTTGGTAATGTTGGTTATATATTGGTTGTTAGATGGATGTTAGTTGATTGTATAGAAATTAATTGAGTATTAATGAAGTTGAAGTAATGAAATTGGAAGATAAGTAATTGAAATCAAATTGGAAGTGAAGAAAATTTAAATAGAATGGAATTTGATTTGAATTGGAAGTGAACAAATTTGAATGTGATTAGTGAATGTAAACTAATTGAATTTGAATAAATGGATGTTAGTAAATCCAATGTTAACAAATCAAATGTGATCTTAAATTGAAAACCAATTCAATGAATATTAATAAAAAGAGAATTCATGTTGATTTGGTTATGGATTGATTGGATAGATATGGTTTGTTAGATGATAGTTGGATGATAGTCATTTGATGGTTGGATTTGTTGTTTTGGTTGCATTTGTTATATTGGCATATGTTGTTGTTGTATTGGTATATGTTGTATATTGATATTATTTTCATATATACATATTTCTCATTGTTATTGAGTGTTTGGTAGGTGCAGATGACGCTTGCTTCGCATTTGATCTCGCTTTCACGCAATATTAGCCGTATATGCTCGCTAATAATATATAAGGTACATATTTCGGATTACATATCGTACTTTTATACTTTTTCCCTACGGGATGCCTCATCCTTGAAGATGAGATGCATATTTATGATATATATATATGTTGTGATCCTACTACGATCGAGACGCGCAAAGGAGACGCTGGCGAATTTTTTTGAAAATTTAAGGCGCTAGAGTTTTTTGAGAATTTTAGAAAATATTTTGATAACTAAAATTTGTATATTGAGTTAAAGTTGAAATGATATTAGTTGGTTTTGAAAAGTTAACTAAATATGGATTTGAAATTAGAAAAGTTTTTTGTAAGAAGTTTAACTAATGATTTTGGAAATTTAAATACTTAAGAGATTTGGTAAATCTAGTTATATGATTTGTTTTGAAAAGTACATGGATTTTGTGACTTTTTCTTACTCGGTAATTTCGAAGACGGAATTATTTTAAGTAGGAGAGAATGTAGGACCCAGAATTTCAGTCATTTGAAATTCGTATATTTAATTGATTTTAAATATTCACAAGTTAAATTTTATAAGCTGAATAAATTTTATTTGAATATCTAGATTTAATTGGATAATTAAATTGTTAATCAAATATTTGAAATCGCAGAAATAATTAGAGTTTGGACTTAATATGAATAAAAATAATTTCTAAAGTTGAAATAAATTCTTTGAGAATTAGAATGATGTTAGAGAACTTTTAAAATTGAATCAAAAGTTAAATTGTAGAAATTGAATATTTTAATATTTAATTAACGAGTGAAAATAGTCATTTTTCATACTGTCTCGGATTTCGACGAAATCAGCTTCATTGGATCCGTAATGTTAAATTATTATAAGATTTCAAATTTTGAGTCAATTGGATTTACGGTTTGTTCGAGGCAAGCCAAAATGCATAGAAATTTGTTTAAGCGAATTTTAAATTTAAATAATTCGATTCGAAAACCTATCCTCCAAATACGATCGAATTGGCTCCCGATATATATTCCATTTCGTTCGAAATAGGGGTAAAACATTACAAACACCAGGTGGCACGCTTCGTTTCGAGTTCTGAAAAAACAGATGAATTGTGTTGCGCAATTTTCTATATAAGGCTATATTTTTTCACTGTTTTTCACAAAACCCTATTGGGGTTAGGGTCTATCGCCATATTCGTTTTAATGGCCATAAACATCCGATTTTATTCCTCAAATATCTCACAATCTATCAACAATTATGAAAAATCACCAACTACGAAGTTGTAGAGGGTATCGAGTTCTATAATTTCGACGGCCACGATAGAAAACTACGACGCAGATCGACGGCAATCCTCGCTCAAGGGTGACATGTTCACGCACGTGATATGAGGTGGATCTAGAGCCGAACATGATCCGATTTCGAGCAAAGGTGCAAGGCACCATGGTCTTCAATACAGCGGTAAAGTTTGTCGGAGGAGCCACGATAATTAGGGTTTCGAACAGTTTCAATGGGTTCTCGCGTGCGTTGCTATCCTGTGGAAAGAAAGGCATCATGCGGCCTTGATGATGAAGCATGTAATCAACGGTCCAGATTGACTAGTGTTTGATATTAAAATAAAAATTGTAAATTATATATAGTTAAATTCGTTTAAACTTTGAAAAACCATAACTTCTTCATACGAGGTCGAAAATTGACGAAACAAGTTGCATTGGGTCCGTATTGACGAGCACTACATTATGAAGCTGCATTGGGATTTATTTGAGCTACTGAAAATTTTGGTTGAAATTAAATGCTTGTTTAATTTTAATCGAAATAAATCGCTATCGCGACGACTACAAGCAATGTGAGTACAACTCACTCTTTCTAACTCATTGATATTTTTATATAAGTGGGAATAAATATTATTTATGATGATTGATGATTGATTGGATGTTATATGATATACTGATCAGTATTTGGATATATACCTGCCTAGTGGAGCAGATGACCCTATACATTCCCATGTATGAGCGGACGACCCTTTGTACGCGCGTCTGCCTCGAAGCGGACATTGTACATATTTTCTACTATGCATATTTGTTGCAGGTGACGGGTTGGAAGGATTCGACTGGATTCCTCATCAATATTGATTTTATTTATAGATATTATGGTATATTCTGTTATCATATGATATATGATATTTTGGATGCCATGATTGATGTATTTAGTGATGTAGCAGCATTGGGCCTATTTTTGGAATTTTAAAAATATTAAAGTGATGATTTCGCTTTGAAAAGGACTTTTAAAGTGATTTTGGAGATATACATTTTATTAAATTTTTAATTGTTAAGGAATTGTAATAAATGAAAGTTAACAATTTTTATGCTATAAAAATTGTGATTTTTATGAAATATAATCAGAATGTGATTTTTGGATTATAGAGTTAATTATTTTGTGAAATAGTATAAACTGAGATTTTTGATTTATTATAAATGGTTTTTATATAAGATTTATAGAATTGAATTTTTATAAATCAAAATGGTGGGATTATAAAGGAATTTTGTAAATGTTAAAATGAGGCTATAAATGGATTTTATAAGTGAATAAGATTTATAATTTGTGAAGTTATGAAATAAATGAATTTTGTAAATAAATGATTTATAAGTTATTAACTTATAAATTGGATTTTGGCATGTAATTGAAATATACATGGAATTGGTTAATAAAGGGATTTTATAAGTTGAAGTTTTTATAAAATATAAAAGGAATTTATAAACATTGTTTTATAAATCCGAAATCAATTGAATTTGGTAAGCTAAATGTAGAAGTTTATTAAAGAAGATATATCCACGATTTTGAATAGTGGATAATCCTTTAATGAATATATAGAAGCAATGATTTGGTAAATGAACTATATCCACGATTTCGGACAGTGGATAATTCTTTAATAAATGTGTAGAAGTTTTGATTTAGATAAACGATTATATTCACGATCTTGGACAATGAATAATCTTTTGAAGTTAAATAAATGTTTTGGAAAGTGATATTATAAAATGAAGTTAAATATTTTAAATATGTTTTAAAATGTGTTAAGTATCGAAACCATGTATTTCAATATTTATTGTTGAAATAGAAGTTTTCGAGAAACAAGGAAATGACGGACTATAACAGTGTTGTTATAGTAAATGATTTTCAAAAGGAAATGTTTTTGTATAGTATTGGGGTTTATATATCTATCTAATTTTTGAATCCTTATACTAGTGATTTTTGGTTGTCGTAACGACGTTTTACACAATATTCGTTTTGACCCAAATAAATATATTAAAGAGAATGTTTTCCTTATAGAATAAAATATATACTTAATCGTGATTTAAGTATATGAAATATTTTCCAAGTGTGGAAAATAAATTTATTTGTGAATTACTTATTATTAAAGATAAGTATATGGAAATGTTTTCCAATATGAAGTGAAATGTTTTGGATTAATATCTTTTTAAAGATAATTTGAAGTGGATATTTCGCATGTGAATTAACTAATAAAAGATTAATTAAAATGGCCTATTGATTGTTATGATGCTGAATATTTTTTGTTTGTTTGATAGTTAAATAATCGACTATCAAATTTGGCCAAAATTTTAGTTCCTCGACTTAGGCGGGAACTATTTAGTCGTACACTTAGTACGTAGCCTTCTGTGTAGGCTTGATTATCGTTTGTGTTGAGGGAAGTCCAGTTCCGCAATTAATATACTGGCCTAGAGGTCCAGTTCCTCCCTATCGGTCGCCCCAGTACAGGGAGGACCGAAGGAAGGCCCGGTTCACCAGGGGCGACCATAGGCGCAATTAATATACTGGGCCCAATCATAGTCCGACATCTGAGTTTGATCAATGATTCGTATATGCGGATTATTACTCCAATCTATCGAGCTTCCTTCTTGGTCCAAAGGGTAGCAAGTTGAAAGTTTGAAACGTGATAAGTCTATGAGACTTAGTTGCTATGTGAGGTTGAGAAACGCTTTTGCATTGTTAGTGCGAAGAGACTGGGATTAGATTTATCTGAAAACCACTTCAAACCAATGTATTTGCGTGCAGGTTGGTTATTGATGATATTGATATTTTGAATTTTCATAGTGGAGGACTGCTTGTTGATCGTTTGGGGTTAAAATCCCAATGTACATCCAGTGGCAGTGGTCTCTTATTATGAAATATCCAATGCAAGGGCTATTCGCTACTAATCCTAAGGATTTCTCGACAAGATGTGGTAGGAAAGTACCTTCTGTTTGTCCTATTCTTGGAAAAATTGTATGGATGTTTGTCTGACATTGCATTTCTACAGATTACGTACATTGGTTTTTAAAAACGTACATCAGTGGTGACGGAGAAGGCAACTTTTCTTAGCTTAACACCCTCCTTGAGGCGTATGAGCTTAAGGGTTGTATTTTTATGGAAGGCAATTAGTAGTCAACTGAAATGGCCATATGGCATTCAAAGTGATGTGATTGTGATATGTGAAAGGTAATCGTTACCTTAGACCTCATCAACCGAAAATGACCAAAACAGGGTTAGATGCAGCAAGGCTAAGTGGGTCATTCCAAAGTAGGATATGATCATCCTCTTCTAGATATATCTTTACACGCTATGACATCATGTATCTGATTATTGTGGTTCGTATGCTTCGAGGGCCCTCGGTAAAGGTCGGTAATGACCAAAGGATGACATATTCGATACCATCTAGTTATATAGGTGGGCCAGTCTTGTGTTGGTAGAGGGCAGATGTTATATGCCTGAGATTACTGCCGTAAGGTAGTCCCTTCACCTGGTCATTTGTATGGAAATCTAAACCCCACTACGAGCTGCGATTTTGTTTGTAAAGGCGTAATGAATATCCTCGAAATGCAATATGGGTAACCATTTCGACTATGATTGATATTATTTGTATACACTAGACACTAGTATAATTTAAGAGGATTTGATATGAAAGAAATGATTTAGTTATCGTAAGGTAAAAACATGTCCATGTTTATGTGTGGACTTGTCTTACGAGATACTTTTGTTTTGATAAAGGAAAAGTTTGGTAATTTAATAAATTCAGTTGAGTGTGTTTCTCACGCTGGTTTACCAGACTAATCCGGACGTTCTTCCCTTTCAATGCTCGGGTCAGACCAAGTATATTTACAGGTTCAGATTTGGTGCTTTTGGAGCTTCAGCGGGAGAGTTAAGGATCTTCATTTTCGTACATCCGTATTTTTTTGATTATCCACCGCATTATTACTTAGTTGCTTTGTTGTTTATATTATGAGCAATTATGAGGACATGATATTATAACCGTTCAGACTGATAACTAGTGATTGATTGTTGAACTCTGATTGATGTTTGTATATACAGTTTGTGTTTTGAAAAGATCATTGATATGATATTATATGTTTTCCGCTGCGATGTGAGATTCAGTACTGTTCTGTTTGGTTCTATCTTCTCTCTTTCTTCTCTTTCTTGTTGAGTCACAGGTTCTATGAAGTTTTTGATTTCTGACAAAGAAATAAAGGCGATCGACAAAACACAGACATCATGGCTATAAAGAGGCACAAAAGAGCTACATATGGTACTTTAGATTATAGGTTGATTATTTGATATTGTAATAGTGATAAACTTGTTAAAATCTATCCTCAAATAATATTGCACCTCAATATAATCGATATATATATATACATTTGAATAGCATTGCACATTCATTGAGCAAATTAACAGGGACCGGTCGACCGGTAATAAATCAGGCGGTCGACCGTTTCTGTGTAAAATGCACAATGAACATGCACACATGCACATAACGACTATATATTTGAAATCCTGTCTACTGGCCATTTTTTGACCTGTCGACCGTTTTTTAAACAGAGAGGAACCTTTTCCAAAAGACACTTCTTTCTCCAATGGTTGCATCTCTTACCTTTCATCAATGATCATATCTATTAATGGCTACTGTTCACAAAGAGTTACAACCATTTTTCTCTATATAAACTCATCTAAATCATTGATTCAAGATAGATGAAAAAATATTTTTTTTACTCTAATCTCTGATCTTACTTTCTAAATACTCCTGCATTCTAAAAGCTCTCAATTATTTTAATTGCTTATTGAATCATTGAAAATATTTCATATCTTTTGATTCAATAAGTAATATACTTCCCTTAATCTTCACAAAACATCATTCACATATTTTGAGGATAAGATTATAGGAAGTTTGTACTACAAGTGACAAAACTATGTTAGCAAGAACACATACCGTCAACAAACAATTATATTCATCGTTGTTGAAGTCCTCGGTGTTGTAAGAGGCAAGTGTTGAAGTCCTCGGTGTTGTAAAAGGCAAGTGTTGAAGTCCTCGGTGTTGTAAGAGGCAAGTGTTGAAGTCCTCAGTGTATTAGAGGCGTGAAATCCCGTTCGTTTGCTCGGGTGTTGTAAACCTGTTCCTCCGGGTGAAGCGAGGTAGTTAATAGTGAAAATCCAGATAGAAGTCTGGGACTGGACGTAGGACGGTGCTCCGAACCAGTATAAAAATCTCTGGTGTAATTTTTCTAATTTTATTTACTTTGCTACTATCATCTATTTCCACATTTATATTATATTCCATATTACACGATCCGTGTGTACTATATTAGTACGTGCACTCGTACACTATCACACTTTTCATTTGGTATCAGAGCACAGTTATCATATAACCGTAACACAGTTATTTGATATATTCTTGTAATATGGCAAATAACGCAAGTACTAGCACTCAAAACACCACTTACATAGAAGGTCAATCGACACAAAGACCTCCATTTTTCATGATCTTAACTATAGTTATTAGGCAACACGTATGTCATTCTTTATGCAATCAAATAGTTATGATGCTTGGAATGCAACTCAAAAAGAAATAGTGAATCCAACAACTGATTATTCAGAATGGACTACGGCTGAGAAAACGGCAGCAGCCGTAAATGCAAAAGTAATAAATATGTTGTTTTGTGCATTAGATCAAAATGAATATAACCGTGTTAGTATCTGCACTACTGCATATCAAATTTGGCAAACGCTAAAAATCACTCATGAAGGTACTAACAAGGTTAAACAAGCCAAAATAGCCATGCTGAAAAGTCAATTTCAAAATTTCAAAATGAAACCAAATGAGACAATCAATGATATGTATTCACGGTTTCAAACTATCCACCATGCACTTATTGGCTTAGGACAAAAGTATTCTGATTTTGATGTTGTTTCAACAGTCCTACATTCTCTGATTAGTGAATAGGAAGGAAAAGTATTAGCAATTGAAGAAGCTAATGACCTTTCTGTCATGAAGCCGGATGAATTGATAGGAAATCTAATGTCCTACGAAGCTAACTTGCAGACTATAAAGGAACAAAAAGAAGAAAAGAAAAACATGGCATTCCATGCTGAAAAAGACGAAAATGAATCAGAATCTGAAGACGAAGATCTGGCATTCATAGCAAAAGGTTTCAAAAAATTCCTAAAACAGCGAAAAGCCAGTCGTTATAACAGAAAGAAATCTGGATCGAATAAACCAACATCATCCTCTATAGAATGTTTCAACTGCCACAAAAAGGGGCACATGCAGAAGGATTGTCCAGAACAAAAGAAGAAGTCAGAAAATGACAAATTCAAATATAAGAAGGACAAGTCAAAGAAACGAGCCTTCTCGGTAACATGGGATGATTCAGACTCATCTTCATCAAAAAGTGAAAGTGATTCGGAGAATGAACAAGCTAATGTATGTTTCATGGCAACAGAAGATGAGGTACAAATTCCTACATTCTATGAAATGCTTGATATTAATGATGAATTGATAGTCAAATATAAAGACATAAAACGACAGCTAAAAGAAGCCAAAGCAGATTTGAGTAGAGCAGAATTTGAACGAGATATGTTAAAAGACGAGAAGAAAATATTAGAAGAAGAACTTGAAAATTTTCAAGAATCATCATCTAATGTTGACTCTCAGTTAGTTCTTTTGAGTCAAGAAATTGAAACTCAAAATGAGAAAAATGATGCTCTCACTACTAAAAATCATGAGCTTGAGGCAAAAGTCAAAATTCTGGACCTAGAAAAGGCTAGTTTACAAACTAAGTTAGATAACATTACTCAAAATGTTTCCAATTTTAACAAAGGTCGAGAAAATTTGACAAAAATCATTGAAATTTCACAATCTATTTCGGATAAACAAGGTTTGGGATATAACAAACAAGAAACCAAGAAACATCTTAGAAATAAAAGGAAGAAGAAAGTACAAAAAATTGAAGCTAAGAAAAATCTTAGTTTACTATACTCCAAACAAAAACCAGTTGTGAAATTTCAAAAGAAAAATATCAAGACTATCAAAATATGGGTTCCTAAAACAAATAACAATTTGATTAGGAACAAATATATTCAGAATTTCATGAATACTTTGCATCATAATACTAATTATGTATATAAAGGGGATACCAGACCCGTATGGGTTTGGACTCCTAAGACCTAACTCTTAGGACCCCATAAAAAGTGGGTACCATGGACTTAATTTTATTTTTTGCAGGTCCCACTTAAGAAAAGAGGAAAGTGGATATTGAACAGTGGTTGCTCGAAGCACATGACTGGAAACAAGAGCTTATTAACAAATATTACATACTCAGATGGTGGCTCCGTCACTTTTGGAGATAATTCAAAAGGCTATATCATCGGCAAAGGCGATGTGAGCAATTACGGTACATCTAACTTACCTCTTATTACTAATGTCATGCTAGTTAGAAATTTAAAACACAATTTATTTAGTATTAGTCAGTTATGTGACAAGGGTTTTACAATTTCCTTTTCAAATAATAAGTGTAGTATTTTAGATAAAGACCATAATTTAGTTTTCGAAGGTTATAGAGACAGAAATATATATATTCTAAATATGAATATTAATCATAATTCAGATATGTGTCTTGTGGCTAATGATAATGATCCATGGCTATGGCACAAACGCTTTTGCCATATAAACTTTAGAACTATTGACAAGCTAGCCAAAAACAATCTAGTTAGAGGACTATCCAAAATGAGTTTTAAGGTTAACAACATTTATGATGCATGTCAATTAGGAAAATTGACCAAATCATCTTTTAAATCCAAGAAAGTCAGATCAACATTACAACCACTTGAGTTACTACACATGGATTTATTTGGACCTACTAGGGTTCAGTCAAAAAATCACAGTCGATATGTGCTTGTAATTGTTGATGATTTCTCTCATTACACATGGACAATTTTCTTAAAAAATAAAAGTGACACTTTCGATCATTTCAAATCTTTCGTCAAAAGAATTCAAAAATCAAAAGGGATTAAAGTTAAAAATATAAGAAGTAATCATGGCGGAGAGTTTGAAAATAATGAATTTGAACATTTTTGTATAAAGAAAGGTATATATCATAATTTTCCGTTTTCCAGAACTCCACAACAGAACAGAGTTGTAGAACGGAAGAACCGAACTTTACAAGAATGTGCAAGAACATTATTGAATGGAACCACCTTACCAAAACATTTTTGGGCAGAAGCCGTCGCAACTGCCTGTTATGTTTTAAATCGTGTGTCCATAAGACCTCTTACCAAGAATACTCCTTATGAATTATTTAACAAAAGAAAGCCTAAAATCTCGTACTTCAAAGTTTTTGGTTCCAAGTGTTTTATTTTAAATACGAAAGACCATCTTGGCAAATTCGATCCAAAAGCCGATGAAGGAATATTTGTCGGTTATTCGGAACGAAGTAAGGCCTATCGTATATTTAATAAACGAACAAAACTATTGAAGAATCACTTCATGTCTCTTTTGATGAATTCTATCAGCATCCTCACACTATATCAGATGATGACGAATCAATAGTCACTGACAATCCAATTATCACGAATATTGATTCTGACTCGGAAATAATTATTGAGAATATTCCTCAAATATGTGAGTTACAATCACCATCAAGGATATTAAGAGACCATCCGGCCCAAAATATAATCGGTGAAGTAACATCACATGTCAGAACAAGGAGTCAACTCAATCAAATGGGTCATGTCGCTTTTCTATCAAATATCGAACCTAAGAATCCAAAAGAAGCTGCTACAGACGCTTACTGGATCATTGCCATGCAGGAAGAACTAAATCAGTTCGAGCGCAATGACGTTTGGGAACTTGTTCCAAGACCAACTGATCAGTCAGTTATTGGTACTAAATGGGTCTATAAAAATAAGGCTGACGAACAAGGAAATATCACCAAAAATAAAGCAAGATTAGTAGCACAAGGGTATAATCAGGAAGAAGGTATCGATTATGAAGAAACTTATGCACCAGTTGCTCGACTAGAAGCTATTAGAATCCTATTATCTTTTGCTTGTCACCATAATTTCAAACTTTATCAGATGGATGTCAAAAGTGCTTTTCTCAATGGATTTATCAAAGAGAATGTCTATGTCGAACAACCTCCTTTGTTCGTACATGAAAAATATCCTGACCATGTGTTCAAACTTAAGAAAGCTCTGTATGGTTTAAAACAAGCACCTCGTGCTTGGTATGAACGATTACGTAGCTATCTTATTAACTCAGGATTTCAAATAGGCAAAGTCGATCAAACTTTGTTTATTAAACATTCTCAAAAGGATATTCTAGTTATCCAGATATATGTAGACGACATCATCTTTGGTTCAACAAACGATAAACTCTGCAAGGAATTTGCAAGTATTATGACCAAAGAGTTCGAAATGTCTCATATGGGAGAACTGTCATATTTTCTTGGACTTCAAATCAAACAACTTCCGAGTGGTATCTTTATCAATCAAGAAAAATATTGCGGAAATCTTATCAAACGCTTCGGATTAGAAAATACATCTGGTAAACCAACTCCTATGAGTACAACTACACATCTTGAAAAAGATGAAAATGGTAAGAGTGTTAACCAGAAATTATATCGAAGCATGATTGGTTCTCTTCTTTATCTTACAGCTAGTCGTCCAGATATAATGATGAGTGTTTGTCTATGTGCATGCTTTCAAGCAGATCCAAAGGAATCACATCTACGAGTAGTGAAATGTATAATTTGTTATCTTAATAATACCAAAGATTTCGGTCTTTTTTATCCAAAAGGATGTCCATTTGAATTAGTATCATATAGTGATGCTGATTTTGGCGGCTCGCGAACGGATAGAAAAAGTACAAGTGGTACGTGCCATTTTATTGGAAAATCACTTGTCTCTTGGTTTAGTAAGAAACAAAATTGTGTTTCACTATCAACATGTGAAGCTGAATATATATCAGCAGCTCTCGCTTGTACTCAAGTACTATATATGCAACAAACACTTCAAGATTTTGATATTCATTTATCAAATTCTATTATATACTGTGATAACACAAGTGCTATAAATCTCTCTAAGAATCCAATGAATCATTCTAGAACCAAACACATTGATATCCGTCATCATTTCCTTAGAGATAATATTGAAAAAGGATATATATGTCCTTAATATGTCCAAACTGATAATCAATTAGCGGACATTTTTACTAAGCCTCTGCTCGAATCTAGTTTATTAGATTACGAAGAGAGCTTGGTTTAATTTCAAGAAAAGATCTTGACTAGTAATTACTAATGATTGTCTTTTCCTTTGGTTATATTTTAACTATAGCATTTTTTCTAAGAAAAGCTATTTATTTTCTTTAAATAAGAGCCTTTGCTTGCTTTCACGGTCAAATTTCTTTATTCACTCTCATCCACAGGCTTATGTATAAGGAATTTCTTTATAAGCTTGTCAAAATTTCTCTCTTTATTCATCTTTTCTTATCTGAGCATAAGGCTCTATACATAATTTTCTATGGCCCACATTTGTGATGAGTGTGCTCAAAAATCACACATTTCTGTTACAAGTTCTGAACCAGAGGAGTATTATTCTCCTGAAACACCAAAACAAAAACCGAAGTATCATCACAAATGCATTCGTACTCCTGGCAGTACACCAACCTCAAAACGAGTAAAGAAGGCGTTGTTTTGTTCTCCTCGTACCAAAGCACAGATCGACGAGATTCACCACTATCAGAAACGTCAAATAGATCTTCAAAGACAGCTCCATTATGGGCAAAGCCAGCTTTATCACGAACAACAACGGACATTGGCACATTTATCTGTTTTAGAAAAAATGGCATCATTCTTTTGTGGTTCAAACAAGCATGATGTGCATGAACCAATGCCGTCTAGGCCGTCAACATCTAGGAGTCCTAACTCTTGGGATCGGAATTATAACAGGAATGAAGGTGCTCAGAAGGACTGGAATCCATGGACACATCGTATTAAAGATAATAAAGAAAATTCTAATGACGATTCTTCCACTCCTCATTAGATTTATATATATATATACATGTTGTAACGTTTTCTCTCTATCACTCATGTAATAACGTTTGTATTTTATAATAAGAGTGAAATATAAATTATATAGCTCGACATATTCTCAAAAAACTGCAAAACGGACTATTTTTTATCAGGCAACAAAACCGGTCGACCACCTATAATAGAACCGGTCGACCGTTTAGCCTCTGGATGAAAACGGTCGACCGGCATATTATAAACGGTCGACCGGTATACGTAGATTTAGTTTTTATATATACATTGTGTCATTTTTTTCCTTCCTCCTCCTCATTTGTTCAACTGGTTATTTATCTCCAAATTCCAAAAACCCTACTCTCTCAATTTCAAATTCCAATTCTTCAAAATTTTCTAAAAATGACTCCTCCGCAAAAGAAACCCAAGAGAGGCTCATCCTCCGGAACTTCATCACTCAATATCTCCGCTAAGAAATGGCTCGAAAATCCGGTAGCTATCACAAGATGGAATCAAATGACTAACTACAAATTTCATCCGGGTTCTTACATCAAATTTGATGATTTCACATCTTATGGAATCCGTAGGTTAGCAAATAACTCCAATCTTACTCCATTGATCGATTTTTCAGATAACAATGTGGAAATAAATCGCTTGATGATAAAATTGTTCTATGCCAACATGAACCTGGACGAGTACAAACCTGATGATCCGAATGGAGTCATTTGGTCTGTCGTATGTAGCAAACAAATTTTTATCACTCATGATAGGATAGCTTCTATACTGGGTATTCCAAATCAAGGCGATGAGTTTTCATCACATTTCTGTGAAGTCTTCATTCGCAATAGCATCAGCCATCAATTCATGGAGGACAACAGTGATGGCACTAAATCAATTGGACTTCGACCCACCGCCAGACTACTACATCGCATCTTGATGTTTTCTTTGTTTCCTAGACTAGGAAACTATGACGCTGTATACAAAGAAAACTTCAAGGCCCTTTATGCTATTTATGGAGATATCCAAATCAATTGGGTTCATATGCTGTTTGACGAGATTCTCAAGGTGAACAACTTTACGCGACCTCACTTTTTCTTCAATGAATATATCATGCGTATTTTGCTAGCTTGTGGCGTAAGACCTCTTGACTCTGCCACCTCGAAACCAAAATGTATTAATTCCGTAACCATCAAACGCATGAAGCTTCCTCCTCCTTACCTTCAGATTATGTCGTTTGAACAATGGCAACAAAGAGGTCCAACAAAACAAAAAGCTACTTCCTCTCGACCTCGTTCCGAAGAAGTTAAAATGTTGAAATCAAAATCCATCACAAAAGAATCACTTGAAACTATTGCGCGTAATCAATTCTTGCTTGAATCAAGACTCAAGCACATGGACACAAAAATTGATAAACGCTTCAACAAAGTCAAGTCATTCTTTGGTATTTTATGGGATGCTATTTCATGTAGCACATCCATCTCTGCTCAAGATCAGGACCCAGGCAAACGTCCTGCTCCTCCTGTTTTCAACTGGTCATCAACTGAGGAGTCTGCTGGTACTAGTGGACATGGTCGTGGAGAATCATCTAGAGAGGACGATGATGAGGAAGATGATGATGATGATGATGATGAGGAAGAAGATGATCAAGAGGAGACAGCATCTGACTCATCCTAGATTCTGTTTTCTATCTCTATATTTTGGTTTAGTAATTTAAAACATCATTCGACACTTGTACTAAATAGTGTCGTTACTTTTATTCGTATGATATTATGGTGTGTAGGATACTCTGGTATGTTTGGATATGTTATATTTTTTGCTATGCATGAATATTCTGGTTGATATACTCCTATATTATTCCATTATCTATTATTACTTTTTGTCGATGACAAAGGGGGAGAAAGTGCTAACAATTATTTGCAGGAATATATATATATATATAAAGAATACAAACAAAATCTCAGGGGGAGATCACATATTCAGGGGGAGATTCAGAACTTCAGATAAATGTTGTCATCAATCAAAAAGGGAGAGAATGTTGAGTCACAGGTTCTATGAAGTTTTTGATTTCTGACAAAGAAATAAAGGCGATCGATAAAACACAGACATCATGGCTATAAAGAGGCACAAAAGAGCTACATATGGTACTCTAGATTATAGGTTGATTAATTGATATTGTAATAGTGATAAACTTGTTAAAATCTATCCTCAAATAATCTTGCACCTCAATATAATCGATATATATACGTTTGAATAGCATTGCACATTCATTGAGCAAATTAACAGGGACTGGTCGACCGGTAATAAGTCAGACGGTCGACCGTTTCTGTATAAAATGCACAATGAACGTGCACACATGCACATAACGACTATATATTTGAAATCCTGTCTACTGGCATTTTTTGACCTGTAGACCGTTTTTTAAACAGAGAGGAACCTTTTTCAAAAGACACTTCTTTCTCCAATGGTTGCATCTCTTACCTTTCATCAATGATCATATCTATTAATGGCTACTGTTCACAAAGAGTTACAACCATTTTTCTCTATATAAACTCATCTAAATCATTGATTCAAGATAGATGAAAATATATTTTTTTTACCCTAATTTCTGATCTTACTTTCTAAATACTCCTGCATTCTAAAAGCTCTCAATTATTTTAATTGCTTATTGAATCATTGAAATTATTTCATATCTTTTGATTCAATAAGTAATATACTTCCCTTAATCTTCACAAAACATCATTCACATATTTTGAGGATAAGATTATAGGAAGTTTGTACTACAAGTGACAAAACTGTGTTAGCAAGAACACATACCGTCAACAAACAATTATATTCATCGTTGTTGAAGTCCTCGGTGTTGTAAGAGGCAAGTGTTGAAGTCTTCGGTGTTGTAAGAGGCAAGTGTTGAAGTCCTCGGTGTTGTAAGAGGCAAGTGTTGAAGTCCTCAGTGTATTAGAGGCGTGAAATCTCGTTCGTTTGCTCGGGTGTTGTAAACCTGTTCCTCCGGGTGAAGCGAGGTAGTTAATAGTGAAAATCCAGATAGAAGTCTGGGACTGGACGTAGGACGGTGCTCCGAACCAGTATAAAAATCTCTGGTGTGATTTTTCTATTTTTATTTACTTTGCTACTATCATCTATTTCCACATTTATATTATATTCCATATTACACGATCCGTGTGTACTATATTAGTACGTGCACTCGTACACTATCACACTTTTCATTTCTCTCTTCTTTTCTTTCTCTCGACTTTCCATCAATCTGTGCCTTTTGGGTCGGACATATGTGGTTTATTGCCGATTCAAAGGGTATGAATTTGCGGGTCGTCATAAATAGAGAAGTATGTCATCAATGAATACCATGACAAACTTATTTAGCAACCCTCCAAATACTCTACTCATAAAGTTGATAAAATATGTCAGTGCATTAGTCAGTCCAAACGACATGACTAACTACTCATAAAATTCATCATGTATATGAAAAGTGGTTTTCTGAGTACTATCCTCAGCTACACCCACCGATGGAATCTGATAGCCAAGTCAAGCTGAGAGAATACCCTTGGTCCAACTAAATAATCAAAGATCATCTACACGAGCAGTGGATAATGATTCTTTTTGGTCAGTTATTTAGGTCACAATAATTGATGCAAAGACTTAAAGTGCCATATGCTTTAGTAGTAAAAACAACTGGTGCTCCCCGTTCATAAATACTTCTACAAATGAAGATCTTCTTCAATAATTCATTAACTTGCTTATTTAGCTTGTATCTTTCTCTAGGAACTGTATTCCTAAGAGATGAGGCAAAAGATCTAGGATTCTCTTTAAGATAGATTCAAATTTCGGTCTTCCTTTAGGGCCGAAGACCAAAAACATTGGAAAAGACATCTGAGTAGTCATGAAGTACTTGTGCTAAAGCTAACACATCATGTGATATTTCTAAAGTATATAGGTAACTTAGCATAATTGAACTCCTGGGTGATAAACCTCAAGGTTGTGCCCACTATAGATTTCTAACCGAACTACCTTCCTATCACAATCTAGCATTAATCCATATATAGTCATCCAATCCATTCCGTAAATTAAACCAAACCCAGAAAATCCCAAAAAAACATCTCAATCGAATTCAACACTCAGAATACATAACTTCATACCCTTACAAATCATGGATAACCGAGTCAACCCTCTAATAGGGTTAATATTACTACAGGGTCTATAACTATTCTAGTTTCTAAGTGCAATCAATCTACTAGTTTACTCGAAATAAATAAGTGTGATGCTCCGATGTCAAACAAAGTGTGAGTAAATAAATCAAAAAGAGTTAACACGCCTTTTATGACAACCTTCTTTCCCTTGTCCATAGGTATAGCATAGCTCGAGCTAGGAATAACATTTAATGCATATGCTGGAACAACCTGGGTAGAAGTCTTAGTTGCATTCGGATAATCTCTTTCATGTGCCTAAATTGGTTGCAGTTGTATCATTTGATCTTTCCAAACCCACCCTGTTGTGCCTAACAGATGCCCCCAACCATGGCACTTTTTTCATTTAAATTTTGACTTCTCTATCTTGCTCTAAACTCTCATTCTGCTTATATGACGGTCTTGTTGGACTGGCTTCACCTCTACCCACTTAGGTTCCTCATTCCCAATTGAATTCAGCAATGCCATCTCCATCAAGCTCTTAAAAGTAGCTCCAGTAGGAACATGGATCAAAGTAATACCTCTTAAAGTTGGATTCAACCCATTAGCGAACTTCATCACATTCTTCGCTAGTGTATTGATAAGATCTAACCTATACTTGCTAGCTAATTAAACTCATCCACATACTACTTGAAACTGCAATTAACTTGCTCCAAATGGATGAACTTCTCTATCTCTACTCTCTATTCTGCCTCAAGCATGAAGTTTGTCTCAAAGCACCTCTTAAAATTGGTCCAAGCAATACCAGTCTTATCGGTTTCAACAACAACAATCTCCCACCAATTTAAGGTTTCTCCTAGCAAATTCCACGAAGCTAATTGCCACTTCATTGTATCCTTCACACCCATCGTAGCAAAGATCCTATCATAATTCCTCGGTCGTGCCCACCTTTCCACAAATGGTTTAATTCCACGATAATTCTTTTCACCTAGACTCTGAAAATCCCGACATGGCATGGGGAAATCTAAAGAAGATGGACGAATTGGGGCTACAATTTGAGCTTGCATTATGGGTCCTCCATTGGGGTTGAGTTCAGTCTGGCCCTTTGCTTGAAGATAATGACATAACCATATAAGAATGTTCACGCTTGGAATCTCAGTTGCCTCACTAGAACAATTTCTAGTTTGATTGTTCATTTTCATTAATTATTAGGAACTCTCCTCAGATAGTGTTTAATCATTACTAGAATTATAAGGGTATGTCTGCGTTATACTTATAATAGATGATGATGATGATAATAATAATAATGGTGATGATGATGATGATAAAATTTGAAAGTGTACAAGTATGTTATCTTAGTCTGCACCTAATACATAATGAATCTTGAATCTGGCTGTGATACCAACTTTGATAACTCGTACCACCTCCCGACACACTAATTTAAAGCCTAAAATGACTTTCGAATTCAAGTCTTGTTAAGAGTAAGAATCATTGCATTTTATAAAAATATATAATCAGAGACTGGTATAAATTCTAAAGATTTCTACAATTTTAGATCTCATAACGAAAATAAAATAAAATATAAGTACCAAAAGTAACAAAATCGTATGATAGTTTCAGCAGTACATAATCCATAAAACAACTAACGTACTGAAGTACCTGAATACAACATCGTGACTGATAGATAATATAGTAAAATAAATAGTACATAGAGAGTAACTATAAATAATATAACTCTAGTTGCCTAGTTTACTCCTCCACGCGCTATACCAGTGCCAACTCACATACTGGCTTATCCTCATGTAGTGTTCATAAGTGGGGAAGAAAAGGTGTGGATCGGATAAAGTTTGGCGAATGAATTGTATTACTAGAATATGGCGTTCACGGGCTATTAATTTAATTTATAACCTACATGACATAGGGTGTCTACTTATGTTCGTGCATTATTTACAAAATATTAGTTACTTTATAAATCAAGGGTATAATTCTAGATTTTCCTAAACCCATAAACAACTTACAAAGCTTTCCAACCAAGGGTTGAACAACCATCATCTAGGTTGTTTTTTAGTATATGGTCTTGATAAATAATTTTCTAGTTAACATCAAGTTGACATTCTCAACGACAAACTACAAACCACGTATATCACACTTACACATCGAGTGAACATCACAATGCCCGAGCTCCTGACAATATACCGCCTAGATGATTTATGGCCTACTTAGGCATTCATTTTAAATTATCAATGGTAACCATGTCCTATGTTCTTTATCATTCAACCCAAAGTATTAAGAAAATAACTATAGTGATTCCCCGTAGGTCCAGTCGTCGCTTGACCGTGTAGCCTTATTATGCGAATGCCTCCGTCTCACTTCCTCGGTTCCTACATGTTTAACATGTGACCAGGCATACTTCAATAATGTGCTTCTAATGCCCACCTTGTCAAGTTCCACGTTACGCCCTCCATTAAGTGATACTACTCATTGTACCTTCGCCATGAAGCTGCACAAACTCATAACAGTAGAGAAGGTAGGATTCAAGTCCTCTTATCGCCTTTCTTAGTATGCGCCAGGTGTAGTTCTAACTTGTGCATGTTGAAACAATTCAAACATTTGGAAATAAAATTCAGAAGTTTAAGCATATATATATATATAATAACTTCCAAGCATTCAGATATCTGATTTCCTTTTTTAAACATCTGACTTAGATTCCAAAATCTGACATTAATTCCAAACATTTGGCTTCCTTTTCAAATTTCAACGTCGATTCCAAACGTTTGAAAATGGATACAGGCATCGAAATCGAGTCAAATTCGAACTAGTTGTTATTGGGTTGGGATTTTCATAATCCAGATGTCCGACCCTTTGGTCTGAATTTTCACACGTTTGACCTGGATTTTTAGATATCTAGTTGTTTTTCATATATTTATTATTTTATTTATTTTGGTTATTTTTTGTTCATCTTCTTTGTTTATTCGAATACATGTCTAAGAACTTGTTTTCAACCAGTTTTTAGTGTATAGTTTGTGTTCTTGAATTTTACTAGTTATTTTCATAGTTATATTCATGTATTTACACCATTTCATTTAAACTACTTAAGTGTTCCAATGAAAATTCTACTTGCATTTCAAATTATAGAATCAAATCAAGGTGAAATAAATGGTACTTAATTTCTTTATTTATCCAAACCAAACCCAACATTATCAATAAAAATTTATTTTCATAGATTTGGATGAGGAATTTGCTATCCTATTTTCTTAGATCATTCTATTAAACTAATCAACTAGGATCTTCCATTATCACCATTCATTTTAATTCATAGCTGAAATTGAAATTGAAATAAATAAAAGTTATTATTATTCAAATTCAAAAATTATATTTTCAAATCATGTATAATTATAAAGGAACTCAATTACCTATGATCAACGTAAACATTGTAATCAATTCACTCACCTTTTTAAATCTATCTTCCTCCTAACATGATTTAAATCACCCTTCATTCACTTCTTCTTCTAATCTTGATTCTCTCTTTTTCATTTGATTTTCCTTTATTTTATTTTTATTTTGCTGTAGAAATTTATGGAAGAGATATAAGAGTTTCTTTAAATTGTGATGTTTCTGAGAGAGAAAGAAGAAATGTATGTACATGTGATGACTAGGGTTTCGAATAAGAATTAGAGGAGGCTAGGATCTAATTTATAGCTGAAAACTAGGGTTTCAAACTTCGACCCGAAATATATGTTTAAATTGCCAATGGCTATATTTTCCATGATTTCGACCCGTTTTATCAAATTTAACAAGTTATATATGCTTCTTAACCGTAAATGACATTCTTGGTGCAATGATATATGTCTTGTGGCCTAATTCGAATGTTTGTGAAATTTTATATTTTTCCATTGATTTAAAATTACATTTTTTACCTTTATTATTATTTAATTTATTATTATAATTTCGAGGGTATTACACAGCTAATTATATAGAATGCCTGCACAACACAACCGATGATGCAAGAGTAAATCCATTCACAACAATAAATCACACATGCTATAGCAACAATATATTTCCTCAATCATGTAATCCAAACTATAGCATTTAAAAATAGCACTCCATCAACAAAGATTTGTACAACCTTAACCATAGATCAACTCCATACACAAGTCATAACATGCATCTCAATAATCCAACCATAACCCCCCACAATAAAAATACACAACAAGATTTAGATTGGTCCAAATATGCATGCAGAATAAAATATACATAAATCAATAATCAACATAGCTCATCAAATATGGTAAGCATGCACCCAAAAATGGCAATCATCATGTCATCATACCAACAATAACACATGCATACTAATTTCTATACTGACTACATGTAATAACCGTGCTTCCACGCCATATAAATAAATAAATTTCATTAAAATAAAATGTTTGAATTCTATATTTTATAATTAATATTTTGAAAATAATTTTTTACTTAATTAAATTCTATTTAATATAAGATTTTGTTTTAATAGACTGAATTGAATTTATAAATTCATTTAAAATAATATATCGAAATTGAATAATTGTTTTAATTGAATATAAAATATTTTTATAAGTGTAAATAATTATTTGTGATTAAAATAGGATAAAAATAATAACTAGACATCGAACTATATGAAATTGGGTGGATATCCAATTATATTTAGTACAATGAAGTGTAAATTAATTTAAAACAAATTGAAATTTATTTATAAATAAATGTTGAGAGTTAAAATTTAAATTTGAATGGAATATACAGGAGAAACTATATTGAATTAAAATTCAAGGCCCAAACCAAAAATTAAGACCATTTCTTTCCTCATTGTTTTAGAACTCTCCTTACATCTTTATTTACAAGCCAAACCTATTACCCATTTTCCACTTCAGCCCTTAAATCAAAAATCGTGCAAATTTAAAAAAAGTCTCGGTTGTATTTGAGGTGGCAGGCGACTACGTGAAGGGGAAGACATCGGCGTTAGGCTGGTGGCGAGTAACGACGTTGGGGTAGCCGCAATTTTTGGCAATGACGTAAACGTAAATGAGATCGAATTGAGTGCAAGGAGGCAACATCAGCTTATTGGAAGTGGCGAAGGAGGATACGTGTGATGATTGTGAGGTGGGCTCAGGTATAGGCGAATGTTGGCAATAAAGGGATGTTGGCTACGATGTCATTTTGTGTGTGGTTCACGTGGTGGACGATTGGCGAGGTGGCAGCAAAGTGAGGACTTGACAAAGGCAAAGCGGTCATTGTTTTGGCAGCTCGAACATCGCTTGGTGAGTAAATTCTTTTAATCATAACTATTGTCCATTACTTTACAATCTGCGCTTGATTGAAATATGGTATTGAATAGTTGATTAGATTTATTGGCATTATTTGAGTGAACTATATTTTGATAACTCGCCACTTTAATTTATATTGTATTTTCATTGAATTCTTTAATCATTTGATGTTGATTTATTTATCGATATGGATTGAATTAGGTGAAATTAATTTAAATTGTTGTAGAACGATATTTATTATGATGAGATTACTTTAGAAATCGACGGAAGGGGAAAAAATTGAAATGGAAGGTTTTGAAGGGAGTTAAATATTTTTGGAAATAAATAGTGGATTCTTGGATGATTTTTATTTAAAATTAGACATATTATTAATGACAGAAAATTATTTAAGCGAATTGTTTTGAGGATACTATAAATAGAGAAAAATGATGAATTCTAGAATTTATTGAATAAGTGAATTATTAAATAATTATTCTTTTATTCATCTATGGTTGATTAGAAAAATATTTAGATGATTTTTCTAAATTGGTATTAAGGTTTGCATTTTAAAAGTGATTAGTAACTTTTATATGAATTTAATAGATTAGAAGCTTGGGAAATAAATTTTTACAAGTAATATCTTTAGCATATTATTATCATTATTTTTAATAAAAAGGAACTCTTAAATTATAAAACTTATATAGTATTATTATTTCAAATTATTTGAGAAAGATTATAAAATGCATAAAATTGATTTTTAGAGGAATTTTAAGGATTTGGAAATTTAGTGAAGTTTAATTTATAGATTTCCCTGAAAATGAATGAGGGATTTGTAACTATTTATTTTGAAACAGAAAATAGATTTGAGGAAAGAATGGAAATTTTATAAATTGATTTTCTTTCGATAAAAAATTTATATTTGAAATTGTTTTGAAGATTTTAGGAAAAATGTATTTAAAAACCGCTTCTGAATCAATAAATAATAAAGTTGTATATTTTGATTGATTTGTATTTCTATGTAATGACGAATTAAAATAAACGGAGCTATAGTACCGCCTGGTATTGGACTTTCAGTAATATTTCTTCGGTTATTATTTGGACTTGTTACATGGAATAGTTGTGTGATGATGAGTGCAACTTATGCGCATTAAGCAAATGGGCGAGTAAAATAGGTAGTATTGGATGCCTGAGCTGATATTTATTTGATTACTTTCTGTAAAGTAGATAATACTCTAAAAAGGTTAAGCATACGAGGTATTATATTTAAAGTGATACACACTAAGAGCTATAGGCTGAGAGCCATAAGAGTGTCTATTTATTATGTGTATTCTAGTATACATCGGTGAATAAGCCATATTGGCTAGAATCCATCCTAACAGCCTGATTGTGGGGTTGGCCTCCTAATCTGTGGCACACATGTTGATGTATATGGCTAAGAGCCATGACTAAAAGCCACTGCCCCTGTGTCACTTAGGCCAGTAGTCAATTACCATTAGGGCACTTGCAGGTTCGTGACCAATGCATAGCATAGTGTAACATACCCTATCTAGATGCCCAAAATTAAGCACTATAAATGCTACAGTCGTCTATAGTATTAGCTTCCGGCGACTAGATATGGCTATGTTAATGGTATCAACAATATAAGAAGCACTTGAATTTGAAACAAAACACTGATTTCAAAACAACTTTTACTTCATTACATTTCAAAACCTACTGTTTCAAATTCACAACACATAATCCCAAATCGTTCCTTGGCATAGATCAAATATAATTATTAAAAATTTCGCCAAGAGTAATATATGAAGATACCTCCTTGATTGATCAGAGCGATATGGTCATATAGACCTAGTACAATCACAATGGAAATACATCAAAACATAACTAGAAAAGCTAATCCTAAATAGCTATCCGTTTGCCTCTTGCGTGCCTCCGGTAGCCTTATTCGTCATCCTATTAAAACCTGAAAAAAGACCTTAATCTCTCAGCCTACTCAAATTAATTTTGAGCACTGAGAGTTTAAGGAGAAAACATAAACTTCGAGTCAAACATAAAGCCTGGTATGAATAATACTATATATCTCGATTAAACATGTTAAGTGAGACCACGCCTCTTAGCGGAACGGGTTTCCCTCACTAACATCCTTTTAAAGCATATCTTTTGCAAAACCTTTCATAAAACCATATATTGTGCCCTTGCATCCACAATGGTTAAAACATGTATTTATAAAACATTATGGTGATATGCGTACTTGAAAAAAATTTGGATTTCCCCATACCCAATTAAAGTTTAATTATATTGAAGAGTGACTGCCTATTCCACATTCATTTTGTTTAGTTGACGTAGACTATCCATCTCACATCACATAGTTTTCCTAGGATGACAACGAACTTATCATTTTGCCACTTAATTCATGCTAGCCCCATGAATCTAATTATTTCATGTTAACCCCATGAATTTAATGGCCTCATGTTAGCCCCATGATTCTATTTGTATCATGTTAGCCTTATGATTCTATTTGAATTTTCCATTTGACTAATGCTAACCCCATAAATCTATCTTTATCATGTTATCCCCGTGATTCTATTTGAATTTTCCATATGACTCATGCTATCCCCATGAATCTATTTATATCATGTTAGCCCCATGACTCTATTTGAATTTTCCATTTGACTCATGCTAGCCCCATGAATCTATTTGTATCATGTTAGCCTTATGATCCTATTTATATCATGTTAACCCCATGATTCTATTTATATCATGTTTGTCCCATGATTAACTTATTTCCATCATTATCCTTAACTCAGGTCATATTCATTTATTTCTTCCATTGGTACCCTCAAAACCCTTAAAATATCAAACTTTTCGAAACCATTGAGCTTTAGACCATTGAAACTCAAACCTTTCAAAACCAGCGAATCATCCCTTTTGAAAGCAATAAAACCTTAGACATCCTATTTTAAAAACACTTGAAACATTGCCTTAGAAAATCTTTGGAAATCCTTCCATTTAAAACCTTTTGAAATCATTCAGAAACTAAACCTTTCGACCTAGTCGAAAGATACCTTTTAAAACCATTTAGTAAAAAATCCTTTCGAAAGCATTAACTCTTCTTTAACACAACCTTTCGAAAGCTTTTCCGGGTTCAATTTACAACAGGTGGAAAACCTTCTTTTAAAACCTTTTGACTTCATTGGAAGCAACCCTTGGTTTAAGTTGAAAGCTCTGCTTCGAAGGCTTTAAAGCATCTTTTAAAACAACGCTTTCGAAAACTTTGGGTTATAGTTCAATTATAAAACGAGGATAAATTGCTTAAGATAAAAGCTTCCTTTTGAAAGCATGAAGAAGTGGCTAGTTTTTTAAACAAGTAAACCTTTCGAAATCAATCAAAATAAACCCTTCGCCTTAGCCGGAATGTTCAAAAAGAACATTTATATGCGGCAATAACCTTTTGACTATGATGGAAGGTTTCAAAATAAAGCAGCAGCAGTAACCTTTTGACTATGTCAGAAGGTTTGAAACCTTTCTTTTTAAACAGTTTGGCTTGGTCGAAAGCAACCAAGTTGAAAGCTCTAATTCGAAAGCAAAGCAGGCAAAAGCTTTTGGTTTATAAAACTAACATACCCCAACCTCTTTGGCGATCAACCTTTAGATTAAGAACCCTTTGACTCTGTCCAATTCATTATGTACCAAGTAGCTTGATACTATATGCATTGGTTTGACCTTGTCGAAGGTCTGGGATGGAAGGTTTACTACTTTAATAGGCTGAAATATGCTAAAAGTATGATTTCTTTGTTTTTAACTTAATAAGGATAACTTTTCAACTAGCCTGCCTTTGTTTGTCAAATTCTTATTGGTCAACAATTTCTTTTCAGAAATCTGCTGCTACTATTCTCAAATTAATAATCATTTTATTTTACAAATTGCCCCTTCTCCTTAATTAAATATATAAAACATTTAAGTCTCATATCTTAAATAATTTTATATATTCATCAAAACATTTAGGAAAAATATGGAAAAATCCCATAAAATCTATTTTAATATTTTGCTTAATATATAAAAATTTCAACCCCAAATATTAATTATTTTAGTCGAAAATAATTTATAACCCAATAAACAATTTCCTTCACTAGAAAATTAACATAAAATCCACCTTAATTCGAAAAATTATTAAAATTGAAACCCATCTCTAAAATATTGTTTTTGACCTATATTTAAATTTTCAAGGCATTTTGATGTCATCAAATAGGGTTTTCATATCAAACATATTAATTAGAACAAGTATGAACATGCATAATTCACGAACAACATACATATAACTTTTAATCCTCGAAATATGGCAATACTTGCAAAAACATTTCGGATCTTAGTCTTAAAACCGAAAACCAAAAGAATATGGGATGTAGTAATTATTTATCTTAGCTTTGAGATTATAGATGTGATATTTGAGGTTGATTTAGTTGATTGTTTCCCTTCTCTTGAATCCTAGCTTTAATCTTCTTCTTGAGAGTGAAAATGGTGGCTGGCCATAGTGTTTTTAGTTTGAGTAAAGTGAAATGAACTTGACTTTCTATCTCCTATGGGTTTAGGATATAAGCTCCACCTATTTCTCGTACTCCTTTATCATTTCCTAACACCTTTGTTTTGGTTATTTTATATTAATTATCACACTATCATAGCACAGCTACCCTTAGCTAAAGAAAATTTCAATCCATCAATCTCCACATTATTTTATTTTATTTAGCTAATTAAATATCTCAAATAATGTTATAAAAATATGGGGTGTTACAGACTCTCCACCTTAAAGAATTTCGTCCTCGAAGTTACAAAGGTACAAAAAAACAATCAAAGGTAAAACATACCATCAAAAAAATAAGGATAAGCATCTCTAATACTGCTCTCCGCTTTCCAAGTACAGTCTCTAGTATCATCACTCCATTGAACCTTTACTAACTTGACTATCTTGTTCCTCAACTACTTCTCATCTCTAGCCATAATCTGAATCGGCTTTCTAACTATGGTCAAATCCGGTTCAACTACTAAATCTTCTAAAACTGTAGGTTCTATAGCAGTCTCCGGGTCTTTAACACATTTCCTAAGATGAGAAATATAGGAAGCATCATGGACTCCAACAAAACTACTTGGTAACTCTACTCTATAAGCGAGTTTCCCGATCCTCTCTACAATACAAAAAGGACCAATGAATCTAGGTGCTAACTTTATTGATTTCTCAAATCTAATCACACCCTTTATCGGTGAAACTTTAATAAACATAGTCTCAAACAAAAAATTCCATATCTTTCCTTCTTCTGTTGACATAACTTTTCTGCATAGATTGAGCTTCCTTCATCCTAGCTCAGACTAACTCAATCTTCTCCACGCTTCCTTCACCAAATTCGGACCAAGAGCCAATCAATCCTTGGTCTCTAATCAACATACGGGTGACTTGCATGGGCTTCCATACAAATCTTCAAACAGTGCCATCCCAATACTACTATGATAACTATTATTATACGAGAACTTGACATGACAAAGATGGTCCTCCTATGATCCCTCAAAATCCAATACACAAGCTCTCAACAAATCCTCCAAGAATTTTTTTACTTTTTCCGTTTTCCCATCAGTCTGCAGATGGTAAGCGATACTCATGTTAAACATTGTTCCTAAAGCTTCCTATAGACTTTTCCAGAACTCATTAGTAAACAAAGAATCTCTATCACTGACAATACTACTAGGAATCCTGTGCAGTCTAACTACATTCTTCATAAACAACTTCGCCAGACTAAGTGTCATCCTATTTGACCTGATGGGAATGAAATGGGAACTCTTGGTCAATCTATCCACTATGACACACATACTTTCATTCCCTCTATTAGATCTTGGCAACCTATCAATAAACCTATAGATAGAATCCCGCTTCCACAATGGAACTTCCAACGATTGAAGCAATATACTTGGTTTCTAGGGTTCAGCCTTTGCCTATTGGTAATTCAAGCACTGCTTAACAAACAAACCAATGTCCCATTTCATACCTTTCCAAAAGAAACTTCTCTTCATATCCCGATACATCTTTATTCCTCCCAAATGCATAGTGAACTTCGAATGATGGCACTCATCCAAAACTTCCTTCCTCGTGTTTTCTACATTCGGAACACACAACCTTCTTCTCTTCCTCAAACATCAATTTTGGTCAAGATTGAAATCCTTTAGGTCATCGCTTTCCATTCCTTCCCATAATCTTATGATCCATTCAGCCAAAATTGGATCCTCTTCTTGCTTAGAAGCTGTCTTCTCAATCATTATCGATCTAACTTCTAAACAAGACAATAAAGCGCTTTCAGTACTAGAACCTTCCTCGGATCTAAACTGCACACTACAAGCTGTTGATGCTTCCAAGTCTTTCCAGTCAGCAATCATAGCCAATATTGCATTCCGATGTTTCCGACTGAGTGCATTTTCCACCTTATTTCCTTTTTCGGGTGTGTACTCAATCCCAAAATCATAAGTAGCAATAAACTCCATCCATCTCTACTGCCTCATGTCCATTTCCTTCTGGGAGAATAAGTACTTCACTGACTTATGATTAGTAAGCTCAAATCACTCTCCCAAAAGATAATTCCTCCGTACTTTCAAAGCAAATATAACAGCAACTAACTCCAAGTCATGCGTTGGACACCTAACTTCATGTGGTCTAAGCTGTCTAGAAACATAAGCAATCACTTTACCTCTTTGCATCAACATAACTCCCAATTCAGATCCACACGCATCAGTATAAACAACCAAATCTAGGCTCCCCTCCGGAACCACTAACACCGGGACATGGGTCAATAAGTGTTTCAAGCTCTGGAATGCTTCCTCACACTTATCAGTCCATATGAACTTCGCACCTTTTGGCGTAAGTTTAGTCATGGTGCAGCTATCCACGAAAAATCCTTTTTAAATCTTCGATAATATCCGGCCAATCCAAGAAAGCTCTTAATCTCCGTCATCGTCTTGGGTCTCTTTCAATTATTCACTGCCTCAATCTTAGTTGCTACATACAACCTTTCTCTAAGACGACATGACCAAGAAACTTCACTTCATTCTTCCACAAATGACATTTCGAGAACTTAGCCTTCAACTGATGCTCCCTCAATGTTTCAAGCACAACTCTAAGATACTTCATACTCCTTCTCATCCTTAGAGTATACTACAATATCATCTATGAAGATAAATACAAATCTATCCAAGTGCTCTCGGAAAATTCTATTCATCAAATCTACAAAGAATGCCAGTGCATTATTTAGTTCAAACGACATAAATAACCACTCGTACGATCCATATCTTGCTCTAAACGCTGTCAAAGGAATGATATCCTCTGCCACTCTAAGCTGATCAAATCCCGTCGTCAAATCTAGCTGAGAAAATACCTTTGCTCCACTTAACTGATCGAACAAATTATCAATTCTCAGCAATAGATGTCGGTTCATTATCATCTTCTCATTCAACTTATGATTATCGATACATAGCCTCAACGATCCATTCGGATTCTTAGAAAACACTATGGCAGCCCCCAAGGAGAACTACTTGGTCGGGTAAAACTATTGCCTTCCAAATCCACTAACTGCACCTTCAAGTCTCTCATCTTGGTGGGAGTCATTCTACTTGGAAATCTACTCACCGGTTCTACTCCAGACACTAAATCAAGCCGAAACTCAGTGGGTCATTTCGGTGGCAACCTAGTTGCTGGCTCAAACATATATGCTACTACGAAAAGTCGACTTAACTCATCTTCCATCGCCATAACACCCAATAAAGCATTCACTTCACAACTAGCGTTCTCTGCGGTATAAACTATCTAATCACTACGATCCGGGTGACTAAGTTAAATTTTCCTATCATGGCAAAATAACCAATCCATCCCAAGGATAATTCTAAACCCCCCAAAGTTAAACACATGCAAACAACACTCAAAAGTATGGCCTAGCAAATCAAACTCTAAATGGTCACACATCATCCCAAGTGTTGCATACCCTCCTATCGAGTTTGCAACCCTTAAGGAAGTAACTAGATATGAGGATTCTAGGTTAAGCATGTCTACCAAACACCGAGAAATAAAAGAATGAGATGCTCTGGTATCAAACAATGCCAAAACTGGTATGCCATGGACTAAAAGCGTACCTTCCATCACAGGCTTTCCTTACTCAATAGCAGTTGGTTTAGATGATGATGGCTCCAAAGCAAAGACCTTTCCTTTTCCTGCCTTAGCGGCTTCAGGACATTTGTTCATGTAATGCCCTATTTAGTTGCAATCATAGCATTGCACATTCTGCTTCCCACAACCGACTTTCAATCTCCTGAACGGCACTCATTAGCACAACGACCCTTCTTATCACACTTGTAGACAACTATATCCGCTTTCCTTTTCTGGGCGGCTCCTTCTCTCTGAGCGTCCTTCTTCTTGAAGAACTTCCTCTTCATCCCTTAAGGACCATAGAATTCAACTGGCTTCTCCCTAGCCGAAACAGCAAGCATTTCCTCATGGCAAATGGCCAATTCCACTACCACATTAAAAGGATCTTCGGATATGGGCCATAGTCATTCTGCCTAGTTCTACAATCCTCTAATGAATCTCTAATTCCTTCTAACATCCGTGTCAACCAAAGCATAACCATATCGAGATAGCTCATCAAACCTTGCACCATACTCGACCACAGACATTTTTCCTTGAACAAGATCCATAAACTTCCTCATTAACACCAACTTGGCTACCTCAAATTTTTTTTTTGCTTAAACCTCCTCCTAAAGTCATCCCAAGTCAACTCTTCCTCTAGCACTCCGACCGTCACACTGTTCTACCAATGTAGCGCTGTCCCTTGCAACTATCTCGAGCTTAGCCTTCTCTTTACTCCGTCACTCAAGCCTAGATCCATAAAAATCCTTTTACAGTTGAACAGCCAATTCTCTAATTCAATAACATCTTCCGTTCCAGCAAATGGCTTTCCTCCCAGACTGATATAGTCTCTGCTCGGCTTAGCATAGTTATATCCAACTAAAACTACAGGATTTGCTCCACCAATATTCCCAGCAGCGATCACTTTTGAAAAGTTTGCCAACAACTAATACAAGGCTCCCACATCCACTTGAGGAACCCCAACACCCATATTTTCAGCTTGAGCCTGTTCGGAACCTCTTCTAGCATTTGGTCAGGCATTTCCATTAGTGGTGGTGATATCTCCTCCAAGATTTACTCTGCCTCTTCTTTCCTGCATATTTGTATTCAAACCTCATCAGATATAGATGAATAGCCTAACTAAGATAAGAGTTTAGAGATATAGCGTATACTTATATATGTAGAAAATTCAAGTACGTTGCTATAGTGTTATTCCTTACCTCGATCTTAATTCTAATTTCTAGGGATTATGTTTTCTAAAATCATTTTTAATTAAAGTATTTCAAAAACCTCGCTTTAATACCAAGCATGTCCCCTATCTAGAGGACCAAAACTAAGCGCTACAAATGTTGTAGTCGTCTATAGTATTAGCTTCTGACGACTAAATACGGCTATGTCAATGATATCAATTATATCAGAAGCACTTGAATATGAAACAAAACACAGATTTCAAAACAAATTTTACTTAATTACATTTCAAAACCTATTGTTTCACATTCACGACACATAATCCCAAATCATTCCTAGGAATAGATCAATTATAATTATTATAAATTATGCCAAGAGCAGTATATAAAGATACCCCCTTGGTAGATCAGATTCGTATGGTCATAATAGAACTAGTACAATCGCAGCGGAATACATCAAAACATAACAAGAACTGCTAATCCTAAATATCTATCTTTTTGCCTCCTACATGCCTCTAGTAGCCTTATTCATCATCCTACTAAAAACTGAAGGAAAAAACCTTAACCCCTCTGCCTACTCATTAATTTTGAGCACACGAGAGTTTAAGGGAAAAACATAAACTTCGAATCAGATATAATGCCTGATATGACTAATACTACACATCCTATTTAAACATGTTAAGCGAGACCATGCTGCTTAACAGATTGGGTTTTCCCTCACTAACATCCTTTTAAATCTTATCTTCTGCAAAACCTTTCATAAACGATCTTTGGTCATATTATGCTCTGGTCTACTTGACCTCCTTGATGCAACTCTACTCATATAGGAGTTAACTTAATATATATTCACTACTGGGTCAAATTAGCTAGTTATTCAGCCCTTAACACCTTAAAATACAATTATGGGTTAATTATAAAGTGACCATGTTCATAGAAGAAGCATATATGATAACTAATCATAACGTGATAACACAACCGTTGATGGTTTAATATCCTTGTAATCATTTTTCAATTGAAACATGGCTAATACCTTTAATACATTATCTATAGCAAGGAAAGCTTCTTCAAAAATTCCAAAGAAAAATACCATTTCAAAACCCTTTTATAACACCATGGGTTTTTCTTTAAAAATGAGATTGGATTCCTTGTTTTGAAAAATAAGGCTTTTGAATTCTTAGACCTTCTCCTTCAAAACCATTAAAATTTATCCTTTGAAAGCATTCAAACCTTCTTTTCAAAACACAAAAATATATGCCTTTCGAATCGCATAAAACATCTCTTTTGAAGGCATCAAAACCTTTCTTTCGACACCATTAAAGCATTGCTTTTGAAAGTATTAAAGCCTATCCTTCAAAACCTTTTAGTCCAAGCAGGATTTTATAAAAGCATAGCTCCGAAACCATTTGAAATTTTCCTTTTCAAACTCTTTGAGCGTAACCTTAAATATAACTTATGGGTCGAAGTGAACACAAGCGAAAGTAACCCTTTCGAAACCATTAATCTTCAAATAAAAGAATTTAGGGAAAATAGATAGATATAGAACCACCCTTTCGAAAGCATTAGTCTTTAAATAAAATAATTGGAAGGATAACTTTGAAACAACCTTTCGAAATCATTGCCTTCGAAGACCTTATTATAAGTGGCTACTGGAGCCCTTTCGAAAGCATCGAGAAAAAGGATTCTATATTAATAAAACAAAAGCTTTCCTTTTCAACTCATTGTTAAAAGGCCATAAAAAAGTGGCATTTAACCCATTTGAAAGGTATGAAGACGGCAGCAAGGTTTCGACCAGGTGCAAAACAACTACCATTTCGAAAGCTCCTTTTCAAACATATCATGCGGCAACTCAATCGAAAGCTACTTTTAAAACAAATGTAAGTGGCAATCCCTTCGGAAGATATACATACATACATACATATACATAAGTAATCTCAACTCTTTCGCAAGCTTTGTGGAAACAAAGTAAGTGGCATCTCTTTGGAAAGCTAAACAGAGGCCAGTGGATTGATGTGAAAGCTACTTAAAAAAAGCATCAACCCCTTTGAAAGCAAGGTTTCGACATGGTCCTTCCGCCTTTCTCCAATGCGCTACTTACCAATTGCTTGATACCATATGTATTGCTTTCAAATGGGATTGGTAGAGGTATGGTGTCGAAAGGTTGCAGATGGAAATGACGAAGTAGTAAATTTAGGCAAAACTGAATTATAGCCTTTTAAAGAAATTTATTTTCAACTAACGTCCCATATTTATCAAAACATGATTGGTGGCCAAATCGTTTACCAAAATCTTTTCCAAAAAGGCTGCCGAATTCATCAATTAAGAAATTAAAACGTTTTAACAATGAAGCACTTCCACTTAACAAAACAATTAGAATATTTAAGTCCTCAAGCTTATTAATTTAATTTCCACAGCAAATCACTTAGGAAAAATACCCAAAAATCATCTTAATTCAATTTTAATATGTTTTCTAACATACGTAAATTTCGAACCCAAAATACTTTATATAATTGCCGAAATAAATTTTAAACCCAAATTATCTATTTCCTCCATACAAAATTCATAATAAATTATCCATAGCTCGGATAGTTATAAAAATTTAAAACCATCACTAAAATAATGTTTTTTATAACATATTGAATCTTTATGGCATCCGAAACCCATTTAACATGATTTTAGCCTTAAATTCGAATAAAATCTTTTTCGAACTGTAACGACCCGTAATTTTCGATAATTAAAAATAGTTAATTTAATAAGATTTTGTGATTAAATGTTGGAAGAAATAAAAATTTATGATTAATAATAAGAATATAACTGGAATGAAATGTAATAGTATTAATTTAAGGCAATCGTTAATTTTCTAAATGTAATTTCAATTAATTGAAATGATTAAAGAGTTATAATTGGTAATAGATTGTAAATTAATTGTAATAATATGTGTATTAATTGATAATTGGATTAAAATAGAAATTGATAATTTAATGTTGTATTAATTAATGAATTGTATGTAATAAATTATAATTGAATAAAACTAGTGTTGTGTAAATAATTATAACATTTTTGTGTAGACAGTCAACTTATAAATGTGATTAAATTACGCTAAAGGTGACAATTGTTATTTATTACCTATTTGTTTAACTTTATGAAAATCAAATTGGAAATAAATTGCAATAAATATAATAAAATTTTATGTTAATGCAAATTATGGCAATAATTGAAGAAAATTAATGTAATAAACTATAGACCAATATTGAATATATACATAGAGTAATGAAGGATTGAATAAGAAGATTGAAATCGATTAAATCAATTTATTGGAATTAGAATATAATTAATTGAAATTAAATGAAATTAAATATTATGGATATGTAAGAAAAGGCTTCAATTGTAGAAAATGAGGATAAGAAACCTATGTTAATAATTTCATAAGGTATTGGTTGATTTAATAGTAGGGGTGTAAATCAAAATAAAAGAATAGAATTGAATAAGTTTAGTAAAGGAGTAAACATATGTTTATTTATTTGAAATGTTTGTTAGCTGAAAGATTGATATTAGAGAGGAGAAACTATTATTTAGTAAGAAATTTACAATTACTATTTATATCCAATATGTTTAAATTACTATTGGATAGGAAATAATTATTCTACTTCTCATTACATTCATTTAGTCCAAATTAAAATTTAATCAACTGAATTTAATGTAGTTGAAAATTTTCAATTAATAGAAGAGAGAATAGTAATTGTAAATTAATAGGTGTAATTAAAAGCAGCTTATGTTTTGTGAAAATATAAGGAAAGTTTGATTTAATGAAAAGAAAAATTACATCAAATAAAATGAATGTTTCATTTTTGAATATAAGTTTAATTTCATTAAAATAAAGAATAGAATGATTGATTTTAAAGAAAGAAATATATGTTTATTTGAACTGTGTTTTAGCTTGCAGATTGATTACAAGAATTGGAAAATAATCTATTTCAGTAAGTTATTTATTATTGTTGTGTATAAACAACAAATTTATAAACGTGTTTAAATAAACAATTATTCTTTTTTTTCATCCATTTTAGTTGTTTTTCTAAAATTTAACTTTATAAGTAATTGGAATTAATGTAATTCAGATATTTCGATTAAAAGGAAAGAAAATGTTGATTGCGATTAATAGATTTAATAAAAGAAACGCACGTTTTGTGTTAGACAAAAAGGGTGTTTTAATGGAAATAAAAGATCATTTTGGGAAAACCAAATTAAATGTTTTCATTTTTAAGGTGAATATAAAAAATTTATTATGCGTAGATAAAAACCTAAATACGTACAAATTTGAATATTATTTGAGTTAATGAAGTTAATTTGGTTACGTTTCAAAAAAATTGAATTTCAAAAGGTTGTGCAACGTACATGGTCCCTTTATTTCTTTATTATTAATTGTTGCATGAACGTTTTAAAATAGCTACCTTATTATTAATACTTGATCCATTTATTTTTCCTTTGTTTAATACCTGAGCCTAGACTTTTAGGTTCTCTTTTATTCTTGCCATCTCATTTTCACGTAAGCAAAATTTTACTTTCGTTTGCAAATTTTTCCATTCCTACGTACATTTCCTTATGCACTATTAATGCCTGAAGCTTTTAGAATAAAATGTGGCATTTATTTTTATCCCTCCGCCTTCTTTTCCTAATTATAAATAACATACAGCTTACTTCTTCTTTTACATTTTGTTTCTCCTGACACCTCATATTCAAAAGCTCATATTCTTGCAAATCCAAAAGCTTTCTTTTATAAAACATGATTTTTTTCATTTTTCATACACTTTCTGTCCTCGTCTTAGTTGTTCTTCAATCTTTTCCTGAAGCCTCCTCTTGAGAAAAATGTAAGTATTAATTTTTTTTTAATTTTTTAATTTATTTTATTTTTTACCCCTTACTAATTTTTATTAATAATATTTCTTATAACATGAATATCTTATGCATATAAATTTTGATTCACGAGCGATTTCTTCTGTTGGATTCATATTTAAATTCCGGATAATATGAAATTGATTTAGTTGAATTTGGAAATTGCTGAGTTTTGCGCTTTTGGATTTTTATGTGCTAAAATCAAAGGTGAGTATTTTAACCCACTCACAACTTCTAGATTAACTTATGTTAGTTAAACTAAATTTATGATGCGATTAGAAATTTATTGATTGATGTTTTAGTAGGTTTAAATTGTCATTTTAGTTAAATTTGACTTTTATTGCATTGTATCATTGTTTAATTTAATATTAAAATTTATTTGTCAATTTAATACTTGTTAATGATAATCAATTATATATTGACATTATTGGTTGATTTGGATGATAATTGTGATGGATGTTTTATTATGATATTGGATGAGTGGATGTTGTATTTTTACATTGTCATAACACTTCATGTTCCCTATTGGTCGAAATGATACATACCCGAATGATCTATAGATTAGAAAAAAATCGTTATAGGTTGAAATGATAGACTTTAGCAATTTTATGGATTTTTATTTAATTCGGAATTGCGGTTTGAAATGATATATAACCATAACATTTTAAATTGCGGGTTGAAATGATAAATATCCGTATCACTTAACCCTAGGGTAGAAAATTATATACGGACACTAGATTGGTTAAATTAAATGACTTGTAATTCTTTAAATTTTGAATTCAGTTAAATGGCATTTTGAAATCGAGATGTATTTACATAAACTGCATTATTTTGGATAATCCAAATGTTAATGTTGAAAATGGAATTGATTTAATGAATTATTCAAAGGATTGAAATTTGGAATTTCGAAGTTGAAGTGGCAAAAATAAATGAACTTATCAGAATTGAGTTATTGAAAACGTTTGGATTTAACTTAAAAATCTATTTCAAGCTAATTTAAACTATTGCACTTAATATAAACTATTTTAATCAATTTAAAACCATTTCAATTTATTTTAATCTATTATAACCTATTTAATCCAATTTAATCTTTTTCAACTATTTTAAACTAATTAAATTTATTTAATCTATTTTAAATTTGTTTAATATAATTTAAATCTATTTCATCTTTATTAAATTTATTCAATCTATTTAAAGCCTACTTAATATAATTTAAATCTGTTTAACCGCTATCTAATCTATTTAAATCATTTTAAATAAAATGAAATCTATTTAATCTATATTTAATCTATTAAAATCATAAAATATAATTTAATTGAATTTAAATCTATTTAAACTATTCTTACTATTCAAACTATTCTTACTATTCAAACTATTTTAATCTATTTAAAATTATTTTTAAAACTACTAAAACTATTTATAATTTCCTAAACTACTTTCTAAAATCCAGATTGTGTAAGCTGAAGCATTTATATTTAAATCCTTGATGATGATACAAATTAAGTTGGAATTTGGAGTTGATATCTTTTTGTGAAAAGATTTATTTGAGTAAATATGATTTTGAAAGTGAATACGGTTTTAAAAGTGAATATAGTTTCGAAAGTGATATGGTTTTAAATCGAATATGATATTTTAATATTAAGTATGAATCGACTTTTGAAATGTAAAAGAACCATCCGGTGTGAAATAAGCGTTTAGTTGTTAAAGAGATCGGGATTGGATATTGTCATACTCTCTGCCAATACCGAAAACCACTTTAACAACTGCGTACATGGTGGAGATTCCAGAAATGAAGTAGGATGGTTTGACGAATGATTCTGTATGAGGTATTTATGTTATGCTGACTCCCGTGAGTTAGCTTGATGTAGCTAAAGCAGGAGCTATGTTTGGCCAAATGAGGTCATTCCTCCGATCGAACACATTTCTTCGATACCAAATTATGAATTTTTTATGATTGGTGGCCACTCTTTGATTTTGATTTTGGAGTGTGTTCCGAGGTGGGCAGTAGTACCACCAGTCCGGATCTGCAATTGGTATATCTACTCTGGGCATTGCCTCAAGTGCCTTGTCACATGCCTTATCGTGCCTTCTACGAGTTTGTTTTGTACCATACCTATGGAGTGCCCTCTGGGTAAACCTCATGAAGGAGTGTACGGTACTGTATAGACTATGGGAATATATAAAATGTGTTTAGAGGGATATGGGTAACGTCTTAATGCTATTTTGATACTTTTACTTTACTGTGGACATATTATAATAGCATATTGTACTACATAGTAGATAGTTTAACGGATCCTTAAGAGATGAAAATCCCGAACATCTCTTAAGTTAATACACTCATGTAGACACTAGATAGGAGATGTCAAACCCCATAAACATCTCTAATGCCGGTACACTCATATTTATTTACCGTTGATTTAACTTACATAAGATCTTTTAGTTCCGACTCGAGTGTTTTGTCTTTTCAATTCGCTTGGGTCAGTATGAGCTTTTTAGTATATCGAAGACTTCTCTTGGAGGACGAAGACGAAGATTTAGTACTATTACTATTTATTCTATCATTTCCACTACATCATATCATTCCGCTGCATTACTTATTTATTACTTCTGTATGTACTCTGATTCTATATTATAAAAGTATAATCAATGTTATTTGTAAATAGCTTCATGAACTGTTTATTTGATTATTATATTTTGTCATTCCGCTGTGAGATTCTGTATTTTTTTCCTTTCTTTCTCTGCTTTTTCTTATTTACACCATAACAATCTGCCCTTTTTAATGGTTTGAGTTTGACGTGTGTGGTTTATCGTCAATTTAAATTATCCAAAAAGGCCGGTCATTAAAGTTGGTATTAGAGCTTTGGTATAGCAATAACCTTAGCTTTGTAGGGTCTGACTCATATAAAATAGGGTAGTAATACCCTAGAATCAGTCGTTGAGTGTATATATATGAGAGAGCATATTTGTTAGTATTATAAAAGGTTTTTTTATCATGTTAATTTGTTCCGTTTTGTATTTATAAATTCTGGACGGTGCATAGGATGCTACGACATCGATAGGGATTTCTAAACACTTAATATGACAGACCGGCACAATATTATTTGGAAATGTAGGTAATTGAAATAATTTTACATATTATAAATTTTGTATATAAAATAATAAATTTTATAAATGATATATTTGGATGCAATATGTTGTTAGTTAGGTAGAGAAATTTAATAAAAATTGATTGAAAAATAGGATTTACAAATAATATAACTACAAATTGGAATTTTGGAACTTTAGTTTCGGGACTTCGAAATTTCTTTCAAAGGATTTTGGAATATAATATTAGTAGTATTTAGATGTATTTTCTAATAAATATTTTCAAGGTGATTTCGAAGAAATGTTTGAAAAAGGAAATTTTGAAGGAAATAAGTTCTATACTCCCCTCTCTGTCACTGAAAAATAATTTTGGTGATGATTGCACGCATCGTCGACGTTCATTTTCGAGTTCCAAAGTGGGAAGACCGTTATAGTAATTTTACTGCACAATTGTTTTGATTAATTAATCTTAATTTTGAATTCTAGATATGATTTGATATATAAAAAATATGATTATATATATTATTTTAAAATAATTAAAATGAAACCTGGTCGTTTAGCTCTTAAGTTTCTGCAAATTAGAAATCGAAATAATTGAAATGAATGGAATCTTGACTATATTAATAATTAGAAACTTCTAAAAAAATTAAGAAATTGGAAATTAGTAAACTGTAAATAAAGTGGAAATGGAAATAAGAAATGGTAACTATTGATCATTTTGTTGAGTAAGTATATAAGAGAAAATTGGGTAATATTCAATTGCATTCTAAAAGACATATATATATAACTTACCAAATTATTAAAAGTTGAGATGTTAATAAGAATATGTAATAGAATATAATACAAGTAAAGCTTAAGTATAATGAAAGAGTTCAATGGAATTTCTTCTATAAATAAGAATACTAATGTTATAAATTATTATAAACTGAAGTTAATAATTGAAATGTTATTAATCAAATGTAATAAAAAAGTGAATAATGTAAGAAAGACGATTATAAACTTAGGTTAACATTTTAAGCTATTCATAATCGGATTGAATAATAAAAGGTGAATATTGTAAGTAAATAATTATAAACTTAAATTAATGTTAAAGCCATTTATAATTAAAATGAGTATTATATAAATTTAATGGTTATAACTTCAGAAACCATTGAAATGATTTAGAAATGGAATTATTATATATGGGAGAATGAATGTGAAAAAGAAACAATCTATAAATGGTGAATTGAATTATAAAGAAACTTACCAAATAATGTATAATTCAATAATTGAAATAAAAATAACTTATTTAAGCAATGAATGTAAAGTAATAAAATGAAAGAAAATGGCACTGTATGAATAAAGGAGAAATGAAATTTTGTAAGTAGTAATGAATGTAAATTAATGAAAGTGAATATTATATAAATGAGAAAAAAAGGTAAATAATGAAAAATAAGGGGAAAATCCAACTAAATCATAAATGTGAAGTAAACTGAAATAAAATATATACAATACTTCAATAATGTATTCATTTATGATCCAAATAATTGAAACAGATATTACTTATGTAAGTAAAGAATGTAAATTAATGAAATAAGCCTTATATGAATGAGTGAGAATTAAAATTTTGTAAGTAATGAATGTGAATTAAAGAAAAATCATTGTATGAAAAAAAGGAAAAAGAAAAAATGAACAAAAATGATGTGAAAAAAAGATTAATAGAATAAACTTAAAATAAGTGTTGAATTCTTTGTTTGTTTTGCCTTATGGAACATTGGGAAGTGATACTTTAATTGTTTAAATTGCATAAATAATCTATTAAGTTATCTAAGACTGTTGAGTGTATGGTATACTTAGTAGTTTATTTATCGTTCTATACGATTAAAAGTTCTTAACTCGAAAAAACCATTTTTTTTGGTTGCTATGGATGTATAATTGATTACATTGATTTCATGTGATGATTGTATGCTTTTAGTTGCAAGTGATTGTTGTTATGTGATATTGGTTTATTTTGTTATCAATTGAGACAACTTAAATATTTCACTCTTATATAATTATTAACCTCTTTGGATTATAAAACTGAAATACAGGTTTATGGAAGCATTAGCTATTGCTTTTGGTTTCATAAATTAAGCATTGTTTGCCCAACAATAGGTACATTTTCGGATGCGGTTTTCTAGCGATATTAAATTGTTTTCCCGTGGTTTGGGATATTTTATTTTGAAAAATACGATATATATTGTTATTATTGATATAATTATTTCTCCCAGACCTCTCCGTACAAAGGAGACTCTGCCAAAATTTTCCGTGGATTTTGGACTTAAATTTTTGTGTGAAATGTTGTCCAAACTTTTGTTAACTTGAATATAAAAGGATTTAATTATTTTAAATTTATATATTTTATTTAAATTATGTTAATTGATTGTTTATAAATTTAATATTTTGAATAAGATATATTAATTTCTTAATTGTTTCTTTCCCGTTTTGAGGATGAAAAGTTTTAAGTGGGGGAGAGTGTAACGACCCGTAATTTTCATTAATTAAAAACAGTTAATTTAATAATGTTTTCTGATAAATTTTGGAAGAAATAAAAATTTGTGATTAATAATAAGAATGTAACTGGAATGAAATGTAATAGTATTAATTTAAGGTAATTTATAACTACTTCAAATGTAATTCCAATTAATGGAAATGATTAAAGAGTTATAATTGGTAATAGATTGTAAATTAATTGTAATAATGCGTGTATTAATTGACAGTTGGATTAAAAGAGAAATAGATAATTTAAATGTTGTATTAATTAATGAATAGTACGTAATAAATTGTAGTTGAATAAAATTAGTGTTGTGTATTATAACATTTGTGTAGACAATCAACTTATAAATGTGATTAAATTAAGCTAAAGGTGACAATTGTTATTACTGCCAATTTGTTTTAATTGATGAAAATCAAATTGGAAATAAATTTCAATAAATATAATTAAATATTACGTCAATGTAAAGTAAGGTAATAGTTGAAAAATATTAATGTAATAAGCTATAAACCAATGTTGAACATATACATAAAGTAATGAAGGATTGAATAAAGAGATTGAAATCGATTAAATCAATTTATTGGAATTAGAATATAATTAATTGAAATTAAATGTAATTAAATATTGTGGTTAATGTAAGAAAAGGGATCAATTATAGAAAATGAGGATAACAAGATAGAAACCTATGTTAATAATTTCATAAGATATTGGTTGATTTAATAGTAGGAGTGTAAATCAAAATAAAAGAATTAAAATAAATAAGTTTAGTAAAGGAGTAAACATATGTTTATTTATTTGAAATGTTTGGTAGCTGAAAGATTGATTGTAGAGATGAGAAACTATTATTTAGTAAGAAATGTATAATTACTATTTGTATCCAATAGTGTATAAATATGTTTAAATTACTATTAGATAGGAAACAATTGTCCTACTTCTCATTGCATTCATTTAGTCCAAATTAAAATTTAATCAACTGAATTTCATGTAGTTGAAAATTTTCAATTAATAGAAGAGAGAATAATATTTGTAAATTAATAGGTATAATTAAAGCAGCTTATGTTTTGTGAAAATATAAGGAAAGTATGATTTAATGAAAGGAACATTTAAATCAAATAAAATGATTGTTTAATTTGTAATGTAGGTTATTTCACTAAAATAAAGAATAGAATGATTGATTTTAAAGAAAGAAATATATGTTTATTTGAATTATGTTTTAGCTTACAGATTGATTGTAAGAATAGGAAAATAATCTATTTCAGTGAGTTGTTTGTTGCTCTTATGTATAAAGAATAAATTTATAAACATGTTTAAATAAACAATTGTTCTATTTTTCATCCATTTTAGTTGTCTCTTTTGAAATTTAACTTTGTAAGTTATTGCGATTAATGTAATTCAACAATTTCAATTAAAAGGAAAGAAAATGTTGATTGCAATTAGTAGGTTTAATAAAAGAAACGCACGTTTTGTGTTAGACAAAAAGGGTGTTTTAATCGAAATAAAAGATCATTTTGGGAAAAACCAAGTTGAATGTTTCATTTTTAAGGTAAGTATTAAAAAATTATTATGTGTAGATAAAAAACTAAATGCGTACAAATTTGAATAATATTTGAGTTAATGAAGTTAATTTGGTTACGTTTCAAAATAATTGAATTTCAAAAGTTTGTGTGACATACATGGTCCCTTCATTTCTTTTATTAATAATTGTTGCATGAACGTTTTAAAATAGTTACCTTATTATTAATACTTGATCCATTTATTTCTCCTTCTGTTTAATGCCTAAGCTTAGACTCTTATGTTGTATTTAATTCTTGCAACCTCATTTTCATGTATACAAAATTTTACTTTTTTTTGCAAACTTTTCCACTCCTGCGCACATTTTCTTATGTACTATTAATGCTTGAAGATTTCAAAAAAAATGGGACATTTATTTTTGTCCCTCCGCCTTCATTTCCTAATTCTAATTAACCTAGAGCTTATTTCTTCTTTTACATTTTATTTCTCGTGACACATTATATTCAAAAGCTCTTATTCTTGCATATCCAAAAGCTTTCTTTTATAAAACAAGATTTTTTTCATTTTCTTACACTTCCTGTCCTCATCTTAGTTGTTCTTCAATGTTTTTCTGAAGCCTCATCTTGAGAAAAATGTAAGTATTAAAATTTGTTTATTTATTACCGCGTACTAATTTTTTTTAATATTATTTCTTATAACATATCTTTTGCATATAAACTTTGATCCACGCGCAATTTCTTCTTTTAGATTCATATTAAAATTCCGGACAACATGAAATTGATTTAGTTGAATTTGGAGATTGTTGAGTTTTACGCTTCTGCTTGGATTTTTATGAGCCAAAATCAAAGATGAGTGTTTTGACCCACTCACAACTTTTAGATTATCTTATGTTAGTCAAATTAAATTTATGATGCAAATGGAAATTTATTGATTGATGTTTGGTGGGTTTAAATTGTCATTTTAGTTAAATTTGACTTTTATCGCATTGTATCATTGTTTAATTTAATATTAAAATTTATTTGTCAATTTAATAATTGTTAATAATAATAGTTATCTATTAATGTTATTGGTTGATTTGGATGATGATTGTGATGGATGTTTTATTGTGATATTGGATGACTGGATGTTGTATTTTTATATTGTTATAACACTGCAAGTTCCTTATGGGTTGAAATGATAAATACCCGAGTGATCTATAGATTAGAAAAAAATTGTTATGGGTTGAAATGATAGACTCGAACGATTTTATGGGCTTTTACTTAATCCAGGATTGCAGTTTGAAATGATATATAACCATAAAATTTTAAATTGCGGGTTGAAATGATAAATATCCGTATCACTTGACCCTAGGGTAGAAAATTATATACGGACACAGAATTGATTAAATTAAATTATTTTTAATTATTTAAATTTTAAATTCAGTTAACTAGAATTTTAAAATAGAGATGTATTGATATAAACTGCATTATTTTCGATAATCCAAACGTTAATGCTGAAATTGGAATTGATTTAATGAAAATTTTAAAGGATTTAAATTTGGAATTTCAAAGTTGAAGTGGCAGAAATAAATGAATTTATCGGAATTGAGTTATTGAAAATGTTTGGATTTAACTTGAAAATCTATTTCAAACTAATTTAAACTATTGTACTTAATATAAACTATTTTAATCAATTTAAAACCATTTCAATTTATTTTAATCTATTATAAGCTATTTAATCCAATTTAATCTATTTCACCTATTTTAAACTAATTAAATTTATTTAATCTATTTTAAAACTATTTAATATATTTTAAATCTATTTCTTCTATATTAAATTTATTCAATCTATTTAAAACCTACTTAATATAATTTAAATCTATTTAACCTATATTTAATCTATTTAAACCATTTTAAATCTAATAAAATCTATTCAATCTATATTTAATCTATTAAAATCATAAAATCTAATTCAATTAAATTTAAATCTATTTAATCTATTCTTATTATTTTAATCTATTTAAAGCTATTTTTAAAACTACTAAAACTATTTATAATTACCTAAACTACTTTCTAAAATCTAGACCGTGTAAGTTGAAGTATTTATATTTAAATCCTTGATGATGATACAACTTAAGTTGGAATTTGGAATTGATACCTTTTCGTGAAAAGACATATTTGAGTAAATATGATTTTGAAAGTGAATATGGTTTTGAAAATGAATATGATTTCGAAAGTGATATGGTTTGAAATCGAATATGATATTTTGATATTAACTATGAATTGACTTTTGAAAAATAAAAGAACCATCCGGTGTGAAATAAGCGTTTGGTTGTTAAAGCGACCGGGATCAGATAACTCTCTGCCAATACTGAAAACCACTTTAACAACTTTGTACGTGGTGGAGATTCTGGAAATAAAGTAGGATGGCTTGGCGAACGATTTTGTATGAGGTATTTGCATGACCCTGACTCCCGTGAGTCAGCTTGATGTGGCTAAAACAGGAGCTATGAAGGGCCAAATGAGGTCATTCCTCCGATCAAACACATTTCTTCGAAACCATATTATGACTTTTTGATGATTGACGGTCACCCCTTGATTTTGATTTTGATTTTGGAGTGTGTTCCGAGATGGGTGATAGTAGCTGCTATGCGTTACCTCTAGTCTGGATCCGTAATTGGTATATCTACCATGGACATTGCCTCGAGTGCCTTGTCGCATGCCTTATTGCGCCTTCTACAAGTTTGATTTGTACCATACCTATGGAGTGCCTTCTGGGTAAACCTAATGGAGGAGCGTCGATACTGTATAGACTTGGGAATATATAAAATGCGTTACGAGGGATATGGGTAATGCCCTAACGCTATTTCGATACTTTTACTTTACTATAGATATATTATAATATTGTATTGTACTACATAGTAGATAGTTTAACGGATTCTTTGGAGATGGAAACCCAAACAACTCTTAAGTTATTACACTCACATTGACACTGGATAGTAGATGTCAAACCTCGTAAACATCTCTGATGACGCTACACTCATATTTATTTACCGTTGATTTAACTTACATAAGATCTTTTAGTCCTGACTTGAGTGTTTTATCTTTTCAATTCGCTTGGTCCAGTCTAAGCTTTTCGGTATAACGAAGACTTCTCTTGGGGGACGAAGATGAAGATTTAGTACTATTGCTATTTATTATATCATTTCCACCGCGTCATGTCGTTCTGCTGCATTACTTATTTATTACTGTTGTATGTACTCTGATTCTGTATTATAAAAGTATAATCAATGTTATTTGTAAATAGCTTCATGAATTGTTTATTTGATTATTATAATTTGTCATTCCGCTACGAGATTCTGTATTTGTTTTCTTTCATTCTTTTCTTTCTCTTATTTAACCTATAGCAATCTGCCCTTTTCAATGGTTTGAGTCTGACGTGTATGGTTTATCGTCGATTTAAATCATCCAAAAAGGCTGGTCATTACACAAACACTTGTTTAAATCAAACATTTCGTATAATCAAAGCATATCACCATTCAAATCATCCAACAGTTTTAAACTTTAAAACTTAAATCTTGTGTTAATTAAAAACATAAATGAGATGGTTTTGATTATTATTCATCTTGGTTAGGATAAGGAACTTGAGATTTGATCTTGGTTAATTCTTCCTTTCTTGAATCCTAAGCTTTTAGTTGATTATGATCTCCTTTTCTCCTAGAGTAATGGCTGGCCTTGAAGCTTTTTTCTTATGTTTTTATTTTATAAAAGCATGAATCAGAGTAAGGTAAGGGTTTTGGGGTAATGGGGTTATGGTGTACGGCTATTTCCCATATTACCCTTGCCTTTTTTTCTAAAGTAATCAACTTATTAAACTATTTTATAAAGCCATTCCTATAATTTCATTTAGCTAAGCACTACCTCTATTTGGTTTTCAGATCTCATTCCTCTTACCACTCTATTTCTTGCCATATTCTATTTAATTTATCTAATTGAAGCTCCTAAATAATGTTATTCAAAATTAGGGGTGTTACTGGCTCCCTTCCTTAAAGGATTTCATCCTCGAAATTTAGTGAGGACTAAATAGTAGACATAGAAATTAGCTGTTACATCTTCTACCTACCATACTAGCCTACCCGACTAGCAAACAGTCTATACAAAGCAAATATAAAACATACCCCTATAGTAGATCAGGATAAATATCTCTAATCCTGTCTTCTGTCTCCCAAGTATAGTCCTTCTCACTTTCACCAACTTGACCTAGTTGTTCCTTAACTTTTTCTATCTTTCGCTACAACCCGAACCGGTTGTCTAACAAAAGTAAAATTCGGTTCTACTATTAAATCTTCCAATGCTGTCATAGGAATAGCAGTCTTTGGATCATGCACATACTTATGAAAATGAGATACATAAAACACATTATGGACACCTGTCAAACTACTCGGCAACTCTACTATATATGCGAGCTTTTCGATCCTCTCTATGGCTAAAAATGGTCCAACATATCTCGGTGCTAGTTTTCATGACTTTTCAAATCGTACCCACACCCTTCATCGGTGATAATTTAATAAAAACTCTATCCCCAACCGAGAACTCCAAATCTTTACGCCTCTTATCTGTATAAATCTACTGTCTAATTGAGCTTGCTTCATCCCTTCTCGGATCAACTCAATGTTCTCCATTGCCTCTATAATAAGATCTGGACTCAAGACTAATCTGTCTCCAGTTTCTAACTAACATGTTGGTGATCACATGGCCTTTCATACAAAGCTTTGAAAGGTGCTATTCATATACTAGTCTGATAAATATTATTATAGGAAAACTCAACCAAATGTAGATGATCTTCCCAAGATCCACCAAAGTCCAACACCGAAGCTCTTAACAAATCCTCGAGTACCTAATTGACTCTCTCTGTCTGACCATCCGTCTGAGGGTGATACACATTACTCATCTTGAGCTTAGTACCTAACCCATCTTGTAGACTCTTCTAGAATTCACTAGTAAACAAAGTATCTCTATCACTCACTATACTACTAAGAATTCCATGCAGTCTCACTTTTTCCTCATAAACAACTTAGCTAAATAGGTGTTGTCCTTATTGAGTAAACTGGAATGAAATGGACACTCTTGGTCAACCTGTCCACTATGACCATATACTTTCGTTTCCTCAATTCGACCAAGGAAACCTATTTATAAAATCAATGGATATCGAATCCCATTTCCAAACTGGTATCTCCAAAAGCTGAAGCAATCCACTTAGCCTTTGATGTTTGGCTTTCACTTGCTGGCAGTTCGCACAATGCCTAACCCACAAGCCAACATGTAACATCCATTATCTGGAGGCCCGAATCTAAACGCTACAGATGCTGCGGTCATCCATAGTATTAACTTCCGCTAACTAAATACGGAAATGATAATGGTATCTATAATATTAGAAGCGCTTAAATATGAAATAAAATTGTAGATTTCAAAAACCATATTTCTCATTACATTTCAAAACACAAGTTTCATATCCAAGTTACATAATCCCACAATAGGTTTTTAAGTTTAGATAAAATATAATTATTATATAAATACGCCAAGAGTGACATATGATGATGCCCCCTTGGTTGATCAGAGTACTATATTGCCATAACTGGCATAATACAGCAGAATGAAAATAAACAACAAAAACTGCAACTCCTAAAATTGCTATTTGTCAGTCTCCTGCTCGTCTTCGGTAGCTTTATTCGTTATCCTATAAAAAACCTATAAACCTCAACCCTTAGCCTACTCAAATCAATTTTGAGCACCCGAGAGTTTAAGGAGAAAAACACAAACTTCGAGTTAGACATAAAGTCTAGTGTGAAAAATACTATACATCTCGGTATTTGATATTAACCGAGACCACGCAGCTTAGCGGAACGGTTTCCCCTCACTAATATCCTTTTAAAACATATTTTTTGCAAATCCATTTCCTGCAACAAAAACTGGTTAAAACCATATAGCATTATTATATAATCATACATATTAGATAACAAATGAACTATCTATTCGAACACTATAGTTTTGTTTGGCTAACTATTAAGCTTTGGTTGACTTGGGCCTACCAGACAATATACACAAAATAATCTAACACCTGTTAGATACTCCCTTTTTGGATGGTTTGTCCTTAACTATCTATTAAATACTTCTCTTCTGAACGATCTTTCCCTAACTTAACATCTCCCAGGGTCACTTATTGCTAATGGTTTTATAGGCTCACCAATAAACTCTCCGTATACAAACATATATTTCCTTCTGTATGTAATCATAATTTTAGTCTTACCTGTGACATAGCGCTCCACACTGGAATTTTTGGACTAAATTAGCTGGGGATAATAGCTAATTCATAGGGTGCGACCCTATACCGGTCCCATCTGGTATTCTAATATCTGAGTCATTTTACTTAGTGCATTTCTTCTCAAAATTTTCCGTGAAAACCTTTTCATCTGAAGTTGATTTAAAACCTCGTAAACCAAACTTAAACAAGGAAAACACATATACTCTATGCTTTATTTAAATCACCTTGCCTTGTTATATATATTTTACACAAATCTTCGTTGATGAAACATTTAAACCTTTTAAAGTACCCCTTCTGAATCCATTGAAAGTACCCCTTCCAAAACCAAGTATTCACTTAGGCCGAAAGCCCAAAACATTCCTTCCAAAACCATTCATATAAATCTTTCGAAATGATTGAAAAACCATTCCTTCGAAAGCTATAAAACCTTAGACGTTCTCCTTTAAAACCTTTAAACATTGCCTTTTGAAACCATTTGAAAATCTTTCCTTTCATACCTTTCGAAACCATTGGGGGATCACCTCTTCGAAAAAATTCTTTAAAACCTTTCGAAAGAATCAAAACCTTTAGAAACAACAAACCTTTCGAAAGCAGTTGGATTCAATTTAAGACATGTGAAAACACCTTTCGAAACCATTAAAAAACTAACTTATTCGAAACCTTTGGGTTCTACCTTCAACGGAGCAAAAAGGTAATAAAACATTTAAGTCAAAAACACACTTTCGAAAGCATTCCTATGCAAAGAAGTGATGGTGTCGAAACCGACCTTCCGAAAGCATTGGAGAAGCGGCTAAGTTTTAAAAACAAAGTATTTCTTATGAAACCATTAGCGTCGAAAGGTAGAAAAGCTGCAGGTAAGGGGTTTCGACCCCGACGAAAGTATTTACTTAAAACAAACGGCGCAACCCATTTGAAACCGTTCCTTTAAAACATTTGACTCCGTCAAAATCCAACTAAGTCGAAAGCATACCATTTGAAAGCATAGCAGGCACGTTTTCATTTAAAAGCAAAGACACGCTTCGACCCCTGTAGAACCTTTAGTCTCGACTTCATCCTTGTCCAGTTCACTCTGTAACAAATAATTAATACTATGAGCTTTGGTTTCGATGGCATGGAGGCGGCAGTACATGATCGGATCCCTTGTGCCGAAAGTGGCGAAACATGCTTAAAGCATATTTGAACTGATTTTTAATATTTTTAAGTAATCTTTTTGACTACCTGCCTTGTTTTTCAGAATCTTATTGGTTGCTAATTTTCTTTTCTAAAAGCGCTGCCATTGTTTTAGAAATGAATAATTTAGTTTATTTATAAAATACTCCTCCTTTTGTAAATATATAAAACATTTAAGTCTCATACCTTAAATAATTCTACATACCTATCAAAACACTTAGGAAATTATACAAAAATTCTATAAAATTATTTTTAATATATTTTCTAACATATAAATTTCGACATATTTTACTTTATTATATTATGAAAATCAATCTGAATCCTTCTGGTTTACGATTTTCACGCTTGAAGAAAATAATATAAGACGTATCACTCAAGTTATTGGTAGAGTACTGGATGTCAGACCCAAATTATATATAAGTTAACCGTAAATTATATTAAACCCAGTAAATCATTCTATTCGCTAGAAAACTAATACAAAATCCACATTAATTCAGAAAACTAAGAAAATCGACACCCATCTCTAAAACATTATTTCTGATCTAAATCTAAAATTGCAAGGCATTTGGATATCATTAAAAGGGTTTTCACATTAAAAAATATAATAAAATCTATATGATCAAGCATAAATCATCAATAAGCATATATAAACATTTAATCATTCAAAAACATGTGAAAAAATATCATAAAATCTATATGATCAAGCATAAATCATCAACAAGCATATATAAACATTTAATCATTCAAGAACATGGCATAATCATGCAAAATACTTTAGATTCATCTTAAAACCGAAAACATAGGAAAAATGAAATGTAGTCATTATTCACCTTAATTTTTGAGATCAATGAGTTTGAGATTTGAATGGATCTAAGTTGATTAAGCTTCCCCTTGATTCTTTTATCTTCCTTTAGTTGCTTTTAATAGTGGCCAACCTCTTTGTTTAATTTTTGCAAATAATTCGAATGTGAGGATACACAGCTAAGGGTTTAGGCTACTAGAATGCTCGTTTTCCTATTTTGCCCTCACCTATTATACTTAACCATTTTATTTTAGTTCATTTGTTATCATGGCACGACTACCCCTATTAATCACAAATCTTAATATCATAATCATCATATTATTTTATTTAATTTAGATAATTAAATATAATAAATAATGTTACTAAAAATATGGGGCATCACAATCTCCCCTCCTTAAAGAGTTTTGCCCTTGAAATTACGATAAGGAACACAACAAATCCATCATAAAGGTAAAACATACCATCAAACAAATCAAGAAAAGCGTCTCTAATCCTATTCTTAGTCTCCCAGGTATAGTCCCTATCATCGTCACTCCACTGGACCTTAACTAATCTGACTATCTTTTTCCTCAACTTCTTCTCATCTCTCGCGACTATACCAATCGGCTTTCTAACTATAGTAAAGTTCGGCTCTACTACTAAGTCATCTAACACAGTCGGTGGAATAGTAGTTTTCGGGTCTCTAACACACTTTCTAAGATGAGAAACATGAAAAACATTGTGGACTCCTACCAAACTGCTTGGTAACTCTACTCTATATGCGAGTTTTCTGATCCTCTCTATAATAGGAATGGTCCTACAAATCTCGGTGCCAACTTACATGATTTCTCAAATCTAATTACACCATTCATCGGTGACACCTTAATAAAAAATGATCTCCAACAGAGAACTCTAAGTCTTTCCTTCTTCTATCTGCATAACTCTTCTGCCTAGACTGAGCCTCCTTTATCCAAGTTCAAACCAAACCAATCTTCTCCGTAGTTTCTCTCACCAAATCCAGACTAAGAACCAACCTATCCCAGGTCTCTAACCAACAAATGGGAGATTTACATGGCCTTCCATACGAAGCTTCAAACGATGTCATTCCAATATTAGTCTGATAACTATTATTATACAAAAACTCGACCAAGTGTAGATGGTCTTCCTGTGATCCCCCAAAATCTAACACACAAGCTCTTAACAAATCCTCCAAGATCTTATTAACTTTTTCCCTTTGCCCATCCGTCTGTGGATGGTAAGCGGTACTCATTTTGAGCTTGGTTACTAAAATCTCATGTAGACTCTTCCAGAACTCGCTAGTGAACAAGGATTCTCTATCACTTATTATACTAGGAATTCCATGCAATCTAACCATATTCTTCATAAATAACTTAGCCAAAACAAGTGCCATCCTATTTGACTTAACCGGAATGAAATGGGCACTCTTGGTCAGTCTATCCACTATGAACCATATACTTTCATTTCCTCTACCAGATCTTGGAAACCTGTCAATAAAATCCATAGAAATAGAATCCCATTTCCATGTCGGAATATCTAATGGCTACAGAAACCCACTTGGCTTCTGATGTTCAGCTTTTACCGGTTGACAGTTCAAACATTGGTTCACTTATAAGCCAACATCCTTCTTCATACCTTCCCAAAAGTTGTGCAATTAGTGCCACGCTATTAGCCCACTATAGTCTTGCTATATCTTATAGCGGATTTCTACCGCTATGATTTTTCCATATAGCCCCAAATATAGCCTTGCTACCTTAAGCTTTGCTATTTCCGCTATATCCCATTATTTCCGCTGTAATCCGTTATTTCCGCTATATCCCGTTATTCCCGCTATATTCCGCTATTTCCACTATATCTTCTTTAAAAGAAATGAATTAAAAAATGTAATTTATACATTGTAAAAATAATAAAATTAATTTATTTAATTGAATTTTTAATACATTTTTAGAAATTAAAATACTCTAATATTCTACTAAATTCAATTATGTTATATGACAGTTTTACGTTTATTTACAGTATATTCACACATGTTTTTATTTAAAATTATTTATGTATTAATTATGATTCAATTGAATATTAATTTTTCATTTAATTACCATTTATATATTTTTAAAAACATTAAGTACGAGTTTTATATGCTATTTTAGAGTAATCCGCTATATCCCGTTATATCCTCGCTATATCCCTACTATGAATTTTTGCACCTCCGCCGCATTGAATCTACCGAGCGCTTTAACTGCACATCCCAGAAGAAACTTCTCTTCATATCCTAATGCATCCTAGTTTCTCTTGGATGAATAGTGAACTTTGAACGATGGCATTCCTCCAAAGCCCCCTTCCTATTGTCTTCCACATTTGGAACACACAACCTTCCTTCCTTTCTCAATCACTCATTCTGGTCAAGACTAAAATCCTCCAAGTCATCTCTCTTCATTCCTTCCTTCAACTTCTTAATCCGTTCAGCCAACACTGGATCCTCCTCCTGTTTAAAAGCAATTCTTTCAATCATTACTGTCAAACTTCTAAACAAGATAACATAGTAGATCCTTCACTAGATCCAGCCTCAGATCTCCATTGCACTCTACAAGTCAACGACGCTTCCAAATCTTTCCGCTCTGCTACCATAGCCAAAATATCATTTTGATGCTTTCTGCTAAGCGCATCTGCAACTTTATTGCCCTTTCTTGCTGTTTACTCAATACCAAGGTAATGCCTTCACACCTTCAAAGCAAAAATCGCTACAGCCAACTCCAAATCATGAGTTGGATTCTAGCCTCATGCGGTCTAAGCTATCAAGAAGCATGGGCAATCACTTTACCTCTCTGCATCAACATAGTTCCTAATCCAGTTCCACACGCATCTGTATAAATTACCAAATCTTGATTCCTCTTCAGAACAACTAGTACATGTGCATGGGTCAATTAGTGTTTCAAGCTCCCGAATGCTTCCTCACACTTATCATTCCATACAAACTTCACATCCTTTTGCGTTACCATGAAAAATCCTTAATGAATCTCCGATAATATCCAACCAATCCAAGAAAACTTCTAATCTCAGCCATCGTCTATGGTCTCTTCCAATTATTAACAAATTCGATCTTATCTGGATCGACTGGCAACCCCTTCTCTCAAACCACATGACCAAGAAACTTCACTTCATTCTTCCAGAATTGACACTTTGAAAACTTCGCCTTTAGTTGAATCTTCTTTAGCATCTCAAGCAAAATTCTAAGACTAACTTCATGCTCCTTTCTTCCCTAGAATATATCAAGATATCATCTATAAAAACTAACACGAACCTATCCAAGTGCTCTCGAAAAATTCGATTCATCAAATCCACAAATAATGTCGACGCACTAGTTACTCTGAACGGCATCACTAACCATTCGTACGATCCATATCTTGTCCTAAACGCCATCATATGAATGCTATCCTCTGCTACTCTAAGCTGATGAAAACCTATTGCCAAATCCAACTAAGGGAATACCTTGGCTCCACTTAAATGATCGAATAATTCATTAATTATAAGCAATGGATATCGATTCTTTATCGACTTCTCATTCAACATACGATAATCTATACAAAACCTCAATAATCCGTATGACTTCTTAACAAACACTTCGGTTGCTCCCAAAGGAACTACTTGGCCTAATAAAACTCTTGCTTTTCAAATCTCCCAACCGCACCTTTAGCTCCCTTATGTCTGTAAGTGCCATCCTACTTGGCAGTCTACTCATCGGCTTTGCTCCAAGGACCGAATCTATCTGAAACTCAATGGCTCGTTTCAGTGGCAATCCTAATACAGGCTTAAACACATCTACGAATTCTCTAACCATGAAAACTGGATTCAACTCGCCTTCCAGCTCCACAACACCCAACAAAGCATTCACCTTATAGCTAGGGTTTTCTATGGTGTATACTATTTGATCACTACAGTCAAGGTGCCTAAGCGATATTTACCTATCATGGCAAAATATCCTGGCATCGTACACACTTAACCAATACATACTAAAAATAATTTTGACCCTTGCAAAGTCAAACACATGCAAACTGCAAAGACGGTATGACCTAACAAATCAAACTCTAGGTGATCACACTTCATCCAAAGCGTCGCATACCCTCCTATCAGATTTGCAACCCTTAATGAAGTAACTGAATAAGAGGATTATAGAAGCTTATCTACTAAATAATGAGATATAAAAATGTGATGCACCAGTATTAAACAAAATGTTGGAAGACATACCATGAATCTGTAGCGTACCTCCCAACACTGCCTTTCCTTTCTCATGTGCTGATGGCATCGACGTAGTAGGCTCTAATACATACACCTTGCCCCTTCCGTCCTTAACGAGCTCTTTGCATTGATTCTTATAGCGTCATATCTGATCGTAGTTAAAACATCTGATGTTCTTCTCCCTGATCACTTCCTTTGCCTTTCCAGTACGACACTCATTAGCAAAATAGCCCTTCTTATCACACTTGTAGCACACAACTTTAGACTTTTCTTCTTTGCTGCTCCACCTTTCTGAGCACCCGTCTTATGAAAAAACTTCCTCTTTTGGCCTTGTCTAACCTGGACCTCCTTTGCCTTATTCTTCTTTGGACAAGCAAGCATCTCTTCGTATCTCAAAGCCATCTCTACAACTGCATCACAATGGTCTCTGATATTAGGTATTGTAGCCCTTGCCAACATAGGCTTCAACTCCCTAATAAACTTCTCATTTCTCTTCAACAGGTATCCATGGTAGAAAAACCATATCTAACCAACTCTTCAAATCTTCTAGCATACTCTAAAATAGACATCTCCTCTTGCTCCAACTCAGCAAACTTTTCGAGCAAAGTAGACTGCGCCACATGAATCTCTTCTGAAACCTTCTCGTAAACTCAGCTCATGTCATCTCCTCTGCTTTGACTCTAGCTATCATACTATTTCACCAAAACAAAGCTGCTTCTTGAAGCTGTGTCAAAGCAAGCCTCCTCTTCTACTCATTATTGAGCCCATGTCTGTAAAGATCCTTTCATAATGCAACAACCAGTTCTCCACTTCTATAGCATCCTCAGTTCCAATAAAGAGCTTCCCTCCAAGCCTAGCATAATCTCTGCTCAAGATAGCATAATGGTTAACCACCGGAGCTTCTTGAAATTCCACTCTAGCATTTCCTCCAACCACACCAGTGGCAATTCAGCTTGCATCATATTCACAAAAATTGATACATAGCTCTCATATCCACATGTGGGACTCCAGCACCAACATTCCCCGCTTGCGCCTGACCTTGGTTCTTCTAGTATTCGGTCTGGCATTTCCATTTATGGTGGCGCTTCCTCCAAGATTCACTATTCCACTTCTAGCGTCCATATATGTATTTAAGCCAAAGAATAGCCTAAAAGAGATAGGAAACTAGAGATATAGCATAACTTATACATAGCAAATATAAGTACGTTACAACAGCGTTATCCCATACCTCGATCTTACTCTGATTTCATAGGATTATGTTTTCAAAAAAATCATTTTAGCTAAAAAAATTCATAAACATATGCTTTGACACCAAGTTGTAACTTCCGTTATCTAGAGACCCGAAACTATGCGCTACAGATGCTCTCGTCATCCCTAGCCTTAACTTCAGGTGACCAAATACGGTAATATTAATGATATCCATAATATCAAAACATTTGAATATGAAATAAAATCATGGATTTCGAAAACCACATTTCTCATTGCATTTCAAAACACAAGTTTCATATCCAAGTTACACAATCCCATAGTCGTTTCCTAGGTTCAGATAAAATATAATTGTTACACAAATACGCTAAGAGCGACATCTGATGATGCCCCCTTGGTTGACCAGAGTACTATATTGCCATATTTGGCATAATACAGCACAGCAGAAATAAACAACAAAAGCAACAACTCCTAAAATAGCTATCCATTAGCCTCCTGCTCATCTTTGGTAGCTTTATTCATTATCCTACTAAAAACCGGTGAACCTCAACCCTTGGCCTACTTAAACCATTTTGGAGCACCCAAGAGTTTAAGGGGAAAAACATAAACATCGAGTCAGACATAAAGCCTAGTGTGAATCATACTATACATCTTGGTATTTGATGGTAACTGAGATCACGCCGCTTAGCGGAATGGATTTCCCATCACTAATTTCCTTTTAAAATAAATCTTTTGCAAATCCATTTCCTTGCAAAGCATTATTATGTAATCATACATATTAGGTAACAAATGAACTATCTATCCAAACACCATAGTCTGTTTGGCTAACTACTAACCTTTGGCTGACTCGAGCCTACCAGACAATATAAACAAAATTATCCAACACCTTTTAGATACTCCTCTTCTCGATGGTCTGTCCCTAACCAAGTTAAATACTCCTCTTTTGGATGGTCTTCCCCTAACTTAACATCTCCTAGGGTCACCTGATCCTAAAGGTTTTGCGAGCTCACCAATAACCTACCTGTATATAAATATATATTTCCTTCTACGTGTAATCATAACTTTAGTCTTACCTATGACAAAGCCCTACATACTAGAATTTTTGGACTAATTAGCTGGGGCTAGTAGCTTATGTATAGGGCGCCACTGTAATGACCTAGAATTTCCGTCATTCGATATTTGTATATTTAATTGATTTTAAATATTCACAAGTAAATTTTATAAGTCGAATAAATTATATTTCGAATATCTGTATTTAATTCGATAATTAAATTGTTAGTTTAATATTTGAAATTGTGTAAATAATTGAAATCTGGGTTTAGTGTGAAAAAAAATGATTTATAAAGTTGAATTAAATCATATTTTAATTAGAATGATGTTAGAGAACTTTTAAAATCGAATTAAAAGTTAATTTGTAGAAATTGAATATTTTAATATTTAATTGACGAGTGAAAATGGTCATTTTTCGTACAGCCTTGTATTTCGACGAAACTAGGTTCATTGGATCTGTAGTGTTATATTATTATAAGATTTCAAATTTCATGTCAAATGGATTTACGATTTGTCCGAGGAAATCTAAAACGCGTTGAATTTCGTTTAAGAAAATTTTAAATTTAAATAGTTCAATCCAAAAAACCTATCTTCCAAATACGATCGAATTGGCTTCTGATAGATATTCCATTACGTTTGGAATAGGGGTAAAACATTATAAACGCCATAAGGCACGCTTCGTTTCGAGTTCAAAAAAATTCGAATGAATAGTGTCATCAAAATTTCTATAAAAGTCCTCCATTATTTCCTTTTTTCAGAAACCCTAAATAAACTAGGGCAGGCTGCAACCCTCACGTTCAATGGATGAAAACTCGTCGCACTCTTCCTCGTTTTTCCTCCAATCCACACATTAATTCGAGAAAATCTCCAACTACAAAGATGAAGATCATAGCGAAAAATATCAATTCAACGGCTATGATCGTTTAACATGAAGCCAATTGAATGCAAATTGTTCGCATTCAATCGATGGTTTGGCACTTTTTTCGAGAAGAAGGAGTCACGAGCATGACCGGCCTTTGGCCGAAGGAAGGTGAGAGCAGGGGATTCGTCGTGGCACTCATTGATCGTCGTCAAGTGGCGAGATGGAGGAGCATAAATTCATGAAATAATGGCGGCCCATGGGTTATTTTCGTTCGAACTTGAACGATGGGAAGGAAGATGCAACACGCGGCCGTGATTGGCTTTGATAAATCGTGTGGCCCAGATCGAGTGTAGGGTTTTAAAAATAGAAATTGAAATTTATTTATTTTATATGAATTCGTTTAAACTTTGAAATATTGTAACTTCTTCATACGAGGTCGAAAATTGACGAAATGAATTGAGTTGGAACCATATTGACGATCACTAAATTATGGAGCTAGATTGGGGTTTATTTGAGCTAGTTAAATTTTTGGTTGAAATTAACCGCTTGTTTAACTTTAATCGGAATAAATCGCTATCGCGACGACTACAACCAATGTGAGTACAACTCACTCTTTCTGCCTCACTGTTATTTTTATATAAGTGAGTAAATATTATTTATGATGAATTGATGATTGTTTGGATGATATATGATATATTATCTATATATTAATTGGTATTTGGATATATACCTGCCTATTGGATCAGATGACCCTATACATTCCCGTGTATGAGCGGATGACTCTTTGTACGCGCGTCTGCCTCGAAACGGACATTGTACATATATTTTTAATATGTATATTTGTTGCAGGTGATAGGTTGGAGGGACCAACTAGATTCCTCGCCAGTATTGATTTATTTACATATAGTGTGATATACACCGTTATCATATCATATATGATGTTTTGGATGTCGTGATTGATGTATTTAGTGCCATTGCAGCATTGGGCCTATTTTCGTAAATTTAAAATATTAAAGTGATGATTTCCAAATTAAAATGGATTTTTAAAGCGATTTTGGAAATAGATGTTTTATTGGATTTTAAATTGTTAAGGAATTAATTTATTTTTAAGAAATAAATGTTATAATTTTACGTAATAAATGATTATGATTTTTGGGAAATATTTATGTGTTTTTTTGAAATATGGAGTTAATGATTTTTTAAAATAGTTTAAATGGTGATTTTTGAATTTATTATAAATGGTATGTATATAATATTTGTAAACTTGATATTTTATACATATCAAAGTGAAGGAATTATAAAGGATTTTTGTAAATGTTAAAGTGGGCTTATAAATGGATTTTATAAATAAATAGGATTTATGAATTGTGAAGTTTTAAAGGAATGATTGTGTAAATAAAGAGATTTATATGTAATTAACTTATAATTTGAATTTTGTCATATGAATGATATAAATCGAATTTGTTAATAAAGGAATTTTATGTATTGAAGTTTTTATAAAAATAGAAATGTAGACTTATAAACATTATTTATATTTTCACTTTTAATGGTGAAGTCTTCTCCTCCCTTTGTTCCTTCCCTTTCATTCTCAGGAATCTCTTTCGTCCCTCCAAAATACCTCCGTTCACCTCTCCACCTATATCACCCTGTCCCTGCCCCCCCCTCGCCACCCACCAACAGTTCAACACGATCCATCTCCCAAAACACGGACGATCACCCCCTTGGACACCCTCGGTCAGCTCCTGACAAGGTACGATCATATGCGCAAGTAGCTGCTACACCTAGACAAGAACCTCTCCTTCCGACTCCCCAGCGTCTCAACCGCAGGCGACCTTTCCCGGCCTTTGCTTCTTACCGCCAAACACTAGAATTTTTAAAATCAAAAAAAGATGTTTCAGATATGCTGGCTTGGGCCACGTGGCGTTCAACTGTAGGGAACCGAAGATTTGTTTTGGGTGTGGATTTTTTGGGCATAATTACTCCAGCTGTCCTTCCAGAATTTCTACATCAGGACCTATTATAAACCCCTCGGTTCCATCAAATAATCATACCGCTTGCAGAGTTAAATCAAATCCATCTTTTGTCGGTTCTAGTTTCAATACTGCACGAAGTAAAAAGCCCATTCCTTCTCACCCTGACCCCACCACGAAAAAAAAAGAGACCCAATCAAATTTCCTCCTCTCCGCTTTCATCCAGTGACATTCACTCCGAGCTCCTCTCTCCTACAGATACCTCCCATCATTTCCCAATGGAGGACTATTCCCTTTACATCACTGCTACCATCATCGACGGTGTCTGGACAGTGGAAATCCTCAGTCGTGTTCTCCAGTTTGCCTTCGATCATAGAGAATGGCCTATATGGTTCCTCGATAACAACCGCTTCCTTGTTCCCTGTCCATCCACAGCCATCAGAACTATGGCCCTCTCCCGCAAAATCATAATCGAAGCTGGAGGCTCCATCTATCTGGAGGCCTGGCCAGAGTATGAAAGGCCATCCCCAATCGTCCTTGAACCCCCTAGCTGGGCAATGGTCAAAGGTATACCAGAGTTCCTCAGTCACAACCCTGACGTCGTCCGAACGGCCATGAACCCAGTAGGAATATTTATTGAGTATGACAGATGTGATTGGTTAGAATTTGATCGTCGACTTTTATACATTAAAATGCAGTTTCTTGAGGGTGTCCCCCATTCCTCATCATATACGGTTCGACTCAATAATGCAGAATACCTCATCACCGTATCTCGAAGGGACCACATCTATCCACATACCAGACCGGAGAACTATCTTCTGGGGCTGGACTATGATCGAGATATGAAATGTTTCAACGACCCTATTGATATACCATCGACTGAATTAGACTCGGACGAACGTTTTGATGTAATGAACTATGAACCGGCCTCGCCGGCCTTCCCTCTACCTGTACAACCCAATTTGGACGATGAACCAAATAGCTCCTTGGCCCCAATGTTGTTCCAGCCCCCCAAAGGTGGGACCCTTTTCTCGACCTGGACCTCTCGATGCCTCTTCACCTCCAAGTGCCTCCCCTGGATCCTGCTCCTTTTGATTTTCATCACCCGGCTCCTGACCCCACCCACCCTCTTTCCCAGACACCCGTCCAAATCCATCCTCCTATCCCTAATTCCATTCCTTTGTTTGACCACAATCTAGCCTCCCCATCAGCTCAGATGCCATTGCACTCAAGGAGGCAATACTTCGCTCCGGCGCAGGTTAGGAGAAGCGCTCGGAATTCAAGATCCTTGCCTGGTCATACAGGTTGTTTCTATAAAGCTGTAGTTTTTTCTTCTGCTAACTCTAAATTAAACAAAAAGCTAGCACATTGCATGGGAGTAACTATACACGATGAGCATTATACTGTCATGCAAACCCTAGAACATGAGAGAATGTCCTTTTCCCAATGAAAATTGTATCCTGGAATATTCGTGGGTTAGGGGACCCCTCTAAGAGACATTCAATCTATCTGTCTTTGCCCTCCCCTTAATGTTGACATTCTTCTGCTGCAAGAATCGAAGCTGTCTGATCCAACTCCTTCTCAAATTAGACAAATAGGTGGACCCAACCTCACAGCCCACGCACATTCCAACTCTATTGGCACGAGGGGGGGCCTAATCACCATGTGGAATGAATCCAACTGCTCCCTTTGTCAAATTATATCCCATCCCTCTGTCCTTCATGTAGCACTTAAACACGTGCAGACTGATACTATTTATTTCTTTTCAAACATTTATGGCCCCTATACGACTCAAGAAAGGCTGGATCTTTGGTCGAGCTTCTCAGATTTTGCGTCATCTTTATATGGGCCTTGGGTAATTGCTGGTGACTTTAACACAACCAGATACCCAGATGAAAGAAGCTCAGGAAACCTTTCTCTCGACACAGAAGAATTCAATGCTTTCATCAATTCATGTTCCCTCATCGAGCCCCCCATCAACAACCGCCACTTTACCTGGACTAATAAATGCCAATCGCCTTCCCTTGCTAAACTCGATCGTTTCCTTTTCAACCCATCCTGGGAGGATATCCATCCTCTTTCCAACTGTATTGGCCTTGCCACCATTTTATCCGACCATTGCCCTCTCTGTCTTGATACAGGCACCCTTCCCCTATCCAAGCGCCCTTTTAGATTCGAACGGCTCTAGCTGCTTGAACCGTCATTTGAGGACTTTATTAAACTGGCTTGGAACTATCCTACTAGGTCCCCTTCAGCCACTGCCCCGTGTAGTCTGTAAACTTAGATCCTTAAGAAAGCTTCTCAAGCCCTGGGCGAAAACCATCTGGGGCTCCCTTCGCAGACGTATAATCGCCATCCAAAATGACATCCTAGCCCTGAACATCCAAGAAGAAGCTCTCCCCCTAGATAATGAAGATTCACTTAAACTTTTAAATCTAGAAGCTGAACTCGATCGTCTAATGAAAAAAGAAGAGATTGGATGGAAACAACGTTCCAAAGCTAAGTGGTTGAAGGAAGGCGACAAGAACACTTCTTACTTTCATAAATGTGCAAATGGCCACCGTTGGTCCCTTTTCATCCCGGAAATTGTTCAAAACAACATACCAACGACCGATCCGTCAGATATTGCGAACCTCTTTACTGACTTCTACCGTTCCATTCTCGGAAAACCCTCTCCTCCCCTTCCTCCGATAGACTGGAACCTCCTATATCCCAACCCCCCGTCGATTCCTATTGACTCACCCTTTTCAGAGGAAGAGATCCTGGTTGCCCTCAAGGACATGGACGATAACAAATCTCCGGGACCAGATGGCTTTGGACCGTTTTTCTTCAAACACTTCTGGGATGTTGTTAAGGGTGATATTCTACAAATGTGTGCCGAATTCTGCACTAATCCAATGTCCATAGCTCGCCTAAACTACGTCAACATTGTTCTCCTGCCCAAAACTGTTGGAGCCAATTCCCTTTCAGCATTCCGTCCCATCAGCCTCCTAAATACCACGTTTAAAATAATTACCAAAGTCCTTGCCAATCGCCTTCAAACCTTTATGGAATCGTTAGTTGGTGTGGAGCAATATGCATTCATCCAGGGTAGAAATCTCCTTGACTGCGTTGCGACGACTCAAGAAGTAATATCTTCCTGTCATTCAAATAATATCCCAGTGGCCCTGTTTAAACTTGACCTCTCCAAAGCCTTCGATTCAGTGAATTAGAACTTTATTTTGGAGCTTTTTAGGCATAGAGGTTTTCCATCTACATGGTGCAACTGGATTAAAAGCATTCTCCACTCGAGCCTTTCATCAATTCAGATCGGTGGCACATCTGGTGGGCTCATTAAATCAGCTCGGGGTCTCAGGCAGGGAGATCCTCTCTCTCCGCTCATATTCGTTCTAGTGGTTGACGTTCTTATTCGTATGATCAAACTGGCCGTATCCAACAATCACCTTGCTGGTATCTGTCCCCCCAATTCTATCCATAACTCCTACCCTAATCCCATGATCTCCAACCTCCAGTTCGCTGATGACACTATCCTCTTTGTCACACCTTCTCCAGATCACACCACTGCCTTAAGGTCCTACTCTACATGTTTGAGCTCATTTCTGGCATGTCTATCAATTTTAATAAAAGCTCCGTCATTATGCTTGGCAACACCGATCATCTTGGCCCTCCCATCTCCTCCTCTCTTAACTGCCGCCTCGAGACCTTTCCTCTATCCTACCTAGGTATCACCCTGCGCCCCACCAAGCTTCACAGATCTGACTGGTCCCCCCTCATATCTAAACTGGAATCTAGACTTGCAGGTTGGAAAGCTAACTCCTTATCGTCTTCAGGACGACTGGTCCTGGTCAAAGCCGTATTATCGACTCTTCCTACATACTGGCTCTCGTTCCACAAGATCCCTATCTGGGTGACCAAAAGAATTGATGCCATCAGAAGAACCTTCCTCTAGAATGGAGGGAAAATAAAATGTCTTGTCAATTGGAAAATTTTTTGTTTGCACGAGAACCATGGGGGTTTAGGTGTTCCTAATCTGACCTCTTTCAATCAGTCACTTCTAGCAAAATGGCTCTGGCGTCTTCTCTCGCCTGGTCAGTTCATCTGGAAGAACTGGATCCTGGCTTCGCTCTACAACGCTGATCCTTTCCTCGCTCTCCATTTCTCTCCACAACTCAAGCCATCCCCCTTTTGGTCAGCCGTTCTAGCTTCAGTGGATCATTTCATACCCCTTATCTGGGTGGACATTGGCAATGACTCCAATTGCCTTTTATGGTTTGACTCTTGGCATAGTCTTTCCCCTCTAAACCCCCATCTCTCTTTTCCCACTCTAACCTCCCTCTCCTGACGGTGGCTGATGCTGTCTCCCTGGTCTTTCTTTGCTTATGCCCTCCAACCCTCTTTACCACTGATACCTTCCTGGAACTCCTCTCCGTCCTTCGTCTGCTGCAATCGGTATCTTTAGAACCTCTTGTGAGAGACAGTCATACTTGGACCCTCTCCTCCCCAATAGGCTTCTCCGTATCACAATATTCCTCCTTCCTTAACCACCCTGGCCGACTATTCCCTTTCGCTCGTGTCTGGAAATGCAGCATTCCTCCCTGCATCAAATTCTTTCAATGGTGCCTCATTCACGGTCCCATCAATACCAAAGATCGCCTCTTCCGTATGAACATCACATCAGACCAGACTTGTGTCTTGTGTAATAATGAAGCTGAATCGATCCTCCACCTTTTCTTTGAATGTTACATTTCCTACTATATATGGGTTTCGGTTTGCATTCACAACCTTAGTCAAATACATTCAATTTCTGACTTTTTTGATCATTGGCAATTCTGCGCACCGAATCGTCACCTGGATACTCTCTTAGCCATCTTCAGCTGGGTTATTTGGAATGAGAGAAATGCCTTAGTATTCAACAAACCAACCAACTCGCTCCTTAGCATATGCAGCAAGATTTCTAACTCCTTTGCGTATTGGACAGGATCCTCCTTCTCGGCACCTTTCAGGCTTCGTCTCCCCTCAGCTAGATCCCCTTCAGATGAATCTGTTGGTAGTGCCTCCTCAGCGGCTCCGACTGGTCGGCCCGTCTGCAGCTAAGGATCGGAGTGTCTTAGCTTCTGACTTCTTGGAATCCCTCAGGGCAGTAACATTTCTTTTCCGATAATACTGAACCTATTTATGTATATCATATAGTCCGTGGGTTATTAGTTCATAATGGATTGTTGTCTCTGTAACTTTAACTCTGGCTTTGCTGATTTTGTTCTTGCCATCGATCAGGCATGTTGATCGAATTGCCTACGTATATATATAAATCTTATTAATCGGCTGTGTAGTCTCCTGCTACACACCCGTTCTCCTCTAAAAAAACATTGTTTTATAAATGAGAAATCAATCGAATTTTTTAAGTTAATTATTATAGTTTATTAAAGGAATTAAATCCATGATTTTGGACAGTGAATTATCCTTTAATTAAATGTTGCTATAATAAAGAATTTGGTTAGGCATTTTATTCACGATTTTGGATGATGAATAACCTTTTAAGACAAATGAATGTTTTGGGAAGTGATATCTAAATGAAGTAAATATTTTAAAGATGTTTTGAAACGTGTTAACTATCGAATACATAGATTTCAACATTCATTATTGAAATAGACGTTTTCGAGAAGTAAAGAAATGATGGACTATAACATTATTGTTACAGTAAATGATTTTTCGAAAGAAAATGTTTTGTATAGTATGTGGTATTTACATATCTATCTTATTTTCGAATCCCTATACTAGTGATTTTGGGATGTCATAACGATGTTTTACGCAACATTCGTTTTTACCCAAATAAATTGTCTAAAGAGAATATTTTCCTTAAAGAATAAAATATATACTTAATCCTGATTTAAGTATATGTAATATTTTCTAAATGCTGAAAATAAATAGAATTGTGAATTACTTATTGTTAAATAAGTATATGGAAATGTTTTCCAATGTTGAAATGATTTTGAAATATATCTTTTTAAAGATAACTTGAAGTGAATATTTGGCAAGTAATTTAATTAACAGAAGATTAATTAAAATGGCCCAGTGATTGTTCATGGTGCTAAATATTTGTTTGTTTGCTTTGATAGTTAAATAATCGAATATTAAATTTGGCCATTTTAGTTCCTCAACTTGATATGGGAACGATTTAGTACGTAGTCTGCTATGTAGGCTTGATTATTGTTTGTGTTAAGGATGATGATTCGTGTAGTGCGGAGTATTACTCTAATCTATCGAGCTTCCTTCTTGGCCCGAAGGATAGCAAGATAAAAGTTGGAGACATGATAAGTCTACGAGACTTAGTTGTTGTGTGAGGTTGAGAAACGCTTTTGCGTTGTTGGTGCGAAGAGACCGGAATCAGATTTATCTGAAAACCACTTCGGACCAAAATTTATGCGACGATTGTGCAGGTTGCTTATGATGATATTGATATTTAGGATTTTCATAATGGGGGACTTCTTGTTGATCTTTTGGGGTTAAAATCCCAATATACATATAGTAGCAGTGGTCTCTTCATTATGAAATATCCAATGCAAGGACTATTTGCTACTAATCCTAGAGATTTTCCGACAGGATGTGGTAGGAAAGTACCTTCAGTTTGTCCTACTCCTGGACAACTTATATGGAAGTTTGTCCGACATTGCATTTCTATAGATTACGTACATTAGTTTTTACAAACGTACATCAGTGGTGGCGGAGAAGGCAACTTCTTTTAGCTTAACACCCTCCTTGAGATGTATGAGCTCAAGGGTTGTATTTTTATGGAAGGCAATTAGTAGTCAAGGGAAATGGCAGTGTAGCATTCAAAGTGATGTGATTGCAATTTTTGAAAGGTAATAGTTACCTCAGGCCTCTGGAAATGACCAAAAAAAGGTTTGATGCGGCAAGGCTAAGTAGGTCATTCCCAAGTAGGATATGATCATCCTCTTCCAGGTATATCTTTACACGCTATGACGTCGTGTATCTGATTATTGTGGTTTGTATGCTTCGAAGACCCTTAGCAAAGGTCGGTAATGACCGGAGGATGACATATTCGGTACCATTTAGTTATAGAAGTTAGCTGGCCTTGTGCTGGTAGAGGGCAGATGTTCTGTGCCTCGGGACATCCATCTAGAGGTGTACCCCTTCAGAAGTTAGTCCCTTCACCTGGTCATTTGTATGGAAATCCAAACCCCACTACGAGCTGCGATTTTGTTTGTAAAGGCATAATGAATAGCCTCGAAATGCTATATGGGTAACCATTTCAACTATGATTAATATTATTTGTATATGCTATACACTAGTATAATATAAGAGGATTTGATATGAAGTGATTTAGTTGTCGTAAGTTAAAAACATGTCTGTGTTTATGTGTTGATTTGTCTTACGAGATACTTTTGTTTTGATAAAGGAAAAGTTTTGGTAACTTAACAAATTCAGTTGAGTGTGTTTCTCACGTAGGTTTACCAGACTGATTCGGGCGTTCTTCTCTTTCAATGCTCGGGTCAGACCGAGTATATTTACAGGTTCAATTTTGATGCTTTTGGAGCTTCAATAAGAGAGCTGGAGATCTTCATTCCGTATACACATACATGTTTTGTTTGATTATCTGCTGCATTGTGCTTAGTTGTTGTATATTACCAGCAATTGCAAGGATAGTTATTATAATTATTTAGGCTGATAATTGTTGGTTGATTGTTGACTCTGATTGATGTATGCTTATATACAGTTTTTATTTTGTAAAGATCATTGATATGATATTATATGTTTTCCGCTGCGATGTGAGATTCTGTATTGTTCCGTTTGGTTCTATCTTCTCTCTTTCTTTTCTTTTATTTTCTTCTTCTCTCTTCTTTTCTTTCTCTTGACTTTCCATCGGTCTGTGCTTTTTGGGTCGGACATGTGTGGTTTATCGTCGATTCAAACGGTACGGATTTGCGGACTATCACAGCAACCCTATACTAGTCACATCTGGAATTCTAATATCTGAGTCATTTTACTTAGCATAATCTTCCCAAAATTTTCCTTGAAAATCCTTTAAACCAAACTTAAACAACGAAAACACATATACTCTATGTTTTACACAAAACCACCTTGCCATGTTATATATACACTTTATACAAATCTTTGTTGATGAAAACATTTAAACCTTTGAAAGTACCCATTTTGAATCCATTGAAAGTATCCATTTCAACACCAAGTAAAATCCTTCTTTCACTTAGGCCAAAAGACCAAAACATTCCTTTCGAAACCATTTATATAAACCTTTCGAAACAATTGAAAAACTATTCCTTCAAAGGCTATAAAACCATAGACATCCTTCTTCAAAACCTTTAAAAATTGCCTTTCGAAACCATTGGAAAACCTTTCCTTTCAAACCTTTCAAAACGGGGAACAAATCCTTTGAAACCATTCTTAAAACATTCGAAAGCATCAAAAACTTTATAAACAACAAACCTTTCGAAAGCATCTAAACCTTTATAAACGATAGACATTTCGAAAGCATTTAGGTTCAATTTAAAACATGTGGAAACACCTTTCGAAACCATTAGAAACTAACTCCTTCAAAACCGTTGGTTTCTACCTTCAAACGAGCAAAAAGGTCATAAAACATTTAAGTCGAAAGCACTCTTTTGAAAGCATTCCTAAGCAAAGAAGTGATGGTGTCGAAAGCAACCTTCGGAAAGCATTGGAGAAGCGGCTAAGTTTTAAAAACAAAGTATACCTTCTAAAACCATTGGCGTAGAAAGGTAGAAAAGTGGCAGCTAAGAGGTTTCGACCCCGAAGAAAGCATTTACTTAAAACAAAAGCGCAATCCATTCGAAACAATTCCTTTAAAACGTTTGACTCGGCTGAAACCCAGCTAAGTCGAAAGCATACCCTTCAAAAGCAAAGTATGTGCATTTCATTTAAAAGAAAAGACACGCTTCGACCCCTTCGGAACCTTTGGTCTTGACCTAGTGCCATCCGCCTTGGTCCAATTCATTATGTACCATGTTATAGATACTATGCGCATTGGTTTCGATAGCATGGAGGCGGCTGTATTTGGTCGGAACCCCAGTGCCAAAAGTGGCGAAATATGCTAAAAGCATGTAAAAAATTATATTTAACCATTTAAAGTAATCTTTTTAACCGACCTGCCTTGTTTGTCGAAATCTTGTTGGTTGCTAGATTTCTTTTCCAAAAGTAATGCTAATGTTTCAGAAATAAACAATTTAATTTATTTAAAAAATACCCCTTCTTCTTTTATAAATATATAAAACATTTAAGTCATGTACCTTAAATAATTTTATATACCTATCAAAATACTTAGAAATTTTTTACAAAAATTCCAGAAAACTAGTCTTAATATGTTTTCTAACATATATAAATTTCAAACCCAAATTGTATATAACTTAACCGTAAATTATTTCAAACCCAATAAACAATTTTCTTCACTAGAAAATTAATATAAAATCCACAATAATTCAGAAAGTTATGAAAATTGAAATCCATCTCTAAAATATCATTTCAGATCTAAATGTAAAATCGCAAGCCATTTAGATGTCATTAAATAGGTTTTTCACATTAAAACATATCATAAAATCTATATGTATGAGCATAAATCGTCAACAAGCATATATAAACATTTAATCATTCAAAAACATGGCCTAAATACTTTTGATTCATCTTAAAATCAAAAATCATAGGGAAAATGAGATGTAGTCATTATTCACCTTAGCGTTTGAGATTAAAGAGTTTGTGATTTGAATTAAGTTGTTTAAGCTTCCTCTTGATTATTTTATCTTCCTTTAGTTGCTTCTAATGGTGGCCGGCCTCTTTGTCTAATTTTTGCAAATGATTTGAATATAAAGATACACAGCCAAAGGTTTAGGGTATTGGAATGCTCATTTTCCTATTTCGCCCTCACCTATTATAATTAACCATTTTATTGTAGTTAATATATTATCATGGCATGGCTACCCCTATTAATCACAAATCTTAATCTCCTAATCATCACATTATTATTTTTTAATTTAGCTAATAAATATCCTAAATAATGTTACTAAAAATATGAGGTGTTACACAACATCATTCTTCGTACCTTCCTAGTAGAAACTTTTCTTCATATCTTGATACATCTTGGTTCCCTTAGGATGAATTGTAAGTTTGGATCGGTGACAGTCCCTAAGACCTTCTTTCCTTAAGTCCTCAACAACTGGAACACATAACCGTCCCTTCTTTCCCAACCATCCTTTCTGGTAAGATTAAAATCCTTTAGATCATCGATATTTGATCCAACCTCAAGCCTTCTAATCTTCTCAATTAATAATGTATCATCTTTCTGCTTAGAAGCAATCCTTTCGATCAATACGGGTCAGAAGAAATCCTTTCTATCAATACTGGTTGAACTTCCAAGTAGGACAACATGGTGGTGCTACGACTAGAACTAGCAATTGATCTTAGCTACACACTACAAGTAGTCAAAGCCTCTAAATATTTCCATTCTGCCAACATGGCTAACACCAAATTTGATGTTTTCTGCTAAGAGCATCAGCTACTTTATTTCCTTCTCAAGATGTATACTCTATACCAAAATCATTAGCAGCTAAGAACTCCATCCACCTCTGTTGTCTTATATTTAACTCCTTCCGAGAGCATAAATACCTTAAGGACTTATGATCTATGTATAACTCAAGTCTCTCCCCAAAGAGATAATGTCTCCATATTTTCAATGTGAAGATCACCGCTTCTAACTCTAAATCATGAATAGGATATCTCACTTAATGCGGTCAAAGCTGTCGTGAAGCGTAGGCAATAACTTTACCTTTCTACATCAACACAACCCCTGGTCCAGTTCCACATGCATCGATACACACTATTAACCCTTTGTTTCCATTTGGAACTACTAACCCAAGCGCATTGGTCAACAAATGCTTTAACATAAGGAGTGCTTCTTCACATTTGTCAGACTAAATAAACTTCACGTCCTTCCTAGTTAGCTTAGTCAAAGGCACTGTTATCCATGAGAAATCCTTAAGGAATCTCCGATAATAGCCAGCAAGCCCAAGAAAACTTCTAATCTCAGTCACCGTCTTTGGTCTCTTCCCGTTGTTAACAACTTCGATCTTGTCCGGGTCAACTGACAAACCCTTCTCTGAAACCATGTGACCAACAAACTTAATCTCTTTATTTCAAAAATTACATTTGGAAATCTTCGCTTTCAAATTGTGCTAGCTCAGCATCTCAAGCACTACTCGAAGATGAGCTTCATGCTCTCTTTCATCCATGGAGTATACTAAAATGTCATCTATGATTACCAATACAAACCTATCCAAGAGCTCTCGGAAAACTCGATTCATCAAATCCACAAAGAATTCTGGCGCATTCATTAACCGAATGGCATTACTAACCATTAATATAAACCATACCTAGTCTGGAACGCCATCAACGGAATACTATCCTCTCCCACTCTTAGTTGATGGAAAACTGTCACCAAATCCGATTAGGAACATACTCTGGCTCCACATAACTGATCAAACAAATCATTAATCCTCGGTAAAGGATACTTATTCTTGATCGTCTTCTTGTCAACCTACGATAGTCGATACACAACCTCAATGATCCATCCAGTTTCTTCACGAATGTTGCAGCCGCTTCCCAAGATGAATTGCTTGGCCTAATGAAATTCTTCCCTTCTGAATCCACTAGTTTCACCTTTAATTCCTTCATCTCGGTCGGTGTCATTCTGCTGGGTGTTCTACTTACAGGTTCTGCACTGGACATAAGATCTATCTGAAATTCAATGGCTCGTTTTGATGGTAGTCCTGTAACTGGCTTAAAAACATAAGCTACTTAACTCTTCTTCCACTTCCATAGCACTCAATAAAACACAAGTACTTCAATCTAAATTCTCTACCGAGAATATAATTCGGTTATGACTATTAGGATGTCTTAGTGATATTTTTCTATTTTGGCAAAATATCCTAACATCATATTTATCTGACCAATCCATACCCAAAATGATTTCGAAGTCAACGAAATAAAAAACATACAAAGTGCATGCAAACTTATGACCTAAAAAATCAAGTTCTAACTGGTCACATCTCATTACCAGAATTGCATACCCTCCTATCGGATTCACAAACCTTAAGGAAGTAACTAGGTATGAGATTTCTAAACATAACCTATCAACCAAACACTGAGATATAAATGAATGTACGGTATCAAATAGTACCCTAACTGGTATACTTTGAATCATAAGCGTACCTTCCATCATAATCTTTCCTTTCTCATCAGTAGTTAGCCTAGCAAATGATGGTTCAATAGCAAAGACCTTTCCCTTGTCCGCTCTGACCAGTTCTGGACATTGATTTTTATAATGTCCAATCTTGTCACGATTAATGCACTTCACTCCTTTCTTGTCTACATCGTTCTTTTCTTTGCCAGTTCGACATTCATGAGCATAATATCCCTTTTTCATACTTAAAGCAAACCAAATCAACCTTCTCCTTCTTGGCAGCTTCTTCCTTCTGGGTTCCCTTCTTCTTACCCTGAAAACCTTGGATTTCAAACTGATTCTCCTTCCCATAAGTAGTAAGCATCTCTTCATTCCGGATTGTCATCTCCACAACAACAGTACTTAGATCACATAGATGTCGCATGGTCGCTCTAGCAATCTCGGGTCTTAACCCTCCAATAAACTTCTCATTTCTTTTGATGACGGTGTCAATGGTAGCATATCCGTTTCTGGACAGCTCATCAAACTTTGTAGCATACTCAATCACTGTCATCTCACCTAGCACTAAATCCATGAACTTTCTTAGCAACACTAACTTGGCAATTTTAGACAAAAACCTTTCTTCGAATCTCCTTCAAAATTTTACCCAAGTCAACTCCTTCGGGGGAACTCCAACGGTAACACTGTTCCACCAATGAAGCGCTGCTCCCTGCAACTTTCTAGAGGCAAGTCTCCTAATCTATTCATAATTTAATCCTAAGTTGGCGAAGATCCTTTCACAATGCAAAAGCTAGTTCTCTACTTCTATAGCATCTCCTTTCCTAAAACGGCATCCCACCAAGATTGGTATAATCTCTGCTCAGCTTAGCGTAGTTGTTTCCAACTTGGGCCACGGGATTAGCTCCTCTAACATTCCCAACATTACCCCTAGCTACACTTGCAATTGCTCCAACTTGCATCAGATTGACAAAGAACCGATACATCATCCCCACATCTACTGGCAGATTTCCAGCACCTACGTTGGCATTTGTATTTTGTTTAGCATTTTCCTATCGACCCTGGTTTCTCCAGTTGGGTCAAGCATTTCCATTGGCTGTGGCACTTTCTCCACCTAGATTTCCTCTTCCGTTTCCTGCCTCCATATCTTCCTTTATCGTAATTCTGCATATGTGCCTTAGCAAGATACAGAAGAACGATCTAAGAGAGAGGGGAATATGGACTTGTGTATACATATATTAAATACAAGTATGTTACTATTGTAGGATCTAGATTAACCCTAGAGGGGGGGGTGAATAGGGTTATAGCAAATTTTTCTGAATTAAATACAGAAACAAACTGTAAAAATAAATATGCTGAAAAGTAAATCACACAAAAAATTTACCCAGCTTCGGCAACCCCTGCCTACTGCTGCATTCCCAGATTTCTATTAGAATTGAACAGTTTCCCGCTTACAAACACTCTAACAGACTTGCAAACCCTGCTACCGCCTATGGAGTTTTGCAAACTCGCAAACCCTGCTAACTGAACTGACTCTAACTAGACAATTTGACAACACCTAAACCCTAGGTGGTGATTTACAAATTCTTTTGACTCAAAAAGAAAAGAAACAACTTCAAAATTAAATGCAGGAGCAAAAATTAAAATATAAACGTTAATCCTTAATTTTTGCTCAACAAAAAAAACTTTTAAAGTTTAAACCCTAAATAAAACTAAAGCCCCTTTAATAACTAAACTAAGCCGGCCTAATGTTCTTTAACCCGATCCACTTCGTTCCTTCTTTTGCTTGAAAAGACAATGTCGGCCTTGCTTTTGAGATTAGGGTTTGAGTCTTTGATAAAATTAGGGCTTTAAGCTATCGATCCAAATTGAGGCTTTCGGCTCTTGCTTGTTCTCGATTTCTGATGATTAATTGTTGACTTTTGAAATTGCGTTGCTCGGCTTGCTCGTTCTCTGATGATCGAGTTGTTGATGATTCGGTATGTTATTTCTTTTGTTGTTCGTTTTATTGCTTGCTTTATAACTCGATTTCTCTGTGTTCTATGATGATTTCTTGGGGTTTATTTATAGGGTTGAAACCCTAATAACCACTGTCAGATTTGATTTCTGCACGTCGTTGATTATTTTTCCTGAAATTGTTCTGGATTTGGAGTATTCCTTTCTTGATTCAATTTCCAATTTTTGCTGACCATATTTGTCTTTGAATTAATTAATTCGAAGATTTCTTCCTATATTTGTTTTCTCGGCCCCTATTTGAATTAATACTGACCATATATGAATTCGAGAAATTTGATGCAGAGATTTCTTTCCAAATTAGATTTCTTTGACTTAATCAAAAGATACGAATTTGTTCTTTAACTTCGGCTTGATTTCTGCACTGACTTGTACTTGCCACTGTCTTGTGTTCCCTACTGCACATTCACTTGTTTACTATATATATGTGCATACATACATATGTATGTGAGTATGCATATATTCTTGGGTTTGTACTTGGATTTGAACTGCTTCATGTTCTGTTGATCTTGATTTTTTTTTGGAGCTGCCACTGACTTCTTTGTTGTAACTTGAAACTGTTTTGTCAATTCGAATTTCACTTGCACACTCCATGTTGCATTATCACTGTGTTGCATTGTAGCTCCATCTTGACTTGGGCTTTTTCACTGTATCAGATGCTACACTTGTTCATGTATTCAACTTCACTGTTGCACTTGAGTTTGTTTCCACTGCTTCATCATGTTGTATTCATCCCTGTACATGTGCACAGAGTTTGTTGTTGCACTCGATGTTTGTAGCTTCACTGTGTTTGCTGTTGCAGTGGTTTGTCTGACCTTGTATGCTTCAAGTTGCCTTTGAGTTGAACCTATCTTGGGTTTGACCTTGTTTGTGACTTTTGTGCATTGTGCTCTGTTGTTGTATTTGCATTGTGTTACTGATTTTGGTCGAGACTTTGTTTTTTGCAGTATGTCACTGCATTTGGTCTGAGTCACTTGTATCCATTCTCGAGTTGCACACTTTGATTTACTACTGCTTCACCTTGTTGAGTACCTGTAATTGCTGTTACATCACTTCACACTGCATTTATTTGCTTGTACTTGTGTTCTGGTCATTGCTTTGTTGTGTAGCTGCTATGCAGTTGCTATGCATCACTATATATATACTCTCTGTTTTGATTTGCATTGGTGCAGTTTCCATATTTTGTGTATCTTGATGTTGTATACACTTTTTCAAGCTGCTGTGATGTAGTTTCCTTCACTGTTGTGTCTTCGGGAGTTTTCACTGCTTCATGTTGAATTCATTGAAGTATTGATTACTTTTGTTGATAACGCACACGAGTTGGCGAGGCAGTGCACACGTGTATAAATGTACACGTGTGTATTGCAGCCACTCACGATTATCTGTAAGAACACTGATATGCACAGATATTACACAATCAAAGATGATGACAATAACCCATGTATCTGAGACACAAACAAATTTTTATTTTTGCAAATTCAAATTTGTTTGTTTTCAGATTACTGTTGTAGTTGCTAATTATACAGGTACACAGGAGACAGGACAAGAAGTGGAGCTGGATAATGCAGATAGATGTAGATGTGCAGACAGAGTGAAAAACTGAGTGTTGAGTATTGTAGTGTAAAATGTATGAACTGGTGTATGTATATATAGAGAGAGCTGAAAACTTTGTATTGTTTAAGTGTTGTAATAAAATATTATATTGAATAAAAAAAATACTGGTTGAATTATATAAATTCTGTGCAATAGTATAATTATTCAATATGAATATTTCTTCCTTTCTGTATATAGTCCAAACTGCAAACACATATATATATTGATATATATTTTGTTATCATCAAACAAAAAATCACATCAAACAACTATAGCATTAACCTAAACCCAGACCTTATTTTATGATTCAATGGATTATGTTTTGAAATTTCTTCTATGTTTAAATTTCTTTTTGAAGTTTTCATAAACCTATGCTCTGATACCAACTTGTAACATCCCCTATTTGAAGGCCAAAACCTAAGGGCTTCGGATGTTGTAGTCATCCATAGTTATTAAATCTTGATGATAAAATATGGTAATGTTAGATACATTGATATAACAGGAACACCTGGATATGAAAATTTTTAAACTCAACTTAAAATAAATTTCTCATTCCACTTCAAACCACATTTCAAATTCATTACATAATCTCAATCCGTGAACCACGTTTAAAGAAATATAATTATTACAATATACGCAAACAACAACATATATAGATTCCCCCTTGGTTGATCAGAGTCTAAATATAGGCAATTTAACAACTTTTCCAGTACATAAAACACAGCAAAATTAAACAAAAAAAACTTTAATAGCTAGCTTGCCTCCTGCACATCTCTGAAAGCTTATTCATGGAGAACCTGAAAACTTTAACTCTCAAACTGCTCAAAATTAATTGAGCATCTGAGAGTTTAAAGGGAAAACATAAACTTCAGGTCAAACAAAAAGCCTAGTGTGAATAATTACCTACCTTTTCGAATCATATAGATATCTAGTGAGGCCACGCCACTTAGCAGAATGAGTTTTCACCTCATTAATATCCTAACTAAAATTTATAGTAACCATATAATGTGCACCTGACAATGGTTAAAACATAACGTAATAAATATATCATGATGATATGCAAACATGCAATATGTTCCAGATTTCCCATCCCTGACTATTTGACTATTTGTCTCAGTTATAGTTTCTAGGGTCATTATTAACCTATTAGTTTTCATGGGCTGACTAATAACATGTTCATAGTTTACGGACTATCTGTCTCGTTACATAGTTTTCATGGGATCACTAAGAACCTATTGGTCCCTGCCAATCACTTCATCTAATTAAAATTTAATGTGTTCTCCTTGAACCTATTGGAATCTCCAATAACTTCTCTCATATCACAGTTTTCATGGGTTGACTATGAACCTAGTGATCTTTATCAATAACTTAATCCGGATTAGTTTCATGGGATCACTAAGAACCTATTGGCATCTTCCAATACAAATTTCCAATTATAGTTTTCATGGGTTTACTATGAACATGTTTAAACTAACAACACTTTAATCACTCTTTGGGCATTTTATGTTTTGATCTACTTGACCTCCTAGATGCAACTCTACTCATACATGGGTTAACTCAATATATATTCACTACTGGGTCAACCTAGCTGTTTATTCTACCCTTAACACCCCAAAATTCAGTTATGGGTCAATAATAAAGTGAATATGTTTATAGAAGAAGCAGACATGATAATTAATCATAACATGATAACACAACCATCCATGGTTTAATATCCTTATAATCATTTTCAAATGAAACATGGTTAATATCTTTAATATATTATCTTTAGCAAGGAAAGTTTCTTCAAAATGTCCAAAGTAAAATACCATTTCAAAACCTTTTATGTCGCTGTGGGTTTTTATTTAAAAATGAGATGGGGTTCCTCGTTTTGAAACTAAGGCTTTCAAAACCTTAGACCTTCTACTTCGAAACCATTAAAACATATCCTTCGAAAGTATTCAAACCTTCTTTTCAAAATGCTAAAATATATGCCTTTCAAAACACTCAAAACATCTCTTTCGAAATCATCAAAACCTTCCTTTCAAAACCACTAAAACATTCCTTTTGAAAGTATTAAAGCCTATCCTTCAAAAACTTTTAGTCCAAGTAGGATTTTATAAAAGCATATCTTCGAAAACACTTGAAAGTAACTTTTTTAAAATCTATGGGTTTAACCTGAAATATAACTTCTTGGTCGAAGTGAACACAAGTGGAAATAACCTTTTCGAAACCATTAATCTCAAATAAAAGAATTTGGGAAAAATAGATGTCTTCGAAACCACCCTTTCGAAAGCATTACGCTTTTACTAAAACAATTGGAAGGATAGCTTCAAAACAAGCTTTCGAAACCATTTCCTTCGAAAACCTTGATATAAGTTGCTACTGGAGCCCTTTCGAAGGCACTGGAAAAAAGGCTTCTATATTAATAAAACAAAAGCTTTCGAATTCATTGTTTAAAGGCTACAAAGAAAAGTGGTCTTTAATGCATTTGAAAGGTATGAAGATGGCAGCAAGGTTTCGACTAGGTTCAAAATAACTACCCTTTCAAAAGCTCCTTTTTAAACTTATTACACGGCAACTCAATCAAAAACTACTTTTAAAAACAAAGGTAAGTGGCAATCCCCTCGGAAGCTATATATATATATATATATATATATATATATATAAGTAATCTTAGCGCTTTTAAAAGCTTTATGGAAACAAAGTAAGCTGCATCTATTTCGAAGGATAAACAGAGGCTAGTGGATTAATACGAAAGCTATTTAAAAAAGTACCAACCCCTTCAAAAGCAAGGTTTCGACATGGTCCTTCCGCCTTTCTCCAATGCACTATGTACCAACTGCATGATACTGTGTGCATTGCTTTCAAATGGGTTTGGCGGAGGTATGTTGTTGAACAGTTGCAGATGGAAGCGGCGAAGTAGTAAATTTAAGCAAAACTAAAATATAGCCTTTTAAAGCAATTTTTTCAACTAACTTGCCCTATTTGTCAAAACATGATTTGTTGCCAATCCTTTACCAAAATCTTTTCTAAAACAGGATGTCAAATTCATCAATTAAACTTAGAAATGTTTTAACGATGAATCCATTCCCCTTAACAAAACAATTGGAACATTTATGTCCTCAAGCTTAATTAATTTAATTTCCATAGCAAATCACTTAAGAAAAATCCCCTAAAATAAACTTAATTCACTTTTAGTACATTTTCTAACGTATATAAATTTTGGACTCAAAATACTTTATATAATTACGAAATAAATTTTAACCCAAATTATTCATTTCCTTCATATAAAATTAATAATAAATTATCCATAACTTCGATGATTATAAAAATTTAAACCCATCTGCAAAATAATATTTTTTATAACATATTGAATCCTCATGATTTTTGAAACCCATTTAATATGAATTTAGCCTTAAAATCAAATTAAATCTTTTCAACCACACTTGTTTAAATCAAACATGTCATATAATCAAAGCATATCATCATTCAAATCATCCAACAGTTTTAAACTTTAAACCCAAAATCTAACGTTAATTAAAAACATAAATGAGATGGTTTTGATTATTATTCACCTTGGTTAGGATAAGGAACTTGAGATTTGATCCCGCTTAATTCTTCCTTACTTGAATCCTAAGCTTTTAGTTGATTATGACCCCATTTTCTCCTAGAGTAATGGCCGGCCTTGAAGCTTCTTTTCTTATGTTTTTATTTTGTGGAAACATGAAGGATAGTAAGGTAAGGGTTCAAGGGTTATGGGGTTATCGTATACGGCTATTTCCCACAGTACTCCTCTCGTATTTTATTAAGTAATTAAGTTATTAAACCATATTATAAACCACTATAATTTCATTTACTTAAGCATGACCTTTATTTAGTTTTCAAATCTCAATCCCCTTATCACTCTATTCAATTTATCTAATTAAATATTTCAAATAATATTATTCAAAATTAGTGGTGTTATAGATTATTTCAGCCAAGTCGATTACTATGAGATTGAAGGTCTAGATGATTATTATGCAGTTATCAATCTATGTGATTATGTATGAGGTTGGGAGTCCATGCAGTTGTTAACCTCATACACATCGATGATAACGCCATCGAGGAAAGCTAGAGATGCTAAGAGCATGGAGTTGGACCATGTACCTGCCTTTTACATTGCTATCTAAGAGATGACACTGGCTACTGACGGCACGCCATATTTATTCCGTGTTTGTTTGATTTGGATGATTGTTATGTGTTGTGTATATATATACGTATATGTATATGTATATGTATATGTATATGTATATGTATATGTATATGTGTGTATATATATATATTAAGTGAGACGGACCCCATGGATGTCTACTTTACGATTATCTGAGAGATAATTTATGGCATTACTGAGAGCGTGTCCTGTATTGTTGATGAGTTTCATACTTGATGATAGTTAGATTGTGGTTGTTTCACCCACTTGATTATATGCTTATTTGACGGGTTGATCGACTTTACGTACAGATAGATTACCTTTTATATGCATGATTTGAGATGTATAGACACTTGGGATATACATGTGTCACTTGTGTAGCATTTGTTTATACCATGCCAATTGTATTTATATTGACATCTATCTTCTAGGCATAGTCAGAACCATGTGTTATCAATACTCTATCAATCCACGACATTTTAGGTTCAGGGACGAGTTGACCAGTTTGTGGATGTTAGGCATAGATAATACACAGAGTATTTGTATATCATTTTGTATATTGTAGCTACATATGGCCAAATGTTGATGAGATTTATATACTGGATATATTATGTAAATTTGTATGATAGTGGGTATTTGACTATTTTTTAGACCCACTTAGACTCGTGTATATTAATTATTATATTTTATCGATGTGTTGATGACTTTGTGATCTTTGTGGTTTATCATAAATTGTGAATTGTTCTATCCTGGACGTATATGTGTTTATTGCTTTGTGTTGATACTGTATATGTGTATGTAAGTTGTTTATGATTTTTGAGATATGTACCAATGTTAGCCCAATGAAATATTTAGATATTCACTCCATACAACCTCATTCTCTGTATTATCTGACGGTATTACCCAGTAATACTCTTGGATAGTATGGGTATTGAGGTGATGAGTTACATTGCACATCTACCATTATATGTACTTCTTCAAAACTATCACTGAACTCCCTCGTAGTTTCATCCACGTATTGATCAGTGCACCACCTCATACCAACACCATCCAAAAAATATAAATGCCCACTCCTAGGTATATCCTTTTAATAATGCTACGTCTGCATTAATCCTCGATTCCAAAACCATCGTCATAAGGCTTGTACAAAATGATCACCATCAAAAGGTCAATGAATACTCAAAATTGTAAGAGCATTGTACTTTGGGGTATATAATAACTTATATGGCCATGTCCTACAGCCAGATACCGCATCCTATCTTTGTTTCCCTCATGCTTGAATCCATGCCACTCTATAAGGCCAGGATACTAGACTCGCATCCTACAAGTCCAATGCAGTTCGTTGCCCAAAGATCTAGAGTCATGTCATATGCCTCAAGTGAGCATCCTCAGTAACCCCTTCTTTATCATAAAACTTTAAAACCTCTAAGTTACCAATGATCCCTTAGCACACATCCAGCAGAACATGTCATATGTCCTACTCCATAAGTTCACATCGTCGAACTTGTTTCCTTGAACCATCCCAATAACTCATGTCATCAAGTCATCAAAGTTCTGAACATTATTATTCACTGCACAAAAATCCATTGTATACATTCACATTAGCACCCATCTTGTGACAACCTTCAGATCATGTTGAAAAATCTAATTTCAAAATCCACTTATAGTGATTTCTCCATCTGATGACTGGGATGACCCATCAAAATATCAAAGAGAGGTCAGTTAGTGAGGAGAGTTCTAATACATCTTTATAGAAAAACATTTACCAAAGCATTTTTGTTTCAAATCAAAGCATCCATCATATTTTAAAACCAAAATCATTTTCTTTCTATCGCCATCGTTTTATAAAACAATTTCTCAAAATATTTCCACAATTTCAAATCAGTTGAAAATAATTTTTAAGAGAATAATTTTTGAGAAAACACCCTTTTATAAAAATTTAAACCATAAAAATTTCTTCAAAATGGAAATTCTTTGTTTTGAAATATTTAGGAAGCCAGTAATTGTTTGTAGAAAAATAGATTTTGAAACACATATTTTAAAACTCTTTCTTTTGGTAAATGTATAATGAACCTCCCACCAATCGTTTTAATTCCTCAGAGGTACCCATCAAGTCTTTAGTCATCAAAATTTTCCGATCACTATTACTCGTCTTCAAGGAATATCTTTACATCTTTTAGTCAATCTGAAAATCTACTCTTTAGCAACTTAGGAAATGATGCTAACCGAATATAACTAAATACAAAATGTCCCTTAGATCCTACTAGTTTCTCCAATGTACATCCTACTAAAAGGCAACGATGGATAACTACCTCATCATATAATTTTTAATACATAGTAATCAATTTAAACTATCACACAGTATAAACAATCATGAATATGTCAAACTAACAAACAACCAAACAAATAAGCGAAAAAAAATAAACGAATAATCAAAATCAATCATAGTAAAACAAATAGTGAACAACGTAATATAAACGAAAGAACTTAACTCAAATAGGCATGACACGAAGTAATAGGATTGCTTTCACCATAGAGGGGGGAGAATAGGGTCTAGTAAAAATTAATGCGGAAATAAAAATAAAAGCAGAAAGCAATGTAGAAAAGATCACACATATTTTTACTCAGCTTCGGCAATAACTGCCTATGTGCTGCCTCCATGGTTTCTACTAGAAATTAAGTAATCAGATGCTTAGACACATGTAAACTTGCGATACTCGCTAACTTGATTAATCTAACTCTAAGCTCAAAAATCTGTCACAACTCAGCCACTGAGTTGCAAATTCTCGAACTACAAAATCGTGGTTCATAAACAACTTAAGCTAGAGTTTGACTCAATTAAAAACAAAAGAAAGTACTAAAATAATCCTATTTTTAGAATTGAAGCCCAATATAAAAATATGGCCCAAGTAAAAATTAGAGTAGAGACCGTCTTCCTTTTATTTTTTTCGTTCGAGTACTTTCTTCGATCATTCCTTTTGTTGCTCTTCAAAAATTAGGGTTTTGATTTGCTTGAAGTCGCTGCTTGGAGTTCAAATCAATTGCCTTTCATTCCTTAATTCACTTTGCTGCTTCTTCGTTCAGTGTTTTTCGATTTTCTTGCGGTTGCTTCAATGTCGAGTTCGAATGGAGTAAATTTGGTATGCGAATTTTACTTCGCTTTCTCTGTTGATTTGCTTGAACTCGAACTCGATAATTTTTTGTCGATGATGATTCTGGTATTTATAGGGATCGAAACCCTATAATCTCGTTTGTATATTTTGATTTGAATTTGTCAGTGAGTTTGGTGCTTGTGTTGATTTCTGATCGAACGATTGTGTGATTTTTTGACTTATTCATTGATCGAAGATAATTCTGATGAAGTCGAATTTTAATGAATTGATTAAGTTGGTTCCATTCTTTGCTACTACGACATTGACATTTAAATTTTAGATAATCTTGACTTGATGAATTTTGACTTGTTACCCTCTACGACTTTAAATAATTTTCTAAATTTTTAGTTTCTTTATGATCGATTTTTTACCCATGGCTTCACTTTCATTTCATTGCTTATTCATGTGTCTGCACTATAATTCTTGAAACACATGTGTATATGTACACATGTGTATATGCAGGCTCTTGTATCCTTAACAATATCCATTGCCATTGATGTTTGGCCTCATTGAAGTCTGCATTGATTTAGAGAACTGCCTTGTATTTTGTTTTCATGTAAGGTCTCCTCTGATGCATATGTATAGAAATGGTTCACTACTTTGTATATATGCATACCCGGTCTGGTTCGATTTCATGTTGATTTCTTTGCATTTTGGTCCATGATTTGCTTGTCACTTCATGCCGAGTTGCTGTGTACATTTGGTTGAATCTGCATTGTTTAAGAGAACTATTGTCATGTTGGTTGGACCTGAACTGATATGTGTATACATCTGCATTGTTTTTCTGTTGGTCTGGTTGTACTGGTCCCTTGGTCTTCATGTTGCATTATGACTTGCCTTGGGTTAAACTGATCTGGTCTAGATGAATCTTGACTGGACTATTTTGGTTCCATTCGAATGAAGTTCGATTCACATATGTGGTTCCTTAGTATGTTTGGAGTTTTCATTTCATTGATCTAGTGCATTGTGGTCTGGTTCTGCTTGCTTTTGAATCTGGTTCCATTGTGCTTTGCACTTGAAGTCTAGTTTGGTGGTCTTGTTTCACTTGAAGTCTAGTTTGGTGGCTTTGCTTTGCATTCATGTTAGCTCATTTTGGATCTGAGCATGTCTGGTTACATATAAGCTGGTTTGTTCTTGTGTCACTTGAAATCTGGATGCAATTGAAGTTTGATTGCATTTGTGTTCATGTAGATTTGAGTCTTCATGTGTACATTACTGAATGCATGCATATTCGTGTTCATTTTGACTGAAGCTGAACTTGTATTTGAACTGCTACACCAACGCCTTGTTGAGTATAATTTTTTTTGCATTTCCACTTGAGTTGAATCCAGTCTTGGCTTGGGTTTGACCTTGTGCTCACATGTCCCTGCAATTTTAACAAGTGTATGGCAGTGTGCACGATCTTGTGGCATGTACAGCGATACACTGTGCATATCACAAGTTGTTTATGTAAGATGAACTAAAAATGATGACGAACATTCCAAATAACTGAGGCAAATAATATTTTCAAAACACACTTCATTGCGCACTGCAAAATATTTCTTTTTCAATTTTACAGCATCAACGTTTATTTTGCAAATAGTTCAAATACTGGATATAGGTTGGAGCAGAGTTGAAGATCAAATACGAGTGATGAGTGAATATGTAGTGAGGTGAAATATGTATGTCAAACTGTAAATCGAAAAGTGTGTTGTAATTGAAACTTGTATAGTGAGAGCTTAAATTTGTACTATTCAAATTTGTAATAAAATATTTGTTTAAATAAAAATTTCAAATTATTTATTTTATGCGACAAAAATTTATTTAATTATGTGAAAAAAACAGTACAAAAACAAAGTCATTTAAACGAATATGTATATTTTTATCATCATGAAACAAAAATCATAGGCTATTGTATTCTACAGTAATAAGTAAACATATGCAAACAAGAGTACAAATTTTCTTAATTGTAAATAACTTAACAAGCAACAGATTAATACAAATAATTCAATAAAAGCAAGCCAACACAAGTGAAAGGTCTCTATCCTACACATCGAAATGGGCATTTCTACATCATATACCAACTCTCTCTATAAAGAGGATAAACAGACATTCCTACAATTCCGCAGGGAAAGTCAAATATAATGGCCATAAAAGTGAGATTGACATAACGGATGTTGGGCAAACTCGAACCCATCTTGCTCTATCGTCTCTCATACTTCGTCACACGTTATTGTCTTCAAAATGAGTTTTCCAAATAATATATCTTTTTAATAGAATGCTTTCAAACAAACACCTCCAAATTTTGTCATTCAAGCCAAATATTTTTCTTTTTCGCCTATTTACTTCTAAATTAAATCATTCCAATCTTTGTAAAATACTCTCTCAAAGTATTTCTACATTATATATTTATAATACACACTTTCTCCATAATATATTTCCAAATAAATAACTAATAAAAAATGCGATAACCTAGATTTTCGAGCATCTGGTAATTGGTAATTAATAGGATTAGAATTTTTAAAATATTAATTTGTATGTTAAACAGATAAACTTCTGTTAATAAAAGATATCGGGATGTGTAAATGGATTTGAAAATATAATAAAGGATATCTGTGATATCCTAGAAATTTCTAGCAAATTCAACTATATAATCTCTTTTATAAATTATTTAAATTTGGTAAAATTGTTATTTATTTCAAAACAAATAACAATGATTACTTATATATATAAATATAAATAGATTTTAATTAGAAATATTATTACAAATGGGATTTGTATTTGTATATTTAAAGCTAATTTTAAATTTGATTTTTAAAATTAAAAATAAAATTTGATTTGAATTTGGAATTTAAAAGATTGATATCTCAAAATATTTGGAATTAAGGGTATTCTATATATGATTTTAAGATATAATTTATTTTATATTATTTTCTTCAAAAAGATCCAATTTATATAAATTAAGGAAAGACTTTTATTAATTAGGAGATTAAATATAAATAAAATAAAATTTTATGAACTATTTTAAAATTTACCTATACATGCATATTTACAAGTGTATGAGTTCTAGCATAATTTAACTAGTGTTAAAAAATTAACATGCCTTCAACCATTTGTAACAATTTTATTATGAGATAAAAAAAAGTATCACCATTCTATTTTTCTTATTTTCTTTTTAATAAATCTTGATTTAATCTATAAAAATTGATATCTTTTCCTTATCATCTTTCTTTTCATATCTTCTTATTCAAAAGCCTAAAAAAATACTGTAAAAGAATAAGTAGGAACATATAATAAATTCAAATAGCATATTCAATTAAATCAAGCAAAGATCTTCAAGCAATCAAGAAACTTCATTTCAGTTTAAAGGCAAAATCAACTCAACTTAAATAAAGAAGATCAAACAAATCTGGAAACTTTCAGCCTGGAAAACAAATTGCTCCTCTATTTGTGGCATATGCAGGTGAGTAAACATTTTTAAGTAAAACCTTTTGGTGCTAATAAATCTGTGATGATGCTATAAATGTGTGTCTTCAACTTGAATTTGGTTTTGAATTCAGTTATGTATTGAAAATTTGCCTGTACATATTGATATATGCTTCTGTTAAATTTTCTTGCAAGAATAACTATAGGAAATTTCCTATCTTCCCGAATATTCATCCTTTGACCTTGATTTCTAAAAAGAAAATGATGGTGATAATGTGATCTTGTTTTTAAAAATAATTTTAAGTAATTTTATTTACTCGATAGTTTGGAAATTTAAGGATTTCAGTGAAAATCAAGATTTTGTTGAAAATCAATATCCACGATTTAATCTCAAAATTTTATAATATGATACGTATATAAGAATCATGAATTTTAGTATAAATTTGGTAGTTTTTAACTTAGTATTGGACGAGAATTTGTGAGTTGATCGTCTTTGGTTAATGGGTTGATTTCGGTCGATCGGCGGCAAGGGGAAATTCGAGTTCACTATTGGAGAAGGCTGGGGCGTGGAGGATTCGAGAAAAATATGGGAATAATTTTCTGACTGCCGTGGCGATGCGGCGACGTAGAATTAGTGTTTAACGTCAGTTTTGGGACGGCATGTTTTTTCGAGCTCGTGTGTGGTCGAGGGAAGATCGGAAGCCATCGGAGTAGGGGAAGTAGGTGCTTCATGACATGGTGCTACTCTGTAGTGAAGCTCGTAAGTGTCAGGCGTCGTGACCATCGGCGACGCAATGAATTGTTTCGTCTGCATTTGTTCCAGATTTCGATCGAAAGGCTTATTTTCGATTTAAGTTGTTATTCTCGAACCTTGGCTTGTATTCGTGTTTGAGTGGGTTCAAGGGGACGTCGACCATAGTCGTGACCATCGCCAGAGGTCGGCAACGTTGGTTCATGTGCATAATGTGCACGTCGTGTTAGGAGGATGAAGGCTCGAGTTGTCTCGAGTGAATAAGGGAGCTGACACGAGTTTTTCTCATAGCGTTTCGTTTGGGTGTTGAAGTGGTGTGGAACGGGGGTGACTCGAGGCAAGCACGAGTTTTGTAAGAGGTTGACTCGGTTATTGGGTGATGACTCGAGTTTGCTGGGTGATATTCTGGTTTCCAGTAAAGAACTTTTGTAAAGGAACAGGCTTGCCTAATTTTATAACAGAGTTATGTAAGAAGAACTTAAGTTTAAAGTTGTTAACAAGTTCTTCCCAAACAAATGGAAATAAAATTTTAAATGGTACTTTAATTTAATATATTTCAAAATTCAAATATAAAGGATGATTGCCTTTAGAGAAGTTGATTAAAATTGATTTTGAATTTTTAACTTAATTTATTTTCAAATTAGATTAAGAGTTAGAAGTTCAAATGAGTTTTGAAATATAGATGTTCAAGTAAAATTATATCTAAGAAATTTTAAATGAAAAGTTTAAAGTACATAAAAAGAATGGGATTCAAAAGTTAAATAATGGTTTAGTTTAATTTAAGATGGTTGAAAGGGATTTTCGAAGAATTTAAGTATAATATATTTAAGTGTTGAAACGTTTTGTCTAAAGGTAAAATCATATTTCAAATTGTTTTTAATTGGTTATAGTAAGTGAAAGATTTGAGGAAGTATTTAATATAAATACAAGTTATTCTTAATCGATTACGTTGGGATTAATTAAGAATAATTAATTAATAAGATAAAAATTAAAGCTTAATTACCATTTGTAATTAAGGATAAGTACATTAAAGGGTAATTAGTGGGAATGAATGAAATTAAAGAATAATTGATTAAGAGGTTCAATGATTAATTAATTGGTAAACTAATTGATGTGATTAACTTAGATTAACTAACTGGTCAATCTAAAAAAATCATTGTTAATTAATTGAGGAACTACTCAGTGAAATAATTAATGCATAATTACTATGTGTAATTAAGAAGGGGAAATTACTTATGGAAGTAACAAATAAAACTACTAAGGGAGTAATTAAGTGGAAGTGATTAAAGATTAATAACTTGTTGTTATTAATTTAAAAAAAAAATTAATGTTTTGTAATTAATTATTGTTAAGTAAGCAAAAATTTAAAAGTGATTAAGAAATAGATTCTGATTTAATTAGAAATGGGATCTAATAAATCTTGTTTATAAATGAGTGGGTGATATTACTGATATGAGGCGATTGCGTTATGATATGTTTACCTTGAGTAGTGATTGTTTGGTTATCTGTCAATGATGAATTGTCATTTAAAAAAAAGTGACACGTTGCATTTACAGATTGAACTGAGTTTCTCAAGAATAACTTGGGTTAAATGGTATTGAATTGAAGAGGCCGGGGTCGGATATGAGTAAATACCCGAACCCACTTCGAGTTTGTAACCTACAGTGATTCTTATAGATTGATATGTGAAATCAATTGGCTGGATTGAAATGATTTAAGTGAATTGGATCCTTTAATCTAAGTTTTGGTACTTAGAAATTAATGTGTGAATTAGTGATGTTGATAACAGATTGTGAATTTGTAAACTGATGCGAGTCACTAGGGTTTAAAATTAGTTGTATGCTTGGTGTTTCATGGGATTACTCACGCTGGTTTCCAGCCTGACATGGGCGTTACTTTGATGTAATGCTCGGGTCAGACCGAGTATTACAGATTTTCAGGTAAGGACATTTTGGAGCTCAGGAGGCGAGCTGGATGGTAGAAACGTATGAAGATTTTCCGCTGTGATACATAATTGTATATCTAGGACATGTTGTTAAAAACTGTCCAGTATTGTGAAATGATGTAACTCTGATGTATAAAAAAATAAGTGTAAAGATACAGTTCTTCTTTGTAAAATTATTATTTATGTGATATTATATTTTATCCGCTGCGAATGTGGGATTCTGAGTTTGAGTTTTCTATTTCTTCTTCTTTCTTTTTCTTCTTTTCACTAACTATCTGGAATTTTCGGGATCGAAATTTCCGGGTCGTTACATTTGGTATCAGAGCAGAAGGTTAAGCGAGAACCTTGACTCTGGTGGGATTACTCATTAAGGATAGGGTTAATAATACCCTAGAATGAGTTGAGTGTGTATATATATGAGAGAGCGTACTTGTTATTTTCTTATATAAGGATTTTAAATGATTTTATATAAGATTATATTTTGATATATAAAGCAATATTTATAAATATTAGGGTAATTGGTTGTTTGAATTAAATTAAATGGTAATAGAAATACAACCAAATTAAAATTTAATAAAGGTAAGTTTGAAGTAGATTCAAACTAAAATTAAAATCTTGAATTTAAGAAGAATTTCAGAATAAGATAATAATGAATTAGTTTTCAGATACGATAATTTTGGTTATTATCATGAATGATAAATAAGATGTGTATTAATGAGTAAGCAAATGAAATGTTTTAAAGAAGTATAACATTTAGGCAAGTCTGGCTTATAAATTGGAACTAAAGTTGATCTGAATTGTGGAGTTTTAAATTTGGGTCCAGGATTTGAAAATTTGTTTCAAAGTCATGAAGAAATAATAAATAATGTTATTTAAAATTATTTGAATGATAGAACTTGATTAAATAAGAGTCGTTTGAAAATTTTAAAAGAATTTGTTTGGATTTAAAACCAAAGGTGGTTTAAAATTTAAGGATGACTTAGTGTGTAAAGGAAATAATATGTTTATATGAGGAATATACATAAATCAAAAATAGTTTGAATAAACTCTAAATATTGATTTTTAAATTTGGAACGGGATGTGATACCCAAAGTGATAAGTTTTTGAACTTAATAAGTGAGAAGATTATTAATGTGAAGTTTAAAAATGAATGGGGAATTCAAATTGAGTAAGGTTGATTGGATTAAGTAAATTGAATTTAACTTGGGAGAGTTAAATGAGTTTGAATGAACAGCCTGAATTGGAAATATCAAGATGAAATTGGAATTTAACTTGGAAAGTTAAATGGTTAATTTTAATTTGGAGTTTGTGTGATCTCAAAATGGGTTTGAGATCTGGAAATTGAAAATGGATGTTTTAAAATAAATTGGATAATGTCATCCTAGAGTTATTAAAAATCTTTAAACTATGGATCGGATTTGTTTAAATAAATGAGAAATGAAGTGTGGTAATATATCCATTATTGAGATAAAAAGGAAAATCTAACTTAAATTTGAAATTAAGGATAAGGGATCACTTTGAGCTGAAAATTTGAATAATTGAATTTATAAATTAAAATTATTTAAGAACTGGTTTCAAACTGAAAGATAAAATTGAGTAATAAATAAAATTTGTAAGATAAAATTGTTTTGAACTCTTATTTGAACTTTGGAAAAAGATAAGTAAGATAATTTAAAATAGAATTTTGAGAATTTAACTCAAAATTTAATTGTTTAAAATTTGGGTTATTAATGTAAAAATAAAGGTTAATTTGGTTTAAAAAGTTAAACCAACTTTAGGAAATTTAACTCGAATTTATATAATTCGAGATGGTTTAAAATTGAGATTGAAATTGAAATAGTCCAAATTGAATCTGATTTGAATTAATTGGATTTGAGATTGAAGGTGTATAAGTTTAAAAAATTTAATGGAAAATTGAATTGGATTGAATTAAAATGATTTGAATTTGAAGTGGGTTCAATTGATAATTGTCCAAATTTTTTTGGAATAATTTGAAATTATAATTAAAGTTGAACATGATTAAAATCAAGTGGAAGTTGATTTGGATTGGAAGAGAAATCAAGAATAATTCAACTTGATGTGGAAATGGAGTTTGAAATTGGGATTAATTAAAACTGGAGTTGAAATGAATTAAAAACTGGAACCAGTTCAACTGAAATTTATTTGAATAAGTAGAATTTGAGATCAAGGTTGAATAAAGTTAAATTTGGAAAGAAACTTAGATTAATTCAACTTGAATTGGGGTTGAATCAATTTCTATAGAGTTGAAGTTATTTAAATTGGAGTTAAGTCAATTTAAATGAAAGTGGAATTTAAATGGAATTGATTGGGGATAGAGATTAGGAATTGAACAGTTTTGACTCTGGACTATTTTTTTTTAATATAAATTGTTTTAATATAAACCTATTTTTCCAAGCTATTTATTATATATACAACCTTTCTTTTAAAATCCAAACTATCTAATACTTGTTTTACAATTATTTTTGAACTGTTTAACAATTTTCCAACTGTTTTATAAACTAATTACTATCTTACAACTATTTTGCAATTATCTAAAATTTCTATAATTATTTTAACTATTTTCTAATTATTTTACACCTATTTTAAAAACTAGTAATTATTTTCTAACTACTTATCTATTTTTAAAATTTTCAAGCTATTTTCTAAATAAACCGGTTGGAGTTCAAACTGTTATTGGTTAAATACCCAATCGAGATAAGAATAAAGGTCATAATCCAAATGGATTGAAGCAATTGAGAGTAAGTGAATGAAATCAAAGTAAATGTGAGTAGAAATGAAATTGATTTGGCTAATAACCAATAAAGATAAATACGTAGAGTGTACGTATGCTATTCTATTCGCATAGTGATTTGATCCAGATTTGACCACAAAGCTTCGAGATAGATATATCGATCCCGCGTGGGATTTTTCACTCGATTTTCGACGGCGAACCTGGATATGGATTGTTGATTGATTCTGGATATTCGCTATCATAGTTAAGACTATGCAAGGAGAATGATAGTTTCTGATCAAGAAACCAGATCTGTGTCCGCACTAGGAAGTCGGGTGGACGATACTAGTCCGGAAATGAAATTGTGTGATTGAGTGAGCGATCAGATTGGTATAGCGTACGGATGATATGTGTACATCGTACGGCTTTGAGTGAAATTGTATTGAAAGGAGTAATCAAATTTGAATATCTGATTTTGAGTAAACAAAGTGAATATCTTTTTTTTATAAAATGAAACTTCCCTTGTTGAATCCTTTGCCAGAAGAAAAGGGTTTTTGAAGGTGTTTGAAGTATAAAAGGATTTTATACAAGTTTAAAATGATCCAAAGATTTTTATCAAGGATTTTATATATACCTATATATATAAAGGATCATATGAGGATTTTGGAAAAAGGTTTTGGGAACCTTTGGATTTGGAAAGGCTTTTGATTTTTGGGTAAAATCAATATTGAATTTGGAAAGCTTAATTTGAGAATTATCGATTTTGGGATAATCGATTTTGTGTAAAGAAGCTTTGTATGAGATCATACTAGGTGTATGATTTGAAGATACTATATGTGTATAGTATAAAATGTTTTGATGATGGCTCTGAGGAAAAAGGCGCTCCCTTGAAATGAACTTCTCAGGAGTACCACCGGGTGTTGCTGCCTTGAGCCCCAGGGGGTTCTAAAATTGATCCTGTGAGGAGTCCGGACAAAACTAGTTCCTGGGGATTAAGAGTAGAGTATACCATAGCGAAAGTCGTATGTGTCACTGAGAGCCAACAATCTGCGTTTGATTATATATCGGTAGACTGCGACCTATGGTATAACATAGCGAAAGTCATCTGTGCCGCTGAGAGCCAACAGTCAGCGTTTGATTTTATATCGGCAGACTGCGACCTATGTAGGAGTGGAGAGGTTTCATTTCGACAGCGAAAATCAAAGGCCGTGGAGAGCCTGCAGTTACATGGACTTTTGCTGTGACGGCAACGTAACCTGGATGTAACTGTGATCTGTTGTGGGTTCCATGGCGTAATCAAGAGGCCGCGGAGAGCCTGCAGTTACATGGACTTTTGTTGCTTGTGACCAATTAACCAACCAACAAAACTACTTGTTACAAATAACATCTTGTTGTTGCATCAAAACATATAAATGTTGACTAATCTGGCTAACGTTGAACTTGGTAAAATGAAATGGTTGAATAATTGAAAAATGAGATTATTCAGGAATACACATTGAATGCTGAGATTACGCATGGAATTTCTGGTCGACGACAACGTAACCCTGGAATGTAACTGTGACCATGGATGGGGGTGATTATTTCCAGAGCATTCTCACCAAAGATATATCCTCTATTTCCAAAAACTATTCTCTGTATTTTTAATAAAATTATTTTTCAAATTATTTTCACTGGATGTGGGAAACGGGTCAGCCAAGTACTTATAGATTTTCAGTCGTACGCCTGATCAACGTATGACCGAATTTCTATGAGAACAAGGACGACTTGTCGAAACATCGAGTTATAAAAGTATTTTTATAAAAACTATTTTAGTAATATTATATAGATTTTTTAAAAAAGTATTTTAAAAATAATCAAAGAAAATTTATCTGATTTTAAGCATTTAATAATTCTGGCTTCGTTCCTTTTCGAGGACGAAAAGATTCAAAGGGGGAAGAAATGTGATAACCTAGATTTTCGAGCATCTGGTAATTGGTAATTAATAGGATTAGAATTTTTAAAATATTAATTTGTATGTTAAACAGATAAACTTATGTTAATAAAAGATATCAAGATGTGTAAATGGATTTGAAAATATAATAAAGGATATCTGTGATATCCTAGAAATTTCTAGCAAATTCAACTATAATAATCTCTTTTATAAATTATTTAAATTTGGTAAAGTTGTTATTTATTTCAAAACAAATAAAAATGATTACTTATATATATAAATATAAATAGATTTAATTAGAAATATTATTACAAATAGGATTTGTATTTGTTTATATATATGTATATATTTAAAGCTAATTTTAAATTTGATTTTTAAAATTAAAATTAAATTTTGATTTGAATTTGGAATTTAAAAGATTGATATCTCAAAATATTTGGAATAAGGGTATACTATATATGATTTTAAGATGTAATTTATTTTATGTTATTTTCTTCAAAAAGATCCAATTTATATAAATTAAGGAAAGCCTTTTATTTATTAGGAGATTAAATATAAATAAAATAAAATTTTATGAACTATTTTAAAATTTACCTATACATGCATATTTACAAGTATATGAGTTCTAGCATAATTTAACGAGTGTTAAAAAATTAACATGCCTTCAACCATTTGTAACAATTTTATTATGAGATAAAAACAAGTGTCACCATTCTATTTTTATTATTTTCTTTTTAATAAATCTTGATTTAATCTATAAAAATTGATGTCTTTTCCTTATCATCTTTCTTTTCTTATCTTCTTATTCAAAAGCCTAAAAAATACTGTAAAAGAATAAGTAGGAACATATAATAAATTCAAACAGCATATTCAATTAAATCAAGCAAAGATCTTCAAGCAATCAAGAAACTTCATTTCAGTTTAAAGGCAAAATCAACTCAACTTAAATAATGAAGATCAAACAAATTTGGAAACTTTCAGCCTGGAAAACAAATTGCTCCTCTGTTTGTGGCATATGCAGGTGAGTAAACATTTTTAAGTAAAACCTTTTGGTGCTAATAAATCTGTGATGATGCTATATATGTGTGTCTTCAACTTGAATTTGGTTTTGAATTCAGTTATGTATTGAAAATTTGCCTGTACATATTGATATACGCTTCTGTTAAATTTTCTGGCAAGAATAACTATAGGAAATTTCCTATCTTCCCGAATATTCATCATTTGACCTTGATTTCTAAAAAGAAAATGATGGTGATAATGTGATCTTGTTTTTAAAAATAATTTTAAGTAATTTTATTTACTCGATTGTTTGGAAATTTAAAGATTTTAGAAAAAATAAAGATTTTGTTGAAAATCAATATCCACGATTTAATCTCAAAATTTTATAATCTGATACGTATATAAGAATCATGAATTTTAGTATAAATTTGGTAGTTTTTAGTATTGGACGAGAATTTGTGAGTTGATCGTCTTTGGTTAATGGGTTGATTTCGGACGATCGGCGCCAAGGGGAAATTCGAGTTCACTGTTGGAGAAGGCTGGGGTGTGGAGGATCTCGGGAAAAACATGGGAATAATTTTCTGACTGCCGTGGCGATGCGGCGACGTAGAATTAGGGCTTAACGTCAGTTTTGGGACGGCATGTTTTTTTCGAGCTCGTGTGTGGTCGAGGGAAGATCGGTAGCCATCGGAGTGGGGGAAGTAGGTGCGTCGTGACATGTTGTTGCTCTGTAGTGAAGCCCGTAAGTGTCCGGCGTCGTGACCATCGGCGACGCGATGAATTGTTTCGTCTGCGTTTGTTCCAGATTTCAATCGAAAGGCTTATTTTCGATTTGAGTTGTTATTCTCAAACCTGGGCTTGTATTCGTGTTTGAGTGGGTTCAAGGGGACGTCAACCATAGTCGCGACCATCGCCAGACGTCGGCGATGTTGGTTCATGTGCACAGTGTGCACGTCGTGTTGGGAGGATAAAGGCTCGAGTTGTCTCGAGTGAATAAGGGAGCTAACACAAGTGTTTCTCATAGCGTTTCGTTTGGGTCTTGAAGTGTTGTGGAACGGGGGTGACTCGAGGCAAGCACGAGTTTTGTAAGGGGTTGACTCGGTTATTGGGTAGATGACTCGAGTTTGCTGGGTGATATTCTGGTTTCCAGTAAAGAACTTTTGTAAAGGAACAGGCTTGCCTAATTTTATAACAGAGTTATGTAAGAAGAACTTAAGTTTAAAGTTGTTAACAAGTTCTTCCAAAACAAATGGAAATCAAACTTTAAATGGTATTTTAATTTAATATATTTCAAAATTCAAATATAAAGGATGATTGCCTTTAGAGAAGTTGATTAAAATTGATTTTGAATTTTTAACTTAATTTATTTTCAAATTAGATTAAGAGTTAGAAGTTCAAATGAGTTTTGAAATATAGATGTTCAAGTAAAATTATATCTAAGAAATTTTAAATGAATAAGTTTAAAGTACATAAAAAGAATGGGATTCAAAAGTTAAATAATGGTTTAATTTAATTTAAGATGGTTGAAAGGGATTTTCAAAGAATTTAAGTATAATATATTTTAAGTGTTGAAACGTTTTGTCTAAAGGTAAAATCATATTTCAAATTGTTTTTAATTGGTTATAGTAAGTGAAAGATTTGAGGAAGTATTTAATATAAATACAAGTTATTCTTAATAGATTACGTTGGGATTAATTAGGAATAATTAATTAATAAGATAAAAATTAAAGCTTAATTACCATTTGTAATTAAGGATAAGTACTTTAAAGGGTAATTAGTGGGAATGAATGAAATTAAAGAATAATTGATTAAGAGGTTCAATGATTAATTAATTAGTAAATTAATTGATGTGATTAACTTAGATTAACTAACTGGTCAATCTAAAAAAAATCATTATTAATTAATTGAGGAATTACTCAGTGAAATAATTAATGCATAATTACTATGTGTAATTAAGAAGGGGAAATTACTTATGGAAGTAACAAATAAAACTACTTAGGGAGTAATTAAGTGGAAGTGATTAAAGATTAATCACTTGTTGTTATTAATTTAAAAACAAAATTAATGGTTTGTAATTAATTATTGTTAAGTAAGCAAAAATTTAAAAGTGATTAAAAAATAGATTCTGATTTAATTAGAAATGGGATCTAATAAATCTTGTTTATAAATGAGTGGGTGATATTACTGATATGAGGCGATTGCATTATGATATGTTTATCTTGAGTAGTGATTGTTTGGTTATCTGTCGATGATGAATTGTCGTTTAAAAAAAAGTGACACGTTGTATTTAAAGATTGAACTGAGTTTCTCAAGAATAACTTGGGTTAAATGGTATTGGATTGAAGAGACCGGGGTCGGATATGAGTAAATACCCGAACCCACTTCGAGTTTGTAACCTACAATGATTCTTATAGATTGATATATGAAATCAATTGGCTGGATTGAAATGATTTAAGTGAATTGGATCCTTTAATCTAAGTTTTGGTACTTAGAAATTAATGTGTGAATTAGTGATGTTGATAACAGATTGTGAATTTGTAAATTGATACGAGCCACCCGGGTTTAAATTAGTTGTATGCTTGGTGTTTCATGGGTTTACTCACGTTGGTTTCCAGCCTGACATAGGTGTTACTTTGATGTAATGCTCGGGTCAGACCGAGTATTACAGATTTTCAGGTAAGGACATTCTGGAGCTCAAGAGGCGAGCTGGATGGTAGAAACATATGAAGAGTTTCCGCTGTGATATATAATTGTATATCTAGGACGTATTGTTAAAAACTGTCCAGTATTGTGTAAATGATGTAACTCTGATGTATAAAAAAATAAGTGTAAAGATACAGTTCTTCTTTGTAAAATTATTATTTATGTGATATTATATTTTATCCGCTGCGAATGTGAGATTCTGAGTTTGAGTTTTCTGTTTCTTCTTCTTTCTTTTTTTTCTTTTCACTAACTATCTGGAATTTTCGAGATCGAAATTTCCGGGTCGTTACAAAAAATTCCTTTTAAAATTTTCTAATTCCAAACCAAAATCCTTTACCCAAATATATTTTTCCTTTTAAAATTTCATTAATAAAAGAGTGCCTTTTAAATAGAAGTCCTCGCAATCCAAAATCGACTTGCAAATAAAGTTTCTTAAAATCAGGGATATTCGTAAATAAAATATTTTTACCAAAATATTTTCAAATGTTTCCATTAGTAAAATAATTCTTTAAATTATTCCTTTAGAGTAAAATATTCTTTTATGAAAATAGATTTTCTATAAATCATTTTTAATATTAATCTTCTTCAAATCATAAAGTGTTTATTTTAAAGAACACTTCGAAGTATTTCTTTCTTTTCAATTAAGGGTTCTAACTATATATTCCTAATACGGTACTTTTGATAATTGTTTTAAATCATAATATATTTATCAAAATGGTTTTTCCCCAAAGCATCATTTATAAATAAATACTCCATATATACTATTGTATTTAGCTTAAAACATTTTACAACAAAGCATTTCTCTTTCATGGTCCTTTTTTAACATGCGTAAAAAATTTCAACAAATTACTCTATTCCCAAAAACATACGGTTCCACTTTTCAATAAAATACCTTTAAAACATAAAAAAAAATTAATTTAACCTTTTCAGCAGATTCCATTTAGTTAATACTTCAAAAATAAAAATTAGCCTTATTTATTGAGGCTGGGTTTCAATTATAATTTAATATCGTGTAGGTCACTCGGTATATAACTGATACACAATCCCTCCTCTAAGTGCTCTTTATACCCATTCCTACTTTATTTATTTTCAACGACAAAGTCATTATAAATAAACACCATTTTAGGGTCAGGTAATGGTGGTTACTTAAACAACCCATATACATAAAGTATATAACCAACAACCAAAATGCTTTCTCATCCTTTATTCTATCCCAACCAAAGATATAAATTATCCCAACCTAATTGATCAAACCTACCCAAGACTCGGGAAACCACCAAACCCAAGCTCTGATACCAAGTGTGGCGACCTAATATTTTTTATGTCTAAAATTTGTAACAAATGCCACCAAAATATGCATGCACACCAATCTCAGACATTAGAAACGATAGACCATGGTTTTATAAATTAAAAATCTAAAACAGTGTGGATAAAATGATAAAATCATCGCAACGGGATATATATATATATCACATTATAAACATTATACAGAATCTAATACAGCAAACAACGTCTACTTTTTCCCATACCTTAAACATCATTAAATAAATAGAGTATATGTCTATGACGTAAAGAATATACCGATTTAACATCTTGTGGACACGACCTATATTCGGACCTTAGCTCCCTTCTTTACTCCAACTTGAAAGCTTCTCCAATGGTACAAACAAATGTTCAACTATGTTTGTTAATCCACCATTAGAGTGTAATTAGGGTAATTTCATGATCAGAAGAGAAGAACAGAGGTGATCGCTGCTCTCTACGGTTTCAAAGCAACATATATAGGCAATAAGACGGGTTTAACTCTATGTAACTGTCTGGTCTAGAAGTGTTGCATACCTTATTTAAACACTGTACCACCTCTATTTTGCAAATCGTAACCCGAAATCCATCAGAATTATATACTGAATTGACTAACTTAAAGAGACCTACACAACAATCATAAATAGGATACTCAATTCACGCTTAAGTTAAAAATTCATTTTTAATTAATTTTATATTAACAACGCAAAAAATTTGCGGGACATTATATGCATAGTTTCGAAGACCGAAACCATGTCGAAGCTAGGTCAAAGGTTCTAGTGGTTCATCCTGTCAAATCATGAGAACCATGTTGATTGTAATTTTCTATTTTTTTGAATGAAATTTAATAAAATTCAATTGAAGTTAAAATTTAACCAATCATAATCAATATATTAACCTTTAAAATAATTTGTTTTTAATATTTGGTAACGAATATTAACTAAAATAATTTTATAATAATCTTTTTGCTGCAAAATGTAAATTTTTATGATAAAAAAGGTTTAGTTCAATAATGTTACATAAAATGTACAGAAATGTAGCATGTCTTCCAAAATTAATAGGGTGATCCAATAATTTGGTGACTAAGGTAATGAAATTATATATTAAACTGATTATGCGAAAAAATGAAGTATGAAATGATAGTTTTATTTTTGAATTTGAAGAACTATGTGGTTCAAAGAGGATGGTCTAGAGGTTGTTTTTAAGGCTTTGAGGTTTAACCATGTGTTCATGTACGTGCAAGTGTAATGACCCAGAATTTCTGTCATTCGAAATTCGGATATTTAATTAATTTTAAATATTCCCAAGTTAATTTTATTTGCCGAGTAGATTTTATTTCGAATATAAGGATTTAACTGGATAATTAAATTGTTAATTTAATATTTGAAATTGCTAAATTAATTGAGATTTGAATATAATGCGAATAAAATGATTTATAAAGCTAAATTAAATTCTATTTGAATTAGAATAATGATAGAGAACTTTTAAAATTGAACTAAAAGTTAAATTATAGAAATTGAATATTTTAATATTTAATTGACGTATAAAAATAGACATTTTCAAACAGTCCTGGATTTCGATGAAACCGGTTTCATTCGATCCGTAATGTTATATTATTGTAAGATTTCAAATTTTGTGCCAATCGGAATTACGATTTGTCTAGGGCAAGCTAAAGCGCTTATAAATTTGTTTAAGTAAATTTTAAATTTAAATAAGTCGATTCGAAAACCTATCTTTCAAATACGGTTGAATTGGATCTCGATATATATTCAATTGCATTCAAAGTAAGGGTAAAATATTATAAACGTCAGGCGGCATGCTTCGTTTCGAGTTCGGAAAATTTTGGGATGAGTAGTGCACGTAAAATTACCTATAAAAGGCTAACTTTTTACACTAAACCCTAACGATCTAGGACTGGCCACCATTTATTTTCAATGGCCAAAGATCTCCGATCTTTCTACTCTATTATCTTCCAATCAGTGCATTATTACAAGAAAGTTTCAACTGTAAAAAGGTCAGGCTCGACGAGATCTTCAATCTCAACGGTCATGATCACGATTCAAGCAATGGATCAGCGGCAAATGGACGATGAACGTTGCATGTTTGGAGGGAAAATCGTGGCGATGGTGGCACATGGTGGGACGCACTTGGCACAAAAGCTGAGGTGGGGTAGGGCTTCGTGGCAGCGTCATTTGATCATCGTCCGTTCGTCAACTTGGTGGTGCGGCATCAAGAAATTTGGACGATGATGGGTTCGATTGCATACGTATAGGCTAGAGGAAGAAGAAAATAAACTTGCGGCCGAGATATGCATCTTAGAAATGAATGGCCTTGATCAAGCTAGGTTTAAAAAAAAATTAAAAAGTGAAATTAATTTATATATTTTAAATTCATATAAATTTTAAAAATGTATAACTTCTTCATACGAGGTCCGTTTTTGACGAAACAAATTGCTTGGGTCAGTATTAACGAGCACTATATTATAGAGCTGGTTCAGAGTCGATTGAAGCTAGTACAAATTTGGGTAAAATTAAATGCTCTTTTAATTTTATTTGAAATAAAACAATGCAACTGCTATCGGAATCAATGTGAGTACAACTCACTCTTTCTGACTCATTGATATTTTTATATGTAAGAGATAAATATTATTTATGATGATTGATTATTGTTTGGATGATATATGATATATTGATTGGTATTTGGATATTCCTACCTATTGGAGCAGATGACCCTATACATTCCCATGTATGAGCGGATGACCAGTTGTACGCACATCTGCTTCGACGCGGACGTTGTACACATATTCTAATATGTATATTTGTTGCAGGTAACAGGTTGGAGGGATCCAAGTGGATTCCTCACCAGTATTGATTTGTTTACAGGTATTGTGATAGATTTTGTTATCATATGATATATGATATTTTGGATGCCGTGATTGATGTATTTGGTTTTGTTGTAGAATTGGGACTATTCTTGATAATTTAAAAATGTTAAGGTGATGATTTTAAATTGAAAAAGGATTTTCAAGTGATTTGGGAAATAGATGTTTTATTAAATATTGAATTGTCATAAAGAAATGAATTTATTTTAAATAAATGTTATAATTATCATGTTATAAAAATTATGATTTTTGTAAAATATAATCAGAATGTGATTTTTGAATATGGAGTTATCCATTTTGTAAATAGTTTGAATTGAGGTTTTTTGGTTTATTATAAATGGTTTATATATAAGATTTATAAAATTGAATTTTTATAAATCAAAGTAACGAAATTTTAAAGGAGTTTTGTAGATGTTAAAATGAAGTTATAAATGGATTTTATAAGTAAATAAGATTTATAAATTTGTGAAGTTATAAAATGAATGGATTTGTAAAATAAATTATTTATAAGTAAATTAACTTATAATTGGATTTTGGAATATAAATGAGATATAAATGGAATTTTTTAATAAAGGAATTTAAAAAGTGGAAGCTTTTATAAAATAAAAATGTGAATTTATAAAAAAAAATTTATAAATGTGAAATCAATTGAATTTGATAAGTTAAATAGTGGAAGTTTATTAAAGGAGATATTCACGATTTTGGACAGTGAATTATGTTTTAATAAATGTGTAGAAGTATTGAATTTCGCTAAAGGATTATATTCACAATTTTGGACAGTGAATTATCCTTTTAAATTAAACGTACAATAATATTGAATTTGGATAAGAGGAAATATATTCACGATTTTGGGCAATGAATAATCTTTTAATTAAATGAATGTTTTAGGAAGTGATATTTTAAATGAAGCAAAATGGTTTAAAGATGTTTTAAACGTGTTAAGTATCGAATATATAGATTTTAGCATTCATTATCGAAATAGACGTTTTCGAGAAATAAGGAAATGATGGACTATAACCCCATTGTTATAGTAAATAATTTTTGAAAAGAAAATATTTTGTATAGTATATGGGATTTATATATCTATCTATTTTTCGAATCCATATACTAGTTATTTTGGGTTGTCGTAACGATGTTTTACACAACATTCGTTTTGACTCAAATAAAATATGTTTAAGTGAATGTTTTCCTTAAAGAATTAAATATATACTTAATCCAAATTTAAGTATATGGAATATCTTTTAAGTGTTGAAAATAAAGAGAATTATGAATTACTTATTATTAAATAAATATATGGAAATGTTTTCCAATATAGTGTATTGCAATGGTTTGGATAAAAAATTAAATAAAAAGGGCCTAGTGATTGTTATGGTGCTGAATATTTGTTTGTTTGTTTTGATAGTTAAAGAAGCGACTATTAGATTTGGCCATTTTAGTTCCTCAACTTGATGTGGGAACACGTACACTTAGTACGTAGCCTTTATGTAGGCTTGATTATCGTTTGTGTTAAGGATGATGATTCGTGCAGTGCGGAGCACTACTCCAATCTATCGAGCTTCCTTCTTGGCCCGGAAGATAGCAAATTGAAAGTTGGAGACGTGATAAGTCTGTGAGACTTCGTTTCTGTATGAGGTTGAGAAACTCTTTTGCGTTGTTGGTATGAAGAGATCGGGATCAAATTTATCTGAAAACCATTTCGGATCAACGTATATGCGACGATTGTGCAAGTTGCTTATCATGATATAGATATTCAGGATTTTCATAATGGGGAACTGCTTGTTGATCATTTGGGGTTAAAATCCCAATATACATCCAGTAGCAGTGGTCTCTTCATTATAAAATATCCAATGTGAGGGCTATTTGCTACCAATTCTAGGGATTTCCCGACAGGATGTAGTAGGAAAGTACCTTCGGTTTGTCATGTTCCTGGACAACTTGTATGGATGTTTGTTTGACATTACATTTCTAAAGATTACATACATTGGTTTTTACAAACGTACATCAGTAGTGGTGGAGAAGGCAACTTCTCTTAGCTTAACACCCTCCTTGAGACGTATGAGCTTAAGCGTTGTATTTTTATGGAGGGAAATTAGTAGTCTACGGAAATGGCCATGTGGCATTCAAAGTGATGTGATATGTGATTGTGAAAAGATTACCTCAGGCCTCATCAACCGAAAATGATCAAAACAGGGTTAGATGCGGCAAGGCTAAGTGGATCGCTCCCATTAGGGTATGATCATCCTCTTCTAGATATATCTTTACAAGCTGTGACGTCATGTATATGATTATTATGGTTTGTATGCTAGAGGGCCCTCGAAAAGGTCGATAACAATGGGAGGATGACACATTCGGTACCATCTATTTATAGAGGTAGGCCGGTCTTGTGTTGGTCGAGAAACTTTATGCTCAGTACATTCTTCTAGAGATGTATTGCCGGAAGGTAGTCCCTTCACCTGGTCATTTGTATGGAAATCCAAACTCCACTACATGCTTGCCTTTTTGATTGTATTACCCATTTTGGGCTATATGCAGGAATTTAATCAATGTGACAATTTTGTCTATGATTAATATTATTTGTATATTAGACACTAGTATAATATCAGACGATTTGATATGAAATGTTTTAGTTATCGTAAGGTAAAAACATGTCCATGTTTATGTGTGGGCGTTTCTTATGAGATACTTTTGTTTTGATAAAGGAAAAGTTTGGTAATCTAATAAATTCAGTTGAATGTGTTTCTCATGCTGGTTTACTAGACTGATCAGGGCGTTCTTCCCTTTCAATGCTTGAGTCACACCGAGTATGTTTATAAGTTCAGATTTGATGTTCTTGGAGTTTCAACAGGAGAGCTGGAGATCTTCATTTTCGTATACACATATCTGTTTTGATTATTGATTATCTGCTGCATTGCTTTGTTGTTGTATATTATTGGCAATTGTGAAGGCAGGTTATTATAACTGTCCAAGTTGATAATTATTATTTGATTGTTGAACTCTGATTGATGTATGTATACACAGTTTCTTTTTTGTAAAGATCATTGATATAATATTATATATTTTCCACTGCGATGTGAGATTATGTATTGTTCTATTTTGTTCTATCTTCTCTCTTTCTTCTCTTCTCTTCTTCTCTCTTCTTTTCTTTCTCTCGACTTTCCATCGGTCTGTGCTTTTTGGGTTGGACATGTGTGGTTTATTATCGATTCAGAGGGTACAGATGTGCGGTTCGTCACACAAGGTTATTTCATTTTTAGAGTCGTAGCACTTCAAGACCGAAGGTTAACCATGGTCAAATGGTGGGTGGATCGGGTCTTTAAAACACTGGTTACATGATAGATGCTCTATTTTATTTTTTTTCTACTACCATTAAGAGTCATCATTTTTGATACTTAGCGATCTGGGTGCCTACGTAGATTCCGAGTATTATGAATATTAGGCCTTTACACTTATGGCCTTATACCGATGCTTTCGTCTAATGCCTTAAATACCATATTGCATCTAATATATCATAGTAAATATAAATGAGAGGATGTAACTACTATTATTAATGGATAGCAACAATAAATCAAAATGGTTTGGGATCAGGAGGAGTTCAAAAGATTTAGCGAGGACACTCACTAGAATGTAATAGTTCGATTGAATTCGCCCCTAGGTGGACAAGATCATATCACTATCATTATTTCATAAACTAAATAAGTTAATGAGAATGAACGGAAGAAGAAAACTAATGTCAAACGGTATGAAACATCTAATTCTATTATTCGTTGACTTATAAACTTGAGAATGACTATAGATGTTACGATGAAATGGTTGTGAGTTAAAAAGCTAAGAAGGAATATATGTGTTAGAAACGAAATAGGAACAATGAAGAATAAGAAGGCTTCCTCTCCAACTTGTGCCATGGTTAAATCTATATTAACCCGTGATCGAGAAAACAGAGATAATTGTACATTATGTTTCTTGAGAATAAAAAATGAGGGGGAAACCTATTTCGTTCTACTGCATGGTCTCATTAGTCTATAGAGAATAATATTTTTCACACTAGCCTTTTTTTTAACTATGTTGTTTATTTTGTTTTTCCATAAATTCATGGGTACTCACTTGAGTTTGAGTTTACCACTTAGTATAAATTGCTCTTGGACTTTCGAATAAAGCTTCTGCAGATGATGCAAGAGGCTTATTTTGTCTATTTTAGAACATAGTTTCTTGACGTTTGCAATGTAAATCCAGAGTTAAAACATGCTAGAAATGAATTTGCAAAGCATGTCAGCATCTTCGTATGTTGCACATTCCTATTATTTATAAATAATTTTATATTTGACCTTGAGCGTTCATGATTAGAAAAAATAATGTAAAACAATAATGTTAATGAATAAAACTATTAGCCGCTCTATTTACTTATGTTGTCGAAAAACCTACACCAATCCTATTTGTTGGCTTGACAAAAATTCTGCTGATTGCCGCAGCATCATCATTTTTCATTTTTAAATTCCTAAATGGGGGATGTAATAGGTAAATCTTGTCTATAACTCCTAACTTCTTTAAACCTTACTCCTAGTCATTATTGTGATGTTGAAGATGACTCAACAAATCATAAAGTACATTAGGCATTCATGACCCATCATTTTGAACTTGCATAAGTACAAGTATATACCCCTTAAAATATCTCAACAAAGATATATAGTTTGTCTTCCCAACTTATTGACATTGGAAGTATCACCAAAAGATACAATGGCCTAAAGAATAGCTTAACAACCACATAGTTTTGATATTCTATTTTCAAATTTAAATGATAAAGCCCAATAATATCTTAAAATTCATCATTTGAAAATATTATGAGTGAAATCTATAGTAAGAAAAAAGTGCACAAACTATTCATTGGCAATAAATATCATTACATAATATAATGTATGCATCCCCATATCCATATGGGTTTTTATTTTTCCATTTGATTTAACTTTTAAAACTATTTACATATATATACATATATAGGTTTTATTTAAATATTTTATTATATTTATATCAATTATAACCTTTAATTTATATTCAAAACAATTTAATTTTTTTTATGAAAGAGTGATCCTCAAAGAGAGGAGAGCACTCATAAAACAATTTTGAACTTAACTATAACTTTAACCATTTTTAATTTTTTTGATCTAGAACATTTTTTAAGTTTATACTTATAACATTTATAATTTTATTTCAAATTGAAATAACTTAAAATCTGTATTTATCACTTTTACAAATTTATATAACATTTAAAATACATTATTTGAATCAACCCAAGACACGAATAGTTTGTGCCTAATACCCATGACATATCATCTAATTTACACCAAGTTACCCTCCACCTTAGGCATAGTTACATTAATCACCAATCTAATGCAAATACTCAACAGATTTCCTTAAGCGTGGGTTAATTATTATCTAATAACACGTACAAGGCTTTGATATGATTATTGAATCGGTTGTTGTACAAAGCGGGTAAATTGGAGAATTTCAGAAAATGTTACTTATTTTATTTAGCACTAGATCTTTACCTTGTGTTTTTATGAATAATATTGTTATACTAAACAATATTTGATATTCTCTGTAATTTTGAATTATGAAATTTCATTATTTTTTTTGTTAAATACATTATAACTTTATACTATAATAGAACAACATATGTTCTAATGAATATCAATGTGTATTATGTAAATAGATTATATACATATACATATATATATATATATATATACATGATCGTACGAAATTATGTCCAATACACATACATGCTACAAAAAGAACAATATATATGTATATATATGTAGTATTTCATATAAATACCTACTGTATATATATATATATAACATATACTAAATTATATATTATATATAAAAGTAAGATTATTAATAAAATATTATTCAAAATCAACTAATATAACTTAAATTTAAATCACTATTTTTATTAAATTATTTACATATAGTGTTCAATCCCTACAGTGTGTTTAATGATAACATACATACATACATATATGTATGTATGTATCAACTTTAACTTTTCAAAATTAGATCCTAAATACTAGTTTAAAAATAATAATTATTTTGTATTAAAACAACATTTATGCCATATGAAATAAAAATCACATCGGCTAAAACTAATTCATTTTTTTTAATTGTGTATACGTAGTTATATCAGTGGGTGTGTGTATAAAATTTGAATTTTTTTCACCTATATCTATTTGTCTTGATTTTCTAAAACAAAAGGTTGTGTTTTTGTTTTTGCAAATTTATTAAATATTATCATATATTTAATCACACAAACATATTCACACTTCAAAACTAAACTTAAATTCCTGTTTCTTACCGAAAATCATTTGTAAATAAATATAATATATGAATATAAATAACTATGAAAATAAAGACCTTGTTCGATAATTTTACCGCCATTTATCATCTTGAACCGTCAACTTTGCCTTTATCAAAATTGTTCTCAAATAGTGCAATTATGTTGTAATGTGAAATACTAAGTATACTTTTATTTAGAGAGAATAAAAAGTATCTAGAGAATAAGAGCTTTAGGTCCATTTACAAGAAGATATGACTAAAATTATCCCCTAATATGGCTAATCTAATCAAATAAGCTCATACTCATTCTCTTTTCATCCAAAACTAACTTTGAATAATTAATATACATAAAAATAAGATGACCCCTTTTATTTAACATATAAGTATATCTTTGTGAAACATTTAAATATTTTATTAATTATTTTGATTCGATAATAAATTAAAGAAACAAATATAACTATTATACATATTTTATACAAATCCAAGCCCATAAATAGAAATTAAGTATCATAAACATTATACTAATTTCTCCATAATAATTTATAACTTCTACAAATTATTTTATTAAATTAATTTTGATCGAATGCTGAGAGTCATGATTGTGAGGCTCACAATTGTGACCCAATCGTTACTAATATTTGAACAATTCAAAGCATGTACAAAATTTGTTGAATTACAATAATAAACTCAAGGTCAATTGCTTGAAAATCATTTAGGTGAATTTTACTTCATAATCACTTAAGTTACACTCTTAAGCAATGACATATAATTCACGTTCTATCACTTCATCAACATTAAATCACTTAGACTTCTAGAGCCCACTCAATGTTCAAAATAGGGAAGGTTAACATTTGAAATCACTTGGTTTAACTATTAACATTTAAGGATCAACTGTTTGCCTTGGTCATGGTCATCTCGTGTCAACTTTTAGTTACAATAACAAAATTCTTTTTTGAAGAAGACTAATTCTCTTTTGAGTAGTGTTTCACTTTATGAGTCTTAACATATAACCAACTATGGATGTAACATGATATGTTGTCATGTGATTGTCGATCTTAACACATAAGATCCATTAAGTCAAAATACTACCGCTCATCATTACGTGAAATTTTCTATTTGACACATATACAATATTCTTTCAAAGATTCCTCATGAATCATTATGTAATAGTTCCTTTAAAACTACAAGTACGTTGTCTCTTGGTGTCCCTAACAGTCATGAGTAAATCATTGTCATCTCATGAAGACATCATGTACAGTAGTCTAGCCAATGCAATAGCATCTCATTCTCGAAACACCTTTGAATAAGAATATTTTAGGTAAATGTTTTGTTAGTACGGGTCAATACTCATGGTTATAAAAAAAATTGTAACCGTGATTGACTAAACACTTTGTTTTAGGGATTTCTACTTGTAGTTATGTTGTGCCGTCGGAACATTATACACACACATATTTATACACATACAACCGAAATAAAACCAAAAACATAGTTTTATTTTGGATAAGATTCGTTAAAAGGGTTAAGTTCATAATCAAATTACATAATTGCACCTATGTTATATACCCTTGACTCTATCACGTGTATGGTTGTATTGTTGTGTTGTTTTCGATAAAGTAAGGATTGGGTATGCGACCCTAACCATTATATCCTTGTTTGGTTATATGTCTTACTATGTTGACATGTTGTAAGTTGACATGATGTTGTAAGTTGACATATAGTTTATGTGCTAATATCGATAGATACATGTGTATGGTTAGATGATATGCTCAATGCATTAGCTCTCCCTCACACTCACATATATGAAGAGCAAATTCATGTGTGGATTCGTATACGAATTGCATAGCCATAATCATGTATGGTTATACGAGGGTATGTAAGCAGCCACAAAGGTGTCGCATCCTATATATATTTATCTTCATTTTACATATTTGTATATGCGTATGTATATCGAGATTGCACGAAAGTGCAGGGGACAAACTAGGAATGATTATGCTTGGATGTTGTCTATTTAGTATGCTTCCACAACAGCATTCTTTTAGCATTTGTATATATATGAGAGACAAATATGGATATTGAAAGTGGAACATATATTTGTATGATCATTATATATGCTCGACAGTATTTATGATATGTTTATTGGATCATAATTCTCTCATATTATGTACCACGTTAGTGGTTAAGCACTACAGCTTTGGTCTATGGGATCACAGGTTCAACAAAAAAGTATACCAATTTGATTTTAAGATTACGATTTTTTGATTATTCATCCGTCGAGTCATTATTGTGAGTCTGAAATGACACGCTAGTGTTAGTGGACAAATTTTGACTGTGGCAAAAATTGAAAGACCAAAAGGAAAGCCAAAATTGCAATATTGATTAGTGATGTATTTAAAGTCTATAGTAGCTTATATACTTGCAACTTCTCTAGTTTCTCTTAATATTAGGTCTACAAGGAATTATGAGTAATTGCATGGATTAAAATAAGGTAGAAATTAGGGAGTGTTTACGCCAAAATTGGTCACAAATACTAAATTGCAAGTAAAAGCACCAATATCCAGTCACAAATCGCAAATAGAGTATATGCAGAGAATATAACATGAAGAATAATGAAAATTAAAATAAAAGCAGTAAATGGACAAGATTTATAGTGGTTCGTTAACTCCGGCTTATGTCCACTCCAGAAATTTCCTTTTATTTATACTGAAATTAGTTTAGAGTTATAATCCGTAATTCCTGAAACAAAAATGGCAGAGTAGCTTTTGTAGAAGAAGATGAAGAGAAACAGAATGAGAGATCCTTTTTTTAAAACCATGCATACTATATTTATACGCAAAACTTGGCTACAGGGCCTCCTTACCCACATGGGCCAGCCATGATGATCGCTGAGCCTAACTCGTCCAACCTATGTTAACCCAAAGTAGTTCGCTTATTGACCCGAACGCGGATCCGAAGTAACTTGGTTCTGACCCAAAGTAATATGTGTGCCGACCCCAAGTAACGTGTATGCCGACCCTAGATAAACTCTCGTCTGCCGATTCGAGTGTTGACCCAAAGCGCATGCCATAATGACTCAAAGTCAATCCCGAAGCACTTCCTCATGTAGACCCTAAGTCATTCCCATATTCTGACCCCATATACTTGCCGACCTAAAGCTCTAACACCGACCCGAAGCCAAACTATAGTCGACACAAAGTGATGCCGATCCCTCAAAGTATGTCGATCCTTCCAAGTTGTGAGAAATGCAGATTACGGATCTTAAGGCTAGGATTAACACTAGAGGGGGTGAATAGTGTTAATAAAGAATTACTAAATCTTTTTGAGTTTATGTTAATATAGACACCGATGTATGCAATATACAGACACAGATATGATCACAGAAACAAACACAGATGCATAAATAAAATAAAAGCAGTAAAGGTAAGAACACACTGGATTTTATACTGGTTTGGAGTTACCCTACATCCAGTCCCGCAACACAAGTACGGATTTCCTTTCAAAAGCAATTGCACAATTACACCCTCGGTTTCAAGGCTACGAGGTACACCCTCTAGAATTTCTATCCTTTGGGTAGAGATACTGATTTTCGGGCCATAAGTTTACCCAATTGATTTACCAAGGCTACAATCACACCTTTTCTCTCTTGATTGATTTCCAAGGCTACAATCACACCTTTTCTAACTTAATAGATTACAAAGAAGTCTATAACTCTGAATAGCACTGAGAACCTTGTAGAGATAGTGATAGAGAATCAAACTAGAAGTAATCGAGTTCGATTCAATGTTGATTTCGGCAGAGTAATGGTAAGAATATGTATTAAGAAATGTGGATGAAGAAGAGGAGTGAAAAACCATAAAATCTGATGTAAAATTCATTGAAACTAACCCCTATTTATAGAAGAACATTAACCATGTCCATTCATGAAGAGTTATGGCGAACAGACACTTCTTTTGAAATTTAAATTTTGAATTCAACTGACACCATGTCGACGTGGGGTACTTGGGCATATCGACATCCCGAAGGATTTTTTGGTGATTTGATTTTCTTTGAAAATAACTTTTATTTTGTATTAAAACTATTTTAAACTTTTATAAATATACTTGACTATAGTTAAAATTCATAAGTAAATATAGAGAATATTATATATATAATTTAACTATAATTTTATATTTAAATCTAAGTATAAATATTTAAAAGTTAAATATGTAATATTAAAAGATAGTTTAAAATCAGGAGTAATTTGACTTTGAAATTAAAGATAATTTTGAGGCTAAAATTATTTAAAATCAGGATAGAGGGTTTTGATGTTTTTAAAAGGAAAGTTTTGAAATAATTTTGAAAACAAGATAATTTTGTAAAATCATTTGAATTAAAATTAGTGGATACAAAACAATGTTCCACTAGATTTTCATAGGTTCCATCCTACTTAGGGTTCCATCCCTTTAACAGGCTCGAAGTGGATTCTATTCCATGAATAAATTGGATTTTAAAATGCCAGTGCTTTTCTATGAGTTTTAACAAAATTCCTAATAAAAATACTTATGCTTGAAATCTTGAACTCTTGATAATCTTGATACTCATGAGTCTTCTATCTCGATATCTTGAATCTCTATACTGTACAGTCTTCATTCTTGGTACCTGCATGGTTAAATCCTGCATGTACATATATACCTAAACTTATAATGTCAGTGTTTATATTTCATAATCTATTTTAAGGTTGTTGTCATCAAAACCATCATCTCACGGACTAACAATCTCCCCCTTTTGATGATGACAGCCTTTGTTTACAAAATATTATTTCTATCCTAATAACTCCCCCTAAAACTAATAAACTCCACCTTAATTTATGCCTAACTACCCTATTTTATATTTCTCCCCCTTTGTCATCAGCAGAAAACTCACTCCCCCTCATTCTTGGGTTTCAGTACCTGCATAGATAAACTATACAACGGAATATATAATATATAGATTAAGAAATAATTATACTTATGAACATGATAACTAATCAAAGACTATATCATTTCAATGTGTGTGTGTATATATATGTTTTATACAACAAACTTCAAACCAATATCAAGAAATCAATCCACATAGAGTATCAATCCAGATCAAATCAATCAAAGCAAACAAATAAAAATCAAACGTTACGTGGAACTTCCACCCATCCTTCTTCTCCAATGATTGGGTCTGCCTTAATAGCATCCCAATTATCATTGTCATTGGTGAGAGAGACAGGAGGATGTGCTTCGTTATCATCCTTGTGCAGAGAGGAGATCATCCATCGTATCACATCGAAGTGTCTTTCTTGTTCCTTGATCATCTGCATTTGACTTAATTCTAAGTGACGCTAGTTTCGCAGAATAAACGAGAGAATATTCTTGAATGAATTAAGAGTTTCTCCAATATTTTCAGATAGATCGTGAATAGGATTAGCCATAGTTGAATTTGTGAAAGAAATAAAGAAAATAGATGATAAGAAATAAATTTTAGTGAAGAATTCGGGAAGAAACAGGTATTTATAGGTGTAGAAATTCGTTTGAAATGAATAGACATTTGGTAGTTATCCAAATTTCAAATTCAAAATCAATTGTCATTTCTGACCAGTACATGTCGACATGGTCATATAGGGGATGTCGACATGGATTAGTGAAAACTTAGGACTAATTTGATTTTGTGAATAATTGTGTGTGTGTGTGTGTGTGTATTTATATAATATACTAACATTTATTCTGGAGATAAGATAAGGTAGATAACATAAAGGAAATTTCATTTCATTGCATACTACGATAATACAACGATTAAGCACACAACAAACTACATGAATATTCGAAATAAAGCAAACTAAAACAAATACAACACGATACGAGAAGATAAAACTAGTTAGATGATGAAGATAGTCCAAGTTTCTTGCTGACTTTTGAAATGATCTTGTTCATCTTCGAAGAAATATTATCCAACTTTTTACTAACGGATCGTTTAAGAATCCGTGGATTCTCAACAATAGTCTTTTGGTTTTTGAGAAGGGTTTTGGTGGACGGATTTGGAGGATAGTGAATACTTTCTAAAGAGGTTTCACCTTCTTCTTCTTCTTCAATTTCCATTTCATCCCCTTCTTCTTCTTCTTCCTCTTTTTCCATTTACTCATGACCCAAACGCTCTTCCTTTTTGGTAAGGGTCTCATAAGGTTGAAAAACAAATGGAATTTTCATAAGCGAAATGTTGGAATAATTGAAAACCTTTTTAGAAACAAATTCTTCGCCTTCGAAATCCACTCCAAAATAGTTAAAAATCCGAGTGAGATAAATTTCATGGTATAAAACATTCTCACCCATTTCAAGATTTTTAGGACGAAGTTCATCCAAAATAACTTGCGCCCAATTTATGTCATAATTTCCAAAAATAGCAAAAAGAGCTTTGCAAATTTTTGATGTAGGATTGTTAAAATTCCCCGATCTTGGGGTCAAAGTATGTTGCAAAAGAAGATTGACAATTCTTACTTTTGGTCGAAAATTTCTATTTTTAAATTCAAAATCATCATCTCTTTCAAAAATGTGATGAGATGTCTCACGATCATGTTCATCGATTTTAAAGTTAGCAAGATCCATTCCCGAATTCTTACAATTGAGAATAATACCCAAAAGATCACAATTCAAAACAATTCTAGTGCCTTTGACACTACTCTAAATTTCATTCTCATTACCATCATAAAATCTACGATTTAAATTCGCATAGAAAATTTTGACAAAATTAGGATAGCAAACAAAATCATTTTGAGAAGCATCAATAAGATTAAGAACTCCATTGTTTGCAAAAAGAGAATTAATTTCATAAGAAGCAAAATCTTGAAAAATAGCAAATTTTCCGGGATGGACTTTGGCGTATCTAGCATAATTGATGTATGCTTTTATTGCCTCCGGATCATTGAATAATTGCTCTTTGATTTTTCTGGAAATTCTCATGATGGATGGTTTGCTTGAAGAAGCCACTAAAGTAGAGAGTAGAGAGCTTAAGTTATGAAGAGAGAGTTTGAATTTGAAAATGAGAGTGAAAAGATATGATAAAAGATAGTGAATAAATAGATTCTCAAAGGACATATTCTCTGGTCAAAAGGTAGCTTTTCATAGAATTGAATGAAGTGAAAAGGTGGAGGGAAATTCAAACATTTGAATTCAAATTTTGAAATTCAAATTAAGATACCCATGTCGACATGTGCCTTTGAATTTTCATGAATTGGTTTTTCCTAAGTTCTATATATATATATATATATATATATATATATATATATTTTTAATGCCTATATATATATCTGAAATATTATTAAACTTCAAGTATATTTTAGAAAATATTATTATACTATTAAAAAATAATAAAAATAATAATAAAATAATAATAATAAAAAATAGAAAATAAATTTTATAATTCAAACAACACACCAATTCAAAATCAATCAATCAAACAATCAAGCAACTAATTCTAAGCAAGCAATTTCAATCAATTGTATTGTAAACGTGTACCATTTTTTGAGCCCATTTCTTTGAATTCGTCGGAGTCATGAACAACTGTGAAACACAAATTCGAATTATCCGTCTTCTGATCTTCATCACTTGAGGACGAGTCTGAGTTATTTAGAATAGCAGTAAATGCATGCTTCCGTTTCTTTGCTGGATCATTGTTCATAGGAGGATTTTGTCTATCTGGATACGGACAGTCTCTTTTGAAATGGCTTGGTTTATCACAGTTGTAACATTTGTCATTATTTGGCACTACATTCTGATTTCCAGAATTCTTATAGTTGTTTCTCTTGAGATTATTCATCTTTCTGTATTTCAGGAATTTCCTAAAATTTCTGGTCATAAAGGCTATCTCTTCATCATTATCGTTGTTTGAGTCTGATCCATCGGTCAATGCATTGAATGCCATTGATTTCTTTTCATATGCTTTACTTTCTCTTCTCCCGATCATTTGAACTTCATACGACATTAGATTTCCAATTAATTCTTCTATCTTTAAAGTACTGATGTCATTTGCCTCTTCGATCGCAAGTGTCTTTTGATCCCATTTTGCAGTTAAAGAATTTAAAATCTTTCTAACTTGATCTTCTTCAGAAAATTCCTTTCCCAAAGATATAAGAGAATGCACAATATCCTGAAATCTACTATACATATCCGAGATAGACTCATTAGGATTCATTTTAAATAATTGAAACTGATTTGTGAGCATGGAAATTTTGGTCTGTTTAACTTTGCTTATTCCTTCGTGAGTAACTTGTAAAGTTTTCCAGATTTCATATGCATACTTACAAACTGACACTCTATTAAATTCATTTCTATCTAGTGAACAAAACAGAATATTCATTGCCTTAGAATTATTTTGTGCAACAGTCTTTTGCTCAGCAGTCCGCTGTGCAAAATTAGTTGTGGGTTCAGAATATTCATTTTGTGTGATATTCCAAGTGTCTAATCCTATAGATTGTAAATATATTTTCATCCTATATGCCCAATATGCATAGTTACTGCCATTAAAAAGCGGTGGTCTGATAGTAGACTGACCCTCTACAAATGAACTAGTGACAGGGATACTAGTGTTAGTACCCGTATTGGTAGCCATTTTGAAAACTTTTCAAAAATCAGATTATGAAACTTTGAAAACCTTGCTCTGATACCAATTGTGAGAAATGCGGGTTACGGATCTTAAGGCTAGGATTAACACTAGAGGGGGTGAATAGTGTTAATAAAGAATTACTAAATCTTTTTGAGTTTATGTTAATTTAGACACCGATGTATGCAATATACAGACACAGATATGATCACAGAAACAAACACAGATGCAGAAATAAAATAAAAGCAGTAAAGGAAAGAATATACCATATTTTATACTGGTTCGGAGTTACCCTACATCCAATCCCGCAAGACAAGTATGGATTTTCTTTCAAAAGCAATTGTACAGTTACACCCTCGGTTTCAAGGCTACGAGGTACACCCTCCAGAATTTCTATCCTCTGGGTAGAGATACTTGATTTCCGGACCACAAGTTTACCCAATTGATTTACCAAGGCTACAATCACACCTTTTCTCTCTTGATTGATTTCCAAGGCTACAATCACACATTTTCTCGCTTAATAGATTACAAAGATGTCTATAACTCTGAATAGCACTGAGAACCTTGTAGAGATAGTGATAGAAGAATCAAACTAGAAGTAATCGAGTTCGATTCAATGTTGATTTCGGCAGAGTAATGGTAAGAATATGTATTAAGAAATGTGGAAGAAGAGCAGTGAAAAACCAGAAAATCCGATGTAAAATTCGTTGAAACTAACCCCTATTTATAGAAGAACAACAGCCATGTCCATTCATGAAGAGTTATGACGAACAAACACTTCTTTTGAAATTTAAATTTTGAATTCAACTGACACCATGTCGACATGGGGTACTTGGGCATGTCGATATCCCGAAGGATTTTTTGGTGATTTGATTTTCTTTGAAAATAACTTTTATTTTATATTAAAACTATTTTAAAATTTTATAAATATACTTGACTATAGTTAAAATTCATAAGTAAATATAGAGAATAATATATATCGAATTTAACTATAATTTCATATTTAAATCTAAGTATAAATATTTAAAAGTTAAATATATTATATTAAAAGATAGTCTAAAATCAGGAGTAATTTAATTTTGAAATTAAAGATAATTTTGAGGCTAAAATTATTTAAAATCAGGATAGAGGGTTTTGAGTTTTTAAAAGGAAAGTTTTGAAATCATTTTGAAAACAAGATAATTTTGTAAAATCATTTGAATTAAAATTAGTGGATACAAAACAATGTTCTACTAGACTTTCGTAGGTTCCATCCTACTTAGGGTTCCATCCCTTTAATAGGCTCGAAGTGGATTCCATTTCACGAATAAATTGAATTTTAAGATGCCAGTGCTTTTCTATGAGTTTTAACAAAATTCCTAATAAAAATACTTATGCTTAAAATCTTGAACTCTTGATAATCTTGATACTCATGAGTCTTCTATCTCGATATCTTGAATCTCTATACTGTACAGTCTTCATTCTTGGTACCTGCATGGTTAAATCATGCATATAAATATATATCTAAACTTATAATGTCAGTATTTATATTTTATAATCTATTCTAAGGTTGTTGTCATCAAACCCGTCATCTCACGGACTAACACAAGTATGTCGGTCCCAGAATCCAATGCCGACCCGAGTACTGATCCGAAGTAACCTTTGTTCTGACTGAAGTAACATGAATGCCGACCCCAAGCCAAAGCTGTGCTGACCCGAAGTTTTCCTGATGTCGGCCCGCAGCATGGGCCATGCCGACCCCAATAAATGCCGACCCCTAGTTCAATTCCGATCCAAAGTGACTTGAAGTAGAACCCAAAGTAAACACCATGCCGACCCTAGGTAGGATCCAAAGCAAGTCATATGCCGACCCCTAGCTCAATGCCGACACGAAATGACTCAACAAGGCCGACCCAAAATGACCCAAAGCTGAACCCGAATTAAACACCATGCCCACCCCCAAGTAGGACTCAAAGCAAGTCATATGCCAATCCCATGCCATCTCCAAATGCCAACCACATCCCAAAGCTATGTTGATCTGAAGTTTTCTAGCACCGACCCCAAGTAGATGCCGATCTAACCCCAAGCAAGAGCAATGCCGACCTGACCAAAGTGCATCCAATCGTGACCCGAAGTAAATGCTTTCCTAACCCGAAGCAAACCACATGGTGACTCGAAGCAACCTCTTGGGTGACCCAAAGCAACTGGACATTTTCCAAAATCTATATTCCAAGCACCTGACATCGTTTATCCATTGACCGTGTTGAATCCTGACTTCATATTCATATTTATTATCCGTAATTGATTGTTCATCCATTCATCTGAATTAAGCTTATAATTTCCCAGCCTCGATAACCGTGCCGTCGATTAGGTTAAATCCGCCTATATGTTGCCTTGCCAAAAGACGAGTTAACATGGAGCTTTGTTATAAACATAATTTTAAGTTTTTAAGTACATAGTTGTCCCTTCTCAGAAATATGTTTTAAAAATAAAATCAATTTTTAAATTTTCAAATATTTACTGAAAACTCTGCAACTACAAATATCTTAAGTTTTTTGTCTGCATATATTTGCAGAGTTCATTTGAATTTAAAAAAAATTCAAAAAAAAACTGTTTTGATCGTAGAAACACAAAACATGCGAATAAATTTTAGATTTACTTTCAACAAAATGAAGAAAACAGTTTGAACAAAAATAATCATAACGATGTATTCGCACAACAGAACTATGTGCACAATCCGTCATTGTTAAACCCGCTTTAATACATATTAGAGAACAACATATTATCACAAAATCAATTAGTGACGTGATGAACGATCTCTTAGTATTTATGCAAGATTTATATTGTAAATTTCCCGATGTGGACTAATCCTTCCAGAAGACTAATCTCAACAGTTTACACAGATCGCCAGCTCAACCAGGATCAGCAACTATATATAGCCACGGAGAATTATCAATTTTCTCCAAGTCATTCTAAGTCTTTTTTTTTTTTCCCTTAATGGAATCTTTGTATGATACCGTTTTGTGAATATCTGACTTTTTTACAATCAACAAACCACAAGATGCTAACACTATCTTTTCGTTTCCGGGCCTTGTACACACCGCCCGTCACACTACGGGAGCTGGCCATGCCGGAAGTCGTTACCTTAACCGCAAGGAGGGGGATGCCGAAGGCGGGGCTAGTGACTAGAGTGAAGTCGTAACAAGGTAGCCGTGTTGGAAGGTGCAGCTGGATCACCTTCTTTTTTCAGGGAGAGCTAATGCACCGATGCATTTTGACATCCCACAACTTCTTTTATGACCTAACTTAAGAAAATTCGATTCAGGACAGGGTGAGGTCTACTGCCAACTACTCTCAGTCATGGCCCCATGTCCATAAATCATGTTAGTATTCACAACGCAATACAAGACTATGTACATTTATGTCTATTAACAGAATAACAGCAAACAATTTAATTATTTTGTAGGAGCAAAATGCGAGGAGAAGAGAGAGAAATGGTTAAATAGAAGCAAATAATAGAAAAACACAGTTAAAAGTTCTCTTATTCTCCTACCATTTAGGTTAAAAATACATATAATGAAATAGTTTTCAATTTGGCTTCTCCCTTTTGTCATATTGAGTTGCAGGGAGGGGAAAATTCTAAACTTAATTTCTCTGGCGACGATTCCCTTTTCTGCAGCTGAAACATTATCATCCTATATGCCTATAAACAGGTACGAAATTCTAAGATTTATTTAAAAAAGAAGTAAAACATGATTTTTTTGGTGTAAATTTCTAAATATTAATGACAGGTAACCTGGGAAAACAGGAATCATGGGTGGTTGTGTATCAGTGCATCACAAGCACCACATTCACACAGGCAATAGGCAGCGTAGAAGATACGCTCTACGATCAAGAAAATGCCGCAAGATTTCTGCTGCTGTTGAACCTATTAATTCACCAACTGATAATTTTGAATATATTCATGTCGAGACTGCTGGCACTCGTAATAAATTGGAAGGTTCCAATCTTACATTTCATGTCACTCAGTTGCAGTGGCATCATAGTCAAACCGGCTCCAATGGTGATTTTCTTATCTCTTTTCTCCTACTGAATATTTAGGTTTTATTAAACAGATTTACCTTGTTGTTAGGATCAACCATTGTAGTATTTTAGCTCAAATTTGACATCTGATATATACATAAAACATGCATAATGATTCAATAAGTGCAGGGGTACAAGAAGATTCATGGTATGACTCTTTAAGCATTTTAGAAGAGTCCGACTCAGACGATGATTTCAGAAGTGTTCATGGAGGCAAGATTACTTTGGAGCTAGAATATCGCGTTTGGTTTTATATTTTATGAGAAGTTTTTGGATTTTTTTGACAATTTCAATTTTAAAACCAGAATGTTTTCCTACTGTTCGCAACCCAACCACCACTCAAATGCTGGAATATGAGAATGCTTCACGCTTTGTTGATGCCATTTGCAAATTGGACCGGTACTATATCAACAAAGACATAGGCAAAGGTTACGAACTTCCTAGTAATATGGCTGAATCATTTAAGAGGAGAAAAGTGTTAGATTCATACCGTAGCTTCAAAGTATTGAAAGAAGACAGGCTTCAAGAAAATAACACTGCTATGACCAAACTTACCGTGAGAAAGTTATCTCCTTCTATGAGTTTTAATGACAAACTGATACAGATTCAGCAAATGAAGAATGTTAGTCCAACGCATCAAGTGAGGAAGTCTGCAGTTATTAAGCTGTCATATAAAAGAAAATCATGCGAAGTAGAAGTAGATGATGATCATGAATTCGGTATGTCAATATATATTCGTTATCATTATTCTGTCATAATTATATATGTTTAAAATTGAATTTAAATTATGATAAATTTTGTAGGTTCATCTAACAGATACATATTTCGGCCAAGAGGCGGTCAGTTAATCCCATGCTGCCCCGTGGAGAAACCGGTTCCTAGATGTTGGTCAATGCTGAACCCATCCGTCTTCAAACTTCGTGGAGAAACTTATTTCAGGCATGAATCCAAAAATACAATAACTCAAAATTGAGCTAATATCATTGCTTGTAGTTTGACATGTGTTTATTTTGCCGACCAGAGACAAGAAGAAGACTCCTGCTCCAAGTTATGCTCCATATTATCCGATAGGTGTAGATTTGTTTGTCTGTCCAAGAAAAGTGAACCACATTGCTCAACATATCGAGCTCCCTAATGTCAAGCCCCATGACAAAGTCCCATCTCTTCTCATTGTTAATATTCAGGTATTTGCCTAGTGTAATATTACTGTTTCTTTTTTACTATAGAAGAATGCATCCACAACACAATATATACTTGAGGCTTTTTCGGCACTTTGGCCAAACGAACTACCAGTTGGAAATTAATATTGTTGTCTTTATTGTATCATATTAAATATGTTAGCTCGATGCAGGTGCCTACGTATCCGGCAGCGATGTTTTTAGGGGAAAGTGACGGAGAAGGAATGAGCCTTGTATTGTATTTCAAAATTTCTGAATCTTTTGACAAGGAAATTTCTCCAACATTTCAGGATTGCATCAGGGTAATCGGTTTATCATAAACATACTCGAGTAAAAAAAAAAGTCATGGTAGAAAATAATTTGCCGTACATAATGTTGCAGAAATTTATAGATGATGAAACAGAAAGAGTAAAAGGGTTCACAAAGGAATCGGTTGTTCCATACAGAGAGAGATTAAAAATTATGGCAGGGCTATTAAACCCAGATGAACTCAATTTAAATTCTGCAGAAAGAAAGCTCATTCATTCCTACAACGAGAAACCAGTACTGTCTAGACCACAGCACACCTTTTACAAGGTAAATAAAAAGCTGAATAGGCAGATATTACTTGGTTATACATTACATAAATGTGCTATTGCAATGTGTGTTAGATTATTGATATTCTTTCAGTAAGATGGTTTATTTGTGTATGTAGGGGCCGAATTACTTTGAGATCGATATTGATATTCATCAGTTTAGCTACATATCAAGAAAGGGGCTCGAATCATTTCGTGAACGTTTAAAGAATGGTACAGTGGATTTGGGTTTGACAATCCAGGTAATAAATCAACATTTTGTATGAATTCATTCGATGATAGTAATTTTATTTTTACAAGATTACTACTTAATGAACCTTAAGTTTCGCTACTATTGATAAAGCTGGACCCACTATTCTATTGATAAAATGAAGAAAGGTTAAGGGATATAATTAGGTTATCTAGTTGTACAATGTTTTGCTACTGTAGTACCACTATCCTATTCTGAGTTGTAACCAAAACAAAAAAGTCGCATTTGGTAGTACATAACTGAGAAAAGAAGAAGAGAACTGGCATGATGGGGTGAAGCAATTGACTTTATAATGATGCATTGCTATAGAACTTTCCACCTTTATACCCTGCTAATTTGATATGTACATGAAGAATGGAGTCTAAATTTTTTATCTGATATGTGGAATGAATACAGGCTCAAAAGCAAGAAGAACTACCTGAGCAAGCGCTATGTTGCCTGAGACTGAACAAGATAGACTTTGTTAATCATGGACAAATTCCAACTATTGTTACACTAGATGATGATTAAATCTTGAAAAAACATTCTTACCCAACAAAATCAAAGCGTATATAAAAAATGTACAAAAAAATAAGAATAGCTTTGTATGTGTACTTCAATACTTATCATCTTAATAAGCATCTTGAAGATTATTATTTTTGGCCTCCGGTCTGTCCATTAAATGAAGAATGAACTATGCATGCTTTGATTATATATTTAAAATTTTCATCCCTGTTGGTTCAAGATTGAAATGCAAACTTTATGTTGATAACAAACCTCACTAGCTACCGATCTACTGGTTTTGTGCTGAATAACCTGTTCTAATTTCTTAACATCATACATAGTAAAACTTATATTCAACATTAGAACGTTAGTATTTCAAAATATCCCTAATTACATTAGTAACATTCATTCACAGTGATCATCTAACAGAAAACAAAATAGAAATTCAGTACATGTTGTAAAGACTGGTTTCTCCCTTGAAATTCAGTATATTTTCATTTACTAGAAGGAGAAATCATTCATTGACAGTGACCAATGACCATCATTGGATTCAGTTCGTACTGTAATTCAGCACAAAAATTACCACAAGAAATAAAGAACTTCATGAAAAATCTAAAACCATCAACAAAAGGTTCAGAACTGCATGGTGGCAAATTTCTAGTACATACTGCCATGCGTATTTTTACATCATCCAACAAAAAACACAATAGAAAATTAGTACCGCACCTAAGGTGACACAATGTGACCATGCAATCTTGTAGCAGACATAACATGGGGCAGTCCCAAAGCAACACAAGCAGGTAAAACTGGAGCATGGTCAATCATCCTAAGATCATACAACAAGGGACCACTTGCCTGAGCTGTTTCACCATCCACCATAACAATCTTGCCATCCACCCACAATGGCAACTCCACCCTGAAGCTTTCGAACCTCAATGGCCGTGGCATCTCCTTACATCTTATACTTCTCCCATTAATGTTGTCATCGCAACCACTTTCTAACTTCACATCCACCATATACAAAGTAAGCCAACTAAAATCCTCATTCTCTTCCATTCTGCTTTGATGATTCTGATTCTGCAGTAAATATATCTCCACCATCATGTCCACAATAACAAGACATATGGTCTCCCCTGCTATTCCTAACTGTGTTCTTGAACCCAAATTGGTATTAAAGTATGGCATACAGATAAATGTGAACTTGCGCCTTACAATGTCGAGCTTTAGCACTGAAATGCGTACCATAGCATCATCCACCACCAAAAAGTACACGTTTCTATTGCAAGAAACGTATGAATGTGACTCAATAATACGGTTACTTCTTAAACCCTCTACCTCCAAACTGTACCAACTTTGAGTATCGCTGGAAAACACATCTACTTCGTACGAATAAACAGATTCATCGTTCAGGACCATGAGAAACACAACATCAAAACTTGATTCATTCATGACAAGGATGGCAGTGCAGGTGTTAGGATGGTGCGGTCTTGGAGAAGGAGGCAAGGGTTTTATGGAGTTTTCAGTAGTGGCAGGGTTGAATAAGCAATATTTATCGATTGAGGCATCGTGGAATAATAAGATGCCTTTTGAAGAAGAGCAAATGATTGAATTTGGTGGAAGGAGTAGATCGGGGAAACCATGGTGAAGCTTTAGGAATTTTGCGGTGCCATGGCTTCTTGGGTCTTCGTGATAGATGATGTGAGTCGTTGACGTTCTTGCTAACTGGTTAATGTCGTTGCAGACTCCGTACTTTCCATTGGATTTTGACGCCAAGAAGTTTGATCAGAGGTCTTTTCTTTAACAAGTTGTATTGATGTGGAGGTTTATGGTGGAGTTCTTGATTCTTGCGGTTCTTGCTATATTGCAATGGATGAGAGAACTGAAGGCTGTGTGATTTTGAGGGTTAGGTTTATTATGGATTTAGGGATTTATACACGATGCTGCTTTTATAGATGATGTTCTAACCTAAAAATATTCCTCTGTTTCGTGATGAATACAGAATGATAAAAGAGGGGGTTTGCAACGGTACGCAGGGATTAGGGTATATAAAGGTTTGGAAATCAATTAGATATATATAGTTGTACAGCGGTATGGCCGTCAATGGATAACCGAAAATTTTGAAAACCGTACAGATAAACATCTGATATTCGAAAAAGCGAATGCGGATGCGGATATGAGATTTTCACCTTCGAAAATTATTTATTCGGTTTTTGTCAATATTATAGTTTGTTTTATGTATATCTAAGTACAAATAAATATATGTATTTATTTATTCATTATGTTAATAGTTTATATTATATGTATTTAATGTATATTAACTGTTCAAAACAGTTTATTATCATCTTACTTGTTGATTTTGCATAATTTTATAATCAACTCGATTTAAAAAATATACGTTAAATCAAAATTTTCTATTTATGTTTCTTGATTTGTCGATTGTTAACCGATATGATAATTATTCGATATCCGTCTGTATCGGTAGATGTGGATATTCTATATCCGAAAATGATTTCGGATGTGAACGTGGATACGACACTATCCGTATCTGAAAGTATCTGTTGAAATGCCTATACAATGGAAGATAATATTGATGTCCATTGGAATTGTTGAGCATTGATTCAAAAATTCATTTCGGACATAATATTCGACCTACTCTGTTGGTTATTAAAAACGTTCTTTTGTTTCGTATCTAATTATAGTTTAGGAAATAATTGGTACATTCGCGGACCTTTTTAATTAGCCGTAGCAGGACCAGACCCAAAAGTTGAGTTGCTCGAGACGGTTACCATTTTGGTTGCCTTTAGGTATAAATTTTGGAAGCAAATTTACAAAGATCATATTTTTAAACTCATATTTCTTTCAATTTTCAAAAACGATAAATTTAACACAACCATAAATAAGCCAAATGTATGCGAAAATTTTAAGTATTATATCTTGATTATATATTGATTTTTTTTAAAAGTCAGTTATTAAACATTACAGTTAGAATTTTTCAGTACTAAAGATAACATATGCTAAAATAAACTAATGCTAAGTCGTACAATGAAAATACGCTGAAAGCGTAACATGAAGAAATTATCGTATTTTTTCTTTTGCTTAAGCCCTAATTACATCGTTTTTGCTATGTGGTTGCCCTGGAAGGGGGTTGTCCAATTCCACTACCTTGGTAGCCTAGACTGTACCGAACATGACGCTTAATGACTAGAGGTTTTACCATTTGTGCACATGAGTTTGATTAGATTTCGGTTAGATGTTAGGTAGAAAGTAATGTGAAAGTAATTTATAATAATTAATCTTAAATAAATAATTGGTTGGTTGATTATTATTTAACATTTAATAATTAATAGTTAACAGTTAATATTTAAAATCTAATAATGCAAATTCAAATTCTACTTCTACTTCAACTAGGAATACGAAATAATTACAAATTCAGACAGAAATACAAATTTCAACTATAAATGTAACGTCGTCCTTGCAATATCTTTAACTCTATTTCGATCCACTCATGTGCAACAATATCAGAATACAACATTTTCATACCTCTTCAAAAATTCTTTTTTCTATAATAAGAGTGATACTTAATTTAAAGCAAAACACCCGTATTGCTCTTTGAAAACTCTAAGTAGGAGATAATTTTGTAATCTTGGTAATTTTATACTAGCCCAACTTCATGCACCATTCGTGGTATGCCATAGCTTTAACCAATTTACAATCTGTTTGTTATGGAGCTTCGGTACCTTTAAAAGAACTTAACGACCTGAAGCGCGTATTTCTTCCCATCATTTCACAACTTTGTGAATATCTGCAAATGTTTGTTGCGAGCGTCTACGATTAGAACGAGTAGCAGAACGAGCAATGGAATAACGAGGAACTAAAAAGAGACTATCCACATCAACATCGGGATTAACGCCGAGGTCTGGTTGAGCAAATTCATCTGGTCGGAAGGTGCAACAATCTACATTTTAATGCTTTGATATTTAAATAATTTTTTAGAATATTAAACTGTTAATAAACATATCGTCTAAAATGGTCGACTTTTAAAGACAAATGAATTGAAGCTAAAGACCCATGTCATTGAGACCGCAGTTCCATCAAACAAAAAAACGAGTATAAGTTGAGGCTATATTTGTAGTTGATAAGTTTTAGGGGTGAATAGTGACTTTGTTTGGGTAAAATGAATTTGGACTAACGCCCACTAGCTAACTTACAAGTTGGCTAACTCTTCATTTGTTTTCATTCCACAATGTATTTCATTTTTATTCTCTAATAACTTTTTTAATCCTTCTTGAGCCTAAGCCATAGATCGACTGATCCAAGATCAAATAAATTATTATAAATCCCAATAAAATCACTACAATTCTTATCATCTCATTCCTCACAAAATGCATCAGATTGGCTTGAAATGGAGTTTGGAGCTTCATCTCAAATTTCAAGAGAGCTAGGAATTGCATTTTGATGATTAGGAGCTTGATTTGATAAAGAAGAGGTGAGTGTGATGATTCTCAGATTATTTACTTTTTATACTTCATGAATATATTTAAATATGATTATGAAGTGATATGAAGTGATTTAGAGAATGATATAGTTTGACTTAAGCTTATGTTCATTTTGAAAACATGATTTATCAACATTTTATGTATTAGAGACCTTAATAATGATTTGGAGAAGTTAGTAAGCTAATTAAGTGAGTTTAGAACTCTACATTTATTATTAAAACGATTAAAGGCTTAATAAAGCTTAATTAGTGTTTTTAAATATTATTTAAGTGAATGGAATATTTTATAAAATGGTTATGAGGTTTTGTAAAATAATTATAAGATGAATACTTAATTTTAATGAAGAAATTAAGTGTTAAAATACTTAAAATGACTAATAAACTAGAGATGTATTTTATAAAATACTTGCACGATTTTACAAAATGGTGGAAAGAGATGTGAGACTTTTATTGGGATTATTTGGTTAATAAAGGTAAGATTTGATTATTTAGTAACTATATTTATTATTTAGGTATACGTGTATGTAAATGTACATGGATAAGTATACATATACATAGACATGAATTTGAAGAAATATAATAATCATGATCATTCATAAAGTATAGTTAGATTTGTTGGTTGTGATTATGATTGTGTGTATGTGTATGTATGTATGTATAAGTGTAATTGTGTTAATGAATATATGTGTGTGTACATGAATAACATATGTGTGTACGTGAATGTGTGTGTGTGTGGAGGGGGGGGGGGGGGGGCTAAGGCGTATGAGAGGAGGTCGGATCAAAAGAGTCGCTCCGTGAACTCTACGCGTAAGAGAATGAATTTCGTTTCGTCATCGGTTCATCGAATATATAAAAAACCACCCTCAAACCATCAACAACGTACTTCAGGCAAGAATCCACTAATCATGTCTGTGAAGTATGGAGAAAAAAAGATTAAAGGTAAGCTAGACCCTCGAAGGGGTAGGAACAAAGTTGGACAGGGATGGGGATATGCGTTTGCACTACTGTTTGATGTGTTGATAGTAGTGCGCAAGTACTACTGTCACATAGCAATGCATGGGACTGTTGTGTTACAGCAGTGTACAAGCACTATTACTTGCAAACGACGGTGCATGCATGTATCGTGTAGGGTCAAATGGCTCTGGTGCGGGCAGAGCGTAGGGTGGCCACATACACTATTTGAGGTAAGGCAAAGTGAATGTTTCGGTTTGACAAAGTCTAGAGAATTCAATGGTTCGATGCACGGTGTGCTGTAAAGATCCATTCGGGTCGACGCAAGTGCATGGTGAGGGAGCCATGGCGTACGAAACACATGAAGGTAATGGATCGTTACAAGATTCAGATAAATGGGCGAACATGCGACGGCAAGTGATCGATATGTGATCGAGAAGGTGTGTGGACAGACGTTAGAATAGGTTTCATCTATTGTTCTTGAGAGTTCCGCCGCGGTTGACGCAAGTGCATGGCAAGAAAGTCATGGAGAGACGACATAGTTTTATACGTTGTTGTTCTTGAGAGATCCATCGGGGTCGATGCAAGTGCACGATGAGAGAATCATGGAGAGGATGACTCGATTCGAGTTGTAGCATAGTTCTAATTTTATGTATTTTTTTATACATTCGATTTATGGTTTCTAGCCATGCTTTCGGGAGTATTCAAGGCAATGCTTAAGGGATATTCGTTTGTTCATATCATAATAACTTTCGGGTACTCGATTGAGTAGTTCATAGTAAGGGAGTTAAGTGCTTTTAGGATATGCTTACAGGACAGCTGGAGCTTTTTGGAGGCATAATGTCAATGTTTTGGATATTTATACATGCGTTGTAGTGGTACGCGATAGACATGTTATTTGTATATGAGACTGTATCAAACATTATATTTTGAACCTCATACATATGGAGTAGATGTATTATGGCTCTCTATATTGATATTCATTTATCAATTGCTTTCGTCACTGTAGTCTCTTATATACTGATTATTATGTTATGTCTATATGTATTCAGTATATTATATATTATCATTCAGTTATGAGATTTTATCAGTATGCCCTGTTAAAATGTTTGGTTTTAATTTTACCCCATTGGAATGTCTTTTGTAGTATTCGAGAGTCAGATATTGTCATTCGACATTAATTTGGGGTATTAGGAAGGATGGGTTATTACAGTTGGCATCAGATCTAATGTTCAACCCTTATGGCCATGTAGATCAGATGGAGTTTAGTAACTTGGTAGAGATAGATACATTGAGAGAATGTACTTGAATTTTTCTTCTGTATGATACTACATACATCACATATCTTCTACACATCGGTTTAATTCTACCGCAAGTTACTAAGGTATCTTCGTTTCAGGTATTAGTATGGAAGACGGGATGCATGAGCGGCTGCAGCTAGGCAGACAGCATTGGATGATTAATTCAAAGACTATTTGACTACTACATTGGATGTTCCACCGAATGTAGGTATCCAGCTGCAGTAGGTGTTAGACATTGTGTACTCGGATTTCTAATGTTATGCCGGGATTTCCTTAGCCTGGGTGCGAAGTCATATGTAGGCTTAGAGACCTTCTTGGAGACATAGGCTTGATTTGTACCACTGAGAGTGCTTTCACTGATATGGGCATAGATGAGATTAAGCGGAGGCATAGTACTTCAAGACATCTTATTGGGGAGGCACTTAGCTATTGGGACACTATGGTACATGAGGTTGATGAGGAGGCTGCGATTTGGGCTGATTTCGAACATTGCTTTAAGGCTCGGTTTATTTATGAAGCCAAAAGAACATGCAACTTGAGCATTTCATCCATTCATGGCAAGGTAGCCTTCTGGTAATGAGTATAAGTTAGTTCCTGAGATGATGGTTTTGATGACAACAACCTTAGGACTTGTTATAAAATATAAATACTAATATTCTTGTCTAGATATATATATGTATATGCAGGATACATATATGCACGTACTGAGAATGAAGACTGTACAATATAGAGATTTAAGACTGACGAATTCAAGACTAAAGAAATCAAGACTGAAGAAATCAAGACCAAAGACTCATGAGTATCAAGAGTTCAAGATATCAAGATAAGTAATAGAGTCTAGATTTATTTTAAAACTTCATAATAGCACTAAAATCTTTATTCGGATTTTAATTGTGAAATGGAATCCACATTCTCGTTTTAAAAGTAGGATGCAAATTTAGTGGGATGAAACCCACGACCTTCTCTAGTGGAATGGAATCCACAAAATTTTCAAAATGATTTATTTTTAAGATTTTTTCAAAACCATCTTTTTAAAAGTTATCTCTCTAGGTTTAAATATTTTAGCCTGAACTATTTTTTAATTTCAAAATCGTTTCTTGTTTTTAAAACTATCTCGTAGTTTTAATGATTTTAGCTTTAATCTCGAAATATTTATATTGAGCTTTTATTACTCTTATATTATAGATTATATATTTTTAAAATTACTTTTTAAATTTCTTTTATAATTTTAAACTATATTCAAAATGGTTTACAAAGATTAGAAATTGTTTTGACAAGTTTTAAAATAGAAATCATTTAAAGCAAAATTAATTTTCAAAATTCACATAGGCATGTCGACATCCCTCATCCCCCCATGTCGACATGGTGACCGTAGAATTCAAATTTCAAATTTTCAAAAGAAGTGTCTATTCGTCGTAACCTATCGCAAATGGACATGACCGTTGTTCTTCTATAAATACTAGTTGTTTTCAACGAATTTCAAGTTAGTTTTTCTTCATTTCTTCACTCCTTCTTCTCCACTCAAATATACGCTTATATTTCAAATGCTTTCACAAAACTCTGCTGAAATTCTAAGTGAATCAAACTCGATCATCTCTAGTTTGATTCTCTGCCACTCTCTCTCAAAGATCTCTGTGCTATTCAGAATTATAGGATCATTTGTAATCAAAGATCGAAAGATCAAAGTGTATTGAGTCCCTCTCTATCAAAGTGTAATTGAAAACGGTGTGATTGTGGTCCGTAAATCAATTGAGTGTGATTATAGCCAGTATATCAATTAGATGATCTTGTATCCTGGTTAAATCAAGTGAGTTTTCCCTGGAATCGAGGACAAGAGGGTGTATCTCATGGCCTTGAAATCGAGGTTGTAATATCGACTTTATATTTGAAAATAAATCTGCACAAGAAATTATATGGGACTGGATGTATGGTAACTCAAAACCAGTATAAACTTCCACTGTATTCTTTCCTTTACTGCTTTTATTTACTATTTGCATCTGTGTCTGAATCTGTGATTATTTCTGTGTTTATGAATTGCATCTGTTTGGATTTAATTTGAAAACATTTAAAAATGATTCGTAAAATTAATTAAACATTATTCAACCCCCCTCTAGTGTTAATTCTACCTTAAGATCTGTAATCCGCATTTCCTACATTTGGTATCAGAGCATTTGTTTTCAAAGTTATCATAATATGAATATTGAAATTGTTTAAAATGGAAATTTTTGGAGATTCTATTAACACTAGTTCAGAACTATCCAAATCATTATTTTCTCATAAGTTTGTATGTTGTTATTATAGAAAATCAAGTTATCTACTAAGTTGGTGTGTTATGCAGGAACAAATGAATTATATGGCTTTTGAAGGATCAAAACTCAATGGACAAATGGTGCAAATCAAGAAAAACAAATGGAGACTTGATAGTGGATGTTCAAGACACATGACTGGTAATTCAGAGAGACTGAATGACATAATTTATGAAGATGGAGGAATGGTCAACTTTGGAGACAATTCAAAAGGATATGTGATTGGCGTCGACAATGTTGGTAACTCTAATACTTCTACCATTTCCGATATTCTGTTAGTTAGGAATCTAAAACACAACTTACTTAGCATTTAGTTCCATAGTATTTTTTACGGGGGAGTTATGTAGTTTAGGATCAGTTTTTTTTGATGGAAGAGGGGGGAAATTATAAAATAGGAAAGATAGGCTTAGATTAAGGGGGAGTTAGTGGATTAGGGGGGTTGTTGAAATAAGGGGGAGTTGGAGTAGAATCGAAGTCTGTGGAGAATATTTTATAAAAAATGTCATCGTCATCAAAACGGGGGAGATTGTTAGTTCCTGAGATGATGGTTTTGATGACAACAACCTTAGAATTTGTTATGAAATGTGAGTACTAATATTCTTGTCTGGATATATATATATATATATATATATATATATATATATATATATATATATATATATGTATGTATGTATGTATATGCAGGGTATGTATATGTAGGTACTGAGAATGAAGACCGTATAGTATAGAGATTCAAGACTGTCGAATTCAAGATTGAAGAAATCAAACTGAAGACTCATGAGTATCAAGAGTTCAAGATATCAAGATAAATAATAAAGTCTAGATTTATGTTAAAACTTAATATAGCACTAAAATCTTTATTCGAATTTTAATTATTGAATGAAATCCACCTTCTTGCTTTAATAGTGGGATGGAACCATGACCTCTTTAGTGGGATGGAACCCACGACATTCTCTAGTGGAATGTAATCCACGAAATTTTCAAAAATGATTTATTTTTAAGATTTTTTTCAAAACTATCTTTTTAAAAGTTATGTCTTTAGGTTTAAATATTGTAACCTTGTCTATTTTTTAATTTCAAAATCGTTTGTTGTTTTTAAAACTATCTCACGGTTTTAATGGTTTTAGCTTTAATCTCAAAATATTTATATAAATCTTTTATTACATTTATATTATAGCTTATATATTTTTAAGATTACTTTTTAAATCTCTTTTATAAGTTTAAACTATATTAAAAACAATTTACAAAAACTAGAAATTGTTTTGACAAGTTTTAGAATAGAAATCATTTTAAAACAAAATTAATTTTCAAAATTCACATAGGCATGTCGACATCCCTCATCCCCCATGTTGACATGGTGACTGTAGAATATAGATTTTCAAAAGAATTATCTATTCTTCATAACCTTTCACGAATGGACATGACCGTTGTTCTCCTATAAATCCAGATGTTTTCAATGAATTTCAAGGTAGTTTTACTTCATTTCTTCACTCCCTCTTTTTCACTCAAATATTCTCTTATATTTCAAATGCTTTAACAAAACTCTGCTAAAATTCTTAATGAATCAAACTCGATCATCTCTAGTTTGATTCTCTTCCACTCTCTCCCAAAGATCTCAGTGCTATTCAGAGTTATAAGATCAATTGTAATCAAAGATCGAAAGATCGAAGTGTATCGAATCTCTCTATTAAAGTATGATTGGAAATGATATGATTATGGCCCCTAAATCAATCGAGTGTGCTTGTAGACCACAAAACAATTATATGATCTTGTAGCCTGGTTAAATCAACAGAGTTTGCCCTGGACTCGGAGGTAGGAGGGTGTACCTCGTGGCCTTGAAATCGATGTTGTAAAATCGACATTATATTTGTAAAGAAATCTGCACAAAAAATTGTGTGGGACTGGATATAAAGCAACTCTGAACCTGTATAAACTTCTGATGTGTTCTTTCCTTTACTGCTTTTATTTAGTATTTGCATTTGTGTCTGATTCTTTGAGTGTTTCTGTGTTTGTGAATTGCATCTGTTTGGATTTAATTTGAAATGATTTTAAAAAAATTCATAAAATTAATTAAACACTATTCACCCCCCACCTCTAGTGTTAATTCTGCCTTAAGATCCGTAATCCACATTTCCTACGGCATACTAGCCAGTTTAATCTGTTGGCTAAGAGTACAGTTAATATAATAAACACTCTGGCTAAAGAAGCCAAAAAGTTCCAAGAGGTTCACTGCACTAGAAAAGCTATTGTGCAAAGGCTTATCCATTGCTAAAACATTTTACAAGGCTCAAAGTCGTTGCAAAATGTGAAATGATGAAATTTCGCAACGGCCTAAACCTTTGCGAATAGAAATTTATCAACGGCTTAGGGCCGTTGCTAATCTATAATTTTGCGATGGCTAAAAACTGTTGCTAAATGCCAATTAGCAACGGTTCTAGGCTGTTGCAAAATACGACACAATTTTTTTTAATAATTTTGATTTTGCTTCCTTACCTCATGTAATACGAGCTGAAATAAGTGATTAGTTGTCCCAAAACACTAACAGCCAAACTGCTTGGGCTAAACCCGTCTGAAACACATCTGTAGTTCTTAATTCCTATTTTCGATTTGTTAGTGTACATTTTCAGTAAATTAGAAAATAGGACACGCAAAATAAAAGTGTATCCACTACTGCTAACTAAGAAGGGAGTAAAAAAAAGGAGTCTGGATATAGAATGTTTTTGTTGCAAAATAAACTTCATTTTACAATTTAGAATTTTCATATAAGAATATCTAGAATCTAGAATTCATGAAATATATTTGAAATTGTATAAGGGAATATTTGAGAGATATTTATGGACTAATATATTTGAAATTACATGAGAGAATATTTATGAGATATTTATGGAGAACCATTAGATTAAGTGAATCTTCATCATTTGTTTGAGATGTAAACTCCTATAAATAGAGGCGGATTCATTCGTCTTGGAGATAAGAAAAGAAAAAAGAAATGGAGTAAGAGAAAAATATATGAGCTTTTGTAATAGTAAATTTCTCCTTATAAGAAAAAATTCATCTTTTTTTCTCGTGTAACGTTCTCGGATTTTAGCCAGAATAAATTTCACAATTTAATTTAATTTTTGGAATTAGATTATGGATTAATCTAGGATTCTCCAAGAATTAATAGATATTTGTTTGTTTATTAATATAAATGAACGTAAATATGATTTTTTTAAAAAATTCTAATTGGAAATTCTGAAATAAATATTTTGAATAATATTTTAATTACAAGTTTAATTGCGGATTTATTTGAAAATTGAATGAATACATACATACATATATATATATATATATAAAGATTAATGATTTGGAATTCAAAAGTGAATATTTTATAAATAGATTATAATTTGAAAATGTGAATTTGAAATTCAAATGTTAATATATTGGAATTTAATTTATTTGAAAATTTGAATGAATAAATATATCAAAAGATTGTAAATAAAATAAATTGATTTGAAATCAAATGGATTATAAATAGAATATGATTTGGAATTTAAGAGAAATAAATGATAAATGGAATATAAAGATATATTTATAAAAAGGTATTTGATTATTTATTCATTTATAAGTACAAATTGATTATATATTAAATTTTGAATTTGAATTTAAGATGTAAAATTAGATTTGAATATAAAATTATATTTGAAAAAAATTTAAAAACATTGAAACATATAAATATTTATTTGTAATGAATAACTTTTCAAATCATTTGTTTTAAATTGTATTAGTACAAAATAGATAAACATATGACATAATTATGATAGAGTAAGGATTTATAATTAAAAATATACATATGTTAAGTTATAAAACATAAGAGATAAATTGATTTAAAAAATTTAAAATGAAAAGAGTTTAAAATGAAAATAAAAAAAATTAAATCAAGACAAGGTTTAAAAACTTGTAAATTAATTTTAATAAAGGACTTAAACAAAAAAAGTTGATGGGCATTTGGCAAATGTAAGATATATGGAAACATATATTAACAAGTGTAGTTTAAAGAGGATATAAATAAAACAAGTGTCATACTTTATTTTCTTTAAAATTTAAAACATAGATAATATGAATTAAAGAGTAAAACTAGGTTGCATGTTTTCTTTTACCTTCACCCTCAAATTCTTCAACTTCAAAAACCTATGGAGATAAAGTAATTGAAGCAAAGCAATTTCAAGCCTGGAAATGATAATCTGGAAATCAAGTAGAAAAATCAAAATCTGGGAAACTAGAAGATCAAAACAAGTACAACATCATGATCATCTTCAGATTTAAGGCAGAAGAAAAATAAAAAATAAGAGCAATCATATGCAAACTGGAAAGCAAACCTAGAAGCAAGATTTACATTCAACAACAAATACAAGTTCCAGTTTTGCAAAATTAGTCAAGCTTCTCTATTTCTCTGTCTTCATCAATACAAGGTGAGAAAACCTTCTTAACCTACCATTCTATCTTGATATTAGATAATTCTTGAAAGTTTGATGAGTTTATATGAGAAGAATGGTTGAATTCCTCTTATTTATGGAATGCATGCTGGTATTTAGTTCTCTGTTGATATCACAGGCTCATGGCCATCAAATAAAAAATCAAAACTTCCTATCTAAACATGTTCAAGCTATAATCTTTAAAAGTAAATGATTGTAACTTATTAATATCATTTTTAAAATAAATTTAGGTGGATTTAGTGAACAACCATTTCAAAAAAAACCAGAATTTACAGTAGTAGCTTAATTTAAGTCAAAATTTAATGATTTTGATTTTGTGTTTTGGCTTTACAAACATATTCGTATTACAAAATCATGAATTTTAAGGGGAAAATTTAGATTTTTAGGTAAGTATATATTGAGAATTTTGGGTTTGAACTAAAAAAGGGATTTTCATAAATTTTCGTTAACTCCCGATGAATTGAACGTTGTGGCCATTGGTGAAGGTTGTATGAGCATCAAGGATTAAGGAAAAATACAATTTGATTTTATAAATGATCGAGGCATAGGAACGAAGATGTTTGGGGTTTTAAAAGCTAGTTTGCTTGTCAGTTTTTGAAATGGAACTGCATCATCGTCATGGGACCGGAGGGGATCGGACCGGGGGAAAAGGGGTCGTAGGTCATCGGAACAGCTAGGGTTGTGGTCGCATGGCGTCCGGAGGTTTGTGGTGGTGGTGCGGGGTACTTTCTGGTGGTTAGTCAAAGTTGTGTTGGGTTCCAGTTGATCAAGCATGCTTGATTTCGAATCTCTGACCCTTCGACGAATCTAGATGGATAGGTGGTTTAGGCAGGTCATCGATGATCTGTAGTCGTCGACCTCGGTGATCAGAATGCTGGAAAACTCGTGTGCATGAGTTACCATTTGTGTCAAATGGCGTTGGTGCTGAGTGGTCTCGAAGATGAGCTTGGAGAAAAGCGAGAGTGGCTCGAGTTATTGCTCGAAGTAGGTATGCGGTGTGAAAGTAAAAACGCTTAGAAAAAATTTTTATATCAAAATTTTGCAGCACTCGGGTAAAATTTGGGAAAACTTAAAGTAAAACTCGAGTACGTCGGGGTTTAGCTCGGGAACCACTCGGGTGGGCTATAAATTCTTATGTTTTCTAGTTTTAAAACTTTAGTAAATTTGTTAAATGAATTCCTAAAACTATTCCTTTTTATAAATGATGATTTATTTTTTATGAAAAAAGTATAAATTAAAAGTTTTAAAGTGAAGGAATTTTTAAAACAATTAAGTTTTAAATTTGTGTTTGTAACAAGTTATATTAAATGAAGCCTCATAAGTGATTTAGAGATAAAAATCAAACGTTCAAATTTTTAACTTAAAGGTAAGTCGATTTATATCGTTAATAATAATTAAGTAAGTAATAATTTGTAATTAAGACCAATTCATTAATAATTAAGAAAATCAATTAAAGAATAATTAGTTATGATTAAGATTAAATTAATTAATAATTTAGGGTTTAGTAATTAAAGTAATTAATTAATAGTTTAAGTTAATTAATAAAGTAATTAATGAATGATTAAATAAAAATAGTAATAACTTAGTGAAAGTAATTAAGAGAAGATAATTAAAGGTTAAAGATTGATTTATCAAATATCAAGGGTTATTACTTTAAAGAATAATTAATTAATGTGGTTAATTAATTAAGGTAATTAAGAATAATTAATTAAAGGTTAGTTAACTTAAAGTGATTAAGAAACCATTATTAATTAAGGAGTAATTAATTATTGTAGTTAATTAAGGAATAATAAATCTATTAAAGATAATCAATTAAGGAAAATTAATTATAATTAAGATTTAATTAATAATTGAGGATCTATTAATTAAAGTAATTAATTAAAGATTTATTAAAGAAGTTAACTAATGATTAATTAATAAATTAATAATTAAAGGTGGATAAATTTCTAAATTATTAAGGTAATTAATTAAGATAAATTATTGCTAGTGAATTTATGATTAACGGTGACTAAGTGATTAAGAATGATCACTTATTATAATTAATTATGGGTAATTAATTAATGTGATAAATTAATTTAAAGGTTAATTAATGATTAAAGTGTAATTAATCAAAATGATTGGTAATTAATTAATAATTAATTAACCAGGATTAGAAATTTATTCATAAGTAATATATTTGATATAAATAAATCAGATAACTAATTGATCTCACTCATGGATGTTAGGATTCTATGGAGTGCTTTGAATTGATTGATGTCCTTGATTTGTGATAATGTGTGATATGAATTATTTTGTTTTATGAACTGTGATGTAATTTATTCTACGATGAAATTAATTATCTGTGATATAATTTATTATTTGCGATGAACTTATATTATTCATCCATGATCTGTAAATAAAGATAAGCATTATAGATTATACCACTTATCGATATTTCTGTGTTTGAATCTGTAATGGTTGATGTTGTTGCACTATTATTGTGTGTAAAACCCTGAACCACACAATACACACACCAATATGGATTTCACGAGGAAATCAGTTAAGTCACAGATATTCGAATTTAATATTTTGAAATAGTTTTTAAGGTTGAATTTTAAAACTAAACGGTTTTGGAAATGATTATGAAAGCTATAATTGAATCTTTGTGAAAGATAGTTGAACCCTATTTTGAAATTTAAGAGGATTTTTAAATAGTGTATCTTTTATATATAAAAGATTTGAAAACGAGAATTGTTTTGAACGGTATGAATGAATCTTTGAAAATTGTTTGGAAAGCTACGAAATGAGTCTTTAATTTAAAGACCGAACGAGTTAATCTAACTTGAAATGGAATTGTTTTGAAAGGTTATGAATAAATCTTTGTTAAAGATTGATCCTCGTTTTAAAATGAAAGGGGATTTTTAAGATAAATTTTTGTTTAAAAGATTTAAGTGTGAAAATTGTTTAAACCATTGAAAGGTTTCTGGAAGAAAATCTTTTTGTTTAAAAGAATTGTAAAGGGTAATTTGTTTAAATCATTTGAAAGAAAATTTTGGGTTTAAAGTTGTGACTTAACTGAAATACCATTATCCATATGTTTTTAAATATTGCGCTCATTATTCAGTTTAACCGGGAGAGGACCTTTGTGTCATATAACCCATTTCGAATAATGATACGACGATATGGATAGCATTTGAAGACCGGTGGTGAAGACCGGATACTTTCGAAAGCGAAAGGATGACCTGTCGAATGTCTCTGCACCGAATGGTTCCGATATAGAGATTTGAGCACCCATTGTGATGGGGAGTCCAGACGTGATTAGAAATTATCCGGATTGCAAGGGCTTCTTCGGAGGTGCCTTCCGTTCTGTTCGAACCTGGAACAGACTTGTATGGATGTGTGTCTGACATTACACTTTGAGATGTAAAACCGGTTTCTATCAAATACATTTCTGTTTAGTGGCGGAGATTTATTCTCTTAGCTTAACACCCTTTTTTGAGATGTACGAGCTCAGAGGTTATGTAGTTGATGGTTGCTAGTGATACATTCCCAATTTGGTAATGTGGCATACGAAGTGCTGCTGATCATTTGTTGATCACAGCATGGCTTTTGTGAAAAGCGTAGCTTTGTGGACGAGACTTCGTCGAGCCTCACAACCCGGTAATGGTCGAAACAGGAAAGATGCAGCAAGGTTTCAGGGGTAGCGCCCCAAGGGTATAACCATTCCTTCTGGAAAAGGGTAGTATCATGGTATGGAGTCCAGATACTTACTCATGTGGGCACTGTAGTATATTTATTACTATGTGATGTTGTTGGTATTGAGGATCCTCGGATAAAGGTCCCAAAGGACCGAGGGTGTCATATCTTAGGTTTTATTCCGGGAAGGGGGTAGCCGGCCTTGTGTTAGCAGAGATCCGGGTAGGTTCTCGGGGCGTCCCTCCAGCGCCGTACCCATGTGGCAATGGGAAGTTCCTTGGTCTGACCATTTGTTGGAAAATCCAAAGAAACAACACGCGCCCAGTACGGTTTTAGTTGTATAACATGCCATTTAATTATGGTGGTCACCACTGTTTAGATGGTAGCTATAGTAGGCATAATTCGGAATGTCTATGCTGGCTAAGATTAATATTATACTTTCGAAATATTTTCCACTATGCAGTAATAATAATATCAAAATGATTTTCGCGTATCAAGCATATTTGACTATCATAAGGAGAAATCTCCTCCAATTCTGCGTTTGCATGGTGTGTGTGGCGGGAGGTCTTATGGTAGTTTCATTTTCCAGAAAGCATTGCGGATTTCAAATTTAAATTCTTTTGTTTGTAAAAAAATGTTTTTTTTTGCTCATACCAGTCCTATGACTGATCCGGAGTTTATTGTTCCCTTCCTAAACTCTGGGTGACCACTATTTTCTACACGGGCAGTCTAGAGTTGGGTTTTTCAAATAGTAGATATAGATATTGATTCAGTAGCTTTCAGCATTCTCTTTGGAATTCTTTGGAGTCTTCGGATTCGCGGACTAGACTTGCTCATCTTGGTGCAACTTGATGGTGGTTCGAGCTATCTATGGAGATTGCTGATATTGGTGTTTCTTCTGGAGTTTCAAGTTCTGTTTGTTTCCGCTGCCATTTTATTGAGTTTTCCACTGTAGCATTTTTATCTTGTACCTCTGATATTGATTCATATTGTATCATTGTTGTATCGAATGTTGTATATCAATGATATTCATTTCTTTTTCTTTCGCTGTGTTGTTTACTTAATTGTGTTATAAGCTTCGGCGAACCAGATTCGACATTTGGATCTGCGACATTTGAATACAAGTGTCGTATTCGGTGACGATTTTCGAAAGTCGAGTCAGGACCGCTACGTCTCGTCTGACTATTGAATATACATGTATGTGCAAGCCAAAAGGTAAAAATACTTGTAAAATATAGCAAACCAAAATATTGAAGAGGGAAAAAAATAATTTCAGTGCTATGCCTACAACCTAGAACATATTATCAGTATCTAAGACACCAAGAACCTTGTGAGTGCCTTTTGGTTTAACTTCAGGCTTGAACTGGTTGCCATCAATGTACCTGAAACCAATTTCATATATTATTTCAGAGTTCATTAACATATCTTGTAGTTAACACTGTTAGTGAAGTAGGATCAACTCACAATTCTTTAAGGAATCAGTATTTATAGAGTCCCAGTGGGGTTCTGCAAATGAATAAGTCGTGGTCCAAATGTCTAAGTTTGAAGAAATTTAAATACTTCATAAATTGAAAATAAAAAAGTAGTTTAACTATAGTATAGTAGAAAAATGTTGAGCTATATGCAAGCTTTGCTGGAACAGGTCCAACCATCTTGTTGCAGGATAAGTACCTAACAGGTAGATGCTCATAAGACAAATTCTATGGACGTAAAATAATCAAAGAGATAATCACTACTGCTTGAGTAACATTTGGTTTTATAATACACAATTCACTTCAATTTCAAATATATTTGCATGTTACTAGTTCTGACACAATACTCATAAGTCAAAAAATTCTAGTTAAATATTTTGAATTTAACTTTGTTTCATTAAGTTAAAATTTAAAATATTATGGATAATATGTCAAATTCACCAAATAAAATAACTGATTCAATGCTATGAATTATATAATATCATTAATGGGACTTAGAAGCAATAACATTGGAATCAATGTAAGTGACAATTCAAATGGAAAAACTAAAATTATATATAAGGTACCTTCCTGACCAGGCATAAGGAAATTTATGTCATTAGAAAGCCTATCTAGATGAAGCCTTCACCTCCCTACAAATTTCATGAAATATATTTGGACAATTTTTCCAAATCAAGCCCCAAAAAAAAACATATTTAAATTTTAGACCTGAATCTAAACTTATTAGGAAAATATGCCTCATTTTCTGCAAATATGGATTGCACAAGTGTATTTTTGCTCAAAAAAAATTATACATGTGCAAATTTGGATTGCGCAAGTGTTACTTTTTTAAAAAAAAAAAATTGTGCTTCAGTGTTTCTGGAATGCGCAAGTATAATTTTTGAAATTTTTCTTACACTTGCGCGTATTTGGATTGCGTAAGTATAAAACATTGAAGAAATTTTTTTGTGCTTGAGCATTTATGGAATGCGCAAGTATAATTTTTGAAATTTTTTTAACACTTGCACATATTTGGATTGGGCAAGTATAAAATATTGAAGAAAATAAAACGAGGCCTATTTTTGCAATAAGATTGAAATGAGGCCTAATGTTAAAATAAAGTTTTTTGGAGGGCCTAATCTAAAAATTCGTCCAATAATTTTTTATAAAGCAATGGGCCAGCGGCGAGTAATTTATAAAGCACTGACAACTTGATAAAGATTTTGAGCAATATGCTTAATATCATTAGGTGGTTGAAAATATTCGTCTTCATCGGTATTTGTTCGGTTTAAAATCTACTGTACGTTGGTCATCTTTTTATTAAACTACCTTGTTAGTTTGGGTTTATGGAGTTGGATTCTAATTTTACTGTCTATAAATTTCTAAGAGAATAAATATGCATGTGTGTTGACAAACATGCATATGCTAAAAATGGACATGAAGTGTTGGAGTGGAATTCCAACTCGAGACCACTCAAATCGAACCCCACAAGCAAGCAGAAGACGGGATCGTGGTAAGAAGTGTAAAAACAACCAATCAACGACTCAATTCCGATCTCAACCAATACAAAAGCAATCACAATCCCAAAGAAGCAATATAGAAATCAAAGCAATAAAGAAAAATAAATCACACAGCGATTTATAGTGGTTCCAGTAACGTTGTGTTAGTGTACATCCACTTTAAGTGAAAGCTTTTATTAATATTGATGAGAAGAGTACAAGAGATTGAATATAATGATCAAAATTCTTACTAGAATTGATTTGTGAAGAAGAAAATTGAAGAAAAATTAGGTTTTGATAAACCCTAATTGGTGGAGGCTAATCTCTTACAGTTACTTGCACGCACCTAGATCTGGAACCTGAAGCTAGCTTATATAGGAGAATAAAAACCCTAGGCAATGTTCTGAAAATTTCCCTGCAGATATCAAAAATCTTAACGCCAAGTTCACATGTGAAAAACAAGTGGGAGTGGCCTCAGACGTCTAACCAAATGGTTAGACGTCTGACTTGAGTTACCGGAAAGTTTCTTTTCAGTTTAGACATCTGACCATTTGGTCAGACATCTGACTAAAAGCTCTGGAACCAATGCTGCACAGACTCAGATGTCAGACTATTTTGGTCAGACGTATGACCTCTTTCTCTGGAACAGGTCTGGTGCAGATTTTCTGAAGGGTCAGACGTCAGAATTTTTCCTTAGACGTCTGACCCTGTCAATTCAACACATTTCACCTTTTCCCTTATAACTTCCACGTTTTCTCCGTTACGAAGCTACTTTCAACCTCTACAATTCTCCATATAGTGTCGCTGAAATTTGACACTCCACCTCGGCACTATATCCATCTCCAACTCCAATGGAACTCTACCATCAAGGGCAACCGATAGCACCAACTATCGCTTCTTCTACCTTCAACCAAACATGAGTGCTTTCCCCATGAGCTCCGGCAAAGCCACCGTCCATTGCACTCCACCAATGAGCTCAGGCAAAGCCCCCGCCCGCTAATGAAACGTTGGAAACATCCAAATCCTAAGCTATCTCACCAACGAATAGCACTTACTAAGAAGATAGAACCTCAATATCTCACGGATACTCTTCCTCATCTACCACCAAGCTCCTCCCATAACTGTGCCACCCCATGGCACCTAGCACTTCTCCAAGCGAATCGAGTTCGAGCAATGCTCGAACTTCCCAACCGGCCATGCTTTAGTGAACATGTCTGATGCGTTATCCTTTGTGTGCACTTCCTGAAGATGTACTTGCTTATCTTCATCCATGGCTACTAGAAATGACTCCCTCACCGCAATATACTTAGTTCGTGAGCTAAATGCCAAGTTCTATGCCAAGTGAATAACATTATAGCTATCACATCAGGCATCAATACTATCATGCTCGAAACCCAAGTCACACAACAATCGCTTCAAATAGAGTGCCTCATTTGCCGCCTCCACCACATATATCAACTCCGCCTCCATAGTGGATAAAGCAACTACAGTCTGCAATCTAGATCTCCAACTTCCAGTTGTACCCCAAGTGTGAAGACATATCCAGAAGTTGATTTTCTTAGATCCTTGTCACCGACGTAGTCCGAATCACAATAACCAACCAACTTGCAATCCATCTCCTTACTATTGCCAAAAATAAAACCATGAGATGATGTGCCTCTAAGATATTTCAATAAAAGCTTCACAGCTTCCCAATCCGATTTTCCCGAATTAGCCATGTATCGACTAACCATCCCAACGGCATTTGCAATATCGGGCCTTGTACACCATTGCATACGTTAGATTTCCAACCGCACTAGCATATGGCACTTTGGCCATATAAGCCTTGTCTTCCTCCAAGATAGGTGATCCTTTACTCGAAAGCTTCATATGCAAAGGTAAAAGTGTGTTTGACGCCTTTGCATTCTCCATGCTAAACCGGCAAAGCACTTTCTCCACGTACTCCTTTTGAGTTAGTTTCAACTCAAAATGCTTTCAATACCTTATAATTTACATGCCTAATATCCTACTTGCTTCTCCAAGATCCTTCATTTCGAACTTCGATTTCAAACTTAGTTTTAGCTTGTTGATTTCATTCTTATCCTTAGAAGCAATGAGCATGTTGTCCACATACAAGAGTAAATATACCCAACAATAATTTTTCAACTTCTTGAAATAAACAGAAGCATCCTTGATGCTTCTATCAAAACCATTTTCAAGTACAAAATGATCAAACCTCTTGTACCATTGTCTAGGTGATTGCTTTAAATCATATAGTGATTTCTTCAACATGCAAACCAAATTTGACTTACCATCCACAACAAAACCTTCTGGTTGCTTGATGTAGATGTCTTCATCCAAGTCCCCATGCAAGAAGGCGGTCTTCACATCAAATTGCTCCAACTCCAAGTCTGAATAACAACAATAGCATGTAATATCCGAATAGAAGTATGGCGCACAACTGGTGCGAATATCTCATCATACTCCTTTCCCTTTCTTTGTGAAAACCTCTTAGCCACTAGCCTAGCTTTGTATCTCCCATCGTCCTTCACCTTGTATATCCATTTGAACCCAATAGCACGGTTTTCTTTAGGAAGTGGAACCAAATCCCAAGTTTGATTCTCCGACAATGATTGCATCTCTTCCTCCATGGCATAAACCCATTTCGAGCTATCACTCGACTTCATGACATCATTAATGTCCATCGGTTCATCTTGGACTACATGAAGAGCATAGTCCAAATTATCACAAATGCTTAGATAGTTCCAATCACCATATCTTTTGAGTGGTCCTATAGTACGATGACCAACCCGAGTAGCAATGCCATCACCCAAACTCACTTCGGCTCCACCTTGAACTGATTCTTCTCTAGAATCATGCACATCACCAACACTACTAGAGGAATCCTGCACACTATGTGATGTAACATCAACCGCTACTTTCTCACAAGCATCTCCAACTACTCTACTCTCTCTACTCCTAGGAAAAAATATGGAAATAATTTCCTTCTCCTTTGATTTACCATGAACCAATCTGGAACATTCGATGAGCTCACAATCTCCATGAACATCTACATCTCCCTCACCAAATCCACTCTCCCCCGCTAATGATGAAGAGGCTACTTCCTTCTTTGCCTTCTCCTTGTCTGGACACTCATTCTTCCAATGACCGGGCTTCCTACAAATATATCACTTGCCTTTTCTTTCCTTCGACTTTCCTCTCCAACCGAGGTTTCTTGATTTAGAACGCCCCTGGTTCTCCTTCTTCACATACCTCTCCTTCTCCATAAATAAACCATGACAATTACTAGAACCACTACTTCCATCACCTAACTCCTTCATTTGATCCTGCAACTTCTTGCTAAGAAGACCCGTCTTGACATCATCAAGAGTCAATGTATCTCAGCTATAGATCAAACTATTTGAGAAACCTGTATAGCGATCTAGCAATGAACACAACAATATCATCACCTTTTGCTCTTTATCAATCTTCAAATCTACCGCCTTCATCTTCATTTGTAACGACCCAGAATTTTTGATAATTAAAATATGAATATTTAATTAATTTTAAATATTAATAAGTGAATTTATAAGTCAAATAAATTTTATTTTGAATTATTGAATTTAATTGGATTATTAAATCGATAATTTAATATGTTAAATTATGGAAATAATTGAAAATTGGGTTAAATATGATTGAAAATGATTTGTAAAATTTTATTTTATAATATGGGAGTTAGAACAATATTTTAGAACTTTTAAAATCGATTTAAAAGTTAATTTGTGAAAATTGAATATTTTAATATTAAAATCGACTAGTAAAAATAGTCAATTTTTGAACAGTCTCAGAATTGAACGAAACCAGTTCCATTGGATCCGTAATAGTTAGTTATTATCGGATTTCAAATTTCGTGTCAATCGGAGTTATCGTTTGATCGTAGCATCTCGAAACGCATCGATTTATTTTTAATTTTAATTTGGCGAGTTAAAATAGCCATTTTTCAAAAAGTCTCGGATTTCGACGAAACCAGTTTCATCGGATCCGTAATGTGATATTATTGTAAGGTTTCAAATTTCGTGTCAATTGGATTTACCGTTTGTCCGGTACAAATTAAAACGCCTAGAAATCGATTTAAATCGGTTTAATTTAAATTGAGCGTTTACAGCCATATCTCGCACAGATGTTCGAATTAGCTTCCGAAACCTATCCCATTGTGTCCGGAACGTGGGATAAACCTTAGGAATGTCAGTTTCGGCGCGTAAATCGGAGTTCGGAATTTCCGGGATGAATAGTGTTTCGTCGGTTTCCTGTAAATACACCCTCACTCTAAAAAAAAACAAAAAAAAACACTAAACCCTAATCTATTAGACCTAGCCGCCTCTAACATAACCAATGGCCAGAAATTAGTTACATTCATCCCTCAATCTCTCTCAATCTACAAAGAATTAGCCAAAGTGCTCAACTACAAAGTCGAAGAGCTCGACGAGAGCTTCGATTCCATACGGTGATGATCGGAAATGGTGCAACGTAGGAGGAGCTATGGTGGGCCGTCACCTACAGCTCACGCACGCATTTCTATGCAAGAGAGGGAGCCGAGCTCAGTGGCCTTGGGGCCGAACCTAGAGTAGATGATGGCGAGCGCGTTGCAACTTCCTGATCGTGTTCAAGTTGAACGTAGGCGATGCAAGATTAAAATCTAATTTGAGTGTATTGGGTTCTTTGGTTCGGCAATTATCTGGAGTGAGGGAGATGGTTGCGTTCTAGGGCTGTGATGGTTGGAGTTAGATCCTACGACTATGATCTGTTGTGGGTTTTAATTTTTAAATTCATGTTATAAAATGTTATATAAATCGTGTACAAACTTCATAAATGCATAACTTTTTCATACGAGGTCGAAAACGCGCGAAACCAGTTGCGTTGGAATCGTATGGACGAGCACTACACGATGGAGTTGGTTTGGAGTCGTTTGGAGTTAGTGAGAATTTTGGATAAAATTAAACGCGCGTTTAATTTTATTCGAAATAAATCGCTAAAACGGAAATAAAATCAAGGTGAGAACTTCTCACTCAATCGAATCGGTTTCGATTTTATTTTAAATAGTTAGATTTAAAATATTTGAATGCATGTTTGAATGATGATTGATATTTATTGATTGTTAAAATAGACATTATACGCCGTTATTAAGAGGATAATATTTAATAAGAACATATACCGCGATAATTTCGTACTGGAGCGAAATTGGTCTTGTGCTAATGTTTGTGGATGCAGGAAAACAGGTTGGAGGGATCCAACTGGATTACTCAACAGTATTTATTTGATTTCAGATATTTTGATACTTGATGGATTTTCATATCGATATATGATATCGTTGTTGTCGTGATTGACTATTTGGTATGTAGCATCATTGGACCAAGTTTTGGAATTTTAAAATGATTTATAAAGTGATTTTTGAAAATATACTATATGTTTGGAATTTGATCTATTTTAAATAAATAAACGTTATAATTTTTAATGTTATAAAAATTATGATTTTTGAGAAAAATAGTAAAAAAAACTGATTTTTGAGAATATGATGCTAACGATTTTATAAAATAGTTTAATCAGGATTTTAGAATTATTGTGAAAAGTTTAAATATAGGATTTATAAAATTTAATTATTTTATGAATCAAAATGGTGAAATAATAAAGGAGATTAAAGAAGTTTTAAAGAATAATATAAATTGATTTATATTAAGAGATTTATAAATGGATATTTATAAATTGAAATATGGACATTTTAAAACGAGTTTTTATAAGTGTTTGAATGAAGTGAAAATGAATTTCATAAATAGAAATGAAATTTATAGAATTATAAACGGTGAAGTTATTTAAAGAATAGATTTGGTTAAATAAATGAATCTTATAAGTTATAAGATTTATGGTTTGGAAAGTCTTTAGAGGAACGATTTTGTAAAATAATCGTTTTATAAGCATTTGACTTATAGTATGAACTTTTAGTTTATAATTGAGTTATAAACTGGAATATGTTAATAAAAGAATTTATAAAAAGGAAGTTTTTATAAATAAATAGAAATGGAATTTATAAACATTGTTTTATAAATTCGCAAATGACTTATTTTGATAAGTAAATTGTTGAAACCTATTAATGGAGTTATATTCACGTTTTTGAATAGTGAATAATCCTTTGAATTAAAATGAATAGAAATGATGAAATGTGTTAACGTAGTATCTTCACGTTTTTGAATAGTGAATAAGATGTTAAAGAAATTGTTTTGAATGTGATATTTGAAATAGAATTAAAACGATCTAACAAAGTTTTAATTGTGTTGAGAATCGAAACCATAGATTTCAACATTCATTGTTGAAATAGACGTTTTCGAGAAATAAAAGGAAATGGTGAACTATAACACTGTTGTTATAGTAAATGATTTTCGAAAGGAAATGTTTTGTGTGGTATTGGGATTATATATCTATTTTAATTTCGAATCCCTATACTAGTGATTTTGGGTTGTCGTAACGATGTTTTACGCAACATTCGTTTTGGCCCAAATAAATATGTTAAAGTGAATGATTTTCCTTAAAGAATGAAATATATACTAAATTTTGATTTAAGTATATTGAATATTTTCCAAGTGTTGAAAATAAATAAAATGTGTGAATTACTTATTAAATAAGTATGGAATTGTTTTCCAATATGAAGTGATATTTAGAATTCATCTTTTTGAAGATAAATTGAAAATGGATAATTGAAAACGTATATCAATAGATATTGTGAAATGTAAATTCACTAAGGAATTTATAAAAGAAAGTGAAATTGGTTTAAAAATAAATATTGATTTATTTTTGAAGTGTTGAAATAATATATCTTGTAAAGATATTTTGGAAAATAAATAATTTGGAAAATTATTTGGAAACTGGTGATGTGTGCATATCAATTGATAGTTCAATAACCGACTATCAATATTTCCCTTTGAATGGGTATTTGATGTGATTTGTTAGAATGTGAATGCCACACTTATTTTTGAATAAGCGCTCACTATTCGGGTTAACCGGGAAAGGACCATGGGGTCGTATAACCCATTCCGAATATGTGATACGTCGTTGTAAATTGCATTTGATGATCGGTGTTGAAGACCGAGTTTTTGCGAAAGCGATAGGATGACCTATCGATTGTCTCTGCACTGGGTAGCTCCTGGTATAGAGATTCCTTAAGTGATGGGAAATTCGATCGGGATTGTGAATACCCGGATTGCAAGGGCTTCGTAAGAAGTGCCTTCGGTTTTGTTCGAGCCCGGAACAGACTTGTATGGATTGTATGTCTGACGTTACAAATTGAGATATAAAGCAGATTTCTTTCAAATATATTTCTGTTGGTGGCGGAGAATTTATTCTTTTAGCTTAACACCCTTCTCTGAGACGTACGAGCTTAGAGGTTATGTAGTTGAAAGTTATCAGCGATATATTCCCAATTTGGTAATGTGACATGCTGAGTGATGCTGAAATGATCATTGTGTTGATTATTTATGATAGGATCATTTGTTTGATCATCTATCTTGGTGATCATTGTGTTGATCATTTGTTGACCCAAAGCATGGCTTTTGTATAAAGTATGTTTTTGTGGACGTGACTTCGTCGAGGCTCACACCCCGTGAATGGTCAAAACAGGAAAGAAGCAGCAAGGTTATGAGGGGTAGCGCCCTTTAGGATATGTGCATTTCCTTCTGGAAAAGGGTGGTATCATGGTATGGAGCCCAGATACTTACTCATGTTGAAAACACTTTGTTATGATTGTGTGAATTGATTACGAGCGCTCGGTGAAAAGGTCCCAAAGGACCGGGGGATGGCATATTCGGTCAGTTGTTACTCAGTTAGGGGTAACCCGGCCTTGTGTTGGTAGAGATCCGGTTTGGTTCTCGGGGATGTCCATCCAGAGGCATTCTCATGTGGCAATGGGAAGTTCCTTGGCCTGATCATTCGTTGGAAATCCAATTCTGTAACGACCCTAGATTATAATTTAATTTAAATTGATAATTAAATGAAATTTTGAATAAAAATTTATAAAATTAATTATAAATGGAAGCGAGTTTCCTCAATTCAAATAGAAAATATATTAAGTCGTATAAAATTTTAATATATGTTGGATTTGAAATAAAAAAAAAAAATTTAATAAAGGGTTTTAAAAATAAATAGAAATAGAAATAGGAATATTTATATATGATGAATTATAAATTATGAAGTAAATAAAATTAGACGAATTTCAAATAGCATAGGGACTATAGAAATTTATTTACATTGTAAAGCAATGTACAAAGCAAAGAAATAAATGTAAAGTGATGGCACTAGAATAAAATTTAACAACATAATAAAAATAGAAATGTGTTCATATGACAAAATAACAAGGCAAAGTAATAAAGCTTTAGACAAAATAAAATAAAATAAGAGCAAATAAAAGTTTTATAACAAAGGACTAAAACAACTTTATAGTTATACATAAAGTAAAATAATAAAATGTCTAAGAAAATATAAAGATAAGATAAAAACAAACAAAAGAATGGAACAAATACATATAGAATAAAACCTATTTGACAAAAGAAAAGAAAAGAAATAAATAAAAACAATAAGTATAAAACAAATATTAACAAACAAATTAATCAAAGTAACATATAGCTATATACAAACAAATACAAATACAAACTTGGTAATGCAAATAAAAGCATTCAAATATAAACAAAGCAAAAAAATGAAAATGTAAATGCAAACAAACAGATATATGAAGACAAGTAGGTATACTTGTAAAAGGAATAAAATAAAATCAAATGAAAAAAAAATAAACATATGCATAAATAAGTACAAACAAAACATAAACACTTAAAACATAAACCAAGTAAACAAATACATTATATGTATAAACAAGTATAAGCAAATTAATGATAAATATATAAGTATGCAATTGAAATATATGCAAACTATCTATGTACTAAAGAATTTAAAAAGTACAAAAGGAGATGTACCCGGTTTGTATAAATTCAAGAGTGTAGCCTGTAATGTAGTGATGCAAAGGCAAGAATAAACAAAGCAAAAGCATGCTTATGGTACGAACAGACATCACCCTATACTATTTTATCACCTGTGCAAAGATATTACCTGTACAAAGCAATAGTAAAACTCTGTAAACTTTCTCCTATATTATCATCTTCCTCACCACAGTTCATTCCTTCAAGCCGAGATCTTGTTAAATAATCAAAACCATTCGACTGAAACAAAACTTCAATTCAACAAAACAGAGAGAAAAAAAGAAAAAGAGATTAAAGGAAGAAGGGAAATAACAACTGCAGTTCAACATAAAAAGGAAGCTCTGTTTATTTCTGATCAAGGTGAGCAAACTGATTGTATAAACTAGTTTCTTTTGAAAATTTATGCTTGTGATGATGATATTGATGGATGTGAGTAACTTATTCTTTTTAGATGCTTTTAAAATATCAAACTGTTGCTTATATATATGTAGGTATATCTGTGAGTAAAACATACACTTCAAAGCTTTAAGTTAATTAAAAACATTACAAGATCCAATGATAATATAGTTGGTATATGTTTGGTTTTAAATATAGATTCTGTGTTTGGTTTGTGACATTTTGTTATTCTCTGGAGAAGTTACAGGGTCCAAAAATATTCAATCCAGACTAAAAAATATAATCATCAATTTTTGTTAGGCTTAAAATCATCAATAATCAAGTTTGTTTAAACTTAGATCTCGGCATAAAATTTTGTTTTCTGCAAAATGATGAAGAACATGTTTTGTAAACCAGTTTTACAGGAAATAGTCTAACATATGATGAATTCAGATAGTTTTAAACATTGATTCATTTGTATAATTTGAATAAGCATACAAAGTGATGATTTTTAAAAGCAATATGATGATTTTAACTTAGGTAGTTTAAGAGCAGTTCGAAATTTAACCAAATTTACATTTTTTCAAATTTCCAGCAAACGATCCAATATAAATCACTAAAATTTGGTTTGAAGCATGCTTCAACATTAGGGATCTCAGGAAAATTGCTAATTAATTTTTCTATTGCGAGAGATTTGGGTTTGTGGTCATCTTAGGGTTTTAGCTTCAATTTTTAACATGTTCAGTAAAAAGAGGACCGCGCCCTCTATAGTTGATCGAGCTTCACGGGGGTTTGGGGTTTGATAGCTTACGGTGTCGACGTGCTACGGTCGAAAGCATGGATTTTCTGGTGGTTGGTGATGTGATCGCGAGGAGGTTTTGGTTGAAGTTTGGGTTCAGGTGCTTCGATCGAGAGGTGAAATTTGGATCGGAGGTTTTAGGCTTTAAATTGAAGATGGCAATGAAGTTTGGTGATGATTTGTGATGTGTCGGATGAGGCGAGGTTCGCCAGAGCGTCGCCGCGATGATGTGCACATGCACAGGGGAGATCTCGTGTCAGGGGGGCTCGCGTTGAAATGTTCCAGTGTGAGTTTTTTTTTTTTATACTGTAGTTTAAATTATTTTTTACTTAAGATAGTAAGAAAAAGAAGAAGAACAGGGTGAAGAAGAAGAAAAGGGTAGGGGGAGAAGGAACACGGGGGAAACATGAAGAAGGGTCGAGTGTTACTCGAGGAAAGGCGTGGGTTGCCTCGGGTCCAGATCCTGATAATTTTGCCTAAGTACTTTAAGAATTTTGTTATACAAAGTTTAACATTAAATTAATTAAACAATGTTGGTTAATTTTAAGTTAAAAATATTTGAAATTAATAATTTTTAATGATGATTAACTATGAGATGGTTAATTAATGTTTGGATTAATTAATGAGTATTAATGGTTAGTCAATTTGAATTTATGAATGATTAATCAATTAAGAATAGTTAATCAAGGGAATAACGTATAATTTCTCGATGTGATCAAATTGTGATTTATTAACAATAAGTGTTGAAGTCAATTAACATTCAAGTTTTCAAATTGGTGATGATTTGTTTTCAAAGTTAAGAAAGTTTATTTTTAAAATGTTAATTAAGATAATTTCTATTATAAATTTATTGTTCTAAAAGTAATTAAGATTGATTTATTCATAATGGTGAGTAAAGATTGGTTAATTAAATTTTTAATTGTAATTAGTAATGGATGATGGGTAATAAATGAATTTGCAATTAACTACTTAAGTTAACAAATGAATGATTAACAGTTAATTAATTTAGTAATTTAATTGAGAATTAAATGATTAATTAATTGAGAATTAATGGTTAATTAAATAATCAGTGATTAATTATATGATTTCAAAGGCTAATTAAAGGGTAATTAACAATAATTAAATTGAGTTCAATTACTTAAGAATAGTAATTAAATAATTATGAATAGTTAATAAGGATCATTTACTTGAGATTTATTTGATAATTTATTAATGTGATTAATCTTGATAATTAATGTGATAAATTAATTTGTGGATTGTATTAAGTATAATTATTTAATAACAGTAATTTAAAAATAAATTATTCAATATAATTAATTAGGTTAATCAAATCTGTTTAAATTAAATTCTTAATTTAATTAATTCAGAATAATCACTCGATAATTTTGGAAAGGTAATTACTTAGAGAAATAATAAATGGATAATTTATTCATAAGTAATTAATTAAATTGGAAATAACTTGAATCAATTAGAATTAAACGATTTATTAATCCTGTTTATGAATGATTATCAAATGCCTGACCTTACTCATGAATAATTGTATGGTATGAGTTGCCTTGAATTGTTTTTCCTATCTGATATGTGATATTTTGTTCTGTAGATTGTGGTATGTATAATTTGTTCCTTTATGGATGATACATTTGTATATTATCTGTGAATCTGTGAATATATGATAAGCGTTATTGTTTATATCGCTTATCAATTATATTGCTGTATTCTGATCTGTGATAATTGTATAATGTTGCACTACTGTGTATAACCCCTGGACCACACTCATACACACACAAATATGGATTTCACGAGGAAATCAATTAAGTCACAGATTTTGAAATAGTTTTAAATTTGAATTTTTAAATTCAAATGTTTTGGAAATGGAATCGGAATAAATGTGAAAAGCTTTTGGAATGGAATTTCAAAATAAAAATTTATTATTTTTAAATTACTTGATTAAGTTTTAGAATTCAAATAATTTGATTTAAATTTAAATTCAATACTTGAAATTGAATTCTATGATTTGAAATTAGGGATTAAAGATATTATGATTGGTTATATAGGGATTAAACCACTTTTAAGCATTATTTTTGGGAATTTGAATTTAACCCAAGGATTTCAACTCGTATAAATGAATCAAATTTCCAAAATGAAAACTGTTGTTTTCAAATGATAAACACTTTTAGATAAGAACTGAGATTCCAGTTAATTAGGGGAATTGCATGATTGAATAGAGAAATGATTTTCCTAAGTTATGAATGAATTTGTTTTGAAAGCTATGAATTAAATCTGTTTATTTTTAACAGATTTAAATTGATAATTTGTTTGAATCAAATTGAAATGAATTTGTTTTGAAAGCTATAAGTTAAATCTTTGATCTAAAGATTTAACGAGTTAATCAAATTGAAATGAAGATTTATTTGGAAAATCTGTGAATGAATCTTTTGTTTAAAAGATTAAAATGTGAAAACTGTTTAAACCGTTAAAGGTTGTGAAAATGAATCTTTTGTTTAAAAGATTTGAAATGGTAATTGGATTAAACCATTCGAAAGAAAGTTTTTGAATTATTAAGTTGTGACTTAATTGAAATCCCATTATCCATTTGTTTTTGAACTATTTCGCTCACTATTCGGTTTAGCCGGGAAAGGACCTTTGTGTCATATATCCCATTCCGAATAGGTGATATGTCGTTATGGATAGCATTAGAAGATCGGTGTTGAAGACCGGGTATTTGCGAGAGCGATAGGATGACCTGTCGATTGACTCTGCACCGAGTAGCTACGGTATTGAGTTCTCCATATGTGATGGTGAATCCGATCAGGATTGTGAATATCCGGATTGCAAGGACTTCTTTGTAAGTGCCTTCGGTTCTGTTCGAGCCCGGAACAGACTTGTATGGATTGTATGCCTGACATTACAATTTGAGATATAAAGCCGATTTCTTTCAAATATATTTCTGTTGGTGGCGGAGAATTTATTCTTTGCTTAACACCCTTCTTTGAGACGTACGAGCTCAAAGGTTATATAGTTGAAGTTATCAGCGATATATCCCATTTTGGTAATGTGACATGCTGAGTGATGCTGAAATGATCATTGTGTTGATTATTGTGATAGGATCATTTATTTGATCGTCTATCTTAGTGATCATTGTGTTGATCATTTGTTGACCCAAAGCATGGCTTTTGTATAAAGTATGTTTTTGTGGACGTGACTTCGTCGAGCCTCACACCCCGTGAATGGTCAAAACAGGAAAGAAGCAGCAAGGTTATGAGGGGTAGCACCCTTTAGGATGTGTCCATTTCCTTCTGGAAAAGGGTGGTATCATGGTATGGAGCCCAGATACTTACTCATGTTGAAAACACTTTGTTATGATTGTGTGAATTGATTAGAGAGCGCTCTCGGAAAAAGGTCCCAAAGGACCGGGGGATGGCATATTCGGTCAGTTGTTGCTCAGTTAGGAGTAACCCGGCCTTGTGTTGGTAGAGATCCGGTTTGGTTCTCGGGGATGTCCATCCAGAGGCATTCTCATGTGGCAATGGGAAGTTCCTTGGCCTGACCATTTGTTGGAAATCCAATTCCCAATACGAAACCCTGTACGGTTTTAGTTGTATAACCTGCCATGGAATGTGGCGGTAACCTGCTATTGAACATGGTAGCTATAGTAGGCATACGATAATGGTCGTATGTTGGCTAAGATTTATATCTTTACTTTCGAAATGATTCTTCTACACTATGCACTAGTAATAATATCAAATGTTCTTTTTAATGCGTATCAAGCATCTTTGACTATCATAAGGAGAAATCTCCTCTGATTCTGCGTTTGCATTGTGTGTGTGTGCGGGAGGCCTTATGGTAGTCTCATTTTTCAAAAGCATTGCGAATTGACTTTGAAAATTTTTTGGTTGAATGTTTTAAAAAGATAAACTGTTTTGTTGCTCACACCAGTCCCACGACTGATCCGGAGTTTATTGTTTCTTTCCTAAACTCTGGGTGCTCATTATATTTCTACACGAGCAGTCTAGAGTTGGGTTTTTCAGATAGTTAGATATAGTGGATTATCTGGAGTTAGTTCAGTCTTTGGATCGCACCAGTCTTGCCTAGCTTGGTGCAAATCGTTATTGGGAGTTCGAGCTATTGCTGGATTGGTTTTTGAAAATGGAGTTGCAGTTCTGGAGTTCTTCTTTGAAGACTATCTTAGAGTTATATTGTTCCGCTGCTAGATGTTATCTATTTTCTTTTCCGCTGCTATTTTATTGTATCATATCTCTGATGTATATTGATATCTATTGGATTATCTGTATCAGATATTGTATCAAAGCTGTATATCAATGTATTATTCTTTTATTCCGCTGTGTTATTTACTTAATGTTGTTATAAGCTCCGGCGAATCGGATTTGAACGATCGAATCTATGGCATTCGAATACGATTTGAAGTATGGATGTCGATTTTCGAGCGGGCAAAATCCGACTCGTTACATTTGGTATCAGAGCTAAGGTGAAACTTTAGCTCAGGAGTGTAACACATTAAGTAACTCATTAGAGATAGGGTGAAGTAAATCCTAGAATGAGTAATCCTTAAGATATCCGTTTGAATGCCTCAGTAAATTCTCTTACTATCCACTAATAGTAAGTATGAGTGCAAGAAGAGAATGAGATAGGAGACAGGGCAATACGACTATAAACGGTCAATACCCTGTGACTGTGGAAACAACTTTCTTATCAATTTTCTTTGATTCGTTCCCAAATTCCTTTTGATTGCTTCGTAACAGCTCCCGAAAGAAGTTTCGATATGATGGTAGCTCTACGATTCGTTATAGAAAATCCTTATCTTTATTGATTTCTTATCAGTTTCTTATTTAAACTTTAATGAATATGAATTTGCAAATTTAAATTGAAAATTTTAAATGAATTAGAAATTTTAAATTGAGTTAAATTGATTAATAGAATATGAAGGATAATCGAATTGTATCGATAAATCGATTTCGTTTGAAACCAAATTTTGAAATTCTGTTGAAATTTCTTAGGTTAATCGAAGTCCGAAGAGGGACAAATTAGTACGTATTCTGAGATATTCCGACTTGAGTTTGGAATTCATATCTTAAGTTAGAGGAATTATAGGAGATCGAATCTGTCTATCTCTGTGTTGTTTTCGTGCCTGCGAATTTCGAGGACGAAATTCTTTTAAGGGGGGAAGTTTGTAACGACCCTAGATTATAATTTAATTTAAATTGATAATTAAATGAAATTTTGAATAAAAATTTATAAAATTAATTATAAATGGAAGCGAGTTTCCTCAATTCAAATAGAAAATATATTAAGTCGTATAAAATTTTAATATATGTTGGATTTGAAATAAAAAAAAAAAATTTAATAAAGGGTTTTAAAAATAAATAGAAATAGAAATAGGAATATTTATATATGATGAATTATAAATTATGAAGTAAATAAAATTAGACGAATTTCAAATAGCATAGGGACTATAGAAATTTATTTACATTGTAAAGCAATGTACAAAGCAAAGAAATAAATGTAAAGTGATGGCACTAGAATAAAATTTAACAACATAATAAAAATAGAAATGTGTTCATATGACAAAATAACAAGGCAAAGTAATAAAGCTTTAGACAAAATAAAATAAAATAAGAGCAAATAAAAGTTTTATAACAAAGGACTAAAACAACTTTATAGTTATACATAAAGTAAAATAATAAAATGTCTAAGAAAATATAAAGATAAGATAAAAACAAACAAAAGAATGGAACAAATACATATAGAATAAAACCTATTTGACAAAAGAAAAGAAAAGAAATAAATAAAAACAATAAGTATAAAACAAATATTAACAAACAAATTAATCAAAGTAACATATAGCTATATACAAACAAATACAAATACAAACTTGGTAATGCAAATAAAAGCATTCAAATATAAACAAAGCAAACAAATGAAAATGTAAATGCAAACAAACAGATATATGAAGACAAGTAGGTATACTTGTAAAAGGAATAAAATAAAATCAAATGAAAAAAAAATAAACATATGCATAAATAAGTACAAACAAAACATAAACACTTAAAACATAAACCAAGTAAACAAATACATTATATGTATAAACAAGTATAAGCAAATTAATGATAAATATATAAGTATGCAATTGAAATATATGCAAACTATCTATGTACTAAAGAATTTAAAAAGTACAAAAGGAGATGTACCCGGTTTGTATAAATTCAAGAGTGTAGCCTGTAATGTAGTGATGCAAAGGCAAGAATAAACAAAGCAAAAGCATGCTTATGGTACGAACAGACATCACCCTATACTATTTTATCACCTGTGCAAAGATATTACCTGTACAAAGCAATAGTAAAACTCTGTAAACTTTCTCCTATATTATCATCTTCCTCACCACAGTTCATTCCTTCAAGCCGAGATCTTGTTAAATAATCAAAACCATTCGACTGAAACAAAACTTCAATTCAACAAAACAGAGAGAAAAAAAGAAAAAGAGATTAAAGGAAGAAGGGAAATAACAACTGCAGTTCAACATAAAAAGGAAGCTCTGTTTATTTCTGATCAAGGTGAGCAAACTGATTGTATAAACTAGTTTCTTTTGAAAATTTATGCTTGTGATGATGATATTGATGGATGTGAGTAACTTATTCTTTTTAGATGCTTTTAAAATATCAAACTGTTGCTTATATATATGTAGGTATATCTGTGAGTAAAACATACACTTCAAAGCTTTAAGTTAATTAAAAACATTACAAGATCCAATGATAATATAGTTGGTATATGTTTGGTTTTAAATATAGATTCTGTGTTTGGTTTGTGACATTTTGTTATTCTCTGGAGAAGTTACAGGGTCCAAAAATATTCAATCCAGACTAAAAAATATAATCATCAATTTTTGTTAGGCTTAAAATCATCAATAATCAAGTTTGTTTAAACTTAGATCTCGGCATAAAATTTTGTTTTCTGCAAAATGATGAAGAACATGTTTTGTAAACCAGTTTTACAGGAAATAGTCTAACATATGATGAATTCAGATAGTTTTAAACATTGATTCATTTGTATAATTTGAATAAGCGTACAAAGTGATGATTTTTAAAAGCAATATGATGATTTTAACTTAGGTAGTTTAAGAGCAGTTCGAAATTTAACCAAATTTACATTTTTTCAAATTTCCAGCAAACGATCCAATATAAATCACTAAAATTTGGTTTGAAGCATGCTTCAACATTAGGGATCTCAGGAAAATTGCTAATTAATTTTTCTATTGCGAGAGATTTGGGTTTGTGGTCATCTTAGGGTTTTAGCTTCAATTTTTAACATGTTCAGTAAAAAGAGGACCGCGCCCTCTATAGTTGATCGAGCTTCACGGGGGTTTGGGGTTTGATAGCTTACGGTGTCGACGTGCTACGGTCGAAAGCATGGATTTTCTGGTGGTTGGTGATGTGATCGCGAGGAGGTTTTGGTTGAAGTTTGGGTTCAGGTGCTTCGATCGAGAGGTGAAATTTGGATCGGAGGTTTTAGGCTTTAAATTGAAGATGGCAATGAAGTTTGGTGATGATTTGTGATGTGTCGGATGAGGCGAGGTTCGCCAGAGCGTCGCCGCGATGATGTGCACATGCACAGGGGAGATCTCGTGTCGGGGGGCTCGCGTTGAAATGTTCCAGTGTGAGTTTTTTTTTTTATACTGTAGTTTAAATTATTTTTTACTTAAGATAGTAAGAAAAAGAAGAAGAACAGGGTGAAGAAGAAGAAAAGGGTAGGGGGAGAAGGAACACGGGGGAAACATGAAGAAGGGTCGAGTGTTACTCGAGGAAAGGCGTGGGTTGCCTCGGGTCCAGATCCTGATAATTTTGCCTAAGTACTTTAAGAATTTTGTTATACAAAGTTTAACATTAAATTAATTAAACAATGTTGGTTAATTTTAAGTTAAAAATATTTGAAATTAATAATTTTTAATGATGATTAACTATGAGATGGTTAATTAATGTTTGGATTAATTAATGAGTATTAATGGTTAGTCAATTTGAATTTATGAATGATTAATCAATTAAGAATAGTTAATCAAGGGAATAACGTATAATTTCTCGATGTGATCAAATTGTGATTTATTAACAATAAGTGTTGAAGTCAATTAACATTCAAGTTTTCAAATTGGTGATGATTTGTTTTCAAAGTTAAGAAAGTTTATTTTTAAAATGTTAATTAAGATAATTTCTATTATAAATTTATTGTTCTAAAAGTAATTAAGATTGATTTATTCATAATGGTGAGTAAAGATTGGTTAATTAAATTTTTAATTGTAATTAGTAATGGATGATGGGTAATAAATGAATTTGCAATTAACTACTTAAGTTAACAAATGAATGATTAACAGTTAATTAATTTAGTAATTTAATTGAGAATTAAATGATTAATTAATTGAGAATTAATGGTTAATTAAATAATCAGTGATTAATTATATGATTTCAAAGGCTAATTAAAGGGTAATTAACAATAATTAAATTGAGTTCAATTACTTAAGAATAGTAATTAAATAATTATGAATAGTTAATAAGGATCATTTACTTGAGATTTATTTGATAATTTATTAATGTGATTAATCTTGATAATTAATGTGATAAATTAATTTGTGGATTGTATTAAGTATAATTATTTAATAACAGTAATTTAAAAATAAATTATTCAATATAATTAATTAGGTTAATCAAATCTGTTTAAATTAAATTCTTAATTTAATTAATTCAGAATAATCACTCGATAATTTTGGAAAGGTAATTACTTAGAGAAATAATAAATGGATAATTTATTCATAAGTAATTAATTAAATTGGAAATAACTTGAATCAATTAGAATTAAACGATTTATTAATCCTGTTTATGAATGATTATCAAATGCCTGACCTTACTCATGAATAATTGTATGGTATGAGTTGCCTTGAATTGTTTTTCCTATCTGATCTGTGATATTTTGTTCTGTAGATTGTGGTATGTATAATTTGTTCCTTTATGGATGATACATTTGTATATTATCTGTGAATCTGTGAATATATGATAAGCGTTATTGTTTATATCGCTTATCAATTATATTGCTGTATTCTGATCTGTGATAATTGTATAATGTTGCACTACTGTGTATAACCCCTGGACCACACTCATACACACACAAATATGGATTTCACGAGGAAATCAATTAAGTCACAGATTTTGAAATAGTTTTAAATTTGAATTTTTAAATTCAAATGTTTTGGAAATGGAATCGGAATAAATGTGAAAAGCTTTTGGAATGGAATTTCAAAATAAAAATTTATTATTTTTAAATTACTTGATTAAGTTTTAGAATTCAAATAATTTGATTTAAATTTAAATTCAATACTTGAAATTGAATTCTATGATTTGAAATTAGGGATTAAAGATATTATGATTGGTTATATAGGGATTAAACCACTTTTAAGCATTATTTTTGGGAATTTGAATTTAACCCAAGGATTTCAACTCGTATAAATGAATCAAATTTCCAAAATGAAAACTGTTGTTTTCAAATGATAAACACTTTTAGATAAGAACTGAGATTCCAGTTAATTAGGGGAATTGCATGATTGAATAGAGAAATGATTTTCCTAAGTTATGAATGAATTTGTTTTGAAAGCTATGAATTAAATCTGTTTATTTTTAACAGATTTAAATTGATAATTTGTTTGAATCAAATTGAAATGAATTTGTTTTGAAAGCTATAAGTTAAATCTTTGATCTAAAGATTTAACGAGTTAATCAAATTGAAATGAAGATTTATTTGGAAAATCTGTGAATGAATCTTTTGTTTAAAAGATTAAAATGTGAAAACTGTTTAAACCGTTAAAGGTTGTGAAAATGAATCTTTTGTTTAAAAGATTTGAAATGGTAATTGGATTAAACCATTCGAAAGAAAGTTTTTGAATTATTAAGTTGTGACTTAATTGAAATCCCATTATCCATTTGTTTTTGAACTATTTCGCTCACTATTCGGTTTAGCCGGGAAAGGACCTTTGTGTCATATATCCCATTCCGAATAGGTGATATGTCGTTATGGATAGCATTAGAAGATCGGTGTTGAAGACCGGGTATTTGCGAGAGCGATAGGATGACCTGTCGATTGACTCTGCACCGAGTAGCTACGGTATTGAGTTCTCCATATGTGATGGTGAATCCGATCAGGATTGTGAATATCCGGATTGCAAGGACTTCTTTGTAAGTGCCTTCGGTTCTGTTCGAGCCCGGAACAGACTTGTATGGATTGTATGCCTGACATTACAATTTGAGATATAAAGCCGATTTCTTTCAAATATATTTCTGTTGGTGGCGGAGAATTTATTCTTTGCTTAACACCCTTCTTTGAGACGTACGAGCTCAAAGGTTATATAGTTGAAGTTATCAGCGATATATCCCATTTTGGTAATGTGACATGCTGAGTGATGCTGAAATGATCATTGTGTTGATTATTGTGATAGGATCATTTATTTGATCGTCTATCTTAGTGATCATTGTGTTGATCATTTGTTGACCCAAAGCATGGCTTTTGTATAAAGTATGTTTTTGTGGACGTGACTTCGTCGAGCCTCACACCCCGTGAATGGTCAAAACAGGAAAGAAGCAGCAAGGTTATGAGGGGTAGCACCCTTTAGGATGTGTCCATTTCCTTCTGTAAAAGGGTGGTATCATGGTATGGAGCCCAGATACTTACTCATGTTGAAAACACTTTGTTATGATTGTGTGAATTGATTAGAGAGCGCTCTCGGAAAAAGGTCCCAAAGGACCGGGGGATGGCATATTCGGTCAGTTGTTGCTCAGTTAGGAGTAACCCGGCCTTGTGTTGGTAGAGATCCGGTTTGGTTCTCGGGGATGTCCATCCAGAGGCATTCTCATGTGGCAATGGGAAGTTCCTTGGCCTGACCATTTGTTGGAAATCCAATTCCCAATACGAAACCCTGTACGGTTTTAGTTGTATAACCTGCCATGGAATGTGGCGGTAACCTGCTATTGAACATGGTAGCTATAGTAGGCATACGATAATGGTCGTATGTTGGCTAAGATTTATATCTTTACTTTCGAAATGATTCTTCTACACTATGCACTAGTAATAATATCAAATGTTCTTTTTAATGCGTATCAAGCATCTTTGACTATCATAAGGAGAAATCTCCTCCGATTCTGCGTTTGCATTGTGTGTGTGTGCGGGAGGCCTTATGGTAGTCTCATTTTTCAAAAGCATTGCGAATTGACTTTGAAAATTTTTTGGTTGAATGTTTTAAAAAGATAAACTGTTTTGTTGCTCACACCAGTCCCACGACTGATCCGGAGTTTATTGTTTCTTTCCTAAACTCTGGGTGCTCATTATATTTCTACACGAGCAGTCTAGAGTTGGGTTTTTCAGATAGTTAGATATAGTGGATTATCTGGAGTTAGTTCAGTCTTTGGATCGCACCAGTCTTGCCTAGCTTGGTGCAAATCGTTATTGGGAGTTCGAGCTATTGCTGGATTGGTTTTTGAAAATGGAGTTGCAGTTCTGGAGTTCTTCTTTGAAGACTATCTTAGAGTTATATTGTTCCGCTGCTAGATGTTATCTATTTTCTTTTCCGCTGCTATTTTATTGTATCATATCTCTGATGTATATTGATATCTATTGGATTATCTGTATCAGATATTGTATCAAAGCTGTATATCAATGTATTATTCTTTTATTCCGCTGTGTTATTTACTTAATGTTGTTATAAGCTCCGGCGAATCGGATTTGAACGATCGAATCTATGGCATTCGAATACGATTTGAAGTATGGATGTCGATTTTCGAGCGGGCAAAATCCGACTCGTTACAAATTCCCAATACGAAACCTTGTACGGTATTAGTTGTAGAACCTGCCATTCACTTATGGTGGTCACCACTGTTTGGATGGTAGCTATAGTAGGCATAGTTCGAAATGTCTATGTTGGCTAAGATTTATATTCTACTTTCGAAATGAATTTTTCCTACACTATACACTAATAATAATATCAAATGTCTTTTTAAATGCGTATCAAGCATCTTTGACTATCATAAGGAGAAATCTCCTCCGATTCTGCGTTTGCATTGTGTGTGTGTGCGGGAGGCCTTATGGTAGTCTCATTTTTAAAAGCATTGCGAATTGATTTAAAAATATTCCTCTATTTTGATTTTAAAGTTAAATAAACCGTTTTGAGTTCTCACACCAGTCTTGTTAAGCTATTGGGCTATGTGATGGGGGGTTCTCGCTTCGCGGTTAGGTGGCGAACGGGAGACTCTTACTCCCACATATCCTCTTTTAGGGGGTTGGTTAGGTGTAACCTGAGACAGTCGAGAGGCTGGCCGTAAAAGCAAGGTTTGGGATACCAGTGTAAGCCACGGTGGGGCTGGGATGGTTGAAAAGCCTACCGGTTGTGACTGCTGTCGAGGGTTGAAAAGCCTAGATCTTTACATTTGGTATCAGAGCTTATGGTTAAGCGACAACCATGGTTCTGTTGGGTATTACTCATTAGAGATAGAGTCAGTAGTACTCTAGAATGAGTTTGAGTGTAATAATAGCTATGAGAGCGTATTTGTTAGTGAATATGAAATTGTTTTATATTGTGATGATTGGTTTATTGAGTGGCATATGAACCTTCGTCAGCACGGTCTGTCAAACTATGCCGAAGGGGTTTATAAACACTTGAATAGAACAATTCGACATAATATTGTTTTAAAATTTGGGTAAATGAAATAATTTTACTTGATTATATTTCATATATAAAAGAAATAATTTTTCAAAATTATTAAAGTGTATATAAGTGGATTGTTTGTTTGTTTGAATAATCCAAATAAAAGAATAATTGTATAAGTAAAAGAATTATAAGAATTGAATTATAATTAAAGTGATTTACAATTTTGAAATAAACTTATATACATAAGAAATGAAACTATATGAATAAATTTATAAATGAGTTGTAAATAAAAGTGAATTTAAAGTTAAATGGAAATTTACTTTAGAAATGATAAATGTGAAATTGAGTTATATAAATGAAATTCAACTTTGAAATTGAATTGAATTAATGGATTGAATATTAATCAATTAAATGTGAATTAAGTTGATATGAAATAATGAATGTAAGTGTTAGTTCATTAAAATCTAATGTTATTGGAAAGTTGAATAATTGAATGAAACCAAATATAAGCAAAGGAATTTGGTTGTAATTAATATACATTGGTTGTTACTTGATTGTTGATTGATTGTATATAATTCATTAAGTGTTAATGAAATTGGAAGCTAAAGTAATTGAAATTCAATTGGAAGTTAAATGAATCTTAAATAGAATTGAATTTGATTTGGAAGTGAACCAACTTGAATATGGATTAGTCAATATAAACTAATTGAAAATGAATGTTAATAAACATCCACTGTTAATGAATCGAATGTGATTAAATGGAAAACTTATTTCATTGAATATTAATGAGAATATAAATGAATATTGATTAGGTTATGGATGATAGTTGGTTGATGTTTGCATTTGTTGCTTTAGTTGCATTTGCTATGTTAGCATATATAGTTATTATGTTGCTATATGTAGTATATCGATACTATTATCTATATGCATGTTCTCATGTTGTTTGTCGAGTGTTTAGTAGGTGCGGATCGCGTTTGCTTCGCATTTGGAGCTCGCTTTCGCGCTATATTAGCCGTATATGCTTGCTAATAAAATATAAGGTACATATCTCGGATTACATACCGTACTTTTACATTTTTTCCCGGCGGGATGCCTCATTACTTGATGAGATGTATATTTGTGATATATATACTGTCATTTTTTTCCGGATCGAGCCGCGCAAAGGAGACTATGGCGAATTTTTCCGAAAATTTAAGGCGTTAGAAAATTTTTGAGAAAATTGGAAATTTTTGAAAACTATAAACTTTGATTTTGGAATTGAAGTTAAACAATAGTAGTTGTTTTTGAAAAGATAACTAAGTATGATTTGAAAACTTAGTAAAGTTATTGTAAGAAGTTTAACTATGAATTATGGAAAATTAATAGATTCTATAACTTTTCTTACTTGTAATTTCGAGGACGAAATTCTTTTAAGGGGGGAAGATTGTAACGACCCAGAATTTTTGATAATTAAAATATGAATATTTAATTAATTTTAAATATTAATAAGTGAATTTATAAGTCAAATAAATTTTATTTTGAATTATTGAATTTAATTGGATTATTAAATCGATAATTTAATATGTTAAATTATGGAAATAATTGAAAATTGGGTTAAATATGATTGAAAATGATTTGTAAAATTTTATTTTATCATATGGGAGTTAGAACGATATTTTAGAACTTTTAAAATCGATTTAAAAGTTAATTTGTGAAAATTGAATATTTTAATATTAAAATCGACTAGTAAAAACAGTCAATTTTTGAACAGTCTCAGAATTGAACGAAACTAGTTCCATTGGATTCGTAATAGTTAGTTATTACCGGATTTCAAATTTCGTGTCAATCGGAGTTATCGTTTGATCGTAGCATCTCGAAACACATCGATTTATTTTTAATTTTAATTTGGCGAGTTAAAATAGCCATTTTTCAAAAAGTCTCGGATTTCGACGAAACCAGTTTCATCGGATCCATAATGTGATATTATTGTAAGGTTTCAAATTTCGTGTCAATTGGATTTACCGTTTGTCCGGTACAAATTAAAACGCCTAGAAATCGATTTAAATCGGTTTAATTTAAATTGAGCGTTTACAGCCATATCTCGCACAGATGTTCGAATTAGCTTCCAAAACCTGTCCATTGTGTCCGGAACGCGGGATAAACCTTAGGAATGTCAGTTTCGGCGCGTAAATCGGAGTTCGGAATTTCCGGGATGAATAGTGTTTCGTCGGTTTCCTATAAATACACCCTCACTCTAAAAAAAACAAAAAAAAACACTAAACCCTAATCTATTAGACCTAGCCGCCTCTAACATAACCAATGGCCAGAAATTAGTTACATTCATCCCTCAATCTCTCTCAATCTACAAAGAATTAGCCAAAGTGCTCAACTACAAAGTCGAAGAGCTCGACGAGAGCTTCGATTCCATACGGTGATGATCGGAAATGGTGCAACGTAGGAGGAGCTATGGTGGGCCGTCACCTACAGCTCACGCACGCATTTCTATGCAAGAGAGGGGGCCGAGCTCAGTGGCCTTGGGGCCGAACCTAGAGTAGATGATGGCGAGCGCGTTGCAACTTCCTGATCGTGTTCAAGTTGAGCGTAGGCGATGCAAGATTAAAACCTAATTTGAGTGTATTGGGTTCTTTGGTTCGGCAATTATCTGGAGTGAGGGAGATGGTTGCGTTCTAGGGCTGTGATGGTTGGAGTTAGATCCTACGGCTATGATCTGTTGTGGGTTTTAATTTTTAAATTTATGTTATAAAATGTTATATAAATCGTGTACAAACTTCATAAATGCATAACTTTTTCATACGAGGTCGAAAACGCGCGAAACCAGTTGCGTTGGAATCGTATGGACGAGCACTACGCGATGGAGTTGGTTTGGAGTCGTTTGGAGTTAGTGAGAATTTTGGGTAAAATTAAACGCGCGTTTAATTTTATTCGAAATAAATCGCTAAAACGGAAATAAAATCAAGGTGAGAACTTCTCACTCAATCGAATCGGTTTCGATTTTATTTTAAATAGTTAGATTTAAAATATTTGAATGCATGTTTGAATGATGATTGATATTTATTGATTGTTAAAATAGACATTATACGCCGTTATTAAGCGGATAATATTTAATAAGAACATATACCGCGATAATTTCGTACTGGAGCGAAATTGGTATTGTGCTAATGTTTGTGGATGCAGGAAAACAGGTTGGAGGGATCCAACTGGATTACTCAACAGTATTTATTTGATTTCAGATATTTTGATACTTGATGGATTTTCATATCGATATATGATATCGTTGTTGTCGTGATTGACTATTTGGTATGTAGCATCATTGGACCAAGTTTTGGAATTTTAAAATGATTTATAAAGTGATTTTTGAAAATATACTATATGTTTGGAATTTGATCTATTTTAAATAAATAAACGTTATAATTTTTAATGTTATAAAAATTATGAATTTTGAGAAAAATAGTAAAAAAAACTGATTTTTGAGAATATGATGCTAACGATTTTATAAAATAGTTTAATCAGGATTTTAGAATTATTGTGAAAAGTTTAAATATAGGATTTATAAAATTTAATTATTTTATGAATCAAAATGGTGAAATAATAAAGGAGATTAAAGAAGTTTTAAAGAATAATATAAATTGATTTATATTAAGAGATTTATAAATGGATATTTATAAATTGAAATATGGACATTTTAAAGCGAGTTTTTATAAGTGTTTGAATGAAGTGAAAATGAATTTCATAAATAGAAATGAAATTTATAGAATTATAAACGGTGAAGTTATTTAAAGAATAGATTTGGTTAAATAAATGAATCTTATAAGTTATAAGATTTATGGTTTGGAAAGTCTTTAGAGGAACGATTTTGTAAAATAATCGTTTTATAAGCATTTGACTTATAGTATGAACTTTTAGTTTATAATTGAGTTATAAACTGGAATATGTTAATAAAAGAATTTATAAAAAGGAAGTTTTTATAAATAAATAGAAATGGAATTTATAAACGTTGTTTTATAAATTCGCAAATGACTTATTTTGATAAGTAAATTGTTGAAACCTATTAATGGAGTTATATTCACGTTTTTGAATAGTGAATAATCCTTTGAATTAAAATGAATAGAAATGATGAAATGTGTTAACGTAGTATCTTCACGTTTTTGAATAGTGAATAAGATGTTAAAGAAATTGTTTTGAATGGGATATTTGAAATAGAATTAAAACGATCTAACAAAGTTTTAATTGTGTTGAGATTCGAAACCATAGATTTCAACATTCATTGTTGAAATAGACGTTTTCGAGAAATAAAAGGAAATGGTGAACTATAACACTGTTGTTAAAGTAAATGATTTTCGAAAGGAAATGTTTTGTGTGGTATTGGGATTATATATCTATTTTAATTTCGAATCACTATACTAGTGATTTTGGGTTGTCGTAACGATGTTTTACGCAACATTCGTTTTGGCCCAAATAAATATGTTAAAGTGAATGATTTTCCTTAAAGAATGAAATATATACTAAATTTTGATTTAAGTACATTGAATATTTTCCAAGTGTTGAAAATAAATAAAATGTGTGAATTACTTATTAAATAAGTATGGAATTGTTTTCCAATATGAAGTGATATTTAGAATTCATCTTTTTGAAGATAAATTGAAAATGGATAATTGAAAACGTATATCAATAGATATTGTGAAATGTAAATTCACTAAGGAATTTATAAAAGAAAGTGAAATTGGTTTAAAAATAAATATTGATTTATTTTTGAAGTGTTGAAATAATATATCTTGTAAAGATATTTTGGAAAATAAATAATTTGGAAAATTATTTGGAAACTGGTGATGTGTGCATATCAATTGATAGTTCAATAACCGACTATCAATATTTCCCTTTGAATGGGTATTTGATGTGATTTGTTAGAATGTGAATGCCACACTTATTTTTGAATAAGCGCTCACTATTCGGGTTAACCGGGAAAGGACCATGGGGTCGTATAACCCATTCCGAATATGTGATACGTCGTTGTAAATTGCATTTGAAGATCGGTGTTGAAGACCGAGTTTTTGCGAAAGCGATAGGATGACCTATCGATTGTCTCTGCACTGGGTAGCTCCTGGTATAGAGATTCCTTAAGTGATGGGAAATTCGATCGGGATTGTGAATACCCGGATTGCAAGGGCTTCGTAAGAAGTGCCTTCGGTTTTGTTCGAGCCCGGAACAGACTTGTATGGATTGTATGTCTGACGTTACAAATTGAGATATAAAGCAGATTTCTTTCAAATATATTTCCGTTGGTGGCGGAGAATTTATTCTTTTAGCTTAACACCCTTCTCTGAGACGTACGAGCTTAGAGGTTATGTAGTTGAAAGTTATCAGCGATATATTCCCAATTTGGTAATGTGACATGCTGAGTGATGCTGAAATGATCATTGTGTTGATTGTTTATGATAGGATCATTTGTTTGATCGTCTATCTTGGTGATCATTGTGTTGATCATTTGTTGACCCAAAGCATGGCTTTTGTATAAAGTATGTTTTTGTGGACGTGACTTCGTCGAACCTCACACCCCGTGAATGGTCAAAACAGGAAAGAAGCAGCAAGGTTATGAAGGGTAGCGCCCTTTAGGATATGTGCATTTCCTTCTGGAAAAGGGTGGTATCATGGTATGGAGCCCGGATACTTACTCATGTTGAAAACACTTTGTTATGATTGCGTGAATTGATTACGAGCGCTCGGTGAAAAGGTCCCAAAGGACCGGGGGATGGCATATTCGGTCAGTTGTTACTCAGTTAGGGGTAACCCGGCCTTGTGTTGGTAGAGATCCGGTTTGGTTCTCGGGGATGTCCATCCAGAGGCATTCTCATGTGGCAATGGGAAGTTCCTTGGCCTGATCATTCGTTGGAAATCCAATTCCCAATACGAAACCTTGTACGGTATTAGTTGTAGAACCTGCCATTCACTTATGGTGGTCACCACTGTTTGGATGGTAGCTATAGTAGGCATAGTTCGAAATGTCTATGTTGGCTAAGATTTATATTCTACTTTCGAAATGAATTTTTCCTACACTATACACTAATAATAATATCAAATGTCTTTTTAAATGCGTATCAAGCATCTTTGACTATCATAAGGAGAAATCTCCTCTGATTCTGCGTTTGCATTGTGTGTGTGTGCGGGAGGCCTTATGGTAGTCTCATTTTTAAAAGCATTGCGAATTGATTTAAAAATATTCCTCTATTTTGATTTTAAAGTTAAATAGACTGTTTTGAGTTCTCACACCAGTCACATGACTGACTCGGAGTTTATTGTTTTCCTTCCTAAACTCTGGGTGCCCACCAATTTTCCACACGGGCAGTCAAGAGTTAAGGTTTATCAGGATATTCTGGATATTCTGGAGTTGCTGGAGGCAAGCTGGATGGCATGGCGTATTATTACTATATAGTATTTTTTTTCCGCTGCACTGTGCACTGTTTGATGTTGTATGATGTTGTACACTCTGATGATATGATGTAATGAAATGTGTTGTAATGTAATAACTGATATAGTTCTTTGTTTAAAGATTATTCATTTATTATTATATGTTGTTCCGCTGCGAATTGTGAGATTCTGTTGTTCCTTTCTGTTCCGTTCTATTTTTCTGTTCCCTCTGTTTTCAAATTCTCTATTTTCTTTTGTCTTTTCTCTCTTTTAAAATTTTTCCTATTTTCTATCTTTTTCTTTTCTTTTTAAAACCCTAACTATTCGGTTTTTCGGCAACGAAAATCCGCAATGTTACATCATTAGCAAATCATCAAAAAATTTCAAGTGCGCCTTTAGAGAAGTACCTTCCTTCATCTTATAGGTGAAGAACGTTCGCATAAGATCAAACGATTTGTCAGTGACTTCTTCATATACAACTCCTCCAACTTGTCCCAAATACCCTTAGCGGCTGTCTCACCACTAATTATAGGGATAACATTCTCTCCCGTAGCAAGTTGAAGTGTAGTGAATGCCCACTCTTCCATCTTCTCTCTCTCAACATTCGAGATGTCTGTTGGCAATAAATGTGTATCAAACACTACCCGATGCACCCGATTCCTCCTTAGAACCTCTTTCATCTTCCATTTCCATTTTTCAAAATCATTATCACCATTCCACTTGTATATTACCAATTGTGATCCTGAAGGTGTGTATAAGCCACGTACATAAGAAGCTACACCACTTGGATTAAGCATTGAGGAACTACTAGAGTTACTACTTGATTCAGGAATTTCTACAACCATACCAACAACAAATCTCCAATGCCAAATGTTGGGACGGAATTCCAACTCGAGACTACTCAAATCGAAACCCCACAAACACAGCGGAAGACGGGATCATGGTGAGAAGTGTAAAAACAACCAATCAATGACTCAATTCCAATCTCAACCAATCCAAAAGCAATCAAAATCCCAAACAAGCAATATAGAAATCAAAGCAATGACGAAAAATAAATCACATAGTGATTTATAGTGGTTCCACTAACGTTGTGTTAGTGTACATCCACTTTAAGAGTGAGATTTTATTAATATTGATGAGAAGAGTACAAGTGATTGAATATAATGATCAAAATTCTAATTAGAATTGATTTGTAGAGAAGATAATTGAAGAAAATTAAGTTTTGATAAACCCTAAATGGTGGAGGCTAATCTCTTGCGGTTACTTGTACGCACCCAGATCTGGAATATGAAACTAGCTTATACAGGAGAATATAAACTATAGGCAATGTTTCGAAATTGCACCTACAGATATCACAAATCTTCATGCTAAATCCACACGTGAAAAATAGGTGGAAGTCGCCTCAGACGTCTGACAAAATGGTCAGACGTCTGACTTGAGTTATTGGAAAAGTTTCTCTTCGGTTCAGACATCTGACCATTTGGTCAGACGTCTGACTAAAAGCTCTAAAACCAATTCCGTACAGACTCAGACATCTGACCATTTGGTCAGATGTCTGACCTCTTTCTATGGAACAGGTCTGGTGCAAATTTGCTGAAGGGTCAGACATTTGAATTTTTCCTCAAACGTCTGACCTTGTCAGTTTAGCCCACTTCACATTTTCCCTTATAACTTCCACCTTCGAACTCCGATTTGCGAACCGTTTTCTCTATTACGAAGCTACTTCCGACCGATACAATTCTCCATATAGTGTCGCTAAAATTTAACATGAAGTGCACGATGAAGTGGTCTAACAGGACCTTCAGAAGTATGAGCAAAAAGCCAAGCAGTGGGTCTCCAAACAAGCTGGCCATGGTAGCCAGCATGAACTATACCTCCTCCTGTAGCAAGCTCGACATACCACATTTCAGATGCCATCCGATAAAGCATAAATCCTCTTGATTCACTTCTTCGAGATGCATGTCGATTTTTACTATTTTCGCTGCAGTCTCAAACTCTGATGCTACCCTTTTTGCCTTAACATTGGATAAGAGTTTCAGATTGTGTGTTTAGCAACTTTAATCCTCTTGATACAACAATATATACCTAAAGTATATATTGGGCTAATGAGGCCTTCTATATTGGGTAAGATTGAGATCAAAGTTTGAGGATTAAGACATGTATATGAAAAGAAATGGAAAAAATCAAAACAAACATCAATATCTACTTGAATTGTACGTTGGCTTAAAAAAGATGCTATTTTAAGACTAATATATGTTTGGTTTGTTTATTGAATTCAATTTGAAATCATTAAGATAATTTCATAGGATTAAATAAATTCAAGTCTATAGGACCAACAGTTCATGTATGTTTTTGTGGAGTAAATATATTTAGATGATGAGAAAAATTAGAATAAAATAATCTTTAAACAAATATGGCTTTTCTTAGTAATTCAAACTAAAAATAGTAATCTTTGGTAACTCATACCTAAAATGTCTCAAAACACATACACCAAGAAAAAAAAAAGAAGCAAAAACATTTCTTAGGGCTTGAACTTTTGTCCATAGTAATATGGTTTATACCATATCTGATGAGAAGAATGGACGTATACTCAACTAGAGCGGGTCTTATAATTACTGTAAATTTCAAAAGAAAAGACAAGAATGTCTTATATATTTAGGAATAAAAATCGAGTATTGTGTTAATCTTTTGTCAACTCGCTATAAAATCGGTGACATGCATCAAAATAATTGGATTAGTAGAGTTTCAATAGTAATGTTAAGACAACAAACGTTCAAATCATACAAAATACATAGGATGCTTAACATACACAAACTCATCACTAAAAAACATGACTTTCAATTAGAAGAAGATTTTTTTTTCATTTTTGTGTTCTAATTTATCTAAATAAGGTAAAAGATAATCCTCATAATTGCTTAGCGTGACTTAAGTTTATAAGAGAAATGGGCTTAAATTTGTTCAAACTTAGGAACTTTAATACAATTAATGTTTCTTATATACATCAGAAATTGAAGTTGTTGTTGACTGGATATGAAAACAAAAACAGAGTAGGCAGACAAATAGTTCATCATGTACCCATGTAGTGTTTGATGGTATCGTACGCTATCACAGTACACTGATGAAATTATTCATTTGTGACTTTAATGATATTTTTAACAAAAATTAAGTGAACTCAAACACTGAAACATTGAGATATATTTAGAATATATGATTAGACATTATGATATATTTAGAATATATGATTAAGATATTATAATATATTTAGAATATATGATTAGATGTTATGAGTGGTAAGCAATAGGGGATATATCTTCGGAAGATTTCCTGGTGTTTCCGCAATGTATGATTAGATGTTATGAGTGGTACGAAATAGGGGATATATCTTCAGAAGATTTCCTGCTGTTTCTGCAATTCTGGAGTTACTATAAGATAGAGTCTTGAGTATGTATTATAAATATGGATGTTGGTGATTAATTAGATTTCAAGCTGAGTTTTACCAATTCTTCATGGTATCAGAGCCAAAGAACAATTTTTTCTTCAAGAATAATTTTCCATGGCTGGTGGTGAAGATCAATTGTTCACAAGTGAGCAGTGGAAAGCTATTTCATGCGTGATTGGTAATAGTAAAATTCCCGAAAATGGATTAAATGGCAAGTTTGATAATACTTCATGGATTATCGATACCGGAGCAACCCATCATGTTAAAGGGCAACATTCATGGTTATTTGGCACACAAAATCTTGAGTGTTCTGTTAGTTTGTCGAATGGTGAAAAAGTGATTGCGACTTTGGTGGGATCCGTATGTGTGTCGGGCAAAATTACCCTCATTGAAGTACTTTATATTTCAAATTTGAGTTGCAATTTAATTTCTGTTTCTCAACGTAATGATGATTTACAAACTATTGTCCAATTTGATTCTCATATTTGTGCTATACAGGACCAAACAAAGGACCTGATTGGAACAGGAATTAGGAGAGATGGACTGTGCTACTTTAGCAAACCGGAATTTGTCTCAACAGTTGAAGCAACATCAAATTTGGAGTTGTGGCGTCATCAGCTCGGGCATCCTTCCGAAAAAGTAGTTAAGTTAATTCCTCATGTCAAAAATAATAAAGATAGATTAGATAAAGGGTGTGAAGTATGTATGCGTGGTAAACATCATAGAGACATGTTTCCTTTAAGTGACAATAAAGCTTCTAGAATTTTTGAGAAAATACATTGTGATTTGTGGGTCCATATCGACGCTTTTCGTCATGTAGGGACCGTTATTTTTTGAAAATAGTTGATGATTTTTCGAGAGCGGTTTGGATTATTTGTTGGTTGACAAATTAGAGTGTTTCAAATATTTATCTCCTTTGTTGCTATGATCCATAGGCAATTTTCTCAAACAATTAAGGTCATTCAAAGTGATAACGGAATTGAGTTTAATTGTTTGATTGATTATTTTAATGCAAGTGGAATTTTATTTCAAACTTCGTGCGTGGGTACTCCACAACAAAATGCGAGAGTTGAAAGGAAACATAAACATATTTTGAATGTGGGTAGGGCATTACGCTTCAAGCAAACTTGCCTATTTATTTTTGGGGTGAACGTGTTCTTGTTGCCGCTCATTTAATTAATCGTACACCCTCTTCCATGTTATAAAATAAAACACCTTTTGAGATACTTTTTGGTAAACCTCCCTCTTTTGGTGCTATTCGAACCTTAGCATGCTTGTTCTTTTCTCATAATCAAAAGATTAAGGGAGATAAATCTGCAAGTCAGAGTCGAAAGTGTATTTTTTTTGGGTTACTCATTCAGTAAGAAAGGGTGGAAATTATTTGATCTTCGTACAAAGGAATATTTCGTGTCTAGAGATGTGAAATTTATAGAGGAGGTTTTCCCGTTTGGGTGTTCGGAAGATGTTAATATAATATCAGTGAGAATAATGATCATGATATTCATCAAGATTTTTCTGAAATAATTTATAAAGATGAGGATGTTGATCTTTTGGTTAATGATAATGGGTATAATGCTCAAAATCACATGGACGAAGTTCAAATTGACGCGTAGGTCATTGTTCCAGAACCAGCGACTGCTAGGCCGGAATAGCAACCCACTATGCATATTGATGATCAGTCTTTAGATGGGTCTACTGGGTCTGCGCATGGTTCTACTTCGGATCAGTCTACTAGTTCATAGGAAATGGGTCGTGGTCTTCGGAAAAAGTTCTCAAATATTCCATATCGAGATTTTGTGACACATACGGTTTTTGTTAATAGTCCATCTTCTGATTCTCCTCCTTCCAATCACCCCTCAGGTACTCCTTATCCTCTAGCACATTACATAAATTGTGACAATTTTCTGTAAATTATCGGAGATTTCTTGCAGCTATAATTAAGGGTAAGAACCCCAAATCATTTAAAGAAGCCATGAAATTTGATGAGTGGCGTCGTTCCATGAAGGATGAGATACGGGATCTAGAAGACAACGGTACACGGACCTTAGAGCATCTTCCTCCCAGGAAACATGCTCTTGGTAGTCAATGGGTGTACAATACCAAATATTTGTCAAATGGAGATGTTGAGCGCCTCAAATCCAGATTAGTAGTGTTGGATAATCACCAACAAGAAGGAATTGACTACAACGAAATTTTTGCTCCCGTTGCCAAGATGACTACAGTTCGTGCTTTTCTAGCCATAGCGGCATCCAAGAATAGAGAACTACATCAAATGGATGTTCATAATGCATTCCTACATGGTGATCTTGATGAGGAGGTATACATGAAATTACCTCTCAGGTTTGAGAGTTCTGATCCAACTTTAGTGTGCTGGTTACGTAAGTCATTGTATGGCTTAAAGTAAGCTCCAAGATGTTAGTTTGCAAAATTGGTGTCGGTTTTGAAAGGGTATGGCTTTCTTCAGTCTTGTTCAGATTATTCTCTTTTTACATTTACTAAAGGCGGTGTTCAGAATAATATCTTAGTTTATGTTGATGATCTTGTTATTTCTGGGAATGATTCCGCTACACTTATCATATTCAAACCTTATCTTAGTGATTGTTTTAAAATGAAAGATCTTGGAAATCTTAAATATTTTTGGGGATTGAGGTCGTCCATAGTTCATCAGGCTTGTTTTTATGTCAGCGCAAATATACTTTAGATATTATTTCTAAAGCAGGCTTATTGGGGGCAAAACCGATTGGGTTTCATATAGAACAAAATCATAAGCTAGGTCTTGCAACTGGAGAGTTTCTAGCAGACCCTGAATCATACCGATGACTTGTGGGTCGTTTGATTTATCTTGTAGTTACTCAACCGGACCTGGCTTATTCAGTTCATATTTTGTCTTAATTTATGCAAGCACCTCAAATTGAACATTGGGAAGCGGCTCTTCGGGTTGTACGTTATTTGAAAGGGACTCTGGGTCAGGGTATTTGGCTCCGCGCTGACAGTGAGTTGACCTTGGAAGGATGGTGTGATTCGGATTGGGCGGCTTGTCCTCTTACTCATCGCTCGTTGACAGGTTGAATTGTGTTTCTTGGTCAATCTCTTATTTCTTAGAAGACAAAGAAACAGCATACGGTATCTCGGTCATCCGCGGAAGCCGAATATAGGTCTATGGCTGCAATTACCTGCGAATTGAAATGGCTAAAAGGGCTGTTGTTGAGTTTGGGTGCACATCATCCTAAAGCTATTAAATTATTTTGTGATAGTAAATCGGCGTTACATATAGCAAAGAATCCTGTTTTTCATGAGCGGACGAAACACATCGAGGTTGATTGTCACTTTGTTCGTGATGCGATCAATGAAGGTTTGATATCTCCTACTCGTGTCTCAACATCATCACAGTTGGTGAACATATTTACAAAGGCTCTCGGTAAGGCTAAATTTGATTTTCTTCTCTCCAAGTTGGGCATTTTTGAATCTCATGCTCCAACTTGAAGGGGGGTATCGAGATATATTTAGAATATATGATTAGATATTATGATATATTTAGAATATATGATTAAGATATTATAATATTTAGAATATACGATTAGATGTTATGAGTGTTATGTAATAGGGGATATATCTTTGAAAGATTTCCTGTTGTTTCTGCAATGTATGATTAGATGTTATAAGTGGTACATAATAGGGTATATATCTTCAAAAGATTTCCTGCTGCTTCTGCAATTCTAGAGTTACCATAAGATAGAGTCTTAGGTATGTATTATAAATACGGATGTTGGTGATTAATAAGATTTCAAGCTGAGTTTTACCAATTCTTCAAAAACATGCACAAAATTTACTGATAATCCAAGGGAAATATATAATAACGAATAAGAATAAAGGTAATAATCATAAGGGTACTAGAACTGCCCTTTTCATAATTCACACAGATAAGGAGGTATCTGTCCACAAGATGATAAACAACACCCTTTAGCCTAAAGATCACAAAAAATATGCTTGCAAAAAATGATAAAAAAGCACCTTCACATGAGTTTACACCATCACACTTGAAGCCCAGAGCTTTTCCGAAGAAATGATCAACTAGAGCAATGAATTGGTTCTTGCCTTTAATCATTACATTTTGTTAGCAACAGATTGGTATTGTATCTATACGGTTATGGATTTTATGCAACTATTGTTATATTATTTAAAATATTTTATATTGAACTGTTTGTATATCATATTTCATTAAGTTATTAATGTGTTTTACGGTTGTTTGAATGTGATAATTATACGAGTGATTATTGGTTTTATATTGAACTATGTTAATTATTATTATATAATATACATGTAGTGAAAAAATGAAGTGAAAACTGAACGAGCTATAACAATGAGAGAAATCTGCATCGAAAATCAACAACTTTTAGCGGATTTTAATAAACCCTACAAAAAAGAATATGTAGCAAAATAAATGTTACAAAGTATATATGGTAGCATATAAAAATGCTACAAAATATATTGTCAAAGCGGACAATAATTTTCAGTGCTGATTGTAAGCTTTTGGTGTCATTTTGTAAGCGCCACAATAAAAGTTTTTGGTTGTGTTTTGTGGATGCTGCAAAAAGATGATTTTCGGTAGCGTTTGGGTTAAACGGAACAAAAGTCCTTTATTTTTAATTGTATGTCATATAATGCATTCTCTAAAACGCTGCCATAAGTTATGGCAGTGTTTTTTGTAGGTTACCAAAGGCTGATTTTCTTGTAATGACACCTTTATGCAATGATATGTTGTGCACATCTCTATGCCATTACTATTCCATTTAAAAATCTAAAGCTTGATTTATTGTTGAAATTTTAATAATGTATGTATTCAATTGCAAAGTTCAAACTTCAACGTCGCTTTGTATTGTCAGATATCTTTTTTCGATTAACCAAATTGCTCTAGTAAGAGAATTTGACTCTAACTTGACTTCTAATTATGTTGACACTAAACCTTATTAAAGCAGAATAATCCTTTTTTGATTAGTGCTTCACATCATGTATCTCAACACATACCCAATTATGGTTGTAACATGAACCAAAGTAACATGATTGACCTTAGTCAAAGTACAGATTCCACGCATAAGATTCATTGTACACTCAAGTCGAAAGAAAACTGCCCATCTTCGCATGATATCTTCCATTTAACATAGATACATTAACTTATAGAAGACACTTGATGAGTCATTATATAATTTTTCCAAACAACTACACAAACGTAACATACTGGTGTCCCCAGTGGTCATACGTAATTCATTATCCATCATATGAATGGTGTTATCTACCTTGTTTTTATTGATATATCAATATCACATTCTCGAATATCGAATGACTACAAATATTTAAGGATAATTGTTTATTATTACGATCAAATACTTTGGGTTACAAACTATTTTTTAATTACAATCATTTAAACCCTTTGTCCTAAGGTTTCTACTGTGTGTCATAATATACTGTTAATCTTACTTATACATACATGCACTTTAAGCACGTACTATTGAGATAAATTAAAAAACTTACATTTATTTCAAACTAAATTTTATTACAAGAGTAAAGTTGCATAATCAAATTATATGATTTTCCTTGTGATGCATCCTTAACTCTATCAATCTACTACTTGAACAAGAAATCAATTATGGTACTTCATGCCCATACCTTCTATCAGTCTTCCCAGATTAAATGGAGAAAGATACTTAGGAGTTGACATTCAACATTATCTTTTATATCTACTCGATTAATCAAAACTTTTCTATGACTAATAAACTATTTTATTATGTGATACTTGCGGGAGATTTTTTTAAGTTTTTGTCAGATCTTGGTTCCTTAGTAATCTGCATCGTTGCATTGTTATCTCTGTATTAGGGTACCGGACCTTCAATAGATGGATTCTCTCCTAGCACTCTAATGAATTTACACATCCATACCGCTTCATTAGCGGCATCATTTAAGGCAAGTTACTGCCACTTCTTCTTGCTTGGAACTTTTATGACTAATGGCACCTTCGTTGAGGGAGAACACAAAACCATTGACTGAAATGCTATCGTCTACACATCACTTTGAATGCTTAATCTGAATACCCCTTTTTATGGAGCTCATCATTTCCATAGATAAACAAATATTTGTATTTTGTAAATATTTTAATAATGTTCTTAAAAGTTGTCTAACAAGTTTCAATGGGAATAGATTGATATCTTCTTATTGCATAAAGTGCAAAAGCAATATCGGATTGAGTACACAACAATCTATTAAGCTCCAACAATTATACATGCGCGAGAAGCACCAATGGAAGACCCATTTCCTTATAGTTTTGCCACTTGACTTTAATAACTCAAACTGGGAGTCAGTGATGTAAGAGGGAACACAAAATTTCCCACACTTGAGAATATGAAAGTGATGCACCATTTAGTTTTGAGGATTTGTCAATATCAGATAGGATCCCCGGTTACATAGGAGGAATGAGATATTTGTGCTTGCTGGATTTGTACAAACAAGCTTAACGTAGTCCAATTTCTCTTAGATATTTTGGATTTTGTTTACAAAAGAGTTACTCTAATGTTAATCTCCATTTTGCGAAAATAATGTTCACTGACGATCAGTCATATTTCAGTGCCGGGAAGCGACTTTTTGATGTATATATTCAGGGAAAGATTTTGTTTTGCAAAATTTGATATAGCGAAAGAAGCCAATGGAACTGATAAGAAACTAACAAAATCTTTCAATATTAGTTTAGATGGACCATTGGAGATTCACTTTTACTGGGCTGAGGCACCATCTTAATTCCAGGAAGAGGTGTCTATGGGCCTTTTATTTCTGTCGTATTTGTCGTAAATTAAAATCAAGATTTAGGTTCCCATCAGTTTTTCAAAATAGCACTAGCTATATCAGTGTCGTTGACAATTATGATCATGGAATCTTTGTTATTGACATTTAAAAAAGTACAAAAATTAACATATTTAGATGAAATAAAGAACAACATGAAAATCTAACACACCACGCACAAAAGATTAAAAACTGCATTTTGGAAAATTTCTAGTATATATTGCCATGCATGTTTTTACATCATCAAACAAAAGCACAATACAAAACTAGACAAATTTTCATTATAGGCCTTAAGAAAAATTACTTTAAGTTTGTGCCCCATTTGAAACTCATTACGAAAATAGGCTTTTTTTAAATATACGGGAATTTCGTAAATGCATATTCTGAATAAATGCATGTATAAATTTAAAATATACATATATACGTATTTGTGCATTTTTAAAATATGCAAAACAAATATGCTCTTGCGCATTTTCAAAGCGCACAAGTGTAAATGAATGAATGTTGGAAAAAAACCTATTTTTATAATAAGTTTGAAAACATGACTAAACTTGAAATAAGTATTTTCGAAAGCCTAAAATGAAATTTTTTACTACAAAATCATTACTACATCTAATGTGATACACTCTAACCATGCAACCTTTAATGGGGCAGTCTCAAAACAACACAAGCATGTGCAGTTAGAGCATGATCAATCATCTTAAGGTCATATAAAAATGGACCGTTGATATCATTAAAACGTGGAATCATTTCCTCACCCACCATTACACTCTTGCCATCCACCCATAATGGCGACGCCACCTTGAAGCTTTCGAACCCCAATGGCCTTAGCATCTCCTTACATGTATATTTCTCCTGCTGATGTTCTCATCACAATTACTTTCCAAACTTTTGCGTTGATGACTCTGTAGTAAATATATATCTACCATCATGTCGATAATAACAAGACATAATGCCTTCCCTACTCTTCTTAACTATGTTCTTGTCTCTATATTGGTACTATAGTACGACATCTACGTGGACTTTTGCCTCACAACATCGAGCTTTAGCACCGAAATGCATACCATTATAGTTTTCATGACCAGACCATGAGTCAAACCGTGATAACTCATGGTTTAAGGTTTTGCTAATTCAATCGGTTAAACTGTCGTACCAGATGACTTTTTAGAGAAATTTTACGCATTTAAATACAATCGATATGCAAAAATATTGAGATAAAAATGCTAAGTAGACGAACTATAGAGGGTCTTCAAGGTGTGCAACGGATGTTGTATACCGCTGCAATGCAAAACTGCACCAACACAACTGTAATTGTATATAAAGTAGTAGTGCACAACGATAGAAGTTTAGTAACTACAAACTTGACGAAATTTGAAGTGGTTTGGAGGAGCTTGCAGTGTCGACACTACAAGATGCAACTCCATTTCCGACTGTTAATAACCATCGGTAGCCGTCAATAGCCGATGGCAACCGTCGGAAAAGCCATCAAAGAGAAGGTTGTCATCAAACAGTGTTTCCAACGGCAGCATCATCGTTTGGTTTTTGACGGCTCCCGACGGCATTACTGATGACTTTCTGATGGATGTCGTGTACACATTATTAGCCACTTTTTAATCACTCTTGCGTCGGCGACCGTTAATAGCTAGCCCTCGAAAGTTGTTAGGAGCCGTTAATTATTGTTTACCAATTAACCGTCAGAAGCCCGTGGTCATTGTTTGCCAATAAGCCATCAGAAAACTGGACTGTTTTTTATTTCTGTTGCCATTCGGATCCCATACAACACATACATATCAATATATATCGCAACTCGATTTCATGCATATAAATCATATATATGAGCCTAAATCACATATAAAACATCAATATTTATAGAAAATCAAACTCAAACAATTCAACATACAACAACATCTTGACAACATACATAAAATCAACATCTAACATCTTAAAATATATCAATCATGTCAAAACAACCCAATACATGATCCAATATCTCCTCAAAATTTATCAAACATATCAAAATACATCATCATCACTATCTTTGAGTGCATTTATGTACGATATCTCAACACAAACTTACAAAAGAATACCTATCAAGTCTCATCATCGCCTTCAGAACCAGATTATGAAGGAAACGTGTCATGCTGCTACATATACGTAGTAATGTGCTTGTCCGACTACAGTAGACCTTATTCGCCCCCCCCCCCTCCCGGGTGAAAACGATCCTACAAGTACCTAGTCACACAACTATAAATTTACAAAATTTTAAAAGAGAAATTTACAAAAATAAAAACAGAACTAAAACAAAACCCTATTTTATAAATGAAGCCCAAAGAAAAGAAACCGGCCCAAGTAAATAATAAAAGTAAAGACAGTCTTCACCTTTTTTGTTTGTGAAATGGGTTCAGTCGATTCCTTTTGTTCCTCTTCTTTTGAAATTAGGGTTCCGTTCCAATTGACGTCGTCGCTTGGAATTTGATCAATTGAATATGCTTTCATTCCTCAATTATAATTACTACTGCTTCTTTAATCAGTGATCTTCGATTTGCTTACGGCTGCTTCAGTGTCGAGTTAGAATGGTATAAAATTAGTATGCGATATTTACTTTATTTTCTCTGTTGATTGCTTGAACTCGAACTCGATGATTTTTTACCGATGATGATTTTAGTATTTATAGGGATCGAAACCCTATAATTTTGTTGCGTATATTTTGGTTTGAATTCTTCAATTTCTTTGCTCGGCCATTCGATTTTCGACTGAATGATTATGATGAATTCTAACTTGCCCATTGTATACATGTTACTCCATATATTTCTGATGAATTCGAATTTGCTTGAATTGATTTGAATTGTTCTGTTCTTTTCTCCCACGACTTGTTCATCGATTACTTATAGTTTGGCATTTGAATTTGAGATGAACTTGACTTGCTAAAATCTGACTTGTTCATCATGTTGCCCTTTGTGACTTTTTTCTACTCCTTCATGAATATGTTCTCTGCTTTGTTGATATGTTTTTTACTTGTTCATTAGTCTGACCTGTTACTTTGCTTTGATCATGTTATGTATACATTGATGCTTTGACTAAGCTTTATGTGTCACCTATGTCGCCTTGCTTGAGTTGTACTGCATTGTGATTTGCTTTGAATTCCATGTCTAGTTCCAATGCATATATCTCTCCTTTGTTGCATATGTATATGTCTGGTGCACCATTATTGCTCCTCTACCCAAGTGCTTGCATTCATGTGTGTGTGATTCTCTAAATGCCTGAATGTACTAAAGTTTGCAGCGGTTTGCTATTTATTTGTTTCGAAATGTTTTTTGGTCATCTCTATGTATATACATACATAAAAATATGTATGTATATATGTGTGTGATTTCGATGGTTATGTTCTAACAATTTCCTTGTAATGTTTGCTTTCTTACTCTGCTGTGTCTGGTGCACTTCATACTTGAACTGGTTTATGTGTATGTGTGTATATATATATATATATATATATATATATATATATATATATATATGCATATATGCACACATGTGAATATGTGAGTGTACTGATCATTGTTGCATGCTCATGTTGCCTTTGCAAATTTTGAAGTCTGGTTGCATGTTGCTTTCATACGCTCACTTGTCCTTATGCACTTGTATTCTCTGAATTGTTTTCTGGTCTGGTTCATGTTGCATGCTATTGCTTTGCATTTGAAGTCTGGTCTGGTTTTGTTATTTTAGTCTTATTCCACTTGTAGTCAGGTCTGGTTCCATTTATATCTGGTTGTATGTTTTCATGTGGATCATGTCCGAATGCCTTTGTGTGTTACCTGCTTATTTTTACATGTCTGGTCTTATTTTAGTCTGGTTCCATATTGACTCGGTTCCTACACATCCATGTTGGTCTGGTCTGCTTGCAGCCCTTGTGTTCATGCTTGATTGCTTTTGTGTGGTACCTTGGTTAGTTTTGGTACCTTGGTCAGTTTTGGTTTGTATGTTGGTTGAGTCTTCATGTGTCTGCACTATGATTCTCGAGACACATGTGTACATGTACACATGTGTATATATAGGCTCTTACTTGATTATTTTGATTGACCATTGTTGTGTTGTTTGTTTTTGCATTTGCACTTGAGTTGAATCCAGTCTTAGCTTGGGTCTGACCTTGTGCTCACATATCTCTGTTATTTTAACAAGCAAGTGTATATCGGTGTACGCGATCTTATGGCATGTACGATGATACACTATGCATGTCACAAGTTTTTCGTGTAAGATGAATTAAAAAATGATGATGGACAACCCAAATAACCGAGGCAAACAATATTTTCAAAACATACACTTCACTATGCACTGCAAAATATTTCTTTTTCAATTTTACAGCGTTATTGTTTATTTTGCAATAGTTCAGATGTTGGAAACAGGTTGGAATAGAGTTAAAGATCAAATACGAGTGATGAGTGAATATGTAGCAAGGAGAAATATATATGTAAAATAGTAAAGTGAAACTGTGTTGTAATTGAAGTTGTATTGAAAATGTGTAAACGTAGTGAGAGCTCAAATTTGTACTATTTGAATTTGTAATAAAATATTTGTTTGAATAAAATATATGTTTAAATATGAATTCTGGGTTATTTATTTTATTCAACAAATATTTATTTAATTATATTGGAAAAAATAGTACAATAACAAATATATTTAAATAAACATGTATGTATATGTTTATTATCATCAAACAAAAATCATAGGCTATTGTATTCTACAAATGCGTCATCTCCATAGTGCGACAGTAGTCTCGTTTCTCCAGCTTAGCAATCCTAGCTCTCAGGTCCTGAGCTTTTTGGTAGGTGCTCTGCTGGTGTTTAGCCTGCAACATTATATTATTTAATAAGGGATTTTTGTCGAATGGCTAGCAAAAAATATGGACATAGCAGCCCCTGTAATAGTGTTATACATAAGATCATATAGAAAGTGATTTTATAAGCTACATCAAATTTTAATTATAAGATCATATATTATAAGATTTAACGGTATTTTATATGAAATGGTGGAGGTGAGTAGAGGATCGTGCAGAAGGCATGAAATGGAATAGCGTTGGGATTCATAAATATTATTAACTTGTGTTGATTAATTTGAGAATGGTTGGTATCTTCGCAATCCAGTGTTTGTGCATGTGTGTGTGTGTCTATATATATATATATATATATATATATATATATATATATATATATATATATATATAAGAAAAGATGTTATATGGATAGATTATCATGATTGTGTTTAAAAAAAAAATTATTTATGTTTTTTTTTAATTTCATCCTGATCTACCTATTCTATTATATTAACTATAACATCTAATTTTATTCTGATCTTGAATTTTTAACCAACATCTAAATTGTCCAAACTATAAATCTAATCCGACTCAATTTGAAAATTAGTTGGTTGGGGTGATTGAATACCAGCTATCAGCTATTGCCATTTTTCTTTTCAATTTCATGTGTAGGGATAATTTATAACAAAATCATTAGTTCGATTACATCTTATTTTATAATTTATATCAATTAATATTTTAAGAAGAATTTGTTTTTACATTAGGTAGTCATACAATATTCATCTCATTATCTAACTACATTTTGATGTGCGATTAACTTTGATATAAAAAAATGATTTTATAAGCTACATCTAATTTTAATTATAAGATCATATATTATCATGTATTATCTATAATGTTTTACATATTATTAGAAAGACCGAAAGCAAGTAAGCAACAAATGTGACTTTCATTTTTAAACCTAAAAGTAATTTGCGACGAATAAACAAAATATTTTCAAGTTCGTTGCAATCGAAAGGTTAGTAAATAGTCAAATCTAAACATAGTATGCATTGCCTCTAGGTTGCCAAAGGCATCACACCTATTCTGCATTGGTGGATCCATAACAGCTTCAAATCACGTCCGTCTCGTCAGGAGTCAATTGTTCCCGTCCGTTCCCTCAAGTAGCTGTGCTCGTTGTTGCATGAATTTTTTCTACATTTTCAAATAAAAATACAATTGAAATTAACAATACATTATTTTAATTCTTTATAACTATTTAATTAAATTGATTATTAATAACTTATAACTTAAAACATGCTTGCATGGGCCTGTTGTGATTTCGATTAATGCCAAGCATCATCTTCATTTTCATGCTCAATGGGTTGAGTACGAGCAAACACGTCCATGTAAGAGATAAGACCCAAATGCTCTCTTTCCTAAAATAATTATTATGTATTATTATTGTATGTACAAAATTATACAATGTAATAACTGTTTATAATCACAATTAATAAATTTACCAGCTCTTGATAGTAACACTGGAATGACATAGAACCACGGCGGTGTATGACTGTATTCTTATTCTACTTGCAGAATTCTTCTATGACTCTACCAATAAATTTAAATTGAACATTATATTTTACATTTGTAAATTATATATTATATATGGAACAAGTTAAAGCAAAGTTTTGACTTATCGGAATGTACTCTTATAATATGTGATAGATTGTATATAAAACATCAATTTAAATAATTAATAAGAGATTAGTTAACTTATCTTCGCTTTATCGCTGTTCTAGTGAGAAACCTAACCTTCCCATACCCTTGTGCCCACTTAGTAAAGCTTCTTCCCTACTTTTTTACGACTGACATCATGTCGCGATAGTTCTTCCTCATTTTCTACATCTAGTAGTTTTTGCAAAAGAGATGGTCAACTTCTTGCAAGTCTACTGCCCTTTGCACGTTGAAAATAAATAAATTATACATTTATACTTAGCCAACAAATTATACGGTGATTATATATAATGATATACAATTTTATACTTATAAGGAAGTCCAACCGGATACACTCTGGGATGTAGGGTGGGATACTATCCCACTTAGGCTAATAAGCGATCATCCTGCTTCTACAAGCAAGCTTGGAAACATCAAGAACAATTTATAATGGTTCCAGCTTAAATCTACTGTGTTCAATATGATATAGACCTTTAATAAATCATGACTAATATATCATACACAAAATATTTATGATGCTGAAATAAATTTAATACTTACACATTCGCTTGTGGGAGTAACGTCACTATGAGACATTGTGCCTGTTGTGAAAAGTTGGTGCCATCACCTCCCAGGGAATTTGAATGGGAAGAATTCCGATGTTGAAATGACATTATACCTATCATAGGCATATCATTTTATTATGGTAGAATATATCATTTAATTATGAGAAAACATATCATTCTTTATGAGAAAAATGTAACAATAATAATCACATAAATTACACCTATCAAAACATACATTATTATCAATCTTCGTCGTTTTCTGATACAAAGTCGGTCTCGTACTCTATATCTTTTTCCTCTACCGTCTCAAAAGCTTCTACTAAAAAAATTGATTCACCGTTTAGAAGCTTGAAATCAGTATGATCGTCGGTTATTATTATTTTGCTATTTTCCTCAAGATCTGTCTGATAACCTTGTTCGTTTAAATCATAAATTTTTCTATTTTCCTCAAAATCAGTAAATCTTGCTTCTTTTTTTAAATTTCTGACCAATCTATTTTATGCCTGTAATGACCCACTAGGAAAAGGCTTAAAATTCGATCCAGAAAAGGCCCATTGAAACTTAGATCCATTCTAAGGTAAACTGTTAGTAGTAAATAGAATAATAATACAGAGGCATAACTAAACTTTCAAAACTCATAGCAGCTGAAATAAAATATAATAGCAAAGTGTACCCATTTATTTCAAAACCATAAAAATGTCATAATACAAAATTCCACAAAACTTACAACATAATATCTGTTACAAAAATTGATTAAATACATAGGTACACATAAAAGCAAGTAATAATAACAAATACTGCCACAAGTCATGCTTCTCCATCTCTAAACATTATCACTGCCGTCACTCCGTCCTTAACTTGTGTCATGAGAAACTTTATCAATTCACGTACAACAATTTATTTCCCACTTCCCATATTCATTTGCATTTAAGAATAAAATATATGCAAGTTTATTTCTCCTTAGCTTATGCCTTTTTGTTTCCTATCATTTACTCCTCCTTAGCCATTTCTTGTTTTTCTTCCATCTTTAGCCGTGCATTTATTTTGATAACTCACGCACAAACGATTCTCAAAACTCTTCATTATCATTTGTGTGAAGAAAAAAATACAACAAGCTCTATTATTCCATGGCTTCCTCTTCTTCTTTTTCTATTTTCTTTTCTCTTTTCTTTTGTTCTTCTTCAAGCATGGCTTGGTCTCCACCTATTGCTGACCACACCACCTCCTCCTCACCACCAAAACCATGTATTGATCACCTTGCTTTGATTTATCAAGGTTAGGACATTTTATTTTCTATCTTTTCATTGTTTTTATCCATATTCTTTTGTATTGAATCATTGCTTATATATGTTATGTATTGTGTTATCTACAAGTTCGGATCTGACTCTTCATCCACTCAAAAAATATAGGCGTGCTTTGTCGTGCCTTTTCGTGCTTGCGGAGTTTGGATGTGTGTTTGATTTTGATTCTAGCTTTAAAAAAGGTGAAATTTTTCACTCTAGACAACATACTTTTATAATTGTGAAATGATGACAAGTGAATTGTAGAAATTATTATGCTATGTTCATACATGCATGTGATTGATTATATGATGTTAAATGCTGTTTATATATTTATTACATCATCTGTTATGATATTATATGCTATATTGTTATATTTATTTCCTGTTTATCACGCTGCAAGTTTCATATTACTATAGGTTGAAATGATACATATCCGAACGGACTTTAGGATAAGTAAAATCACTATGGGCTGAAATGATAGGCTTGAGTGATTTTTTTTATTGATTTTTTGTTATATTTATTTTTCTTGGGATTGCGGGTTTGAAATGATAGAATCTATATTTTTCTTTTTAAATTACAAATTGAAATGATACATATATGTATCACTTGACCAAGATTAGAAAATAGTATACAGGCCCATGGTTAATATTTTTGAAGTAATATTTTCCTAAAAAAAATTATTAAGTATTTTGAAATTTTGGAATATATGGAATTTTATCTTAAAATTTGATTTAAAGATTTGAAATATAAAGAGATATCGATTTTTATAAGTTAAAATGTTATAAGCTGATAATTGGTTTAAAGTGTAATTTAAAAATCTTTATTTGGTTTTAAATAGCAATTTAAAGATTTTTATTTGTGATAAATAATTTAATAATTAAAGTTAATTAATATGGAATTTTAAAATCTAACCTGATAATTGCAATCAATCTCTAGTTTTGAAATGAGTATGGTTGTATAATAAATGATGTATTTTGAATTGAGAAAATGAAATACAGTTTTTAATTAATGCAAGAAACACGTAAAGTTCCAATTAATGAAAGAATATATAAAGTTTTTAATTAATACAAGAAACATGTAAAGTTTTAATTAATCAAAGAAACGTGTAAAGTCCTAATTAATGAGAGGACATGTAAAAAATTTAATTAATGCAAGAAACGTGTAAAGTCTTAATTAATGAAAGAACATGTAAAGTTTTTAATTAATGCAAGAAACATGTAAAGTTTTAATTAATGAAAGAAACGTGTAAAGTCCTAATTAATGAGAGAACATGTAAAGTTTTTAATTAATGCAACATGTAAAGTTTTAATTAATGAAAGAAACGTGTAAAGTCCTAATTAGTAAGAGAACATGTAAAGTTTTAATTAGTGCAAGAAACATGTAAAGTTTTAATTAATGAAAGAAACGTGTAAAGTCCTAATTAAATGAGAGAACATGTAAAGTTTTAATTAATGCAAGAAATATGTAAAGTTTTAATTAATGAAAGAAACGTGTAAAGTCTTTAATGAGAGAACATGTAAAGTTTTTAATTAATGCAAGAATCATGTAAAGTTTTAGTTAAGGAAAGAAACGTGTAAAGTCCTAATTAATGAGAGAATATAAAGTTTTTAATTAATGTAAGAAACATGTAAAGTTTTAATTAATGAAAAAACGTGTAAAGTCCTAATTAATGAGAGAACATGTAAAGTTTTTAATTAATGCAAGAAAAATGTAAAGTTTTAATTAATGAAAAAAACGTGTAAGTTTTTAATTAATGCAAGAAACATGTAAAGTCCTAATTAATGAAAGAACATGTAAAGTTTTTAATTAATGCAAGAAACATGTAAAGTTTTAATTAATGAAAGAAACGTGTAAAGTCTTAATTAATGAAAGAAACATGTAAAGTTTTAATTAGCGTGGTATTGATTAAATTAATAAATGCTCTTTACTGTTATAGAAATGTAAATCAAAACGTACATTTGATAATGTAAGTTTTAATTATGTAATATTGATTAAAATTATAAATGCTCTTTATTGTAATAAATGTAAGTTAAAACGTACATTTGATATGTAAGTTGTAATTAATGTAAATGGCATATTTTAAATGAATAAATAATAAAGTTTCTTTATTGTAATAAGGTACTTTTAACTTAACATAAGAATTTCAGCTTTAAATTGTATATTAAAGTAACAAAGTTTATTTAACTATAAGGCTATGATAAAATGACCATGTTAAAATTTGTAAGTATATAAATACTTTGGTTATATAAAATGTTAAAGTGGAAAGTATTACATTCCAAAAATGCTATGATTCCTAAGTATTGTGATTTTAAGTAGTATGAATTCCAAATGACAACATTTCTAAATTGTTAGGATTTCAAAGTATTATGGTTTCAAAGTGTTTGGTTTTAGAGTTGTTATAACTTGAATGTAACATGGCTTTGGAAATGAAATTTTTGGAAATTGTATTTAATTAAGAATTGTCTTTAAATATATAAATTTTAACTTATTGAAATTGAAGATTTAAGAATATGACTTTATAAAGTGGTTTGGTTTAAGATGATTTAAAACAATATTTCGAGTTTAATAAATTGAAGGAATCTTCAATGATTTGGAAACTTGGGTTTTATTTAAATGAGATATTGATTTGGTCTTTGGAATTTAAAGGATATATTACTACTTTGGTTTTCGAAATGGGAAATGATATATTGATTTGATTTTGAAAGGAAATAATATAGTATTTAGTTTTGAAATGGATATGATATTTTGGTTTTAAAGTGTAAATGATTTTGAAAGAAATATCCATTGGTTATAATAACGGTTGGTTGTTAAAGAGACCGGGATCAGATATAGGCATACTCCATGTCGATTCCGAAAACCACTTTAACAACCGTGTACGCGGTGGAGATTCCAAAACGAAGTAGGATGGCGGCGGCATTCTTTTGCGTATATACGTAGACCCGACTCCTGTGAGTGAGCATAAGGTGGTTAAAACAGGAGCGATTGACGGGTTAATGAGGTAGCACCTTTGATCGGACACATCCCTTCGATATTCTACTTTGACTTTTTGATTGATTCGGTGGCCACTTTTGATTTTTTTGATTTGAGGGTGTGGCTTGAGGTGGACGGTAGATGCGGCTATGCGTTACCACCAGCCCGAAAGCGTAATAGGTATATTTACCCTGGCATTGCCTAGTTGTGCCATGGTACTACCCTAGCGCGCCTTGTACGAGTTTGATTTGTATCGTGCCTATGGAGTATCCTCTAGTAGCCTCCCGATCGGGAGGTATTACGGCACTGTATGGACTATTGGCACTATTACGTGCTAAGGGCTATATGGGTAATCCCTTAACGCTATTTAAAAGTAAGTTTATTTTACTATAGATATTATTATAATAGCGAAATATTACTACATAGTAAATAGTTTAACGGTTCCTTAAAGGATGGGCGGTCCCAAGCATCCTTTAAGTTACTTGTTCCTTTCTATTACAGTTCACTTGAGTTGGTTTACATTGTATAAGTATGTATGTCATGACTCGAGTGTTTTGTGTTTTGCTTTATGCTCGGGTCAGACTGAGTGATACAGCATTAGAGACTTACCGCTGGAGTTGGAGCTTCACTTGGAAACCCAGCTATCTATTTCACTTTCAGTTATCCAGTTGATTCAGGTTATTCAGTTGAGTCCAGTGATGGATTCTGTTTGTCTTGATATCATATTGGGACTTCTGTTGTATCTTTCTTAACTTTGATGTATATTTATATAGTAGCTTCATGAACTACTATTTCTTTACTTCCGCTGCATTTTATTACTCTGTGTTTGTGATCTCCGACTATTTATTTACTGTTTATGCTGTGTTTTGCCAAATTTAAATTACAATTCAGTATTTTGGACAATTCAAGTCCGACATGTGAGGATGCGAATGGTTGAAAATAGCGGGTCATTACAATAAGAGGATCACAGTTTGAGTCTCGTCGGTAATATCAATTTCCGCTTCCTTCAGGTTCATAATCAAAGTCGTCAAAGCATCTACATGCTCCATAAGATTAGCTTCAGGCTTCATCTTGAATGAATAGAGTTGTTGCTGAAGAATAATCTGATTAGTGAGAAATTTGTCTTGATATGCATCCGACAATGCATCCCATAGTTCTTTCGCCATCTTCTTCTGAGAGAATTCTCGAAGAACTTCATCTGAAAGGCTCAACTGAATTGTTGTAAGAGCTTCACACTACTACAAAATAGGCCATTTGCATCGCCTCATTTGAATCGGTTTAAGTAAAAAATGATGCAAATAGAACTATTTGCATCAGTTCTGTCTTAATAACCGATGCAATTGGTACGTGGAAAACAGTAGGTAATAAAAAAGTCAAATTTGCATCAGTTGTCACCAACAACCGATGCAAATACGTCGGTGCAAATTGTTTTAGTCGCATCGGTTTTAAAGTAAACCGATGCAACTACGTCCAACGTAATACTTTTCGCATCGGATTCGTTTCGTACGCGATGCAATTTGAAAAATTAGATTATTCCCGCGTTTGCCGCCGTCCCATCTATTCCCCCAAAATAATTCGCGGCTTCTAAAATGAAAAAAAAACCCTAAAATAATTCGCGGCTTCAAAATAATCATCGGATCGTTTGATTTCGAGTATTTGATTTTGCTGATTGATTTCAAATTTCGAGTTTGCTGATTGATTTTCAGGTATAAATTTACTTTTCTTGCTGACGTCGACTTTTTTGAGAAAAATTCATATATTTTTCAAGGATAGCTTGAGTTATTGAGCCACAGTGGAAACATGAAGCCCTTGATTTTACGATTCTTCTTTATGAAAACAACGACCGATCCATAATAGTTGACTTGAAATTGATTCGTCATAATTTTTTTGGCAGTATTTAAATGAGTTTGGGATGCTTTTCCAATCCGTATATGGTTTTTGAGATTCATGGATCATTGTAAGAATCATTAGTTTTAGAAATGGAATTTTCACTCGACCTATGGGTTAATCAATTTAGAATTTAGAATTTCCCAACAACCTTTTTTGTCAGTTTTGTTTTCCTAAAATCAAAAGCATGCTTGGAGAAAATTCCAGGAGAAAAATTGAATTACAAAAGTACAAATAGGATGCCACATAAGCTACAAACCATTATGTAACCTAATAGAGTTGTATATCACTTTGGATTACATGTTGATTCGTGTAAGGGGCTATAATAATTCTACACGATGGGTTTGTTTTTTTAAAAAAATGTGATTTATATATGTGCATACAGTGAGCAGTTGGTGCTTTCCATATTAAATAGATCCATTGATATCAGTATAAGAGATACAAAATAGCAACAAAAATTTGAAAATGAAGACGTACTAAATCATCATCTTTAGGTCCCCTTTTATCATGGATCTCCCTTAGCATTTTAATCTCCTCTTCAAGTTGAGCACATTATTCTTTGGCGAATGCAAGATCTGCTTTTACAGTCTTTAATTCTCTCAAAAGAAGTTTGGTCTTTGCAGCTATAGCATTTGCAACCTAAAAAAAAACAAAGCAATTTGCTCACAGAATAAAATAAGGAAAAATATTTCACTACTCTACAAATGCTGAACAAGATGCTATAAAAATGTCAAGTAAAGGTATAACACTGGTTACACGTATTTATCTTGATATAATGTATATAACTACAATGGAAAGTCTAATGTAATTTAGCATTAACTGCTTAGAGAAATCATTTAAAATAACTGACGCAAAGCTTTTAAAAGCGCCGAGCTATCAAGCTCAAATTTAGATGAAAAAAGCTGGCTCCAAAATAATATGTGCAATATGATATGAAGTGTGTATGTATGCTGTTGCAAAGTGATAGAGGCTGTTGATGATATGTGCAATATGATATGAAGAGTAGTTAGCAGCAATATGATGTGAAATGAATGGACTGACAAGGTTTGAACAGGGTGGTCAGCAGATGGCGAAGTGGCGAAGTTAGTTGAAGGGTGTTGTATATATAGTTGCAAAAAGTGAAGATGGATTTGAGGTGAAGCTAGTTGATCAGCAGGCAAGTTGTATGGTGATTGAATTGCTATGTTTGTTTGTGCAGTAATGCACAGTTGTGCACAGATATGGCAGTAAAGGGGTTGTAGAGGAGGTATATCAGCAGTATGTGGTATGCAGTGCGATGGGTGGTATGTGGTGTCAGAGGGGAAGTATTGAAGTCTGGGCAGAGAGGATCAGTTGAATTTTGTAAGGAGATGTATTTGTGGCAGAGGGTTAGAGTGCATAGTAGTGCGCAGTAGTGCACAAAATTGAAGAAAAAGTTGGCAGTTTTGTAAATGCAAGTGAAACTTTGTAAAAGCAAAGTAGAAATTGTAAAATGAAAATGATTTTTTTTTTAAATGAGAAAGAGGAATGTGGTATGCAGCAGTTTGTACACAGCAGTGAAGGGCGTACACTGTTGATGGTCAAAGAGGTTTAGTCAGTTGAACAGTTGGTTTGGTTCTGCGGATGTTAAAGTATATGTCAGTGGTGATATGAAGTTTGGTGCAGCAAGGTAGTTGATGAATGTTTGAGAAGGTGATGTATGAGAAGTTTGTTAAGGTGATGTATGGTGGTTTGCTTGGTGACTGGTGCACAGAGATGATTGTCAGGGATGCTTGACAGTAGGTGGTTTGATATAGGAGTATGTGGAGAGGAGTATGATGCAAGTTGTTGGGTGGATGGTTGGTCACTGGTGATGGTTGGACAGCTGCACACTGACAGTGGTATGTGGAAGTGTGGTAAGATGATGACAGTGGTCTGTGGATGTTGGTGTGCAACTGAAATGATCAGTGGAGTGGTTTTTAGACAGAGGCAGAACTGGGTGTTCAACCCCGGGAGGGGGGGAGGGGGGTAGTGGGTGGCAGCAGTAGGGAAGGAAATTGATCAGAGGGGAGTTAGATGGTTGTTTGGTGGAAACGTTGGGTTGTATGGATGAAGTGGCTTGCAGTGCAGTGGCAGATGGTCAGATGTAAATGTATTGCATAGTTTGGATGGCTGGAAAGCAAGTTTTGAATGCAAATGTGGACAGTAAGGGTTAATCTTGGTGGAGAGGTAAGTGGACAGTATGTGAGTGTGAATGGTTTTGAATGAAGGAGCTTGGTGGTTTGGAGTGGTGGGTTATTAGGTGGCTGTAGTTTGTGGGCAGTGGAAGGGGCAGCTGAGTGTGGTTGCAGGAACTGGTCTCGAGTTGTGACTGAAAGGGGTTTGTTGCTGGTGTTTCTGGTGGCAGCAGTGGGGTAGGGAAGGAGTCTGGTAGTGGTTGATATGGCTGTGATATTATGTGGTGAAATAAGGTGGAGTGAATGTTTGCAGGCTGACAGGGATGGTGATGTGTACACTAGGTTTGTAATGGCAATGGAAGTAACAGCAGAGAAGGATGTTCGACACTGTGATACAACAATGATGTGCCAGCAAGGTTGTGAGTTGTTTGAAATGAAGTATGCAGTAGTCTCAAAGCTTGGTGTTTGGTATGGTGGTATGGTGAACAGCAATGGCCACTGGCAAGGAACAGTAAGGAGCTTGTGGAACTTTTGTATATGTGATGTGGTATTTGTGGAAGTTTTGATGGTTCGTTGAAGTTATGGTTTGTAAATGGTGATGATTTTGAAGTTGTAGTGGAATTTGTGGCAGTGGAGTGTAATGGTGGGAAGGTGGTTGGTTGTTTTGGGAGAATGGGCTGAGATGATATTTTGAAGGAAGTGGCAAATATTGTTGAGGGATGATGTGCACTGCTGTGAGTTTGCAATGGTATTTTGTGTGCAGGGATGTTAGGGGGAAGTTTTGTTGTGACAGGGAAGTGTGGTGGAATGTAAAAACAAAGGGAGAGTGAGGCAGAGAGGAAGTGAAAATGTAAAAATGAAATTGTAATTGCAAATGAATAAAATATTTTGTTTTTGAAATTTTGTATTTTTTTTAATATGGAAATGAAATTCAAACAAGAAAACAATAATAAACAATAATAAACAAAATCAAAATGCAAGCAAAATTCACACAACAAACACACAACACATTTTTTTTTAAATACGAACAAACACACAAAATCAGACAAAAATAGTTTGAAAAATAGAAATTGAAATCAAATCAACTCCTCGGCAACGGCACCAAAAACTTGTTTGGACGACTGACCTGAGTATCCACTCCATTTGAATTAGCTAAAAACATTGATTTAATAATGAATGCTCTTCGTAATCCAATGTTTTTTTTTGCTTGTGTAGTGTCTCTAGCATTTGCATATGGATCGTAGTTGGATGTACAACGTAAAACGCAACGATGACGAATTCCTAAAAAAAATTGAAGAGTTCATCAATTGTGCACTGAATGATCAATTAAGAAGAGGGGAAGAAACTATTTTTTGTCCTTGTAGACACTGCAAAAATAAGAGAAGACTTCGTAACATAGATCAGATTAGAGATCACATAATCCGTTATGGGTTTAAGCAAAATTATATGCGGTGGATATGGCATGGTGAAAGTATACTTAGTGGAGCTAGTTCTAATAATCATGAGAATGTTGAGAATGACCGAGAAGATAACATGAATAATGACGCGAATGATGAGAATGATTGTGTTCATGAGATGTTTCGTGATGCTGAAGAACATTTGATGGAAGAGCCAAAGTTGTATGAAAGAATATTAATTGATGTCGAGAAGCCTTTGTTTCCTAATTGTGCTAAGTTCACAACATTGTCTGCTGTGCTCAACCTTTTCAATTTAAAAGCAAAGCATGGGTGGAGTGATAAAAGTTTTACATCTTTGTTGGAACTTTTGAATGACATGCTTCCGGAAGGTAATGAGCTTCCAACTTCTAACTATGAGGCAAAGAAAATTATGTGCCCAATTGGTATAGGATATAAAAAGATACATGCATGTCCAAATGATTGTATATTGTATCGAAATGAATATGATAACTTGCACGAGTGTCCCAAGTGTGGATTATCCCGTTACAAGTCGCGAGGGAACGTTCATAATGACCCAAATAAGAAATGGCCTCCAGCAAAAGTCTTGTGGTATTTGCCAATTATACCAAGGTTTAAACGTTTATTTGCAAATAAAGAAAATGCAAAAAACTTAAGGTGGCATGCAGATGTGAGGAAAAATGATGGATTATTGAGGCATCCAGCTTATTCTCCACAGTGGAGAAACATTGATACAATGTATCCTGATTTTGGTGAAGAAATTAGAAATCTCAGACTTGGTCTTTGTACAGATGGCATAAACCCATTTGGCAACTTTAGTAGTCAACATAGTACTTGGCCTGTTCTTTTGGTGATTTACAATCTTCCACCTCATTTGAGTATGAAGCGCAAATATATCATGTTGTCTCTTTTAATCTCTGGACCACGACAACCAGGAAACGACATCGATGTTTACCTAACTCCTCTTATTGATGATCTAAAACTTCTATGGGATAAAGGTGTGCGTGTGTTTGACGCATATAGTCAAAGTAATTTTACATTGCGCGCTATGATTTTTTGTACCATAAATGATTTTCCTGCGTATGGTAACTTGTCTGGCTATAGTACAAAAGGTGCCAAAGCATGCCCAATTTGTGAAGATGATATGGTTGTTGAGCGTTTACATTATTGCAAAAAAAATGTGTATATGCATCATCGTAGATTTCTCCCTCCTAATCATCCTTATCGTAAAAAGAAGAAGCCTTTTAATGGGGAGATAGAGAATGGAGTTGCTCGTTTGCCATTAACAGGAAATGATGTTTACGAACGGGTCAAGGATATTGAAAATGCATTTGGCAAAGTATTTCCTCTTTTAGAAGGCTCGTGGAAGAAGAAATCTATATTTTGGGAACTTCCGTATTGGAGACATTTACAGGTTAGACATTGTCTAGATGTAATGCATATAGAAAAAAATGTTTGTGACAGTATCGTTGGGACACTCTTGAATATACCTGGTAAGACAAAAGATGGTGAGAAAGCTAGGCAAGATATGTTGAAAATGGGTATCCGGAAGGAGTTAGCACCGGTGCAGAAAGGTAAACGTACCTATTTGCCCCCCGCATGTTATACATTGTCCAAAAAAGAGAAAACTAGTTTATGTGAGTGTCTTCGTGGTGTGAAGGTTCCAACATGTTATTCTTCAAACATTAGCAGTCGTGTATCAGTGAAGGATTTGAAATTGACCGGTATGAAGTCTCATGATTGCCATGTGTTAATGCAACATTTATTACCTGTTGCAATTAGAGGTATATTGCCTAAACATGTTAGGCATGTTATTACAAAGCTTTGTCTCTTTTTTAATATAATTTGTAGCAAGGTAATTGATCCTGATACGTTGGATGCTCAACAAGCCGATGTTATTGTTACCTTATGCCAATTTGAGATGTATTTTCCACCTTCATTTTTCGATGTTATGTTGCATTTGGTTGTTCATCTTGTAAGAGAAATCAAAATTTGTGGTCCTGTATTTATGAGATATATGTATCCGTTTGAAATGCATATGGGAACTTTAAAAAGAAAAACAGATATAGACCTGAAGCCAGTATCGTAGAAGCTACTATAGCTGAGGAGGTTATAGAATTTGTCACTCCATACTTAACTGGTGTTGAACCTATTGGACTTCGTAAGTCTCGACATGAAGGACGACTTGATGGCCAGGGCATAATTGGATCAAAATTGATTTCAATTGGTGATGAGATGTTGCACAAAGCTCAGCTACTTGTTTTGCACCACCTTAGTGAGGTACATCCTTACTTGGATAGTTATGTAATCCCTAATGAGAAAACTAGGATAGTTGCAGATAAAGCGGTATGACTAATTTCAATGCATTTTATCCCATTTGGTTAATCTCTTACAAAACAAAGCAATAAATTATTGAGAAAACTATATTTTTTGTTGTTGACAGAATGCTTGGAGAGAAAAAGCCATCGAAGGAACATGGGTTCCAAATAGATATGATGATGTCTTAAATCGTGCTCTTGAAAAAAAAGAACATCCAGGTCGAGTTAGAGGAATTGGTGGGACGGTCGGTATCAAAGATGTATTTGGAAAGGTAATTAAATATAAAGGTCCAAGTGGTGTAATATCAGCAGATGAACTACATCGTATCACTCAGGAAATAGAAACTAAAGTGAGCCAAAGGTTCGGGTCTATGGTAGATACGGTGGTTGAGCAAAAGATTGCAAACTTTTTCAATAGGATGGGTATGCAAATGCCCAATGATATTGTGGTCGAAAATGTACCATCATTTGGTCATCGTAGCAGCTGTCAATCAGTACAATTGGACAAATTACAAAATACCAGCACAAATCAAGAGATAGATCCTTATGAAAACTTGCAGGTAACTAATTCAAAAGTCTATTTTTGTGAAATTATACGATTCTAAAACGTGTAAGTCAATAATTTTAATGTTGTACTTGTCATTCTAGAGGCCAACTAAATGTCGTTTAGCTGTTAATTTGGACTCCAAAATTGTCGTAGTGGGTCACGGCATGGTGCATCCTGCTTCTGGGCCTGGAGATCAATGTCATAATCAACAAATCTTGACCAATCATGTAAAGGTTGGAATTGACGCAGTAGAGCCTATTCATGTAGGAACCCCTCTTCCGGTTCCAAGTAAATATCACATCACGATAGGAGAAGCACTTGGTAGTTTTGTACAATGGCCTAAAAATCTTGTGCTTTTAGGCGATGATGATAAGGTAAAGAAAACACTTTTTGTATTTTTTTTTGAGCTTTGCTTGGATAAAATATGCAGACTCCATGCTGCTTATGAATTTTTTGTGTGCAGGCTACACATATTAGGAGCAAAGACAAAATGGAAGAGTGTGTTGCTACGGACATGAATAATAACCAAAAGATGACAAATGAGCATGCAAAGCGTAGGACGATCGTGGGTGAAGACATCATTAATAATTTAACGGATGAGTGCAAATATTTCCATGACCTGATAGTTCAAGTGCCATCCCATGATAATAATTTCATCAATGCAATTCATGTGAACAAGGATTTATTTACATACGATGAGGACTTTGAAATCCATGTCACTATGGATGACATTATCCAATTCCTTAGTATGGGATGGTTGAATGGAGAATGGTTGCAAATTTGCATCATGTGAGTATTATATATATATATATATATATATATATATATATATATATATGATGAATATTTCTATCTGTGTACGAATATAGCTACTATGTGAAATACTTAGGTTACATTTACAACAAATAGCTTATAAATTCATTGTATATGTTCTATTTTATATTATGTATTATACATGAAATGGTAGAATAACAATATTTGTATGTTGTACTTATTTTTATGTGGTTAAATCATATGTGCAATGACCTCGGAGTGGAGACCATCGGGTTTATGTGTCCATATAAATTGTCTCAAGTGCGGAAATATCCAGACGCGACAAATATATATATTTCGAACACATGGCATGCGTCACAATCGAAGAGCTTACTCTTAGCCCCACACTACGAAGGGTATGAGCAATAAACTTTTATAAACTAAGTTTGCAAATCAAATGTTGATATTAACTTCATATAAATCTTATAATGTAGGAAACATTGTCTACTGCTTGTTTTTCGTATAGAAAAGAATGAGGTTTATGTTTTGGATCCCCGAGTCGAACGCAAATCTAAACTGGAAATTAGACCACAAGTGAATATGTACGTTTTATCTATTTGCCTTCTGATATCTTTTTTGCTTGATGCAAGTGAATATGTACGTTGTATTTAAATTTTTATTTTATGTGTAGGGCGTTTAAAACTTATAAGGCGTATGGTGGAAAATCTCGAGGAATTTACTTGAAATGGAAGAATATTAAGGTGACTTATTTTGTACAAAATAAAAATAATCTTCTATATTGGATATAAATTCAAATTAACCTATCTATTAAATTATTGTGTAATATTGTTGTAGTGTCCTCAACAATCTAGAACGACGGATTGTGTATATTATGTGATGAGGTATATGTATGATATAGTAAAAAACCACGATCAAAGCACCGAAATGCTTGAGGTACCACTTTAATTTTTTTCCTTCATAATTTTTGTTAAGTGCTTATTCGATTAATGTTTCGAAACAATCTTCTAATTGCAGTACTTTGTACAAGATAGTTCTTATAGCCAGCAAGAGATAGATGAGGTTCGAGATAATTTAGCTAGCTATATCATGCATAACTGGATGTAGTCTTCTTATATGCTACTATATGGTGAGTTTATTCTTGTCTCTTTCATACTTTCAGCATTACATGATTAGGAGCTAAAAATAAACTAATTATAATTGAATACATTTTTTAAAATAATGACACAATGTTGTTAAAAAAAATAGTTAAAAGCTAAACGTACATATCCATTGCTCAAAATTGAAGCGATTTTCGATGTTGAATTTGGGAATGGTTCAAATTGAAGTTCGACTGTGGGTTGTGTCGTTAGAGGGTGTTTGCGGTCGAAATGAATTGTGCAAAGGAGTTGTTACTGTGCTTTGAAGTGTAGAACAGTGGAAGTGGCTTGTTTAAATGAGTTAAGTGGTTTGAATGAGTTCAAGGCTTGTTTGTATGACTGGATATGGTTGAATGCAATGCAATGTTTGAACAAGAGGTGTATGCAGTGTCAGTGGGCAGTGGTTAATGGTTGATGGAAGTTGAGAAACAACAAGATGATGGTGGGGATGGTATGTAGGCAATTTATGGTATGTGTTTTGTATGTGGTCAGTGGTGGGCTGTTGTAGTTTTGGTTATAGAAGAGATGGATGTTGGACTGGGATGTTTTGATGAGCGGTGGTTAGTTATGTAAGGGTTATTGCAAAGTTTGATGTGTGGGTGGATGTGTTAGAGTTACTGTCAGGTGATGGAGGTTGGTTGTCTGTTGCAACAGGGTGTTGTTCAGGCAGAAGCTGGGTGGTATTGGAGGGTGAGCAGCAGTTGTAGGCTGTCAAGTCGCTGATTATATTTATATCTCAACTTACAGCATATGCTTTGGTAAATGAAATTTGAACAAACATACTACTATCAATTTGTTTTTATCCTTTCTTTTTTTTTCTTCTTTTTTATTCTTTTAAACTTCTTTGAAATTAATTCTAATCAAAACCATCCCTAAATTGTTAAACTAATTAAAATCTTCATTCACCCAGTTTCCACCATATTGAAAAAGTACTCGATATCCATCACTTTATTAACTGCTTAGTGTCTATAATCAGTTCAGACCCACTCCTAATAATCCTATCCTTTGTAATTATACACAATTCAATTTTATACTAAAAATCGCTTGATATACACATTTTTTCCCGGCTTGCCTGCTTATTTTAACTTAAAAACTATGCACATTTACCGTTGATTAAAATGAAATTATTTAAGCATATGAGATGGGTGCTTTAGTATAACTTCTGTGTATGGTGACTCTGCTTATTGGAGTTGATGGTCAGTAGAAGTGGCTGTTTCGAATTGGTGGTGATGTAGAGGAGTGGATGGGGTTCTGGTGGTAGAGAGGCTGTTGGTCTATAGGCAATGGAATCTTGGATTTGTAGAGGGAGATGGCAGATGATGGATATTGATGCAGGTAAGGTGCACTCAACTGAAAGGCACAGTGTTCGTTTGGGTTGAATGAGAGGAGTGTTTCAGAGAGTGATGTATATGCACAGAGGGGATGGTTAGTATGGAGAAGCAGTTGTGACTTGGGGAGGTGATGAATTGGTGGTTTAGCAGTGAGTAATGGAAAATGCACTGTGCACAGTTGTATGGTAGAAGGCAAGTGCAGATGAATATATTTGATGTCACTGTGATATGGCACTATTGTCGATGATGATAAATTTCAGTATAATAAGTCTGCACATTACGGGGTTGACCTCTACCGATGTGCCTCTAAAATACAGATTTATATTAGGCAAAATATGTTACTTATTGGCGTATGACAGTGGTTCATCGACTTAGAAATCAAGTTACAATGATTTTTATTGAATATGGATAGGTTAATCATCGACACACAAGCGGTCCCCCGTACAAACATAGTATAGATTTATGGAAGGCAGTGGTGATGAAGGTTGGGGTGGTGTTGCAAGGTATGGAGATGGTGATATGCAGAGTGGTTGAGACGGTGATAGTTGAATGTTTGTATGGATTGAGTTATGAAACTGTTGTATGGATTGGTCGAGGGTATTTGATGTTGGCAAGGTTGCAGTAAGGTGGAGCAGTGGTTCAGGGAGAGGCTTGGTAGTTGAGGCAGTTAATTAGTTGCTCTATATATATGTAAGATGATGGGTTGATGGTTGATGGCAATATGATTAGGTTGCTAGTGGTATGTGTTTGTAACTGTGATAATTGTGATGGGTATAATTGTGGTCAGTGGGGTTTGATGAAGTTTGGTTGACAGTGGTTAATATTGGAAGTGGCAGTTGATCAGTGAGGTGGTAGTGGGTGGTGTTAGTAACAGGAATTTGGTTGGGGTGGATGTTGTATACGTTGCAGTCAGGGTTGGCGAATGGAAATGGGATGTTGTGGAGGTAAGGGAAGAATGCAGTATTGTGTTAGACAAAGATCGTGGTGAATGGATGCACTGGTGTGTGCACTGTATGTGCGCAGTAGCTTGTTTGCACAGAAGTTTGGAACAATGACAGTAAGATGATGGGTGGAGGCAGTAGGTTGATGACGACTTGAATGGTGTGAGATGTATGCAGGCAACAATTGGTGGCATGGTTTTGGGATGTTCAAAGTGCATAGAATTGTGAAGAAGTGCATGGCACAGTTATGCAAGCTGTAAACAGTTTTGTAAAAAAAAGTATACAAAATAGTATGCAGTGAATTTTTTTGTGAAGAGAGACCTGTTTCTCAGTGACAACTGCGTATTATTGGCAACATGTATGCTTAAAGTAACATACTGACATGCGCATAAGCTTTTTAACATGGTTGATATATGTTGATATTTGTTACTTAACTAACTTAAACATTATCCGTTTGGCTTGTTATATAGTAAATAACTGGTTTGGTTATTTTGTTAAGGCTCTTGGATTGGAGAGGTTGAAAACGGAGCTGCAAAGGCAAGGTTTAAAGTGTGGTGGAACTCTGCCTGAGAGGGCGGCTAGACTTTTCTTGCTTAAAACCATTCCTTTTGATAAGCTACCGAAGAAAATACTTGCTGCCAAAAAATGAGGGGCTTCCTTCTCTTTCCAAGTATTTGTTATGCTATTTTGTAATCCTATACTTAAATTGTATATCAACTATGTTTACGTAAATGTCCTATTTGTACTCTATGCCACGGATGCTTTTGTGGACGTTTGTCTTTAACTTCGTGTGTCAAAACAAATAAGGATGAATCTTGTCGGACAATTTTTAACATCATTATACGTACCATTCTGTTTGTTTGGAGACTCCAGATGAATGCATGTTGACAAGAATGACTTTTTTGCATCAGGTATAAATAGTTGATGCAATAGAAGGATTAGTTTGCATCAGTTTTCATTACAACCGATGCAACATGGGAATTAATTTGCATCAGTTGGTATAATAAGCCGATGCAATAGAGGGATAAGTTTGCATCGGCTGTTATAAAAAAACCGATGCAACAAGATACTTTGTTGCATCGGATTTCATTACAGCCGATGCAAAATGGGCTGTGTTCAAGCAACCAACCATGATATTTTGCATCAGATGCAAAAAGTTCCTTTTTGCATCGGTTTCAGAACTGATGCAAAAGTATTAACCCTGTTGCATCGGCTGCATATGCATCGGTTGTTGAACTGATGCAAAAGGGGGGTAAACAACTGATGCAAATGGCCTGTTTTGTAGTAGTGTCATCTCCATCTCTTCCAAATCAGCTGCATCAATACCTTTCAATTTCTTAGGCGCAGAAACAACATTGTATGTATTCTCCTTCTTCAATAAAGCCTCCATCTTCATCTTCCAAGTACCAAAATCTTCTTTTCCATCAAAACGTGTTACTCCATAATTGACACCAGATCTGCCAACAGACTTAGTAGAAGTAGCCATTAATATCCAAATAGGAACAATAACACTAGCTCCGTTACCAAACTGTAGTGAAATTTTATTTTAATTTGAGCGGAAGCGATTTATTTGATCAGGATCTAGTATTTCCTATTTAGATACCAATGACACTTAAAAAAGAATTATGCAGTCTCACAGAAAAATAACAGAAATAAAAGACATAGAAGATTTAACGTGCTTCGGATATAAATATTATACTTCCGCGGAGACCTAACAACTTTTTATTTTAATAAACAAAAGAATACAAAAGAGAGGAAATAACAATGGTGGATACTCTCACACTTGTTTGTACATATGAAGATGAAATTCCTTCGTTTAAATAGACTTAATAATGAATGGTTGCTTGAAGATTAAGCAAATCAATTTTCTGATTACGCAGATATCTTTCCAAATTGCATGATTTAATTTTTGTATAGTGGCGTAATCTTTGTTTCCATATCTTTCCATTATTCTCCATGCCTAATCATTTGTTTCTTCGTATATCGACTAATTAATTGATTGACTACAAAGGCAAAAATGATACCAGAGTGAAGGCGGAGGTGATAATAAAGGGGAAGACAAAGGCAAAAGTGAAGGCGGAGCTAGTGGATACGAGAGTGGCAAATAAAAGAAGCAAGATCTATTTAGGATTTCCATTGTTGTTTTTTGGGAAAACTAAAGGAAAAAACTTACCTTTGATTGCTCCTTCTTTCGCTTTTTTGCTATCCCTTAGCTACAGTGGGGCAGTACAAGTGAAGGTGAGGTGCAATGAATAGAAGCGAGGTCCACTGGAGGTGAGGCTTGGTACAAGTGGAGGCGAGGTTCGTTGGATGGAGGCGGAGTCAGTCAACTGGTATAGTTGAGATTTCCAGATTTAATTTGTGATTTACGATTTTGACCACGGTTGAAGTACTTGGGTTGGATTTAGGGCTTGCTTTATTTTCTTTTATGTGGACAGGAAGGAGAAAAATGTAAAGAAACAAAAGTGGTGAAGGAATTACGGTCTTAAAAATTACTCGACCTCCGTCTGAGTGTGCACGACGTTATGAGAGACTTGGAAAAGTATCAAATACAGATTTTGACCATCAGTTGATGGCAGTGGTTTTTATTGGTTTAGATTAAGTTTGGCAAACGTAAACTGACCTTTTAAATCCTAGCACCACGATCGTCATTTTTTCAGGCCGCGGGCATCAAATCAAGTCTTTTGTCAACCTTCTCCTTCTTAATAATTATTTTGAAGCGACCGAGATTCTTGCACTCTTCTTTGCTTGTTTGCTGATTTCGAGGTAAATACCATAGCTTCTCCTTTTGTTGTTCTCCTTGATGCTTCTTTGCTAGTTGTCTGCACGTATAAAGTTGAAGTTTCAAATGTTATAGGTTTTAAAAAGATGTAAATAACTACTATCGTATGTTTCTCCTACCCTAAGATTTCAATGACTATTTGGATATATTTTGGAAATAGAGTTGATTAGCATTGTATTACTTGTGCACAAAGCTTTGTATTGTAGATCATTCACAGGATTCAGAAATCACGGAAGAAAGCTGGCCTTGCTCATGCTGATTTTGTCCATGTCTATTATGAAATTCTGCATCAAGACTGTAATAGTAGCAACATGGAATCTATTTTGAAATCACAGGCATGTATTACCCTTAAATTATTTCTATAGCATTGTATTTAATTGGTCCTTTGTTCGCCATTTCCGTTCTTTATTTGTATCAGGACAAATATACTAAGGAGTTGCTAGGATTTTCTCTGACTCTTCATGATATGGCTCCCGATCATCATGTAAGTTTATTTTTCTATACAAGATTTATCAACTTTATGTTTCATCTGTATATATGACTTTTATATTCAATGCTCTGCTTAGGTTTCTTGTTCTGTTATGTTTTGAATTTCTTGCTTTTGCTAGTTTAATATCATGATCAGGTTTTACACCTGAATTCGTCAAAATTATTAGAATCCATTCTAATTATCTGCTTCTTACTTTCTCATATGCAGGTAGTCAGCATCAATTTCAGTCGCCAGTAACTGCAGACGGTGTCTATTGCTAGGGAGGTTTTTGTTACTGAATACCGATGACTGTTTGCTTAAAATAGTATGGATATTGTTGAACAGGGTACTCGATTAAGAAACACGTTAGATTTGTTGGCAATAGTAGATTCGGAGAGTAGCTTTATTAGAAATAAACGAGCAAGAAATACTTATTCGGATGTTTAGAAATATTTAAAAAAATGAAATGGTTGAGGGTCAAAAACGCACATGTTTTTGCATACAATGCAAAAAAGAAAAAATATTATTATGTTTTTGGAAGGGGAGGCAAATATAGTACTAACAGTTCGCTAAGACATGTAGAAAAGTGTCCGTTAACTGTTAAAAACATTGAAAATGATCAAAGAAGTAATTTCGATCGGAAAATATATAAAGAGCCGATGACTAAGGCTATTATTGAACATAACCTACCATTCAAATTTGTTCGGTATGAACGTATCCATGAGATCCATTCATACTTAAACAATCAAGTGGAACATTATTTAAGAAACACGTCGCGTTTTGATAAAACTATATGAGAATGAAAAGCTCAAACTTAAGGATTTTCTAAAATCATGCAGTGGAAGAGTAAGTTTGACATCTTATTTATGGACATAAGTGAATACCGACGGATTTATAACTTTGAAGGCATATTTTACTGATAATGATTGGAACTTGCAAAAAAATTTGTTGAATTTTTGTTAAAGCCACCTCTACATTCGGGTTCAACTATATTTGGGAAAATTTCAAGTATGTTAGTTGAATCGATAAGATATTTTCATGCACATTAGATAATGCATTTGCAAATGATAAATTTGTTGGATTATTGAAATCACTGTTGTGTAACAGCGGTCGACCAAGCTCAGCATCTCCAGCACGTGGCGTACGCATATGGGTTGGCACACACTTTGTTGTAACAAAATGAATCCTCAAATTACGTGCCTACCAACCCATATTTATACACCACTCTTCCTTGACTCGCATCCCATTACGGTAATCTTTGAGAGCAATACCGTGTTTGCATGACCCAGTCCGTGACCATCGGCTCTGATACCGCTGTTTTATAACGGCGGTCGGACCAAGCTTCCCATCTCCAGCACGTGGCGTACACATATGGGTTGGCACACACTTTGTTGTAACAAAAAAAATCTCCAATGTTACGTGCCTATCAACCTATACTTATACACCACTTCTCCGGTTTATTTAGCGATGTAGGACTTTTTCAATCCGAACCATCGTTCCTCCTTTAAACATGCGAGACAACCCTAACAATCACATCTGTAGAAAATCTTTAGTAGCGGATGAACAATATTAGAACATTAGACGTGTTGCCCTGCCTATTAAATTTAATAGTGCAAGATGGTTTGAAGTGTGTTGCTTCTTTCCTTGAGTAACATACGTGAAAACATAAAATATGTTAAGGGTTCTCAATCTAAAAAAAAGTTTTGTACAATGCATAACTACTCTCTCATTGGATAGTGATAGAAATGGATTGCGTCAAGATATTCCTACTAGATAGAGTTCAACATTTACAATGCTTGAAAGTGTCATACACTATGAGCAAGCACTTTGGCATTTGAAACTTGTCGACTCTAGTTATACTTATTGTCCGACGACATAAGAGTGGATCAAAGCAAAGAAAATTGCACGTTTTTTAGAAGTTTTTTATGATGTCACTTGCTTATTTTCTGATACAAATTACCCAACTGCCATTTTTTTTAAAACTTTATGATGTCGCTTATGGCAAGTGATGTCCTTAAAAATTCAACAAATATTAGAGTGAGTTTAATGTGTTACTTTCCATTGCTTGCATCTTTGATCTATGGTGTAAGACAAATTTTGTTTGATTTTCATATAAATTATATGGTAATTGCTTAGAGTTTGAAAAGGTGAAAATGAAATTGGAAGAAATGTTAATGAGTATTCGGAAAAAGTGAAAAAAGAAGTGGAAACAAGTGTTACGAGAAATATAGAATCCACCGAATTATTTACAAGTCTATATTCACAAGTGCAAAGATGTGATGGAGAAATTTGATTTCTCTGAATTTGCTAGCAATAAGTCAGAACTTGATTCTTATTTAGACGATAGCTTGATTGATCATAAAATGCACTCATTTTGGAAATCACAACAATATCAATACCCAACTTTATCTCGCACGGCAAGAGATATTTTAGCAGTTCTAATTATGACTGTGGTTTCGAAAAGTGCATTTAGTATTTGTGGTAGGATTCTAGATGAATATCGTAGTTCATTTAATGAAAATATGGTAGAAGCATTATATTGTTCAAGAGATTGGTTGTGTGAAACGCCAATAATGCCAACAACTAAAGACCCTCCTGAAGATATTACATTTGTTCTTGACCACGAAGAACATGCTATATTGCTTTCTACACCTTTTTCTAATTGATGCTTAGTTTGAAGTACTTTTCTCCATGAACTAACAATTTAAGTCTTAGCATTTCAAACCACTTCAATTTTAAAATTGTATTTTTCTTATGTCGATTTTGAAAGTCTAAACTATGATTTATTCAATGAGGTATGCAATAGAGATGTGCTATTTGAACTGCCCTCATACCAGGTTTGGTTTTTTGCTTTTTAAATTTATATGCATAAGCACTGCACGTGTTTAATGTTATGAGATCCTAACCTAAGTTTAATATCATGCTCTAGTTAGTATAAACAAACTTTTGTATTCTGCTTTGAAAATTATTTTTATTAGAATTATTTTTCTATGCTATTTCATTTCATCATCAATATGAGGTACCCATGTTTTCCAGTTTTGTAATTTTTTGAAATTTAATTTGATTGGTTTACCTCATTTTCTTTGTAGATTTTAGATGTGTCTAGTGTAAATGACAAGGAAATTGAATTTTAAACTTTTTGAAGGTTTGTTTGTCAAAGTTTATTTTGTAATAATGAAAGTGAAGCACATCCTGATCTTGTTGTAACAATACCCTCTTGAATATTAAAATAGTTGAGTACGTTAGTTTTATTATCATGTTGTCTATTGTTAATTTTGAATGACTAACCATAAATATTTTTAATTGCTACTGTAGACAAGAAGCTTTGAAGTACTAAACGATGTGTTAGTTTTAATTGTTCTATTGCTACTACAGTTTCGCTACTCTTTGCTGGAAAACTGCTGCTTTGGATACTTGAAGAAAACCGCTGCTTTGGAAAACTGCTGCTTTGAAGTACTAAAATGATGTGCATTATTCATATATTTTGTATTATGGTCATATCGCTACTGCAGCTTGCTTCTCATCATGTGTGTTAGCTTATCTTTATGTATGTAATAATTTCCATGTACATTTCAAGAGCATTTTGTATGATGCATGAGATACTGCTTGGAAATACTGCATGGAAAAAAGAAGAAATTATTTAGTTGAAGAGATATTTCGGGAGTATTTTGCCTTGCAGTTTTTCAAATTTTCACTAGTTTTGCTACAAGGATTGTTGAGGGTTGTAGCGGGTTAACCCTTCAATCAAGGGTCAAAAGATATATATAGAGAGAAAGGTTGGGTCAAATTTTACTTGACCGCATATGACCCAACCTTACTCTTTTGACACCTCTAGTTTTGACGAAGCGTTGTTATAACCGATCAATACATACTTAAGAGTTTAATGTACATCGGTTGTAAGAGTTTTCTACTAAAATAATATTACACATATATCCTTATATTTTTTCTAGTTTTGAGAAGATTAATTTTTCAATATGATTAAAAGGGATATAATTAGAAAAAAGTTATAACACCTCAAAACGCCCTAATTTGATGGGTTGAAAATTGTCATTAAAATTACATTGCATTGGTTTTTATCTTTTTTATAACCAACAATAATCGGTGTGAAAACAAACTTACAAGCAAGGGTTATCACAACACCTAAAATACAAAGCCATCAAAACTGGTAGGAAATGAACTCCCAAGCAAAGCCTCAAGTATAGGAAAATTTTCATTTAGCCGCCTAGGGAAAGAAATAGCATTTTTTGCCATTAAATGGCATCATAAAGCTAACCACATATTGAGAAGGGCAAGAGGTGAGGTTAGAAAAAAATTAAATGGAGTGGTTAGAGAAGTTTTAATTGAACGAAATGGAAAGATTTCATTATTTCAAATAAAACAAATTCACTAATTTTATTCTCTTTCTTTCTTTCATTCATTTTTTTCTCTCCTCCTTCCCAGCCATAGTCGAAATTATCATATTCCATTCCAAAATGTTTTCAACTCCAAATCAAATGAAAACATCAAGTAAAATAAAATCCTAGGTGGTTCCTCATTCTCCCACAAAGTTGGGGTTGGATACGTTTGGAGATACAAGGAGAAGTCACAAGTCAAGGTGTTATAAAGGACAAGGCTTTTTCAATTTCATTTCCTCTTTTTGAAGCCGTTATAATGTTTAAAACCAATCTAGTTAACATATATGTATATCATTGTTGCTTATGGAATCTATTTTGAAATTCTCTTGTGTATTGTCAATTAAAAGAAAACTCAATTTATGTATGTTTAATTTTAGGCATTGATATTGTTCTATTTAGATCTGAAATCATTAGTTGATAAAGATTTGATTTATCATAGCAGTTACTTTCGTTATCACTAATTTAATCAATTAATTATTTAATCGATACAAATTTGTGTTCTGAAACTAATTTTCTTGTTTTTTGGATCTGACATTATGAGTTTATATAGATTTGATTTGTTGTAAAATTTGCTTTTGCTATTGCAATTGTATACTTTTATAATCATGAACTTAATATTTAATTAAATTGAATTATGCATACATACATACATACATTTTTTTGTTGAAATTTGGTTTCTTTTATGGCTTATAGATATAGTACAATAATGTCCGCGGGTGCAGCGCAGTGGAAAGGAGGCTTGGGTTCTGGTAAAAAGACCCAAGTTTGATTCTTACCATGTGTTTCTCCATCATATATAAATTTACCCGGGGGTATGGGGGCTTGGATCAGCGGACTGCTTTACTATACCCTCCTCAGGAGTTTACCGACCTACCGGGTTCTCTTGAGTTTTCAAAAAAAAAGAAGATAAAGTACGATGCATAACACACCATGATATACTACTCAACTATTGTTGAGTTTCCTACCGCTAGTTATATATACAAAACCATTTAGTAAATATACGACATAGAGCTACTGGTAGAAATATAGCAAACCTAAACACATGTATCAATGCAACCCATTGGCCTTAAAACTTCTACACACAATTGCATTTATCTAATGCAGGCCAATGGTAGTGTGTATTACTGTTAAAACGCCTGAAAGAAATATTAGGTTACACCAGTTGCAAAATTAAACCTAACCAATCACTCTTTCTTCTCAAACTATTTCAATTAATGGCATAGTTATTGTAACCGCCTTCTACCTAATAATCACTTCTTCTTCTTTATTGTGTCAACGCCGATGATTTTATAGCTCGAATCTAACACACTCGAACGTTGCAAGTCCCTTTTCTATGCCCATAACTATTGTCGCTGCACATCTCTAAATTCCAGATCCGAACTCGAGTTTGCGTTGCGAGAACCAGGATTCGTGGTTTTCACTTTACTTGGATTGCAACCCTTGTCATGCTCATCGACGATCATTTAGAACCAAAATATCTCGGACTAGTTTTGAAATCTTTAACCTTAATTACCCAGATCTTTATAAAATTTCCTACAAAATAAACAGGGATTTTTTTCCTACCTCAATTTGATTTGGTACCTTAGGTATAGTGAGCATTACATCAATGATAGAACAAAATTCTTTGAGAAACCCTTAAATCAACTTGTAACCCATTACTTTTACATTTAGATCCGTCTTTGCATCGATAGCGTGTTTTAAAAGAATCGAGGACATTATCATAAAAAAGTTAAAATACTTCACATTCGTATTTACAAATCTATAGCCGAGCACTTATTTTCGAAATTCATCCATTCACAAATTCGACTTTGATTTTCAAATTCTACCCCAAAACTGAGTCGCTTGCAATCAAGTCTCAACTTCATGAATTCCAGATCTAATAATTTGCGCGTAGAGCCCTAATATCGACAACTATTTGAACATGAGAGACTAAAAAAATGAAAAAATTATCCCCCTTCTAAAGCCGAGTACTTATTTTTGAAATTCATCCATTCACAAATTCGACGTAGATTTTCAGTTTTCTACCCTAAAACCGAGTCACCTGCAATTGGGTCTCAACTTCATGAGTTCCGGTTTCGATAATTTTTTATACCTTTCAATGCATAAAGCCCTTGTATCAGCAACTGCTTGAACATAAGAGACTAAATAATTGAAAAAATTATCCCCTTCCTTCTAACCATTGTTGTGGAGTTCCTCTCTCTACATACATATACATACATACATACACACACACACACATATATATATATATACATACACATATACATACATATGTACATACATATGTGTATATGTATTCATATGTTTCACCTTCATGTTTTTAAAACTGTAAATCTACGTCAAGTTAAACTTTTAGATAGGTTAATTTATTTTAGACTAGTATAGTTAGGTTCATTGCTGAGCCAAATGTATGTTTTGAAATCAAATCTTAATTTACTATTTTTGTATGCATCGTGTATATGTATATGTGTAATGTTTTAAATTAATTGTGTCATTGGAGTAATACATTATATTATGATAATACTCTTACTTTTTAATGTTGCATGTTTATTTTTATATCTATAATTTTAAATTTTGGATATTTATGGGGTTAAACATGGAATTTTATATGGTATTGAATCTATTACTAACTAGTGTCTGTAAAGGAGAAAATCTAATACATTACTTTAATTTATTTCCTTTTTAGTTCTGATTTGATTGGAATCTAATATATTATAAAAACTTATTTCCATCTTCACTTCCAATCATGCATTCTCTTGCCTTAAAATACTACTTTTATTGCATAGATTTTTCTCATAATTTTATAGATGCATGTATAATAAAAAATAAAAGTGGTGACAAAATATCATATATATATATATGTATGTATGTATGTATGTATGTCTAAACTATAAATATACTGTACTACCAATATGTGTATACAAACTATATATATAGTGTAGTATGTCCAAACATATGTATATGCTTATGTGTTTATATTCTTGATATGCTTGTGAATCAATTACATGTATATGTAAGTATTATATATATATATATATATATATATATAGTTAGACACATTTTTATATTACACCAAGTCATGTTGTTATATGTAACGACCCAGAATTTTTATTAATTAAAATTTGGATATTTAATTAATTTTAAATATTAATAAGTGAATTTATAAGTCGAATAAATTTTATTTTGAATTATTGGATTTAATTGGATAATTTAAATCGATAATTTAATATGTTAAATTATGGAAATAATTGAAAATTGAGTTAAATATGATTGAAAATGATTTGTAAAATTTTATTTTATCATATGAAAGTTAGAACGATATTTTAGAACTTTTAAAATCGAATTAAAAGTTAATTTGTGAAAATTGAATATTTTAATATTTAATAATCGACTGTAAAATAGTCAAATTTTGAACAGTCTCAGAATTGAACGAAACCAGTTCCATTGGATCCGTAATAGTTATTTATTACCGGATTTCAAATTTCGTGTCAATCGGAGTTACCGTTTGAGCGTGGCAGCTCGAAACGCATCGATTTATTTTTAATTTAAATTTGGCGAGTTAAAATAGCCATTTTTCAAAAAGTCTCGGATTTCGACGAAACTAGTTTCATCGGATCCGTAATGTGATATTATTGTAAGGTTTCAAATTTCGTGTCAATTGGATTTACCGTTTGTCCGGTACAAATTAAAACGCCTAGAAATCGATTTAAATCGGTTTAATTTAAATTGAACGTTTATAGCCATAACTCGCACATACTTCCGAATTAGCTTCCAAAACCTGTTCCATTGTGTCCGGAACGCGGGATAAACCCTAGGTACGTTAGTTTCGGCGCCTAAATCGGAGTTCGGAATTTCCGGATGAATAGTGTCGTTCAAAACTCTATAAATAGACCACCACCATCACAAAATAAAAAAAAAAAAAATCTAAACCCTAAAAAAACTGCAGCCGGCCCTAAAGCATGAACGGCCAGAAAATCATCCTCTTTCCCCTCTCAATCTCTCTCAATCTACAAAGATTTAGCCAAGGTGTTCAACACGAAAGTCGTAGAGCTCGACGAGAGCTTCGATTCCATACGGTGATGATCGGAAATGGTGCAACGTAGGAGGAGCTATGGTGGGCCGTTTGCTTCATCTCATGCACGCAATTCGAGGCATATATGGTGACCAAACTCCAAGGTGTTGAGGCCGAGCATGGTGGTGGAGTAGGGCTACGCAATGGAGCTTCCTGATCGAATTCAAGTCGAGTGATTTTGGTGCAAAATTAAACCCTAATCTATAATGATGGGTTTTGTGTGTGCGTGTTTGGGTCTGGAGATGGAACGTGAGGAAGATGATAGAAGGGGACGGCCTGATGTAGTTGGGGTTGTGATGGAGGGCCATGATTTAAAGAGAGGTTTAAAAATTTTAATTATGTTGTAAATAGTTTATATAAATCGTGTACAAACTTCATAAATTCATAACTTTTTCATACGAGGTCGAAAATGCGCGAAACCAGTTGCGTTGGAATCGTATCGACGAGCACTACGCGATGGAGTTGGTTTGGAGTCGTTTGGAGTTAGTGAGAATTTTGGGTAAAATTAAACGTCCGTTTAATTTTATTCGAAATAAATCGCTAAAACGGAAATAAAATCAAGGTGAGAACTTCTCACTCAATCGAATCAGTTTCGATTTTATTTTAAATAGTTAGATTTAAAATATTTGAATGCATGTTTGAATGTTGATTGATATCTATTGATTGTTAAAATAGACATTATGCGCCGTTAGTAAGCAGATGTTATTTATTAAAAACATATACCGCGAATATTTCCTAAACAGTGAAATTGGTATTATATATATAATATCAATATATATATATTGGCATATGTATATATTGGAGTTATTGATTTCCCGCATTTTTTGTTTAGCGGATGAGACCCTATTGCGCCGTTATTAAGCGGATAATATTTAATAAGAACATGTACCGCGATAATTTCGTACTGGAGCGAAATTGGTATTGTGCTAATGTTTGTGGATGCAGGAAAACAGGTTGGAGGGATCCAACTGGATTCCTCAACAGTATTTATTTGATTATGGATATTTTGATATTCATTGATTTTCATATCGATATATGATATCGTTGTTGTCGTGATTGACTATTTGGTGTGTAGCAGCATTGGACCAGATTTTGGGATTTTAAAATGATTTATAAAGTGATTTTTGAAAATATACTTTATGTTTGGAATTGATCCATATTAAATAAATAAACGTTATAATTTTTAAAGTTATAAAAATTATGATTTTTGAGAAATATAGTTAAAAACTGATTTTTGAGAATATGATGCTATTGAGTTTATAAAATAGTTTAATCGAGATATTTTAGAATTTATTGTGAAAAGTTTAAATATAGAATTTATGAAATTTAATTATTTTATGAATCATAATGGTGAAATAATAAAGGAGATTAAAGAAGTTTTAAAGAATAATATAAATTGATTTATATTAAGAGATTTATAAATGGATATTTATAAATTGAAATGTTGACATTATAAAACGAGTTTTTATAAGTGTTTGAATGAAGTGAAAATAAATTTTGTAAATGAATGGAATTCATAAAATTATAAATGGTGAAGTTATAAATGAAATTTATAAATAGTAAGATTTATAAATTTTGTGAAATTATTAAAGAATATATTTAGATGAATAATTGAATCTTATAAGTTATAAGATTTATAATTATGAAGTTCAAAGGAACGATTTTGCAAACGAATAAATTATAAGTATTTCACTTATGATATGAATTTTTGTTTATAATTGAGTTATAAACTGGAATAGGTTAATAAAAGAATTTATAAAAGAAAGTTGTTATAAAATAAATAGAAATGGAGTTTATAAACGTTGTTTTATAAATTCGCAAATAACTTATTTTGATAAGTAAATTGTTATAATTTATTTATGGAGTTATAGTCACGTTTTTGGACTGTGAATAATCCTTTGAAATAAATTGAATAAAAAGGATGAAAATTGTTAACGTAGTTTATTCACGTTTTTGAATAGTGAATAATATGTTGAAGAAATTGTTTGAATGTGATGTTTTAAACAGAATTAAAACGATCTAACGATGTTTTAAAATATGTTGAGATTCGAAACCATAGATTTCAACATTTATTGTTGAAATAGACGTTTTCGAGAAATAAAAGGAAATGGTGGACTATAACACTGTTGTTATAGTAAATGATTTCCGAAAGGAAATGTTTTGTATAGTATTGGGATTTATATATCTATTTTAATTTCAAATCCCTATACTAGTGATTTTGGGACGTCGTAACGATGTTTTACGCAACATTCGTTTTGGCCCAAATAAATATGTTTAAGAGAATGATTTCCTTAAAGAATGAAATATATACTAAATTTCGATTTAAGTATACTGAATATTTTCTAAGTGTTGAAAATAAATAAAATTTGTGAATTACTTATGAATAAATAAGTATGGAAATGTTTTTCCAATGTGAAATGAAACGTTTTGAGAATTTATCTTTTTAAAGATAAATTGAAATGAATAATTGAAATCGAATATTCATAGATATTTTGGATTATAAATTCGCTAAAGAACTTATGAATGAAAAGGAGAATTTGTTAAAAAAATAAATGTTGATTTATTTTTGAAGTATTGAAATTTAATATCTAGTGAAGATATTTTGGAAAATAAATAATTTGGAAAATTATTTGGAATCTAGTGATGTGTGCATATCAATTGATAGTTCAATAACCGACTATCAATATTTCCCTTTGAATGGGTATTTGATGTGATTTGATTGAATTTGAATGCCACACTTATTTTTGAATAAGCGCTCACTATTCGGGTTAACCGGGAAAGGACCATGGGGTCGTATAACCCATTCCGAATATGTGATACGTCGTTGTAAATTGCATTTGAAGATCGGTGTTGAAGACCGAGTATTTGTGAAAGCGATAGGATGACCTATCGATTGTCTCTGCACTGGGTAGCTCCTGGTATAGAGATCTCCTAAGTGATGGGAAATTCGATCGGGATTGTGAATACCCGGATTGCAAGGGCTTCGTAAGAAGTGCCTTCGGTTTTGTTCGAGCCCGGAACAGACTTGTATGGATTGTATGTCTGACATTACAAGTTGAGATATAAAGCAGATTTCTTTCAAATATATTTCTATTGGTGGCGGAGAATTTATTCTTTTAGCTTAACACCCTTCTCTGAGACGTACGAGCTCAGAGGTTATATAGTTGAAGTTATCAGCGATATATTCCCAATTTGGTAATGTGACATGCTGAGTGCTGCTGTAAATGATCATTGTGTTGATTATTTGTGATAGGATCGTTTATTTGATCGTCTATCTTTGTGATCATCTCTATGATCATTTGTTGACCCAAAGCATGGCTTTTGTATAAAGTATGTTTTTGTGGACGTGAATTCGTCGAGCCTCACACCCCGTGAATGGTCAAAACAGGAAAGAAACAGCAAGGTTATGAGGGGTAGCGCCCTTTAGGATGTGTCCATTTCCTTCTGGAAAAGGGTGGTATCATGGTATGGAGCCCAGATACTTACTCATGTTGAGAACACTTTGTTATGATTGTGTGAATTGATTACGAGCGCTCGGTGAAAAGGTCCCAAAGGACCGGGGGATGGCATATTCGGTCAGTTGTTACTCAGTTAGGGGTAACCCGGCCTTGTGTTGGTAGAGATCCGGTTTGGTTCTCGGGGATGTTCATCCAGAGGCATTCTCATGTGGCAATGGGAAGTTCCTTGGCCTGATCATTCGTTGGAAATCCAAAGAAACAATACGTGACTTGTACGGTATTAGTTGTAGAACCTATCATTCACTTATGGTGTCGCAACACTGTTTGGATGGTAGCTATGGTAGGCATACGATAATGATCGTATGTTGGCTAAGATTTATATTCTACTTTCGAAATGAATTTTTCCTACACTATACACTAGTAATAATATCAAATATTATTTTAAATGCGTATCAAGCATCTTTGACTATCATAAGGAGAAATCTCCTCCGATTCTGCGTTTGCATTGTGTGTGTGTGCGGGAGGCCTTATGGTAGTCTCATTTTTAAAAGCATTGCGAATTGAATTTAAAAATATCTCTCTATTTTAATTTTAAAGATAAATAAACTGTTTTGAGTTTTCACACCAGTCACATGACTGACTTGGAGTTTATTGTTTTCCTTCCTAAACTATGGGTGCCCACCAATTTCCACACGGGTAGTCAAGAGTTAGGTTTATCAGGATATTCTGGATATTCAGGAGTTGCTGGAGGCAAGCTGGATGGCATGACGTATTACTAGTTTATATAGTATTTCTTTTTCCGCTGTTTGTTGATGTATGATGTTGTACACTCTGATGATATGATGTAATGTAATGTATAAAATGTAATAACTGATAGTTCTTTGTTTAATGATTATTCATTTATTATTATATGTTGTTCCGCTGCGATTGTGAGATTCTGATGTTGTTCTGATGTTTCCTTTCTTTCCCGTTCTATTTTAAAATTTTCTGTTTTCTTCTCTATCTTTTCTCTCTATTTCCTCTCTTCTTTCTTTTTTTTTTCTTTTTTTCTTCTTTTCTTTTTCTTAAACCCATAACATTTCGGTTTTTCGGCAACGAAAATCCCCGAAGCGTTACATTTGGTATCAGAGCATATGGTTAAGCGACAACCATGGTTCTGTTGGGTATTACTCATTAGAGATAGAGTCAGTAGTGCTCTAGAATGAGTTTAAGTGTAATAATAGCTACGAGTGCGTATTTGTTAGTGAATATAAAATTGTTTTATATTGTGATGATTGGTTTATTGAGTGGCATATGAACCTTCGTCAGCACGGTCTGGACAACTATGCCGAAGGGGTTTATAAACACTTGAATAGAACAATTCGACATAATATTGTTTTGAAATTGGGTAAATGAAATAATTTTACCTTGATTATATTTTATATATAAAGGAATAATTTTTCAGAATTATTAAAGTGTATATAAGTTGATTGTTAGGTTGTTTGAATAATCTAAATAAAGAAATAATTGTATAAGTATAAAGAATTATAAGAATTGAATTATAATTAAAGTGATTTACAATTGTGAAATAAACTTATATATATATATATATATATATATATATATAAGAAGTGAAATTATTTGAATATATTTATGAATATGAGTTGTAAATGAAAGTGAATTCAAAGATAAATGAAATTCAACTTTTGAAATTGAATTGAATTAATGAAAGTGAATTAACGAAATTGGAAGCTATAAAATTGAATTCAAATTAGAAGTAAATAAATTTGAATAGAAGTGAATTTGATTTGGTAGTGAACCAACTTGAATATGAATTAGTAAGTGATAACTAATTGAATTGAGAATGAATGTTGATAAAAATCCAATGTAAACGAATCAAATGTGATTAAATTTGAAAACCAATTCATTGAATATTAATGAGAATATGAATGAGTATTTAGTTGGTTGATGTTTGCATTTGTTGTTTTACTACATTTGCTATGTTGGCATATATAGTTATGTTGCTATATGTTGTATATTGAGATTATTGTCTATATGCATGGTTCTCATATTGTTTGTTGAGTGATTAGTAGGTGCGGATCGCGTTTGCTTCGCATTTGGAGCTCGCTTTCGCGCTATATTAGCCGTATATGCTCGCTAATAAAATATAAGCTACATATCTCGGATTAAATATCGTACTTTTACACTTTTTTCCCTTCGGGATGCCTCATTACTTGATGAGATGTATATTTGTGATATATATACTGTCATTTTTTTTTCGGATCGAGCCGCGCAAAGGAGACTATGGCGAATTTTTCCGAAAATTTAAGGCGTTAGAAAAAATTTGAGAAAATGGGAAATTTTTGAAAACTTTAACTTTGATTTTGAAATTGAAAGTTAAACAATAGTAGTTGTTTTTGAAAAGATAACTAAGTATGATTTTGAAAACTTAGTAAGTATTATAAGAAGTTTAACTATGAATTTTGGGAAAATTAATAGAATTCTATAACTTTTCTTACTTGTTAATTTCGAGGACGAAATTCTTTTAAGTGGGGAAGATTGTAACGACCCAGAATTTTTATTAATTAAAATTTGGATATTTAATTAATTTTAAATATTAATAAGTGAATTTATAAGTCGAATAAATTTTATTTTGAATTATTGGATTTAATTGGATAATTTAAATCGATAATTTAATATGTTAAATTATGGAAATAATTGAAAATTGAGTTAAATATGATTGAAAATGATTTGTAAAATTTTATTTTATCATATGGAAGTTAGAACGATATTTTAGAACTTTTAAAATCGAATTAAAAGTTAATTTGTGAAAATTGAATATTTTAATATTTAATAATCGACTGTAAAATAGTCAAATTTTGAACAGTCTCAGAATTGAACGAAACCAGTTCCATTGGATCCGTAATAGTTAGTTATTACCGGATTTCAAATTTCGTGTCAATCGGAGTTACCGTTTGAGCGTGGCAGCTCGAAACGCATCGATTTATTTTTAATTTAAATTTGGCGAGTTAAAATAGCCATTTTTCAAAAAGTCTCGGATTTCAACGAAACCAGTTTCATCGGATCCGTAATATGATATTATTGTAAGGTTTCAAATTTCGTGTCAATTGGATTTACCGTTTGTCCGGTACAAATTAAAACGCCTAGAAATCGATTTAAATCGGTTTAATTTAAATTGAACGTTTATAGCCATAACTCGCATATACTTCCGAATTAGCTTCCGAAACATGTTCCATTGTGTCCGGAACGCGGGATAAACCCTAGGTACGTCAGTTTCGGCGCCTAAATCGGAGTTCGGAATTTCCGGATGAATAGTGTCGTTCAAAACTCTATAAATAGACCACCACCATCACAAAATAAAAAAAAAAAGAAATCTAAACCCTAAAAAACTGCAGCCGGCCCTAAAGCATGAACGGCCAGAAAATCATCCTCTTTCCCCTCTCAATCTACAAAGATTTAGCCAAGGTGTTCAACACGAAAGTCGTAGAGCTCGACGAGAGCTTCGATTCCATACGGTGATGATCGGAAATGGTGCAACGTAGGAGGAGCTATGGTGGGCCGTTTGCTTCAGCTCATGCATGCAATTCGAGGCATATATGGTGACCGAACTCCAAGGTGTTGAGGCCGAGCATGGTGGTGGAGTAGGGCTACGCAATGGAGCTTCCTGATCGAATTCAAGTCGAGTGATTTTGGTGCAAAATTAAACCCTAATCTATAATGATGGGTTTTGTGTGTGCGTGTTTGGGTCTGGAGATGGAACGTGAGGAAGATGATAGAAGGGGACGGCCTGATGTAGTTGGGGTTGTGATGGAGGGCCATGATTTAAAGAGAGGTTTAAAATTTTTAATTATGTTGTAAATAGTTTATATAAATCGTGTACAAACTTCATAAATTCATAACTTTTTCATACGAGGTCGAAAATGCGCGAAACCAGTTGCGTTGGAATCGTATCGACGAGCACTACGCGATGGAGTTGGTTTGGAGTCGTTTGGAGTTAGTGAGAATTTTGGGTAAAATTAAACGTCCGTTTAATTTTATTCGAAATAAATCGCTAAAACGGAAATAAAATCAAGGTGAGAACTTCTCACTCAATCGAATCAGTTTCGATTTTATTTTAAATAGTTAGATTTAAAATATTTGAATGCATGTTTGAATGTTGATTGATATCTATTGATTGTTAAAATAGACATTATGCGCCGTTAGTAAGCGGATGTTATTTATTAAAAACATATACCGCGAATATTTCCTAAACAGTGAAATTGGTATTATATATATAATATCAATATATATATATATTGGTATATGTATATATTGGAGTTATTGATTTCCCGCATTTTTTGTTTAGCGGATGAGACCCTATTGCGCCGTTATTAAGCGGATAATATTTAATAAGAACATGTACCACGATAATTTCGTACTGGAGCGAAATTGGTATTGTGCTAATGTTTGTGGATGCAGGAAAACAGGTTGGAGGGATCCAACTGGATTCCTCAACAGTATTTATTTGATTATGGATATTTTGATATTCATTGATTTTCATATCGATATATGATATCGTTGTTGTCGTGATTGACTATTTGGTGTGTAGCATCATTGGACCAGATTTTGGGATTTTAAAATGATTTATAAAGTGATTTTTGAAAATATACTTTATGTTTGGAATTGATCCATATTAAATAAATAAACGTTATAATTTTTAAAGTTATAAAAATTATGATTTTTGAGAAATATAGTTAAAAACTGATTTTTGAGAATATGATGCTATTGAGTTTATAAAATAGTTTAATCGAGATATTTTAGAATTTATTGTGAAAAGTTTAAATATAGAATTTATGAAATTTAATTATTTTATGAATCATAATGGTGAAATAATAAAGGAGATTAAAGACGTTTTAAAGAATAATATAAATTGATTTATATTAAGAGATTTATAAATGGATATTTATAAATTGAAATGTTAACATTATAAAACGAGTTTTTATAAGTGTTTGAATGAAGTGAAAATAAATTTTGTAAATGAATGGAATTCATAAAATTATAAATGGTGAAGTTATAAATGAAATTTATAAATAGTAAGATTTATAAATTTTGTGAAATTATTAAAGAATATATTTAGATGAATAATTGAATCTTATAAGTTATAAGATTTATAATTATGAAGTTCAAAGGAACGATTTTGCAAACGAATAAATTATAAGTATTTCACTTATGATATGAATTTTTGTTTATAATTGAGTTATAAACTGGAATAGGTTAATAAAAGAATTTATAAAAGAAAGTTGTTATAAAATAAATAGAAATGGAGTTTATAAACGTTGTTTTATAAATTCGCAAACAACTTATTTTGATAAGTAAATTGTTATAATTTATTTATGGAGTTATAGTCACGTTTTTGGACTGTGAATAATCCTTTGAAATAAATTGAATAAAAAGGATGAAAATTGTTAACGTAGTTTATTCACGTTTTTGAATAGTGAATAATATGTTGAAGAAATTGTTTGAATGTGATGTTTTAAACAGAATTAAAACGATCTAACGATGTTTTAAAATATGTTGAGATTCGAAACCATAGATTTCAACATTTATTGTTGAAATAGACGTTTTCGAGAAATAAAAGGAAATGGTGGACTATAACACTGTTGTTATAGTAAATGATTTCCGAAAGGAAATGTTTTGTATAGTATTGGGATTTATATATCTATTTTAATTTCAAATCCCTATACTAGTGATTTTGGGACGTCGTAACGATGTTTTACGCAACATTCGTTTTGGCCCAAATAAATATGTTTAAGAGAATGATTTCCTTAAAGAATGAAATATATACTAAATTTCGATTTAAGTATATTGAATATTTTCTAAGTGTTGAAAATAAATAAAATTTGTGAATTACTTATGAATAAATAAGTATGGAAATGTTTTTCCAATGTGAAATGAAACGTTTTAAGAATTTATCTTTTTAAAGATAAATTGAAATGAATAATTGAAATCGAATATTCATAGATATTTTGGATTATAAATTCGCTAAAGAACTTATGAATGAAAAGGAGAATTTGTTAAAAAATAAATGTTGATTTATTTTTGAAGTATTGAAATTTAATATCTAGTGAAGATATTTTGGAAAATAAATAATTTGGAAAATTATTTGGAATCTGGTGATGTGTGCATATCAATTGATAGTTCAATAACCGACTATCAATATTTCCCTTTGAATGGGTATTTGATGTGATTTGATTGAATTTGAATGCCACACTTATTTTTGAATAAGCGCTCACTATTCGGGTTAACCGGGAAAGGACCATGGGGTCGTATAACCCATTCCGAATATGTGATACGTCGTTGTAAATTGCATTTGAAGATCGGTGTTGAAGACCGAGTATTTGTGAAAGCGATAGGATGACCTATCGATTGTCTCTGCACTGGGTAGCTCCTGGTATAGAGATCTCCTAAGTGATGGGAAATTCGATCGGGATTGTGAATACCCGGATTGCAAGGGCTTCGTAAGAAGTGCCTTCGGTTTTGTTTGAGCCCGGAACAGACTTGTATGGATTGTATGTCTGACATTACAAGTTGAGATATAAAGCAGATTTCTTTCAAATATATTTCTGTTGGTGGCGGAGAATTTATTCTTTTAGCTTAACACCCTTCTCTGAGACGTACGAGCTCAGAGGTTATATAGTTGAAGTTATCAGCGATATATTCCCAATTTGGTAATGTGACATGCTGAGTGTTGCTGTAAATGATCATTGTGTTGATTATTTGTGATAGGATCGTTTATTTGATCGTTTATCTTTGTGATCATCTCTATGATCATTTGTTGACCCAAAGCATGGCTTTTGTATAAAGTATGTTTTTGTGGACGTGAATTCGTCGAGCCTCACACCCCGTGAATGGTCAAAACAGGAAAGAAGCAGCAAGGTTATGAGGGGTAGCGCCCTTTAGGATGTGTCCATTTCCTTCTGGAAAAGGGTGGTATCATGGTATGGAGCCCAGATACTTACTCATGTTGAGAACACTTTGTTATGATTGTGTGAATTGATTATGAGCGCTCGGTGAAAAGGTCCCAAAGGACCGGGGGATGGCATATTCGGTCAGTTGTTACACAGTTAGGGGTAACCCGGCCTTGTGTTGGTAGAGATCCGGTTTGGTTCTCGGGGATGTCCATCCAGAGGCATTCTCATGTGGCAATGGGAAGTTCCTTGGCCTAATCATTCGTTGGAAATCCAAAGAAACAATACGTGACTTGTACGGTATTAGTTGTAGAACCTATCATTCACTTATGGTGTCGCAACACTGTTTGGATGGTAGCTATGGTAGGCATACGATAATGGTCGTATATTGGCTAAGATTTACATTCTACTTTCGAAATGAATTTTTCCTACACTATACACTAGTAATAATATCAAATATTATTTTAAATGCGTATCAAGCATCTTTGACTATCATAAGGAGAAATCTCCTCCGATTCTGCGTTTGCATTGTGTGTGTGTGCGGGAGGCCTTATGGTAGTCTCATTTTTAAAAGCATTGCGAATTGAATTTAAAAATATCTCTCTATTTTAATTTTAAAGATAAATAAACTGTTTTGAGTTCTCACACCAGTCACATGACTGACTTGGAGTTTATTGTTTTCCTTCCTAAACTCTGGGTGCCCACCAATTTCCGCACGGGTAGCCAAGAGTTAGGTTTATCAGGATATTCTGGATATTCAGGAGTTGCTGGAGGCAAGCTGGATGGCATGACGTATTACTAGTTTATATAGTATTTCTTTTTTCGCTGTTTGTTGATGTATGATGTTGTACACTCTGATGATATGATGTAATGTAATGTATAAAATGTAATAACTGATAGTTCTTTGTTTAAAGATTATTCATTTATTATTATATGTTGTTCCGCTGCGATTGTGAGATTCTGATGTTGTTCTGTTGTTTCCTTTCTTTCCCGTTCTATTTTAAAATTTTCTGTTTTCTTCTCTATCTTTTCTCTCTATTTCCTCTCTTCTTTTTTTTTTCTTTTTTTCTTCTTTTCTTTTTCTTAAACCCATAACATTTCGGTTTTTCGGCAACGAAAATCCCCGAAGCGTTACATTATATCATTAAAAGTATATATGATACATTCAAAAACTAAAATCTTAGTCGAACTAATTAATATAATTAATCAGCAAATATAAAATAAAGTAAAACAAAATATGATTTTATTTGATAACTAAATTGGATCTAGTGTCAATCATTAGACTTTGCAGGCCCACCATGATCCGAATAGGGGAATTTTTTTGAAAACAACCCATTTCACCCATTGCATAACAGACCAGATTCCTTCAATGATATTAGAACTCAAGTGGTCTATGTGGTTTAATTAGCCATTTTAGGACCAACTAATGAAACATACCTATATGATGGGTGCTAGAAAAGTAGCGTCTAGATTTGGGGTTAAATAATCTTGTATTCCTCCTTTGGAAACCGACCTTTCCCAATGGTTGGAGTAAGTCAAAAGGTTGGCCCAATTGTAAAGGCCTAAATTGATTTGGTGCTTGGGCCAATTTTCCAAATTCAGTTTAAACTTTAAAATATATTTTGAATTTAAAAGTTAAGTTTAAAATATAAAATAAAATTTTATAAACTTATAAAATATTTTTCAAAATGGTTTGAAAATAAATTTAATATTTTTGAAATTTATTTAATATTTAATTAATTAGATTACTTAAATAAATAATCAATTAAAGGTTATTTAGTTAAAATTATTGATATATGCATATATATTTATCTTAAATTATTTATGGTAAATTATAAACAAACTTTTTAAATGTATTAAAAATATTTAATTAAAAATGTTTTAGTTAAATGAATAATTTGTTTGATAAATGAATTAATTAAAAGTTAATTAATGTAAACATTGTTGGAATCTCGATTTTTATTATGAAAAGCTACATAAAATTTCTGTATATACTAACCATCTTTGCAGAAGATTTGTTGCAGATTCCTTTTCAGATGTTTAAAGCTAAGTATGGTGTGTCTAGAGTCTGTACTTTACTTAGAAATTTGTTAAAATCTCTCCTGAAACGATATATACATACATACATACACACACATTATATATATATATATATATATATATATATACACACACACACACACACGCACACACATATGCACAACATAATTTTTGAATTCAGACTTCTGAATACATTCGTTCAGATGTCTGAATGCTAAAACTTGAATATTGTTTCACAATATTCAGACGTCTGAATGAAACTTTTCAGACGTCTGAATTTAGTCAAAATTTTCCTAAAAGCATGCTGTTTGCATTTTAATCCAATTCAGAAGTCTGAATTATTTTATTCTGACGTCTGAATATTTCTAACTGCTATTTTCTTGAAAAGTCACTTCTCTTCACCGAAGAGAAACATTTTCAACATCAATGGTTGCACATATTCTTTTCAATATAACTTTTCATCTATAGTTGCAACTCTTTATACACTATAAATAGATTGCAGAATTCAACAAACAATTCACCGAATTTACTTTTAACATTCTTGAATTCTCATTTATTCTCAAGTTTTCAAATAGCACTCAAATTGCTTACATACTTTGATCATTGATCACTTTATCTTCCACAATTCTCAAAGCACATCATACTATATATCATAAAGGAGAAGATTGAAGGAAATTGTACTTAATTGACTCATCAATGTTATTTAAGAACACACTACAGTCAGATATATTTGTTATTTGTAAAGAATTCATATTCGATTGCTCAGGCAGTTGAAGTCCTATTTGGTTTCTTAGACGGTTGAAGTCCTGTTCGGTTGCTCAGGCGGTGTATACATGTTCCTCCGGGTTAAGTGAGGATTGTGTTAGTGAAATTCCAGAAGGATTCTAGACCTGGACATAGGACGGTGCTCCGATACCAAATGAAAAAAAGCTAAGATATAGGATTGAGTAATATGGATAAACTACTTGTGCGGAATAAATAAATAAACAGTAAATGCAGTAGAGTCTTCCAGCACCGTACTCAGGATCTCATACTCGGTAGTCTACTATTCTACTACTTTGCTACTTTATCTTTTTATGAAACCTTGGTTTGTTTTAATATTTCTATTTACCTTTCATTTCATCCTCTTTTTTCTATGGTTATTATAATCCTAACCATAGAAACTTTTTCTATTTTTATTATGACTCTAACTATATATTCTCTGCCATTCCTTTTTCTTATTGCACCAGAATTCATATAAATTTCTTTAGTTCCAATTTTTTTTCGAAATGTCAACTCAATACAACTCCAAATCATCCGATCTTTCTTATATTTCTCCTTCCTCGAGATCGGTAAATTTGCTAACTCCAACACCAATTTTCGAACTGGTTCCGATTGTTCCACCTTCAACTCATACTGGATATACTCCACCTACTAAAAGAACAAAACAGTCTCTCTTTTTTGGATCACCATCTACAAAAGAGAAAATAGATGATATTCATCACTAGCAGAGAGAAACATTAGAATTACAGCGCGAGTTATAATATGAACAAAAAGTTAATGCTAAATGGTTGAGCTTTTTGGAACAAGTCGCATTAAAATTCTATGGTTCTTCCTCCAAAGACACAGTTCATCAACCGTCTACTGTTCATTCTCCAAATTGTCACAATCCTTGGGAACCATCACCACGTCCAACGACACCACAAAATTTTTGAGAACGTGGCAACAGATGGTCTCCACTTCGACCATTTGTAGAGAACACTAAAATTGAAGAAGATTCATATCCTACTCCAAGCACTTCTTCAAAATCTCTTTAATTTTTTTGTTGTTGTGTATATACTATTGTTCATTTGTTATTTCTTTCTGTTTGTTCTATACTTGTATTAGTCAAAATATTTGATTATATATATTGTTTTCTATATTCAATAAAGCTGATATGAGCCTTTGAGCAAATTCAGACGGCCGTTTTATTTAAAACAGACATCTGAATATTCAAGGTAGAAAAATTTACCCCAGATTCAGATGTCTGAATCGTACAAAACAGACGTCTGAATTAGGTCAAATTTGAACTATTTCTTTGCGTGTTGCAACTCAGACCAATTCAGACATCTGAATCAAATAATTGAAACGGCTGAATTTTCTCTGAGCCACTTTTTCACCTTGCTCTTTTACTTTCTTTCCACTAATACCCTTGCTTTTTAACCTACTAATATATTACCTTTTTCACTTCATTCCCAATTATTTCAGAACCCTACCCCCCATTTTCAACTCTTCCAAAGTTTTTTACCTCTCCTCTAACTCTCTAATGGCACCAAGATCAAAACGTACTATAGAATCAACTTCCGGACCATCCGAAGTTCAAATTCGGCAATGGCTATGGAATGATGTTGCCGTCTCCCGGTATAATTCTATGAAGAATTCCAACATCTTCGAAGGAGCATTCATGAAATTCTCGGATTTTGCAGCTTATCGTATTAGAGAGTTGGCGGAACAATTCCACTTCGATGGCTTAATTGGGTATGCTCCTAACAATGTTAAGATTAATCATCTTATGATCAAACTTTTTCTTATAAATTTAAAATTGGATCATCATAATCCCCAAAACCGTCAAGATTGTGTTTGGTCAATAACTTGTGGCATAAAAATCTTCTTACCTTTACAAAGACTAGGTCATATTTTAAATTGTCCTTATCAAGGAATTAATATTAATGAGATTGAAGTTGATGTGGATCATCGAGACGAAGTTTCACATCGTTTCTTGTCCGATCAACTTATAAATTTGGACAATTTAAAATCTACCTTCTTAAGGCCACAAGCTAGACTCATTCACCGTGCACTTATTCATTCTTTACAACCAAGGACAGAGAATTATGAAAAAGTTTATAAAGAAAATTTCCAAGCTCTTTATTCTATCTACTCCAACCAACAAGTGAATTGGGGAAAAATTATTTTGGATTAATTTCAAGACATCACAATCCAGAGAAAATATAGAACCATTCATTATGGTGCTTATATTATGCGCATATGTGAGATATGCGGATTGCAGATCTTAAGGCTAGAATTAACACTAGAGGAGGGTGAATAGTGTTTTAAGTAATTACTAAATCTTTTTGAGCTTATATTAATTTGAACACAAATGTATGCAATATTCAGACACAGATATGATCACAGAATCAAACACAGACGCAGAAATAAAGTAAAAGCAATAAAGGAAAGAACACACTGGATTTTATACTGGTTCGGAGTTACCCTACATCCAGTCCTGCACACAAGTGCGGATTTCCTTTCAAAATCAATTCTTACAATTGCACCCTCGATTTCAAGACCCTTGATTTTACGAGCAACAACTTCACCCAATTGATTTCATAGACTACAATCACACCTTTTCTCGCTTGATTGATTCCACAGGCTGCAATCACACTTTTTCCCACTCAATTAATTTCAAAGAAGCCTATAACTCTAAATAACACTGGGATCTTGTTGAGATAGTGATAGAGAATCAAACCAGAAATGATCTAGTCAGATTCAATGGTGATTTCGGCAGAGTAATGGAAAAAATATATATAAAGAAATGTGCAAGAAGAAAAGGAGTGAAATCAGAGAATATATATATATATATGTATATATATATATATAAACTCGTTTAAAACAGCCCCTATTTGTAGTAGAACAACAGCCATGTCCATTCGTGAAAGGATATGATGAATAGACACTTCCTTTGAAATTCAAAATTTTGAATTAAACTGCCACCTTGTCGACAAGGGTCCCTAGGGGTTGTCGACAGGCCTAAGTGATTTTTGGTAATTTGTTTTTCTTTGAAAATAACTTCTATCTTGTATTAAAACTATTTTAAAATTTATAAATATACTTAACTATAGTTAAAATACATAAATAAGTATAGAGAATAATATATAAAAAAATTTACTATAATTTTTTATTTAAATCTAAATATAAATATTAAAAGTTAAATATATTATAATTAAAAGATAATTTAAAACCAAGGATAATTTAATTTTGAAGATAAAGATAATTTTGAGGCTAAAAGTATTTTAAAACCAAGATAGATGTTTTATGATCTTTTTAAAAGGAAGATTTTGAAATCATTTTGAAAACAAGATATAATTTTATAAAACATTTGAATAAAAGTTAGTGGATACAAAACAATGTTCCACTAGATTTTTCGTATGTTCCATCCTACTTAGGGTTCCATCCTTTTAACGGGCTCGAAGTGGATTCCATTCCACGAATAAAATGGATTTTAAGAGGCCAGTGCTTTTCTAGGAGATTTGACAAAATTCCTAATTAAATTATTGAAATCTTGAACTCTTGATAATCTTGATACTCATGAGTCTTTAGTCTTGATATCTTTAGTCTTGAATCTCTATACTGTACAGTCTTCATTCTTGGTACCTGCATGGTTAAATCCTGCATATACATATATATCTAAACTATAATGCTAGTATTTATATATTTTATAATCTTATTCCAAGGTTGTTGTCATCAAAACCAACTTCTCGGGGACTAAAAATCTCCCCCTTTTTGATGATGACAACCTTTGTTTATAAAATATTACTTCTATCCTAATAACTCCCCCTAAAACTAATAACCCCCCTTAATCTATGCCTAACTAACCTATTTTATACTTCTACCCCTTTGTCATCGACAAAAACTAACTCCAAACTATATAACTCCCCCTAAAACTAATACTATATGACTTGTGATTATAATGATAGTGTTATCATAAATAATCAACACTTAATTCTAAAACTAAAACTTAGTCCTTAATAACTAACTATCCTAACTAAGAATCCATATATGATAATACTTATAATAGTGATAATGTGAGAATTCAAATATAAGAACACAAATCATTTATTAATTATATATTGTTATATTTAAATTTGTGTAGAAGATGAAAGTAAGATCATATAACAATAAGAAAGAGAGAAAAGAAACTAACGTGTGCTTGAAAATGGGAGATTTATGAACCGAACAATTTGGGTAGTGGAAACAGAAATTTCCACGTTGTTCGACTAGATTCCATCCTTGTCAAAGCACACTTAGCCAAGCAAACGATTTTGTCATCATCTTCAGCGTGCTCGTCTTCCATGAGGGCTTCTTCTTCTTCTTCCTCCTAGCTATCCTCTTGCACTTGATCTCCTGAAGGTTTTTTGTCAATCAAGATGGGATTGGCGTGATTTTCCATTAGAAACTTTTGTAAGTTTCTAAGGATTTTGCCTTGCCGTTCTTATTCTTTGGCCATTCTGAGTTGCACTACTTGAATTTCGGTCATTTGTTGCAGTGCATCCTTCAAGGAATCCTCCATTTTCATCACTCATGCAAGCATAGTTCGTTGAAATGGTCCAGTACAAGGAGAAGGAAACGAAAAGGTTGAATTTTTATTTAATTTGGAGGAGGAGGCCATTGTTTAATTGTTTTCAGAAGATAGATCAGAGAAAGGACAGAAAGAATAAACAAAATTTCGAAATAAGAAGAATCTATAACCATTTATTTGAATTTTGGTGGGAAAATTTCAAAAAGAAAAAAATCGTTATATGTAGACAGGGGTATGGGAGGGTTGTCGACATGGTACCTATATTTTTTACTATTTGATTTATTTTAATTTTTAATTATACTTTGTTATTTATATTTTATATTTCAGTTATTGAACATATACCTAATCCTCTTCTTAATTTAGTAAATATAGATTCATTTAAGGGTTTTGTTAAGATATCAGCAATTTGGTTCTCAGAATTGATATAATCGAGAGTAATTACTTCCTTACTTATATTATCTCTAAGAAAATGATGTCTTATATCAATATGTTTAGTTCGAGCATGATGAGTAGGATTTTTGGATAAATTTATTGTACTAGTATTATCACAATAAATTGGTGATTTTGAGATATTTAAATCAAAATCTTTTAAAGTTTGTTGCATATATATTACTTGAGAACAAGCCAAAGCAGCAGAAATATACTTTGCTTCGGTTATTGATAAAAACCGTGTTTTGCTTTTTACTAAACCAGGAAATCAGAGAATGCCCCAAAAAGTGACAAGTTCCGCTTGTACTTTTTTGATCTGATTTACAACCAGCATAATCAGTATTACAGTAAGATATTAATTCAAAAGAATTATTTTTAGGATAAAATAAGCCATAATCAAGGGTGTGTTTAAAATATCTTATGATAAATTTTACAGCTTTTAAGTGGGTCTCTTTAGGTTGGGATTGATATCTTGCACAGAGACAAACACTATGCATGATATCAGCTCTACTAGTAGTGATATAGAGTAGTGATCCAATCATTCCTCTATATAATTTTTCATCTACATCTTTCGAGTGGCCATCTTTACTTAGGTACTCATTGGTTTCCATGGGAGTGGATTTTCCACTTGCAGTAGTCAAATCAAATTTACTAACTAGGTCTTTAGCATATTTTTCTTGACTTATGAAGATACCATTATCTAATTGTTTAATTTGCAATCCTAGAAAGAAGTTTAATTCACCCATATGACTCATCTCAAACTCTTTTGTCATTATTTCAGGAAATTCTTTATTCATTTCAAAATTAGTTGATCCGAAAAAGATATCATCTAATAAACTTGTACTAGTTGAATATCATTTTTATTTCTTTTAATAAAAAGAGTATTATCTACTTTACCAATTTCAAAGTTTGATTGTAATAAGTAAGATCTTAGTCTATCATATCAGGCTCTAGGAGCATGTTTTAGACCGTATAGAGCTTCCTTAAGTTTGTAAACATGATTTGGTAATTTTTCATTTTCAAAAAGTGATGGTTGTTCAACATATACTTCATCTTTACAAATCCATTTAAAAAGGCACTTTTAACATCCATTTGAAATAATTTGAAATTATTATGATTTGCGAAAGCAAGTAGAATCCTAATGGCTTCTAATCTTGCTACTGAAGCAAAGGTTTCATCAAAATCTATTCCTTCTTCTTGACAATAACCTTGAGCGACTAACCGGGCTTTATATCTAACACCTCTCCTTGTTCATTCATTTTATTTTTATAAACCTATTTAGTTCCAATTATAGTTTAATTTTTAGGTCTAGGAACAAGTTGCCAAACATCATTTCTAGTAAATTGATTTAGTTCTTTTTGCATAGCCAAAATCCATGAATCATCAGTTGATGCTTCTTTTTGATTTTTTGGTTCAATAGTTGATATAAAGGCTACATTGTTCATTTTACTTAGTTGATTTCTAGTTTTAACAACAGATTGCATATCTCCAAGTATATTTTCCATAGGATGATCTTTTAAAAGTTTAATCTTTTTGTTAAGATGATTAATTTCATTATTAGTTTCAGTTGACTCTTGATTTTGAGTGATTAAATCCTCTTCATCATTTGTATCTTCCAAAGTTTTGAGACTTTCATCGAATGAAACACACATTGTTTCTTCGATGGTGTTAGTTCTTAAATTAAACACTCTATATGCTTTACTTCTATTTGAATATCCGATAAAGATACCTTTGTTGGATTTAGGATCAAATTTATCTAAGTTATCTTTTGTATTTAAAATAAAATATTTACTTCCAAAAATTCTAAAATAAGATACCTTAGGTTTCTTTGTGTGAAGAAGTTCATAAGATGTCTTATCAGTTAAAGGTCTAGTTAAAATTCTATTTAAAATATAATAGGTGGTAGCAACTGCTTCTGCCCAAAAATATTTTGGTAATTTACTATCTGAAAGCATAGTTCTCGCACACTCTTGAATCATCCTATTTTTACGTTCTACTACTCCATTTTGTTGTAGAGTTTTTGGAAATGAAAAATTGTGAGTTATTCCATTTTTATTGCAGAATTTCTCAAACTTTTCATTTTCAAATTCACCACCGTGATCACTACGGATGGTTATAATTTTTACAGAAAGTTGATATTGAATTCTTTTTGTAAACTTTTTAAAACATTCGAAAGTATCACTTTTATGTTTCAAAAATAATGTCCATGTAATAATCATCTACAATTACAAAAACATATTTACTGTGATTTATTGACAGAATTTGAGATGGAACAAATACATCAAAATGAAGTAATTCAAGAGGTTTTGAAGTTGAAATCATATCTTTTAATTTAAAAGAACTTTTTCTAAGTTTTCTAATTGACACGCATCACATAAACTATCTACTTTAAAATTCATTTTAGGGAGACCTCTTACTGGATCATGTTTTGACAATCTAGATAAGAGTTTGAAATTCAAATGCCCAAATCTCTTATGCCAAATCCAAGGGTCACTTGTATTTTCCAAAAGACACAGGTTATCATTTGAAACTTTCATGATAATAATATAAATATTCTTCTTCCTAACTCCGTCAAATATTATGGTTGAATTATCATCTTCAATGTGACACTTATCTTTTCCAAATTTAATTTTATATCCTTTATCGCAAAGTTGATTAATACTTAGGAGATTATGTTTCAGATTCTTAACTAGCAAAACATCAGTAATAATAGGAGTTTCAGAGTTACCGACTTTGCTGATGCCAATCACATATCCTTTTGAGTTGTCTCCAAAGTTAACCAGTCCTCCGTCTTTGTATATTATATCATTCAACATATCCGGATTACCAGTCATGTGTCTAGAGCATCCACTATCGAGCATCCATTTATTCTTTTTGATATGCACAATTTGTCCATTGTGGATTGATTCCTCAACACCCATAAAGCATGTTTACTGCACATCATACAATTTTAATAGACAACTTGAATTTGAATATTGATTATATGCAGACTCAAGAGACAATGATGATCTGAATATTTCTAAACTAGTATTAACAAGTTTTTTAAACATAGCCATTTTAAAAGCTGTAACAACCCTAGATTTTTTTCCATATATTTTAATATTTGACTTTATTTTATTTTGAAATTATTTTTAAACTTATTTTATTTCAAACATTTCGTTTTTAATATTAGTGTTGATTATTATGTGAATTATAATTTCAAACCAGTATAAATTGGATATTTTACTGAAAGATGAATTTCTGTTCAAACTGATCAAACCTTGATTTTTAAATTTCAGATTTAAATATTTAAATTATTAAATTTTATCTTTTATTATGAAAATAGATTTAATAACTTGAGTACTATTTTTGTTTCGTTGAAAATGGATTTAAATTATGAAAGTTATGTGTATTTCAATTTTGAGTATAATTTGTTTTATTTTACAATTTTGTCTATTTTAAATTATATAAATCATATTTTCTTTGTTATATTTTATTCAAATATTTGTTAATATGTTATTTTATGTATATTTTCTCTTTTCATATTTTTAAAGTGATAATAAATTTTTTTCAAAATTTACTGTATTTATTTCCTATTTTTAAAGGCTGTTTTCTATTATTCTGCTATTTTCTTCATTTAAATTATATTTAATTAAAATTTATATATTTATTTTGTGAATGAATTTTTATTTTACGTTATTATCTTTTTTATAAATATTTTTACAAGTCCATATAAATTTTATAAAGTTCATTCTGTTTATTTTCCATTTTTCCAGACTAGTTTGCAATTTTGTGCTATTTTATTATTTTAACCTTATATAATTAATAAATATTTATATATATTTTATATTTTTTTATATTTTCGAATTTTTGACTGAAATTATTATTATTTTCAGTAATACAAACTTATATAAATAAATTAAAGGTAATTTGAAAAGGTTTAAACTCTTAAAATTCCAGGGTCCTTTTGTCTTCCGACCTTTCACTTTCTCAACCTCCATTCTTTATGATTTTGGCTGTACCTTTTCTACTTTCTTTCAGCTGAATTCTTCATCATTTTTCACGAGAAAAACATTTCTCAAAACCACAAAAATTTGTGCGGCCATTTGCTTGAAGAGATTTGGTAAAAACCTTCTTTTTCTTCTTTGTTTTTTTCTACTTTCTATTGAATTTTGCATATGTTCTCTACATTCATGCCTCCACTCCTCCTCATCCAGGCTTTGGCCGACCATCACCACCCCCTTCGTCTGACCATCACCCATCCTACTACCCCTCCTCTTCAGGCCGAGCCATCCCAAGGCATAGATCACCACAAAATCCATCAAAAACCATCACTATATACACTAGATGAGCCACCTTTGCCAACACCTCCTTCTTCAACCTCTAGCCGCCACTTCCTCCACCACCACCACCTCTGGCCTGACCTCCACCCTCTTCCACATCACTCACCACCACCTGGAGCCACTGGCTGTGAGCCATGACCTCTGGCCGAACCAAAATATAGCCAAGATGTGATGTTATTTGCCTTATGTTGTAGCCTTGTACACCTAGACCTATTCACCTTCAAAACAAATGTTAGCCAACCACTTGCACACCCAAACCAGACCTATAGCACCCTTAGGCTGAGCTAAACACCTTCATAACTGAAGTACATGAGGTAGAGAGCAAGTGCAATGCAAATGGATATTGCTTTGGGTGTTAATTCTTATGTTAGTTGATGATATATTGTGTTGAATACTTATATATGTATGTATTGTTGTGTGTATATGTTATCAAGCCATATAGCTTTGGCTCTCCACTCTCTCAAGTCTTGTCCATATTATCGTGCCTTCATTGTGTCAGTGTGTGCGCTTTGGTAGCGATCTCCAGCTTTGAACAGGTGAGTTATTCTCACCAGATAATATGTACGTATATAACTAGTAAATTGACCCCTTTTGAATCTGTAAAATGCATTATCATGTTAAACCTGCTATGTTATGATTTTATAATGTTTACCCATGCTTAAACACCTGTTATATCATATGTTACTATTATATTATGCTGTTCTATTATTTTTATCAGTTTATCACGCTGCAAGTTCCCTTTAGATTAGAATCACTATGGGTTGAAATGATACATACCCGAACGGACTTTAGAATAGGAGAAAATCGTTATGGGCTGAAATGATGGGCTTGAATGATTTTCAATTATTTTCATTTACTTGGGATTGTGGGTTGAAATGATCAAACCCGGGTTTTCTTTGTAAATTACGGGTTGAAATGATATATTACCCGTATCACTTTACCAAGGCTAGAAAATGAAATACAGACCCGTTGTTAAAATATTTTTTCTAAAAAATTTAAAATATTTTAGAAATGTAAATATTATAATATTTTCATTTAAATTTGATTAAAAATGATTTTTGTAAAGCATAATTGACTTTTTGAAATTTATAAGTGAAATAAATTAATGGTAAAGTTAGAAAATCTGAAATGTAAGTTATTTTGGAAATTATAATTTAGTGATAAATGGAATTTAAATTAAATATGAAAATACGATAAATTTATTATATTTTGAATTAAATGAATTTAAAATGATTTTATAATATATTAATGATTTTTGAATTAAGTTAAAATGTGAAATGAATGAATATTTAAGTTGAAATTTTGAAATATAACTAAAATTGGAAATTTGTAAATTTGGCTTAAAAGTGAATTTTAAGTTAAGTAAATAAAAATGAAATTAAGTTATATTTGAAAATTTAAACTTAAGTGTTAAGTTAAATTAAATTTAATGAATTTAAAATTTAACGTTGGAATTTAATTAGTGAATTACTATTAAATTTTGATTTTGAATGGAGATTTAACTTTATAAAATCATGAATATAAGGGTACTTGAACGATTGTTTTAAAAGTGAAATTATATGATTTCATAAGTTAAAAATGATTTAAATAAAAATATAATTGTTTGTGAAAGTATACTGAATATTTGAAGTTAATTTACTGCATTTCTAAAATGCTCTTAATTCTAACGTAAAGGATAATACAACATTTGTAAATGCTGTAGTTGATAATAATGAACCAAATTGCTCAATTTAATTAAAGGCTATTATAGCATTTTTGTAAATATTATAATGGTTGAATTTAACTAAGTTTATTTGAAACTAATGTAACCCTATTACAGCATTTTAAATGCTGTCTTTTGTTAAATTGAACTGTTTTAAATGTGATTTTCCGTAGCATTTTCTAAATGCTGCGAAAGTTGAATTTTCATTGTTTTAATAAATTTAAGTGAATGAATGAACTTTGAAAGATTAAAATTTTGGAAATTTAATTATTAAATATAATATCTTCATTTTAATGATTTAAAATGAAGTAATTTGTTTCAAAATAAAAACTATTTTGAAATGTGTTTTGAAATGATATTTAAATTAAATAAAAAGGAATGTGGTTTGGAAGATATGATATTTTGAAATGGATTTTGAATGATATTGAATTTTTAAATGATATTTGATTTCGAAGTATAAAATGCTTTTTTTGAAATTTTAACCACGAGATGTATTTAATTTATGGTTTAACTGATCCTTAAAGGATAGGCGATCCCAAGCATCCTTTAAGTTATGGTGCATTTCTACTACAGTTCACTTGAGTTGATTTACATTATATAAGTATATATTGTCCTACTCGAATGTTTTGTGTTTTACTTTACGCTCGGGTCAGCCTGAGTATTCACAGCTTTGGATTCTCTTTCTGGAGCTGGTATTTGCTGGAGTTTCTGCTTATCTACATTTATACCTACTTTCTGTTTCGGCTATTCTAGTTTATCTCATGTATTAGTGAACTTCTATGTATTTGGGATTTCTATTTTGTTGTTTTCAAACCGTATTATGTATTTGGTTTGAGACTCTGCCGTAGTAGCTTCACGAACTACTATGTATTTTATATTCCGCTGCAAGGTATTCTGTTTGTTCTATGTCTGTGATTCTGTGATTTGTATTTCATTTGCTCCAAATTTATTTACAATGCGGTATTTTGAGCAATTCAAGTCCGACATGTGCGACTACGAATGGCTGAAAATACCGGGTTGTTACATTTGGTATCAGAGCTTTGGTTTTAGGCAAACCATAGCCTATGGAGCAAAAACTCATTAGAAATAGGGTAGAAATACCCTATAATGAGTGAAATCAATCTTAGAATCCTTCCTTGTGAGAGAACGTATTTTCTAAGTATAAAATAATTTTCAAATGATTTTTAAAGGATTTTCAAAGATTATTTTGGTATAAAAAAATTCTTATCTTGAAACCAAGATTTTCAAAAACTTCATCCCTTCAGTATCCATCTTATTAGGAATCTCTGGGTTAGGATTCTTATCGATTAGGATTTGTTGAACTATAGAACGCTCCCACTTGTTCTGAAATCCAGTCTTGTCTTCCCTATTCTATCCATTTTGATTTTGGAGCATTTCATAACTCCACTTTGGAATGACCTCTATAAAGATCGATGATTCCACAAATCTTTGATTGATTTGTAAAGGGGTGAAAATCCTTTATAATTGGCATTGATTCACCGGAGATTCATGTATTCTCGGTTTTCGATGCTATATATCTCATGTTCTACCCGGATTCTATCTTTGGCGATCGAATGTCGATTTGCCTTAGATTTCCGAATTGATTATATTCTTGAAGTCACGGTTGACCTGTTACGGTCGCCCGCGATTTATATAGGCTTATCATCTTTTATTTGGTAATAAAATTATCTCATCTTCGTTCGAGCTTATCTTCAAACCAGAGTTCTATTTGATCAGAGTTCCTCTAAATTCGAATCTCCGTATTGCTTGAAATCTAACCTTGAATCATTCTTTGGAAATTTGTGTTTGATTGTATTTTGAATTTGTGCATACATCGAAATTATTATTTTGATAAGGATCACCCTATTTTGTATATAAAAGTGAAATATTTTCAATAAGGATTTTTACTTTTGGAAAATGAAATTTTGAAGCTTTGAAAGGATTTGAAATTTTGGAAATTTATAAGAAATTGTGATTTATATAAAAATGATTTATAAATGAAGGGTTTTGAATTTCAATTTCGAGGAATCGAACTCCGGTGTTTTGAAATGGGTTATTAAGATTTTGGAAAATATATAATAATAATATGATTTAAAGATATTTTTCCAGATAAAAAATGTTTCAAATGTATTCGAATGAATTCCAATGATTTCGAAGAGATTTCAAAGAAGTTTCAAGAAATAAAAGTCCAGAACCCACTTATGCCGCTGAAAAATAATTTCGGTGATGAATACATGCATCATCGACATTGATTTTTGAGTTTCTGTGTGGGGGAGAGGCCACTCTAGTAGCTTTGCTATGCGAGTGATTTTATGAAACCAAATTTTGATTTTCGATTTCAAAGTATGGTTTGATATTCGAAAGATGTGTATATATATATAATTGAAATGATTTAAAATAAGCCGGTGTTCAGTCCTCGAGATTTAGATTTGTTTTGGTATAACCTTACCTATTAGAATTGATTTACTAATTTGCTGGTGATTTCCAACTCTTGGATTGAAAATATGATTTCTTCGACTATTTTAAAGGTTTGAGCACTTCCAAATCAAGGTTAACTTTTCAAAGCTAAGAAATTTTGAATGGTATAAGGTATTTGATAAAGTATAAGTTTAGTTTGGTATGATTAATGTATAAAGTAATATGATTTATATAAGTTTGAAACTGTTGTGGAGTGAAATAAATAAGACTATTTTGAATTATACTGGTATGAAATATAGTTTAAAAAAGATATTTGAAGTAAAATGTTGAGTTTTTGTTAAATTTATAAGTTAAGGAAAATAGTGAATTTTGACTTAACAAATGAAAGTGAGTTTTAAATTGAATATTTGATTTAAATTTTTGTTGTGGTAAATCATAAGTTAAAAATTATTTAAATGTGAAATTTTGAAGTTTAGAAATATGATTTATAAGTTTGAAATTTGCTAAAATTGAAGTTGTATTGTTTTTGAAAAGTTATAATAAAACCTGGAATTTTATTAATCGCATTTCTAAAATGCTATAGTTTTATGACAACACTTTAAAATGCTGTTGTTTTTGAATTTAACTTTGTTTGAAGTAACTAAATATCTGCTATGGCATTTTATAAATGCTATTATTCTTGAACTAAACTATTTTGGAAACTATAAGTTACGATAGCACTTTTAAATGCTGTCGTTGTTATAATTTGACAATGTTTCGTAATGTTATAGATTTTAACACTGTTTGAGTTATGTTTTAAAGTGTTAAATGATTCAATTTTTGGAATTGATTATTTGTGAAATTTAAGGAGTTTTCAATATAATTTAATATTTAAATTTGAATTTTAAGGAATTTAAATTGAATTTGAATTTAAATCAGGTTTACTTGGTTATGTGTTAAATGGAATGAAATGTAATGAGATAAATGAATATATGAATGGAATTTTGAAATGTATTTTGTAATGATATTTGAAATAATAAGTGAATGAAATATTTGATTTTTTTAAAATGATATTTAAATTTGAATATTTGAAATTAAATTCAAATAATGATTTGATAATGAGGCTTTGAATGATATAATCTTTATTTGATAAAGTATGTGAATTTGGAATGATAATTGGTTTTGATATTTGAAGTTTATATTAGTATGAAAGGATATTTAGTTACTGGAAATTATGGTTTATTTAAATGATATTGGATTTATGAAATGAATATTCAAAACTATGTAATAATGAAGTAAAATTTGAGATATATGAAATTATAAAATTTAGTTTTGGAATATGGTACATTTAAGCTCTGAAATATATTAAAGATTGAATAGTTTATTTTGTGGATCAAATCTTTATTTGAAATTTGATAATATTTGAAATGATTTTGTTGGAAAACTAAATTGAATTGAAACCGATGGTTTGAATTGAATTAAAGCTGGAACTTGTAGACTTGGGTTTAAATTGAATAAACTAAAATAAATTTGTGAAATGTAAGGAATTAAAGGAATGTTTTATGATTTCAAATGTATGATTTAGAAAAGTTATGATCTTCAAAGTGTAATGATTTCAAGTATTTTGGTTTTGAAAGATTTATAACTTTGAAAGTATTATGATTTTTGAAAGTGAATATATGTTTGAAATGGAAATGAATTTGTTTGACCTAAACTTTTGTTGATTTGGAAATTTGGATTATTTTCTAAATCTATTTTTTTAAGAAACTTTGAAACTGAGTATATGTAATTTGGAAGAAATGATTTGGCGAAATCATATATGATTTTGAAAATGAAATGTTATTGAAACAAATTAAAATTGAGAACCTTGTTTTACTAAATACTTGATTTGGGAGTTATCGAGCTTATATAAAATGGATTTGTATAAGTATGAAGTTGATTTGAAAATGTTGAATTGAAAAGGTACTCAATTTGTAAATTAAAATCTTATATAATCAAAGTCTATATAAGTGTGATTTGATAAACTATTGATTTTGGAAAGTATTCGATTTGAAAATGAAATCTTATATATAATGGAATTTATATAAGTGCGATATTTGAAGCTATGATTTTGAAGGGCTACTATATATGGTATATTATATTTTGATGTAAGAGGTATGGGAAGTACCCTGCGGAAGAAGTATAGTGATATGCTTCGACCCAGATGGACTTGGGTAATCCAGGAATGGATTCGACCAATAAACCCTAATGGACTTAGGTGAATTCAGAAATGGATTCGAACTAATATGGTTGTCCGGACTTAAACTCATGAGTTCCTCGATTTTTTTCAGGGTAGATGGTTCTTTAATTTACGCAATGGAGGCACTTTCGATCCTGAGATCTGTTGTTTATGGATCTTCCGGGAATGAAGTGCATCCATTGCGTAAATCATTGAATCAGCAGCGTACCACTACAGCAGGGGTCGATGGTCCCTTGTTTACAAACTGGCTACGATATTTTTCTGGAATCCGGAAGGTAGAAGGATCTTCTGGAAAGTGTTGTGTCCATTACGTAAATACTGGATCAGCAGCGGGCCACTGCTATCGTATTATCATCATTTGACACTGGATTTTGAGCGGAACTTCTCATACCTATTTTTTTAGTATTTTCACTGGGTGTTGAAACAGGTTTACTAAGTACTTGGAGAATTCTAGCTTCGCGCCTGATCAACGCATAGCCAGAGTCTATAGGAATGAAAGTAAACTTATTAAGACATCGAGTTATAAAAGTATTTTGGGTAAAGTATTGTATAAAGGATATTCTAGTCATGATTTAAAATGTCTTAAATATTGTTTTCTTCGAACTATCAAATTTGAATCAAATAACTAATTATCATATTAAATGTTTAACATGTTAAATATAAAAAAAACAACAAATTTTAAAATAATGGTTCATCCATGTCTTTCAACCTACTTTCCCTTCTAGCTACTTTTTCCCTACCTTCTTTCAGGATGTCTTCCAACCCATTGTTCTTTCTTGTTGTTTCTCCGCTTCCTTCCTTTTCGAGGACGAAAAGATTTGAGTGGGGGTGAGTGTAACAACCCTAGATTTTTTTCCATATATTTTAATATTTGAATTTATTTTAGTTTGAAATTATTTTTAAACTTATTTTATTTCAAACATTTCATTTTTAAATATAAGTGTTGATTATCGTGTGAATTATAATTTCAAACCGGTATAAATTGGATATTTTACTGAAAGATGAATTTCTATTCAAACTGGTCAAACCTTGACTTTTGAATTTTAGATTTAAATATTTAAATCCTTAAATTTTGTCTTTTGTTATGAAAATAGATTTAATAACTTGAATACTGCTTTTCGTTTCGTTGAAAACGGATTTAAATTGTGAAAGTTATGTGTATTTCAATTTTGAGTATAATTTGTTTTATTTTGCAATTTTGTCTATTTTAAATTATATAAATCATATTTTCTTTGTTATATTTTATTCAAATATTGTTAATATGTTATTTTATGTATATTTTCTCTTTTAATATTTTTAAAGTGATAATAAATTTTTTTCAAAATTTACTGTATTTATTTCCTATTTTTAAAGGCTGTTTTCTATTTTTCTGCTATTTTCTTCATTTAAATTATATTTAATTAAAATTTATATGTTTATTTTGTGAATGAATTTTTATTTTATGTTAATATCTTTGTTACAAATATTTTTACAAGTCCATATAAATTTTCCAAAGTTCATTCTGTTTATTTTCCATTTTTCTAGACTAGTTTGCAATTTTGTGCTATTTTCTTATTTTAACCTTATATAATTAATAAATATTTGTACATATTTTTTTTTTTTTTTTATATTTTAGAATTTGTGACTGAAATTATTATTATTTTCAGTAATATAAACTTATATAAATAAATTAAAGATAATTTGAAAAGGTTTAAACTCTTAAAATTCCAGGGTCCTTTTGTCTTTCGACCTTTCACTTTCTCAACCTTCATTCTTTATGATTTTGGCTGTACCTTTCCTACATTCTTACAGATGAATTCTTCATCATTTTTTACGAGAAAAACATTTCACAAAACCACAAAAATTTGTGTGGCCATTTTCTTGAAGAGATTTGGTAAAAACCTTCGTTTTCTTCTTTGTTTTTTTTCTACTTTCTATTGAATTTTGCATATGTTCTCTACATTCATGCCTCCACTCCTCCTCAACCAGGCTTTGGCCGACCATCACCACCCCCTTCCTCTGACCATCACCCATCCTACTACTCCTCCTCTTCAGGCCGTGCCATCCCAAGGCATAGATCACCACAAAATCCATCAAAAACCATCACTATATACACTAGATGAGCCACCTTTGCCAACACCTCCTTCTTCAACCTCTAGCCGCCACTACCTCCACCACCACCACCTCTGGCCCAACCTCCACCCTCTGCCACGTCACTCACCATCTTCTGGAGCCACTGGCCATGAGCCATGACCTCTGGCCGAACCAAAATATAGCCAAGATGTGATGTTATTTGCTTATGTTGTAGCCTTGTACACCTAGATCTATTCACCTTCAAAACAAATGTTGGCCGACCACTTGCACACCCAAACCAGACCTATAGCACCCCTAGGCCGAGCTAAACACCTTCATAACTGAAGTACATGAGGTAGAGAGCAAGTGCAATGCAAATGGATATTGCTTTGGGTATTGATTCTTATGTTAGTTGATGATATATTGTGTTGAATACTTATGTATGCATGTATGTATTGTTGTGTGTATATGTTATCAAGCCACATAGCTTTGGCTCTCCACTCTCTCAAGTCTTGTCCATATTATCGTGCCTTTATTGTGTCAGTGTGTGCGCTTTGGTAGCGATCTTCAGCTTTGAACAGGTGAGTTATTCTCACCAGACAATATGTATATATATAACTAGTAAATTGACCCCTTTTGAATCTGTAAAATGCATTATCATGTTACACCTGCTATGTTATGATTTTATGATGTTTACCCATGCTTAAACACCTGTTATATCATATGTTACCGTTATATTATGCTGTTCTATTATTTTTATCAGTTTATCACGCTGCAAGTTCCCTTTAGATTAGAATCACTATAGGTTGAAATGATACATACCCGAACGTACTTTAGAATAGGAGAAAATCGTTATGGGCTGAAATGATAGGCTTGAATGATTTTCAATTATTTTCATTTACTTGGGATTATGGGTTTGAAATGATCAAACCCGAGTTTTCTTTGTAAATTATGGGTTGAAATGATATATTACCCGTATCACTTTACCTAGGCTAGAAAATGAAATACAGACCCGTTGTTAAAATATGTTTTTCTAAAATTTTTAAAATATTTTAGAAATGTAAATATTATAATATTTTGATTTAAATTTGATTAAAATGATTTTTGTAATGCATTATTGACTTTCTGAAATTTATAAGTGAAATAAATTAATGGTAAAGTTAGAAAATTTGAAATGTAAGTTATTTTGGAAATTATAATTTGGTGATAAATGGAATTTATATTAAATACGAAAATATGATAAATTTATGATATTTTGGACTAAATGAATTTAAAATGATTTTATAATATATTAATGATTTTTGAATTAAGTTAAAATGTGAAATGAATGAATATTTAAGTTGAAATTTTGAAATATAATTAAAATTGGAAATTTGTAAATTTGGCTTAAAAGTGAACTTTAAGTTAAGTAAATAAAAATGAAATTAAGTTAAGTTTGAAAATTTAAACTTAAGTGTTAAGTTAAATTTAATTTAATGAATCTAAAATTTAACGTTGGAATTTAATAAGTGAATTACTATTAAATTTTGATTTTGAATGGAGATTTAACTTTATAAAATCATGAATATAGGGGTATTTGAATGATTGTTTTAAAAGTGAAATTATATGTTTTCATAAGTTAAAAATGATTTAAATAAAAATATAATTGTTTGTGAAATTATACTGAATATTTGAAGTTAATTTACTACAGTTCTAAAATGCTATTAATTCTAACGTAAAAGATAATACAACATTTGTAAATGCTGTAGTTGATAATAATGAACCAAATGGCTCAATTTAATTAAAGGCTATTATATCATTTTTGTAAATGTTATAATGGTTGAATTTAACTAAGTTTATTTGAAACTAATGTAACCCTATTACAGCATTTTAAATGCTGTCTTTTGTTAAATTGAACAGTTTTAAATGTGACTTTCCGTAGCATTTTCTAAATGCCGCGAAAGTTGAATTTTCATTGTTTAAATAAATTTAAGTGAATGAATGAACTTTGAAAGATTAAAATTTTGGAAATTTAATAATTTAATAATTAAATATAATATCTTCATTTTAACGATTTAAAATGAAATAATTTGTTTCAAAATATAAACTATTTTGAAATGTGTTTTGAAATGGTATTTAAATTAAATAAAAAGGAATGTGGTTTGGAAGATACGATATTTTGAAATGGATTTTGAATGATATCGACCTTTTAAATGATATTTGATTTCGAAGTATAAAATACTTTTTTTGAAATTTTAAACACGGGATGTATTTAATTTATGGTTTAACTGATCCTTAAAGGATGGGCGATCCCAAACATCCTTCAAGTTATGGTGCATTTCTACTATAATTCACTTGAGCTGATTTACCTTATATAAGTATATATTGTCCTGACTCGAGTGTTTTGTGTTTTAATTTACGCCCGGGTCAGCCTGAGTATTCACAGCTTTAGATTCTCTTTCTGGAGCTGGTCTTTGCTGGAGTTTCTGCTTATCTACATTTATACCTACTTTCTGTTTCATCTATTCTAGTTTATCTCATGTATTAGTGAACTTCTATGTATTTGGGATTTTTATTATGTTGTTTTCAAACTGTGTTATGTATTTGGTTTGAGACTCTGCCGTAGTAGCTTCATGAACTACGATGTATTTTATATTCCGCTGCGAGGTATTCTATTTGTTCTATGTCAGTGATTCTGTGATTTGTATTTCATTTGCTCCAAATTTATTTACAATGCGGTATTTTGAGCAATTCAAGTCCGACATGTGCGACTGCGAATGGCTGAAAATACCGGGTTGTTACAAAAGCTTTTTCAAAAATCATATTATGAAACTTTGAAAACCTTGCTCTGATACCAAATGTGAGAAATGCGGATTATGGATCTTAAGGCTAGAATTAACACTAGATGGGAGGGGTGAATAGTGTTTTAAGGAATTATTAAATCTTTTTGAGTTTATATTAATTTGAACACAAATGTATGTAATGTTCGAACATAGATATGATCACAGAATCAAACATAGATGTAGAAATAAAGTAAAAGCAATGAAGGAAATAACACACTGGATTTTATACTGGTTCGGAGTAACCCTACATCCAGTCCTGCACACAACTACGGATTTCCTTTCAAAATCAATTCTTACAATTACACCCTCGATTTCAAGGCCACGAGGTACACTACTCAAGATTCACAATCCTCTGGGTTGAGATACTTGATTTTACGGGCAACAAGTTCACCAAATTGATTTCACTGGATACAATCACACCTTTTCTCGCTTGATTGATTTCACAGGCTACAATCACACCTTTTCTCACTCAATTAATTACAAATAAGCCTATAACTCTGAATAGCACTAGGATCTTATTGAGATAGTGATAGAGAATCAAACCAGAAATGATCTAGTTAGATTCAATGGTGATTTCGGCAGAGTAATGGTAAAAATATATATAAAGAAATGAGGAAGAAGAAGAGTGAAATCAGAGAAAATATGTATATAAACTCGTTTAAAACAGCCTCTATTTGTAGTAGAACAACAGCCATGTCCATTCGTGAAAGGATATGACGAATAGACACTTCCTTTGAAATTCAAAATTTTGAATTGAACTGCCACCTTGTCGACAAGGGTCCCTAGGGGTTGTCAACAGGCCTAAGTGATTTTTGGTAATTTGTTTTTCTTTGAAAATAACTCCTATCTTGTATTAAAACTATTTTAAACTTTATAAATATACTTAACTGTAGTTAAAATACATAAATAAGTATAGGGATAATATATATAAAATTTACTATCGTTTTATATTTAAATCTAAGTATAAATATTAAAAGTTAAATATATTATAGTTAAAAGATAGTTTAAAATCAAGGATAATTTGATTTTGAAGATAAAGATAATTTTGAGGCTAAAAGCATTTTAAAACCAGGATGGATGTTTTTTGATCTTTTTAAAAGGAAGATTTTGAAATCATTTTGAAAACAAATAATGTTGTAAAACATTTGAATAAAAGTTAGTGGATACAAAACAATGTTCCACTAGATTTTTCATACGTTCTGTCCTACTTAGGGTTCCATCCCTTTAATGGGCTCGAAGTGGATTCCATTCCACGAATAAAATGGATTTTAAGATGCCAGTGCTTTTCTAGGAGTTTTAGCAAAATTCCTAATTACATTATTGAAATCTTGAACTCTTGATAATCTTGATACTCATGAGTCTTCAGTCTTGATATCTTTAGTCTTGAATCTCTATACTGTACAGTCTTCATTCTTGGTACCAACATGGTTAAATCCTGCATATACACATATATATCTAAACTAGAATGTTAGTAATCATATATTTTATAATCTTATTCTAAGGTTGTTGTCATCAAAACCAACTTCTCAGGGACTAACAGCATCCTTATCAATGTCGGTATAATATGCTCGACTCAATTTTACAACTATTAGTGAGTTTGGCGCTAAAAATTTAGGATTTATGGGTCTTCCACCACGGCCTCCTCCTCAACAAATCATCTCCTTCCATCAGTGGTCTCAAAATGTTCAACAAGGTGTTCCTCAACCTCAAGACACTAGTATTGCTTCTTCTTCTCATACTCAACATGAAGAAGAAGAGGAGGACGATGACACCATTCATGCAATTTGCCCGGACACTTCTTCAAGACGAGCCATTATCACTCTCTCTCAAAATCAATCAAAGATTCATCGGGACATTAAGGCACTTGAGAAGAAGACAGAAAGAAAATTCAACTAGATCAAAGGCTTTCTTATTAAAATATGGGATCGAATTTCTTGTTCCAGTTCTTCATCCACTCAAGCTTACAACCCATCCCCATTTCAGTGCTCTTCCTCAAGTTCAAGTTCTAATCATGATGATCCATCTATTTCTTGTCAATTTTAATTATCTATGTCTGTTTTTAAATTATGTTTGATTTGATTATGCACTAACTTTGTTTGTTAAGTTGAATGAAATTTTTAACTATTATTCCTATTGTTCCTTTATGTATTAAAAAAATCTACTTGCTTTAATGAGATGATCCATCTATTGTTATCTTTATTCTTTCTTTTTGTCGATGACAAAGGGGAAGAAATCTAAAAATTGTTGAGTATGGTGTGTATAGAGTCCATCTATTGCAGGAGATTTGTTGCAGATTCCTTTTCAGATGCTTATTGTTGAGTATGGTGTGTCTAGAGTCCATACTTTACTTAGAAATTTGTTAAAATCTCTCCTGAAATGATATATATACATATACATACATACATACATATATATATATATATATAAATATATGCACACACATGCATACATATGCACAAATGTCTGAATTCAGACGTCTGAATACATTCATTCAGACGTCTGAATGCTCAAACCTGAATGTTGTTTCACAATATTCAGATGTCTAAATGAAAACTTTCAAACATCTGAATTTAGTCAAAATTTGCCTAAAAACTTGCTGTTTGCGTTTTAATCCAATTCAGAAGTCTAGATTATTTTATTCAGACGTCTGAATATTTCTAACTGCTATTTTCTTGAAAAATTACTTCTCTTCACCGAAGAGAAGCGTTTTCAAAATCAATAGTTGCACATGTTCTTTTAATATAACTTTTCATCTATAGTTGCAACTCTTTATACACTACAAATAGATTACAGAATTCAACAAACAATTCATCGAATTTACTTTTAACATTCTTGGATTCTCATCTATTTTCAAGTTTTCAAATTGCACTCAAATTGCTTACATACTTTGATCATTGATCACTTTATCTTCCACAATTCTCAAAGCACATCACGCTATATATCATAAAGGAGAAGATTATAGGAAGATTGTACTTAATTGACGTGTTAGTGTTATTTAAGAACACACTACAGTTAGATACATTTGTTATTTGTAAAAAGGTCATGTTCGTTGCTCGGGAGTTGAAGTCCTGTTCGGTTGCTTAGGTGGTTGAAGTTTGTTCGGTTGCTCAGGCGGTGTAAACCTATTCCTTCGGGTTAAGTGAGGATTGTGTTAGTGAAATTCCAGAAGGAGTCTGGGACTGAACGTAGGACGGTGCTCCAAACCAGTATAAAAACCTCTGGTGTCTTTTATTTTACTGCATTTACTGTTTATTCATTTTATTCCGCACAAGTAGTTTATCCATATTACTCGATCATATAGCATAGCTTTTTTCAAACATATACATATATAGTGATATATTTATGTGACTACAACTATTATAGCCATATATTTTTCTTAATTTTTTTTAAAATGAATAATATTGACTTGATTTAAACTTTAATTAAATTGTGTAATTATAAAATAATTTATTGAATAGATAAATTAATTAAGAGTTATTTAATTGATATGTGTTTGTATGTGTATGCATATATTGATATGTATATATAAACAAACTATAAATGTTATACTTTAAGATGATTAATATAAATTTTCTAAAATTTTAATAAAATTTAATTAAATTGGTTAGAAAAACAAACTAACATTAATTAAATTTTATTTAATTAATATGTATTAAAATTAATTAAATATAACTTAATTAAATATGATTTTATTATAAAAACACACATCCATAGATATATATTTATATAAGCTAATTGAATTATAAAAGTTATAAATAAACTAAATCTTATATAACTATATATGTACAAACCCAATTGGAACTAAAAAGCCCAAAATTGATTTTCAAAGTGTGTATATATATATATATATATGTATATATATATATATATATTATATATATATATGGTACGTTGCTAAGGACCTTTAGCTCAAGTGGTTAGAGGTATGGCATCTTTAACAAAGGTTATAGAGATCGTGTGTTCGAGCCTTTGAAACATCATAATGAGTACACTACTTGAATAAAATATCACTTTTATTATCAAAAAAACACATGTATGGTACGTAAACCATGATTTCGGATGTGTCCGTCACTTGACCTACAAGGGTATTTAATGAGAAATACATTATCCCTTAATTCGGTATCAATCTAAAATATAAAGTTGTCCTTTATTATTTATAGATTGATAGTTTACTTGCATGCTCGCTAGTTGTTAAGAAAATTTAAGATAGGGATGTAATGTGTAGTACTATCGATATTTTGTCAGAGAAGGTATGATATATACACTTATTTATCGAGTAAACTAAAGGTACATGCATTATACTTAGGCCGCAGCGAAATGGTGGGTATGAGTGATTAATCTCTTTCAATTTGTTGAGCAAACTCAAGGTCAAAACCATGATTAGGAAAAATACCATGGGTTAGGACTTGTATATGATACAACGGATAAAATGTTATCCATCGCTTACCGGCCTATGATTTCTTGAGTAAATACAAGGTCAAAATTCGAAAGCAAACGAATCCAAAAACCTACTAAAGAAATTGAAAGATTTCTTTGTTTTCTTAGGGTTATGAGAAATGTAAAAATTTAGTGGGAGCCTTATTAGAAAGATGAAATGGCAACATTTAACCATTCTAATGTTGTAACCCACATAGATTACTTTGTACAACAAATATAAGTTAATAAAATGTTTGTCATTTAAAATATACAAATGAACAACGTTAAGTTTGATAGAGTTAAGTGTATGCCCTAAGGGAAATTTTGTAATTTACTGTAAATTATTAACTCTGTAATAAATCTCGTTCGAAATAAAAGGTGTTTTTCATTCTGTTACATACTTTTTATAATATGTTATAATTTAATTGACTATTTTATTTAAGTATATTCAAATGAAAATCCATAAATGTGTGATTTGTAATTGTAATTACAAGGTGTTGTAATCAAAAGCAATTTATCACTATATAATAAACACATCGTTTTAAAATTCATTGTTTAGTTGTATCGAGAATGGATATCGATGCATTCGTTAAGACAAGAGTATGTAACTATTTCAAAATGTTGGGCAGCGTAATACTCATGGGTGTTGGGGGGCACCAAGAGGTTACGTACTGATAGTTATTGGATAACTATGGATTAACTCATTCGATAGTTTTTTGCCGGTTAATACAACTAAGGTCAAACAGAAAATATCAATGTGACAATATTACAAAATTCCCTTGACTTGAGAGTACTATCGAGCTTCAATGTAAAAATTCCACTTTAATTATATTTAAATGATAGCACGACATCCATCAAACAACTATAGTTGGGTCAAGTTGAAGCATTGGAAGTGAAACACTATTTAATAGAGGATTCATCTTCTTGGTTGTATAAGGTTAGTTCTCGATCAACTGAAGTCAATTCAAAATCAAAGTCTTTGGCCAGAGAAGTTCTGTTTATAATAATTTTTATTATTGAATTAATGACTTTGTGTTTGGACTGTACAAGTTGATTGTGGATGATATTTGAATTTTGACCATTAACAATTCATAAGTCCTAATGTGATATATTTTAGATGAAGAAAATGGGTGTAAATAATTGTCACTACAAGGGACCTCTTAAAGTAAGTAAAATTGGATTTTATCAAAACATGTAAGTGATAAATTTGGCCATAATGTCACATTGCTGGCTAAGATGACGTGTGAATGTTAATATTTGAATTATTTGTTATCAATCTTTGACCAAATTTATGCCTAAGAGTCACACTACTGAAAAATCGAAAACTCTGACTATACCTGATTTAATAATTATAATTGTTGTAAATTAATTAATATTTATTAAATATTAATTATAAAATTTTATTTCATTTGTGCTGAAAATAACGCGTATACAAAAGTTGTATGCACACGTATCAGTATACAATACCGATGTATATTTAAATTATATTTAAATGTATTCTATTTGAATTGGCAAGAAGCGATTAGTAGGCTTGCATATGGGGCTGGTGTGGCTGGCCATAGATAGTGGGAAATATGGATGGAGTTTAGTTCAAATGGAATTTGAAATGGTAGAGAGATTTGTGGATCTAGATCAACTTTTTGCTCCTTCTTTTCTCTTCTACTACAACTCCCTTAACCCCTTATTTGCATAACACTTTTTGGCTCTCCTTCACACTATATCAGGTATCACCTACTTCCCTTCCTTGTCTATTAATTCAAGCATCAAACAACACAAATTCAGTTAAACGGGACATCAGTGCGTAGTGCATTTAGTCAAGTTGCTCTCTATGGAAGGATTTGAATTCAAATTCAAACGAAGTCGATTGATTCAGCATTCAATATGTACTAATTAGCTATAGTCAAGGTAATTTATCAAGAATTATTTTGAATCATATATGCTTAGATTAGATCATAGTATCATTAACCTTTATATAATTGTGTTGTCACCATTGGATGTGAATACGTATATATGTATTGTGATTAAAAATAATTATATATATATATATATATTCAATATAGCTCTCGACCATCAAAGAAAATAAACAAATCAAATTAAATAGTAATTTTGAAAGGGATTTTAAAATGAAATTTGATTTTTAATATACATGTGTGTGTATAAATTACATATAGAATTTTGTTAAATCATATACATGTAATCAGTTCCAAAAATAAAAAAATAGATACACACACACATATATAATTTATTTTAATACATAAGATGTTACTTTAATATAATATATATTATTAAATATGTATGTGTGTGTGTTTATTAATATATTAATTATAGTCTTGAGTGTAAAATTTATATTAAAAATCTTTAACGTTTCCATCGAGAAATGATTTAAATTAAAAAACAATTCTTAAAGATGGTAATAGATTTATATTAAAAAAATTAAATTTTGTCAAACATATATTAGGCTGAAAATATATATGTGAATATATATATATATTATTTTATTCATTTATATTTTAAATATATAATGTTATTTATATTCAAATTTTGAATATTAATTTGTATATATATACACGTATTTCCAAAAAAAAGATTGTTTATTCTCTATACGTGTATATATATAGTTAAAATATCATTTATTAATTTAAATTTAGAAAATATTTTAATCCCATATATAAATTTGAAATTTTAATTTAAACTCAAATTTATAATTATTAATATTTTTAGTTGTAAATAAAACTATTTTTACAATATTATATATGTATATGCTTATATATATATTTATATTATATATATATATATCTATGTATGTATGTATTTGTTGACTATAGATTTGGCCAACCTTAGAATTAGACAATGCACAAAGGTTACTTACTAAAGCTAGGTTAAAAGGTTGAAAATAAGGAAGAACATGAGCAAATAACGTAAATGACATCAAATATAAAGTGGTTCGCCAAGGTAACCTACGTCACTATGAAGATCCCTTATTATATCATCTCTTACAATTATTTGGAATTATATCAGAATAGCAAGAAAAAGTACTTAAGATTAAATAACTAGTTGATCTCAGTTCTTAGGGCTTGATTCGATGTGTCAAGAGCTTTGGATTGTATGTAGTACTCATAATTCTTATATTTTCCAACCCCTTTGAAGTGGTAATGCATGGAGTACTTACAGTAGCTGAAATCGGTGATAGATGGATGGTTGAGATTGTGCTATAAAATTGGAGAGAAGAGTTCATGGCCGTTGATCTGGGGGAACGGATAAGTGGAAGACAATTGTAAAGGGGCAAGGGGATGTACGGTTGAGAAAATATACTCATTGCCCTCTATACCATGTATAGACTTGGCATTTAATCACATTTAATATTGATGGATTTACATATTAGTTTATCCTCTTGGCTATAGTGCTTTGCATAGATGGATGGACAACTTGTCGTTACTTTTGTGTGCTTATGTGGCAATCCTTGCTGAGGTGGCTGGTCGATTACTGAAGGAATGAAGAAGGCTGAAAGTTGTTGAAAATCCAACTGAGATCGTGTCAGGCCAGATGAAAGGTGATAGAGGGCTGCTTAAGACTGGTCGTGGGCGGCTATACTAAAGTTGGGCCAAGGATGTTTCATGCTTTAGCCATCCTTTTTAAGTATGTTGATTGCTCGAGATGGCCTGGAGTGGTGCCAACCAGTGATTAAAGCATGCTAAACTAGATGGGCTGGCTTAAGGCTCGGACGGGAGCGGGTCAACATGAAGGAGTAGATCATCATCGAGCCGAACTAGAATGGACCAGGGATGGGCTGGCTTAGGTCTGCTTTCATAATTAGTTTGTGAAGACATCCTAGGGACAGGACAACCGAGCTTCATCTTGATGCTTTATTGGGTAGAAGGGTTGGTTTGAGACAAACTTAAGTTTAGACCGGCCTATGAAGGCCTAGCACAGAATAGGTGGGCCAACTTTGGTTAGGCCCGACTGCCTTAATTGGCCTGCTAGTTACTTATAAGAAAATCAAGCATCATGTTTCCCCTAAGTCTATATCCGCTTGCAGGTTTGGGAAAGTCTAGTCATGAAGATCCTACAGATCGAACATTCTTGTATGCATTTAATGAGCCTAATACGTGGCGATATGCCAATGGTTGTGGTTGTTTATTTTTTCAGACATGGTAGGGATGTGCCATGTCTCCTACGTGCCTGAAGTGACATGGTGTTGACCTTATCTGAACGACGAAGCTCTCTTTTGCCTTTTGAATTCAACACGCATGATCAAAGGTGAAGGTATATAAATACCTCATTTTCCTTAGTTATGAACCCACACACTCTTTACCATGGAACTCCTTTATGACTAATAGATTTTTCATGACTCTCTATTGATAAAAGAAGTTAACTTCACCTTCTTCTTTCTCTTCCTCTCCAAATGTCTTTGAGCATTCTTTGATTTTGTCAAACTTATTTGATGTTGTAGGAAAAGGGAAGCTCCCTTAACATTGAACTATTTTTGTTGATGCAATTATGATCGACATTTAGAACTTGTTCTGGATGGATCTTGCTTCATTTCTTGGACTAGGCTCATTCCTTACACCAACTTTCCGATGGAACTTAACCATTGTTGTCATGTCAGTGGTCCAACTGGTGCTTGCGGGTTTCCTCTTTATCTGGCCCTAGCCATTCTACACTAGGTCAGCTTGGATGCTACGGCACCTTGCTGGAAAGAGTAGTGATTGTCACCTCTACTTCTGATGTCATAGCTAAAGTCATAATCTTCTCTCTAACGTTGTCAACTAGTAGCTTTTCTGAATCTCTTACGAGAGTTGATGTGAAAGACTTCGAATGTAGCCGTGCACCCCTACTTCCATAGGAAAATAAAGATCGGGTGTTATTGGAGCGTTCATCCGCACATTTGAAGCTACCTCTTTATGGCGTATGTCCATTCCTGTTCATTTTCTTATTTTCTACTAGTTAGCAATAAAATGCCTTTGTAAGCCTAGCGAGTGGGTATTATTCCTCCACACTCTTTGAACTAAATGAAAAATATCTTTGGTTGCAAATTTTGACTTAGAATTTTGTTGTTGTCTTGGCTTGTTTATCAATGCATGACTTGTAGAGTAGAGTGCTACAGATGGCTAATAGTTCCTGTATTATTATTTGTAGAAAAGACCTTTTATTTTAGGATACATTAAATATCGTGTGTGACAACAGGGTGAATTGAGTACGACCATACATGTAGGACATGTACTGGTCGGATGTAAAGTGATGGTTTGCACTAGCATGAGTTGGAGCGCATGTAAGCATGTGGGTTCTCTTAAGTGGAAAGCGGTCCAATGTTGAGTGGTCAGTGGGGCCCGACTTAAGCCTGAGCCATATTGGATGTGAGGTTCTCTTGGGTGACTCGCCAGCAGTCATTAAGTGATTATTGATCCTGAATTGAACAAGAGCACATTGGTGGCTCAGTCACTCATGTATGAGTGATTTGCATGATGGTGAGATGAGCTAGTGTGTTGCCTGCTCATAAGAACTTGTAAGGATATTTTTTTTAGAAGTGAGAACTTATATATGATAACGGGCTTGAGTCAATGTTATGACACCCTCGTCTCTTAAACGAGTCGGCCATTTATGAGAGGGTTAGAGCAGCTGCTGATGCTTTAGAATTGGGTATGGTCTCGGCAAGAACCAGGGTGCCGGTAGGCTGTTGGATCTCCCGAGGAACCCGCCGCTGATATTTGAAAGTTTTTTCTCAAGCGTGAGAACACCCTTCCTTGCTTACCTAAGGGAAGTCCGATAATTCCTTATGTTCTATTGATTGCCTCTGATTTCGTTGACCCCGTCTTGGAAGGGAAACTTCACGATGATGTGATTATAGGAGATAATGGTATCAAGTTCAACGAGTGTCAGGCGTCCTATTAACATATTATAAGAAGATGGGCAATCAACCACAACAAAGTTTACCTAGATTTTTGCAAATAGGGATCTTGGCCAAATATCATTATAAGCAAGGTAGTTCCCATCGAAATAATACCTATACTCGTAAGTCGTAAATAGCCAAGGCACATAGGGAGAGGCTGTCGTTAGGAAGCTTGAGAGCCTCAAAGATGTTTTTGAACATGACTTAACTAATCTACCCCCATCCACGATTTCCTGATGCACGCTGGAGTTAGACAAGGCAAGAGTGATGACTATGGGTTCATGATGAGTGTAGGAGATTGCTTCCTTATCTTTGGTTGTAAAGGCGATCGATCGCTCTAATTCCAATCCGGGTGCATGTTAAAGATTTTAATGAATAGATCTAACCTGCTTTGCCTACTTCCCTTTGATACCGGGACCGAGCCTCTCGGCAATTGCCGGCCATATGCAGGCCTTTGCATATGGTTAATATCTTGGTGATAGCTTGTACTTTTGTGTAACTGGGTGGAGGGGACTGATTTTGTCAGTTGTTGTGATTTTCCCTTTGCTCGACCTGATGTCGAACAAACACCGAAAGTACTCCTTTCGGGATGAGTCTCTCAATCTCATCCTTGAGCACCTAACACTCTATAGTAGAGTGGTCATTAATATAATGGAACTCAAAATATTTATTGTTGCCACGAGATTCCTCATATTTTCCATCCCTAGTGGTTGCAGGTCTCTAAAATTGCATCCAGTTCCAAATTCCAAGATAGATTGTGGTGGTATCCATATTTAAGTTAGAGTAACTGTTATACCTAGGCTTGTATTGTGGGCCGACCTCTGGTCATCTTCAGGTATCAGTTTGACGACCGCTATTTCTACGATCATTGCTGTTATGAGGGCCGGCATAGGTATAGCGCCTTGTCTCGTTGTCGTTGTCTAAAAGATCTGCATCTTCCATCCTCATCACATCGTTTGCTCATGAATAGAAATCGGTCGGGGACGAAGCGTCTGCTTTTGGAGCTCTCTCCATATCCTAAACTTGTATCTGACCCCTAAACATAGGGCCAGGACCAAGCTATTCATGACCGCACCTTTATCCCTAGTGCACTCTTTGTTGATACGGTTAACATATGACCGCAAGCTTTATAAAGGACCCAACCTAATGTTGCCTGGTTCATTGGCCATCATAAACGAGTTTTGAAAGTGAAGAAACGAGTCTTGAAATCTATGCATAGCTGGGCCTAGGAACTCATGTTTCCCAATCGTAATGTAAGAACCAGCGGAAGGTGGGTCCTATGAGAGTAAAGGGAAAGAGTAGATATTTTGCTGAGCTCGAAAGCTAGCTAGCATAGGTGATGGAATTGAGTTTGGTAATATAGTCGGATGCATCGGCTTTCCCAATATACTTGTCATTAGGCGGCAAGGCATATCGCCGATGGACATAAGTGTCCAAAATTTCATTGGAGAACAATTCTCCATTCTCATCGTCAGGTAATGCCTCACCCCCAATATGTCGGGACTACATTCTATGGAGTTGTTGGCGGAGGATGTGCATTACTTCCCCTAAGCTCGACATCGGTAAGCTGGGGGGAATTCTAATCTATGATTGGCTATGGACTCAACTGGCACCTTTTTGGAGTGCGAGATCGATGACGGGAAGGAGAACGATGATGATGAGCAGGAGATCCCTCCCCATGCACAAATGGCGATCTGGAGTACGCGGTCTGCCCTTCTCTTTATCCATGCCTAACCACACCCTTATGGGACCTAGAGTGCATTGAGAGAGTCAAGTGTGCCCTACCTATGGTAGGGGCACTACCGTTGGGATGGTTAAAGGCAGAAGCTCAAGGGTGATCAACAATTTGTGGTTTTTCCATTACAAGCGAATGGCGATGTCTTATCTCCGCAGGCATAACAACACCTAAGGCAATAATAATTCAAACAGGCAAGGGCGCAACATACCTCTTGGGATGAACGTGAACATCCACCAGTGGGGTTTCATGCACTATTTTTCCTGAGCTTCAACAATGTTCATGAGCGCATAGCTACTGGGAACCACTAGTCTATGAGCAAGCAAGTCGACTAGGTCCATCGTTAGAGGAGCGAGTGGGACAAAGTTTATAATAGCTTGGGCATCTAACAGTGTCCTCAGACCATTCACTTCGCATGCCAACTGACCCATGTTTGGTAGCTGTAGCATCATAGCATGCCACGTTTCTTCGTTGATACCAAGATTGGGTTGGAAGCGAGAGTGTTGTCATTAGTTCCATGCTAGTTAGAATTTTTACCTTTGACTGGTAGAAGATTGTCCATAGTAGCAAGTCAAATTGGTTTTTTAGAATAAAACATGGAAAGGTGAACCTTTTTGAGGAGGCCCTCATTCTAGTGCAAAAATCTTAACAGTAGATTTAGCCAACCTCGAAATTAGACTAATGCGCAATGGTTAAAAGGTTGAAAATGAGGAAGTACTCGAGCAATTAGAGTAAATGAAACCAAATATAGAATGGTTTGACAAGCTTACGTCTACTATGAGTACTCTGACTATATGCCTCTGTTACAATTACTAGGAATTATAAGAGAATAGCAAGAAAACAAAGCACTTAGGACTAACAATTTTAGATGAACTTGTTTAGGGCTTGATTTGTTGTGTAAAGAGCTATGGATTGTGTGTAGTACTCAGAATTTTTATATTTTCCTACCCTTTGAAGTAATAATGGATGGGGGTACTTATAGTATTTGAAATGGATGATGTACACCCAAGATTATGCTATAAAACTAGCGATACGAGTTCTTAACCTTTGATCTAGTGGAACCTGTAGATGGAAGACAGTTGTAAAGGAGAAAAGGGATGTGCGCATGAGGAAATATACTCATTGCCTTTCTATTCCATGCACAAACTTAGCAGTTAATGTGCATTAATGTTTATGGTTTGCCATTAGTTCAGCTTCTTGGCTATAGTGCTTTATAGAAATGGATGGATAGTTTTTCATTTACTCTTATGCGCTTATGTGGCAATCCTTGTAGAGATGGCTAATCGATTTCTGAAGAAAAGGAGATTGAAAGCGGCTAAAAATCCAATTGAGATGGTGTCAGTTTGGATGTATGGTGATAGGGGGCTGCTTGAGACTAGCCATATGTGACTATATTGAAGTCGGATCATGGATGGATCATGCTAGAGCCATCATTGTTAAGTATGCTGGTTGCCTGAGGCGGCCTGGAGTAGTGTTGAAGGACAATTAAAGCGATGCCGAAGTAGACGGGCTGGCTTAGGGTCCGGATAGGAGTAGGTTGGCATGAAGGAGCTAACTGTCATCGAGCCGGGTCGGAATAGACAAGGAATGACCGAGGTTAGGTCTATTTTCATAAGAAGTTTGTGAAGACTTTCAAGGGATAGGCGAACCAGACTTCATCTTAATGATTCTCCGAGTGGAACATCAGCTTTGGACCAACTTTAGTTTGGGCCGACCTACAAAGGTCGATCATAAAGTAGGTGGGCCAACTTTAATTGGGTCGGGCTACCTTAATCAGTTTGTTAATTTCTTACAAGAAAATTAAGCAATAATTTTATGACATATTAAGTTGTATATACTTATTAGATAGCCCTTACGTATATAAAGGGGCTAACATGTCCATTGCGGTGTAAATCCCAACACTTAAATATGGGCATGTTAAACTATACATCTGTATATGTTCCACATGCATGTACATTCATGTGTATATGATACACATGTTTATATATTATATAATATAAATATAGTATCAAAATAAAATTTTATTTACAAATAAAATGAAATAATGATTTATTTAAAATTTTATTTAGATCAGATCTAAAATAAGTTTAGACTTCATTGGCCCAATAAGATCCAAAATGATATTTTTTTTGAAAATTTCCCATTTAACCCTCTACGTGCTGACCTAGATCCAACAATGGTTTTGGATCCCAATAATATAATGGTTTAAATTAGTTACGATGAGGCTAGCTAATTAATTTTATCCATTTAGTAATGTGTCTAGAAAAGTAGCGTCTAGGCTGGGTTTGGGTAATCAAGTACCTTACGCTACTCGGCTACCGGCCCTGTCTAAAAGGTGAAGTAAGCCTTGTTCCTGATAGAAAAGGCTCAACTTGAATTTGAGTCTTGGGCTAATTTTCAAATTAGTTCTGAAATTAAAATAAAATTATAAATTTAAATAAGAAATATATGATAAATGTTATAGCATTATTTTCAAAAGTGTTAGAAAATATAGTAAATATATTTCAATTTTTTTTAAATATTAATTAGATTAATAAATTAAACGAATTAATCATTTTATTAATTAATTGAAGTATATATATAACATATAATGATATATGTTACATTATCTTGAATTATTTAGGATGATAAGTATATGTGTATTTATAAGAATTTTTCAAAATTAATAATTATTTTAAATTATATAACAAATAATAAAATTAACAACTATATATAAATAATAAAAGTATTAATTAGAAGTTAATTAATAAATAATAAAATACATATATATAAATATATTTGTGAACAACTATGAATGTTATAATATACATATTCAATATAAAATGTTAATTGATAATATAAAAAATTAATTAAAATGTTAATTAATTAAATTAATAAAATAAGATTTAATTAATATAATGTTGTAGATAAGACTATTATATAAGTAACTTAAATTATAAAAGTTATATAATAATTAAAACTTATACAATATGAATGTATAATTAAAGGAGGAACAATATGAAATCCTAACTAGACTTAAGGGATAAGTACATATATATAGTACATATACCATGAATCTGATGTGTCAGAAACTTGAATCACGAGAGTATTTCATAAGAAATGCATTACTCCATAAGTTGTTATCACTAAATTGAATATATTAAAGATTATGAATCTTTAATATAAAGTTGTCCTCCACCATTTATCTATTCATTAATTACTTGCATACTCCTTAGTTATTGATTTCCTCGAGTTAAGGATGTTATGTGTAGTATTATTAATATATTGAATAGACGAGGTAAGATATATATGTACATATTTGTTGATATTTCTCAAGGTATGTACACTTATACTTACATCTTCATGATAATGGTAGGTATAAACGAATAATCTATATCGATTTGTTGACATTCATCAAGGTCGAAATATGATGAGGACAAGTAACCACGGGTTAGGAGTTGCATATGATATAACAGGTAAGGAATTATCCATCATTTACAGGAGAATGATTAGTTAATATTCATCAAGGTCAGAATCTCAAGGCAAATGAGTCCTAACACCCACTAGCGAAGTCAAATGGCTTTATGTTTTGCCTTAGGGTTTAGAGAAACATAAAAGACTAGTTGGAGCTTACAAGAAAAATTAAATGTAATGTTTAAACTTGCCAATATTTTATGAACGTCTACTATGAAAATGTCCTAATCTACTAACTTAAATTTGTAGAAAATGTCTACATCCAAGTTGTTTTCTGAAAACGGTAAACTTACCATACCTAACTACGTTGACTGACAAAGAGCGATAAAGATAGCATTAACTTATGAATGACTTTCGTCGCCGATAATCGAACTAAGATTTACCAATAGCAAATTAGTCTCAAACCTTGAAATCACCCAAGTTTTTGTGTAGTCTATGTTTGGTTAGACAAGCTGTTGCAGAAGCAGCACAAAAGCATATCTGTCCATGAAATTTTTGATAGCCTCAAAGCTCTATTTCAGAAATAGCCTTGTTTCGCAAGGTACGAACTTACAAAGAAACTATTCAATGTGAAAATTACAAAAGGACAAAAAGTGGACGATTAAGTCATGATGATAAAAGGCTATATTGGCAGACTTTCTTGATTAGATGTAACAATAGGCAATAAGTTACAAATAGATTAAATTCTTGGGTCGCTTACTCCCCTGCTTGAGCCATTCATATTAAATTATAACACAAAATCGGTTGAATGTAAATCTCATGGAGCTCCTCATTAAGTTGAGGTCGATCATGTCTTCGTCTAAGGATTAAGGGGACATACTTGCTGTTAAGGGGAACACATCATCGTTGAAAGGTCGAAGAAGCAGAAAAGGGTTAACAAGTAGAACAAGAAGAGTGCTCCAAACGACAATGGTGAATGTCATCACTGTCACAGAAAGGGTTACTAGAAGGGAATTGTCCGGAGTGCTTAAAAATTATCAAAAAGAAGAAATAGAATGGTGATGCTACTTCTATGGGTATATTTATAATACAAAATTGTTTTGCAATTAATAAATGTAGGATCGATTTCACCCTAGAGGAGGGTGAATAGGGTGATGTTGTTAATTATAAAAATTATTGCGCAAGCTTATAAAATTATTTCAACGCAGATATATTAAAATTATAGCAGCAGATAATAGCAGAATAATAAATGCAGAAATAGAACGACACAGAATTTACCCAGCTTCGGTAAAGCCCTGCCTACGTGTTGCACCCAAGGTTTCTACTAGAAATTAAGTAGTCACACGCTTATACACGTAAATTCACGACACCCGCTACTGACTAACGTAACTCTACACTCAAAAATCTGCCACAACTCAGCCACTGAGTTGCGAATTCTTAAACTATGCCACGTAGTTTGTCCTCTAGTCACATGACTAGAAATTACAAGAGTTTAAAAAGGAAAATACAAAAGTAAATACAATTTGAAAACAAAGAACCCTAGCTTTAAATTATTAAGCTCAATGTAAACCAGCCCAAATAAAAACATAGAGATAACCGAATTATCCCCTTTTCTTTTATCTACAATCGGCTGTATCTTTTTCCCTGAAAAAAAATGGTGCTCATGCTTTTTTCCTTTGCTTGCAAATTAGGGCTTCTAATTAGAAGCTGCCGACAATAGTTGCTCGATCGAATGATGATTTAGGTCCTTGCTTTGTCGATTGACTATCTCTTTGAGTTACTCATGGCTGCTTCTATTTGATTGAGTTTGACTTTGCCTTCGGTATGTAATTTATGCCTTTTGCTTTACTGGTTTTGCTTACTTGAACTCGATGCTTTCAATTTGCCGATGATGTTACTATTTATATAGGATTCGAGATCCTTGATTTTCGTTTGTGTACATCAATTTGAATTCGTCTTCGGCCATTCGATTTTGTATTGATGATTGTGATGTTTTCTGACCTTTTCAAAATCGTATATTTTTGCTCTGTTGTCACAGCTTCGATTTTGAGCTGTTCAATATCCTTGGCTATCACGGTATTGATTTCTCTATGACTTCGGCATTGACTTTGATCGTGTTTACTTCGGCTATTTTGATTTCTTAAAATGCTGGTGAAATAGTTCGAACTGTTCCATACCATTCCATGATTTTGGTAGCTGATGAATTCTGGTAGCACTTGAGTATTGCCTATATTTTGCTTGAGCTTGAATCTGGTTTGCATTGATAATGCTATGCACTGTGTATATACATGTCCCATTTTACTTTCTGCTCTGATATTGTTTACTGATGACATTGTTTATTCACAGTTTTATATGAGTCTGTGCATTCTTCTCGGTTTTTATTTTTTGTGCCTTTAGTTTGCAATCTCTGGTTCATTGTTGACTTCGTTGTTGTTTGGATTAGCTTGTGGTCTTCGCTGGTATCACTGGTGCATGTGCTTATGCATTGACAGTTGAGGCAGTGTTGCTGCATTGAGTTGTTTGGTTGACACACTTGTAGTTGTACATTCATGTGTTTGTTCCTTCATGTGGTCTGGATTTGTTTTGAGCACAATTTTGGTTTTCATTGGGTTGATGTGCACTGTGCCTCGAGTGTGCTTGCATCTGAGTTGAATTCATGTGTGACTTGAACTTTAGTTGAGATTTGTGGTCTTGGGATTGTAGTTGAGTTTGTGCCAATTGTTTCAGCTAGAGTTGTATTTCCTTGTAATGTTCCTTTGAAGTTGTAGCCTTTATGCTCGAGTCTGATACTTGCACTATCCAGTTTCTCACATTGCATACATGTTGTATCTTTTGGAGTTTAGTCGAGGCTGCATATATATATGAACATTGTCTTGTGTCTTTGTTGCTTGATTGCATGCTCATGCTTGTCTTATTCGCTCTTCCACTCCTATGTTCACTATTTTAGCTTGTAGTGTGTTGTACTTCTGTGTAGACTAGTTTGCTGGTGCATATGTTTCATTTGTTGCCAGACCTTCATTGACATCACTGGTGCACTGTTTGGTTCATGTGAATTTCATTTGAACTGTGTTTGTATTGTTGCCATATTAGCTTGTTCCTTCGAGTCAGTGAAACTTGTATATGATTGTTTGTGCTGCACTGAGTTGGTATTTGCTTCAATTTAGTTTGATTCATTTTGAACTTCATGTTGATTTTTGAAATTGCACCTGAGTTGAATCCAGCTTAAAGCTCAGGTTTGACCTTGTGCTGATATTGTGACATTATTTTTATTGCACTTGAGTTGAACCCGGCATTTTGGGTTTGACCTGTGCTCACCTGTCCCTGTAATTTTATCAAGTGTATATATATCGGTGTGCATGGCCTTGTGACATATACAGTGATACACTGTGTATGTCACAAGCTGTTAGTGTATGATGAATTCAAAATTAAATGATGACGAACAATCCAAATAACCGAGGCAAATATTATTTTCAAAATCCACATTTTATTTTATACTGCAAAAATATTTTATTTTCAATTTTACTGCGTCAATGTATATTTCTGCAGATTGCTCAGATGCTGGATTCACATTGGAATGAAGTTGAAGATCAATACGAGTTGAGTGAATGAGTGATATGTAGGGAGGTGCAACGTAAATGTGAATTGTAATGTAATCAAATCTGTATTGTAATTGAAATTGTATATAGCGAGAGCTTTAAAATTTGTACTATTCAAAAATTGTAATAAATATTTTTTTTGAATAAAATTGCCATTTGAATTCAAATTCTGTGTTATTTATTCTATTCAGCAAATATTTATTTAATCTTTGAAAAATAAAATAGTACATTAATAAATACATTTAAATGAATATATATATATATATATATATATATATATATATATGTTTATTATCATCAAACAAAAATCATATAATCGTATATTCAACAATAAATTGTTTTGGGATTTAGATACTACATCCGTGACTCATATGTATAATTCATTATAGAGGTTTAGGAACAGGTGTCGTGTGGAAAAGGGAGAGATGAGGCTTTAAGTTGCTGACGGTCTCTAGTAGATGCAATGTTAGTGAGAGATTTTCATCCAAATTTGCATACTGGATTAGTTTTGATATTAAATAATTGCTATTATGTAAAATAATTTGTGGGATTATTTCTTATTCTAGACTGTCTAAGACTGGTAATATTTTTTAGTATGCTACTAATGTTGTGAACATTATGTTAGATGGTAAGAAAGTCTGTGATGATATTTTAGATAATGACATTTATGTTATCAATACTAATCATGTATGTGTCGTGGGCAATTCTTCAAATGGTAATATATAAAAAAAATATCTTTAGCATTGTAGGTTAGGTCATATAAGTGAGAAACGACGACATAAACTGACTAAAGTTTTTCTACCATTATTTTATTCTAAATCATTTGACATATGTGAGTTGTTTTTCAAAGGTAAAATGACCAAGCACCCTTTTAGGGTAGCAATGAAAGACTCTTGGGTCTCATACATACTAATGTAAGTTTCCTAATGCCTATGTTACTAAATATAATTTTTCTTATTCAGTAACCTTTGCTGATGATTTCTCAAGACTAGCATATGTGTATCTCATGAAAAAAAATCTGATATCCATGAGATAAATATACGAATGAGGTTGGAAATCGAATGAATCAAAAGATTAAAATACTTCGATCTGATCGAGTAGGTCAGTATGTTGGACAAGATCTCCAATGGTACTTAAAAAATAATGAGATTATCTCCCAGGTTCCCCCGTCGTATACTCCGCAACAAAATGGTTTTTATAGAGTGAAGGAACCAAACCCTGTTAGATATAATTCATTCAACGATGAACAAGGCTGAGTTACCTTTGTCCTGTTAGGAATATGCACTAGAAACCACAACGCACATGTTGAATTTGCTATCTACTAAATTTGTGTTTAAGTTGCCATATGAGACGTGGTATGTGAAGAAACCCCGCCTTAATTATTTGAAGGTGTGAGGTTGTTCAACCTACGTTAAGAGCATCGGCCACAATAAGTTTGAGGCAAGATTGACCTTGTGTAAACTCATAGGTTATCTAAAGAACCCCATGAGATATATTTTCTACAACGTTGATGAAAAAAGGTCATTGTTTCTCAACATTCTATCTTTTTAAAAAGGAAATTCCGTCAAAAGAAATTAACAGCGAGGTCGTAAAACTGGATGAAATTCGAAGTCGAACGCGGACACTGAAACAGTGGGAGAACCAAGTTCACCTGCATGTAAAAACATGCAACCTATTATTAGGTCTGGTAAGGAATCTCACACATCGGAGAGATATTAAGGTTTTCTCATGGATGGCAAGAAGGTAGACCATGTCTGAAATGATGACACTCATCTATCTAGGCCTATTAATGTAATGGTTACCGCTACCATTTCACAAACACCGTTACCGTACGGTTTTTACTGGAAAGCTAAAATTGTGAACCATTATAGTTATCGATAGGCTGGTATACCACAGTGTGACGATCTAGAATTTTGGATGTTTGAAATTGGAATATTTAATTGATTTTAAATGTTTAAAAGTTAATTTTTAACTTGAATTCAAATATTTTTATTATTTAGCAATTAAGTTATTGGATTTAATAAACTGAAATTGGGTAAATTATTGAATCTTCGGTTTTACAAATAATTTAAGGGTTTGTAAAATTTATATCGTTCGTACTGAAGATAATAAAAATGTTGAAATTGAATTTGGGAATGTTTGTTAAGTTTTGAAATTTTATCGTTTAAATCGATATTAAAAAATAGCCTTCCGAGGCATAGTCTCGGATTTCGACGAAACCAGTTCCATTGGATCCATAATATTGTATTATTATTGGGTTTCAATTTTCGTAATGTTTGGAGTTGTTGTGCGAGCATACGATATATAAATGCGCTGAATTTATATCGAAAATTTAATATAATAACTGGGTCCAAAAACTATCTTCTCCATCCGATCGAATTAGGACTCGGAACATTTTCAATTGCGTTCAAAATAGGGGTATAACATTATAAATGCCTCGCGGCACACCTCGATAGGAGGTCAAGTTTTTAAGTTGCATTTATCGGAATGGTTTGAATTTGAATTTAAATTGAATATTTATACTAGTCAACTGCAGTTGAAATTGTCTCACATCAACCCTTTTTCAGTCGTTTCAAATATCACTATAGCTCCCTGCTGCATGCAACCTCCTTTTCTAATCATGCTGCCTCCTTTCATATCTTGTCTCCTTTCCACTTCAATGGCCGAAACTAAAAGAAAAAAAATCGAAGTCTCAGCTACAAAATAATATAAAAAATTTATGTATCCAAACGAATTCGAGCGAAATCGAATTCTCTTGAGTTCGTTTCTCGAGGCCGTGGAAAAAAGGGGTTTTCAAATTCAATCACTTCAGCCAATTGAATTTGAGGGAAGGGGCGAATTCAATCGCGAGCTCTCCTTCATGCTCGCTGAGTTCGAAGGCTAGATTCACGAAGGAAGTGGAGAGTTGAACCGCATACGCCTAGGAGATCTATGGTGTTCACATAAGGCCTTGGTGGTGCCGAGAAGCTCGAGCATTCGAATGATGGCCGGATGATTTCAAGTTTCGAGATCGTGAATCAAGGGCTGAAGCGTATGAGCTTGGAATTTTGGTCATCGTATGGTCGACTCTATCGCAGGGAAGCGAAGATGATTTTGGGCCGTGAGTCAGGAGTTGGTGTCGATTGCACTGGAGAGTGGAGGAAGCCCGTACGTTTACTTTGCGGGTTGTGCTGTTCGAGTGCTAACCGTAACAAAGGTATTTTATTAATTATTCGTTCATTATTAGAAAGTTTAATAACTACAGTAAAGGTATTTTCTGTATTGAATATATATATATATATATATATATATATATATATATATCTGTGAATAGTTATACAGGGATATATATATATATATATATATATATATATATTACAGTTAAATAGAACTATTTCTGTGTAGATGTGTATATAGGTTAGAAAATAATTTTATGAAGTTTATAACTGAAATAGTTTTGTATAGAGAGGAATTTCTAAATGAAAATAAATACTGTTTTTATCATATTTAAACTGAAAAGTATATATAAGATTTATAAAGGTAGAAATTTTAAATGTTTCAAATTAGAAAGATATATAAAGTTTAGATTTTGGAAATTTTATAGATTATTTTATATAACGTATGTGGTTTAAAGGGAAAATTAATCAAATTTATTAGTTAAAAAACCAAACGATTAATTTTAAATCTAAATAATGGTCAATTTAATTTATTAAATAATGAATTATTTGTAGATTATTTCAAATGTTAATAAATCATATAAATGTTTGTACAAGGTCTAAAATTTGTGGAGAAACAAGTCGAGATTGGATTGGGATTGCAAGAAAATCAAAGGTGAGTTAATCTCACTCATCTGGGTTTAATTTAATTTAAATGGTCAAATTTAAATAATTGATTGAATGCGATATATTATATAATAGTATATAGTATATATTGGATTGATTGATTTCCCGCATTATATAGCGAATGAGACCCTATGCGCCGCATAATAGCGGATGATATTATATTAATCCCATATACCGCGATATTCCACCACGAAGTGGAATTGGTATTGTGCTAACATCTGTGGATGTAGGGAAAAAGGTTGGAGGGATCCAACTGGATTCCTCAAAATTATTTAGATTGTTTAAATATTCTGTGTTATGAATATTGGATATTCTGTGATGAATTATATTGATAATTGGAATATTGGATGCTAAGGTTTGCTTGAATATATTTCGGTACACCGAGTTATCAAAATATATAGAATTGGATTTTTGAAAAGAAAATAAAAGAGTGAATTTTTAAGTAAAATAATCATAGAGAATTTGAATAAATTTAAGAATGAACCGGATAAGAATAAAAGTGATTTTAAAATTCTAAAAACAATAATTCCGAGTATGGAAAATGGGGATTTGAATAAACATAAAAATAATGAATTATAAACCTCAAGTGATATTATTTAAAGGAATAAAGAATTTATTTTCAAATTCAAGGTTTAAATTTATTTGAAAGGATAAAGAAAAAATTTGGAAAATATGAAATTGGTATTTTCAGTTAACAAGATTTGAAATCATAATGAAGAAATAAAATCTGAAGTTAATGGATTTTGGAATAAATGGAGTAAGTAAGGAAATTTATCTAAAAATGAAGTAAATTGGAAACCAATTTGGAGGTTGATTTAATTGTATAAAACCAGGATTTTTAAAGAGAAGTGAGATTTGGAATTTATAAACTGGTTTTATAAAAGTGAAGTAATATATCAGTGGATATTTGAAGAATAAACTCACGATGGGAATTTATTAAAGAAATGGGAAAATTTGTTTAAAAATAAATAGTGATTTATTTTTAAAGGATGTGAAGAGAAGTGTATTTCCCTGAATAGCCAAGTACGTTTCAAAATAAATTTTTAAATATAAGTTAAAGGCTTTAATGTTGTTTTAAAAAGCATGTTTTAGGAAATTTATTATTTCTAAATGTTTAAATTATGAAGTAAGTATTTTTCAAATCTATTATCGTAGTAATTATTTAAAGGTGACTTAGTATTTTGTTTTAAAGGAGAAAATCTAGTTTTATATTTTATAAAGAATATACTTTTAATAAAGTATTGAAGTAGTTTTCAATTTAAATGTTAAAGTATATTTAAAATAAAGTGATTTTTAAATTATTTTAAAAATCCAAAGCTTTTTACTTGATGTTTTCAATGGAAATAAATATTTGGAAATTTATTTCATGGAAGAGTATGGTTTGAAAACTGTTTCAAAAGGGTTTGAACAGTGGAAATATATCTTGCGAAGATATTTTGAGTTTAATAAATAATTGGAAAATTATTTATGGTTGATGGATGTTGTGAATGTTAATTTATAGTTAAATAACCGACTATCAATATTAGCCAATGCGCTGATCGTTTCAAAGAGAACGGGATCAGGATTAATTTCTCGAAAACCACTTCAATCCGGTTTGTACGTTTTTGTGAGGAAGACGAGTTTGGATTCGAAGATGGAGAAGTGAAGTGCAAGGGCTAGTCGCTACTAATGCTGAGGATGATTCCAAAATGGATGTAGTAGGAGTAGTGCCTTTGGTTCCGTTCGAACCCAGGACGAACTTGTATGGATGAATGCTATCGGAACATCGTCAGGTTGACGATGGGCATTCTAAGTGAAACGAACTAAAAGGTAACACTTAGCCTCAAGCCTCATCAACCGAGAATGACTGAAAATCAGGGGTTATGCAGCAAGGCTAGGAGGGTAGCGCCCATTAGGGTGAGGTCATCCCAGTCTAGATGTCCCTTTTATTCGGCTTAGTGGTGCGGTTGCTGATCCCAACCGTGGAGTGATCTTACTCGGGATTATCCAGTAAGGGGTAGTCCCAGTGTTGTATTGCAGGGATTGGGAGTAATCCTTGGTACGGTGATATAGGCCACGTACTGTGACAGGTGGTACCTCAGTGCTTAGTCATTAGTTGGAAATCCATTCTCCCTACGCGCCTTTTACTGTTTTTGTTTGTATAACCCACTTTGTGGCTAGTAGCTGGAATTTAATCGTGTAACAATTTCGGCTACTTTAATAAGTATTTGTAAATAGACCCTATCATAATATCAGAGGATTTTAATAAGAAGTGTTTTGGGTATCGTAAGGTAAAAACCCGACATGTTTATTTGTGGCGTGATCTTACGAGATGCTTTTGTTTTTCAAAGGATTTTTTGAACTTTAATAATCAATTTGAGTGTGATTTCTCACGCTAGTTTTCCAGACTGACTCGGGTATTATTTAACTATAATGCTCGGGTCAGACCGAGTATTATAGATTACAGGAAAGGATGCTGTGGAGCTCAGCAGACGAGCTGTATGATGATACATACTTCCGTATTTGTTTTATATATTCCACTGTGTTGATTAGCTGTGCACTCAGTTGCATGAGGACAGGTTATGATTACTGTCTAGTTGTATATCATTGATGTTGTTAAACTCTGATGATGTATTCTAGTGATGTACGTATAAAATAGATATAGTTTTCTTTTGTGTAAAGATCTGTTATTATCTATTATATTTTATTGCGCTGCGATGGTTAGATTCTGGTGTTGGTTTCTATTTTCTTCTTCTACCTCTTTTTCTTTAACCCAAATGGTTGGTATTTCCGTTCATCCTAAGTTGATTGACGGAAATAGTGTCGACTCAAGGGGTACGGATTTGCGGGGTGTTACATAAAAACTGGTACATCGATCATCCAGTAACTATTACATTGGTAATGGTAAATTATCGTTGGTTTAAAAAGATCAGTAACTTGACATGTTTTCATACTATATCGCTGTTTTATTAAACAATTTATAGTATTACTTAATAAATGACATAAATAAAAATGAAAAGAAGCGTATTTAACATTATTTTATGTAATACTAAACTAAATTTAATCATTTTCTTTATTCTAAATGCCTGTAATGAAGCATAGTACATAAATAAACAAGTGTTTTAAATTAAATGGTAAAATTTCCATTACCACTGGTTTTGATGAAATATTTCCGATGATTTAACTAGAAAGCGGTAAATTTATCGTTACCATGCTGACTAAACTGATATATCGATTTTACTCAAAAGTGGAAACCGATAGACCAATAATAGTATGGTAATGGAAAATTTGGCATTGCCATAATAGCCCTACCTCTATCATTCCAACAAGCACTACAAAGTAAAGATTCTACACTTTAGCTTGAAGCTATGAGATCCAAGATGGATTCCATGTATGAAAACAAAATATGGACTTTGGCTGACATACCCAAGGATAAAACAATCGGTTGCAAAATGGATTTTTAAGAAAAAACTTAATGCAGATGGACAAGTGGAGACTTATAAAGCGAGGCTAGTTGTGAAAGGATTTGGTCAAATTCAAAATGTTGATTATGACGAAACTTTTTCGTGTAGTGATGCTTAAGACCATTTGGATAATGCTAGCTATTGCAGCATTCTACAACTGTGAAATATGGCAAATGAACGTAAAGATCGAATTTCTAAATGGTAATTTAGAAGAAACCATTTATATGTTATAGCCCGAGGGTTTCGAGCTCAATGGGAGTGAAGGCATGGCTAGTAAGTTGTTAAGGTCCATTTATGGACTTAAATAAGCTTCAAGGGTTGGAATAAGTGTTTTAATAAAGTTATCAAACAGTTTGGTTTTCTTAGAAAATAGAGAAAGCGTGCATACACTGAAAGGAACATGGAATGATATGATATTCTTAGTGTTGTACATTGATGGTTGATGTGCACGTAAATGTGCATATTTTTATCATCATATTTATTCTTTTTAAATTAAATAAATGATCATATTGGGTATTTTAACTTGTTTAAACCAAAATTCATATTATTCGAAATTGTCACATATTCATCTTCATCCATGGGCAAAATGGTCATTTTTGTGCGTATATTAATTTGAGAAAAATTAATTGAAAATTTGTATATATTTTTGTAGGAATTTGATCTCAAATAGAAGTGGTTTCATGAAGATATGCATGCACAAAATTAATACAAAGGAATGAAGATGGAAATAATTCAAAGTGAAGAACATGGAGGACCCCACCTACCCACCTACCTTAATGTACAAATTAAAGGCTAATGCACATGCTTTTGGAGTTAATGGCTTCATGTACACTTAATGGGGGATTAAGGCATGTTAATGATTACTTGGCCTCCACACTTCCTAAGGGGCATTTTGGGCATTCCCAAAAAATATGAATTAGGGTTTCATACATGTATAAATACCCATATGTCTCATGTAACCAATCTCTTCTCTTAGTCTCTCTTAGGCCTCCTTCTCTTTAGTTTAGATCAAAAATAAAATAAAAGCTCCTCTTTCTCTTTTCATGGCTACTTAGCCATTTTTATTTTATGTAATCTTTTTTATGCAATTTAATATATGCTCTTTCCTTTTCATGTTCATTTACTTTCATGTTGTAGTGTAGATCTCTTCTCTTTTATGCAAGTAGAATAATTTTTCCTTTCATTTTGCTCTCTTTTTTTCTTCTTTTTATTCAATGTTGCTTGCTACATTTGTTCATATGATGACAAATATGAGAGGCTAAACCCCTTCAATTTAGGGGTAATGAAGCTCTCTAATCATGTAGCTTCAACTTAATTTGATGTTTATGCTCTCTTTTTGTGCTTAATGAGAATGATTGAAGTGGTTTAATGATGTTGTTTAGCTTTGCATTTGATAGTCTATGTTGTTCATAACAAATAGGCTATGCTTAAACAAACAAAACAAAAATTGCCTCTTCATCTACATATGATTATGGCAAAGAAGTGATTGTTGAAATTAAAATTTGATGGCTTATATTTCTAATAAATAGTTAATAGGTCATGCTTAAAATAGATTTTGCTTTCAACTTTGTTGTCATATTTTATGAGATTTAAAAGTGTATTAGTAGTTGTGTTATGGTTTGATGGTTTATATTGAGCTAATTAATAGCACAAATATACCATACTTATGATAAGCACATCAACTAATTCGCTAATGACAAGAAAAGAGAGATCATAACTTCATTTTGTTGATTTATGTGATCTAGAGAGTGGATTTATTTCCTAAATTGTCACTTAGCTCTTATATTTGCTTCTCTTTTCTTTTAGTTGGCTTTCTAATTCTCTAGCTTAACTTTCACTCGACTTTGGTTTAATTTGATTGAATAGAATTTTAAAATCCATCAATTCCCTGCGGATCGACCCGTATTCACCGCATGCTACATTCGTACACCGTGCGCTTGCGGTTATTTTTAATTTTAATTCGTTCGACGGTTTTCTAAACCGATAGAATTTCCGTCGTCCGAACAAGTTTTTGGCGCCGTTGTCGGGGAGTTGTTTTGATTTTGATTTTCTATTCTTCGAATTATTTTTGCTTGATTTTTGTGTGTATGTTTGCATTAAAAAAAAGTGTGTTTGTTTGATTTTTTTTTTTTGCGCATTTTATTGTGTGTTTGTGTATTGCTTATTTTCTAGTTTCATTTTCCATTTGCATTTCATATTTAAAAAAAAACAACATACACAAGTTATTAAAAAAAATAAAAAATTTATTCCATTTTCCTTTCAGTTTTACAATTTACAAAAAAAAAATTGTTTTGTATCATTGCTGTTGCTTTTCTGCCTCTATGTTTCTCTCTGCCTGCAACTGTGCATATTTGTGCGCTGTAATTCAACAAATTCACCTGCCATCAAATTCCTGCCCCATTTCAAACATCTCCCCTCTGCCTCAAAACTTCCCCCGCCCTTTGCCAGTCAATCCACAAACAGACTACAAGCCCTCCCCTTCACTCAATTCACCACCATCTGCCTGTTCATCAAGTACATCACCCACCACAGTAACCATTAACCATCACTTCCTTTGTCTGCTGCTACACCCTGCCACACCACATATATCTACACTCCACTTTATCAAGGCAGCAAAACAGCCCACCATTTCAACTGTTCCACTGCCTAATACACTGATCATCTCTACTGTTCACATCTCCACTATCTCCCCGCTTCAAGCAAGTCGCCGCCAATCATCCCCAATCACCTTCCTCTATCCACGAAACTTCTCCAGAATTCATCACCACTCCCTCGAATTTGAACATACAACCCTCACTCCTCAAACTCGCGAAACCACTGACATCACACCTGACCACCATCCCATACAACTCTGTACAACACTTCATTACAAACTGCTAAAACATTCAGTTCAAACCCCTCTGCTTCACAACATTCGTTCCACCCCAACGCCTTCAACTTGACAGCGCCGAGCTTCACACAGCAACCCACAACTCCACAAACTCACAGAAACCATCACACAACTGTTGCTGAAACTGAAACTTCCAATCATCACTAACACTACGACCAAAAACAACCACTGACTTGACTGTCTCTCCTTCTCTGACCACAAGACGACTTCAATACACTACTGCTGATAACAGCCTCGCTCACTTGCCACCCTCGTCGAACTTCAATTCGAACACTGACACCCTCCCTCAATCACCTGAAAACACGCGCCTAAATTCAAATGCCACCTCTCCCAATCGCAGTCCAATCCACCCACAAACCATTCATCTGTCATATACCACAATAGAACCACCTGTTCAACAGTCCACTGCCATCTCCTGCACAGTAGCACCAGCCTCCAACGAAACAAACTCCATCGCCTCCGCAATTCACTGTAACTTCCTTGCCACAACTGCAGTCAAATCCACCATCCATCACCTGAAAACGAAGTCGCCTCTAGTCAGGTCACCGCGACCAAAATCAGCAACCAACCCAAAATCATTGCCTCTGCCAATCGCCTCGCATAAAAGCCCTACCTTCACCACGCAATCGAACCAGATCCCAAACGTCAGCCTTCCCCAAAACCGTTACCCCATCGCCGCAACCAGCCCCCACTCCACCAACAACTACTGCTACCACAGTGTTTGCCTCCGATCAAAAGACGAAAAGATTTAATTTTTCTGGTATTTCATGATTTGATTGTGAAGTTGAATTCGAGGACGGAGCCGTTTAATTGTGAAATTTAGTCGAGAAATAGCTGATGGGTTTTTAATGGTGAAGTTATTGCTCTGTTAGTTGACTCTAATAATTTGTTTAGTGGGCTGGGCTTAAAAACTCCAAAATAATTTGTTTACGGTGGTAATTAAGTTTTAATTGTTTTAGTGTTAATTTTAATTTGTTTACTTTGTTTTTGTTTTATTTGTTTTTGTTTTGTTGCTTTGTTTTATCCTTAAAAAAAACAAAAAAAACACAGAAAACATTTCAAAAAAAAAGAGGGAGTGAGTCTTCATTTACTAATGTGGGGAGATGGGTTTGTTTTGTTTTGCATAGTGGGCCTTTTGAGGTGTGGGTGTAGGCCGTAAATAAAGTTTTTTTTTTATTTTATCTTCTTTGCTTTGTTTTAAGTTACATTTATTTAGTGAATTTGATTATGGAAAGTTGGTTTCAAATTTTTTAGCTTCTTTCTCTCAAAAAAAAAAAATTTTTTTAAGTAAAACCCTAATTTTAAGTTTCCTTTCAAGAAACAAAAAAAAAGTGTACATATTCTTGTTTTATATTTCAGGTTGCCAAAGCAGAATTTCAGAAGGAAGACTGCTGCCCAAAAAAAAATTGCCTGCTCGCTAATAGTTTTTTTTTGTTTTATTTGCCTTGCATTGTATATATCTCTTGTTTTTATTAGTTGCATTGTTGATTGCTTGCATTTGAATTTATATATAAAAAAAATTCAAAAAAAACAAACAAAAAAAAATCATTTGTAGTTGCATTGTTACTACAGTTTAATTTCTGCTTTGCATTTCATCTTAGATTTTGATTAATAATAACGGTTAGAAATCAATAACACTAAATTGTATATTGACAATTTGTCCTTTTTCGACAATTTAATTTCTCGGTGTCTAGGCTACGGCAGAGCAATAATCAGTTATAAATATTACGGTGATTCGTAAATATTATACTGAATTGTTTCTCTGAAGGTACTTAAACCTTCGGCTACATTGCTACGGTGATTCGTGGTGCACCGATAAATCCTGTCCGTTACCTGGCTAAGAACTATCTTGTTGATTTAAGACAATTTGTAATTATACAATTTTGGGTTAACTTAGGATAAATCATTTGTAATTAACCCTTGCATTCACTTAGTAACATTAGTTCATGCATATTAAAAAAAAAAAACAAAAAAAAAATTCAAAATCCAAAACTAAAAAAATTGTTAATATTTCTTAACTTAGTTTTTTTTTCTTTTCTTTTGAAAATTTTCAAACCAAAATTCAAAAAATCCAAAAAAAAATTAAAATCCAAAAAAATCTTTTCAAAAAAAAAAAAATTGAAATCCAAAAACAAAACAAAAATCAATTTTCCATTTTGAAAAATAGATTCTACTTGTAAATATTTTTGTTTATAAAAAAAAAAGCAAAAAAAAAAATCTTGAGAATGTCCGAGTTTCCTTTTTCTTACTCGCTTGAATTTAACTGCGAAAGTCAATATAATCCATATGAGTTCACTCCAAATTCGTACGGATATTTTAACAACTTTTGTGTAAATAATTCAAATTTCGAACAACAAAATTTTCAAAACGATGACCAACGTTCGACTCTTGAAAATAGCATTGAAATGATTTCATCTTTACTCGAACTTTCTACACGACAAAATCAAGAGATAAATGATTTGTGTAATTCTTATTTGTGTAATAACTCAAGTCAAAATTTTCAAAATAATTCACTTCAAAATTCAAATGATTTCGAGTATAACCCATGCCAATTCAATTTCAAGCTTCAAAATAAATTTCAAAATCAAGACGAAAATGTGAACCAATTTTCATATAATTTGAGCAATGGGAATAATCTCGACCGCGATATAATTGAAAACTTTGGTTATCAACAAATTCAGAGTGAAAATTTTCAAACTAATAATCATGGATTTGACTTTGTTGACCAAATGGAAGAAGATAACGAGGATTTATAAATACAAAACTTTTCGTGAAAATCATAATCAAATCCCAACTTCGGAAGAATCAAATCCACCGTTTATTGAAATTAACGATTCTTGTCCTCAACAAGTCCAAATCGAAAGTTTTCAAGTTAATAATCACAAATTTGACTTTGTTGAACAAATGAATGAAATGTACAACGATCACATGGATGTGGTGTTTGAAACATATTTGAATAAATGTAATAAACATACTCAAATCCCAAAGTATGACGAGTCAAGCGATAATCCATCTTTTACCCAAATCGACGATTTTCAAATAACAACTTTCGAAACTGAAAATGACATTCTTAATGATGTTGTTGAAAATTTGGTAATTGAGTTGGATTTCAATTCTTTTGAGGGTGCGAAACTCGATTTAAACTTCGATCTTCCTTTTTCTGGAAATTTGAATACGACAACTTTGAAACTCGATTTACATGATGAAGTTGTTGATAATCCAACAAAGGAAGTCGAATTTAACGAATATGAGTTTTATGGACTTTTTGAAAACGAGTTGTTGAATTTTGAAGGGGAAAATTTCGATCACCATTTTGATTTTGAAATCGATACTTTGAAAGAAATTGAACTTCAACCAATTTTTCTATCTACCCCAAAAATCATCGAAAATAAAACAACTCGTATGATTTTCAATAAAATGACTTTCGTTTTTCCAAATCCACATTCAACTGCGAAATCTTTTACGATTTGGTTTTTTGTGCTTAAGTTGTGTCTCGCACATTTGACGAGACAAATGAATCGGTCTTTAGAAGACCGTTTCATTTACTTTTTGACTGTATACTTTCTCATCTCTTGTAAATAATAATCTTTCATGTAAATATTAGATTTTTATTTTATTTTTCTCCTTCCACCTGGGTTGACTGTGGGGACACAGTCAAAGTCAAGTGTGGGGGGAGACTTATCTTCATTTTTTTTTATGGTTTATTTTTTTCGTTTTCTTTTAAAATCTAAAAAAATCTCAATTTTTTTTTTCTTTTGATTTATTTTTAAAGAAACACTATAGGATAAATATATGGTTTTGGTTTACTAAATGGAAACTTTTGAAAATTTAGTCGTCTTAACAAAAATAAAAATGAAGTTTCATTACAAATAATAACGGTTTAACTGGTATATAGGAAGATTCATACGTGTTAATTATGAAGTACATCCTTATTGAAAATCTTTGTTTTAAAAAGTGGTTGATTTAAAGTAAAGGATATAACATTTTTTTTGCCTTCTAAGTTAAATGGTGCTAAGATGATTTTGCAAAACTCTCTCTCTCTCTTTTAAAAAAAATATAGAAATATAAAAATATAAAATAATAACATCCAAGTATTCACTCTCATTTAAAAGTCCTCACGATTATGCATGGGTGAATTACTTGGAATCTTTGATTATGTGCTTTCATACTCATTTAAAAGTCCTCACGGTTATGCATGTATGGAACACATGTAAAAAAACAGACTTAATAAAAACCACCTGCGGTCGATAGGTGTATGCACGAAAGTGTGTGCACTCGCCATGCTCTCTACTCCCCTCACATAAGCACGAAAGGCAGTGCATGGGTGGTATATCTGGCCTCAGTTTACCTGAGCTAGGTGTGTAATTTTTCTTGCAAATAATGAGAGAGCAAGCAATTGAAATCCTAGCACTATTTTTACTTATTTGATTTGATTTGTTATTGAAAAGAAATGAAAATACCACTTTGATAAACTTTGATAATCAACTAAGGATTCATTCTATAATTACACTTTGTTATCAACCGAAACAACGAGTTAAACTATAATCTATTCGTTATGATAACTTGATTTTTGTTGAAAATTTTGACGAGTAAATGACATAAATTCTCAAGATAATAACCAAAACCTATATTTAACTTATTTGTGTCAATTTAAAAATAAATCCTTCATTTGTAAATATTTTCAAAAAATTTGCATTCATCTCTTTGTAAATAAACCTTGCATTTTCATCATGCATTTGGATTTTGTGGGTAGTATCCGCTGAAAACCCTCACGAGACAACACTCGTCCTACTGGGGACACCCAGAGGTTTAACAGCTTGTTGCATACGCTCAATGCAATCGTGTTTCCTACGAAAACGGATTTATCTTAGTTTCCCTTTATTCGAGGACGAATAAAAAGATAAGTGTGGGGGTATTTGATGTGCACGTAAATGTGCATATTTTTATCATCATATTTAATCTTTTTAAATTAAATAAATGATCATATTGGGTATTTTAACTTGTTTAAACCAAAATTCATATTATTTGAAATTGTCACATATTCATCTTCATTCAAGGGCAAAATGATCATTTTTGTGCGTATATTAATTTGAGAAAAATTAATTGAGAATTTTTATATATTTTTGTAGGAATTTGATCTCAAATAGAAGTGGTTTCATGAAGATATGCATGCACAAAATTAATACAAAGGAATGAAGATGGAAATAATTCAAAGTGAAGAACATGGAGGACCCCACCTACCCACCTACCTTAATGTACAAATTAAAGGCTAATGCACATGCTTTTGGAGTTAATGGCTTTATGTACAGTTAATGGGGGATTAAGACATGTTAATGATTACTTGGCCTCCACACTTCCTAAGGGGCATTTGGGCATTCTCCAAAAATATGAATTAGGGTTTCATACATGTATAAATACCCATATGTTTCATGTAACCAATCTCTTCTCTTAGTCTCTCTTAGGCCTCCTTCTCTTTAGGTTAGATCAAAAATAAAATAAAAGCTCCTCTTTCTCTTTTCATGGCTACTTAGCCATTTTTATTTTATGTAATCTTTTTTATGCAATTTAATATATGCTCTTTCCTTTTCATGTTCATTTACTTTCATGTTGTAGTGTAGATCTCTTCTCTTTTATGCAAGTAGAATAATTTTTCCTTTCATTTTGCTCTCTTTTTTTTTCTTCTTTTTATTCAATGTTGCTTGCTACATTTGTTCATATGATGACAAATATGAGAGGCTAAACCCCTTCAATTTAGGGGTAATGAAGCCCTCTAATCATGTAGCTTCAACTTAATTTGATGTTTATGCTCTCTTTTTGTGCTTAATGAGAATGATTGAAGTGGTTTAATGATGTTGTTTAGCTTTGCATTTGATAGTCTATGTTGTTCATAACAAATAGGATATGCTTAAACAAACAAAACACAAATTGCCTCTTCATCTACATATGATTATGGCGAAGAAGTGATTGTTGAAATTAAAATTTGATGGCTTATATTTCTAATTAATAGTTAATAGGCCATGCTTAAAATAGATTTTGCTTTCAACTTTGTTGTCATATTTTATGAGATTTAAAAGTGTATTAGTAGTTATGTTATAGTTTGATGGTTTATATTGAGCTAATTAATAGCACAAATATACCATACTTATGATAAGCACATCAACTAATTCGCTAATGACAAGAAAAGAGAGATCATAACTTCATTTTGTTGATTTATATGATCTAGAGAGTGGATTTATTTCATAAATTGTCACTTAGCTCTTATATTTGCTTCTCTTTTCTTTTAGCTAGCTTTCTAATTCTCTAGCTTAACTTTCACTCGACTTTGGTTTAATTTGATTGAATAGAATTTTAAAATCCATCAATTCCCTGCGGACCGACCCGTATTCGCCGCGTGCTACATTCGTACACCGTGCGCTTGCGGTTATTTTTAATTTTAATTCGTTCGACGGTTTTCTAAACCGATAGAATTTCCGTCGTCCGAACAATGGTCTTTTGTTGATTGACAAGGACGATTTTGTTATTACAATCGATGAAAGCTTGGCTTCCAAGAATTTCTCTATGACTGGTACAATTCCATTAGCCCATTAAATCTATATCTATAAATCTTTATACATAGTATATAAGTTGCTTCTCCCTTCGCGAATAGTTCAGAATATTCTAACGACTCTTATCTTTGGACTATTGGAATGGAGTCAAATAAGAACCAATACTAATGAAAAGGCGGAATAAATTGGATTAGTAAACAATACTACTCCTAGAACTCCTAATATAAGTAATGATCCCATAAAAACACCCTATAAATAGCTACCGTATTGTAAAAATTCGGTATGGAGAATTCTAAGCATGGAAATGTTTAATGCAATCTGAAATTGTTCTTTCTAAAAAGGACACTCATTAGACAAACGAGGAGAAAGAGCATTTAAAGAGGATATCGTATGCTTTAACAATCAATTTCATAATGTATGCTATGCTTTATACTAGACAAATTGTGGTATAAGCATTAGGATGTATAAGCCGATATCAATCTGATCCTGAGAAAAGAATTGGACCGTTGTAAAATACATATTTAAGTATTTAAGAAATACCAGGGACTTATTTTTTATATATGGCATGGAAACCTCCTTTTGATTAGGCATATCGACACTGGCTTTTAGAGTGATATCGACGATAATAAGTCTGTGTTGGGTTACATCTTTACTATTAATGGTGGAGCTGTCAATTGGAAAAGTTCCACATAAGAAACAGTAGTTGATTTCATGATGGACAATGAGTACATCGCCCTCAATGAAGCAGCTAAAGAAGTGATCTGGACACGTAAATTTTTAAGTAAGCTAGGTGTGATTCCCAACATGAAGAATCCAATGGTATTGTTTTATGACAACAATGAGGCAATGCAGATCGCAAAAGAGCCTGGAGAATACAAGAAATCATGACACATTCTTCAAAAGTTCCACCTAATTAAAGATTTTTGAGAAGAAAGTGTTTGTGATACAAAGTGCAGATACTAAGGACATTATAACAGATCCATTCACAAAGGGATTAACTTGGTCAATTATCGTCAAGCTAATCGAAGATATGAGACTGAGATCCCATGATTAGCCTTAAGTACAAGCGGGAGGTTGATAGAGTTAGGGGTATGCCTTAGGGGAAATTATATAACTTATTGTAAATTGTTAATTCTATAATAAAATATCGTTCAAAATAAAAGGTGTTTTTCTTTTTATTACACACTTATTACAGTATGTTATAAGTTAATTATTTATTTTAAATATATTTAACAGATAATCCATAAACGGTGCATTTTGTGATAGTAATTACAAGGTATTGTAATCATGGGCAATCTATCACAATATAATAAACACATTGTTTTAAATATTCTTAGTCAAGGTGTATCGAGACAGGATATCAGTGCATCCTTTAAGACTAAAGTATGTAACACTCTAAATATTGGATAGTGTATTACCCATAACTGTTGGGGGCACCAAGGGGTTACGTATTAATAGTTACTGAATAACCATAGAATGACTCATTCAATAGTTTTATGCTGCTTAATATAACTATGGTCCAATAGAAAATATCAATGTGACAATATGATAAAATTTTCTTGACTTGAGAATGCCGTCGAGCTTTAATATGGAAACTCTGCTTAATTATAGTTAAACCATGGCACGACTTCCATCGAATGACTATAGTTGAGTTGAATGAAAGCATTAAAAGTGAATATAGACGATATTGGAATTGTACTAAAGGCTTTGTGTTTGGGTCATCAAGTTGAATATAGACGATATTGGAATTTTAAACATTACCAAATTCCATAAGTCGTAATGTGATATAGTTTGACAAAGAGAGTTGTTGTACATAATTGTCACCCTTAGATAACACTTAAAATAATTAAAATTGGATTTTACCGATAAATTTGGCAATAATATCATACCATTGGTTAAGGTGACGTGTGAACGTTAATATTTGAATTGTTCAATATTAATCGTTGACCGAATTTACACCTAAGAATCATAAAACTGAAATGTTGAATGCCAACTACCACCTGATTTAATTAGTTATAATTGTTATACATTAATTAATGTGTATGAGATAATAATTATAAAATTTTATTTGATTTGTGTTGAAAACTACATAAAAGTTGTATACACATGTATCGATATGCGATATCAACATACATTTAAATTAGATATTCTTGGACACATGTATCAAAGCTCATAGAAGACAATACATAGTCCAAGACAAATAAACATGCAAGTGACTAAGTTATGAATGTATTTAGTTATTGTATGCTCTTGCATGGGTCTTGAATTGGCAACATGCAAAATTTATTAGTAACTATATATCATTTTTTATTTCTCAATATTAATTCAGTTCATTTGTATATTTTAATTAATAAACATTTTATCAGTTATATTGAATGCACAAATTGATCTATGTGTATATAAGTTTAATTTACACGTAGCAAATGTTCTTTTATTACTAAAAACGGTGAACTTTACATTTCATTAGAAAGCTCCCACTAGACTTTTATGTCCCTCAATATGTTAAGATGAAACATAGAAATCTTTCGACTTCTCTAGTAGTGTTAGGACTCATTTGTCTTGGGATTCGACCTTGAGTTTGCTCAAATAATCATAGACGCACAAATGATGGATAACACTTTATCGGTTGTATCATATATAACTCGCAACCTTATGGTCTTTGTACTATCACATTTTGACCTCGAGTTTGCTTAATAAATCAAAAGATATTAATCACTCGTACCTATTGTTTTGTGTTGGCCTAAGTATAGTATATGTACCATGAGTTTGCTTAACAAATACATATAGCTATCTTACCTCATCTCATCTATATATTAATAATACTACACATAGCATCTTTAACTTGAGTTTGCTCAACGACTAGAGAGTATGCTAGTAATTCATTAATATATTAATGGTATAGGACAACATTTATAATAAAGATTCATAGTGTTTAATATATTTAATTGAGTGATATCGATTAATGGAATAAGAGATTCTTATGAAATACTCATGATTCAAATGTCTGATGGATCTAAATAATAATATATGCACAATAGGTATGCATTTATTCCTTAAGTCTAATTGGGTTTCTTATTATTCCACCTTTTATTACACATTTATATTATGTAAGTTTAATTCTTGTATAACATTTTGCAATTTAAAAAACTTATTTAACATTCTTATGTATTATCTTATTTTAAGTTTATTAATTAAGTCTTAATTAATTAATTAATTAATATTTTTAATATTTTTATTTTATTCAATTAAAACATTTTAAATTGAATATATGTACTATAACATTTATATTTTTACACATATATCATATATATATTTGCATGTGTATTCTATTATTTACTAATTAAAATTTAATTAATTTATTTAATTAAAATAATCTTAATTCTTGTGGTTAATTTCTGAAATTATATATATATATTACTTTAACATTTTATGATAACGTTACATATATCAATATATCTGTGAGGGTATGTATGTTATTTAGTTTTATTAATTTTTAATTAAATAATTATTTAATTAATCTAATTAGTTATTAATAATTTTCGAAAATAATTGATTTATTTTCGAAACTATTTTCAAAATTATTTTATGACATTTATAAGACCATTACTTATTTTAAATTTAACCATTTAAATTTAAAATGATATTTTTATTTATTTTAAATTAAACCTTTTAAATTTAAAATTATATTTTAGTTTAAATTTTTTTAAAATTGCCCCAATATCCAAAATCAATTTGGGGTTTTATATTAGGGTAACCTTTGGGCATACCTCATTCTTTTTGGGTTGGGCCAGTAGACAAGTGTGACAGAGTACGACATAGTACTTGATTACCCAATCCCAACATTAGGCACTACTTCTCCTGACACCCTACTAAATGGGTAAGCATAATAAGTTGGCCCTAATACTGTTAATTTAGACTGCATAGGCTATTGGGCTCTAATACCATTACTGGAATTGGGCCAGTACGCAACAGGTTAAATTGTTTAATTAATTTTTTTTAACCATTTTGGATTTTATTAGGCCTATAAAGTCTAAATTAATTTTAAATAAAATCGTTGTTTTATTTTATTTGACAATAAAGGCTTGTTTTGATAATTATATCTGTATTGTATAAAGAGTACATGCATATCATATACATATGTACAGGCATGTGCATGCAGCATATGCAGTGTGCATGATTTAACAATCTCGTATTTAAGTGTTGGGATTGTTGAAACTAGGATAGCCCGCAGTGGAGTTAAAAAGGTAAATTTAAAAAAATCCTTTATTAGATATTTATTGGGCCTATGAAGTATAACTCATTTAGAACTTTTCTAAATATTCTTTCTAAATAAATTCAATATTTCGTTTAAGTATATAAATAAAGATTAGTAATATAGGTTTGTATTATTTTTGGATATGTGTATCATATAGACATACATGTTTACGTGTATGTGCGACATAATAATGTGTGTATGGTTTAATATGCCCGTATATAGATGCTAGGATTTACACCGTAACAGACATGTTACTCCCTCCAATATTCGATCATGCTGTTTAAACGAAATATACATGTGGATCCAAATAATTTATATATATGTATGTATGTATGTATGTATGTATGTGTGTGTGTGTATGAAATATATCATTTGTATCATAATTGTAAATATGTATCATAATTGTAAATAATTGATAATTATAAAATTATAATTATTTATATAACATATATAGTACACACACATATGTATGTGTGTGTATAACTAGATCGTAAAATCATTTAATAATTATTATGAAATAATTTTGAATATAAATATTCTGTGTATATTACTGTAGCAAACCTGAGATTAAAATGATAATAATTTATTTGTTTGTTTGTTTATAAACAAGCCAAAATAATATGTATTTATAACTACACACACAAATATATATATATATATATATATATATATATATATATATATAATTTAATATAGTTTCACAGAGTACTCTTGGCCCAGGAAATAATATATGTATATATATACACACACATACATATTTAATCATAAGTATGTATAAATTTCCAAATATATATAATAAACTTTTTAAATTAATATAAATTTATAGCAAGCTTTTAGCTCATAGAAAATTTTTAATGATTGTTTTTATTTATTTATTTAATTATTTGTAAAATGATTTTTAAATAAACAATTTATAATTAAATGTAAAACCCACTTGGAAAAATACTAAAAAACTAAATTTAAAATATGAAATTATGTTTTATTATTATATATAATTTTAAATTCATTTCATGCTTAATTTGAATATATTTGTTTATATAATTAATTTCTGGCTATGTAATTGGTTAAATTAATATTTAAATATAAAATAAATATAATGTATATATAAAAATAAATAAAATATTGTTGCCAAATTATATTTGTATAAAAGTAAAATTTTATCGAGTTTAAAACATTTATTATATAATTTTATTCTTTAGAAAATGATTTATTTTTAAAAAGAATCATATTTAATTATAATTTTTTATTAAAATTAGGCCAAGAATTCAATGCACATTTATATTCAAAATGACAATAATATTTTTAGTATTATTTATACATAGATGCACTAATATATTTTCAAACATAAGACACGTGACAGCATACCGATAAACAAGATTCCTAGTATTTCTACCTAAGCATCATATGATATAACAATTAACTAAACATTGATCAATGAATGCAAATCAAAGAATTACCCTTCCCAAGATTGAAGACATGTTGAAACGAATTTTAGTACTCCATGAATCAAATTCACTACGTGGAAGATGCCAACACCAATTTTTTTACCACTGTCAATCAGAATGAAGCGTTTTTTATATGTATTTGAACTTGGAATTTTTTGGTACTTGAAATAAGGTTTTTAGTCGAAATTTTTAGCAAGGAGAAGTGGGAAAAGTCAATAGAAAATGAGGGTTAGGTAGCATTACATAAGGAGAGGCAATGGAGCAAAATGTGGATGTCATCCTTCTTTCTCTCCTTACCATTTCTTTCCTTTTAACCATTCAAACCCCACCCACCTACCAACCCTTGGCCGACCTGATTTTTTCCACTTCTTAGATGAAATTATCAAGCCCTATATGGGCCTCAAACCTAGTCCAAGCCCGATCAAAATTCGTCGTAATCTAAATCTAATTTAAATGCATACCGATATTGAATATCGTTTAATATATTTATAACTATTATTAGCATGCTGTTTAATATTGTTCAACACATCAAATAAAACTTTATAACTAATATTAAATAAATATTAATTAATTTATAATAAATATAATTAAATTAAATTAGATGGTCAAGGAGTATACAACATTTCGGTTGTGTGACTCTTTAGGTGTAAATTTGGTTAGCGATTAATATCGAACAATTAGAATATTAATGTTCACACGTCACTTAGTAGGTGGTGTGACATTTTGGCCAAATTTATCGCTTATTTGATCTCGGTAAAATCCAATTTTATTTTATTAAGCATTACCTGGTTGTGATTATCATTTACACTAATTCTCTTCATTAAAACTATAACACTTTGGACTTATGGAATTTGGTAATGGTCAAAATTCCAATATCATCTATATTCAACTGTATAGTTCAAAAACAAAGCTCTTGGTTTAATAATAACAATTATTGTTAACCAACCTACTCTGTCAAGAGATTTTGACTTTGAGTTGATCGCAATACAAACCCCAAGTCACTGAGGAGATGAATCCTTTCTTGAATGGTGTCAAACTTCCAGTACTTCCACTTGACCCAACTATAGTCACTCGATGGACACCATACCATGATTTGACTATAATCAAATCGAAGCTGTCATACTAAAGATCGACTGTATTCCCAAGTCGAGAGAATAGTGTAAATCAGTCACATCGATATTTTATATTTGACCTTAGATATATTAACCAATAGAAAACTATCGAGTGAGTCATTCCATGGTTATTCAATAACTACCGGTATATAAATCCTAGGTGTTTCTAGTAGTTATGAGTAATACACTACACATCATTTGAAGTGAAGTATCTAGGCCAGCCCGTAGTAGAAGAAATGGGTGAATTTCAATTTCCTTTACTCTATTGGGTCTTAGTTGAGCCTATGAAGGCTAATTTAATTAGAACATTTCTAAATTTGTTTTAAATAAAATCATTTATTTTAATGAATTAATTAAAGTGAAATTTAAATATATTTATTTTTAAATGTGTAGTGTATCATACACACCTAACATTTATTAATAAGAGTTAATAATATGCAGGGAAGGAAACCTTTCATTTTTTCCCTAAAACAAGTAACTAATTGAGAGCATTAATAAGATTTAATTTATATGTAGGGAAGGAAAATTTTCATTTCTATTACTAAAACAAATAATTAATTGAGAGCATTAATGGTGTTAAATGGAAAGATGAACCTTTCATTTCTCTCTTTAATTTGAATTGATTGATTAGATTTATTAAATGGAAAGATGAACCTTTCATTTCTCTCTTTAATTTGAATTGACTGATTAGATTTAATTTACCTATATATGTATCAAATACATATACACACATGTACACATACACACACAAGTACTTTAGCACATGCGATGCACGTGCGCAGAAGGAACTGGTGTTAAGAAACAATGTGTGTGAGGTTTTTTGAATTTTATATAATGACTTTGACGTCCACGTAATGTTGCTTGTTTTGGATACTGACGTTCAGAATACATCCATGTCCGATGGAAATGTATATGGAATGCTCGCTATTTTCTTAGACTTTTAAAAGTCGATTTATATACGTCACTCCATTGGTTAGTGTAAATTCATACTTAAAAAATATAAGTACGATTTTCAAATAGTTGAACAAAGAAAAAACGAAAAAGAAAGACCATGAATACAATTGTAGTTGCATTCTATTTTTTATTAACAGTATAAAAGCAATGTTTCCAACTTGCATCAAGCAGTGCAAATAATTTTGAAAAATTAGAATAACTCGATATTTGTCAAATGAGTGCAGTATATTGATCGAGTGTTCACTGAAACTTTAGATACATGTTATAATTGGATGAGCCAAGCAGTTGGACTACATACATTGAAATCCCATTGTTAGAGATATGTTATCAATCCTAATATACAGCTACAACAGATTTCCCCACTATACCCATTAAGCTTTGTCGATGTCCATTCGATCATTGTCAGCACCAACTGTTCATACACGAATGTTAGCGTCAGTTGCCTCATGCTTGAATGCGCTTTCAATTGTTTAGCTATTGGACCAAAGCAGATTGTCATCAATCACTTAAAATATTTCCACGTGCACCTAACTGCATAAAACTTCATCTATAATCAAAACACAGCATAAGCGATACAATGTAATAATTATATTGATGTAACTTCAAAAACATTATAAGTGAGAACTATAAATTTTAATCAGAGTACATCAACGTAATTACGTTGATTGATACCAATGCATGCTTCCTGAAGTGGTTTTTCAAAAACTATATGAATTTGCACTTTCGCTTTCATTCTGGAGGAGTGTTCATTATGACTGGAGATTTGTTTACAAGTTTTGATGCTTCTAATATAATTCTTATCGATTTTTGCTTATAAATATAAATTATATTCAAGTTTTTCTATGATAATATTGGAGGACCAAAGTCATCAACATATGTCTTAGTCTAACATGTGCAAGCCAATTCATATAATGAAAATAAAAAAGGGTTGTATTCATTTAAAACATTGAGTTTATTCGTACCTTCATTGATCTATGAAAAGATGAGTCAAAGCATTTTCTCATCTCATATTTTTGCATACTTAAAACCCTTATTGAACTTGGTGATTCCATCTTCTTTATAAACCCAACCAAATATTTCCATATCTTGAATTATCCGAAGCAAACACATCGACATATGTAGCATTATTCAAGCGAATCTTGTAGGCTATATTCTATAGTGACGAAAGTCAAGTTAGTTTGAGTTAATAGTTGGATATCATCTTTATAGAGAGAGTGCTATTTTTTTCATAATATAAAGCAAATATCCCCTTCTCTTGAGGTCGAATCCCATGGGTTCCAAATTAATTCACCGCCACTAATATCTTTTAATACTAACAATAATAAATGATATTAACCAACCAGTGACTTATAAACACAGTTGTAAATCATATAAAACATAAATCCTTAACTAATTCAATATTTGTTTATTCATTTTGAAAACCATTTTTCTAATCTAGAATGTATTCCAGCAAGACTACTTACAACTCAAACCGGAACATCTTTCCATGATGTAAAATGAACCTCTTTCATCTAAGATAAACTCTACACTTTGGACGCCAGCACACCAAATAGATGCAGTTGCTACAACAGCTTTCTCCAATGCTTTTTGTAATTTTGAGGTCAAAGCCAACGAAGGGGTTTCTTTGCATTTTTGTAAGTTTGCAATCATGATCCCCGAAATTAACAATATTTTCGTACTTGTTATTAAAACTTGTTGATGTCATATAAACTATATAAAAAAATCAGAAATTCATAAGGACTCAAAGTCACAAAGCATACTTTAAAACACGTGTTCCATAGAAAAAAAATGCATTAACTTTATATGATACCAAAGAATAGAAAAATTAATCAGAAAAAGGCTTATCAGGGTGAAGTTCCAAGCAAATGGATAAAACCTAGTATATGCCCCGAGTGAATGTGCATAAAACCAAAAGTATTAAGAATCTGATCAAATTCCTATTGCAAAAATAAATTTATTTCTATATGAGATCATTTTTTGTTAGTTAATAAGAGTTGCATAAACAAAAAAACAACAAAAAGGTAAGAAATGAGAAATATTACTTACTGCTACTGCGATCTATTATAGGCTGTAGTGTCTTCATGTTTCTTCATATGTTTTGTAATTTATTCATACGTGACCAAATTATAATCTTAGTCCTCTTTATTCTTCTTCCTACTCTACTTCTTTGCATTGTTTTTCCTCTTCTTTAATTGCTTTAGTGTTATCTTCTCTTCTGTCATTGAAAATTTATGCCTATCATATAAATCCATATAGTTATACAAAGTTAGTAGTCAACATTGCAAATGGGAATCTTAAATATATCCTATGACACATCATCATGTTCGAATTATCAGTAAGTTGAAAACAATAATATAATGACTAACATTACTAAAAGAGTAATAAAAAATATTTATCGCCATTCAATTATTAAAGTAAAAAAGGTAAGTACACATATACAAGCCAAACAAATCGATATTGATTATTCTATAACTATTACTATCAACATGTTAGATAAATAAATATAAAATCATTTTATGATATAATATAAATAATTCTTTTCAGAGATAATATCTTTTCAAAAAAGTATTGGTGTATAAAGTAAATATGATATATACATTCTATAATGTGTACTATAATGCAGTATGCTTGTTAAAATATCATAATAAAATACATAAAGATAGAGATTGACCTGGAATAATGTGAATTAGACATGTTTGGTTAGTGTTAAATCCTATGCAAATATTTAGTCCTTAAAATTAGTAAATGAAAACCTTAAGCAATAATGGGGAATTTGGTACATTCTACCAAAATGTGAAATACAATAAACGAATAATCAGTACTCATTCGGCTTCTAATATTTGTCCACCTAATGCTCTAGATTATAGAAGTATAAAATATGAACCGTTATTCTATCAAATTTCAATTTTCTAAAAGTTTATATTAAACTTCAAACTATAAATATGGTATATGTGGAATTAGCACTCAAAAAAGAAAACATATTTTAGAATCAGTAAGAAGTGGCTTTTCTGAGATCAAAGTAGGTAATCTGTGAATTATCCATGTCAAGCTACATAATCTCTGATCATCAGACAATTCCACCAAAAATGATTGGACAGATCAGGACTTCCCTTAATATGATCAAATACATTGCTAGAGTTGTAAGTTATAACATACTACCCTGCGACAATTAACTCCATCACCATGGAATGCTTTCCATCTTCTTTGTCACTCTTTACTTTTTTTTGTTCAATTTGTGATATAGAAAGGCCATACCATACGTATATATTTGTTCAAGAACATGGCACCAAAATAGCATATGGTATGCTCATAATACCGAAAAATTAGTAGGCAATGACCCCACGCGAAACCAAACTAACACCATCACTCATTTGACTTGAATTGCCTACAAATTAATGTCAGACTAATGTCACCATTCTAGGAAAATATATTATTTTGCATCTGTAATCAATAAATCAAATCCCTTACCAACTATTGTGCTTCCATCATTATTAGATACAGGTGCAGTCTTTGGTAGAGTTCATGACCTACTTTATGTATAGGTTGAACTTAAAATTAAAATTCCTTAGAGGCAACTACTGCACTTGCTAGTTTATGCACTATGCAACTTGAATGGAAGCATATTTCTTACGTTAACCTAATTATTTGGTGAATAAGAAAGAAAAGGAAACTAAATGTAGAGATTTAGTACTTAAGTTAATATAGCAAAGTCCTTATGCTATTTGCAATCGCATAGAAGGTTGCAATGGCCCATTATTATAAAAATAAAAAAGAATGACATGTATAGGCACGTTCATGCTTAATATACGTTTTTACTCTATTAGCTCATGTTCCCATGCTAGCCTGTTGTTGTAAAAGAAATTACTTCCACAAACTCTACATAAGTTTGGCATATTTATACAATTTACAGTATTACTCTGAAAACATTTTAGAAAGAATGCGTGTCTTCAATAATCATGAAAATTTGTTATTGCATTGGATTGTAATCAGTTATTTTTTATGCATAATAAAAAGTTCATTAGTAAAAATATTGTCCTATAACCTTTATTTTGTGACTAAGTGGTTATGAAAACTTGAAATTCCCACTCAAGATGATGAAAATAACACACAGGCTATCACTATATTGAAATTAAAAACAAACTTTATTTTCTTACGATCAGAATCACTATGCAACATATTTATGTACCAATTTTAACTCCTTGTATTTGGAAACTGCAATGATGAGAGCCTAGGAATGACACTATGTTCAGTAGAAATATATCAGAAAGAGCATAGTTATAGGACGTAAGCACTTAAGCATTAAACTAATAAATAAATTTTAGTTTACATGAAACGATAAACCATATTATTTATTCCGCACATTAAGTTAAGATCCATCCTTGAAAGTCAAAATTCAATAAATGTTGAAATTAATATTTGAAGAGAAAATGAACCGTCGCCTAGTTTGCATTTCCCTGGTTTTTTTTCCGTTAAACTAAAGTTATATGCTAATTTTTTTGTAAAAAAAAGATATCACTGTGAATACTCAATAAATAAACTAACATAATTTATCTATCAAACTTGTAGATGTCTAATATTTACGTGGTTATACTGCAGATTGGCTGCCCATTTTTTTCCTAGAAAACGGTAAACATCCCTTTGTCAACTATACACATTTAAAGTTCTTTAACTAAAAACCGATACATAAATGACTCTATGTGATGATTTAGCTGCCTTAACAGTGCTATATGGAAAAGTTTTATTAGTTTACCCCAAGCCCCCATATTCAAATTTTATTGTAAGGTATTTTAATTAAAAAAAATACATAAAGGCAAAAGGTTCGTGTAGAGTCATATTGCTAAAAAGTTAACCTGTACTTTTTAATCATTTTCAGACCTCTATATGTGGAGGTTTTTATTTATTTATTTTACTCGGACCTTTACATACAATCTGATATCAACAACTTTTGATACACAATTCAGCAATATTACAATTTAAAAGAATATTTTGAACTATTTAATTCGTAATAAAACATGCATTACAGTTAAACAAAAATGAATTTAAACTTCCATTTTCAATTAGAAGAAAATTCGATTTTGATTTAATGTATCGCTTGTAATATTAAAGTTAATAAAACCTATCAATTTTAGGAGCAATGATAAAACTGTCACTGCTTATTTGAGTATCTTCCTTATGATGGATAAAAGGTGTAGCAGTAAAACATTCAGATATGGTTGAAATAAAATCAGTATTGATACATTTCAATGCAGTAAATAGTGTAGAAAGGAATACTCACTGTTATGAAATAATCTACATCCCAGAGGACTTGTCATTTGCCCACTAAACACTGGTGTTTGTTAAATCATAAACAATGACTCTCGCATTCATCTTTTATGAAAATTGACTTGATACCTACAAAAAAAACTTAGGCAAAAAACCACAGAACAAAATGACAGTAAGAAATTAGATTTTACCAAATTGAACCATTTTAGATCTACGTGTTTTGTACCTTTCTGCTTCCTTTCTCGAACTTTATTACTTTGAATATTTCAGATCCAAATGTTTTGTACCTTTTCGCTTTCTGTCTCGAACTCTAATAACTTGGACAATAATTTTTTTAATTATCAACTAATTGGTAAAATTTGAAACTAAATATACGCTTATCGAAAAATTTGAATCGCGATTTCAAGACGAAAATCGAATTGAAACAAAACCAAAAGAGATTCAGTTCAGCATCCAGATCCTGATTCAGCAATTAAAAGGGAAAAAAAGAAGAGGAATGAGAAGAAGCAGCGGCAACATACCTGAATAGAAGAATCTAGGATTCAGAAGTGAGATTCAAATGTTTAGTACCTTTTCTGTAACGATCCCCATTTTTAATTAAATTTAACTTGATAATTAAAATAAATTTTTGAATAAAGTTGTAAATTAATTTGAATTTTTCAGATTAAACATGATATTTGTTTATTTAGACATTGATTTTAAAATTTAATTGGGGCTTTGAAATGGGATATTTAATATCTTATAAATAAAAAAGTAACATCCTAAAAATTTATCAATTAAAATTAATAATATATTTCAAACTTTTGAAATTTAATTTGAAAATATATTGGAAAATCTCAAACAAATAAAATGAGTTATAAATCATATAGGAAAAAATTCCAAATTATTTTGAGTTTAAAATCTTGAAATAATAGATATTTTAAAAGAATCATTTGAATTCAGTTTATATATATATATATATATATATATATATATATATATATATAATGTATAAGTATGTGTATGCATATAATAAACGGGCATAAATGTTTATATTTCAAAGTTGGATTGAAATTTGAATTTAAATTTAAGATAATTTTTTTAAAAAAAATAAGTGGCATTTAAATAATGTATATAATGTATATACATTGAGGAATAATGTATATAATGAAATATTGGTTAAATTTTTTTTAACATTGTATATGTATATACACACATACAAATGGATAAAGAGGTATGTTCATTTATAAAATAAATATGATATAAGAAAATTTATAAACATTCTTTTGCCTTTGAAAATTTTAAATGTAAACATATACATAAGGAAGTAAAGAAGTAAACATACATATGCAGGTATGAATTTGTACAAGTGTTTAGGCCTCATGATGATTTTTTAACAAATGGCATCCAACTTATTTAATTGAATAAAATAATAAAATTAAAAATTACAAGAAAACTTTTGAGCTCCCCCATATGCAATTATAATGACTTTTCAGCAAATCTGAAAAGTATACAATAAAAAAAGATTTGAGTATCACAAGTTCAAACATCAAAGAAAAAAATCAGAAAAAGAAAATGCCATTCTCTTATCAAAAACTCAAAGCAAATCAACCTGAAACATCTTAAAATCTGGAAACTTTAAAACAATTTGGGAGATTCGACAAATTCAGCTGCAATACAAACCAAATATGGATTTACAATCAAATCTGGAAGCATGCAAGTTCAAAGCAAATTCAGATAAAATGCAAAAGCTTTTACCTGGAATAGGCTTCAGTTTTGTCAAGTGCGGTTTCTCTGAAAATAAATAAAGGCAAGTGAATTTTTTTAAAAAGGATTTGAATTCGAAGTTGTAAATCAGTAATGAAGTAAAGATTTAAACTATTATATTCATCAGTTCAGGAAATAAATCAAGATCAATGTTTTAGAACCCTTTCTGGTTTCAACTGCAGGAAAAAGGTTCTCTGTGTATAACAAGAATTCAAAACTATAAGTAAAACTAAAATTTGTTGTTATTGATGAATCAAGTGATCAAATACAAGAGTGAATAAGAAAAAAAATTAATTTCAAATTCCAGGCTCAGATTTTCCTTTCCAGGATCAAACACTTCTCCGTTCTTTGTTCTCAGTCAAAATTTCCAGGTGAGCAAATCTATCTATAAACTTGAATCTGGATTGTGCTTTGTTCTATGATGATGATGCTTTGCATGATTATGTATAAAAGCGCTATGTTTATATGGTTGTGTTCAGAGGTGGTTAGAGTCAGTTTGTTCATCCAGTTCTTGTTATAGGATTTGCAAATGTAAACCAAAAATTCATCTTCCTCTTCCGCTGATTTCATACAGAGTTTGGTCACCAAACATTAAATGTTTGTTTAGGCCTAAAGTTAATATTAAAAATAGACTCAAGTAGAAATATCTGGTAAACATCCAAGAATTGTAAAAAACAGTTAAAGCTTTTCAAAACATAAAAATCAACGATTATAATTTCAAGTTTGGACTTTATAATTTGATTTGTATGTGTAAATGAGGAATTTTGGTATGAAGATTATGATTAATAAGTTTGGGAATGTTGGGAAAATCTTAGTTGAACAGAAATTGCTTTTACATAAATTGCCATCGATCGGCGTGATTATGGCCGACGAAATCAAGCTTGGAGGAGGATCGTGCGTAGTTGATCACCAGAAAAATAACAATAGCATTTATAAATGATCAGGGAGGTGGTACGACATGATTCTAGGGTTTAAGAACCTAGTTTGATCGATCTGTTCATCGCGCTCGTGTTGCAACGTGGGTTGATCGGAGTGAATCGCGACTGGGGGAAACTAGAGCATCGAGGGTGGCGTAGCTCCGGTGAGGTCGGCAGGGGGGCCGGCGGTCCAGGCGATGGCGAGGGTTTTTTTTTCGATTGGAGTGGTCCCATTCTTTTTGGTCGAGATGACTCAATTTGATTTCCTGAGAGTTCATCGGAACTGGGGGGTTTGGGGGAGATGGCGTGGTGATTATCGACTTGTAGGTGGCTTCAGCATAGGTCAGAGATGGCCAGAACCTCATGCATCGTGCACGCGTAGGTATGCATCTCTGAACGTTGAGTTGTTTGGGGAAGACGAAGGAGGATACTCGGAGTCGAACTCGAAAAAAGTATAATGTTGACTCGAAGCGGTTGAACGTTGCAAAGGTCTTGAAGGCGTGCTCGGGAATGTTTGGTCCAGGCTCGAGTTTTCTATCGAGTCATTTCACTGGGTGTTGGGTCTTCTGTTTCTTTAGTTTGGGCTTCGGCCTGTTTCCTCGTGATAAATAAAATTGGGTTCAGGCTTGTATTTTTAGTTGGGCTTCAAAGAAATTTTATAACCTAAGTGTTCAAGATTTTAAAGATTTAAATTGGAAGTTGAGAATATTTTCAAGATTGTTTTGGTATTCAATAATCACATATTTGTTAATTTATTAAGCAAGTTAACAAGTGGTTTCAAGGAAATATTATATTGTGATGAAGAAGTAATATATGGGAGTATATTAATCTTTCATTAATTAAAAAGATTTAATGTTTGTTATTCTTGAAGATTTTAAGTTAAATTAGGATATAACAATAATTTGTCTCAAAGGATATTTAAAATAAGATTTAAATGATGATTTGTAATAAATAAAGATAAGTAGTTTATCTTTTAAAAATTTAAATAAAATCTTGAGTAATTTCTTATTGAAATCTAAAAGATGATGTTATTGACTAAATATAATTAATCAATGGTTGATAAATTGAAAGATTAACTACTTAATATAATTAATTAAGGGTTTACTTACTTAATTATTTAAAGGATAATTGATAACTGTAATTAATTAATTAATGGGATAATAAAAGGGTAAGTTATTAATATAAGTAATCAAAGATTAAAGAAAATTAATCAAATATTAAGGGTTAATTATTTTAAAGCATAATTAATTAATGTGGTTAATTAATTAGGGTAATTAAATTAGGAATAATTAATTAAAGGATAATTAATTATAATTGAGATGTAATTAAATAATAATTAAGGGTTTATTAATTAAAGTACTTAATTAAGGAATAATTTATTAAGATTTAATTAATTACAATTAAGGGTTAATTAATTAAGATAATTAATTAAAGAAATGATTAATTAATGAAGGTGGTTAAGACTTAATCAATTGTAGTTATTGATAATTAATCATTGATTAAAGATTACTAATGAAAGTAATTATGTGAGTAATAAATTTAAAACCACACGATTTACTCACCTTAATCAAAGATGTTTGATTGTTATTGAATGTTGTGTGATGGATTGATATATTTGATATGTGATGTGATGCTATGTGATGCTTTGTGCTGAGCTGTTATATCTGTGATAAATATACTATTGTATGAATATGAAAACCCCTTGACCCGTAAAACGACAATTAAATTTCGATGCGACAGGGAGTCGGATTCCAGTTGGTTATCCGAAATCCACATCGAATCATAATGATGAATCTTTGTGATTGATAATTTATTTTATCTATGAATAAAGATAAGCATTATGGGTTATACCGCTTATCGATATGATTGAATCTGTGATGATGATGTTGTGCACTATTGTGTTGAACCCCTGGACCACACTTATACACACACAAATATGGATTGCACGTGGAATTGGGTTAAGTCACATATTTTTGAAATTGTTTTAAGACTGAATTTTTTAATCCAAATTAGTTTTGGGAATTAGAATTGAAAGCTTTTGGAGATGAATTTCAAAAAAATAAAATTTATTTTGAATAACTTGATTGAGTTTTGAAATTCAAATAAGTTGATTTAAATTTGAATTCAATATTTGAAATCGAATTCTATGATTTGGAACTAGGGTTTAAAAAGGTTATTCAACTTATAAATGGGCTTATATGGGTTTTAAATCATTTTAAAAGTGTAGTTTTGGAAATTTGAATTTATCCCAAAGATTTTAACTTGTATAAATATAATTGGATGTTTCAGAAGAAGAAAAACTATGTGTTTTCAAATAATAAAAGCTTTCACATAAGAAATGAACTTCCAATTTGTGTTAAAAAGATTTCAAGTTTGAAATGAAAATAACTTTCCCAGTTATGAATAAATCTTTGGGAACGTGTTTTGAAAGCTATAAGTTAAATCTTTAATTTAAAGATTTAAACGTGTTAATCCAAATTGAAATGGGAATTTTTTTGAAATCTATAAATGGATCTTTGTGAAACTGGGTGAACTTTGTGAAATGAACCTTTTGGTTTAAAGATTTGAAATGGTTATTGGTTTGAACCATTTGAAGAAAGGTTTTGGATTTTTAAAGTTGTGACTTAACCGAAATCCCATATCTATATGTTTTTAAATATTGCGCTCATTATTCAGTTTAGCCGGGAGATGACCTTGTGCCATATAACCCATTTCGAATAGTGATACGACATTATGGATTGCATTTGAAGACCGGTGTTGAAGACCGGGTGTCTTCAAGAACGTTAGGATAACCTGTCGATTGACTCTGCACTGAGTCGCTCCGGTATTGAGTTCTCTCTAAGTGACGGGAAGTCCGATCGGAATTGTGGATACCCGGATTGCAAGGGCTTCTTCGGAAGTGCCTTCGGTTCTGTTCGTACCCGGAACAGACTTGTATGGTTGTATGTCCGACATTACACTTTGAGATATTAAACTAATTTCTATCAAATACATTTCTGCTTGGTGGCGGAGAATTTATTCTCTTAGCTTAACACCCTTCTCTGAGACGTACGAGCTCAGAGATTATGTAGTTGATATTTATCAGTGATATATTCCCAATTTGGTAGTGTGGCATTCTGAGTGCTGCTGTGTATCATTTGTTGATCAAAGCATGACTTTTGTATAAAGCGTAGCTTTTTGGACGAGACTGCATCAGGACCTCACACCCCGGAAATGGTCGAAACAGGAAAGATGCGGCAAGGTTATGAGGGTCGTGCCCTTTAGGGTGTGTCATTCCCTTCTGGAAAAGGGTGGTATCATGGTATGGAGCCCAGATACTTACTCAAGTCGATACTGCAGATCTATTACTTTGTGATTGCTTTGTGGTTTAGATGCGTGTCGGATAAAGGTCCCAAAGGACCGGCGGATGGCATGCTCGAGTAGTAGCTACCTAGTTACAAAGGTAACCCGGCCTTGTGTTGGTAGAGATCTGGTTAGGTTCTCGGAGCGTCCCGCCAGAGGCGATCCCATGGACAGTAGGAAGTTCCTTAGCCTGACCATTTGTTGGAAATCCAATCAAAACAATACGCACCTTGTACGGTTTTAGTTGTAGAACCTGCTATTTAAAATGGCAGCTATAGTAGGCATAATATCATGGTACCTATGCTGGCTAGGATTAATATTATACTTTCGAAAGATTTTCCACTATGCACTAGTAATAATATTAAAGAATTTTTTCTCGTATTAAGCATATTTGACTATCATAAGGAGAAATCTCCTCCAAGTCTGCGTTTGCATTGTTGTGTGGCGAGAGGCCTTATGTTAGTTTCATTTTCTAAAAAGCATTGCGGATTTCAAATTTTAATTCTTTTGTTTGTTTTAAAGACCAAATGTTTTTGTTTGCTCCTACCAGTCCCACGACAGACCTGGAGTTTACTGTTCCTTTCCTAAACTCTGGGTGTCCATAATTTTCCCACACAGGCAGTCTAGAGTTGGGTTTTTCAGATAGTCAAGTTTAGTAGATTATCTGGAGCTAGTTCAATCTTTGGATATGAACAACACTTGCTTATCTTTATGCATCGTTAATGGGAGTTCGAGCTATTTCTGGATTGGTGCTTTGGAGATGGAGATTACCGATGCTGGAGTTCTTTCTTGAAGACCATATTGAAGATATTGTTCCGCTGCTAGTGTTATCTTTTCTTTCCACTGTTTTTGTTTTGTATCATTTCTCTGATGTATATTGATATTCATTATATCATTTTATTATATCAGATATTGTATCAATGTTGTATATCATATGTATATTCTTTTTTTCTTCCGTTGTGTTGTACTTAATGTGTTATAAGCTCCGACGAACCAGATTCGACGTTTGGATCCGCGACATTTGAATACGAGTGTCGTATTCGGTGTCGATTTTCGAAGGTCGAGTCAGGGTTGATACATTTTCTCTTTCTGTCTCGAACTCTAATACTTTGAATATCAACCTAGACAATAATTTTTTAGTTATTAACTAGTGCAGTAAAATTCAAAACTGATTATACATTATTGAAAAATTTGAATCGCGATTTCAAGACGAACACCGAATTAAAACAAAACCAAAGGAGATTCAGTTCACCATCACGATCCCAATTCAACAATCAAAAGGGAAAAAAGAAGAGGAATGGGAAGAAGTGGCGGTAGGATACCTTAATAGAAAAATCTAGGATTCAAAAGCAAGTTTGATTTATTTTTCTCTCTTATCAATGGTTGAAACTTTTTGCATGGAATCACTTATTGATGAAGTAGCAGCAAGAAAGCCTTTCAACTCTTTTACACTGTCAACTGCTGCAGCTTCACTAACTTTCAAACTATCACACTCTTGCCTTATGCCTTGTAGACTGCTCTTTTTTTTCGATAACAACTCTTTAAGCTGAGAATTCTCATTTCGAGCTATCTCTAAAGCTTCTTTGTCGACTTTTGCTTCACTCACTAATTGTTTTACTAGATCTCTAAGTTTAGATGTCTACTCTCTTGACCCTCTTAATGCATCAACCTATCTATTATTCTCTGACTTTATACTTTCTATCTCTTCTTCAGAAGCTTTCGTGCAATTCATGAATTCAATCTGTTTTGCTCTCAGAACCGAATTGAGGTCCTTGAATTCTGTTTCAGCTTTTCATACATCTCCATCGAGGCACGTAGTTGGTCCTCTATTTTTTTTAGCATTGACATATTTTTAACCTTCTCTAATTCTAAATGTGTCATAGAGAGATTTGAATTCATTTGTGTAAGTGTAATCACCAAATCATCCATTGCTTTCTTGCTCTTCTCTTCGGATTCTACAGCCATGTTGAGCTCTTTCTTAAGAGCATGAATTTCTTCATGGGCTTGGATTACTTTTACAGGGATATGTTTACCATACTCATGGCCGTTTTTAGTGAAACTATCTTCCAAGAATTTTATATTATCACTAAGTGATCTTATCTTGAGCTTTGATTCTTCAAGGGAGATCTTTGTTTGTTCGAGTTGTTTTGTTTGTGATATTAAAGGCTCCAACATTTTCGTTCAGAATTTTTGGCTTTTTCTACTTTGTTCTCAAGTAGTGCCATTTCTTCTTTACTACTAAGAGTAGACATCTTTTTGTTGGTTCTTAATTCTTCGAGTGCTTCGTGACCTCCTCCCTTTCCTTCTTCAGCTCATCCTGGAGTTGCAACATCTGAGGCTCCATTTCTGATCCTCTCCCTACTCATTTCTATATTGATTTGACGTTAATATCATCAGAAATTAGGCATGAAGTTGCTAAGCTTTTACTTTTATACTGCTTCTATATGATGGAAATTATTATAAGAATAAAGAGATCAATACATAATCATAATCATTTCTAATCATCGATGCAAGTAATTATGAATAATACTTCTTGCATAGTTGCTGATCGAGAAGAACGCTTCCTATCAAAGGGATTGGATTCAATGTAAGTATTTGTAGTCTTAATAGGAAAACTAATCCCTCCAGTCGAAGTCTTTTGCCCCAATTTAGACGAATCGGATCTAAATAAACGACTGAAGTTAATGCAAAATTCACACAACACAAAATTGCAAGTACAAAAGAACATTAAGAAATCTTCAGAATTGATACCAATAATCAAACCACATTAAGAAGCGGCAACATCATACCTGAATTGAAGAATATAGAATTCAGAAGTGAGATCCAAATGTTATGACTATACGCATTGATTACGTGCTACATTTTTACTGCCTTCTCATTAAACAATAGGCAGTTTCATCAGTCCGAGAAAAGCTTCACCAGGGGAAGTATTTGCTTTATGTATAAGATATGTATATTATATATATATATATATATATATATATGCCCACGCGTATGTGTATCATGATAATCCGTGAAGGGTATAATGTGCCATATATAGATGCCGGGATTTACATTGCAACGGACATATTAGCTCATTTTGTGTATACTATAACTTTTCCTAATATGCGCTTGTACAATACGGCAAACAAGATATTAATATATGTAAATGAATATACATATGAATGTACACATAATATATATATAATTGAATAAAATATTTTCTTCCATAATAAATTAATATAATTATATAAAAAATTGCAGGTTGTTTAGAAAATCTAGAAACACATTTTGGGCTTAAAAATATTTTAAGAAATTTTCTCAATTAAGATAATATTTATCATTAAATAATCGGTAATAGTCCAAAATCAAATTAATTCTTAAAAATAAGAATTCAAGTTGAAAAATTATGAAACTTTTTATGAACGAACTTGAGACATATTTTAGGTTTAGAAGATAATTTCTAGAATTTTTTAATTGAACAGATTTTCAATTAAATAATTTATTGCAAGCCAAAAATAAATTAATCATAAAATTTATTAAATTAAGTTTTAAAAATCTAAAATTATTTCTAAAGGTACTCGAGACAAGTTACATGCATAAGAAAAATTTTAAGATTTTTCTCGGTTAAAATTATATTTTTAATTAAATAATTGATTGCAGTCTGAAAGTAAATTATGTTTAAAAATCAAAACTATTTACAATAAGCTTCTTGCATGGTGTAGCAAATTTAAAAATATAAAATTAATTTTTTTAACCCTTACTTATTTTATACATAATAAATAACACACAAAATCATTAAATAATAATAAAATATATATACATATTTGATAAAATATTTTTATATTTTGTAATACATTATAGGTATAAACCATCAGAAGTAAATTTGAGATTAAATACATACGATGTATAATCATATGTACAATTATACATATTGACAATATGTATATCTTTATGCATTTAGTTTATATATATGTATATATATGTGTATATATAAATGTATATATATATATACTGATGTAAATCAAAATTAAATTTTTTTTTCTAGAAAGTTAATTCAACAATAAATCAATAAACAAAATACTACAATAAGCACATAACTATTCCAATTATAACAAACACAAGTACCCACAAAAATCTCCCCTAATTTAAATAGTAAATAATTCTGAGCACAAAATGATGATTTTGATGTAGGTTGAAATTTATTTGGTAAACTAGATATCAAAGCAATAATAAAAAAAGAAATTTAGCCTTTTAATGAAGCCTTCGAATCCATATTGAACAATGATTTCTCTTCTTAGAATAACTCCCAATCTGTCAGGTTGCTAATTCGAGATTGAAGACCTTCTACTACAAACTAGTATTTTTTTTAACTTGAATCGATTTGAGAATTTTTTGGTTGTTTTAGAATAGTTGCTGCCATTACAATGATGATGAAAAAGAATAAAGTGGTGGCTCAAAAAATGAAATTAGCCTTAGATTAGGTGTAACGACCCATAAAATTTTATTAATTTTTAATTGGTTTTATAATGTATTTAATTTGGATTTTGAGAAATTTTAATAATAATATTTTGAAATAAAGTTTTAATATTTGGTTTACGTATAATTAAATATAGCAAATGGTAAATTTTCAATTAATTATATGAAGGTTTATTTATTATATAATTCTATTAAATTCAAATCAGTTAATAATTGGTGAAAATAAATTTATTTTCAAGAACTGAATATTTTTACATAGTAAAATTCTAAATCATCTTCTAACTGAGACGTCATTTTTCGTTTTCCCAAATTTGGACTTCTATAGCTCCGTCGATCTTATTTTCTGCGTTTTTACTACATTTTTTCTGCTAGTGAAAAATTGAATTTTTATAATTCAATCGTAACAGCAATATCTATATACCATTTTGATTGTCTCGTTGTACTGATCACTATGGTATATTTATTTCTGTATTTTGAGATCCGATATGCGACGGAAACAATAAAAACGTGCGTCATCGGTGCTGAAATTTGTGACTTGGATTTATTCACTTTTCAAATTTGAAATCGTACAACTCATACCATATTAAATTTCTTTTAAAGGTTTTAGCTAAATCTATGGGTGTGCATTGCCACACCTTTCCACCTTATATTTAATTCTCTGCCGTTTCAATTTGCATTCTATCCGTTCACATTTCATTTATTCCTTTTCTATCATATATTCCATTATCTCTTTCTGCTATTTGCTAATTGCTATTTTCTCATTCACGCGATCATTTAATTGAAATCAAAATTTCAACCCTTACTTCTCTTTTCTTTTCAAATTTGAAACGTACTATTAAATCAAGCTATTAATTGCTTTTATTTTTTTCTTAAATCAACGTACAACTCACACAATTATAAATTGCATTAAATTTTCTGATGAACCACACAATGACCGTTTATATTACATTCATTTGGAATATATTCATTTGTTCGAAATCTTTCCCTTTCTCTCTCATCTCAGTTGGGAATAAAATAAATTTCAGCGGAAACCACGTTTCAATGCTTTTAACTCTTTATAAATTTTGGTAAAATTTTCTATCCTTTTTGAAACTAAAACGTATAGGGATATACATTTCTTATTTATTAATTTCTAAATCGTCCTGTTGTCCTTTTCATGTATGTTAGATTTATTTATATTTTAACATTTTCTATTTATTTCAGTCACCTCCCTACACGTTTCTATTTATTTTCTGATTTGTTGCATACGTTTAGTTTTGGAAAAATGCGGTTCATTCCTATTTATTTCATTTCTCACATTTATTTCATCTTTTACTGAAATTCGACCGTTGCCACGTCATACCATTTTGGAAGTATGAATGTACAAAACATGCATACGTTTTATATTCATTTAATTGGAATGGTCACTTTAATTTTTTCCTTTAAAATTACATTTTCTTCACTACGGCCGGAAAGTTATAAAACATTCAAAAAAATTTGAAAGCTCACCTTAAATTTTGCAAAGCATTTTCCTCTGCCTTTATAACTTTGGGTTATGCCAGCTGTTACTTTTTTCCATCAATTCAAAATTATTATTTGTCATTCCATTTTTGGGTCTCTTCATTCTCCTTTATCAACTTCCATATATTTATTTCCCTAGTCACTTTAAAACGTTTTATAATAATAATTAATATATAGTCGTTTTATTTTAAAGCATTTCATACGTTTTATATATGTCAAAAAAGATGTGAATGGATATTTACCTAAGGCCCACACCGTTTTGAATTATACTTTTTTTGTATTCATTAATTCTTTTACGGCTCATTTTATTTCACCTTTATAAGCTTTTTTTTGGTAAAGCAAGGATCTACTGTCACTTTCTTCTCCTCAATTTTTCTTTCTCCACCCTCTCTCTTCTTTCACACTCTTACATGCAGCCGTATCTCACCTTGCCACCCATTTTGCCTTGCAGAAAACTTTTAACATATATATATGATATCTTGAAAGGTAATACAACTTGTGCGATTGTCAAATTAAGAATTGTGTTTTTTTGTCGTGCGTAAGTTATTGTTTTATTTTATTTTATATATATAAGCCTAAGTATTGTTTCTAAAAACTTTAGATATTTGCATGGGTACATATTTTCATATTGGGTTGGTTGTATAGATATACTATTATACATTTCATAGCTTTATAGTTTTGTATTAGTTATAATATATATGTATATATATATATATATATATATATATATATATATATTATTTTTATTTTACCTTCATCTATTGTCAGGTATTGTTTAAAATATAATATGTATACAAGTTAGGTATAACGGCTGCTATGAATATGTGTAACAATATATGTATAACATTTTTTAAACATGTATATAACAACCCATATAAAGGTTTGTTTGTACACACTTTATTGTACATATAAAATGTAGGTTTGCATGTCAATATTGGTAAGCATAAGCATCCTTTCTCCATTTTTCTACTAGCATTGTGTTAGCATATTTTTGTTTTTGGTAATAATAATAATAATAATAATAATAATAATAATAATAATAATAATAATAATTACAGTATATTATTTGTAAAGGAAGTCTGCATTTGGTTAAACTATTATATTTCTTTAAACTTACATTATTTACTGTTATGTATATCTTCGGATGTTAATTTGGTTATGTACATTTAGTTTCAGATATTGATGTTTCAAATATAACGTATATACTATAAGATAGAGTGAATTTGGTCTTGATTTTTTTATATGTTTGATTTCAATAAATATATTTAATTTAAGACTTATATAAAATGTATATATACTTTAATTTGAATTTTGGGTTTAAGGAGGATAATAATATAAAAATACATCTCGCCTAAATTTTTATCGAGCTAATTTGACCCGTTCCCATCGATTTCTTTTACCATCTTTGATCCTCGATTCGTGCCGATCTTACTTTGCTTTGAGATTCGTGCTTGGGTTTCGTAACTCAACTTCATTGTCTATCTCTCTCACCTCGAAAGGTGAGCAATCACTCACGATTAGCATTCTTTTATTTATTAAATTTGCTTTCAATTGAAACGACAATTGAAATATGAGGCTGTAGTTATTTAAATTGCTATATATGCTATTATCTATAACTGTTCGCGTATGGGATATGACACCATATCCTATTGTTTATATTAATTTAATGATATATGCCTGTTGTTATTATTATTTTCATATCTGTTATCACTCTGCAAGTTCCCTGTTAGTATAGACATCATTATGGGTTGAAATGATACATTCCCGAACGGACTTTAGAATAGGAGAAAATCGTTATGGGTTGAAATGATAAACCCAAGCGATTTTCATTTAATTGAATTTGGGATTATGGGTTGAAATGATATCCACCCGTATATATTTAGTGTACGGGTTGAAATGATAAATATCCGTAGCACTTGATTATATGATAGGAAATATATACAGACACCGTTGGTCCATATAAATATTTTAAAAATAAATTTCTACAGTTGGGATTTAATAAATATTGGTTCTTAAAATATTATATATATAAATGGAAATTTTATATATAGATTTAATAATAATATTATTGAGATTGATTTAATCCATATAATATGTTTGAGTATCATTTAAGATTTATATTTCAAAATTTACCATTGTAGGAAGTTGAATAATTAAGATTGGGAGATAAATTTGGGTTTATTAAAAATGGTATTTAAATAAGGATTTATTTAATTAAATTGATTTGAAATTATTGAATGGAAAATTTAAAGGTATGATTTTGTAACTGGATTTTTTATTTAAGTGATTTAATGAATATTTCACGTTTAATAAAATTAAAGAAAATATTGAGTAAAATGTAATTTAAGGTTACTTAAATGATATTGAATATAATAAGGGAGTATTTCAAGACTAAATAATAATGAGGTTAAATCGAGATCTATATGAAACTATTATATAGAACATTTAAATATTAAAGCCTTGAACTATATTGGAATTTAAACGGTTTATGTTGAGATTCGGATATGTATTTGAAATCAACGTAGTTGAATTTGTTATTTAGTAACTAAATTGAATTAAAGTGAAATTTAGGTTGAACCAAATTTGAATTTATTATTTAGAAAACTAAATTGAATAAAAATTTAGTTGAAACGTTGAATACTTAATGTTTTGAAATATACCGAAATATAAAGGGGTATTGTTGTGATTACAAATCCGAATTTGAGATCGATAAATTGAAGTGTTTATTTTAGGAATTGAGTTGAATTTAAATTGATAAATTGAGATTGAATTTAATTTAAATGGGAAGGTCGGGTTGATGTTGAAACTATTTGTTAAGTTGAGAGAATTAAAAATACTTTATTGTATAAATTATTTAATATATATAAATACTATTTTGGGAAATATAGAGATATTTGATGTGAAATGATATTTGGTTTTGAAGTATAAATTAAGCTGAAATGACCATAGTGTTATAGTGTATATTTCTACCTTGTAGATAGTTCCATGGACCCTTAGAGGATGGTTATCCCAAACATCCTTTAAGTTATTTTTATTTCAGTTGATATTTCACTTGATTTAGATTTATTGATATAAGAATGTCAATCTTGACTCGAATGTTTTGTGTTTTGCTTTACGCTCGGGTCAGACTGAGTGATACAGCATTAGAGACTCACCTTTGAAGTTCGGAGTTTCATTTGGAGATCTAACTATCGATTCAAATTCCAGCCTTTCCAGTTGATTGGTTCAGAGAAGTCATCTGTTGCATTGTAGACTTCACTGCATTTGAACTCTTCGGTTGTATTTTATTTCTAACATTGATGTATATAGTAGCTTCATGAACTACTATTCTTTATCTGTTCCACTGCATAATATTACTCTGTGATCTGTGATTGATTTATTTATTGTATATTTTAAGTTTTGCCAAATTTTAATTAACAATTCGGTATTTTGAATTATTCAAGTCGAATATGTATGGTTTTATGGTCGATTTGAATGGTCCAAAATAGCGGGTTTTTACAGTTGGTATCAGAGCTTTGGCTCTAGATAAAACTTAGCATATATGGTAAATTTATTTACAGAATCACTTTCGCTCGAGTTGAATCTCTTCCTTTACGACTCGATTTCCTTTGAATTTTGGAATGTCCCTCGGTTCTGAAATTCATTCTTGTCTCTTTCTATTTATATTCGTTTGATTCTGGAGTATCCCATAACTCCACTGAATGTTTCGTAAAGGGGGTGAAAACTCCTTTACAGTCGGCATTGATTCACCGAAGATTTCTGTATCCTCGGTTTACGATGCTGCTATATCTTGATATGCTGAATTCTATCTCTGGCGACCGAATGCCGATTTGTTTTGAAATTCCGCATCGATTATATTCCTAAGGTCACGGTTGACCTGATTAAGTTCGCCGCGATTTGTAGAAGTATATCCATCTTCTATTGTGTAATTTAATTATCTCATCTTCGATCGAGTCTATCTTCGAATCATGATTCGATTGATCGGAGTTCCTCTAATTTAAATCTCTATCTTTGTTTTGAAATCCATTCTTGAATCACCCTTTGAAAAATCGGGTGTGTTGTATTTTTGAAATTGTTTATACCGAAATTATTATGTTGATAACTATGATTTTATTCTATATATAAAAGTAAAAATGTTTCGATAAGGATTATATACCTATACATAAAACAAATAAGAAACGTTATTCTATATATAAAAGTTTTTAAAGGATTTAAAATTTTGGAAATTTATAAGAAATTGATTTATATAAAAATGATTTATAACTGAAGGGTTAAATTTGAAATTCGAGAATTGAATTCCGATATTTTGAAATTGGTTTTAAGATTTTGGAAAATATATAAAAATAATATGATTTAAAAGTATTTTTCGAATAAGAAATGTTTCAAACGAATTCCAATAATTTTGAAGAAATTTCAAAGAAGTTTTCAATAAGTAGAAGTCCAGAACTCACTTATGTCGCTGGAAAATAATTTCGGTGATGAGTGCACGCATCATCGACATTGATTTTCGAGTTTCAGAGTGGGGAAGAGGCCTCTTTAATAGCTTCGCTATGCGAGTGATTTTGAAAAACCGTTTTGATTTCAAATTCCGAAGTATAATTTAATATTTTCGAAAGATATATGTATATATTTGAAACAATTTAAAGTGAGACCGGTGTTCAGTCCTCGAGTTTCGGATTTGATTTATTATAATCTTATCTATTGAAATTGATTTATTGATTTATGTTGATTTTCAACTCGTGAATTTGGAAATTTGATTTCCCTAACTATTTTGAATGTTCGAACACTTCCAAATCGAGATTAAATTTTCAAAGCTACGAAATTTCGAAGAGTATAAAATGTTTGATAAAGAATATAAATTTAGTTTTGTAATGTTTTGAAAAAAAATAGTTTTGAATAATGGTTTTCAAAAAGGTAAATTGGATATTTCAAATAGAAATAGATAGTTTAAAAATTTTAAAGGGATAATTATAAATTTGGAAACCATTTTGAGTATAATTTATTTTGAGAAAATATTTGGTTTTGAAATTTAATTGAAATTAAAAACCAGTACTTATATGGTGATTTTGGAAATGAATTTGTTTGACTTGAATTATTTTAATTTGGAAACTGGGATAATTTTCTAAACCTATTATTTTGGGAACTTTGAAATTTAGATATTTAATTTGGAAGAAAATTTGGTGAAATCATATATGATTTTGAAACTGAATTAATATTGAAATGATTTGAAATTGAGAACCTTATATTATTAAGCACTTGATTTGGGAGTGGTTGAACTTATATAAAATGGATTTGTATAAGTATGAAGTTGATTTGAAATCTATTGATTTGAAAGGTACTCAATTTGGAAAGAGAATTTTATATAATCGAAGTCTATATAAGTATGATTTGATATACTATTGATTTGGAAAGTATTCGATTTGAAAAAAAGAATCCTATATATAATGGACTTTATATAAGTATGATATTTGAAGGTATTTGAAAAGATACTATATGATATATATTTTCGAAGCAATGATATGGAAAGTGCCTTCTGCTTGATATCCGCTTTGTGGCCACATTGTGGATTCATTCTATCGATATTATTCTCTCTGATTTTTGGTTTTCCAGATGTGATACTCGAGTGTTCCCACCGTGGCGTAACCCATGGTTTTTTTTTCTCTCGTGACTGCATAGCGAAATTGCCTGGCTGAACCTGGCCTAGGGGTACGGATTGTTTCCTAGGGGATCCAGGCGTAACCAATGTGTATCCTGCAATCTGTGTAGGTCGCGATTAGTAGCGAAACTGCCTGGCTGAGACGACCTAGGGGTACAGATTGTTTCCTGAGGGACCCAGGCGTAACCATTGTGTATCCTGCACTCTACTAGTCATCATGGCGTAACTCGCAGGGCTGAGAAAGCTTACGGATACGGATTGTTTTCTGGAGGATCCAGACGTAACCATTGTGTATCTGCGAACCATGGTTGGACAAAGGTTTTGGTTTGGTTGTTTTTTTTGGATTGTACTTTCCATATCTGTTTTAAAGGTTTTTCAAGTATTTTCACTGGGTGTTGAAACAAGTCTACTAAGTACTTGAAGAATTCTAGCTTTGCGTCTGATCAACGCATGGTCAGAGTCTGCAAGAACGAGGATAAACTTGTTGAAACGTCGAGTTATAAGAATATTTCTGAAAGAAAGATTTATTTTGATATAAAGGTATTTTATTATAAAGGTATTTTTCAACAAAGAAATTTTGTGTTAATATTTGAAATTGAAACTCTTGTGGTTTGAAATTTATGATTCGCGCCCGATTCTATTCTTTAAATCTACCTTATCTTCTCAGCTTTAGTTGTTCACCTTGATTCTTTTTTTCCGAATCTACCTTCTTTCCTATTTGAATATAATCTTTTAAATATTGCTTATTTGTATACTACATTGTTTAATAGAAAATTTTAGTGTTATAAATATTTTGAAGTAATAAATTAAATAAAACATATTTAAAGTGAATGATTTATTAATAATGTTTGAAAAGTATCTAAAGACAAATTTATAAATTTATGAATTATGGATTTAATGTTTTCAATAGCTTCTTTGTAAATATAACAAATGATGCAAATAATTGTTTTCAAATAGCTTTCATATATCTATAAAGGTGTTAGTTAAACATATTAAATTCCAATGAGTTTTGAAAATTTTAAAGTATTAAAGATAACTGAATCGCAAATGAAGTTTTCAAATGAATATTTCAAGTAAAATTTACATAGTTTTAAATTAATCATTTACCCTTGACTTTCAATCTACCTTTATTTCTGGTTGTTCTATTCTCCTACCTTCTTCCTTTTCGGGGACGAAAAGTTTTGAGTGGGGGAGAGTGTAACGACCCATAAAATTTTACTAATTTTTAATTGGTTTTATAATGTATTTAATTTGGATTTTGAGAAATTTTAATAATAATATTTTGAAATAAAGTTTTAATATTTGGTTTACATATAATTAAATATAGCAAATGGTAAATTTTCAATTAATTATGTGAAGGTTTATTTATTATATAATTCTATTAAATTCAAATCAGTTAATAATTGGTGAAAATAAATTTATTTTCAAGACCTGAATATTTTTACATAGAAAAATTCTAAATCATCTTCTGACTGAGACGCCATTTTTCGTTTTCCCAAATTTGGACTTTTATAGCTCCGTCGATCTTATTTTCTGCGTTTTTACTGCATTTTTTCTGCTAGTGAAAATTGAAATTTTTTTATAATTCAATCGCACCACCAATATCTATATACCATTTTGATCGTCTCGTTGTATTGATCACTATGGTATATTTATTTCTGTATTTTGAGATCCGATACGCGATGGAAACAATAAAAACGTGCGTCATCGGTGCTGAAATTTGTGACTCGGATTTATCTACTTTTCAAATTTGAAACCGTACAGCTCATACCATATTAAATTTCTTTTAAAGGTTTTAGCTAAATCTATAGGTGAGCGTTGCCACACCTTTCCACCTTATATTTAATTCTCTGCTGTTTCAATTTGCATTCTATCTGTTCACATTTCATTTATTCATTTTCTATCATATATTCCATTATCTCTTTCTGCTATTTGCTAATTGCTATTTGCTCATTCACGCGATCATTTAATTGAAATCAAAATTTCAACCCTTACTTCACTTTTCTTTTCAAATTTGAAACGTACTATTAAATCAAGCCATTAATTGCTTTTATTTTTTTCCTTAAATCAACGTACAACTCACACAATTATAAATTGCATTAAATTTTCTGATGAACCACACCATGACCGTTTATATTACATTCATTTGGAATATATTCATTTGTTAGAAATCTTTCCCTTTCTCTCTCATCTCAGTTGGGAATAAAATTAATTTCAGCGGAAACCACGTTTCAATGCTTTTAACTCTTTATAAATTTTGATAAAATTTTCTGTCCTTTTTGAAACTAAAACGTATAGGGATATACATTTCTTATTTATTAATTTCTAAATCGTCCTCTTGTCCTTTTCATGTATGTTATATTTATTTATATTTTAACATTTTCTATTTATTTCAGTCACCTCCCTACACGTTTCTATTTATTTGCTGATTTGTTGCATACGTTTAGTTTTGGAAAAATGCGGTTCATTCCTATTTATTTCATTTCTCACATTTCTTTCATCTTTTACTGAAATTCGACCGTTGCCACGTCATACCATTTTGGAAGTATGAATGTACAAAACATGCATACGTTTTATATTCATTTAATTGGAATGGTCACTTTAATTTTTGCCTTTAAAATTACATTTTCTTCACTACGGCCGGAAAGTTATAAAACATTCAAAAAAATTTGAAAGCTCGCCTTAAATTGTGCAAAGCATTTTCCTCTGCCTTTATAACTTTAGGTTATGCCAGCTGTTACTTTTTTCCATCAATTCAAAATTATTATTTGTCATTCCATTTTTGGGTCTCTTCATTCTCCTTTATCAACTTCCATATATTTATTTCCCTAGTCACTTTAAAATGTTTTATAATAATAATTAATATATAGTCGTTTCATTTTAAAGCATTTCATACGTTTTATATATGTCAAAAAAGATGTGAATGGATATTTACCTAAAGCCCACACCGTTTTGAATTATACTTTTTTTGTATTCATTAATTCTTTTACGGCTCATTTTATTTCACCTTTATAAGCTTTTTTTGGGTAAAGCAAGGATCTACCGTCACTTTCTTCTCCTCCATTTTTCTTTCTCCACCCTCTCTCTTCTTTCACACTCTTACACGCAGCCGTATCTCACCTTGCCACCCATTTTGCCTTGCAGAAAACTTTTAACGTATATATATGATATCTTGAAAGGTAATACAACTTGTGCGTTTGTCTCATTAAGTATTGTGTTTGTTTTTTGTGTGCGTAAGTTATTGTTTTATTTTATTTTATATATATAAGTCTAAGAATTGTTTCTAAAAACTTTAGATATTTGCATGGGTACATATTTTCATATTGGGTTGGTTGTATAGATATACTATTATACATTTCATAGCTTTATAGGTTTGTATTAGTTATAATATATATGTATATATATATATTATTTTTATTTAACCTTCATCTATTATCAGGTATTGTTTAAAATATAATATGTATACCAGTATGGTATAACGGTTGCTGTGAATATGTGTAACAATATATGTATAACATTTTTTAAACATGTATATAACAGCCCATATAAAGGTTTGTTTGTACACACTTTATTGTACATATAAAATGTAGGTTTGCATGTCAATATTGGTAAGCATAAGCATCCTTTCTCCATTTTTCTACTAGCATTGTGTTAGCATATTTTTATTTTTGGTAATAATAATAATAATAATAATAATAATAATAATAATAATAATAATTACAGTATATTATTTGTAAAGGAAGTCTGCATTTGGTTAAACTATTTGATTTCTTTAAACTTACATTATTTACTGTTATGTATATCTTTGGATGTTAATTTGGTTATGTACATTTAGTTTCAGATATTGATGTTTCAAATATAACGTATATACTATAAGATAGAGTGAATTTGGTTTTGATTTTTTATATGTTTGATTTCAATAAATATATTTAATTTAAGACTTATATAAAATGTATATATACTTTAATTTGAATTTTGGGTTTAAGGAGGATAATAATATAAAAATACATCTCGCCTAAATTTTTATCGAGCTAATTTGACCTGTTCCCATCGATTTCTTTTACCAGCTTTGATCCTCGATTCGTGCCGATCTTACTTTGCTTTGAGATTCGTGCTTGGGTTTCGTAACTCAACTTCATTGTCTATCTCTATAACCTCGAAAGGTGAGCAATCATTCACGATTAACCTTCTTTTATTTATTAAATTTGCTTTCAATTGAAACGACAATTGAAATATGAGGCTGTAGTTATTTAAATTGTTATGTATGCTATTATCTATAACTGTTCGCTTATGGGATATGACACCATATCCTGTTGTTTATATTAATTTAATGATATATACCTGCTGTTATTATTATTTTCATATCTGTTATCACTTTGCAAGTTCGCTGTTAGTATAGAAATCATTATGGGTTGAAATGATACATACCCGAACGGACTTTAGAATAAGAGAAAATTACTATGGGTTGAAATGATAAACCCAAGCGATTTTCATTTAATTGAATTTGGGATTACGGGTTGAAATGATATCCACCCGTATATATTTAGTGTATGGGTTAAAATGATAAATATCCGTAGCACTTGACTATATGATAGGAAATATATACAGACATCGTTGGTCCATATAAATATTTTGAAAATAAATTTCTACAGTTGGGATTTAATAAATATTGGTTCTTAAAATATTATATATATAAATGGAAATTTTATATATAGATTTAATAATAATATTATTGAGATTGATTTAATCCATATAATATGTTTGAGTATTATTTAAGATTTATATTTCAAAATTTACCATTGTAGGAAGTTGAATAATTAAGATTGGGAGATAAATTTGGGTTTACTAAAAATGGTATTTAAATAAGGATTTATTTAATTAAATCGATTCAAAATTATTGAATGGGAAATTTAAAGGTATGATTTTGTAACTGGATTTTTTATTTAAGTGATTTAATGAATATTTCACGTTTAATAAAATTAAAGAAAATTTTGAGTAAAATGTAATTTAATGTTACTTAAATGATATTGAATCTAATAAGGGAGTATTTCAAGACTAAATAATAATGAGGTTAAATCGAGATCCATATGAAACTGTTATATAGAACATTTAAATATTAAAGCCTTGAACTATATTGGAATTTAAATGGTTTATGTTGAGATTCAGATCTGCATTTGAAATCAACGTAGTTGAATTTGTTATTTAGCAACTAAATTGAATTAAAGTGAAATTTAGGTTGAATCAAATTTGAATTTATTATTTAGAAAACTAAATTGAATAAAAATTTAGTTGAAACGTTGAATACTTAAAGTTTTGAAATATATTGAAATATAAAGGGGTATTGTTGTGATTACAAATCCGAATTTGAGATCGATAAATTGAAGTGTTTATTTTAGGAATCGAGTTGAATTTAAATTGATAAATTGAGATTGAATTTAATTTAAATGGGAAGGTCGGGTTGATGTTGGAACGATTTGTTAAGTTGAGAGAATTGAAAATACTTTATTGTATAAATTATTTAATATATATAAATACTATTTTGGGAAATATAGATTTTTTTTATATAAACAAGCTAATTAAACTTGCTAGCAAAGACATAATATTTTGTAGGTAAATTCCCACAAAATATCCAACTAAAAATTTAAAGATAAACAGAAATATGTTACATAGGAGTGAAAGCAAAAAGGATACCTGATCCATGGAGATGAGTGGGAGGAATCTTGAGAAGATTTTTACAGACGACCAGCAGAAGCTTTTTTTATTTATTAGTTTTTTATTTCTCTCTCTCTCAGATTATGAAGTATAACAGGAAAAATAAGAAAGCACAGAGAAATGAGGAAGAAGTTTAAGCTGCCATTAACGTTTCTACAAAGCTTATATTATTTCAAGTGCTCAAATATATCTTTTATACATCTTACACACATATATATAGCTATATTGCCGGTTGAACCGGTTACCGATTACACACACTAATCAGTAGATAATATTCCGACTTTACAAAAAGATAGGCGCATTAATAAAAGTATTAATATAAAATATGCCAGCGCATAGTCTGGTGTGATATCCCGGAAATTGGGCAATATAAATTTAATAATCCATGTTAGAAATTAATTTGATTTGATAATTTTTGATAATAAAATTTGAATTGATTTAATAATCTTCTTCTAATAAATGTTTAAATTAGTAGATTTTATCTTTTAAAGCTAATAAACTGTTTTCTGTTTATATATATATATATATATATAATTGTATATCTTGTAAAAGGATAAACTTTGATTTGAAACTTAGAAAATGAATCAATTTTTAATTTTTATTTATATTTGGTAAAATTGGAAATTTGATTTAAATTTAACATTTAATTGTTCTAAACAATTTAATAAATAATTATATAGGTTATATTAAAGGAAAATTTTATTTGTTTAAATTTATATTTAATTAACTTGAATATGAATTTAAAATTAGATTAACATTAAAAACTTAGTTGTATTTTCTTTTTAAATTATTGCTTGAATTTATATATAAGAATTTAAAATAAAATTTACATATGATCTTAATTTATTAAGTAATAGAAGTAATTTATGATATCTTTTATAAATCATTTTAAATATTGTTTAATTTGTTATTTTCAAATGATATTGAGAATACTTAGTTTTTTATAAACATAAATAAATTTTGTTAGAAATAGGATTTGTTATTTTAAAATTTAATAAGAGTTATATATGCACACATATATAACTTGATTTTTATTTTGAAGTTTATAATTTAATTTGAATTTGACTTTGATATTTTGAAATTTAAAAGAAATAAATGTTTAAAATATTTGAATAAGCTTATAATCATAATTTGTTTGTTTCATTTCTTTTAATTAGAAAAAGGAGAAGAAATAAAATTCATTTATATATTACATAAGAAATAAAATAAGATTTAAAAGCTCTTATAAAATAAGTTAGAATTTTATAAACAATTTAGAATTAAAATTTAAAATAAAAACACTTAAATGCATGTGTGAGTCTTTTAACATTTTAACAAAAAAAGACATGTGCTAATCTCCTAAACACCTAAATTGACAAGTGTAAGGCATGAATTAAAATTGTGACAAATGTTTAAAATTAGTAACAAGTGTCTTATTTATTTTCTTTTACTTCATCTTGGTCATTTTTCTTTTCTATTCTTTCTTTTTCAAACTTGAGAAAAAAATCTTCAGCTTGAAATCTGAAAAAAAAATTCTTCTTCTCCTCAAAATCAAAACCATCTTAAACCATTTTCAAAATAACCTGTAACCCTTCAAATACATCAACCTGATCATCAATCTGCAATATTCAAAAGATTGCAAAGCTCATTTCCAAAAATCTGCAAAAATCTGTTGTCCTCAAATTATTTTTGAAACAATATGATCCTCAAACCCAAAACTATCTTCAAAACTGCATGCATTTTCTTTCTGGAGGCCTGCATTTCATTTCTGGAAACATGCATGTGATTCAGAGTAAAAGCATTACTATAAATCAATTTTGAAGTATATATAAAAAAAAAAGCAAACTGCAGTTTTTAGAAGTACTGAAGCAAATTGTTGAATCTGGAAGCAAAAGCATTGCAGTAATATATGACTAAAGTTTTAAAAAGGGCAAATCAAAGATGCAACTTGAAGTTTTGGAAATTGAAAACACAATTCAAGATCAGGCTTTTCAAAATCAGAGTGCTCTACTCCTAAATCTGTGAGTAACCTCACTCTTTAATATAAATTAAGTATGAAATTAGTTGCTAGTTTTACTCTGAGATTATGCATGTTTATATTCTCTTTACAAGTTCATTTCTGGTATATATGTGAATATATGTTGTAGTGCATGCTGCAGAGTAATTTAGTTTTTGTACTTAAGTTCTAGATGCTAGAATTTCTTTAAAAAAAAATTCCATTCCATTGGATCTAATCTGTGTTAAGGACTAAGGATTAAATGTAATATAGTTGTGTAATATAAGTAAAGTTTAAATTTTATTTAATACAGGAAATTCTGTATTTTCATTGGAAACTTGATAATAACAGAACAAAATTGTATATAAGTAAGAATTTGATTATTCAAATTCATTGATTAAAGTTTATAAACCAATTAAATTATCAAAAACTTGAATTTTAAAACTAAAATTAGAATTTTTAGTATGGAATTGGTCGAGTATTTCTGGTTTAACCAGAAATCCTATTTTTAGTTGGAGCTGGGGATCTAGGAGGTCGGAGTGGCCAGTATCTTTTCTAGTGATGGATGGGTGAACGAAGATTCAAGGAAAATTATTGGAAGATGGAATAATGCAGTGAGGCAGTGATGATTTAGTTTTGTAATGTTTAACCCTAGTTTGCTGTTGTTTGGGAAATTTGTTCCTCTCAACTTCTATGGTGATTCGAGTTCACTCAAAATGAGGTGATTGATGGTGGGTTGCTTGTTGAAGGTGATGGTGGAAGGTCAAGATCGCTGGTGGCCGGAATTTGGAGTTTGAGGAAAATTTCCAGTTCGACATTTTCTTGTAGTTTTGAGCTCGAAGCTCGTTTTTGATTTAGGGGTTTCTGCAGTTCTTGGATGGTCAGAATCATGTTGGAGGAAGGCCGTCGACTTGCTCGTGGGGTTGCGAGAGGCCGGAGGTGATGGCCGCGGCGGTGCAGGTGCACAGCGAATCTAGGTATCGGCTGATTGTTTTTGGAGAAGATGGATTTCTTGAGTTTGGTCTCGGGTTGCATCACGTTTTGCTCGAAGCATGTGGGGCTTTGAGACTCGAAGAAAATGAGTTATTGGCTCGGGTATTTTGTTGACGCAGGTTTTGTTAAACCTGATAGTACCCTAAAAGATTTAAGTGTATTCAAATGAAACTGTTAAATCGAGTTTTACTCAAGTTGTTTCTGAGTTCTGCCCAGGTTAGTTTTATTTAGATTTAAAATTTTCCCTGTTTTCAAAATTTTAAACTTTAATTTAAAAAGTATAAAGCAAGATTTAAAATATGTTTTAAATCTAATTTAAATTATGAATTCAAGTTAATTTAATATTAAGATGGAAATGAATGAGTTTTTAGAATTCAAATTTGTTTAAAATACTTTAAAGGGGTTTATTGTTTAAAATGTTTTTAAAGAAATTTGAATTTAAATTGGAGATTGAAGGTAAAGAAATGTTTTAAATAAAGTTTAAACTAATTCAAATCTGAATTTGAATCTTTGTTTTAAACTAAATTTAAAATTGAATAATCATGGGAAATTTAAATGTTTGAATTTTAAAAGGGAATTTGATTTAAACTCCTGTAAAAAAATTCTTTTATAAGAAAAGTATTTAAATTGATTTTAAAACTTGTTAAAATTAAATTATAATTTTAATGATTTGTATTTCATTTAATTATTAGGGTAATTAAATGGATAATTAATTTATTTAATAAAATAATGAAATAAATAGTTACTCAAAGTAATTAAGGAATTAATCTTAAAGATTTAAGATTTATTATTTTCAGAATAATTAACTTGTAATTAAGAATTATTAATTAAATAAGATTAGTTTTAAGTAATAATTAATAATTAATAAATCAAATAATAATGGATTAATTAAGTTTTAATTAACACTTAATTATTTAAATAATTAGGGGTTAATTAAATAGGTTATTTAATTTGTAAATAAATATGGGTTAATTAATTTAGAAATAAATAAATGAATTGTTAACTAGTTAACGAAGGTAATTAACTAAGGATTATTTAATAATTAATTAATGTGATTAATTTTAATAATTAATTAGATTAATTAATTTAAAGATAATCATTTATGTAAATTATTAAGTATAATTTCTTATGGAAGTAATTAAGGAATTAATTACTTATCGTAATTAATTGAGTTTAATATGATTAGATTAAGTTAATTAATTTAGCTTAATTAATTTAAAATAATCATTTGATGATTTATGGAATATAATTACTTAATGTAATTAAATAAAGAGAAATTACTTAGAGAAATTAATAGGTAATTACTATATGTAATTAATTGAAGGTGATTTGATAATTGAAGTAATTTAAGTATAATTACTTTGTGAATTAATCAAGGGATTAATTTGAGATAATTAATTAATGAACAATTAATTTATTTAGTAAAGTAATTAATGGTAGATAATTAATGAATGAGGTTAATCAAGGGTGATTAACAATTATGGTTTAAATTAAGATTAATTACTTAATAAGGTAATTAATTTAAATATAAATTTGGATCATTAATTAATATAATTAATGATGTAATTAATACTGATTAATTAAGATTAATTAGTTAATAATAAGTGATTAAGGGAAATTAATTAATATAATTAATTAAGGATTAATGTAATTAATTATAGTTAATTAATTTGTGAAGTAATTAAGGTTAATTACTGAATTTGGTTAAATTTAATTAATTTGTAAAATTAATTAAAGGATGATTAATGGAATGTAATAAGAATAATTAATCAAGAGTGATTAATTAAGGTGATTGATTAGAGATTAATTAATTAATTAATTAATAATGATGTATGCAAGATTTTTATTGATGAAGTAATTAATTTAATTCACTGTAAATTAATTAGGGAATAATGTAGTTAATTTAATTCACTTTAAATTAATTATAAATAGTGATTATAGATCATTGCTTATATGGATGAATAATGTTGATTGCCTTGATTGATTTGAATCTCAGATATGAGATAAATAATGATGATGAGTGGTATGGATGCATTGGTTGCATTGTGATGATGATTTGGATTATCTTTTGATAATGATAATATGGTTTATCTGATATGATGATAATGTTGATTATCTGTTGTAAATCTGTGATTAATTATCTGTGTATATAGATAATTGAACTGTTTTAAACCTTTAAAACAACTTGGCCTTAAAGACACGCTTTGGATTTCGATGAGACGGGGATCGGGTTTCCATATTTGGATATTCGAAAACCACATCGATCCAAATTAACGTTAGGTCGTGAATCCAAGTGGAGGAAGTGAAGACTCGAGATGTAAGGGCTATACGTCAGTATAACTCTGTGGGTGATTCCGTAATGAGTTTGACGGAATAGTACTTATAGGTTCGAAATGATGATTCAGAGTGCAAGGGTTATCGTCGTTAACTTTGAGGGTGATTCCAAACTGAGTGTAACGAGATAATGCCTTCGGTTTCGTTCGAACCCGGAACAAACTTGTATGGATTGAATGCTTTCAGAACATCGTCAGGTGGACGATGAGCATTCTAAGAGATGTGTTCTCTAAAGGTAATCGTAGCCTTAAGCCTCATCAACCGGGAATGGCTAAAACAGGGGAGGTGCAGCAAGGCTTCGTGGGTGCTCCCACTTGAGAGCAAGATTTTCCCCTGTCTAAAGGTCCCTTTTTATTTCGGCTGTGTGGGCGGTTGGAACGTACGCCAACTGCGGGGTTGTCTTGTTCGGGACTGTCCAGTAAGGGATGGTTCCGGTCTTGTGTTGCAGGGGAGCGGGCGTACTCCTCGGTACGTTGATCTAGGCCACGTACTGTGACGGGCGGTACCCCAGTAGCCCTGCCATTGTATGGAATCCACAATCCAATAAGTGCCAACGGTTTTGATTGTATTACCCACTTTTGTGGCTAGTAGCTGGAATTTAATAGATGTAACAATTTCGGCTATTTCATATTTACTTGAAAACCCTAGACCTATTATAATATCACTGGATTTCCTATCAAGTGTTTTGGTTAGCGTAAGGCAAAAACTTTTCCATGTTTATGTATGGGAAGTCTTACGTGATACCTTTTCTTTTCAAAGGTTTTTCAAAGTTAAGCAACTTTAACCTGTTACTCACACCAGACCCATGTCTGACCCAGAGTTTATATTTTGTTTTTCATAAACTCTTGGGTACTCAAATTTTTACGAGTAGCCAAGGGATTCAGGTTAGCTTTGACGAATTGTGGAGGAGCAATGGAGCAGGAGGCTTCTGCGTTGTAGACAATAGTTCTGTTGTGTGTTCTCTGTGTTGTATCTCTTTGTTGTGATATATTGAGTTGTAAATACTAGACTGGTGTTTATAACTGTCTAGTATATGTGATATGTATGTTGTGTATCTCTGATTGGTATTGTATATTATGTAAATACTTATATTATTAATATAATTTATTCGTTCCGCTGTTGAGATTCTGATGTTGTTTCTTCTTTCTTCTCTTTCTTTTCTCTTTTCTATCCCTTCTTTCTTATTAATGATGCGTCGTTCAGTGGAGACGGATGGCGGTTCATTATAGTGGTATCAGAGCATTAGGTTGAGTGAATACCTAGGCTCTGGAGTGGTGTCTATCTTGAGAGAGCGTATTTGTAACTTTTATATATTTAGATATATTTACTTCTACCTATCTGTTGGGTTACCCATACAGGTTTTCCAACATAAGTTATAAAGGTAGATAAGGTAGTGGGTGTGTAACACGACTACCATTGGTTGGTGTTTGAATGTTGATGTTGGAAGTGTATCTGTCGAGACTGTAGACCTAACACTGTCTCGAGTGAGTTTTGCTTGGAGTGAGGATTTCATAGATCTCTGAAGGTAACCTGTAAAGGGTCGGAGATCATCTCTGAGTCGGATGAGTAGAGTTTGGATCTGTTGGTTAGGCAGAAGGAAATGATGGTATCTTGATATCTCAGGGAGTAGTAGCTGTGTGATGAGACGCAGTGACTATGGATATGTCCAAAGATTTTTCCTTTGGAACAAGTTTAGGAAGTATGTATGCTTCGATGTTGTGGCTGGGTTCAGTAGGATTTTCTGTCCAGTTTGAGGTTCGAATTTCTCTAAGAGCTTTGGATTATGAAGTCTTTGGCATCGGTATTAACAGTGCAGCTCGGAGTGTTCTATGCTGACAAGAAGTATTTCTGGTTAGCAATTTTTCTGAAGGAGTTCAGAAGCAGCCGGGTAGATTCATTTCTTTGATGGGTTGGCTAGTTAAGCATAGACTGTTTTGATTGGTAATGAGAGAACAGTTTTCTTTGGATATTTGACGGGTTGATCGCAAAAGTGACTTGCGATAGTTTGAGTGTTCCCTTGAGCTATGAGAAGTTTGTCCGCACCTGGAAGCTGAGATTTCTTATTGACTTGATTCCCGGAGTGCTACTGGTGGTTCAGTTAGTAGAAGGATCGGATGGGACATCTGAGTTTACTTTTTGTTGAACCATGTTTCTGAGATGCATTATCCAGTTTGTGCTCGAGTTTTTCTTCTACTCCAGATCAGAGTTGTGCAGCGAAAGCAGATGGAAATTCTTTTGTTTTATCTTTTCCGAATAGGAGAAGTATGTTAGTCTTCTAATATTTGTGGAGTAGAGTTGGTGTTCTTGGTTTGGAAATTGATCTTGAGGAGATCATTCTGTTGAGAAGTTTTGGTTCTGTTTGTTTCTAGAGACATCAGCGAAGGTTGAGCTGATCAGAAGAATTGAAGGCAGCCCAGGATCATCGGAAGTGTTTTGTGGATAGGAGACAAAGGAATTTGGATTCCAGAGTCGGAGATTTGACCTTGAATAAGTTTACTCCGATCTAAAGAGCTATAAGATTGAGTAAGACTGGGTAAGTCAGCTCCGAAGTGTTTTGGATCTTTTCTGTGTTTTGTGAGGATTGGTGTTTGATTTTCAAGGTTGAATTGTCAGTTTGGATAACTGGAATTCGATGTGTTTTACGTATCTCTGAGGGAGTACGAGTATGGTTTATCTCTGGTTGTGGAACCAGCAGTTCAGGAGGATGTGATTGTTGACTCAGACCCGTCTGTAGTCTGATATATTGTTTTGTTGATAAATCTAGTTGGATAGGAGCTCTATAGCTTAATAGTATTGATTGTTTAGATTCTATAGAGCGAGTATCCCGATATTTACCGGGGAAACTCGTGAAAATTTTATCCAGAATTTTTATGGATAATTAAATTTGTTTTGATTAGGTAAATTGGTTGCTATGGTTGTTAACATATGTTTAATATATGCTTGTGTTTTAAAATTAAAATCTTAGGATAGATTATTAAATTACCTTTGCTTTTAAATTTCGGGGACGAAATTCTTTTAAGGAGGGAGGAATGTGATGTCCCGGAAATTGGGCAATATAAATTTAATAATCTGTGTTAGAAATTAATTTGATTTGATAATTTTTGATAATAAAATTTGAATTGATTTAATAATCTTCTTCTAATAAATATTTAAATTAGTAGATTTTATCTTTTAAAGCTAATAAACTGTTTTTTGTTTATATATACACATATATATATATATATATATATATATAATTGTATATCTTGTAAATGGATAAACTTTGATTTAAAACTTAGTAAATGAATCAATTTTTAATTTTTATTTATATTTGGTAAAATTGGAAATTTGATTTAAATTTAACATTTAATTGTTCTAAACAATTTAATAAATAATTATATAGGTTATATAAAAGGAAAATTTTATTTGTTTAAATTTATATTTAATTAACTTGAATATGAATTTAAAATTAGATTAACATTAAAAACTTAGTTGTATTTTCTTTTTAAATTATTGCTTGAATTTATATATAAGAATTTAAAATAAAATTTACATATGATCATAATTTATTAAGTAATAGAAGTAATTTATGATATCTTTTATAAATCATTTTAAATATTGTTTAATTTATTATTTTCAAATGATATTGAGAATACTTAGTTTTTTATAAACATAAATAAATTTTGTTAGAAATAGGATTTGTTATTTTAAAATTTAATAAGAGTTATATATGCACACATATATAACTTGATTTTTATTTTGAAGTTTATAATTTAATTTGAATTTGACTTTGATATTTTGAAATTTAAAAGAAATAAATGTTTAAAATATTTGAATAAGCTTATAATCATAATTTGTTTGTTTCATTTCTTTTAATTAGAAAAAGGAGAAGAAATAAAATTCATTTATATATTACATAAGAAATAAAATAAGATTTAAAAGCTCTTATAAAATAAGTTAGAATTTTATAAACAATTTAGAATTAAAATTTAAAATAAAAACACTTAAATGCATGTGTGAGTCTTTTAACATTTTAACAAAAAAAGACATGTGTTAATCTCCTAAACACCTACATTGACAAGTGTAAGGCATGAATTAAAATTGTGACAAATGTTTAAAATTAGTAACAAGTGTCTTATTTATTTTCTTTTACTTCATCTAAGCCATTTTTCTTTTCTATTCTTTCTTTTTCAAACTTGAGAAAAAAAATCTTCAGCTTGAAATCTGAAAAAAAAAATTCTTCTTCTCCTCAAAATCAAAACCATTTTAAACCATTTTCAAAATAACCTGTAACCCTTCAAATACATCAACCTGATAATCAATCTGCAATATTCAAAAGATTGCAAAGCTCACTTCCAAAAATCTGCAAAAATCTGTTGTCCATAAATTATTTCTGAAACAATATGATCCTCAAACCCAAAACTATCTTCAAAACTGCATGCATTTTCTTTCTAGAGGCCTGCATTTCATTTCTGGAAACATGCATGTGATTCAGAGTAAAAGCATTACTGTAAATCAAGTTTGAAGTATATATATATATAAAAAAGCAAACTACGGTTTTTAGAAGTACTGAAGCAAATTGTTGAATCTGGAAGCAAAAGCATTGCAGTAATATAAGACTAAAGTTTTAAAAAGGGCAAATCAAAGATGCAACTTGAAGTTTTGGAAATTGAAAACACAATTCAAGATCAGGCTTTTCAAAATCAGAGTGCTCTGCTCCTAAATCTGTGAGTAACCTCACTCTTTAATATAAATTAAGTATGAAATTAGTTGCTAGTTTTACTCTGAGATTATGCATGTTTATATTCTCTTTACAAGTTCATTTCTGGTATATATGTGAATATATGTTGTAGTGCATGCTGCAGAGTAATTTAGTTTTTGTATTTAAGTTCCAGATGCTAGAATTTCTTAAAAAAAAAATCCATTCCATTGGATCTAATCTGTGTTAAGGACTAAGGATTAAATGTAATATAGTTGTGTAATATAAGTAAAGTTTAAATTTTATTTAATACAGGAAATTCTGTATTTTCACTGGAAACTTGATAATAACAGAAAAAATTGTATATAAGTAAGAATTTGATTAATCAAATTCATTGATTAAAGTTTATAAACCAATTACATTATCAAAAACTTGAATTTTAAAACTAAAATTAGAATTTTTAGTATGGAATTGGTTGAGTATTTCTGGTTTAACCAGAAATCCTATTTTTAGTTGGAGCTGGGGATCTAGGAGGTCGGAGTGGCCAGTATCTTTTCTGGTAATGGATGGGTGAACGAAGATTCAAGGAAAATTATTGGATGATGGAATAATGCAGTGAGGCAGTGATGATTTAGTTTTGTAATGTTTAACCCTAGTTTGCTGTTGTTTGGGAAATTTGTTCCTCTCAACTTCTATGGTGAATCGAGTTCACTCAAAATGAGGTGATTGATGGTGGGTTGCTTGTTGAAGGTGATGGTGGAAGGTCAAGATCGCTGGTGGCCGGAATTTGGAGTTTGAGGCAAATTTCCAGTTCGACATTTTCTTACAGTTTTGAGCTCGAAGCTCGTTTTCGATTTAGGGGTTTCTGCAGTTCTTGGATGGTCGGAATCATGTTGGAGGATGGCCGTCGACTTGCTCGTGGGGTTGCGAGAGGCCGGAGGTGATGGCCGCGGTGGTCCAGGTGCACAGCGAATGTGGGTATCAGCTGATTGTTTTTGGGGAAGATGGGTTTCTTGAGTTTGGTCTCGGGTTGCATCGCGTTTTGCTCGAAGCATGTGGGGTATGAGACTCGAAGAAGATGAGTTATTGGCTCGGGTATTTTGTTGATGTAGGTTTTGTTAAACCTGATAGTACCCTAAAAGATTTAAGTGTATTCAAATGAAACTGTTAAATCGAGTTTTACTCGAGTTGTTTCTGAGTATTGCTCAGGTTAGTTTTATTTAGATTTAAAATTTGCCCTGTTTTCAAAAATTTAAACTTTAATTTAAAAAGTATAAAGCAAGATTTAAAATATGTTTTAAATCTAATTTAAATTATGAATTCAAGTTAATTTAATATTAAGATGGAAATGAATGAGTTTTTAGAATTCAAATTTGTTTAAAATAATTTAAAGGGGTTTATTGTTTAAAATGTTTTTAAAGAAATTCGAATTTAAATTGGAAATTGAAGGTAAAGAAATGTTTTAAATAAAGTTTAAACTAATTCAAATCTGAATTTGAATCTTTGTTTTAAACTAAATTTAAAATTGAATAATCATGGGAAATTTAAATGTTTGAATTTTAAAAGGGAATTTGATTTAAATTCTTGTAAAAAAATTCTTTTATAAGAAAAGTATTTAAGTTGATTTTAAAACTTGTTAAAGTTAAATTATAATTTTAATGATTTGTATTTCATTTAATTATTAGGGTAATTAAATGAATAATTAATTTATTTAATAAAATAATGAAATAAATAGTTACTCAAAGTAATTAAGGAATTAATCTTAAAGATTTAAGATTTATTATTTTTAGAATAATTAACTTGTAATTAAGAATTATTAATTAAATAAGATTAGTTTTAAGTAATAATTTGTAAATAAATATGGGTTAATTACTTTAGAAATAAATAAATGAATTGTTAAATTGTTAACGAAGGTAATTAACTAAGGATTATTTAATAATTAATTAATGTGATTAATTTTAATAATTGATTAGATTGATTAATTTAAAGATAATCATTTGTGTAAATTATTAAGTATAATTTCTTATGGAAGTAATTAAGGAATTAATTACTTATTGTAATTAATTGAGTTTAATATGATTAGATTAAGTTAATTAATTCAGCTTAATTAATTTAAAATAATCATTTGATGATTTATGGAATATAATGACTTAATTTAATTAAATAAAGAGAAATTACTTAGAGAAATTAATAGGTAATTACTATATGTAATTAATTGAAGGTGATTTGATAATTGAAGTAATTTAAGTATAATTACTTTGTGAATTAATCAAGGGATTAATTTGAGATAATTAATTAATGAACAATTAATTTATTTAGTAAAGTAATTAATGGTAGATAATTAATGAATGAGGTTAATCAAGGGTGATTAACAATTATGGTTTAAATTAAGATTAAGTACTTAATAAGGTAATTAATTTAAATATAAATAGGGATCATTAATTAATATAATTAATGATGTAATTAAGATTGATTAATTAAGATTAATTAGTTAATAATAAGTGATTAAGGGAAATTAATTAATATAATTAATTAAGGATTAATGTAATTAATCATAGTTAATTAATTTGTGAAGTAATTAAGGTTAATTACTGAATTTGGTTAAATTTAATTAATTTGTAAAATTAATTTAAGGATGATTACTTGAATGTAATAAGAATAATTAATCAAGGGTGATTAATTAAGGTGATTGATTAGAGATTAATTAATTAATTAATTGTAATTAATTAATAATGATGTAAGCAAGATTTTTATTGATGAAGTAATTAATTTAATTCACTTTAAATTAATTAGGGAATAATGTCGTTAATTTAATTCACTTTAAATTAATTATAAATAGTGATTATAGATCATTGTTTATATGGATGAATAATGTTGATTGCCTTGATTGATTTGAATCTCAGATATGAGATAAATAATGATGATGAGTGGTATGGATGCATTGGTTGCATTGTGATGATGATTTGGATTATCTTTTGATAATGATAATATGGTTTATCTGACATGATGATAATGTTGATTTTCTGTTGTGAATCTATGATTAACTATCTGTGTATATAGATAATCGAACTGTTTTAAACCTTTAAAACAACTTGGCTTTAAAGACACGCTTTGGATTTCGATGAGACAGGGATCGGGTTTCCATATTTGGATATCCGAAAACCACATCGATCCAAATTAACGTTAGGTCGTGAATCCAAGTAGAGCAAGTGAAGACTCGAGGTGTAAGGGTTATACGTCAGTATAACTCTGTGGGTGATTCCGTAATGAGTTTGACGAAATAGTACTTATAGGTTCGAAATGATGATTCAGAGTGCAAGGGTTATCGTCTTAACTTTGAGGGTGATTCCAAACTGAGTGTAACGAGATAATGCCTTCGGTTTCGTTCGAACCCGGAACGAACTTGTATGGATTGAATGCTTTCAGAACATCGTCAGGTGGATGATGAGCATTCTAAGAGATGTGTTCTCTAAAGGTAATCGTAGCCTCAAGCCTCATCAACCGGGAATGGCTAAAACAGGGGAGGTGCAGCAAGGCTTCATAGGTAGCTCCCACTTGAGAGCAAGATTTTCCCCTGTCTAGAGGTCCTTTTTTATTTCGGCTGTGTGGGCGGTTGGAACGTACGCCAACTGCGGGGTTGTCTTGTTCGGGACTGTCCAGTAAGGGATGGTTCCGGTCTTGTGTTGCAGGGGAGCGGGCGTACTCCTCGGTACGTTGATCTAGGCCACGTACTGTGACGGGCGGTACCCCAGTAGCCCTGCCATTGTATGGAATCCACAATCCAATAAGTGCCAACGGTTTTGATTGTATTACCCACTTTTGTGGCTAGTAGCTGGAATTTAATAGATGTAACAATTTCGGCTATTTCATATTTACTTGAAAACCCTAGACCTATTATAATATCACTGGATTTCCTATCAAATGTTTTGGTTAGCGTAAGGCAAAAACTTTTCCATGTTTATGTGTGGGAAGCCTTACGTGATACCTTTTCTTTTCAAAGGTTTTTCAAAGTTAAGCAATTTAACCTGTTACTCACACCAGACCCATGTCTGACCCAGAGTTTATATTTTGTTTTTCATAAACTCTTGGGTACTCAAATTTTTACGAGTAGCCAAGGGATTCAGGTTAGCTTTGACGAATTGTGGAGGAGCAATGGAGCAGGAGGCTTCTGCGTTGTAGACAATAGTTCTGCTGTGTGTTCTCTGTGTTGTATCTCTTTGTTGTGATATATTGAGTTGTAAATACTAGACTGGTGTTTATAACTGTCTAGTATATGTGATATGTATGTTGTGTATCTCTGATTGGTATTGTATATTATGTAAATACTTATATTATTAATATAATTTATTCGTTCCGCTGTTGAGATTCTGATGTTGTTTCTTCTTTCTTCTCTTTCTTTTCTCTTTTCTATCCCTTTCTTTCTTATTAATGATGCGTCGTTCAGTGGAGACGGATGGCGGGTCATTATAGTGGTATCAGAGCATTAGGTTGAGTGAATACCTAGGCTCTGGAGTGGTGTCTATCTTGAGAGCGCGTATTTGTAATTTTTATATATTTAGATATATTTACTTCTACCTATCTGTTGGGTTACCCGTACAGGTTTTCCAACATAAGTTATAAAGGTAGATAAGGTAGTGGGTGTGTAACACGACTACCATTGGTTGGTGTTTGAATGTTGATGTTGGAAGTGTATCCGTCGAGGCTGTAGACCTAATACTGTCTCGAGTGAGTTTTGCTTGGAGTGAGGATTTCATAGATCTCTGAAGGTAACCTGTAAAGGTTCGGAGATCATCTCTGAGTCGGATGAGTAGAGTTTGGATCTGTTGGTTAGGTAGAAGGAAATGATGGTATCTTGATATCTCAGGGAGTAGTAGCTGTGTGATGAGACGCAGTGACTATGGATATGTCCAAAGATTTTTCCTTTGGAACAAGTTTAGGAAGTATGTATGCTTCGATGTTGTGGCTGGGTTCAGCAGGATTTTCTGTCCAGTTTGAGGTTCGAATTTCTCTAAGAGCTTTGGATTAGGAAGTCTTTGGCATCGGTATTAACAGTGCAGCTCGGAGTGTTCGATGCTGACAAGAAGTATTTCTGGTTAGCAATTTTTCTGAAGGAGTTCAGAAGCAGCCGGGTAGATTCATTTCTTTGATGGGTTGGCTAGTTAAGCATAGACTGTTTTGATTGGTAATGAGAGAACAGTTTTCTTTAGATATTTGACGGGTTGATCGCAAAAGTGACTTGCGATAGTTTGAGTGTTCTCTTGAGCTATGAGAAGTTTGTTCGCACCTGGAAGCTGAGATTTCTTATTGACTTGATTCCCGGAGTGCTACTGGTGGTTCAGTTAGTAGAAGGATCGGATGGGACATCTGAGTTTACTTTTTGTTGAACAATGTTTCTGAGATGCATTATCCAGTTTGTGCTCGAGTTTTTCTTCTACTCCAGATCAGAGTTGTGCAGCGAAAGCAGATGGAAATGCTTTTGTTTTATCTTTTCCGAATAGGAGAAGTATGTTAGTCTTCTAATATTTATGGAGTAGGGTTGGTGTTCTTGGTTTGGAAATTGATCTTGAGGAGATCATTCTGTTGAGAAGTTTTGGTTCTGTTTGTTTCTAGAGACATCAGCGAAGGTTGAGCTGATCAGAAGAATTGAAGGCAGCCCAGGATCGTCGAAAGTGTTTTGTGGATAGGAGACAAAGGAATTTGGATTCCGGAGTCGGAGATTTGATCTTGAATAAGTTTACTCCGATCTAAAGAGCTATAAGATTGAGTAAGACTGGGTAAGTCAGCTCCGAAGTGTTTTGGATCTTTTCTGTGTTTTGTGAGGATTGGTGTTTGATTTTCAAGGTTGAATTGTCAGTTTGGATAACTGGAATTCGATGTGTTTTACGTATCTCTGAGGGAGTACGAGTATGGTTTATCTCTGGTTGTGGAACCAGCAGTTCAGGAGGATGTGATTGTTGACTCAGACCCGTCTGTAGTCTGATATATTGTTTTGTTGATAAATCTAGTTGGATAGGAGCTCTATAGCTTAATAGTATTGATTGTTTAGATTCTATAGAGCGAGTATCCCGATATTTACCGGGGAAACTCGTGAAAATTTTATCCAGAATTTTTATGGATAATTAAATTTGTTTTGATTAGGTAAATTGGTTGCTATGGTTGTTAACATGTGTTTAATATATGCTTGTGTTTTAAAATTAAAATCTTAGGATAGATTATTAAATTACCTTTGCTTTTAAATTTCGGGGACGAAATTCTTTTAAGGAGGGAGGAATGTGATGTCCCGGAAATTGGGCAATATAAATTTAATAATCTGTGTTAGAAATTAATTTGATTTGATAATTTTTGATAATAAAATTTGAATTGATTTAATAATCTTCTTCTAATAAATATTTAAATTAGTAGATTTTATCTTTTAAAGCTAATAAACTGTTTTTTGTTTATATATACATATATATATAATTGTATATCTTGTAAATGGATAAACTTTGATTTAAAACTTAGTAAATGAATCAATTTTTAATTTTTATTTATATTTGGTAAAATTGGAAATTTGATTTAAATTTAACATTTAATTGTTCTAAACAATTTAATAAATAATTATATAGGTTATATTAAAGGAAAATTTTATTTGTTTAAATTTATATTTAATTAACTTGAATATGAATTTAAAATTAGATTAACATTAAAAACTTAGTTGTATTTTCTTTTTAAATTATTGCTTGAATTTATATATAAAAATTTAAAATAAAATTTACATATGATCTTAATTTATTAAGTAATAGAAGTAATTTATGATATCTTTTATAAATCATTTTAAATATTGTTTAATTTATTATTTTCAAATGATATTGAGAATACTTAGTTTTTTATAAACATAAATAAATTTTGTTAGAAATAGGATTTGTTATTTTAAAATTTAATAAGAGTTATATATGCACACATATATAACTTGATTTTTATTTTGAAGTTTATAATTTAATTTGAATTTGACTTTGATATTTTGAAATTTAAAAGAAATAAATGTTTAAAATATTTGAATAAGCTTATAATCATAATTTGTTTGTTTCATTTCTTTTAATTAGAAAAAGGAGAAGAAATAAAATTCATTTATATATTACATAAGAAATAAAATAAGATTTAAAAGCTCTTATAAAATAAGTTAGAATTTTATAAACAATTTAGAATTAAAATTTAAAATAAAAACACTTAAATGCATGTGTGAGTCTTTTAACATTTTAACAAAAAAGGACATGTGTTAATCTCCTAAACACCTAAATTGACAAATGTAAGGCATGAATTAGAATTGTGACAAATGTTTAAAATTAGTAACAAGTGTCTTATTTATTTTCTTTTACTTCATCTAAGTCATTTTTCTTTTCTATTCTTTCTTTTTCAAACTTGAGAAAAAAATCTTCAGCTTGAAATCTGAAAAAAAAAATTCTTCTTCTCCTCAAAATCAAAACCATTTTCAAAATAACCTGTAACCCTTCAAATACATCAACCTGATAATCAATCTGCAATATTCAAAAGATTGCAAAGCTCACTTCCAAAAATCTGCAAAAATCTGTTGTCCACAAATTATTTCTGAAACAATATGATCCTCAAACCCAAAACTATCTTCAAAACTGCATGTATTTTCTTTCTAGAGGCCTGCATTTCATTTCTGGAAACATGCATGTGATTCAGAGTAAAAGCATTACTGTAAATCAAGTTTGAAGTATATATATATATAAAAGCAAACTGCAGTTTTTAGAAGTACTGAAGCAAATTGTTGAATCTGGAAGCAAAAGCATTGCAGTAATATAAGACTAAAGTTTTAAAAAGGGCAAATCAAAGATGCAACTTGAAGTTTTGGAAATTGAAAACACAATTCAAGATCAGGCTTTTCAAAATCAGAGTGCTCTGCTCCTAAATCTGTGAGTAACCTCACTCTTTAATATAAATTAAGTATGAAATTAGTTGCTAGTTTTACTCTGAGATTATGCATGCTTATATTCTCTTTACAAGTTCATTTCTGGTATATATGTGAATATATGTTGTAGTGCATGCTGTAGAGTAATTTAGTTTTTGTATTTAAGTTCCAGGTGCTAGAATTTCTTAAAAAAAAAATCCATTCCATTGGATCTAATCTGTGTTAAGGACTAAGGATTAAATGTAATATAGTTGTGTAATATAAGTAAAGTTTAAATTTTATTTAATACAGGAAATTCTGTATTTTCACTGGAAACTTGATAATAACAGAACAAATTGTATATAAGTAAGAATTTGATTAATTAAATTCATTGATTAAAGTTTATAAACAAATTACATTATCAAAAACTTGAATTTTAAAACTAAAATTAGAATTTTTAGTATGGAATTGGTTGAGTATTTCTGGTTTAACCAGAAATCCTATTTTTAGTTGGAGCTGGGGATCTAGGAGGTCGGAGTGGCCAGTATCTTTTCTGGTGATGGATGGGTGAACGAAGATTCAAGGAAAATTATTGGATGATGGAATAATGCAGTGAGGCAGTGATGATTTAGTTTTGTAATGTTTAACCCTAGTTTGCTGTTGTTTGGGAAATTTGTTCCTCTCAACTTCTATGGTGAATCGAGTTCACTCAAAATGAGGTGATTGATGGTGGGTTGCTTGTTGAAGGTGATGGTGGAAGGTCAAGATCGCTGGTGGCCGGAATTTGGAGTTTGAGGCAAATTTCCAGTTCGACATTTTCTTACAGTTTTGAGCTCGAAGCTCGTTTTCGATTTAGGGGTTTCTGCAGTTCTTGGATGGTCGGAATCATGTTGGAGGATGGCCGTCGACTTGCTCGTGGGGTTGCGAGAGGCCGGAGGTGATGGCCGCGGTGGTCCAGGTGCACAGCGAGTGTGGGTATCAGCTGATTGTTTTTTGGGAAGATGGGTTTCTTGAGTTTGGTCTTGGGTTGCATCGCGTTTTGCTCGAAGCATGTGGGTTATGAGACTCGAAGAAGATGAGTTATTGGCTCGGGTATTTTGTTGATGTAGGTTTTGTTAAACCTGATAGTACCCTAAAAGATTTAAGTGTATTCAAATGAAACTGTTAAATCGAGTTTTACTCGAGTTGTTTCTGAGTTTTGCTCAGGTTAGTTTTATTTAGATTTAAAATTTGCCCTGTTTTCAAAAATTTAAACTTTAATTTACAAAGTATAAAGCAAGATTTAAAATATGTTTTAAATCTAATTTAAATTATGAATTCAAGTTAATTTAATATTAAGATGGAAATGAATGAGTTTTTAGAATTCAAATTTGTTTAAAATAATTTAAAGGGGTTTATTGTTTAAAATGTTTTTAAAGAAATTTGAATTTAAATTGGAAATTGAAGGTAAAGAAATGTTTTAAATAAAGTTTAAACTAATTCAAATCTGAATTTGAATCTTTGTTTTAAACTAAATTTAAAATTGAATAATCATGGGAAATTTAAATGTTTGAATTTTAAAAGGGAATTTGATTTAAATTCTTGTAAAAAAATTCTTTTATAAGAAAAGTATTTAAGTTGATTTTAAAACTTGTTAAAGTTAAATTATAATTTTAATGATTTGTATTTCATTTAATTATTTAGGGTAATTAAATGAATAATTAATTTATTTAATAAAATAATGAAATAAATAGTTACTCAAAGTAATTAAGGAATTAATCTTAAAGATTTAAGATTTATTATTTTTAGAATAATTAACTTGTAATTAAGAATTATTAATTAAATAAGATTAGTTTTAAGTAATAATTTGTAAATAAATATGGGTTAATTACTTTAGAAATAAATAAATGAATTGTTCAATAGTTAACGAAGGTAATTAACTAAGGATTATTTAATAATTAATTAATGTGATTAATTTTAATAATTAATTAGATTGATTAATTTAAAGATAATCATTTGTGTAAATTATTAAGTATAATTTCTTATGGAAGTAATTAAGGAATTAATTACTTATTGTAATTAATTGAGTTTAATATGATTAGATTAAGTTAATTAATTCAGCTTAATTAATTTAAAATAATCATTTGATGATTTATGGAATATAATGACTTAATTTAATTAAATAAAGAGAAATTACTTAGAGAAATTAATAGGTAATTACTATATGTAATTAATTGAAGGTGATTTGATAATTGAAGTAATTTAAGTATAATTACTTTGTGAATTAATCAAGGGATTAATTTGAGATAATTAATTAATGAACAATTAATTTATTTAGTAAAGTAATTAATGGTAGATAATTAATGAATGAGGTTAATCAAGGGTGATTAACAATTATGGTTTAAATTAAGATTAAGTACTTAATAAGGTAGTTAATTTAAATATAAATAGGGATCATTAATTAATATAATTAATGATGTAATTAAGATTGATTAATTAAGATTAATTAGTTAATAATAAGTGATTAAGGGAAATTAATTAATATAATTAATTAAGGATTAATGTGATTAATTATAGTTAATTAATTTGTGAAGTAATTAAGGTTAATTACTGAATTTGGTTAAATTTAATTAATTTGTAAAATTAATTGAAGGATGATTACTTGAATGTAATAAGAATAATTAATCAAGGGTGATTAATTAAGGTGATTGATTAGAGATTAATTAATTAATTAATTGTAATTAATTAATAATGATGTAAGCAAGATTTTTATTGATGAAGTAATTAGTTTAATTCACTTTAAATTAATTAGGGAATAATGTAGTTAATTTAATTCACTTTAAATTAATTATAAATAGTGATTATAGATCATTGTTTATATGGATGAATAATGTTGATTGCCTTGATTGATTTGAATCTCAGATATGAGATAAATAATGATGATGAGTGGTATGGATGCATTGGTTGCATTGTGATGATGATTTGGATTATCTTTTGATAATGATAATATGGTTTATCTGATATGATGATAATGTTGATTGTCTGTTGTGAATCTATGATTAACTATCTGTGTATATAGATAATCGAACTGTTTTAAACCTTTAAAACAACTTGGCCTTAAAGACACGCTTTGGATTTCGATGAGACAGGGATCGGGTTTCCATATTTGGATATCCGAAAAACACATCGATCCAAATTAACGTTAGGTCGTGAATCCAAGTAGAGCAAGTGAAGACTCGAGGTGTAAGGGCTATACGTCAGTATAACTCTGTGGGTGATTCCGTAATGAGTTTGACGGAATAGTACTTATAGGTTCGAAATGATGATTCAGAGTGCAAGGGTTATCGTCGTTAACTTTGAGGGTGATTCCAAACTGAGTGTAACGAGATAATGCCTTCGGTTTCGTTCGAACCCGGAACGAACTTGTATGGATTGAATGCTTTCAGAACATCGTCAGGTGGATGATGAGCATTCTAAGAGATGTGTTCTCTAACGGTAATCGTAGCCTCAAGCCTCATCAACCGGGAATGGCTAAAACAGGGGAGGTGCAGCAAGGCTTCATAGGTAGCTCCCACTTGAGAGCAAGATTTTCCCCTGTCTAGAGGTCCTTTTTTATTTCGGCTGTATGGGCGGTTGGAACGTACGCCAACTGCGGGGTTGTCTTGTTCGGGACTGTCTAGTAAGGGATGGTTTCGGTCTTGTGTTGCAGGGGAGCGGGCGTACTCCTCGGTACGTTGATCTAGGCCACGTACTGTGACGGGCGGTACCCCGGTAGCCCTGCCATTGTATGGAATCCACAATCCAATAAGTGCCAACGGTTTTGATTGTATTACCCACTTTTGTGGCTAGTAGCTGGAATTTAATAGATGTAACAATTTCGGCTATTTCATATTTACTTGAAAACCCTAGACCTATTATAATATCACTGGATTTCCTATCAAATGTTTTGGTTAGCGTATGGCAAAAACTTTTCCATGTTTATGTGTGGGAAGTCTTACATGATACCTTTTCTTTTCAAAGGTTTTTCAAAGTTAAGCAACTTTAACCTGTTACTCACACCAGACCCATGTCTGACCCAGAGTTTATATTTTGTTTTTCATAAACTCTTGGGTACTCAAATTTTTACGAGTAGCCAAGGGATTCAGGTTAGCTTTGACGAATTGTGGAGGAGCAATGGAGCAGGAGGCTTCTGCGTTGTAGATAATAGTTCCGCTGTGTGTTCTCTGTGTTGAATATCTTTGTTGTGATATATTGAGTTGTAAATACTAGACAAGTGTTTATAACTGTCTAGTATATGTGATATGTATGTTGTGTATCTCTGATTGGTATTCTATATTATGTAAATACTTATATTATTAATATAATTTATTCGTTCCGCTGTTGAGATTCTGATGTTGTTTCTTCTTTCTTCTCTTTCTTTTCTCTTTTCTATCCCTTTCTTTCTTATTAATGATGCGTCGTTCTGTGGAGACGGATGGCGGGTCATTATATCTGGAGAGTTCTCTGTCCTTTGAGATAAGATTCCTTATAGCGGAGCTTCTAGTTGGATTACAGCAGGATGATTGAACATTATCCTTTAATCTGTATCTGCCATCTGGTCCATAGGGTTGAATTCCTCTATTCTCATCCTGTCGTTTGCACTAAGATCTGGACTGGATTCTAGCTCTGGTTCAGAAGTTTCTTGATCGTAAATCGAAACGTCATTATTCGGATCAAACATATGTTCTGCTGCTGGTAAGGGTAGCAGAACTTTTAATTCCATCTCGCCCCATATTTGATAGCGTGATGTTTCTGCTTGTAGGACTAATTCTTTCCAGTTAGGCGGAGGACTCAGCGTTACTTGTGATTGATGATACTGCCAAGGTTTATCTGCCCCGAACCAAATTGGTGTCCCTTCATACATCTGGAAATAACATCTTAAACATTTTGACACATTGTGTCGTGTATAATTTATGTGTTTGAAAATGGCCATTCTATGCGTTGCTGGCTTAATTGTATACTTTTTATCAAACTGAAAGACTGGAGTGGTTGAACTGATACATACTACTATAGATGGAAAAATACGTAAGTATTGTTGTGCTACCAATGCAAAATGTTTACCAAAGCGTTCTAAAACTGATTCTTCAACTGGATTGCTGAAAGTTATTCTAGATAGCATTCCATGATCAAATAAGCTTACTATTTCATCCAGATCACATGGTAATTGCGAACTGTCGACTCTAGCTCGTAACATGTTGGATCTCCTGTCTTGGACTACCTTGAACTGAACCGTTTCTATTATCCGTTTGAAGTATGTTACAAGTAGTTTTTGTAAATCCTCCTGGTGACTATTCCATCGATCATAAGTTAGATTTTCTATCTTGAGGACTAATTCTTGTCCTCCTTGTTTGCATAACTCGTCAAGGATCGGTTCTGGTCTCAGTTTGAGGTGATTTGAAAGTTGTTCATAAGTTAGGGTTTTTGGTCTTTTAGGAATTTGGCCGAGGAGTTCCTCTTTTTCTTGGACTAGCTGTGAAATACGTTGCTCTAGTAATTGATTGGTTTTGTGGACGTATACATGCTTCTGATTTTCTTGTTCTTGGAACTGATTTCTCTGGATATAGTGTTGTAGCTGGGCTTGACTTCGTTGATATAGGTTTTGCAAGTCGTTTAGTTGTGAGGCCTGGGAATTTATTAGGTCTGTTAGGGATTGAGGAGTTGACGAGGCCGTATGAGAATATGATTGCTGACAGTCTGGGTCAATATAATAATTAGGACCAAAGCAATTTCTTGCTTCGTCCAGAGCTTGTTGCAGATTATAAAAACTTTTAAAAACTGGATTTTGAAAATTCTGTATAGCCATCTGCACTTGGCTATAATGTTTAAATACGCCTGTAAAATTGCCTCTGAAACTATATAGCAAAAGAAATTTTTTTGAAAGAGGCTTTTGTTGTATTTTTGAGAAATAGCATGCAAAAAAATTTCCAAGTCGTTGTTTATTTCTTCGTTCATTTTCAACAGTTTTTAAATTCCAAAGATGATCAAGTAAGCATTGTTGAGATAAATCGTTTATTTTTACAATAGATTTAAATTTTCTGGGATCATTGCTTTTAAACTGGATTAGAGAAGTTTGACCAAAGGTCATGCATGGGGTGTTAACCTCCATCGTTTGAGTATTACTGGTTCTAACTGGAGATTGATCTTGTGAGCTTGATTCTGTTGGTGGCGTTGTAGGTGATTTCACCTCTGTTTTAATTGTTGGGGCCCTTTCCTCCACATTCATTTTATTACTGCTGTTATCTATGGACTTTCCTATTTCTTTGTTCATATTGTATCTTTCCTGCATATAACAAACTTGGTTAAAAACATGAAATAATCTTCGTGATAAAATATCGGCCAACTGATTATTTTTGCCCTTAATGTGTTCGAAATTTATTTTATATCCATTACCTTGTATAAGGTTTTGCAAATTTAACCATCTGGTTCTATTTACCATTTTAGAGTTTTCGTTTGAAATAAACTTTACAATTGCTTCATAATCTGTTCGGACTGTGAATTCTTTATTTAAATGTATCCTATATTTGTCTAAGGCATTGATTAACGCTCGTATTTCAAAATCTAAAGATGTCCAATTAGTTACTTTGTTAAAATTACCACTTGTGTAAGCTGCAATTTTTTCTGTTGATTTATCACTGTATTTTGATGGTTTGCATTTCAGAATTGCTCCCCATCCTTCTTTGCATCCGTCGCATTCAATAATAATGTAATCTGTTTCTAGTGGCAGTTCTAGTGGGTTAATTTTCCTAACTGCCTCTTTAATCTTCTGAACTAGTTTTATATCTTCTGAATTAAATCGCGTTTCTTCGTTTTTTGAAATTTTACCATATAAAGGTCCTACTAATTTTGCTAGATTGGGGATAAACTTTCTAGCATAATTTGTTTATCCTAGAAAAGCTTGAATCTTCTTTTTATTATCTAATTTATCTGGAAATTCTATGATCTTCTGAGAAATATGTGGCTGAAGTTCGATTTTTCCATTACCAATTTCTAAGCCTAAAAATGAAATTTTTTGTCTAAAAAGTTCCATCTTTTTCCTTGATATTACTAAACCATTGTCTTCGATTTCCTTAAATACTGTTTTTAAATGTTGTTCGTGTTCTTTAATGTTATTACTTGCAACTAAAATATCGTCGATATATACTAAACAAAAATCATATTTTTTAAATATTGTATCCATAAATCGTTGAAAAATTGCAGGTGCCGTTTTTAATCCAAAGCTTAATACATTCCATTCGAAATGTCCTTCAGAATACATAAATGCTGTCCATGGTTTAAAGCTTTCTTCTAACTTTAACTGATTATATCTTGATTTTAAATCAAACTTGCTAAAAATTCGTTTGTTTTGTATTAAATTTATTAATGTGTCTTTGTTTGGTATATTATAGCCATCATCCTCTGTATTGTCATTTAACCTTTTATAATTGTAAACTATTCTTGGCTTACCTCTTTTTGTTCAGAATGATTTCGGACTAAAAAGGCTGCTGATCTATGTTTACCGTCAGATCTTCTGATTAAGTTTTGCTTTAACATTTCTTCAATTTGTGTTTTAAATTCTTTTATGTCAGCTGGTGAATAATCAATATTTGCCGTTTTAATAGTTATTTCTGGAATTGTGATTTTTATTTTGCAAGTGTATTTAACTTTTTTTTGGTAACATCTTCATTGGTTAATCCTAATTTTTCTAAGTGTGAAATAATCTGATATGGAATGAATTTTGTTTCTTTTCCTTTTTCTAGTTCTCTAATTGTTTCAAATGCTACCATAGCTAATGCTTTTTTATGTTCTTTGGTAGGTGAAGTTTTTCATATTCTTGGTTTGAAAAATCTAATTCTGCCTGCCCACCACGCTTTCGATCTAACTCTGATTGATATGTGTGGTAGTTTGTAGGCAACGTGTAGTTATATTTACTGAAAGTAATACTATTTCTGGAAATTGAAATACTACCTCGATAATTAAGGATAAAATTTAAACCTAAAAGAAATTCTTGACTTTTAATATCTTTCGGAGTAATAGTACATTGGCCTAATTCGTATTTAGAGCTATAATTACCAGCAAAATCTTTAAACTGAATCATTGATTCATCTGGTAATTTATGTGTTAATGTCATTAGACTTTGATTGGCTGTTTTTGATGTAATAATATAATTTAAAGGCTTGTGATATTGTAATGGTATTAAGGAATGTGCTATTAAGCTTTTAGTGCTTCCTGTATCTATTATTGCTATTGTATCTACGAACTTATTATTATCTAACCAGATTCGACAATTAACTGTAAGTAGAGATGTATTATATTTATTAATATTGACTGAAAACTCTATATTTTCCTGTATACTATTATTTAGATTATCTATTGTTTCAGTTGATTTAGATGAACTTCTTATTTCATCCTTATTATTGTTTTTGTGTTTTTCCTTTAAGAAACTAACATCATTTTGTAAGGTATTAACTTGTAACTGTAATAATTTTATATGTGCATCGTGTTTGTCTACTTCTTCTTGTAATACCCTTTTTTCATTTATTCTATTTCGTTTTAATGAAAGTTCTAGATTAAACTGTCTTTTAGCACGTAGAAAACATATTTCTATAAAACATTTATCACATTGAAATCGTTTAATAATCTCAGGGTATCTATAACATACAAAGCAGGGTATATGATCATTACCTCTATTCTGTACCCACTGGTGCTCACATTCATCATCGTTATTCATCAGTGTGTAACTAATACTATTTTGTGAAGAACCTTCATCGTTATCTGAGACAATACTATATATTGATTCAGTGTCATCGAAATCATTTTCACTAAGACTCTCTATTTCGTATTCTCCTATTTCATCAACTAAATTAGAACGTTGTTGATTGTTTTGCCTATTAGGACATCTATTTGCTATGTGATTTGGGTCACCGCAAATAAAACAGTTGCATCTTCTATTTGGTTTGCTTCTCTTAACATATTTTTCCTTTTTTCGTTTATCAAAATGTTTAGACTTTCGAAGATATTTTCTTGGTTTATAATAAACATAAGCTTGTGGAGTGTAAATGGCTGTTCGGCAAAATGCCCAAGCCTGTCTTTTAAATTGCTCTTGTAAAGTTGCTTCTTTAAAGCGTTTTTCTAATTCTTGAAATACAAACATTATTCTTGGACCAATTCCTAACTTGGGTAATTCTCCATATTGTGTATTCCAGTCTTCTTGCAATTTTCGTCCTAAATCTCCTGGTAGTTTTGAAAAATACTTATTACATAAATCTTCGTCCATTTCTTTACCTGTCTGTGCTAGAGTGACTGCAAAATCTTGGCTAAATTCTTTTATATACTTAAAATCTCTTATGCTTAATTGTTCTAGGTTTCTTATTGCTGTGTTTTGCATTAGCGTACCGCCTTTGCCTGGATCATTACCTATTAGTAATAACCTAATAAAACTTGTGAAATTGTAAGGGTTATTTCCTAATGCTTTCTGTTCAGTGGTTACGGCTGGATTATCCGTTTTTCTGCTTTGATATATTCCTAGGGCTAATGGACCTAGGGTAGTTTCTAGTACTGCCCACATATCCATTTCCGGCTTTTTATTTACTTCCCAATATCAGACTACATTTTGTTCCCACATTAGAATTTCTTCTGGCCATAATTGTGGTGATTGGTTTTCTAGTAGTAGCATATTATGGCTATAAATTCTTCCATATGGTTTTCTTATTCCTTTTCCAATATATGGACTTTCTTGTAAATAATCTACTTCAGGCTTAGCCTATTTCTCTCTTTCTAATGGTCCTTCTTTATATTGGCTACTTGGTTCGTTGTCAAATCTACTATGTTTATTAGTTGGTATCATAGCCTGGTCCATGAAATTTGTTTCAATAAAAAAATCACTAAGAGGGATCTGCTTGTTTAGGATATCTTCAATTAACGGCATGTTGAAGTATTTTGATAACGTTGTAAAAGCATCTTCGTATGTCATATCTAATTCTGTTATACATGCAATTAGCATATTATCTGTCTCTTCTCTTATATTTTCTACTGTTATTTTCTTGTTAATTATTTCATGTAATGTCCTTTTGCCTTCGGTTTTAAACATTTCTTCTATTTCTAGACCTATATCATTTTCTTCATATTGTTCATCATATTGCTCCTTATCTACTAGATAACCTAGTATATCAAAGTCTTCAATACTTTCATTATCTGTTTCGTAATGACCATAAATTAGTTCATCATCCCAATTTACAGTATTAAAGTGATTTAGATGTTCATTTAGATTTTGTCTTAATTCTATTTCTGATTCTGTATCGGTTTCTTCTTCATTTTGTTTGAACTTATAGTTTCCAAATCTTAAACTTGGTTCTCCAAATTGGTTATTGTATATCACGTGTGATTCTGGAATAGAAAGGCTTTTATCGTTTTCTACAAAATCTTTTAATTGCCATTCAAGACCTGCTAAGTCTTCTGGACTAATTCTACGAGGTTCAATCATTTTTATTCCTTTACTGGCTATATTCTGTACTATTCCATTGAGATTAATTTTGAATTTCATTCCTGATCTATTACTTGCCTTACCGATTATTCCTATACTGATAATTAAATTATTGCCAACATAGTTTTCAAAACCGCTTGCTTTAAATCCTAGTTTTAAATGTTTTAGATCTTTAATACTTTTAAGAATATCTGGGACACAATATACTAAGGCTGATTTATCGTTTAAATCTGTTTCCATTCCTGAGAGTAGAGCTTTTTCTATATTTGATGTCCATGATTTGTCTAGAACCAATGTAAGGAGTTTCGTTTCTAAGCCTTTTCTAGTTAGTGTTTTTATTCCTATTACTATTAGCCCTAAATGGAAAAATCTTTTTCCTGTGTTTTTTAGCTTTTGTATAGTTTCTGGTGATAAAATATCTAAGGATACACTATTATCTATTACTCTTACTTCTTCTTCTCTAATACTTTTAATTAAAGTTGTGCTAATGTTTGTAATTCCTGTTTGATATAAAATTCGTGGGTTTAATAAGTCTAGTTGATTATTGTTATATAAATCTAAGTTTTTATCTAAATCTACTTCTTCATTTAATTGTACTATTTGTTTTTCTTTTTTAGACTTTACCTTTGATAAAATACTAGAAATTTCATCTTTAGGTTTACCATTGGATGTAAATTCTGTTAGTGTCCTACTGGGTCCAGAGAATGAGTTTCTTGGATTCATTTTGGGATCCAAAATTTATATAATTCTGGTGTTTTGTTTTTCTTAACAATTGAATTTCCTGGACTTAGATTAACTAGTTGTTCTGATATCTTATCTAGTTCTTGATCAAAAGTTTGTTTATTTTCTAATTTTTCTAGTTTTTCTAAGATTTGAAGATTTAAGCTAATTAAAATATTAAAAAGGTTAGGATATTCTTTATCTGATAAACTATTTCCTGAATAAGTAGTAAAACCTTGTTTTGGAACTGGCTGTGATGCAAATTTTGTTACGTCGTCTATTGCTTTTTGTAAATATTTATTCATAAAATTAACCACTGACAATCTTTTTAACTTCTAAAAGGAGCGTTTCAATCTGTTTGGTTTTTAGATCAAAATCAAGAGTTCTGGCTTTAAGTTCTTCTAGAATTCGCTTAGATTCTAATTCAATAGCTTTTGGCTTATTATTTTCTAGTAAAAATTTTAGTTCGTTAATAATTGTTTTATCTGGAAGAATACTTTTTAGGCTTATTAAAGTTCGTAGGATACTTTCGTTTTGATATTTAATAAAATCAAAATTGTTTACTAACTGTTTTAAAGTTTTGTTCTTATCAGAGATGGATTTTGCAATTACTTCTAACGTTTTAGCTGTTGAATTATCGTACTGTTGTAAGGCTGTTCCTAGATTTATAATTAAATCTGTAACTGAGTTAAGCTGTTTGTTTTCTGCGTGTAGAAGATGTTGAAACCCTTTTTTAAAACGACAAACAAATTTAAAGTTGTCAATGCTAATAATACTTCGTTCCTTGAAGGTATATTCAAGATTTAAATAACTTAGGCGTTTGAGGTTTGAAGAATCGATTTTTGGGGTTGTTTTTCTTAGTTTTGAATAGTTCATTTCCCTATGCAGCTTATATTTTTCCGATAAGATTTTCCTTTGAAGAGAATTATCTATTTTTATTCTTATATAGAAAATAATTATTAATCTAAAGAGCGTAGCTTAAAACCGTGGTTACTACAAAGTTTCATTTTATCCATACTTAACTTTCATATTACTTTGAAGTTTACCATGTTCAATAAAAGACAGGAATTACGCACCTTTACTACCCTATAAATTGACTTAGAGGGTTCTGCATCAAAATAATACTTTACTTTCATATGGCTAAAACTAGTTCTTGTAGTAACATTTAAATATTAAAGCCTTGAACTATATTGGAATTTAAATGGTTTATGTTGAGATTCAGATCTGCATCTGAAATCAACGTAGTTGAATTTGTTATTTAGCAACTAAATTGAATTAAAGTGAAATTTAGGTTGAACCAAATTTGAATTTATTATTTAGAAAACTAAATTGAATAAAAATTTAGTTGAAACGTTGAATACTTAAAGTTTTGAAATATATTGAAATATAAAGGGGTATTGTTGTGATTACAAATCTGAATTTGAGATCGATAAATTGAAGTGTTTATTTTAGGAGTTGAGTTGAATTTAAATTGATAAATTGAGATTGAATTTAATTTAAATGGGAAGGTCGGGTTGATGTTGAAATGATTTGTTAAGTTGAGAGAATTGAAAATACTTTGTTGTATAAATTATTTAATATATATAAATACTATTTTGGGAAATATAGAGATATTTGAAGTGAAATGATATTTGGTTTTGAAGTATAAATTAAGCTGAAATGACCATAGTGTTATAGTGTATATTTCTACCTTGTAGATAGTTCCATGGACCCTTAGAGGATGGTTATCCCAAACATTCTTTAAGTTATTTGTATTTCAGTTGATATTTCACTTGAGTTGGATTTATTGATATAAGATGTTAATCTTGACTCGAATGTTTTGTGTTTTGCTTTACGCTCGGGTCAAACTGAGTGATACAGCATTAGAGACTCACCTTTGGAGTTCGGAGTTTCATTTGGAGATCCAACTATCGATTCAAATTCCAGTCTTTCCAATTGATTGGTTCAGAGAAGTCACCTGTTGCATTGGAGACTTCACTGCATTTGAACTATTCGGTTGTATTTTATTTCTAACACTGATGTATATAGTAGCCTCATAAACTACTATTCTTTATCTATTCCGCTGCATTATATTACTCTATGATCTGTGATTGATTTATTTATTGTATATTTTAAGTTTTGCCAAATTTTAATTAACAATTCGGTATTTTGAATTATTCAAGTCGGATATGTATGGTTTTATTGTCGATTTGAATGGTCCAAAATAGCGGGTCGTTACATTAGGGTTTTGAGATTAGTACTTTTATGCATAGGATATGAAAGAAATCTATGTAAGTTTCTCACTAGATCTTAGCCATACATCTCTAAGCCCCGATCCTATTTGTAGCCGCCTCCAGCCTCTCTCAAACAAACGCCTATCCTCCCCAAATATCATGGGTTATGAGCCCACTCAACCGAAATTAAATAGTATAATCATATTTAACCTATTTTGTTATCGGTATCTTATATCGATCAATATATTCATAACTTTTATAAATATATGCAACAATTTTATTTCTCAACTCACATTCAAATTTCATAATTAATATTTCATAAATATTAATTTAGTTAATTAATTTATAACAATTATAAACAAATTAAATCGTTTGGTCTAAAGATGATTCATTATTTTGATTGTGTGACTCTTGGGTGTAAATTTGGTCATAGATTAACGTTGAACTATTCGAACGTTATCGTTCACACTACACTTAGCAGGTGGTGTGAAAATATGGCTAAATTTATCGCTTACTCCTTTTCCAAAAAAAGTCTCATTTTAATGTAATAATGTTACCTAGTTGTGACAATTATTTACTCCAGTTCTCTTCATTAAAACCATAGCACTTAGGACTTATTGAATTTGGTACTGGTCAAAATTCCAACATCTTCCACATTCAACTCTACAGTCCAAACACAAAGTCCTTGGTTCAATAATAACAATTATTATTACTTTGGCCAGAGATTTTGACTTCAGGTTGACTTGAGTTGACCAAACCTCATATAACTGAGAAGACGCATCCTCACTTGAATAGTGTTTCACTTCTAAGACTTTCACTCGAACCAACTATAGTCACTTGATGGATGCTTTGCCATGATTTGTCTGTAATCAAAGAGGAGCTTTCATTTTGAAAATTCATAGCATTCCTAAGTCAAAAGAACCGATTAAATTATTCACATCGATATTTTCTTTTTGATCTTAATTATATTAACTAATAGAAAACTATTGAACGAGTCACTCCATAGTTATCCAATAACTGTTAGCACATAAACCATAGGTGTCTAAAACGGTCATGAATAACACGTTGCCCAACATTTGAAGAGCGTTCCGTACTCTAGTCTCAATGGATACATCGATATCCACTCTTAATGCATCTAGACTAGGAACATTTAAAATGATATATTTGTTTTCATTGTGATAAATTACTCACGGTTGCAACACTCTATAACTACTATCATAAAATGCACTCTATAACTACTATCATAAAATGCACCATTTACGGATTTTTTTATTAAATATACTTTTAATTGAATTAATTAATTAATATAACACATTATATCAAGTATATAATAAAAACAAAACACCTTTTATTTCGAACAAGATTGGTTAACAAGTTAGATATATGTAATAAACTACATAATTGCCCCTAAGGCATACCCCTAACTCTATTAATCTCCTACTTGCACTTAGGGTCAATTATGGAATCTCATTCCAACTTCTCCAATCAGTTTTATTAATACAAATTGGTTCCGTCCCTTAGTGAAATGGTATACTATTATGTTTTAGTCATCTAGTCTGTCGATTAACTCTCTCTGATGCCGACAAACTACCTTTATTACGCGAACAATTCGAAGTATGTCTCTTGACTTCCAATGAGCACTTAGTTCTGATATGAACTATACAGTGACCATCATGTAACAATATTTTGGGATTCTCAACATTGGAATCACCCTCGGCTCAGTTACAAATATGTGCATTTATTATATACATACATTGTTTTTATTGTGGCGCTATTCAAGTCAAAGAATTAACCACAATCTCTTCTATTTTGGAACATTTTGAACTTAAAGATTCTTAACTTGAATTTATTATTGACATATTATACTCAATATCAATTTTGAAGTTTGAGTCCAAACACTTTTTCATAAGGAGTTCGTTGTTTCTATAAATGATTCTCTAGTATTTTATAAATACACGAGAAAACTTCAAACAACTATTTAGGAATATCAATTTGGATTTGATAGTTTCTTCTTGTATCGAATATGTAAAAAAATCACTATATAGTAGACATCATAACATGTATGATAATTCCTATTGCTAATGCATAAGGAACTTATCTCAAATTTTCCATATTGAATAGTTTAATAAGGTTTCTTGCATATCGATTTGGGACATTCCTAATATCTTTTACACTCGCTATAAAAGACATCATTTACAATCCAAAGCCGTGTATTAAAACTACTAAGGTTGGACTTAACACAACCACATCATTAAAATCAACAATGCATTATTTACTTATAGTTAGAAATATCAATGTACCTTTTGACTTTTTTACTTATGAGCACACGCTTTCTTTACATTATGATTGATAATCAAACTATTTGATATTTTCATCAAAGTGTTTGTTCAATTTTGAAAATTATAAAATGATACTTCCTATCATTCCTTGAATCATATCCAAAATCTCATAAACTCAATATCACTTCAGTGACAATAAGGCACTTTGGTTGTTTTGCAAACTATCTAGCTTAAGTTTATATTTAGAACTTTTTTGTTTGAACATATATATACCAAAACCTAAAGTCATACTAGGCGATAATTTCGTGAGTAAATTCAAATTATCTTGAGTACATTGAATAATGAATCTATTACGTTAATTTCAACAATTGATATTTAGAAGGTTGTTCTTATCAACGTTGCTCATTAAATTCCAACTGCATTAGTCTCTTAAAGACATAATCGCGATCGATGGATCACATTCCTTTGGATACAACTACCAAAATCATATTTTTGTAATATACTTAGAATCCCTTCGAAATTTCGCATCATACCATATCATGAAGTCAATACTCGTAATGGATTAATTAAACAATCGAGGATTATATATTTTTGATATCGACAAGAAACACATAGTTTCTCTTCAATATGCGAGAATACTTATTAAACACTCTAACATGATGTGTTTGTATAAGTTAATTAATTTCATTTCATCTCATCTAATCAGTTCTGTCTATGTATCATATCCAATTCCATTTAACTACCAGTAATTCCTTAAAGAAATCCCTTCTTAATGAAGTTGATATATCTCGGAACAACAATTGTTTCTCAGTGCAATAGAATAGGTATTCATAAACGCTTTATGTATTTATTTATAAAATTGGTTTGGTTTAATTTACAAAAATTATGTTTAAAACATAAATATGACATTCAATGATAGTCTTTTCCAAAATCCATTTGTAACGATCCTGACTCGAGTTTCGAAAATTGGCACCGAATGCGTCACCTATATTCAAATGCCGCAGATTCAAACGCTGAATCTGGCTCACCGGAGCTTATAACACCATTAAGTACAACACAACGGAAGAAAAAGAATATATCAATATACAACATTTGATACCATATCTAGACACAACAGAATGATACCACTGAATATCAACACTATCAGAGATACAAGAAATAGCAGCGGAAAGAAACTGATAACACCAGTAGCGGATAATATCCATCTCCAAGGCACCAATTCAGAAATAGCTCGAACCCCCAATAACGATGCACAAAGATAAGAAAGTGCCGTGCGCATCCAAAGACTGAACTAGCTCCAGATAATTTACTGAACCTAACTATCTGAAAAACCCAACTCTAGACTTCCTATGTGGAAAAATTGTGGGCACCCAGAGTTTAGGAAAGGAATAATAAACTCCAGGTCAGTTATGGGACTGGTGTGAGTAACAAAAATAGTTTATCTTTTAAACAAAACAAGATTATAAAAGAAAATCCAATATGCTTTTGGAAAATGAAACTACCATAAGACCTCCTGCCACACACACCATGCAATCGCAGAATTGGAGGAGATTTCTTCTTATGATAGTCAAACATGTTTGATACGCGAATTTCTTTGATATTATTACTATAAGTGCAAAGTGCAGAAAACATTTCGAAAGTATAATATTAATCTTAGCCGACATACGACCATTATCGTATGCCTACTATATCTACCATGTTCAATAGCAGGTTACCACCACATTCCATGGCAGGTTATACAACTAAAACCATACAGGGCGCGTATTGTTTTGATTGGTTTCCAACAAATGGTCGGGCAAAGGAACTTCCCAAATAAAATGGAACGCCTCTGGAGGGACGCCCCTGAGAACCTACCCGGATCTCTACTACACAAGGCCGGCTACCCCCTTCCCGGGGAATAAAACCTCAGATATGCCACCCCCGGTCCTTTGGGACCTTTATCCGAGGGCCCTCCAACAACATCACACAGTAATAAATATACTACAGTGCCCACATGAGTAAGTATCTGGGTTCCATACCATGATACTACCCTTTTCCATAAGGAATGGTCATACACTAGGGGAGCTACCCCTGAAATCATGTTGCCACGATTCTTGTTTCGACCATTACCGGGTTGTAAGGCTCAACGAAGTCTCGTCCACAAAGCTACACTTTTCACAAAGCCATGCTTTGATCATAAATGATCAACAAATGATCATCAACACATAGCAGCACTCAGCATGCCACACTGCCAAACTGAGAGTATATCGCTGATAACCTTCAACTACATAACCTCTGTGCTCGTACATCTCAGAGAAGGGTGTTAAGCTAAGAGAATAAATCTCTGCCACCAATAGATAATGTATTTGAAAGAAATCTACTTTATATCTTAAAGTGTAGTGTCAAACATACAATCCATACAAGTCTGTTCTAGGTTCGAACAGAACCGAAGGAACTTCTAAAGGAGCCCTTTCAACCCGGGTATTCACAATCCCGATCGAACTTCCCATCACTTAGGGAATCTCTATAACGGCGCGACTCAGTGCAGAGACAATCGATAGGTCATCCTATCATTCTCGCAAATACCCGGTCTTCACCACTGGTCTTCAAATGCTATCCATATCATCATTTCACTATTTGGAATGGGTATATGACATAAAGGTCCTCTCCCAGCTAAACCGAATATTGAGCGTAATATTTACAAGAAACATATGGATATTGGGGTCTCAGTTAAGTCACAACTTATTACCCAAAAATTTTCTTTCAAATGGTTTAAACAAATTACCATTTCCAATCTTTTTAAACAAAAAGTTTTATTTCACAAAGTTCACCCAGTTTCACAAAGATCCATTCACAGATTTCAAAAAAATTTCCATTCCAATTAGGGTTAACTCATCCAATCTTCAAGTTAAGGATTTAACTTATAGCCTTCAAACCAATTTCCATAACTTGGAAAATCATTTTTCATTTTAACTTGAAATCCCTTTAACACAAATCGGAAGTTCATTACTTATGTGAAAGCTTTTATTATTTGAAAACAAATAGTTTTCATTTCAGAAAGATCTAATTATATTTGCACAAGTTAAAGCTCTTAAATTATATTCACATGCCCAAATCAGTACTTTTAAAATAGTTTAACCCATATATAACTGGTATAACATCTTTAGTCCCTAGTTTACAAACATAGAATTCAATTTCAGATCTTGAATTTAAGTTTAAAACAAATTATTTAAATTCAAAAACTTAATCAAGTTATTCAAAATAAATTTCATCTTTGAAATTCCATTTCAAAAGCTTTTCACTTTAAACCCAATCCATTTCCAAAACCATTTGGATTTAAATATTCGACTTTTAAAACTATTTTGAATTAAATTCAAATATCTGTGACTTAACCAATTTCTTCATGAAATCAATATTTGTGTGTGTAAAAGTGTGGTCCAGGGGTTTAACACAATAGTGCAACATCATTCAATCATCACAGATCCAAACACAGAAATATAGTTGATAAGCGGTATAAACTATAATGCTTATCGTTCATTCACAGATTCACAGATAATATACAAGTGTATCACAAATAAATGAATAGACTATACACAGCTCAATCCAAAGAACAAAACATCACAGATCAGATAGGAAAATCAATTCAAGAAATCTCATACAATACAGTCATTCATAAGTAAGGTCAAGCATTCAATAATCATTTATAAGCAGGATTAACTTAATTATCTGATTAATTTAAATCAGATTAATTTCTATAAATAAATTTGCTAGTCATGGAAAATTAATAATTGATTAATTATAAAACATTTAATAAATTATCCTTTAATTAATCATTAATTAACCCTTAATTAATCACTACTCCTTAATTTATTATTCTTAATTAGTTACAATAACTAATTAGGTACTCTATAATTAATAATTTATTTCCTAATCACCTCATTAATTAATTAACCTTTAATAAATTAATTATTCTCACATTAATTACCTTAATTAGTTTATAACATTATCCTTCAATTAATTATTGCTTAATCACTTGATTAATCAACTTTGATCATTAATTAATATCTAATTAATAATCCTTAATTTACAAATTAATTATTCCCTACTTAATTAATCTTTAAACCTTAATTGATTAATTTAAACCTTTAATTACTTATTTAATTAATCCAAATCATTAATTAATCAAATAAATGAATTATCCATTTTAATTAACTTAATAATTAATGAACTCATATCATTAAATTCTATTTATCTTTAAGATAAAACATTTCTTGCTTAATCAAAGTATTTAATTTGCTTCTAAATTTACTTTAGATTTCATTTTAAATTTAAGATTTAAAATGAATATAGATTTAACTTTAACAATGTTTAAATAGAAATCAAAAGAATTTAAATCCTAATATCATTTAAATTCAAATCAATTTAAAATTTTAGTTTATCATTAAAACAATTTAAATTTTAAAAACTTCTTTTATAACCACTGGAATACAAACCATCTTGATTTCATATTTAACTTAGATTTAAAAACCTTTCTTACAATATAAAACTTCATTTTGAAATTCAACCACTTAAACATTTTCAAAATAGTTAAAACAACTTTAAAATAGTTAAAACAAATTTAAATTTTAAAACTTTATTTATCTTTAAAATTGAGATTCAAATCTAACTCGAATCATATTTAAACTTCATTTTAAAACTCTACTTTTCATTCAAATTGAGTTTTGAAATTTATTTTAAAAAAACTCAAAAGTGGGTAACAGGTTTCTGTAAAAACCTGTAGCCAGTAAAATACCCGAGGCAACATACTTCTCCTTCGAGTCAAAACCTCATTTACTTCAAGTCTGGTATTCGAATTACTCGAGAAAAATCGAGTAACCTACTCCCCTTCCAATCCAACTCAACAGAACCCAAAGAAGTCCACCGTGCACATGCACGGTGGTGCCGCTCATCGTTGATCATCAACGATGACCTCCATAAATCGAAAACTATCCAAGCACCCTACCTCGATCATCAGATCGACGACTCCAACTCGAAAACAAATTCGAGTGTCAAAGCTGGAACTAGAACCTGGAAACAACAAATGCAGTCACCCCTAAACCAAACCTGTCATTGCCTCGTTCTCGCAGCTCCGATCATCTGAACACGCGAAACTTCGGTCATCACTTCATCAACTCGACCTCTAACATCTCCCTAAGTTTTGTAGCGCTCGATCACTTGCCGACGAAGAACAAATTGAATCATCTGGCCTTGACAAAACTAGGGCTACAGCCTTCACACGATCGCCGACGCCAGCACGATCATCTGACCACCCTCACCCTATTTTTCCCAGAGCCACTGATCATTCCTCCACCTCCAGGAGGAAACTCGACTTCCCCAGTTCAACATATCGCCGGGAATTGATCAAAGTACCATTTTCGATCATCTTTGAACTGCTCTTTAACCCCTCATCTAAAATTACGATTCTTGTTTTAAAATTCATGTAAAAGTGTACGAATTTAAGTTACAAAACTGAATTTGTAAATTAAGAAGTTTAAATTTTAACTTGTTTATAGCTTTGCTCAGATATCTCGATTTCCAGAGATACTAACAAGTTGTTTAAACTTAAATAGATTTTTAATCTTAAGTATATTCTGTAACAAACAGTTTTGGTTTGAATTTTAAATCCAAATAGTGGGTAGATTGAGAAGGAAAGATTTTTGAATCAAAATCTTGGTTTATGAACTAAGACAGAGAACATATGAAAATAACAGCCTGCACACCAATGCTTCAATCATTTAAATATACACAAAGTATTCATATATATGTGTGTGGAAATATACTCATTCATAGATATATGCAACATATTATACTTTTAAATTGTTTAAAAGTGGTGTTACTCACCTTCCAAATCATGGTTTGAATTCACCTAAGCTTGGGTTTAACAGAGTTGTGTTGATTTGAAAATGTGCAGTTGCTTTTGTTTTGAAAAAGGCAGTTTCGATCTTCCTTTAAAACTTGCTTTGTTGTTGAATGGATTGCTTAAGTTAGTAGAATAATGATGTTTAATTTCCTGGAATGCTAAGTAGATGAACAAACAAGAATGGTATAGATACATACATAGAAAGAAAGGTGTACAGGTTGTTTTCACTGATACAAGATTTATTTTCTCTTTTTTTTTATATCAGATCAGAGATTTTGCATAAGGAGGCTGAAATGTTTTTCGAATTGACTTTGTTTATTTGTTGAGATGAAAGAATTTAATGCTTGAGTACTTTGTGTCTCCTACTTCTTCTTTTTTGTTTAGATATTTCACTTTTTTTTTCTTTTTCTTATGTCTTGTCTCATGTACATATATACTCTGTTTTTAAACATACTCAGTTTTAAAACTGATTTAAATTCCAGATTTGGATTCAAAGTAACTTGAATCCATTATTTAAACTTCTGATTTTTAAACTTGCTGCATTGAATACTTGAAGATATATATTTTTGTTTACTTTGGTCCTATACTTACTTAAGTATATTTTTACTGTCTTGTACAAGCTCAAAGATGTTTATGTTTTCCAGTTTGCATTCTTATTTATATTCCCTTTTGTTCAACTTGACTGTATTTATATGTTCTTCTCATATTTTACATAACTAAGTTATTTATATATTTATATTTTTTTTCAAGTGTTCATGCTTATGAATGTATGTTGTTGTTCACATTTTGTTTGTGTTTTATCTTACCTTTTGTATTTACTTCTATTTTAACTTAAACATTTATTTTTATAGTTTATAGAATTCTAGAATTATTTAATATGTTCATTTTTACATAGCCATATAATTGATTTAAGATATTTATTGTCCATTCTTATTTTTAAAGCTTAACTATCAATTCTTTTATTTCAATTCCTTTTAAAGTTTAATTATCTAACATCAAAGTTAATCATATCAAAAATCCAAATACAAATTCATTTCCTAAGATATTTAAATTTAAATCCAAATTCAAATTCTATCTTTATATACATATTTATCTCAAATACCCAAATTAATCTCAATTATTTAATAATTTAACAACTATTTTATGTCAATTTCCAATTATTCAAAAATGTTTATTCAAAAATTGAATTAATTAACAATTTAAACTTAATTAAAATTCGGGATCGTTACACCATTTGGGCAGATTCATACAAGATACCTCATGAACAATTATAACGTGCAATCTTTCGATTCGTACAACCTGCCAACTGCCTAGCCTAGGATATGTTGGAGTTCCTTATGAACCCTTATCTTGTGTGATTTTGAACACTGCTATTTAGATGAAATAATATCAACCTTGTATACTACGCTTAAGTATATGACCTTATATAAAGAAACTGTCTCGACTTCATTCATAATTAATCGTACATTGTCCAACAAAGTTCGATTACTCCTTATCTATCCATCATTATGTATCACATGGAGGAGTGGCTTTTGAGGTTGGATCTTTGTTCATTTTTTAGCTACGTTCAGAACTCCTTCAATATACTCATTCATTCAATCAAATCGAATCATTTCAATCGCATTTTATTTTATTTACTTCTGTTTTATATTCTATGAGTTTACCATAAACATACTACATGTGTATCAAATACACATATCCATGTCGATGGTAACTCATCGGTGACTATTGCGAAGTATGTGGAACTGTTTTGGTATTAATATATTTACGATTGCATACATCTATATGTATTAATTCGAAGAATTCATCAACTATTATGATACTCCCACTGAATGAGTGCATAGCCCTTAATTGTTTGAGATATAATTAACCAGTGTCATATGATTCAAAATCATATAATAAAATTATTTTCTCAAAACTATGCCTTAGTCTATAATTCTAAAATAACTGTAAATAATATTAGATACTTTTGTATTTTCCAATGCATCACTTTTTATGGGAAAACCACATTATGGTTTATTTCATAACGAGTATTCATAATATTCATATTGAAATATAGCCATGTCCATTTCTTAGTCGATTTCGAAAATAATCTTTATTTCATAAATAATGTTGATACGTTTTAAGGAAATAATTTTTGTAATATATGCAATTAATAAGTGCTATATGGCATACTCCCACTATTTCCTCCACTACTGTAACAGATCGATATTTTCAACCATTTGCATCCACACATGTCGAATTTGAATTGTTTAAAATACCAGATTGTTAATTTATATTTGGCAAAACTCAGCATATACAGCAAATAAATAAATCACAGAATCACAGACACATAGTATATACAATATGTAGCAGAAACCAAATAAGTAGTAGTTCATGAAGCTACTATATATAACAGAGTTAAATAAGATACAACTGAAGTCTCGAATACAATAGTTAAATACAAAATCAGAGTACATCATTGGAATCAATTGAATAACTCGCAGCTGAAAGGATGTAGATAGATCTCCAAACGAAACTCCAACTCCAAAGGTGAGTCTCAAAAGCTGTATCACTCAATCTGACCCGAGCGTAAAGCAAACCACAAAACACTCGAGTCAGGATTAACATTCTTATATCAATAAATCCAACTCAAGTGAAATAACAATTGAAATATAAGTAACTCAAAGGATATTTGGGATAACCATCCTCTAAGGATCCGTTAAACTATCTACTATGCAGTAATATACGCTATTATAATAATGTCCAAAGTAAAGTATAATATAACTAAAAATAGCGTTAAGGCGTTACCCATATCCCCCTTAACACATTTTATAGTGCCAATAGTCCATACAGTACCGTCGTAACTCCAGATCGGGAGGCTACCACAAATACTCCATAGGTACGACACAAATCAAACTCGTACAAGGCACACTAGGGTGGATGACATGAAACAATGAGGCAATTCTTGGGTAGATATACCAATCACGCATTTGGGCTGGTGGATACGCATAGCCGCATCTACCGCCCACCTCGAGCCACACCCCCAAATCAAAAATCAAAAATCAAAAATGGCCACCAAATCAATCCAAAGTCAGAATGTAACATCGAAGGAGTGTGTTCGATTAGAGGAGCTGCCTCATTTCCCCAAGAATCACTCTTGTTTTAGCCATCTTATGCTAACTCACGGGAGTCGGGTCCACATATATACCTTAATAGGACGTCGTCACCATTCTACTTCATTCTGGAATCTCCATCGCGTACACAGTTGTTAAAGTGGTTTCGAAGTTGGCAGAGAGTATGACAACTTCCAATCCCAGTCTCCTTAATAACCAAATGTTATTATAACACCGTGGTCATTTTCAAAATAGTATATACTTCAAAACGAAAATATCATTGCCATTTGAAAACCATATACGTACGATATCATTTCCATTTCAAAACCAAATAAGATACCATTTCCATTTCAAATATATCCATTTTCAGAATCATAGTATTTTCAAAGTTATAACCCTTCTGAAACCAAACACTTGAAAATATAAAATTTTCAAAACATAATACTTTGAAATTCATAGCTTCAAAACCATACTTCCACCCCTTAAACAGTTTAGATGTTCAGATAGTATATATAAAAAAAATACTTTTAAATTTAAAATTACTTTATATAATGAAATAATTTCCTCAACTTCACAAATTGATTCAAATCAACTTGAATCCAAAATTTCTATTTAAATCAAATCTCAATTCCTAAATTTCAACTCAAATCAGTTTTCAATAATCCATTTCAAATTAAATCAATTTTAAAATACAGATTTGAACCTCAAATAAACCATTTCAAATTCCATACATTTCAAAGCTTTAAATATTCCATAATCTCAAAACTAAACTTTTATAATTCGATATATCAAATTCAATTTACTATTACTTAGTTTTGAAACATTTACTTAATAAATCCAATATCATTTAAATAAAACTTTTAAACTTCAAATAACTGAATATTGCTTCAATTTATTTAAACTTCACATATTCATTTAAATCACATTAAACAAAAATCAACTTACAAAATTCATATCCTTTAAAATCTCAATTTAATAAATTTCAAATCAAGATTATTTGAGTATAATTCTTAAATAAATTTAATTTCAAATCAATTTCAAATTTATCTTTCGACCTTAATTTATTTAAATCATTATAACTCTATACAAAATATAATTTTAAATAAAAATTAAACATAATATATTTTAATAAAATCAAACTTTATTATTAAACTTATTCTTGAACTTATTCTATATTAAAACAAATTTATACACAGCTTAAAATCAAGAATTTAACTATATATAAAATAACATTTATATAATACAAAATCAATATTTTGTAAAACCATATATTTCCATCCAAAACCATGGAAATCATTTCAAAATATTTTTATATATAGACCACGGTGTCTGTATATAATTTTCTATCCTATGGTCAAGTGATGTGGATATTTATCATTTCAATCCACAATTTAAATTATATATGAGTATATATCATTTCAACCCGCAATCCCAAATTCAAATGAAAATCGCTTGGGTTTAGCATTTCAACCCATAACGATTTTCTCCTATTCTACAGAACGTTCGGGTATGTATCATTTCAACCCATAGTGAATTCTATACTAACAGAGAACTTGCAAAGTGATAACAGATAAAATAATAATATAACAGACATATATCATCAATATAAACAATAGATAATGGTGTCAGATGTCACAGGTGAATAGATACAGATAACAACATATATGTCGCAATGTAAATAACTAACAACAACACATTTCAATTCAAATTTAATAAATATAAGAACATTAATCGTGAGAGATTGCTCACCTTTCGAGGTTAGAGGAGTTTGTCAACAGAACAAGCTACGAATTCCAAATCAAAGCATGATTGGCACGAATTTGGACGGACAAGGCTGATAAATAAGGAATCGATGAAATCAAGTCAGAACTGAATCGATGAAGATAATTGGTATAGGTGAGCTTATATATAAATATATATATATATATATATATATATATATATATATATATATGCGCGTATATATGTGTATATATATATATATCTAATCATATTCTAAATCTAACACATATTAAATAATATATATATATATATGCATTTTTTTTTCAAACAATAGTTATTGAAAATCCACGCATTCCTTTTCAAAAGTCATAGAATAGTTATATTATTTCAAAGTCCACTTATAAAATATTCTTTTTTTCTTTTTTTATTTATGCACGATTGATGACAAGCATCCACAAACCAATATAAAGGTGAATAAGAATATAAATATGAGCACTGCCTTTTCAAAACCCAAATATATATGTATACTAAAATATGTTTAGAAAACTAATATAAACTATTATAAATCTTAGCTCAAAACATAGCAGACAAATTCATATCTAATAAATATACACTTTAAAGCCACAAACTCATATAACAGACCATATATAAATGCAAACACTAAAATAATGTATGCAGACAGACAAAATAAGTTTATAAATAAACCTTAGAGATAAAGCCTTCATACTATAAATATAAAGCAATACATATATAATAAACATATGTATGATTATTACAAAATCTGTCAAATACTGTAACAAGAACATACAAACACTAAAACAATATTCTAATAACCAAAATATATAGATCGGCACATATTAAATAACTACACATATATATACTCATATAACCTATATAAATTATAATATTACATGAATTCATGGCAGAACAAAAGGGGAACCTACTTCATGTAAACTTGAAAGGAAGCACGTGCATACCGTAACCATAATTTCGAGAAAAAAAATCTAAAAATAATATACGCATAAAACATACATACTATTGCAGGCCTAAATACTACTCTAAACATAATTTAAGTCACCCATTCCAATAATAACTGACATATTATATATAACTAATATTGTATAAAACTAACCCATATATACTTTTAACAATTACTGCCATTTGTTGGAATGTATCATATACCAAATATATATATACACATATAAGTCAACTTACCGATTAGAAAGCAAATTGGAGTTGAACAATTGAGCAAGCAAATGAAAAGGTGGCCTCGGCTACCCGAGTGTTTAAGGCAAAGGAGTGGCCGGAGGAGAGAGGGGTGCAGCATGGCTGAGGCCGAGCATAGTGGATCGATTTAAGTATTGCGGTGGAGGAACCGTGGGGAATGGCTATTGAGGAGAAGGCCTTGCGTGCTCAGTCGGCAATGGGGTAGTTGCGTAGGTGGAAGGGCGGAGAGGAAGAGGCCGCGTGATGCGAAAATGGGTAGTTTGGTAGAGATAAAGCAAAACAAAAATGACTAAATAAGAGAAGGGAGAGGTGACAGCATAATGTCTTTTGTTTTTGGGAGACTAAGCAGTTTGGAAATTGATTTGAACAGTTTATATAACATATTACATACTGTAACGTATGCATAAACAAAGAACGGAAGAGGCCTAAAAAATATAAATAAAATTTTGGACGAATATAAAATTGAACGAAATTGTAACGGTCAGTCCCCTTGATTCAGCAAAAGTAATTAAAACAATTTATTATTGTTTGGACAACAAGTTTTCAAATTTGAAACTGAAGGAAAGAGAAAGCCAGAATTAAATTACCGTTACAACAAACAGTTTATTATTTCCATCGTGTACCAGACCTCAAAATGCAGAAATAAATATATCACGGTGATTAGCGCAATGAGACGGACAAGAGAAAACAGAAATATCTGTGTCAGGACCTTCTTATCAAAAGTCCATACGGACACCAATATACGTTGCTATTCCGTACGGAAAAATCCAAACGGAGCTAGAAACATCCGATTTTCGATAAACGAATTTCGCAGTCTAATTCAGAGTGTTCTAAATAAATTTTCTCATGTTGACATATTTATGCTTTGGTATACTTTTAAACTCAACTGTTATCAACTGATTTAAATTGAATTTCTAGCGATTGATAGAACATCTATATTATTCGACGAAAATTGGTCATTTGTTATGTCTAGATGGACGCATAGCAAGTATCAAATTTCCATCACAAAATTCTATTGTTTGTTTAAATAGTAGATTTCAGTTTATTATATTCAAAAGAAATTCACCTTTATTTAATTTCAAACTAAACTATATTTCAAATTACTAGAATTGAATATGCCGTAGAGATCAGCATGACGAGACGATCAAAACGGTATACAGATATTAGTGGTACGAGTGAATTATAAAAATTCGAATTTCCACTAGAGGAAAAATGAAGCTAAAATGCAGAAAATAAGATCGGCGGAGCTAAAGAAGTCCGAATTTGATGAAATGAAATTTGGCGCCTCACTCAGAAGACGATTTATAAATTTTCTGTATAAAAATATTCAGGTTTGGAAATTATTTTATTACCATCAATTTTTAACTGATTTAAATTGAAATAAAATTACACAATAAAATAAACTTCAATATTATTAATTGAAAATTTACCATTTGCTATGTCTAAGTAGACGTATTCCAAATATTAAAATATTTATTTCCAAATTTATTATTTAAAATTTCACCAAAATTCCGTTAATTAAATAAATAAAACCACTAAAATTTACAGGTCGTTACACTCTCCTCTACTCAAAACTTTTCGTTCCTGAAAATGAAGGAGGTAGAAGAATAGAAACAACTAGAAAGAAAATAGGTAAAAAAATATATAAAATACTAAATACAACCATCAATTCCAAACCATATAAATTTCATTTATTTCCAAGTTTGTCTATATTCAATTAATTGATTTCAATTCATTTTATTTAATCAATCAAATTTATCCTATTCACATTTAATTGATTTCATCTCCATATATTTTATCTTAATTGACTTGTTTCAAATTCATTAACATTTATTGCAAAAATTTCACAGCAAATTTTGTTTTATTTTACTCATTTATTAGGTTTATCCGATCAACCATAGTTAATTCCACCTCAACATTCAACTTCAACTATTCAAAACCATATAGATTTCAATTTATATAAATTAATATTCAACAATTTGGTTTAATCCATTTTATTATATCAATAACTATTTATTATATCCATATTTTATTGATTCAATTTAATGCATTTCAATCAATAAATTTGATTTCAATTTATTAGCATCTGTTACAAAATTTCCCTTTCAAAAAAAAATTATTTGATTTAACTCATTTATTTGCCTATTTATTAAATCTAATTGACCCCAGTTGTGTTGATTTCCCTTAAATTTCAATTTCACCATTCTTAAGTTCTTATTTATTTTCTTAACTAGCTTTCTCTTTTATTTATTTAATTTATTCCACTTAATATACATTTTGCAACATATATTATGTGTATAAACATCTTATAACCATGTATTATTCAACAAATAATTTTTTTCATTTTTTCCCCAATTTTCTATCCAATTTATTATTTATACATTTCCTCAACAAAATATCATTTCATTTTTTTCCATTACTTATATCCTAGTGTATCTTACCCAATTATATTACACTTAAACCTTTCTATTTAAGTTATATAAATGTATCAGAGTGTAACTAAACATTATACAAATTTTCCTTCCATTTACCACATTTATATTAAACCAGATTTTTGGTTTGAACAATTTATTACTTAAGTTTTTCTTCTTGTATAACCTTTAATTATATCCTAACATTTTAACTTTTTGAATATTTTAGGCAAGTTATATGTATTAGAATGTAATTTAATATTATACAAATAATTTTTTTTTTTCAATTTCAACTATTTCAAGTCGTTCCAATTTCATTTATCGTTTTAGATATTCCAATTATTCAAATATTTCACTTTATTTCAATACCATTTCTTAGTATTAAACTTAAGGTTCAAATTTCCGATTTCATTTCAAACTATGTTGAAATAATTGTATACATATATATTATATAAACCAAATTATATACAAAAATTTAAATCAAATCCATTTTTTTCCAAACAAAAGTGTAGCAAAGCTACTAGGGGCCTCTCCACTTCAAGACTCGAAAATGAATGTCGATGCTGCTGCAGTCATCACCGAAATTATTTTCCAACGACAAATGAAGAGAGTACATATTTAGAACCTTTAAAATTCTTTGGAAACGATTTCTATTTAAAAATACCTTCAAATAAATAATCTATTTTTCTATAACTTTGAATCTCAAATTTGAAAATCACCGGAAATTTAATTCTCAAATCCTTAATTCATTTCAATTTCAAATCAATTTATAAACCATGTTTTATAATTCCACTTATTACTATCATGTTGCAATTGTCAGTGGTTTTCAAAACAATAAATAAAATCACAAATTATCATTCTAACAATTCAGTTAACTATTAAATTTTAGAAAATTTATACTTATATATATATATATATATATATCAAAAATATAACCATACAAAAATTATATCATTTACCAATTTTGAAAAACAATATTGTGCTAATTTGCTTTGTTCAAGTGTTTTGGAATTCCTATCGATAGCGTTGATCGGACGAATCGTTCGAAACCCAAAATTCAAACTTAACAACTCAAATAACATAATATAAAACATTTTTATTAATTACAAATACACTCCCTCACTCGATGATTCAAGAATAATTTTCAAAGCAAGGATAGAGATTCAAATACAAAGGGGGCCCTAATCAAAGAGGATTCTAACTAAGCACATAGACTCGAAAGATAAGATGGATATATTATAAAAGAGGAAAGATGGATAGACTTATATAAATCGCGGGGGACCTTAACTGGGTCAATCGTGACTTCAAGAATAAGATCGATACAGAATTTTGAAGAAAATCATCATCCGATCACAAGAGAATAGAATTCGGGAATAACAAGAGATATCAACATTTAAACCGAGGATATAGAGATCTCCGGTTAATCAACGCTCGTTGTAAAGGAGTTTCACCCTTTACAAATCATTCTAAGATTGGCAGAACCGCTGATTCATTATACATATCATCCGAAGTGGAGTTATGGGACACTCCAGAATTAAGAAAACATGAATAGGGGAGACTTGAATGGATTTCAGAACAAAGGTAAGGTACCAAAGTTCGGAAGAAATCCAAACCAAAGAGGAAGGAATTCAAGCTCGAATTAAATAGTTCTGTAATTAAATTTTCTTCATATGCCGAGTTTTGCCTAAAACCACAGCTCTGATGCCACTTGTAACAGACCGATATTTTCAACCACTCGCATCCACACATGCTGGATTTGAATTGTTCAAAATACCATATTGTTAATTTATATTTGGCAAAACTCAGCATATACAGCAAATAAATAAATCACAGACACAAAGTATATACAATATGCAGTGGAAACCAAATGAATAGTTGTTCATGAAGCTAATATATATACATATAACAGAGTTAAATAAGATACAATAGAAGTCTCGAATACAATAGTCAAATACAAAATCAGAGTACATCAATGGAATCAATTGAATAACTCCTAGCTGAAAGGATGTAGATGGATCTCCAAACGAAACTCCAACTCAAAAGGTGAGTCTCAAAAGCTGTATCACTCAGTCTGACCCGAGCGTAAAGCAAAACACAAAACACTCGAGTCAAGATTAACATTCTTATATCAATAAATCCAACTCAAGTGAAATAACAACTAAAATACAAGTAACTCAAAGGATGTTTGGGATAACCATCCTTTAAGGATCCGTTAAACAATATACTATGTAGTAATATATGCTATTATAATAATGTCTAAAGTAAAGTATAATATACTTCAAAATAGCGTTAAGGCGTTACCCATATCCCCCTTAACACATTTTATAGTGTTAATAGTCTATACAGTACCGTTGTACCTCTAAATAGGGAGGCTACCACAAATACTCCATAGGTACGACACAAATCATACTCGTACAAGGCGCACTGGGGTAGGTGACATGAAACATTGAGGCAATGCCAGGGTAGATATACCAACTACAATTCCGGGCTGGTGGTAACGCATAGCCGCAGCTGCCGCCAACCTCGAGCCACACCCCCAAATCAAAAATCAAAATAGGCCAACAAATTAATCCAAAGTCAGAATGTAATATCGCAGGAGTGTGTCTGATCAGAGGAGCTACCTTATTGGCCTGAGAATTGCTCCTGTTTTAGCCACCTCATGCCAACTCACGAGAGACGGGTCCACGTATATACCTCAATAGGATGTCGTCACCATCCTACTTCATTCTGGAATCTCCACCACGTACACGGTTGCTAAAGTAGTTTTCGGAGTTGGCAGAGAGTATGACAACTTCCTATCCCGATCTCTTTAACGACCAAACGTCATTATAACACTGCGGTCATTTTCAAAAAAGTGTATACTTCAAAACAAAAATATCATTGCCATTTGGAAACCATATACATACGATATCATTTCATTTCAAAACCAAATAAGATATCATTTCCATTTCAAATATATCCATTTTCAGAATCATAACATTTTTAAAGTTATAACACTTCCGAAACCAAACACTTGAAAACATAACATTTTCAAAACATAATACTTTGAAATTCACAGCTTCAAAACCATAACTTCCACCCCTTAAACAGTTTTGATGTTTATATAGTATATATAAAAAATTAGTTTTAAATTTAAAATTACTTTATAAAATGAAATAATTTCCTCAATTTCACAAATTGATTCAAATCAACTTGAATTCAAAAATTCAATTTACATCAAATCTCAATTCCTAAATTTCAACACAAATCAGTTTCCAATAATCCATTTCAAATTACATCAATTTCAAAATACAGATTTGAACCTTAAATAAACCATTTCAAATTCCACACATTTCAAAGTTTTAAATATTCCATAATCTCAAAACTAAACTTTTATAATTCCATATATCAAATTCAATTTACTATTACTTAGTTTTGAAACATTTGCTTAATAAATCCAATATCATTTAAATAAAACTTTCAAACTTCAAATAACTGAATATTGCTTCAATTTATTTAAACTTGGTATATTCATTTAAATCACCTTAAACAAAAATCAAATTACAAAAATCAAATCCTTCAAAATCTCAATTTAATAAATTTCAAATCTAGCTTATTTAAGTATAATTCCTAAATAAATTTAATTTCAAATCAATTTCAAATTTATCTTCCGACCTTAATTTATTTAAGTCATTATAACTCTATATAAAATATAATTTTAAATCAAAATTAACCATAATATATTTTAATAAAATAAACTTTATTACTTAACTTATTCTTGAACTTATTCTATATTAATTTTTTTTTATATATAGCTTAAAATTAAGAATTTAGCTATATATAAAATAACATTTATATAATATCAAAATCAATTTTATTGTAAAACCATATATTTCCTTCCAAAATCATAGAAATCATATCAAAATATTTTTATATATAGACCACGGTGTCTGTATATAATTTTCTATTCTATGGTCAAGTGATACAGATATTTATCATTTCAATCCACAATTTAAATTATATACGAGTATATATCATTTCAACCCGCAATCCCAAATTCGAATAAAAATCGCTTGGGTTCATCATTTCAACCCATAACGATTTTCTCCTATTCTACAGATCGTTCGGGTATGTATCATTTCAACCCATAGTGAATTCTATACTAATAGGGAACTTGCAGAATGATAATAGATATGATAATAATATAACAGACATATATCATCAATATAAATAATAGATAATGGTGTTAGATATCACAGGTGAATAGATACAGATAACAGCATATATATAGCTATGTAAATAACTAACAGCAGCACATTTCATTTGTCGTTTCAATTGAAATCAAATTTGATAAATATAAGAACATTAATCGTGAGTGATTTCTCACCATTCGAGATTGGAGGAGTTTGTCAACTGAACAAGCTACGAACTCCAAATCAAAGGAAGATTGGCACGAATTTGAACGACAAGGCTGATAAATAAGGAATCGATGAAATCAAGTCAGAACTGAATCAATGAAGATAATTGGTATAGGTGAGATTATATATAACTATATATATGCGTGTATATATATATAATCATGTTCTAAATCTAACACATATTAAGTAATATATATATATATATATATATGCATTTTATTTTCAAACAATAGTTATTGAAAATCCATGCATTCCTTTTCAAAAGTCATAGAATAGTTATATTATTTCAAAGTCCACTTATAAAATATTCTTTTTTTTTCTTTTTTTTCCTTTATGCACGATTGATGACAAGCATCCACAAACCAATATAAAGGTGAATAAGAATATAAATACGAGCACTGATTTTTCAAAACCCAAATATATATATGTATACTAAAATATGTTAGAAAACCAGTATTAACTATTATAAATCTTAGCCCAAAACATAGCAGACAAATTCATATCTAATAAATATACACTTTAAAACTACAAAATCATATAACAGGCCATATATAAATGCAGACACTAAAATAATGCATGCAGATAGACAAAATAAGTTTACAAATAAACCTTAGAGAAAAAGTCTTCATACTGTAAATATAAAGCAATACATATACAATAAACATATATATGATTATTACAAAATCTGTCAAATACTGTAACAAGAACATACAAACACCAAAACAATATTCTAATAACCAAAATATATAGACTGACACATATTAAATAAATATACATATATATACTCATATAACCTATATATATTATAATATATACTTGATTTCACGGCAGAACAAATGGGGAACATGCTTCATGTAAACTTGAAAGGAAGCACGTGCATGCTGTAACCATAATTCCAAAAAAAAATCTAAAAGTAATATACGCATAAAACATACATACTATTGTAGGCCTAAATACTACTGTAAACATAATTTAAGTCACCCATTCTAATAATAATTGACATATTATATATAACTAATATTGTATAAAACTAATACATATATACTTTTAACAATTACTGCCATTTGTTGGAATGTATCATATACCAAATATATATATATATAAGTCAACTTACCGATTAGAAAGCAAATTGGAGTTTAACAATTGGGCAAGCAAATGAAAAGGTGGCCTTGGCTACCTGAGTAGTTAAGGCAGAGGAGTCGCCGAAGGAGAGAGGGGTGCAGCATGGCTGAGGCCGAGCATGGTGGATCGGTTTCAGTGTTGCGGTGGAGGAACCGTGGGGATCGGCTATTGAGGAGGAGTGTAACGTCCCGCCTTTTCATATGCTTTAAATCGACGATAAACCACACACGTCAAACTTAAACCATGCAGAAGGACGGAATGTTATGGGGTAAATAAGAAAAAGCAGAGAAAGAAAAAAAAGAACAAAACAGAGTCTTGCAACGGAACGATAAAATATAATAATCAAATATACAGTTCATGAAGCTATTTTATAAATATTCGATTATATTTATACAATACATATCAGAGTTGCACATACCAGCGAATAGTAATTAATGCAGTGGAATATAATGTGTAGTGTAATATAACAATAAATAATAATAAATCTTCGTCTTCGTCCTCCAGAATACGGTCTTCCAAATCCTGAAATGCTCAGGCTGACCCGATCAAATTGAAAAGACAAAACACTCGAGTCAGAACTAAAAGATCTTATGTAAGTTAAATCAACGGTAAATAATATGAATAGGACGGCGTCAGAAATGTTTACGGGATTTGACATCTCATATCCAGTGTCTAATGTGAGTGCAGTAACTCAAGATATGCTCGAGATTCACATCTCCTAAGGATCCGTTAAACTATTTACTATGTAGTAATATTTCGCTATTATAATATTGTCTAATAGTAAAATAAACTTACTTTTAAATAGAGTTAAGGAGTGACACAATATTCCCCTTAACATGTAATAGTGCCAATAGTCTATACAGTACCATAATATCTCCTGATCGGGAGGCTACCAGAGGATACTCCACAGGTACTGTAACAGCCCTAGTTTTAGATATTTATTTTATTATTAGTTATTTAATTTCAAAGTATATTTTATATAAATTGTGTCTAAAGATATAGTTTAATTATTTAATTTGAAGATATATTTTATAAAATTGCATATGTCAATAAAATCTGATAATAACTGTGAAATTTTAAGCTAAGTTTGAACAGTTGAATTTCGCGTTCAAAAGACGCGTCAATTATAGGGTATAAACAACGTAATAAAACGTGTGATTTCAAAATGTTATTTTTATGAAAATTTTTGAAGTTTTAGACTGCGTCTGTTTAACGTAGTGTAAAAATCAAGTTTTCGAATAATTTTGAAGAAAAATATCAGTCTGCAATTTTAAAAGCAAACGTTACTTCGTTTAACTGACAGTTTGATTCTCTTTTTATTTGTATACGTCTTCATTCCTATAGCCTACGTAAAATTCACCATTTTCATTTATGAATATCAAACTAAAAAAATAAAAGTCATCAAAATGCATAAATCAAAATAAATTCAACATGAGCAACGTTTGAAATATTTCAATCTGTTACCTTTTCATAATCAATGCATGCACATTCCCTGCCTCTAACAGCTCTGACTATTATCTCCTCCTTCGATTTTATTTTGCCCATCAGTTATGTTCATAACAATATTAATACTAATCAAACATAGGCAACATTCAAGACAAAATCTAGGGAGAAAAGAAAATTTAGTGCATGCTTATAATCTGAAACGTGCACACCTGGTGTTTCTTTCACCTTCAATTTTCTAGCCACGCAAATTTTAACTGATATTTAAGTCTCTTCAGCTGTTGTCTTCTCTTCCTTTGATTTAGCACAAATAAATTCCTTAACTGTGAAACGTTTAAATCCATTCACGTAGCGTGTATATACATATTAGGATGCACCAATCACGCTTTCATATCAATAAATCTATATCTTTACCTGATACGTTAAATCAAGCTTTATATATGATGCATCCCTCTGTTACTTCAAAATCTTGCAATCTAAAGGGAGCTCATCAGGCATAAGATTTAACACTGATATTATCCAGACACCTATATATTTACCCACTTCACCATTTTTCTCTCTGAATCTCAAATTTCTCTGCTTCTGCTTGTGTATCCAGATCAGGTAAATAGTCACTTTGTTTTCTTTTGCTTCCTTCTCCTTTCTTTGGCATTTTGCTCGGCCTGTCCACCATTGTTTCACGGCCATGCCTTATAGTGCCTGCCTTTGTCAAATTGTTTAAGAATTGTACAGATCAAATTCTGTAGTTACACATACATTCTCAGAGATCTTGCAAACATGACAATAGAATATCAAACATGCATATCTACAGGAATTAGATCATAGATCTGGTAGCACACCATAAATCTGGAATCTTAATAGGGGATATGATAGTTCAATTAGATGAAGTTTTCAATGCTTCAGAAGTCAGAATGAGGGTAAGTTAGGCCTAATATGTGAGTCTTCAGTATTGTATGGGTAAGAACATAACTATAATGCATTGTTGGTTAAACATTGGGTAGATGCGTGCATATGTATCATAGAGCTGTCTGCACTTTTACCCAAGGGTTTGTATCATAAGCTGAAAAGATCTGTAGGTAGAAATGTTGAAGTGTTCTGTAGGTTTCCTTGTCTGCATATTTCACCAAAGATTTATGTTAAAAGTTGCAAAGCCTAGTGGGGAGTAGGACTGACTTGACTGAGGAAAAGGTGAAATCACAAAGCAACAGGTAAGAAAAGATTTCAGTGATTAAAAAGACATAGCTGTGAATGCCTTGAGTATTTTAGTATGCGTGAATTTGTTGCATAGAGGCTGAACATATTTCTAAACATTCCTTGGTCTGAGTAGTTGCGTGAATACAAGTTGGACTATAAGATGAGGGTTTCAGTTGCATTTATGTCATCAGAGTTAGTTGCATGTTGTAATTTTAATGGTAGGCTGTGCAAGTGGTACGCCTGTGTGTGTGTGTGTATATATATATATATATCAGTGAGCCATACACTAGGTTAGAATACTTAAGTGGATATATATGCATTGATTCAAGAGAAGAATGGAAGGCTGTAGTGGAGTCTTGCTTTAGGCTGGAAGATTTGGTGAGTTTCCAGATTTGCATACTTCAAGTGCCCCTGTGCATGCATGAGTTTTAGGTGGAAATGTTGTAATACCTTGTAAGTTCATGTCTGCATATCGGGTGATACATGACTATAGATGAAGCATACAATAAATATTGACCGAGCCTAGTCTAAAAATCCCATCACTGACCAGAATTATGTGGTGAAGACTGAAATTTGTTGAGGTTGAATAGGTAGCAACAGCTTAGTGTTTGGCTTTTGTAGTGGTCTTCAGATGTTATATACAGAGAGAAGTGCACAGGGACTGACCCGAAGTATTCGCGCATTTGTCTCGAAGTTTTGCAAAATTTTACACGAAGCAGGTGTTGTTTGTCTCGGAGCATCATAGGTTGACTTAGTGTAGTTGCATAAAGGACTTGGGTTTGCTGCCTGGTACATTTTAAAGCCTGAGTAATGTTAAATATAAGATGAATTTTACTGGAAGGCAATGATAAGTAAACCTGGATTAGGAGTAAAATTCAAGAAGTTGAAACAAATTTAGGCTGAGGAAGTTGGTGAGTTTTAGTGTGCATGTGCAAAACTGTACATGAGCAGACTCAAGCCTGACAAAGCCTGGTAGTTGTGTGTGGTGTGGAGAGGAAAAATAGTACATATACTTGAAGATGAATAGGAGTGGACATGAGTTGCTCTGAAGTGCATATGTTTCCTGGCAGCTAGCTGATGGGTTGGCAGGCCTGAAATTGAAGAAGTAGTTGAACTCAAGTGGGTTTCATGTGGGAGTAATACCTGTAGTTGATAATATACATATAAATATATAGAACAGAAGAAAAAAAAAAGAAGGGAGAAAGGAAGCAAAAGAGGAAGTCTGTGCATGTTTCAAATTTACACATGCATGTATAAAACATGTGCCATAGAAGGGAGGCTGTGCATGGGTTGATGGGAGTTTGGCAGAGGAATGAGAAAAAAAAAGGAGAAAGAAAAAAAAAACATGTTGTTAGAATTTATATGCAAAGGGAAGTACGGGTGATTGACTCGAAGGCCTTGCAGTTTTGCCTCGAAGCAACTCTATGATTTACCCAAAGCAGACACATGTTTTTCTCGAAGTAGTTGGGGTGTGACTCGGAGCAGTGGAAAATGGGGGTTCTGTCTGATGTTATAAGTTAAGTTGAAGAAGAAAAAAAATGTAAATCTAAGTTAAGACTTTTAGTAGGAGTGAAAAATTCAAGTGGTTGTATCTTAGTAAAAAAAAAAAATTTAGGCGGAAATGATAATGTGTGTTGACGTGAACGAAGTGTGCACGTGTGCACGTGCATATCACGGCACATCACGGCATATAGTAGAGAGACTTCACCATATTGTTAGTCGGTCTTTAGGAAATTTGGTCGTAAATTTAGCGTTAGCACGGTTCACGTTTGGGGTATATTTTGGTCGTATTGCACGGTGGAGTGGTCGAGCAAATCAAACCAATTCTCTTCCTATTTTAATTTTTCTTTGACTGTAAAATTCTAAAGTCACGTATCCAATATTTGAATTTTGTTCTAGATTTGAATCTAGGCGACATCCAAGAAATTTTGATCGTTATTCTCTGTCGTTTTTCGGTGAATCGACGTTTTGAAATTCAAATTTTCTACAGCTTTCAGGTGAGTATTTCTCACCAGACATACGTATTTATATTTCGTAAATTATTGCAAGTGTATGTGTAAAATTTTATGTCACTATTATCTGTCTGTAGTGTAATATAAAATGATGAACCCCATTTAAATTGACACCTCATCAGTTATTATCTGTTGTATTATATCTGCAGTTATATTATGTTATTGTTTATTTACTGCTTAAATCACACTGCAAGTTCCCTGTTATACGTAGATTGTTATGGGCTGAAATGATAGGCCTAAATGATTATTATTGTTAAATTATGCTGTTAACTGTTAAACTTGGGATTGCGGGTTTGAAATGATAGGACCCGGGATATTTGTAAACTACGGATTTGAAATGATATAAATCCGTACCACTTGACCTAGGCTAGAAAACTATATACAGGCCCGTGGTCCTTATAATATTTTCTGAAATATTTAAAATTATTTTGGAAGTTAAATATTTGATTTATATCTTTAAAGGAATTTATATTGATTTTTAATAAGTTATAAATAAAGAAATAAATAAATATTTGAATAAATTTATGGAATATAACTTATTTGGTAAATCGGGATTTTGAAAGAATAAGATTTCAGTTAATAAATGAATAAATAAATAGGTTATATTTAGAAATATTTATCAAGTTAAACAATCTATTACAGCATTTAAATGCTGTCTTTTGAAATTGGACTAGTTTTACCCATAACTTTAGGTAGCATTTCCTAAGTGCTATGGAATCTAGAATTTGATTGCTCTAAAATTTATGGAATTTGATAAATTTTATTTTACCTTAAGTTTTGGAAAAACTTAAGACATAATATTTATAACTGTATTTTCCTAAATAAATTAAAGATAAATATTCTGGTATTAAGTAAATTTTGGGAAAAATTTAATGGTTAAAATTTGGAGTTTTATTTATGGAAATTATGGGAATATTCAAGACTAAAAATATAAAACATTGATTTGTGAAAGAATAAAACCCAAACTAAGTTTTGAATAGTAAATACTCCAATTGGATATATATAAAAATTGAAATGGTTTTGGGAACATAAAGGGATATTTAAATTATGGTTAAAACTTTAAATAAAGAAATATATTTGTGAAGCTATGTAAATTATCTTCTTTACAAAGTAACCATAAAGTTAACCCATTTATATATATACCGTTGAATGTCCAAACCATTGTGTTTGGGAGTTATGGATTTAAGTAAAGTTTCCAAAACATTATCCTTTGAAGATATAATTCAAATATTTGGTCTCCAGATATTATAAACAGTATGGTTTTGGAAAGAATTATATTTGAATATAACGATATCCTATTGTTTTGGGTTTTAAAATGATATCGTATCTATAGTTTTGAAATGGAAATGTTTATTCTGATTTAAAGTATAAACTGTTTTTAAATAACCACGGGTTATAATAACGAAGGGTTGGCAAAGAGACCGGGATCGGATATGGACATACTCTCTGTCGATACCGAAAACCACTTTGACTAACCGTGTACGCGGTGGAGATTCCAGAATGAAGTAGGTTGGTGGTGACGGTTTCTTGAAAGGTATATACGTGGACCCGACTCCCGTGAGTTGGCATAAGGTGGCTAAAACAGGAGCGATTCTCGGATTAATGAGGTAGCTCCTCTGATCGAACGCACTTCTTCGTATACCATTCTATTGCTTATGTGATTGTTTGGGTGCACCCTTTGATTTGGGAGTGTTGTTCGAGGTGGGCGGTTGCTGCGGCTTCGCGTTACCACCGGTCCGGATAGCAATTGGTATATCTACCCTGGCATTGCCTAGTTGTGCCGTGTCACCTACCATATCGAGCCTTGTACGAGTTTGGTTTTCTCCCGTAGCCCGTGTGGTATCCTCTAGTTGCTTCCCGAGTAGGAGGAGCTATGATATTGGATGGACTACTGGGACTATTACGTGTTAAGGGCTATATGGGTAACCCCTTAATGCTAAGAAATAAGTATGTTTACTTTATAAATAGACACTATTATAATAGCGCAATATACTACATAGTAAATAGTTTAACGGATCCTTAGAGGATGGGCGGTCCCAGGCATCCTTTGAGTTACTTGCTATATATTACAGTACACTTGATTTAGCTTACATTATATAAGTATGTATGTCCTGACTCGAGTGTTTTGTTTTATTGTACGCTCGGGTCAGCCTGAGTTGCAGCTTCAGTTTCTTCTCCGTAGCTAGGACACTCAGTAGATCATTCGTGCTATTGGAAGTTGTTTCAGCCTTTATCCTTTCTGGAATTCAAGACTTTGAAGACTCTCTATCTGTGTATGTTAAAATTTGTATTGAGGATTATAGACAATGTAAGTTCTGTTTTGTAAAGATGTATCAGTGGCTTCATGAACCACTAAATTTTTAATTTCCGCTGCGAGATTCTGATATCTGTGTATGTGATTCTGCGATTTATTTATTGTATATTCCGAGTTTTGCCAAATTTATTCTACAATCTATTATTTTGAACTATTCCAGCTCGACATGTTCTATTATTGTCGAATTCGAATGGTACAAAATAGTGGGTCGTTACAGCTGGTATCAGAGCTTTGGCTCTAGGCAAACTTAGAATGTATGGTAAATTGATTTATAGAATCACCTTCATTCGAGCTTGAACCTCTTCCTTTTCGAATTTGGAACATTCCCTGTGGTTCCAAAGTTCATCCGTGTCCCTCATTTTCATCTACTTTAGATTCTGGAGTGTCCCATAACTCCACTTCGTATGATCTTTATGGTGAATTGGTGGTCTCGCCATTATCCTAATAAAGGGGTGAAACTCCTTACAATTAGCATTGATTCACCAGAGATTCATATTTACCCTCGGTTTATATGCCAGTGTCTTTGGTTTTTCCGAACTCTATCTCTTTAGATCAAATGTAGATTTAACCCAATCACATCGATATGACTTTTTAAGTCACGGTTGACCAGATCAAGGTTGTCCGCGATTTATATAGACTTACCCAGTTCCTTATTTTGTTATTTAATCATCGGATCTTCTGATTTCAACTATTTTGAATCTCTTTGATTTGAGTTCATCAAATTTGAATTTCTATCCTTGTTTTGGAAATTTATATTTGAAAGAAAACCTAAAATATATATAAGTAAAATTTTCAAAATTTTTATAATAAATTTAACTAGTTGTCAAGAGATAATAGTTTTGATTTTTTTATGGCTTTGTAAGCCATGTGTTTTGTCTACAATAAATAATTTGATATAAACAATGGTTATAAATTAAGTTAGAAACAGAAATGAATTTTAACAAAAACTTGAGAATTTAATTTCTGATGGTTTCAAACCTTGTGTTTAAATTTTAAAAGGATGTTATAAGTATTTTGTATAGAAATCTGTTTCCAAAGAATTTCAAAATTAGTGCTTTTCTCTTTGTCGCTGGAAAATAATTTCGGTGATGACTGCAGCACCATCGACATTCATTTTCGAGTTTCGAAGTGAAAAGACCATTCTGTAGTCTGGCTACAGTGTTTCCTTGAGATTTTAATTGATTTAAATTTCTAAAGTATGACTTAATTATATATCTATATATAATTTAAATTTGATTGACATATTATGAATTTATCTGTAAATGGTTTGAGGGGAATCAGAAATTTAATTCTTAAAATTTTATCTTAAGAAATTTCAATAAATGGAAAATAAAATTCTGAATAAGAAATTCCAACTGGAAATAATTAAATTTGGAAGTTTTAGTTGTATAATACTCAATTTCATTTCAATATAACTTACCTTGTTTTTCAAAAGTTAAAAATGAATTTGGAAAATATACAATATAAAAAGGATTTTATAACTAAAATTCGAGTGTATAACATTTATTATAACCACTCAAATTTTATTTATAAAATAGGTATTCCAAATAAAGTGTTAGGTTATTTGTTAAATTAAGAATTAAGAAAAATGTTGAACTAATTAGAAATATTATTATATCTGCTGTAGCATATTTTAAGTGCTGCTGTTCTAAAAATAAAATATTATGGAAATTTATAACTGAATAAATGAAGATTATTTTAAAAAGGTGTTATGATTTTAGTAGTATTTCCAAATAATAATCTATAAATTTTAATGACTTTCAAAGTATTATGATTTCAAATTTATTATCTTATCTTGTTTTCCAGACTATCTTAAATGTCCTTGGTTTCCCTATCTTCTACGGATTGGGATGCTATCGCTTATACCAGTCTATTTAGAAATCTCTCTATAGTCTTTAGAAATCTTTGTTACTCCTCAGGATCGGGGCATTATCCCATAGACTGACAGTCGAACTGGAAGGGTAAAACCGACTCTAGAAGATCTTCTTCGTGCTTTAAAATCCGGAACCATCCGTTTAAAATACTTGTTATCTAGCTTATCTTCTTTGTTTCTCTTCTTTCGTTCCTTTTCGAGGACGAAAAGTTCTTAAGTGGGGGAGAGTGTAACAGCCCTAGTTTTAGATATTTATTTTATTATTAGTTATTTAATTTCAAAGTATATTTTATATAAATTGTGTCTAAAGATATAGTTTAATTATTTAATTTGAAGATATATTTTATAAAATTGCATATGTCAATAAAATCTGATAATAACTGTGAAATTTTAAGCTAAGTTTGAACAGTTGAATTTCGCGTTCAAAAGACGCGTCAATTATAGGGTATAAACAACGTAATAAAACGTGTGATTTCAAAATGTTATTTTTATGAAAATTTTTGAAGTTTTAGACTGCGTCTGTTTAACGTAGTGTAAAAATCAAGTTTTCGAATAATTTTGAAGAAAAATATCAGTCTGCAATTTTAAAAGCAAACGTTACTTCGTTTAACTGACAGTTTGATTCTCTTTTTATTTGTATACGTCTTCATTCCTATAGCCTACGTAAAATTCACCATTTTCATTTATGAATATCAAACTAAAAAAATAAAAGTCATCAAAATGCATAAATCAAAATAAATTCAACATGAGCAACGTTTGAAATATTTCAATCTGTTACCTTTTCATAATCAATGCATGCACATTCCCTGCCTCTAACAGCTCTGACTATTATCTCCTCCTTCGATTTTATTTTGCCCATCAGTTATGTTCATAACAATATTAATACTAATCAAACATAGGCAACATTCAAGACAAAATCTAGGGAGAAAAGAAAATTTAGTGCATGCTTATAATCTGAAACGTGCACACCTGGTGTTTCTTTCACCTTCAATTTTCTAGCCACGCAAATTTTAACTGATATTTAAGTCTCTTCAGCTGTTGTCTTCTCTTCCTTTGATTTAGCACAAATAAATTCCTTAACTGTGAAACGTTTAAATCCATTCACGTAGCGTGTATATACATATTAGGATGCACCAATCACGCTTTCATATCAATAAATCTATATCTTTACCTGATACGTTAAATCAAGCTTTATATATGATGCATCCCTCTGTTACTTCAAAATCTTGCAATCTAAAGGGAGCTCATCAGGCATAAGATTTAACACTGATATTATCCAGACACCTATATATTTACCCACTTCACCATTTTTCTCTCTGAATCTCAAATTTCTCTGCTTCTGCTTGTGTATCCAGATCAGGTAAATAGTCACTTTGTTTTCTTTTGCTTCCTTCTCCTTTCTTTGGCATTTTGCTCGGCCTGTCCACCATTGTTTCACGGCCATGCCTTATAGTGCCTGCCTTTGTCAAATTGTTTAAGAATTGTACAGATCAAATTCTGTAGTTACACATACATTCTCAGAGATCTTGCAAACATGACAATAGAATATCAAACATGCATATCTACAGGAATTAGATCATAGATCTGGTAGCACACCATAAATCTGGAATCTTAATAGGGGATATGATAGTTCAATTAGATGAAGTTTTCAATGCTTCAGAAGTCAGAATGAGGGTAAGTTAGGCCTAATATGTGAGTCTTCAGTATTGTATGGGTAAGAACATAACTATAATGCATTGTTGGTTAAACATTGGGTAGATGCGTGCATATGTATCATAGAGCTGTCTGCACTTTTACCCAAGGGTTTGTATCATAAGCTGAAAAGATCTGTAGGTAGAAATGTTGAAGTGTTCTGTAGGTTTCCTTGTCTGCATATTTCACCAAAGATTTATGTTAAAAGTTGCAAAGCCTAGTGGGGAGTAGGACTGACTTGACTGAGGAAAAGGTGAAATCACAAAGCAACAGGTAAGAAAAGATTTCAGTGATTAAAAAGACATAGCTGTGAATGCCTTGAGTATTTTAGTATGCGTGAATTTGTTGCATAGAGGCTGAACATATTTCTAAACATTCCTTGGTCTGAGTAGTTGCGTGAATACAAGTTGGACTATAAGATGAGGGTTTCAGTTGCATTTATGTCATCAGAGTTAGTTGCATGTTGTAATTTTAATGGTAGGCTGTGCAAGTGGTACGCCTGTGTGTGTGTGTGTATATATATATATATATCAGTGAGCCATACACTAGGTTAGAATACTTAAGTGGATATATATGCATTGATTCAAGAGAAGAATGGAAGGCTGTAGTGGAGTCTTGCTTTAGGCTGGAAGATTTGGTGAGTTTCCAGATTTGCATACTTCAAGTGCCCCTGTGCATGCATGAGTTTTAGGTGGAAATGTTGTAATACCTTGTAAGTTCATGTCTGCATATCGGGTGATACATGACTATAGATGAAGCATACAATAAATATTGACCGAGCCTAGTCTAAAAATCCCATCACTGACCAGAATTATGTGGTGAAGACTGAAATTTGTTGAGGTTGAATAGGTAGCAACAGCTTAGTGTTTGGCTTTTGTAGTGGTCTTCAGATGTTATATACAGAGAGAAGTGCACAGGGACTGACCCGAAGTATTCGCGCATTTGTCTCGAAGTTTTGCAAAATTTTACACGAAGCAGGTGTTGTTTGTCTCGGAGCATCATAGGTTGACTTAGTGTAGTTGCATAAAGGACTTGGGTTTGCTGCCTGGTACATTTTAAAGCCTGAGTAATGTTAAATATAAGATGAATTTTACTGGAAGGCAATGATAAGTAAACCTGGATTAGGAGTAAAATTCAAGAAGTTGAAACAAATTTAGGCTGAGGAAGTTGGTGAGTTTTAGTGTGCATGTGCAAAACTGTACATGAGCAGACTCAAGCCTGACAAAGCCTGGTAGTTGTGTGTGGTGTGGAGAGGAAAAATAGTACATATACTTGAAGATGAATAGGAGTGGACATGAGTTGCTCTGAAGTGCATATGTTTCCTGGCAGCTAGCTGATGGGTTGGCAGGCCTGAAATTGAAGAAGTAGTTGAACTCAAGTGGGTTTCATGTGGGAGTAATACCTGTAGTTGATAATATACATATAAATATATAGAACAGAAGAAAAAAAAAAAGAAGGGAGAAAGGAAGCAAAAGAGGAAGTCTGTGCATGTTTCAAATTTACACATGCATGTATAAAACATGTGCCATAGAAGGGAGGCTGTGCATGGGTTGATGGGAGTTTGGCAGAGGAATGAGAAAAAAAAAGGAGAAAGAAAAAAAAAACATGTTGTTAGAATTTATATGCAAAGGGAAGTACGGGTGATTGACTCGAAGGCCTTGCAGTTTTGCCTCGAAGCAACTCTATGATTTACCCAAAGCAGACACATGTTTTTCTCGAAGTAGTTGGGGTGTGACTCGGAGCAGTGGAAAATGGGGGTTCTGTCTGATGTTATAAGTTAAGTTGAAGAAGAAAAAAAATGTAAATCTAAGTTAAGACTTTTAGTAGGAGTGAAAAATTCAAGTGGTTGTATCTTAGTAAAAAAAAAAAATTTAGGCGGAAATGATAATGTGTGTTGACGTGAACGAAGTGTGCACGTGTGCACGTGCATATCACGGCACATCACGGCATATAGTAGAGAGACTTCACCATATTGTTAGTCGGTCTTTAGGAAATTTGGTCGTAAATTTAGCGTTAGCACGGTTCACGTTTGGGGTATATTTTGGTCGTATTGCACGGTGGAGTGGTCGAGCAAATCAAACCAATTCTCTTCCTATTTTAATTTTTCTTTGACTGTAAAATTCTAAAGTCACGTATCCAATATTTGAATTTTGTTCTAGATTTGAATCTAGGCGACATCCAAGAAATTTTGATCGTTATTCTCTGTCGTTTTTCGGTGAATCGACGTTTTGAAATTCAAATTTTCTACAGCTTTCAGGTGAGTATTTCTCACCAGACATACGTATTTATATTTCGTAAATTATTGCAAGTGTATGTGTAAAATTTTATGTCACTATTATCTGTCTGTAGTGTAATATAAAATGATGAACCCCATTTAAATTGACACCTCATCAGTTATTATCTGTTGTATTATATCTGCAGTTATATTATGTTATTGTTTATTTACTGCTTAAATCACACTGCAAGTTCCCTGTTATACGTAGATTGTTATGGGCTGAAATGATAGGCCTAAATGATTATTATTGTTAAATTATGCTGTTAACTGTTAAACTTGGGATTGCGGGTTTGAAATGATAGGACCCGGGATATTTGTAAACTACGGATTGAAATGATATAAATCCGTACCACTTGACCTAGGCTAGAAAACTATATACAGGCCCGTGGTCCTTATAATATTTTCTGAAATATTTAAAATTATTTTGGAAGTTAAATATTTGATTTATATCTTTAAAGGAATTTATATTGATTTTTAATAAGTTATAAATAAAGAAATAAATAAATATTTGAATAAATTTATGGAATATAACTTATTTGGTAAATCGGGATTTTGAAAGAATAAGATTTCAGTTAATAAATGAATAAATAAATAGGTTATATTTAGAAATATTTATCAAGTTAAACAATCTATTACAGCATTTAAATGCTGTCTTTTGAAATTGGACTAGTTTTACCCATAACTTTAGGTAGCATTTCCTAAGTGCTATGGAATCTAGAATTTGATTGCTCTAAAATTTATGGAATTTGATAAATTTTATTTTACCTTAAGTTTTGGAAAAACTTAAGACATAATATTTATAACTGTATTTTCCTAAATAAATTAAAGATAAATATTCTGGTATTAAGTAAATTTTGGGAAAAATTTAATGGTTAAAATTTGGAGTTTTATTTATGGAAATTATGGGAATATTCAAGACTAAAAATATAAAACATTGATTTGTGAAAGAATAAAACCCAAACTAAGTTTTGAATAGTAAATACTCCAATTGGATATATATAAAAATTGAAATGGTTTTGGGAACATAAAGGGATATTTAAATTATGGTTAAAACTTTAAATAAAGAAATATATTTGTGAAGCTATGTAAATTATCTTCTTTACAAAGTAACCATAAAGTTAACCCATTTATATATATACCGTTGAATGTCCAAACCATTGTGTTTGGGAGTTATGGATTTAAGTAAAGTTTCCAAAACATTATCCTTTGAAGATATAATTCAAATATTTGGTCTCCAGATATTATAAACAGTATGGTTTTGGAAAGAATTATATTTGAATATAACGATATCCTATTGTTTTGGGTTTTAAAATGATATCGTATCTATAGTTTTGAAATGGAAATGTTTATTCTGATTTAAAGTATAAACTGTTTTTAAATAACCACGGGTTATAATAACGAAGGGTTGGCAAAGAGACCGGGATCGGATATGGACATACTCTCTGTCGATACCGAAAACCACTTTGACTAACCGTGTACGCGGTGGAGATTCCAGAATGAAGTAGGTTGGTGGTGACGGTTTCTTGAAAGGTATATACGTGGACCCGACTCCCGTGAGTTGGCATAAGGTGGCTAAAACAGGAGCGATTCTCGGATTAATGAGGTAGCTCCTCTGATCGAACGCACTTCTTCGTATACCATTCTATTGCTTATGTGATTGTTTGGGTGCACCCTTTGATTTGGGAGTGTTGTTCGAGGTGGGCGGTTGCTGCGGCTTCGCGTTACCACCGGTCCGGATAGCAATTGGTATATCTACCCTGGCATTGCCTAGTTGTGCCGTGTCACCTACCATATCGAGCCTTGTACGAGTTTGGTTTTCTCCCGTAGCCCGTGTGGTATCCTCTAGTTGCTTCCCGAGTAGGAGGAGCTATGATATTGGATGGACTACTGGGACTATTACGTGTTAAGGGCTATATGGGTAACCCCTTAATGCTAAGAAATAAGTATGTTTACTTTATAAATAGACACTATTATAATAGCGCAATATACTACATAGTAAATAGTTTAACGGATCCTTAGAGGATGGGCGGTCCCAGGCATCCTTTGAGTTACTTGCTATATATTACAGTACACTTGATTTAGCTTACATTATATAAGTATGTATGTCCTGACTCGAGTGTTTTGTTTTATTGTACGCTCGGGTCAGCCTGAGTTGCAGCTTCAGTTTCTTCTCCGTAGCTAGGACACTCAGTAGATCATTCGTGCTATTGGAAGTTGTTTCAGCCTTTATCCTTTCTGGAATTCAAGACTTTGAAGACTCTCTATCTGTGTATGTTAAAATTTGTATTGAGGATTATAGACAATGTAAGTTCTGTTTTGTAAAGATGTATCAGTGGCTTCATGAACCACTAAATTTTTAATTTCCGCTGCGAGATTCTGATATCTGTGTATGTGATTCTGCGATTTATTTATTGTATATTCCGAGTTTTGCCAAATTTATTCTACAATCTATTATTTTGAACTATTCCAGCTCGACATGTTCTATTATTGTCGAATTCGAATGGTACAAAATAGTGGGTCGTTACAGGTACGACACAAATCAATCTCGTACAAGGCGCGCTAGGGTCGGTGACAGGACACAACTAGGCAATGCCAGAGCAGATATACTAATTGCGCTTTCGAGCCGGTGGTAACGCGTAGCGCGCAGCTACCGTCCACCTCGAGCTACACCCCCAAATAAAAAAATCAAAAGTGGCCACCGAATCAATCCAAAAGTTAAAGTATAACATCGAAGGGATGTGTCCGATCAAAGGTGCTACCTCATTAGCCCGTTAATCGCTCCTGTTTTAGCCACCTTACGCCAACTCACGGGAGTCGGATCCACGTATTTACCTCAAAGGAAACGCCGCCACCATCCTACTTCATTCTGGAATCTCCACCGCGTACACGGTTGTCAAAGTGGTTTTCGGTACTGACAGAGAGTATGCCCATATCCGATCCCGGTCTCTTTGCGAACCAATCGTTATTATAATACCGCGGTCATTTCAAAATAATTATACTTCAAAACCATGATATAATATTCATTTCAAACCATATAAATATGATATCATTTTTGTTTAAAAACCAAATCGATATGATATCATTTATAAAACCCTAATCAATATAACACCATTTTTATTTCAAATATATTCTTTTCCCAAAATCATAGCATTTTCAAATCATAATACCTTAAAACCCATAACTTTGAAACATAACTTCCAATACTGAAATGGTTTAATATTAAATTACTTTATAAAATAAATTAACTTATTTAGTTTCACAAATCAAATCCCAAATATAGATTTGAATCCCTAATAAACCATTTCAATTTCCATATATTTCAAAGCTTTAATTATTCTACCATTTCAAAACAAATTCTGTGGAAATCCCATATACATCATTTCAATTATTGTTATTTAGATTTGAAATGTTTGCGTAATAAATCCAATATCATTTAAGAAAACTTTTAACTACACATTACTGGATATTCTTTCAGTTTATTTAACTTGATATATTCATTTAAATCAACTTTATATTCATTTAAATCACTCTAAACCAAATCAAGTTATAAGAACCGTACCCTTTAAAATCTTAATTTTATTTAAATTTCAAATCAAATTTATTCAAGTATAGTTCTTAATTATTTCAATTCAAACCAATTTCATATTTATCTTCCAACTTTATTTTTATTGAAGTCATTAAAACTCTATATATACAATATCTTAAACAGGCAATAATATAAAACAATCAAACTCCATTATTAGACCTATTTTTATTAAACAAATTTATACATAGATTAAATTCAAAAATTTAACTATATATATATAAAATAATATTTATATAATATCAAAAAATAACATTTATTAAACCGTATATTTCTTTCCAAAACCATAGAAAATCATTTTAAAATATTTTTATATATAGACCACGGTGTCTGTATATAATTTTCTACCATATGGTCAAGTGATACGGATATTTATCATTTCAATCCGTAGTCTAAAATAAAAATGCGGTTGTATATCATTTCAAACCGCAATTCCGGATGAAATAAAATGCATAACAACTTGCAGTTTTAAAATGATACAAAATACAAAATTCAACATCCATTCATCCAATATCATCCATCAACCACTTATCACAATCATTATCCAAATCAAACAATAACATCAATATAGACAGAAAATAAATAACAGGTATTTCTGGCAGTTTATATTCAAAAATAAATTAAACAACTATCTAACTTGTAGTGTATATGCAAAAATAAATTTGATACTAAAATTAATTCAAATAAATGCAATTTAACTGAGATGATGATTAAATATATGCCAAACAGCTATAAATAAATTTCAAATCACATCATAAACAAATTTAATAAACATAAGAAATTTTAGAAGTTGTGAGTGGGTTAAAACACTCACCTTTTTGAATTTAAACCCAATTTAAACCCAAAAATTGAACAGTCTCCAAATTCGTCCAAAGCAGCGTCAAAATGTCCGGAATTCTAATACGAACCTAGCGGAGATAACCGTGTGTAAAACGGACCTCGTATGTGAAATTTATACGCGTTAGAACATTGCAAACAAAATTTAAATAATAATAAAAAGCACAAACTCCTCACATAGCCATGTCAGCAAGCACTGTACGCTAACGAACGAACCCTAACTGAGACTTCGCGTTCGAATTTTCACAAGCCACCACCAGAAACTTCGTTGTTGCGCCACCGTACGACTTGGCCATCACGATCAGAGGCCGTCGTTGCCACCTCCTCTTCGAAGAGCGCCTCCGAGTGGCTCGCGCACCTCCTCAGCCCCCAGAACACGAATCCGCCACCGCCAATTTTGACCATGCCGTTCGAGGCACTTCTACCAGTTATGACACCAAGTAGCTGCATGGATCGATATGCCTCGACACCCTCTTCGCAACCATGCCCTTTGATTGATACCACGACTCGAATACACCATTGGATCGACTAAAATTCAATACGAACGGCCGAGAATGATTTGTGATTTCCAGAAAAACGGTGGTTCACAACCAAAAATGAACAACAGATCTAGGATACGTACATCGAGAGCTTCGATATGTAATTTTTTCTGAATTTTTTTGCGGAGTTTTAAATTCCACTTCGATTTTTGAATTGCAATTGGATTTGGAATTGTCTGCCACTAAAATGAGGAGGTAAAGAGGGATTGTACACAGAGACAAATGAGAAATAGAGGTAGGTTAGGGTTATAACAGGATATATATAGGCAAGTTAGAAATAGAATAGATGGACCCGATTTATAAACGCGCTGAACGATGAATGACCCTAAAAGCCCGTTCTGACTCCGGAACGAAATTGGGTCAACCCGTATATCAAAATGGATGTTTTAAAATATTTTAAACTCGATAGAAAAGGTTTCAAGTCCAAATTCCATCATATGAAGAAGTTATGCAAAAATCAAAAATTTCCAAATTGATTTCAATTGTTTCAATTAAATCGATTTTAAGGCGTTTCGCATTCGTACGATCAAACGACAGGTCTGATCGCTACGAAAATTGAAATCCTACAATAATTCTTCGTTACAGATATGATGAAACTGGTTTCGTCAAAATCCGAGTCCGCGGCCAAAATGGTTATTTTTTACATTAGTTAAATAAATTAATAATTAATTAATTAACTCACCATTTAATTCAAATTCCACAATTCATAAATTTTATTATCTTAGATTACTTTAGTAATTTATAACCCTTTATAACCAATTCTTATATCAATTTAAAGTCAACCATTTCACAACTATAGTGTTTAACTTCCAATTTTTAATAAATTCATTAATTATCAATCGCAATTCAAATAAATCCATTTATTTGATTTTTAATCCTGTTATTCACTCCATTATCACCAAGTAGATAAAATTAACATTTGTTCATGGTTTATTACGTTATTATTCCCAAATTTTCAACTTAATTTCCATTAATGTAATATCTAGATATTTAATTTCATTTATTTGAAATAAACCAATCACTAAAATTTAATTTCAAATAAATTAGTAGATCTTGATTTACAATCTTTACATCAACCAATATTCATATTATAAATAGAATTGACATTATTTTCAAATATTACTTTAATTAACATTAACGTAATAATTTATTTATATTTATTACAATTGATTACCAATTATAATTTAATATACTAAATAAACGGTTAACTTACGATACTTATTACCATTAACGTTTATTTTCACTTATAAGCTATTATTAACAAACCAAAGTTGCAATTGATTTAGATCTAATTCAATAAATTAAATGAATGTGTAAACAATTTATAATTATCACTATTGCCGAATTTACTCCCATTCATACTTAAATATCAACTGACAATTATTATAATTACCTGTCCAGCATTGATTCTATCAAATTGCATTCATTGCGTATTATTTCATTAATTAATATAACTTTTGAATTTATTTCCCAATTCACTCATTTCAATCAATTATAACTTACTATTTTATATAAATTCATTAATTGTCAATTTGCCATCCCAATAAATCCATTCATTTGAAATTTTCCCTATTATGAATCAATTATAAACTTACCATCTTAAAGGTGATGTCAATATTTTAAATTATTAATTTACCTTTTATATCCCATTATAAATAAATGCACACACTAATTAAGATTTTAAATCAAATTAATCATTCCATCTTGGTTCCATTCTTTTATTACATCAACTATTACTATATGAATAAAATTAGCATTTTTTATTCATTTTGTTACATTCACAGTCTTCTTTATGTCTTAAACTTGCTAATGTAATATTAAAGTTCATTTAATTCTAATTGATTCCCCACTTAAATTTAATAGACCAATTAAACAGGTTTACAACAATCGTTATCATAACTTTTAATTACACATATGAATTCACTATTCACAAACAAATGTTACATTTCTTATATAATATTGATTTTATTCGATTATATCAATTATCTCATTAATTAATTCATATTTACATCCACTTCCGTATATTAATTTTGTAATCAAGTTATAACATTTACATTGTTTCACTTATTGGAATTACATCCAAGTTATTAACAATTAACTTACATTTATACTATTGCAATTCCTACTAGTCATTATTTCCATTAATAATTCACTAAATTTTTATTTCCTTCAATATTAAATTACCAAAATCTTATTAAATAGAGAAATTTAATTATTGAAAATTTACGGGCCGTTACACTCTCCCCCACTCAAAATTTTCCGTCCTCGAAAAGGAAAAACGAGGGAAAAGTAGAATTAAGAATCAATATATCTTACTTAAAATATTAAATTTATAAACAAATAAATTTACAAAATTAGTTTATTTTAATAAAATAATCCAATTTATACCCATTAAATCTTTTATACTCAAATTAATAAAGTTTGGAAAACATTTTTAAGTCCAAAATTTACATAAAATTTCGGCAGAGTCTCCTTTGTATGGAGAGGGTTGGGAGAACATATAATATTAAATATAACAATATACAATATATTTTCCAAAATAATATATGTCCCAACCCGGGAAAATAATAACGCAATAAAACCGTAATCCGAAAAACGTACCTATTTGTCGGGCAAATAACGTTTAATTATGAAACCAAAAGCAGTAGCAATTGCTTCCATAACCTGTATTTCACTTATATAATCCAAAAAGGTTAACAATTATATAAAATGAAATATTTAAAGTTGTTTCAACCATAAAAAACAAATCAATACAAACAACAATCATTTGCACAAGGCATACACCATCACATAGAATCAACACAATCAATCATTCATTCATATCAAATAAAACAAATAGTTGTTCGGGTTCAAAGACTTTAAATGGTACCAAATGAAAAATAAACTATTAAACGTACCATTTACTCAAGGGTCTCTAATGAAGCTAAATAGATTATTCATACATCCAAACAATTTTAAAGTATCCTTACCCAAACAACCATAAACCAAAACAAACAACAACTATTTCAAACAATAGATTTAGTTTATCCTTATTAATTCCATTCATACGTTTGTTGTTTGATTTCTCTTTTTCATTCATATAATGGTTTATCTTTTTAATTTACATTTATTTCTTACGATTTTATTTGGAAATAACTTCAACTTATTTACGTGAGTTTAAAATTTCTTACTTACAATACCTGCCTTCTATTATATTTAATTAGTATTATTTCAATTATACTAAAGTTTATAACAACTACAACACCAAATTCTTATTTATTAAAGACTTTCATTAATTACTTTCATTGCCTCAAGTTTATTACTTGTATAATATCTATTACATTTTCTCATTAACATTTCAACTTTTCATATCTTTTGGTAAGTTATATATATGCCTTTAAGAATGTAATTGAAAGTTATACAAGTTTTTCTCATTTCCTTTAACTAAATTAATATTCAAAAATCCTATCCTTTGTTTTATAGATTACAATTTCAACTTTCTTATAGTTTCATTTACAAGTGAGCATTTAATCTCTTATTTTAATTAGAGGTTCCAATTATAAATTAGTTACAACCCATTAATTGAAACTATTAATTAACGGAAACCCAAGAATTAAATACCGGGTTTAAATTTCAAATCATTTTAAAATAATAGATAAACGTATTTATATATCCAATTATATTTAAAACAATTAAAATTTTATATTTGTTATCAAAATAAGTCTACAGTAAAATACTACAGTGGCCTTCCCACTTAGAAACTCGAAAATGAATGTCGATGATGCGTGCACTCATCACCAAATTATTTTGCAGCGACAGAGAGGGGAGTACAAAACTTATTTCTTTCCAAAATTTCTTTTTAAAACATTTCTTTCAAATTATATTGAAATACTTATATCAGAAAATACTTCTAGTAACATTATTATTATATTCCAAAATCATTCAAAAGAAATTTTCAAAACCTCGGAACTTAAGTTCAAAATTTCCAATTTTCATTTATTTTATTTTCAATCTTATTTCAACTATTATTTATAAATTTCATTACCTAATAACCAATATATTGCAACGAAATATTTATCATTTATAAAATTTATTCTATATATTTAGAAAATATAATAGGAAAAATTATTTCATTCAATATTGTGTCGGTCTTTCCTATTAAGTGTTTAGAAATCCCTATTGATGTCATAGCGTCCTATGCACCAACCAGAATTTATAAATACAAAACGGAACAGATTAACACAATACTAAAATCTTTTTATAACACTAACAAATACGCTCTCTCATATATATACACTCAGCGACTCATCATAGGATATTACTACCCTATTAATAAAGAGTCAGACCCCACAAAGCTAAGGTTTATCGTTAAACCAAAGCTCTGATACCAGATGTGACGTCCCGCCTTTTCGAACGCTTTAAACCGATAATAAACCACACACATCAGACTTAAACCATGCAGAAGGGCGGATTGTTATGGGGTAAATAAGAAAAAGAAGAGAAAGAAAAAAAAGAACAAAACAGAGTCTTGCAGTGGAACGATAAAATATAATAATCAAATATACAGTTCATGAAGCTGTTTTACAAAATATTCGATTATATTTATACAATATAAATCTGAGTTGCACATACCAGCGAATAATAATTAATGCAGCAGAATACAGTATGTAGTGTAATATAATAATAAATAATAATAAATCTTCGTCTTCGACCTCCAGAATACAGTCTTTCAAATCCTGAAATGCTCAGGCTGACCCGAGCGAATTGAAAAGACAAAACACTCGAGTCATAACTAAAAGATCTTATGTAAGTTAAATCAACAGTAAATAATATGAATGGGATGGCATTAGAGATGTTTACGTGATTTGACATCTCCTATCCAGTGTCCAACGTGAGTGCAGTAACTCAAGAGATGCTCGGGATTCACATCTCCTAAGGATTCGTTAAATTATTTACTATGAAGTAATATTTCGCTACTATAATAGTGTCTAATAGTAAAATAAACTTACTTTTAAATAGCGTTAAGGAGTGACCCAATATTCCCCTTAACACGAAATAGTGCCAATAGTCTATAGAGTACCGTAATACCTCCTAATCGAGAGGATACCAGAGGATACTCCATAGGTACGACACAAATCAAACACGTACAAGACGCGCTAGGGTAGGTGACACGACACAACTAGGCAATGCCAGGGTAAATACACCAATTACGCTTCCGGGCCGGTGGTAACGCGTGGCGCGCAGCTACCACCCACCTCGAGCCACACCCCCAAATAAAAAAAATCAAAAGTGGCCACCGAATCAATCCAAAAGTTAAAGTATAATATCGAAGGGATGTGTCCGGTCAAAGGTGCTACCTCATTAGCCCGTCAATCGCTCCTGTTTTAGCCACCTTATGCCAACTCACGGGAGTCGAGTCTACGTATTTACCTCAAAAGAAATGGTGCCACCATCCTACTTCATTCTGGAATCTCCACCGCGTACACGGTTGTCAAAGTGGTTTATGGTATCGACAAAGAGTATGCCCATATTCGATCCCGGTCTCTTTGCGAACCAATCGTTATTATAACACCGCGGTCATTTCAAAATAATTATACTTCAAAACCATGATGTAATATTCATTTCAAACCATATAAATACGATATCATTTTTGTTTAAAAACCAAATCGATATGATATCATTTATAAAACCCAAATCAATATAACATCATTTTTATTTCAAATATATTCTTTTCTCAAAATCATAGCATTATCAAATCATAATACCTTAAAACCCATAACTTTGAAACATAACTTCCAATACTTAAATGGTTTATTATTAAATTACTTTATAAAATAAATTAGCTTATTTAATTTCACAAATCAAATCCCAAATACTGATTTGAATCCCCAAATAAACCATCTTAATTTCCATATATTTCAAAGCTTTAATTATTCCACCATTTCAAAACAAATTCTATGAAAATCCCATATACATCAATTCAATTACTATTATTTAGATTTGCAATGTTTGCGTAATAAATCCAATATCATTTAGGAAAACTTTTAACTTCACATAACTGGATATTCTTTCAATTTATTTAACTTGATATATTCATTGAAATCAACTTTATATTCATTTAAATCACTCTGAACCAAATCAAGTTATAAGAATCGTACCCTTTAAAATCTCAATTTTATTTAAATTTCAAATCAAATTTATTCGAGTATAGTTCTTAAATATTTCAATTCAAACCAATTTCATATTTATCATCCAACTTAATTTTTATTAAAGTCATTAAAATTCTATATATACAATATCTTAAATAGGTACTAAACCATAAAATATAAAACAATCAAACTACATTATTAGACATTAGACTTATTTTTATTAAACAAATTTATACATAGCTTAAATTCAAAAATTTAACTATATATATATATATAAAATAATATTTATATAATATCGAAAATTAATATTTATTAAACCGTATATTTCTTTCCAAAACCATAGAAAATCATTTCAAAATATTTTCATATATATAGACCACGATGTCTGTATATAATTTTCTAACCTATGGTCAAGTGATACAGATATTTATCTTTTCAATCCGTAATTTAAAATAAAAATACGGTTGTATATCATTTCAAACCGCAATCCCGGGTGAAATAAAATGCACAACAACTTGTAGTTTTAAAATGATACAAAATACAACATCCATTCATCCAATATCATCCATTAACCATTTATCACAATCATTATCCAAATCAAACAATAACATCAATATAGACAGAAAATAAATAACAGGTATTTCTGGCAGTTTATATTCAAAAATAAATTAAACAACTATCCAACTTGCATTTTATATGCAAAAATAAATTTGATACCAAAATTAATTCAAATAAATGCAATTTAACTGAGGTGATGATTAAATATATGCCAAACAACTATAAATAAATTTCAAATCACATCATAAATAAATTTAACAAACATAAGAAATTTTAGAAGTTGTGAGTGGGTTAAAACCCTCACCTTTTTGAATTTAAATTGAATTTAAATCCAATTTAAACCCAAAAATTGAACAATTTCAAAATTCATCCAAAGCAGCGTCAAAATGTCCAGAATTCCAATAAGAACCTAGCGGAGAAAACTGCGCATAAAATGGACTTCGTATGTGAAATTTATACGCGTTAGAACATTGCAAACAAAATTTAAATAAAAAAATAAGCACAAACCCCTCACATAGCCACGTCAGCAAGCACTGTACGCTATCGAACGAACCCTAACTGAGTCGTCGTGTTCGAATTTTCATGAGCCGTCACCAGAAACTTCATTGTCGTGCCACCGTACGACTTAGCCATCACGATCAGAGGCCGTCGTTGCCACCTCCTCTTCAAACAGCGCCTCCTTGTGGCTCGCGCACCTCCTCAGCCCCCAGAACACGGATCCACCGCCGCTAATTTGAGCATGCCGTTCGAGGAACTTCAACCATGCCCTCTGATTGATACCACGACTCGAATCCACCGTTGGATCGACCAAAATTCAATACGAACGGCCGAGAATGATATGCGATTTTCGAAAAAACGGTGGATCAAAACCAAAAATGAACTGTAGATCTGGGATGCGTACATCGAGAGCTTCAATATATAATTTTTTCTGAATTTTTTTGAGGAGTTTGAAATTTCTCTTTGATTTTTGAATTGCAATTGGATTTGGAATTGTCTGCCATTGAATGAGGAGGTGAAGAGGGATTGTACACACAGACAAATGAGAAATAGAGGTAGGCTAGAGTTTATAACAGGGTATTTATAGGCAAGGTTGAAATAGAATAGATGGACCCGATTTATAAATGCGTTGAACGATGAATGGCCCGAAAAGCCCGTTCTGACTCTGAAACGAAATTGGGTCATCCCGTATATCAAAATGGATGTTTAAAATATATTAAACTCGATGGAACAAGATTCAAGTCCAAATTCCATCGTATGAAGAAGTTATGCAAAAATCAAAATTTTCCAAATTGATTTCAATTAAATTGATTTCAATTAAATTGATTTCAAGGCGTTTTGCGTTCATACGATCAAACGACAGGTCTGATCGCTACGAAACTTGAAATGCTACAATAATTCATCGTTACGGATCCGATGAAACTGGTTTTGTCGAAATCCGAGTCCGTGGCCAAAATGGCTATTTTTACATTAATCAAATAAATTAATAATTAATTAATGAAATCACCATTTAATTCAAATTCCATAATTCATAAATTTTATCATCTTAGATTACTTTAGTAATTTATAGCCCTTTATAACCAGTTCCCATATCAATTTAAAGTCAACCATTTCACAACTACAGTGTTTAACTTCCAATTTATAATAGATTCATTAATTATTAATCACAATTCAAATAAATCCATTTATTTGATTTTTAATCCTGTTATTCACTCCATTATCACCAAGTGATAAAATTAACATTGGTTCATGGTTTATTACGTTATTATTCCCAAATTTTCAACTTAATTTCCATTAATGTAATATCGAGATATTTAATTTCATTTATTTGAAATAAACCCAATCACTAAAATTTAATTTCAAATAAATTAGTAGATCTTGATTTACAATCTTTACATCAACCAATAGTCATATTATAAATGGAATTTACCTTATTTTCAAATATTATTTTAATTAACATTAACGTAATAATTTATTTATATTTATTACAGTTGATTACCAGTTATAATTTAATATACTAAAGAAACGATTAACTTACAATACTTGTTACCATTAACGTTTATTTTCACTTATAAGCTATTATTAACAAACCAAGGTTGCAATTTGTTTAGATCTAATTCAATAAATTAAATGAATGGGTAAACAATTTATAATTATCACTATTGCCAAATTTACTCCCATTCATACTTAAATATCAACTGACAATTATTATAATTACTTGTCCAGCATTGATTCTATCAAACTGCATTCATTGCGTATTATTTCATTAATTAATATTACTTTTGAATTTATTTTCCTATTCACTCATTTCAATCAATTATAACTTACTATTTTATATAAATTCATTAATTGTCAATTGCCATCCCAATAAATCCATTCATTTGAAAGTTTCCCTATTATGAATCAATTATAAACTTACCATCTTAAAGGTGATGTCAATATTTTAAATTATTAATTTACCTTTTATATCCCATTATAAATAAATGCACACATTAATTAAGATTTTAAATTAAATTAATCATTTCATCTTGGTTCCGTTCTTTTATTACATCAACTATTACTATATGAATAAAATTATCATTTCTTATTCATTTTGTTACATTCACAGTCTCCGTTATTGTCTTAAACTTGCTAATGTAACATTAAAATTCATTTACTTCTAATTTATTCCCCACTTAAATTTAATAGACCAATTAAACAAGTAGCTTACAACAATCGTTATCATAACTTTTAATTACACATACGAATTCACTATTCACAAACAAATCTTACATTTCTTATATAATATTGATTTTATTCAATTACCATTAACTATCTATTATCTCATTAATTAATTCATATTTACATCCACTTCCGTATATTAATTTTGTAACCAAGTTATAACATTTACATTGTTTCACTTATTGGAATCACATCTAAGTTATTAACAATTAACTTACATTTATACTGTTGCAATTCCTTCTAGTTATTATTTCCATTAATAATTCACTAAATTTTTATTTCCTTCAATATTAAATTACCAAAATATTATTAAATTGAGAAATTTAATTATTGAAAATTTACGGATCGTTACAACGAGGCCTTGCATGCTCAGTCGGCAATGGGGTAGTTACGTGGGTGGAAGGGCAGAGGGGAAGAGGCTGCGTGATGCGAAAATGGGTAGTTTGGCAGAGGTAAATAAAAACCAAAATGAATAAATAAGAGAAGAGAGAGGTGACAGCACAGTGTCTTTTGTTTTTGGGAGACTAAGCAGTTTGGAAACTGATTTGAACAATTTATATAACATATTATATACTGTAACGTATGCATAAAAAAAGAAAGGAAAAGGCCCCAAAAAATATAAATAATTTGGACGAATATAAAATTGAAAGAAATTGTAACGGTCGGTCCCCTTGATTCAGCAAAAGCAATCAAAACAATTTATTATTGTTTGGACATCAATTTTCAAATTTGAAACCGAAGGAATGAGTAAACCCAGATTTAAGTTACCGTTACGACGAATAGTTTATTGTTTCCATCGTGTACCGGACCTCAAAATGCAGTAATAAACATATCATGATGATCAGCGTGATGAGACGGACAAGAGGAAGCAGAAATATCTGTGTCAGGACCTTCCTATCAAAAGTCCATTCGGACACCGATATACGTTGCTCTTCCGTACGGAAAAATTCAAATGGAGCTAGAAACGTTTGAATTTCGCTAAACGAATTTCGCGGTCTAATTCAGAGTGTTCGAAATAAATTTTCTCATGTTGACATATTTAGGCTTTGGAATACTTTAAATTCAACTGTTATCAACTGATTTAAACTGAATTTCTAGCGACTGATAGAACATCTATATTATTCAACGAAAATTTGTCATTTGTTATGTCTTGATGGACGCATAGCAAATATCAAATTTCCATCATAAAATTCTATTGTTTGTTTAAATGGTAGATTTCAGTTTATTATATTCAAAAGAAATTCACCTTTATTTAATTTCAAAATAAACTATATTTCAAATTACTAGAATTGAATGTACCGCAGTGATCAGTACGACAAGACAATCGAAACGGTATACAGATATTAGTGGTACAATTGAATTATAAAAATTCGAATTTCTGCTAGCAGAAAAATACAGCTAAAACGCAGAAAATAAGATCGACGGAGCTAAAGTAGTCCGAATTTGATGAAACACAATTTGACGTCTCACTCAGAAGATGATTTATAAATTTTATGTATAAAAATATTCAGGTTTGGAAATTATTTTATTACCATCAATTTTTAACTGATTTAAATTTAAGTAATATTACACAACAAAATAAACTACAATATTATTAATTGAAAATTTACCATTTTCTATGTCTAAGTAGACGTATTCCAAATATTAAATTTTTATTTCCACATTTATGATTAAAATTTCACGAAAATTCCATTAATTAAATAAATAAAACCACTAAAATTTATGGGTCGTTATAACTACTATAATAGCGTACTAATTCGGAGGTCCATCATTCACTTAATATAGATTTATTTTTTTACGTACTGCAACAAAGTTTACCGTGAAGTCGATCAATACCTTGAACTCAAAAGGGATAAATATCATAGAAAACAATTTTCTATATTAAAATACATTTTGGAATAGAAATCATATTTCTTATTCAATGTTAAGTATAAAGCTCTATTATTGCAATTCTTGTTTTCATTTTTTTTATGAAGCAGGAATGGCTATTCGGTCTCTTCATCTAACTGTACCTTAAGTCACATCTACTCTTATACATTTTTTTTTCTTTCTAAATGATCAAACCATTTAAAAGAAAAACCTTACTACAATATCATAAGAACTCTTCACAAAAGCGCACTCGATCATCCTTAACATTATAGGACATCTAATATGTTTCCCTTTGCATAAACTGATCAAAATGACATTTCAGCGATCGAGTTCTTAGATCTATCTCGTAGTTTTGGTCTAGTGTTATAGTTAACACAATACGATCCTTTTGCAATCAATTAAACACTTTATCTCACACAAAGTTTATTTGGTTATTCAGATGAACTAATTTTCATCGAAATATTGTGCATTACAAACTTTGACCTTACACCATATAACATTTATATGTGATTGTATATGGATCAAATATCGATAGTCTTGTATTGCTTTTAGAGTTATAAATTCATAGAATGCAATTCATGGCCTCAACTAAATAAATAAATAAGTGATAAAAATACATTTAGTGGTTATAATATTAGATACTTACATGGGTGTTGAAACTTTTACATGAAATAATCTTTTATTGGTAGGTATATGTTATATTTCTATTTGTCAATCTTCAATTCATTTGTATATCTTAATTGACAAACATTTTATCAATCTTATTAAATACACAAATTTACCAATGTAGATTATTATAACATTATATAGAATATGTTCTTGCAATATTGGAAAGGCTAAATGTTATCATTTCATTTTTATAATAAGGATCCCGCTAGTCTTTTACATTTCACCAAACCCTAAGCGAAACATAGAAGTCTTTCGACTTCACTAGTGGGTGTTAGGATTCGTCTGCCTTGGAATTCTAACCTTAAGTTTTCTCAAACAAGTCATAGCTTCACGGGTGATGGATGACTCCTTATTGGTTGTATTACACATAAATCCTAACCCATGGTCCCTTGTCCTAATCTCATTTCAATCTTGAGTTTTCTCAAAAAAACGAAAGAGATTATTCACTCATACTTATCATACCATGACGGCCTAAGTATAATATATGTACCTTGAATTTGCTCAACAAATACATATAGTTATCTTGTCTCGTCTATTCAATATATCAATAATACTACACTTAAGGTCCCTAGCTTTAGTTTGCATAACAACTAAGGGGTATGCAAGTAATTTATTAATATATATATATATATATATATATATATACATGGTAGAGGACAACATAATATTGAAGATTCATAATCTTTAATATACCATATTGAGTGATACCGACTAATGGAATAATGTATTATTCATGAAATACCATCGTGATTCAAGTGTCAAGCACATCTAAAATCACGGTATACGTACAATATATTTATTCCTTAAGTCTATTTATGGTTTCTTTAATGTTCCACATTTAGTTTATACATTCATATTATGTAAGTTTTATTACTATATAACTTTATATTTTATATTACTTAGTATTATGTGTAACATTATGTTAATTAAATCATATTTAACTAGTTTTAATTAATTAACTAAATCTTTAATTAATTTAAATTAGTATTCCAATACAACTTTTATATTGGACATATCTACTATAATGTTTATAGTGTATGCTATAACCTTTATAGTATAACACATATATCTTATATATGTGTGTGTTTTTTTTTAATTAATTAATGTTTAATTTATTTATTTAATTAAACATTTTTAATTAAATTATTTTGATTTCAAAATTTATCTTACATACATGTATACTTGTGTTATTTTAAACACTTTAAAATAACATAACATGTATCAACATATATAATACACGCATATAAGTATTAAATAATTCATTCATTTTATTAATCTAATTAATAAATTTTAAAATTTGAAAGTAATATTTAATTAGTTTCAAACTTTTTGAAATTTTAGTCGCATTTTCAAACATTTTGAAAATTTATGTTATAATATAACCTTTTATAACAAACATGTTTTTATTTTAAATTAAAATTTTAAATTAAAATGTTGTCTTAATTTTCAATAATATTTTGAAAATTAGCCCAAGACCCAGTTCAAATTATGCCTTTCCTATTAGAAGCAACGTTTGGTTTCACTTCACCTTTCAGGCCAGGCTGGTAACCAGGTAGTACATGGTACTTGATTATCTAATTCTAATACTAAACATTACCATTCTAGACACCATACTAAGTGGGCAAGTTTAATTAGTTACCCCTAACATGATTAATTTAGACCACATAGGCCATTAGGCTCTGATACCATTGAAGTATTTGGGCCAGTCCGCAGTAGAAGAAATGGGTGAATTTCAAAAAAAATTCACTCCATTGAATCTTTGCTGAGCCTATGAAGCCTAATTTAATTAGAACATTTCTAATTTTTTTTTAAATAAAATCATTTATTTTAAATGTATAGTATACAAAATACACCTAACATTTATTAATAAGAGTCAATATATATAGGGAAGGAAACTTTTCATTTCTTCCCCTAAAATAAGTAATTAATTGAGAGCATTAATAGGATTTAATGCTTATATATATAGGGAAGGAAACCTTTCATTTCTTTCTCTAAAACAAGTAATTAATAGAGAGCATTAATAAGATTTAATGTATATATAGGAAGGAGAGCATTAATCGCATTAAATGGTGAGATGAACCTTTCATTTCTCCTTTTAATTTTAATTGATTGATTAGATTTAATTTACATACATATGTATCAAATACAAATACATATGTGTGCATGCACACGCGCCTGTATAACATGATAATCCATGGAGTGTATAATGTGCCTGTATATAGATGCTGGGATTTACATTGCAATAGACATGTTAGCTCATTTGTGTGCACAGTAATCTTTCTAAATATGTGCTTGTACAATATGTAACCGAATATACATATACATATATATATATATATGTATACTATTTATATATATATGTATATATATATATATTATGCTTGTGATGTGAATGCTGGTTTGAAATCTGATGTTGGAATGTCTGCGAATGAGGTTGGACGTTGCTTCAATTCCTCTGGTGATGGTTTCGATCCTAAATTGGTGTGCATGCAACATGTTTGTGTAAATGCCACAATTAATATCAATGACCCATAATTCCCTATTTCTATTGCTAATGCGCCCTATGCCATTCCTCCTTTTGTTCCGGCTTCTCCCATTTCAAGTTCTAAGGTAAATGCCCATCAAGTTCCTAAATGGACTTCATTGTTTAAGATGTTTCCATGCAATGCAGGTAATTACATTCCGCGTTCTTTGAATCCCTGGAGGTTGATGGGGTTTCGTTTCCCCACAGAGCTCATTCAGGTCGTCGAAGACTATTGGGCCAACTACCTTCTTGGGTTCTTTCTCGAATCAAATCCTCCGTACCATATTGTTCTGGAACATTGTAAGAATCGTCGGAAACTTAAGCGTGGCCTCCAAGTACAATTCGATAATTTTATATTTTTCTTTAAGCTATCGGAAAACGAGGAAAGACAGCGTGTGCTTGAGGCTAAGCCTACATTCATAGAAGGTAAACCACTTATTATTACTCCTTGGAATAAGTCCATCGACAGTGCGAGAGATCAAATTTTATCTATACCTGTATAGGCCCACTTCTCTCATATTCCTTCCGTCCTTCAATCCTTGCTTGGTTTGAATTGGATTGCTAGTTTAGTTGGAGATCTTAAGTGTTTGATTTGAACACTTTGGCTAGAGGTAGGATTGCCTATGCTAAAGCTCTAATTGAAATAACTCCGAACATGCCACTTTCTTCTAAGCTCAGAGTATGCCCTACCGATGGCCAAGTTGTGGTAATTGATATTCACTATGGTTGGAAACTTGACATATGTGAGAGATGTCACTCCTTTGGTCATATAGCATCTTTATGCAAGCATTTCCCTTTGTCTGATTCATTAGGTGACCATGCTTTTTCTATTCCGAAAAATATCTCCCTTCCTCGGCCTCCTGCTAGAATGTGGGCTCCAAAGCCTCGTCCTTTTGATGACCCGGTTTTCTCTGACCCTTCAGACCCTCTCGTGAACCGTATAACATCTGATTATCACCTTGGGACCCCTACAATTGTGGTTGTGGATGGTGCTCCTCCTCCTGTTTTTGTTATACCTTCTCTTCCCATTGTTTCTGATGTCCCGTCTGTGGATGTTGTGCCTTCGATTGTGTGGAACGTCCGTGAGAACACTTGGGTATAAGTTAAATCTGAGATGAGATATAGTCCTGTTTTTGACTGTTATTATATGTTCGTAGGTGATGAAGGCGAGATGAGGCAATTATTTTATCAATTTGTTGGAGAGGGTCTTGTTCTTTCTGGTGATGGAGACATTAGGAATGCCAATAAGCATATTATGGAGGATGTCACTTGGGATAGGAAATTTATTTACTTTATTGAGTCCATGGGTTTTGATCCTCATATTGCGATTTTTTTCTCAGGCTTTATCCATGTCGTGGAGCCTTATCCAGTTGATGACGTCAGTGGTTGCTCCTCTCCGGAGGAACTCTAGTATTTTGTTTGTGTGGTGGTATGGCCACTTCAAAACCATATTAGCTATTCTGTACATGCGCAGAATACCTATTTATTATTTATATACAGTGGCACGACCCACTATAAAGCGGTTAGCTTTGCTAAAAAAACAAAAAAACAGTTTCTACCATAATAAATTAACATAAAATAATTATATGAAAAATTACAAGTTTTATCATTTAAAAAAAATCTAGAAACACATTTTGGGCTTAAAAATAATTTATGGAATTTTCTCAATTAAAATAATATTTGTCATTAAATAATTGATAATAGTTGGAAATTAAATTGATTCTTAAAAATATGAAATCAAGTTAAAAAAATCTAAAAAAAATTTGAAGTTACCCGAGGCATATTTAGGCTTAGGATTTTTTTTTGGAATTTTACCAATTGAATTATTTTAATTAAATAATTGATTTGATGCCAAAACAAATTAATTATAAAAATTATTAAACTAAGTTATAAAAATCTGAAATTTTTTCTAAAGGTCCTCGAGATAGATTTTAGGCTTAAAAATATTTCTAGAAGTATCTCAGTTGAAATTATATTTTTAATTAAATAATTTATTGTATGTGAAAGTAAATTAATTTAAAAAATAATAAATTAAGTTTTTAAAATTTTGAAATTTTACTGTAAGCTTCCTGTGTGTTGCGGAAAATTTTAAAAATATAAAATTGAAATTTTGAATCATTAATTATTTTATACATAATAAACGACACACAAAATCATTAAATAATAATAATATATATATATATATATACATATTTAATCAAATATTTTTATGATTTATGATCCATAATAAGTATAAATCATCATAAGAAAATTTTAAGGTCAAATAAATATGATATAGTCATTTGTACAATTATACATATTGATAATATGCAAACTATATACATTTAGTCTCTGTATATATTAATATATGTAAAATTTAAAAAAATTCTTCTTCAGAAAGTAAATTAAATAATAAATCAATAAAGAAAATATTAAAATAAGCACATAGCTAATCCAATTGTAACAAATACACGTACCCTCAAAATTCTCACACAGTCTAAACAATAAACATATTTGAATACAAATAGATAATTTGTATATAAATCGATTTTTATATGATAAAGTGGATATTAAAATAATAATAAATGAAAGTTCACCTCCGAATTAAGCCTTTGAGCCCATGTTGAACAATGATTTCTCTTCTTAGAACAATTCCCATCCTTCAGGTTGCTAATCCGAGATTGGAGACCCTCTACTACAAATTAGTATTTTTTTTAATTTGAATTGGATTTGAGAATTTTTAGGAATGTTTTAGAGGATAGTTTCTACCATTAAAATGAATAATAAGAAGAAAGTAGTGGCTCAAAAAATGAAATTAGCCTTAGGTTAGGGTTTTGAGATTACTATTTATGTGCATAAGACAAGTGAGCAATCTATGCAAGTTTCTCACTAGATCTTAGCCACACTTCTACAAACCCTAATCCTATTTTGTGGTCGCCTCTAACCTCTCTAAAACCAACGCCTATCCTCTCCAAATATCAGGGGTTGCGAGCTAATTTAACTCAAATTAAATATGTACAATCATACTTAACCTATTTTGTTATCGATATCTCATATCAATCAATATATTCATAACTTTTATAAATATATGCAACAATTTTATTTATCAAGTCACATTCAAATTTCATAATTAATATTTCATAAATTTTAACTTGTTTAATTAGTTTATAAAAATTATAAAATAATTAAATTGTCTAGTCTAAAGAGATTTTATTGTTTTGGTTGTGTGACTCTCTTGGGTGTAAATTCGGTTAGTGATTAACGTCGAACTATTCGAACATTAACGTTCACACTTCACTTAGCAGGTGGTGTGATAATATAACTAAATTTATCGCTTATTCATTTTCGAAAAAATCTCATTTTAAATTATTAAGCGTTGCCCAGTTGTGATTATTATTTACACCAACTCTTTTTGTCAAAACCATATCACTCTAGACTTATTGAATTTTGTAACGGTCAAAATTCCAACACCGTCCACATTCAACTCTATAGTCCAAATACAAAATGCTTGGTTCAATAATAATAATTATTATTAACCAAATTCCTTTGGCTAGAGATTTTGACTTTGTGTTGACTTGAGTTAACCGTGATATTTAACCCATATAACCAAGGAGATAAATCTTCTCTTGAATAGTGTTTCACTTCCAATACTTTCGCTCGACCTAACTATGGTCACCCAATGAACGATTTGCTATGATTTAGCTGTAATCAAAATGGAGCTTTCATATTGAAGATTCATAGTACTCTCAAGTCGAAAGAGCTGTGTAAACTATCCACATATATTTAACCTTAGTAATGTTAACCAATAGAAAACTATCGAACGAGTCATTTCATAGTTATCCAATAACTATTAGCATGTAACCTCTAAGTACCCACAACGATCATGAGTCATACACTTTCCAACATTTGGAGAGTGCTACGTACTCTAGTCATAACGGATACACCGATATTCAGTCATTTAAAATGGTATATTTGATTTTATTATGATAAATTACTAACGGTTATAACACTTTGAAACTACTATCACAAAATGTACCATTTATGGATTTCTATTAAATGCACCTTTAATTGGACTAATTAATTAATACAAACCATTATATCAAGTATACAATAGAAAGAAAATACCTTTTATTTCAAACAAGATTGGTCAACGAGTTTGATATATGTAACAAATTACATAATTGCCCCTAAGGCATACCCCCAACTTTATCATAGAGCGCATTACATACTCTAATTTAAATGGATACATCGATATCCTATAATGACCCGCTATTTTGGACTATTCGCATCCGCACATGTCGGACTTGAATAATTCAAAATACCGAATTGTTAATTTAAATTTGGCAAAACAGAACATATGCAGTAAATAAATAATCACAGAATCACAGATACAGAGTAATAATATGCAGCGGAAGTAAAAGAGATAGTAGTTCATGAAGCTACTATATAAATATATAAGATACGTCAGAGTTTACAACAGAAGAGTAATACGATACATCATGTACAAATCGGAATACATCACTGGAATCATCGAATACTGGAAGCAGAATAAATGGCTGGATCTTCAAGCAAAGCTCCAACTCCAAGGGTGAGTCTTGAGTACTGAACCACTCAGTCTGACCCGAGCGTAAAGCAAAACACAAAACACTCGAGTCAGGATTAATATTCTTATATCAATAAATCCAACTCAAGTGAAATACCAATTAAAATACAAGTAACTCAAAGGACGTTGGTATAACCATCCTTTAAGGATCGGTTAAACTATCTACTAGGTAGTAGTGTACGCTAAATAGATAATGTCTATCAGTAATATAAAATATCAAAATAGTGTTAAGGCATTACCATTATCCCCCTTAACACATTTTATAAATGTCATAGTCTATACAGCACTGTAAACTCCACCGTAAACTAGTGAGATATCAGAGAGTACTCCATAGGTTAACACAAAACAAATTCGTAGTGGTCGCGTATATAGGGATACAAGTATGACAAGGCACATGAGGCAATACCCAAGGTAGTGAAACTACCATTCGCCTGATCCGGACCGGTGAGAACGCATCGCCGCAGCGATCGCAACACCGCGAAACAACACTCCTGAAATTCCGAGGGTGCACCAATCAATCACAAGTAATGAGTAGTAGTTACGAAGAAGTGTGTTCGCTCGAGGTGGCTAACCCCATTTGGCCCGGCACGGCTCCTGATTTTAGTCATTTCCAATTTGACATAAGTGTCAAGGCTATCCATTATCGTTCTCTTTCTTCAGTCATCACGTACATCATTCCAACCACTTCATTCTGGATTATCACTCCACGTATTGTTATTAAAGTGGTTTTCGGTTTAGATAGAGAGTATATCCATAACCGATCCCGGTTTCTTTAATAACTTTCATAATTATTACACCGATTGGTCGTTTAATAAATTTCCAAACCAAATTAAATTCAATTTCAATTTCAATTCGTAAATCAACATTTCGTTTGTCTTTCCAAATCAATTTCCAGAATTTACGTTTCAAAACTTCAAATTACCCTTTCAAAATCTTATAATTCGATTTCAACTGTTTATTTAAACAATTCAAATATTGATTCAAGTTCGTACATAAGTTTCATTCCGAAATTATTTAAATTAATTTAATTTAACATTCAAGTCAATTTTAAATTCATTTATCGATTTCATTCAACATTCGTTAAGTTAATCTATCACTCAAAACAATTTTACCTAATTCCCAATTCATTATATCAATTACTTACGTTCATCTTCATTTTATCAAAACTTCAAATTTATCTAAATTAGATTCGTCAAATCCAATTATCAAATTTACAAGTCTACATTAATTTCAATAAATCACATTTTATTTCTTGTTAAAGAAATTCAATTCCACTTATTTATTTACTTAGATACAAATTTCAAAACTTAATTAATACAGAAACTAAATTCCACATATTCAAGAAGTACAATTTCCCTTATTAACTTACTTAAATTTCCAAAGTTTAATTAATAAAGAAACCCAGTTTCATTTATTATCGAAGTTCAAATTCACTTATTCAAAAGTTCAATTTCTTTTATCAAATAATTCAAAAAAAAATTTATTCAGTTATCAATTAATTAAATCTCATTCAATTATTAAATAATTCCAATCTTAATTATTGATAATTTTAAAATTTAATAATTACAAACTTGACTATCAATTCAAACTTAATTATTAAATCAATTCCACTTAATTATGAATTCAAACTTAATCATCAAATCATTTCAGCTTAATTATAAATTCAACTTAATAAGCTCAAACTTAATTTATAATTCCAAACTTAATTATAATTTCAAATTTAATTATTAAATGATTTCAAACTTAATAATTTCAAAACTCAATTATTACTAATTCCAAATTATTTATTAATAATTCCAAATTTAATTACTAAATAATTAAATTTAAAATAACGTTCTTTTATCAATTACTACGTTAAATTTTGTTTCAGATTTCAATCTTTTACATTTTCCTTTCAAAATTCAAATTTCAACTTCATTTCAAACTTATTCTTTACTCGAATAAAATCATTATTTTATTTTTAAATCAAATTATCGACCAATCGGATTTTATATTTAATTCACTATCCTAGGTCAAATTCATTTGGGTATATATCAATTCAACCCAATTCCAATTTCAATTCAAGATCAATCATAATAAAAGGGAACTTGCAGTGTGATAACAGGGATGGTGTCAACGTAAATAAACAAGCAATAATAACAGTCAATAACAATCCAATAATTAATTCAATAATTTCGAAATAATCGTATTAATTCGCATTGTTATTTGTGCGAATTAATATAATTATTTCTAGAATCTACACTATCATTTCATGTAGATTAAAGATTATTACATTAAGGTTTTCACTTGTCGTTCAATGTCAATTTTAAAGCTACGATCATTAATCTAATATACGTTCAAAGGTTCAAAGTCTAATTTATCAAATTCTACGTGTCAATTAACTTAACAAATAAAAGGGGTCATATTATTCAAATTTACTAATCGAATTCAACACATATGTCGATTCAAATTTTAAACTATACTACGTCAAATTCAATTGCATAATATTTATCACTTTATACATTACAATTTAACATCCAATAAATCAACAATCAATCAATCAATTATCATCCAAACTGGGTTATTATTGCATACATAACAGATAATGGTGTCAGATGTCAAGGTGAACAGATACATAAATAACAGTGCGACAATAACAGTAGCATATTTCAATTGTCGTTTTAATTGAAATCAAATTTAATAAATAAAAGAATATTAATCTTGAGTGATTGCTCACCTTTCGAGGCTAGAGAAAATAGAAGATGGCACGGATACGCACACTGATACGGACACTGAAATGGAGTTACAAATCCAAGCATGATTCTCAGAGCAAAGTAAGATTGGCACGAATCGATGAGTAAAACTGTTAAATAGGAATTGCCGAAATCAAATCAAAACATTCAACATAGCAACAATTTCAAAACATGTCCTACGTCAAAATTTAACAATATAATTCTATGTGCTACCGAGATCGAAACGGTCTGAAATTTGGTATGAATAAAGATCAAAACTTGTATTTCAAAACTGCAAAGAATTACTTGATTCCGACGTAAGACGGAGGAGATACGATGCGTCAAACATGAACTCAGGTCGTGTTTGCAGCAGTGTAAAATAATTTTAAGTACAAAAGAACAGCTGCCTGAGTCAAACTTCTAGATCCTCGACCACTTATCAAACGATGTCGGATTTTGCTGAAATTTGACATGCATAAACTAGGTAACTTCGAATCTTTTTTAAAAATAGAATCAAACCATTCCGATAAAACATGAGTGAGATATGATATCGTGAACATGAAGTCTAACTGCTGTTTAGAAAAATAAAATAAAAATAAACAAAACAAGACAGCCCAAAATTTTCAAAACCATGTACCGTATACATCAATATCATAAAATATTTAACAAAACCAAATATTATATAAATAGAAATGTATAGAGGGTAATAATGTATAACATATGCTTAACAAATCTTATACGCCTACAACTTACAGACTATATAACTTTCATATATGCTTTAACAAACCGTTATAAATTATAACTGTAAAGCTTTTGTACGTAATAAACTTTATACTATAACTGAAATAAATTATAACTGTAATAACTTTACACTCTATATACCGTAACCATATAAATATTTAAACTTACACACATACAATATGTGTTATATAACATGTAAACTATACTTTATACTTAATATATATACTCCAAATATAACATGCAGACAGCTACCCAATGTAAACACTTTACATTAAAACTCAATTTAACAATCAATATTTTATAACAAATATTATCATATAAACTCCTCAGGTCTATGTACGCAAGCATATATATGGAGACAACATGCATATTATGACTAACAAAAAGATATGAGCATTGGTTTAAACTATCAAACAAAACAAACCTAAATTTGTACTAACAGAGGAAAGCTGGAAGGAAGCAAGCAATTTGAGACCGAAGTGGTGGCCGCGACCATAGCTGAAACATGAACGGTCTGGAGTGCAGGCGGCTTTGTTGTTGAGTGGGAGGATCAGATGAGAGAGGAAGAAGATGGTTGTCGTGACCCTGCGGTTCATGGTGGAAGGGGAAGGTGGTGAGGATCGGGACAGCGGAAGGCGCGGTAGTGGGTGCTATTGGGTCGGCTGCGGAGTTTGGTCAGGTCGGCACTTGCGGTGGTCGGGAACTGGTGGTTGATGAGGTCGAGCATGCTAGTAAGCAGGGTGGTCTCGGCCATGGTTATTAGGGAGGATTCGTGGGCTGTTCAATGATGATGCCGGACTGTGCTTGGTGGAGGGGCGGATCTAGGATTTGCCGTGGAGGTATGCCGGAGGCTGTAGCCGTGTGGATGTTAATCACTACTAGGGAATGCGGGCCTGGTGGATCTACAAATAGCCGAGCACGTAGGGGTGAGAAGGCGGCTACAAGGTCGGTCACGGCTGCATCAATGAGTTTACTGGTAGTGTGGAGTTTAAGGTGGAGGGGTGCTAGGCGAGTAGATCTGTACTCGTGCGGAGACGGTTTAGGTGGCGGAGCGCTCGGTGATGATGGCGGTGAGTTGGGCCATAAAATTTAAACAGAGGAGCGAAAGGGTTGCGAAATGGAAAAATGGAAGATGAATACAATATTTCATTTCTAGAGCCAATGAAATAATGGTGACAGACAACGATATATCATCTTTTCCAAAATATGAAGTCATAAAGACAACAAAATGAACCGTTTCATCTAAATAAATACAAAAGGTAACCCAGTTTTTACGTTGGCAATGGATGAATTTTATTAAATGGTGAAATAAATGCTATAATGAAAGCTAGCGGCTGTTTCATTCCATCAGTTTGAAATTTGAAGGGACAAAACTATCAAAAGTGTAAAAGTGGTACCGATAGAGTTAACTGTTTTCACGGGTTTCACCGCGTACTGGTCCTCAAAATACAGAAATGAATATACCATGGTGATTAGCACGACGAGACGATCAAAACGGTATACAGATATCAGTGGTACGATTGAATTATAAAAATTCGAATTTTTCTACTAACGGAAAATGCGTAAAAATCGCAGAAGATTAAGATCGACGGAGCCAAAGATGTCCGAATTTGGGAAAACGACAAACTGACAACTTGCTCAAAAGATGGTTTAGAATTTTTCTATTTAAAAATATTTTGATTTTGAAAACGTTTTATTTTCATCGCTTTTTAACTGATTAAATTGAAGTAAATTTACGCGCGAAATAAACTTTCGTATTTTCAGACGAAATTTACCGGTTGCTATGTTTAACTAGACGCATTCCAAATATCAAATTTATATTTCAAAATTTTATCGTTTAAAATTCCCACAAAATTTAATTAGTAACGTTATTAAAATCGGTTAAATTTACGGGTCGTTACATATCCAGTCTCAGTGCATCTTAACAAAGATTATTTAAATTGATGTGTTTACTATATTATAATACAATACTCATGATTACAACTAATTTTTATACTATCACAAACACACCATTTATGGATTTTCTATTAAATATATTTTAGTTAGATACTTAATTATTCATAACTCATTTAGATATATAATAGAAATAAAACACATTTATTACGAACGAGAATTGATTAAAGGGTTAACTAGTTTACAATAAATCACATCATTGCCCTTAGGGCATAAAACTAACTCTATCGGTGGTTGACACTACAACGGACATGCTAGCCCCTCCATATACATATGTGTTGTCTAATATATGTTTATATATATGTATACATGCATACTAAGGGTGGAAACTAGACCCAACTCAATAAACCCGGACTTGACCAGGCAGATCTCGGTTTTAGGCATGTCAAGTTGTCGGGTCCAAATGTACAAAAATCTAGACCCGATCCGATCCGACCCGGGCTTCGATTAGGGTCAGGTCGAGTCTAGTTAGGTAATAACGCTAATGCATATATTTCAATGTTTTTTGGTCAGGTGTTTCAGGTCGGGTTCGATTGGGTCTTTATTGTATTTTTCATCACCCAGACCCGACTCGAGATCCATCGGGTTTAATTTTTTGGGGTTGGGTTGGTTCGGTTTTACGGTTCTCGGTTCTGATTGCCAGCCCTAATACATACATACATATACGTACATATATACATACATATATAATTTAATACATGTTGCGCCAAAACAGGCACAACACCCCAAAGTAGATATATCTAAATCAAACAAGCAAAAAAAATAAAAATAAGAACAAACAACACTTTTTATAGTGGTTTGGCGAATGCTCTGGCCTATATCCACTTTAATCCTTGTTATAGATTGTTTTCTCTCTAGATTACAATGAATTTAATCAGATCTGATCACAATCGAGTGGATCTTGGATTTACAATGAAATTTCTAGAGTTAAAGAAGAAGGAGATAACATTTAGATTTGAAAATGCCCCTCCCAAAATCCAAAAGATAAAAAGTCCCTTTCTAGTTGAAGTTAGGTTGCTATTTATAGACAAATCCTTGTTGTAATCTCGTAACTGGACCAAAATTTGGCTAAGTCTCTAAGATCCACGAACATATCATGAAGAATAGGTCACTTCACCTGAATTTTAAGGCAAAAATTAGGTCGGTACCGACCACATAGTGTGGGTACCGAGTTCTTTTTTGCTTCTTCTTAGCATGTGTTCCTATGTGTTATTGCAAGCCTTCATCTTCCAAAGCTCTAAAATGGACCCTACCCATAGAAATTCTTCTTGGTACCGACCTCTTTTTATTGCTTAATCTGCTTCCATATTTATGAAGTTATTTCATTTCATAATTCTAGATAATTCTAATCATGTTGTAGTGAATCATGTCGGTGAAAATCACAAGCTTCATGTCAGGGTTGACCTGATTTGGTGTCCGACCAAAGTAGTTTGTGTGTTTGCATTGGGTCTTACTTGGAGTTGTCCAAAAGGTCGAAGTGCTAGAGCCCTACATGGGATTTTTGTGTGTCTGACCTGACAAGAATCATAAATCGATACTGAGTTATGACTTACAACTCGATACGGAGTTGACTCGGGTCTGACCCGGGTTTGACTCGGCTATGACATAGGTCTAATTCCAAGTCATATTGTCTTGCTTTGTTATTTCTCGACTCGGGCATTCCTTCCTTTTTCCTAGGTCCAGCTCAGGTACAATCCAAATTCGACCTAAAGCACCAAGTCGAAAAATTCAAGTCAACTTTTTCGCTTATTTTTTGATACTTCATTTTTCTTGACTTTTTATGATGTTTTCAAAGTCATTGGGTCATTTCTTCATCGTTTTTTCACTCAATTCACTCATTTAAGTCCGTTCAAAGACTTTGAAAATTTTGGTTATAATACTTCCCTCCTAAAAATACATCTTATAAATGTAAGTTATGCTTAAGAACAAACTTCACCTGTTGTGGTGAATCGTTCGGTTCCTTCGATTTCACCTACAAACCAAAGGTCGTTCTAGATCGTTATAGTTAAGGACTCTAGTTCTTACTTAAGCGTTAGTCATAAATCGTAATCCGACTATTTTTATCTAGAGTTATCATATCATATATCAAAATCATCCCATATTGGTTTGAGATTTATCTATTCTAGTCTAGTCACAAGGTGTTCAAATCATAAGGTCATGTCAACATCCATTCTAGAGACCTGTCTCTTTGGATCGTTTAACTCCCAATCTAGGATCTCATACAGTCCAGGATCTCGTCCAATCTAGGGTCCGATCTAGATCATTTTACATCTAATCTGGGATTTGATCCCTCTTGATCGTTCATCATCTAATCTAAGATTTGATCTCTATGGATCGTTCATCGTCTAATCTAGGGTTTAATCTATCCATATCGTTCATCGTCCAATCTAGGATTCGATCTCTTCGGATCGTTTAACATCCAATCTAGGGTTCGATCTCTTTAGATCATTTAACATCCAATTTAGGGTTTGATCTCTCCAAATCGTTTAATATCCAACCTAGGGTTCGATCTATTTAAATCCTTGCCGAGTCCAATCCGCTCGCTCTACGACAAGGGGACTCAACATCCAAGCAAGTCCATCCACTCACTCCCCGGTGAGAGGACTTACTCTCGTACAAGCCTGATCCACTCGCTCTCTAGCAAGGGGACTTGCACCTTATAGTCATCGCTCAGTCTCTCCGGTCTGGACTACCATAATGAATCTGTGTCAACCATCACATTATGTGGTTTGTAAAATCCTAATCAATTTCATGGGATCATCAATCTCCGTTGGTGTTTCTTCATTGGTGTCAATCATCACTAATGAAGCTTAAGTTAAAGCATCTAGCAAACATCAGAACATCTAATCCTATTAAGGGTCACCTTCTGACTTCAACTCAGAATGTGCCTAGGGACCGATAAGGATCCCTTACACATGCAAGCGGTCAGATAGTAATATTGCATCATTATTTAAAACAAAAGGCGAGGTAAGGGAATCAAAATAGAGTCCAATGCATCCCCATTATAGGGTTATCATTCAACGGAAGTTTTTGATCAATAAATTCATTCTGCACCTTATTCCTATGGTGAGCTTCTGATTCCAGATCATGTTATCGTGCATTTGCATTCTGAACAACCTCTCTGACTCCAACATCGCATGTTCCTAGTAATAAAGCTCATCCTAGATCCAAACTGATTGTCCCTCCTTGTACATTCACGTTGGTACCGACCTGATTTTGCTTAGTATCGACTTGTTCTTGTCATGGAGGCTCAGTTCCAGTTGGCTCTGCTCCATTTCCAAATGCTTCTGCATTGTTTTCTGGTAGTTCTAAATTCCAACTACTCTGGCTGTTCTTTATTAATCCATTCTTCTGAAAAGTCCATCTAGCATCTCTTATTATCGAGTTATTATTCCATCTTGTATCTCTTTCATCATCCTCTCCATCTCTTCTAGGTTACATAAGTGGAAGGATTTGAACTCAAAGACACCACCTGGAAGCCTACATGCTCCGGTTGACTTGGTGTAACAACCCAGTTTTAGAGGTAATTAATAATAAATACTTAATTAATCAAAAATGGATTTTTAAATCTAAATACGAATAATTTGGATTTATTTTGAAATATTGGAGTTTTATATATTTAGTAAGGGAATTAAATAAGTTTGAGAATGAATATTTAATAAAGAATTGAGAAATAAATTAATTTGAAACATAAATGATGAATGGATTTAACATATGCTTTTTGGGTATTTATTTTAAAAGGAATTGAAAATGAGAAATAAATTCATTATAAATTTTGAGATGCTGGGTTATGTTATCGGATGTTGGGCTCAGTAGCATAAGTTTGTTAACATGTGGGGCAATAAAATGATGGAAGGTTGGGAAGATGATTAAGTACGGTAGATATAATTTATGGTTCTAATTTTAATTTGTTTGAAACATAAAACAATATATAAAATGCGAGATAAAAAAGTAAATATGTATATATACATTTCACTATTCTAGCCTTTAGCTCAAATTCATAAATTCAAAACCCAAGCTTACAATTTCTAAAGTAAACCTTAAAGGTTACGTTTCCAGACTTTTCGTCCTTAAGAAAGTTCGATCTCCACCTTTTCTCTCTCGTTTATAAATATGACCATAACGACTATAGGAAAGGGGAACAATTCGAATTCCCACCTTATCTAAAATTAGATGGTAATTAATTCTAGACTCTATTAATTAATGTAAAATAAATCAAGATCTTTTAGTGATTATCTATATAGTAAGCAATTAACATAAAAACCAATGATCAACTTACTAAATTAAAGGATGAGTGGTGAATTTAATTTAAAAAATATTCTTTTTTGAAAAAATGGCCATTCGGTTTAAAAAATTAAATTCACCCAAACCGTAAAGAAATTAATGATGTCGTCTGTGGCATTAGCATCCCGATAGGATAGAGAATTTTTGGTCTGAATTTGAGGGTACAGTGGTGGTAAAAATCGCAAGTCCCAAACTAGGGTTAGACATTGAAGAAGATTTTGATGGAATTAGATCGATCGATCTGTTTGTAGCATTGGATTCGTGGTTTAGAGGAGCTTTATTGGTGCAAGTTTAAGAGGAAGCAATTGCAATTGTTGTCTCAAATTTTATGTCACCTATAGCATAATTAAAGATGATGCGATTCGTTAGGTTGATCGGGGAAAGACATCGATGGTGCAGACGAGTCGAGATCGGGAAAACTGATTCATTGGCAAAGACGAGAGGTAATTTCATAGACCATGGCTCCGTATCCTCAAGTTTTCATGCACGTTGATGTTTGGGTATGCACCTATGCATATTTTTAGGGAAAGGATTGTTAGGAAGAAGAAGAAGTAGAGTGGGCTATGCGTATATAATGTTTTGGGCTTTAAAGTTAAGTTGAGTTCAATACTAGACTATATACATTTAGAAATTTTCCTATGACTATGAAGTGCTATTATTTGCTTAAATATGTTGTTTATGCTCCAAATTGGAGACGATACAATTGATGATAAAAGAGATGATCGCTGGGATTGGCGATCATGCACTCTACATTGCCTTCAATCGGTCGATCGATTAGTTATGCATTCTTAGTGTGTGTTACTATTTTTTTTTATTGAAAAGCAATGGGCTAAGGGAGCCCTGCCCATTATATTCAAACTCAATATACAAAACAGTTCAGCACAATACAAGAAAAACAGAAACAAAGAAGCTTACATATAAAAGAACATAAACTCAATCACATTTACATACAAGACCAGTATCAAGACTTCTCCTAATTCCTTTCAATGCAGACTCTTTATTCTTCTTATTATTCTCTTATTAATAATTCTATATAAAGTGCTTGCATCTTCCAACTTCACATTAAAAATCCTTATATTCCTTTCACACCATATATATGATAAAAATATAATTATATATGATAAAATTATTTATTTAAATAGCTATATATGACAAAAATGCTTATAAACAAAAATTATAATGATATATGAATTAGAAAAGTTATATATAATGATAATATTTATTTATTTAATCTAGAGATAGATTGTTTAATAGGAATTAAGTAGTTTCAATATTTATAAATCTATAGAAATATTATAAAATTCTTTAAAAGAAGGAGTGGTTCCTTATTAATATTCTATACAAATTTTAACAAATTACGGGATTTTGGTTAAACATAATATTTAACTTTACAACCTATATTGGGGTTTTGAAGAAAGAAATTAGTTATTTAATGTAGAGATTATAAAATATTTGTGATTGAATAACTATTACTTAATTCAAGAATATATATTTTGTATCCATTTTTATGTTGCTATTATATGGGATTATATAAGATTAAATGTTATGAATAAGTTATTATTAAATCTTGATTTATTTGATCGAACAATTCATTTTATTTAATTTTCGATTTCTCTCTCTTTTTCTTTTCCTTTAGTTGGATCATTTGAATAATCCATCATCGATAGTAATTTGATTAATGTTTGATATGATATGGTGATAACAACCTATTGTATGGTTTGGTAGTATGGTTATTATTGTACTACTTCAGTGTCATCGATAATTTGTTATTTCTGTGTGACGAGGAATTAGAATAAATAGATTAGTGATACTGTCTAATATGAGACTTTTGATAACACTTTTCTGGTTTTTCATTACTTTTCATATAGAAATATCTATTATAGATTGAGTGTAGTTTATGAGCATTGAATAATTATCCGAATAATATGTGGTGGTATTGAACGTCGTTATGTTATTCATTTGATTATTCACTGTAATTAAATGCCACTAAAATGGGGATTACTCATGTATGTGATGATACATGCTGCGGTGAGTATATTATAGCCATGTGTTGGCTATTGGGTAGAGCCGTGTGTCGGCGAGGGATAAGAGCTCTAGTATGTTATTAATACATGGTGACTTATGTGGAGCCATGTGTCGGCTTACGTCTAGAGCTATATATTGATATAGGATATGAGTAATGTATGTCATCCACTTATGTCCAGCTCCCTCTATGGTTAGAAAGTGAACCAAATTAGTCAGTATTCACTATTGAGACCCAATTGTGGGGTTGTTGTAACAACCCACCCCGGAACAGGCCTAAATTTCGACGTAGAAAAGGTCCATCGTAACTTAGATCCATTTTAAGGAAAGCTATTGGTAGTAAAAAGAAATAACATTGTAGAGCCATAACTAACATTCAAAACTCACAATCGATGGAACAAAATATTATAGTAAAATGTACCCATTTATTTCAAAACAAGAAAAATGTAATAATACAAAATCCTATAAAATCGTAATATAATATCCGTTAAAACAATTATTTAAATCCATGGGTACACATGAAAGAAAATAATAATAAATATTGCTACTTGCCAAGCTTACTCATCTTTAAGCATTGTCGCCGCCCTCACTCCATCCTTAACATGTGTTGTAATGAAAAGGGAGTTAGAACAACAAGTGTCTGGTGAATAAAACCTCGAGTCTTACCCTTTTAGTACTTTGGCAGTATATTTCAAAAAAAGAATATATCTCCAAACATAAAACCATTAAAATCATTTAATACTTCTTCATAAGGAAAGGAGGCGGTACAACCACTTAATACCTTCCATTCCAGAAGTAAATCCGATATCCCAATCATACATCATAAATAGCTAATAATATAAGAGACGGTACCCGAGCCACTTAATACTTCCTAGTGGAAAACATGCAAACCCTGTCATTTAAGGCCTATTTCCATAAGGGTGCTTCTCAATGGTACTATCTAGCTGACATCATATGGAATCTCATAGGTCACTTAATACTTACAAGTGGAGAATAGGCAGATCCCGTCATTTTAAGGCCTGATTCCAGAAGCAGACCCCTGTAGAGATACCACCTAACGTAACCTCTTGGCCATTAAATACTTCATTTGGGGAAAAAGGTGGGTCCAACCACTTAATACCTTAAACCATAAAGCAGGCCCTTCGTCTTATGGCCCATATTTATAATGATGTTTCACATTAGTCCACTATTTGTAGGAACTGGTAGCCAGATTAGCTAGGCAGTTTTTCCCTACAGAATTCGAAACTAACCTCACATCATTACAAATATTTATCATAAGGATATCTTACATCAATAAAAGTGTACACAACGACTAGTAGCCTCAATGTAAAGGGTAGACTTCTGTCATGTAACTCTTTTGACCTCGCATCCCTATGACTTAGCCATAAATTAATTACTGCACACACACACACACACACTCATCTCACCATTTCATTAATAATGCCCTATAAGGAATATTTCTTATTACACCTTAAATTAATAATTAGGCAATATAAGAGTTTCATTATATTTTTGCCTCAAAATCACTTACCTTCATAATGGGGAAAATAAATGTAAATGAATGTCTAATTAACTACGCCATATACTCAATAGTTATATGTCAATTAGTAAATATAAATAAATATTCGTGCTTAACAAGTTCTAAACGCACTGACTTTGTGCTCGAAACTAGCACTAAATATTAATTCCCTAACCATTTATTATTACAAGTCTTTTTTCTTCAATTTTTCAAGATTTCATGGAATTATAATGTCCAAACAGAGAACGAATATTCATAATCAATACTGCAATAACTGACTTGTAAATAAAATAGACACACAATTTGTTACACCAATTTTATAGAATATTTTAAACAATAAGAATTGCAATCTAAACATCATATTCTATTCAATTCCTCTTTTTTACAAAGAAATAGATATGAATAAGTGGTATAAACCACGAATAGAATTCTTAGCCCTTTATTTTAGTAAAGGAATATAACTTGAACCAAAGAAGAAGGAGAAGTGGAATAGACCATGATATCATCAAAAATTGCATAAACGAAACAAATTCCATCAAATTAACGTAAATAATTGAGAATCTCCTCATAGAATTGACATTTTGAAACAAAAAGGAATATTGGGAGATTTTATCTATCATATTACTTAAATTCCAAAATCCCTAAGGCATATTCAAATGTAAAAGAAATACACTGAACAATCGCTGAAAAGAAATACGAAGGTTTCCATTAACAGATTAGCCTTAGCTTTACTCAAATGGATTTGTAGCCTTCCAATCTCTTCTAGAATCTCTCTCTTTTGATATATATACACGCACACAATAGGGAAGATGTATATACATTCATTGGATTTAGAATAATTGGAGAAGAATATGATAAGAATAAATTGGAGGAAGAAGTAACAAATATGAAATATGTTGAATTCTTACTTGAATTCTCTACGGAGTTTTTGAATCTTATTAGAGAGATAGCAGTGGTAGAGTTTCGTCATATTCATCAAAATAATATGAATAAAAGTGGAGAGGATAGGGTTTTACTTATAGGTGTTGAAACGGACCAGAATCGTAGGATGGAAGAAAGTAGGAAACAAGTAAATCTGGAGCGCACAACCGAATAGAATATAAAACAAAACCCTAGCCACCACTAGCAACTGTCATTGCCATGCGGTCGACCGCCTTTGGGTGACCAATTGACTGCTATGGTCGACCAGTTGACCTATTCAGGTCGACTGCTTTTTATTGAGGGGCGTTTATTTTTGCTTCCGTTGTCGCATTATTTTATTCCCTAATTAAGTTTTTATTACTAAGCTTTATCAATCGTTTACTTAGCCCCAAGCTAGTTTTTGAAATTTAAATCGTAAATTTGATGTCTATTTGGATTTGAATTCAAACTAAATTAATTTAAATATGAGAACTTCAAATGCTTATAACTTCTTTGCTTGAGCTTCGTTTTCAGCATATTATATAAAGGAACAAATTAGAATTTTGCCATGAAAACAACGAAATAACTTTCATGGTCAAATTCCAACATTTATAAAAATTTCCTATCCTATCCTGATCATATTTAATTCAGTTTTCTTTTTTTATTTATGGTTCATTTTATGGGGTGTTACATTCTACCCTTCCCCCCTAAAAAAAAGGATTTTGTCCCAAAATCTTCCAAGGGGCAAATGGCGTAACTCACAATAAATCCATGTTATACAACCAAGTTCTCTAGACAACCATTTACTCAACCATTAGTGCAATGTGATTATGTAATGTAGTCATACTGAAGCAAGCTCAATCCTAGCATGAGTGTGGAATCGTTTCATGTAATATGTATGCAAATATCCTAAACATGCATAAAACTTTCTATATGAGTGTAAAGTGTTTGTGAAAAAGTGTAACAACCATTTTCTACTATTCAATCAAGCAACCGTGATGCAACCAAAATCCTAATTTTATAGAGATAAATTACCGGCGAAAAGCTCTGTGTGAGTGTTCTTCATCTTCTCCTCGGTCTCCCATGTGCTTTTCGCAGATTGTCGCTCCCAATGTACTTGGACCAACTTAATTATTTTATTGTGAAGTCTCCTAGTACCGTGCTCCACAATGCGTGTGGTGGCACGAGGCACCGTCGGCTCCATCTCAAAACCGCCCAACTAATCTAGTTCTACTCTGCTAGCGTTGTCATGAAGGTATTTCCTAAGGTGAGAAACGTAGAAACCATTGTGGACTCTTGCCAACTTATTAGGAAGCTCCACACAATATGCCAATTTTCCTATTCTTTCCAAAATTCCGAATGTTGCAATAAATCTATGTGCCAATTTTTCAGACTTCCCACATCTAAAAACTTTTCTTAGCGGGGAGATTTTTATAAATACCATATATTCAACCTAAAATTCAAGCTCTTTCCTTCTTTTATCCGCATAAGATTTTTGACGGTCTTGCAATACCTCCATCCTCTGCCTGATCAAACCTACCTTTTCTGTGGTATCACGAATTAAATCGGGACCAAGCAACACTTCGTCGGTGGTTTCCCACCAACAACTAGGCCATTTGCATGGCCGCCCATAAAGTAATACAAAGGGGTCATATCAATCGTAGTTTTGTAGCTATTTTTATACACAAACTCAACCAAAGGTGCATGCTGCTCCCAATGTCCTCCGAAATCCAAGACAAAAGCTATCAACAAATCTTCCAAAATTCTATTCACCCTCTCTATTTGTCTGTTAGTTTGTGGGCGATACGTCGTGCTAAGGTTCAAAGAAGTTCCCAAAGCTGTTTGTAGGCTCCTCCAAAACTCATTAGTGAACAAGGGGTCCCTATCACTGACTATGCTTACGGGAATTTCATGTAGACAAACCACCTCTTTAATAAATCTAAACGAGAGAGGCATTAGTCCTATTTCTCCTAATCGAAACAAAATGAGCACTCTTAGTGATTTTATCTACAACAAACCTCATTGCCCTTCTAACTTTTAGGCAATCATTCCACAAAATCCATCGAAATATGCTCCCACTTCCAAGTCAGAATTTTTGAAGGTAATAGTAATTCACCGGGCTTCCCTTGCTCAGCTTCTATCGTTTGACATGTCAAACACCTAGCAACAAACTCAGCTACGTTCCTCTTTATTCCATTCCAAAATAAAATTTTCTTCATGTCCTTATATATCTTATCTCCTTCGGGATGAATGGTCATCCTTAAGAGGGTGACACTCCATAAGCACATCTAGCATCAAGTCATCAATCATTGGTATGCAAAGACGCCCCCCTCTTCTTGAATATCCCTTCTCATCAACTTAGTACCTCCTAGCATGGGCAAATGCTCTCCTTTTCTCAATTTTTCCAAAGTCTCTGCTAACTCCTTGTCTTTTACTTGTTCGTGCCCTATATGATCCATCAAGGCTGGTCTAACCTCCATAACAATATGAAATCTTGGATGGGTTCTATTGATAGTTGGAGGTTAAAATTTGAGAGAAACTCCAACTATCTCCATTCATATATAGTATCTAGGGTAGCATGTCCCTACTAAGGGCGTCGTCGACTACATTCCCTTTTCCAAGGGTAGATTGAATACCAAAGTCAAAGGATGTTATATACTACATCCAACCCTACTGCCTAAGATTCAATTTTTTTGAGAAAATAGGTATTCGAGTGATTTACGACCAGTGAATAATTCGAATATTTCTCCCAAGAGATAATGCCTCCACATCTTTAAGGCAAAAACAATGGCTGCCAATTCTAAATCATGCACTGGATACCTCTTCTCACGATCTTTTACTTATTTACTAGCATAGTCAACTACATTCCCTTCTTGCATAAGAAATGCTCCTAATCCTGTGCCACATGCATCCATGAAAATCGTAAACAGCTTGGTTCCATCTGGAATAGTGAGCATGGGTGCACTAGTTAATGACTCCTTAAGCTTCTCAAATGCCTTGGTACACTTATCATCCCAAACAAAGACTAGATTCTTTTTGGTTAATTAGATTAAAGGAGTTGATATTTTTGCAAAGCTCTTGATGAAATTCCTATAGTAGCCTGCCAACACGATAAAACTTTCAACCTCCGATGCATTACTAGGATCCTTCCATCCTTGGACAGCTTCCACTTTAATTGGGTCCACTGCCAATCCTTTCTTTGAAACAATATGCCCAAGGAACCTAACTTCATTTTTTAAAAAGTGGCATTTAGAAAACTTGGCTATGAGTTGGTTTCCCCTAAAGGTCTCCATTCTTGCCTTTGGAGAAAACCAAGATATCATCAACAAACACCATGAAAAATTTATTTAGTTTCCCTCTAAATATTCCAGTCATCAAATCCACAAAGTACGCTCCGGCATTCGTCAATCCAAGAGGCATTATTTCCCACTCATAGAGTCCATCTAGCATATGGAATGCGGTCTTCGGCTTGCTTTCCTCTGCAATTCTTAAATGATGGAATCCCGTTGCTAAGTCTAATTGGGAAAAGACTTTAGCTCCTACAAATTAGTCGAACAAGTCGTATGTTCTAGGTAGAGGGTACCTATTTCCCCTTATCAACTTGTTTAACTCCCTATAATTAACGCAAAGTCTTAATGAACTATATACTTTAGTGGAATAAACAGCAGGGGCTCCCCGCTCAGAAGTACTCCTGCATATGAATCCTTTCTTCAATAGTTCTGAGATTTGCTTATCTAACTCCCTTCTTTCTTTAGGGGCCATATGTCTTAAAGTCATAGCGACGGGTCTTGCATCCTCTCTAAATAAATTCGGAACTCAATCTCCCTATGGAGTGGGAGACCCAATACCACCTTGAAGACATCAAGAAATTCACAAACTATGGGTATAGATAATGGCTCCCGATCAATAGATAGATTTAGTGAGTATAAATGGCTTAACTCAACTAAAGCTTTGGGTGTATAAAGAACTTCTAGCTCATGACCTCCACAACTCCTTAATCGTACTACCTTTTTATTATAGTCAAGAATGGCCCCATAATATGAAAACCAATCCATAACTAAGATAAGTCCATACCCCTCAAAATTTTGAATATACGTAGTAAATATGAAATCAACGTCACATATGTCTAACACTAGGTCTTTGCAAATAAGAGAAAGATGGATTGAAACCCCAATGGGATAGAAAGCCTCTATTGGGCTATTGACCGTCTAGGTTTTAAGGTTTAAGGAATTTACTACATCCTAGCTATAAAGGAATGTGATGCCCCGGAATCAAATAGGGTACGACTGGTAACCATAAAAATAACATTTATACCTTCTAGAGCTGCTTTTTCTTGGTCTCTAGGTGGCTTACTGGCAATAGGGATAGCTTCAATAGCATAGGCATGTCTGCTTGATTCTTCCTTAACCATCTTGGAACATAGATTCTTGTTATGCCTTCCTCGTGGCAATACTTTCTCTTAAAGGCTTCCTTCATGAGACTCACCCTACAATCTTTAGATTCATGACCCCTCCTTTGGCATATCTTACACACCTTTACTTCCTTCTTAAACTTCCCCTTAGACTTCTTATTGGCCCAAAAGCTCCCCTTCTTAGACCCTCTTTGCTTTTAGGTTTATGCAGACCTCTCTTTCTCTTTCTTATCTTCCTTATTAGCCACGTGCAACATCGCTATTTCTACCATCCTCTCATAGGTGGCCCCCATTCGTACTATGGTCAGTAAAATTTCTCTTAGTGGGGAATTCAAGTCCTTTATGAACTTTATGGCCTTTTTTTTATAGATGTGTATATCAGGCTCACCCCAAATTTAGCCAATTTAGTAAACTTAGCTATATACTCCTTAAGGGTAGAATCTCTTTGTCTCAGCTGAATGAAATTTTCCAATTGCAAGCTAACCTCTGCTCCAGAGATGCATCTCATCTCGAATTGGTCTTTAAATTCATCCCAAGAAAATATCCTTCCCGGGTGCTCATCGGTCACAAAGTTCCACCAATTTAAAGCTTCTTCCCTAAGGTGCCAAGTTGTCATTCTTATTCTTAACTGATCATCCCAACCAAGCTCTCTAAATATCTTCTTGTAGTTACCAATCCATGCTTTAGCTTTCGAATATCCTTTAGTTCCAGAGTATGTCTTCCCTCCCATATTGAGAAAGTCCTTACATAGCTTAGGAAAGTCCGCGGGATGGGGTGCTGCATCAGCGCTCAGGGGAGTGGGTACTATTGTAGAGCTAGAGGAATAGGAATCTGCCCGACAATCCTAAGATATTTTCTAAACCATTTAGGCATTCCATGAATAGGTGGCCTTCTGCGGGTAGGGTTCCGTTGTTCGAAAGAAGATTAATTATTAGCCATATCAACTATCTTTAGGTTAAACCTTTAATGACGATTTCCTAAGATGGTATTTACATGCTGAAAGAAGATAAAAGTTTTCTTAGTGTATGTGCGTACGTTCAAGAAGAGGGGGTATATTATATATAGTAAGAATTCTTTTTGAAAAACCTTTTTCAAAATAATAAATACGTCTCTCATACATATAGTTTTTTCCTATTAATCGGGTAACCTAGAGCTCTGATACTAAATGTACCGACTCACCCTGGAGCATGACTAAATTTCGACCAAGAAAAGACCCATCAAAATTTAGATCCATTCTAAGACAAACTGATGGTAGTAAAATGAAATAGCATTGTGAGCCATAACTAAACTTTCAGAACTCATAGCAGATGGAACAAGATATAATAGTAAAGCATACACATTTATTTCAAACCAGAAAAAAAATCCATAATGCAAAATCTCATAAAAATCGTATTATAATATCCGTGACAACAATTGTTTAAATCCATGGGTACACATGAAAAAAAAAAAAATACTACCATTTCCAAGCTTCCTTATCTGTAAGCATCGTCACCGCCATCACTCCGTCCTTAACATGTGTCATAATAAGAAGGGAGCCAGAACAACAAGTGTTTGGTGACTAAAAACCTCGAGTCTTACCTTTTCAGTACTTGGGCAGTATATTTCAAAATAAGAATATGTCTACGAACATAAAACCATTAAAATCAATTAATACTTCTTGATAAGGAAAGAAGGAGGGTCCACCACTTAATACCTTCCATTCTAGAGGTAGATCCCATAACGGAATCATACATCATAAATAGCTAATAATGTAAGAGACGGTACCCAAGCAACTTAATACTTTCCAGTGGAAAATAGACAGACCCCATCATTTGAGGCCTATTTCCAGAAGCGTGCTCCATAATGGTACTATCTAGCTGACATCATATGGAATCTCATAGATCACTTAGTTCTTCCAAGTGGAAAATAGGCAGAACTTGTCATTTAAGGCCTATTTCCAGAAGCAGACCCTTATAGAGGTACTACCTAACGTAACCTCTTGGCCTTTTAATACTTCATCTGGGAAAAAGGTGGGTCCAACTATTTAATACCCTAAACTTCGAAGTAGGCCTTCGTCTTATGGGTTATGGCCCATACCAATAATGACGTCTCACTTTAGTCTGCTATTCGCAGGAACTGGTAGTCAGATTAGATGGGTAGATTTTCCTTATAGAAGTTGGAACTAACCTTGCGTCATTACAAATATTTATCATAAGGATATCTCACATCAATAAAAGTGCACACAATTACTGGTAACCTCAAAGTGAAGTGCAGACTTCTGTCATGCAACTCTATTGACCTCGCATCCCTGTGACTTAGCCATAAATTAATTACTCTACACACACACACACTCATCTCATCGTTTCATAAATAAGGCATTATAAGAATCTTCCTTATTACACCTTAAATTAATATTTAGGCTATATAAGAGTCTCCTCATATTTTAGCCTCAAAATCAGTTACCTTCCTAATGGGAAAAATAAATATAAATAAATGCCTAATTAACCATGCCATATACGCAATGGTTATACGTTAATTACATAAATATAAATAAATATTCATACTTAATAAGTCTAAACTCACATATTTTACGCTCTAAACTAGCATTAAATGTCAATTCCCTAACTAATTATTATTACAAGTCATTTTTCTTCATTTTTTCAAGATTTCATGGAATTCTAATGTTCAAAATAGGGAATAAATATTTATAATCAAAACTACAATAACAGACTCGTAAATAAAATAGAAATTCAATTCATTACACCAATTCAATGGAATATATTAAATAATAAGAATTGCAATCTTAACCCCATATTCTATTTAACTTCTCTTTTTTACAGAGAAATAGATATGAATAAGTGGTATAAACTATAAATAGAATATGTAGCCTAAATCCCTTATTTTACTGAAGGATCACAATTTGGCCCAAAGAAGAAGAAGTGAAATAGACTATGAAATTATCAAAAATTATATAAACGAAACATATTCAATCAAAATAACGTAAATAATTGAGAACTCAACATAGAATTGACATTTTAAAATTGAAAGGAATTTTGGGGGATTTTATCTACCACATTCTCGAAATCCCAAAATCTCTAAGTCATATTCAAATCCGAAAGAAATACACTAAACAATTGCTGATAAATTATACTAAGGTTCACACTCACAGATTAGCCTTAGCTTTACTCAAATGGATTTGTAGCCTTTCGATTTCTTCCAAAATCTCTCTCTTTTAATATACACACACAATAAGAAAAAGGTATATATATATTCATTAGAGCCAGAATAATTAGAGAAGAATAAGATAAGGATAGATTGGAGGAAGAAGAAACAAATAGGAAATATGTTGAATCCTTACCTAAATTCTCTGTAGAGTTCTGAATCTTATTAGGGAGATAATAATTATAGAGTTTCGTTATATTCCCCATAATATTATGAATAAAAATCCCCAAAATAATATGAATAAAAATGGAGAGGACATGGTTCTATTTATATGAGTTGAAATGCACCAGAACTGTAGGATGGAAGTAGGTAGGAAACGGTAAATATGGAGCGCACAATGATGTAAAATCCTAGCCGCCACTGGCAACTGTCGTTGCTAAGCAGCCGACCGCCCTTGTGCGACCAGTCGACTGCTACGGTTAACCCATTGACCTATTCTGGTCGACCGCTCTTTTATCCAGGTGTGTTTATTTTTGTTTCCGTTGCCGTATTATTTTATTCCCTAATTAACTTCTTAAAATTAGCCATAATTAATCGTTTACTTAGCCCCTAAGATAATTTTTATAATTTAAATCATAAATTTGATTTCTCATTTGAATTTGAATTCAAACAAAATAATTTAAATTTGAGAACTTCAAATGCTCAAAACTTCTTTGTTTGAGCTCCGTGTTTAGCGTATTATATATAGAAACAAATCAAAATTTCGCCTAGAACATGGCGGTATAGCTTTCATAGTCAAATTCCAACTTTTATAAAATTTCCATACTCAATCCTTATCATATTTAATTCACTTTACTTTATTTATTTATGGTTTATTTTTGGCGTATTTCAGTTGCGCCCCAGATCCACAACACCGTTGTTATATTATATTAGATGTGCATCACAAGGTTTGCATTTGGTGACCTATAGGGTAGTTGCCCTACATCCCCTTGTGTCACACAGGTCAGTGGTGTGTTATCTATAGGGGCAAAGCAAGTTGTGACTGGGGCTACACATTGACGAGTCATTAGTGGATATGTGTCATGATGTCCGTCGAGGTAAATATGGCGATGAACAGATCCGGCTACTAGCAAGAGGCTAGTAGACCTTGGATTCCTAGAACGTGCTATGTGATATCAGTCTTCCTTTCTTTTTTCGGGTTATTGTGTGATGTGGATTGGCATATATTATTCACTATCCCATGAGGTGGCTATACTAGACACCATGTGTCTAAAGTATAGTCAGTCCCCGCATATCCATACCGTTCTGATTTATTCATATATGAGGAGATAAGATTATATCAGGATAGGTGTCCAGAATATGGTGGATCCTCATATCTTTTATTATGCTGTGAGAGGCAGCCTATCTTGATGTATTGATGACAATTCTTTTATTGTTGATATTGAGTGAGATATTTGATAATTATTGTTAGATGATTTGACGATATTTCATTAAAGATTGTTCTTTATTTTAATAATGATTTATGGACTTGGATGATTCACTCATTGGATTTAAAATTCTTGATTTCTGATAAGATTTGCTTTACGATCGATGCTGACATCTTCATATATGTTTTATGGTATTTGAAAATATATAATACATGGAGAATTGTTTATGGTGTTATGATTATATACAATACGTGTAATATGTTTTAATCAATAAGGGTGTTACTATATTATTAATTGCTTATATATTAGATTATGAATATTTTACCCTATGATATAGTCATAGTCTGATACATGAGTTATTTATAATACTTGGTTCAATCTGAGACATTTTGGGATTCAAAGATATGTTGATCTGATTGTGGATACTTGGATATAGAAGGAGGATAGGATATAATTAATATAATGGAAATAATATCTTGTTGAAATATACTTTGATTCAAATATTGTATCTTATACAAATAGCTTTATTATATTTTATTGTTATGTTTATTGACTCTGTGTTCTCTTGTTATTATTTATACATTATGTATTGTTCATCTTGGAGACACGCGTGTTTATTGCTTTATACCTAGACTGAGTATGATATGGTAAGTATTATTGATATTTGAGAGGCATACCGGTGTTGGTCCAAAGGAATATGCATGTGTGTGCGCCCCCATATCACTTCATTCTCTGTATTACTCGACAATATTACTCAATGATACTCTTGTGAAGTACGAGATAGAAGTGGGGTGTTACAAATGGTACCAGAGCTGGTTGTTTTTGGAGCACACATAATGGGGGTTCTCACCTTGTGATTAGTAGCGAAGCACCCCTATATGTCCTGTTTATGGGTTGGTTGCAATCGAGAGAACAGCCACAAAACCTTAAAAGTTACGTTTTCAGACTTTTCCTTCTCTAGAAATTTCGGTCTCCCCCTTTTCATTCTCGTTTATAAATATAACCGCAACGACTATACACTACAAGAAAATTAACCTATTGCAACTAGCTGCTTGCAACTAGGGACATATGACAGTTGCATTAAACGATCTTTGACAACTGGCATTTTCTAACAATTGCAATAAATGATCTTTAACAACTAGAATTTCTTGACAGTTGCAATAAATGATCTTTAGCAACTGCATTTTCCAGCCAGTTGCAAAAATAAAATTTTTAGCAACTGTACTTTCGTACCAGTTGCAATAAATATATTTTTAACAACTCCGTTTTTCTGCTAGTTGCAATTAACATATTTTTAACAACTGCATTTTCTTTCTAGTTGCAATAAAATTATTTTTAACAATTTCATTTTCCTGCCAGGTGCAATAAATATAATTTTAACAACCGTCTCTTTTAGCTAGTTGTAATAGAGATGTTTTGACCGTTGTGAATATTTATATATAACCATTGTCTTGCTCAAAAGGTTTAAGTGATTGTGTAACCACTTTTAAGTAAACATTGTTAATTACGAACAATAATATGAGTAAACACAAAGGTTTCTGGTTGGATATTTTATTAATAATAAATAATTAATACTTACTTAATAATTTGAAAATATTAAATAATAATCAATAGTTATAAATGACAGCTTATATATGTCATATTTATAATTTATTACAATCAATGATTATCGATAAATGATTAATAATTAATAATTATTATCAATAATTAATATTATTTTTTATATTTAATAATTTACTATAGTTAGTTGTTAATAATTAGTAAATTATAGTTGATATTTATTACTTGCATTTAATAATTAATAAATATAATTGAAAAATAATAATTAATATTAAATAATTATTATTAAATAATTAATGCTTAACATTTAATATTTAATAAGTAATATTTAACAATTGAGAAGAAATATTTAGTATTTAATAATTAATAATTAATAATTACTATAAAATAATTAATTGTTAATAATTATATAATAATTAAGAATAATATTTTATATTGACAATTAATAATAAAATTTAATAATTACGAAGTGATATTTAGTGTTTAATAATTAATTTTAAATAATTACCAATTAATAATAACTATTAAAAAATTAATAATTAATAATAATCAATAAATAAGACAAATATTTAATAATTCATAGTTAATAAGCAATATCAATAATTAAGTAGTAACATTTAGTATTTAATATTTTATAATTATAATTATATTTAATATTTTAAATAATTAAATTTTTGAATTTTCTTGAAATAAATTAAAAAATACTTATGATATAAAGTATACTTTCAAATGTATTTAATATTTATTATTTAGTAATAATGGTTGATAATTATATATAATATTTAATACTAATAGTTGATAACTTTATATAATATTTAATATTTAAAAAGTATTAATTAATAATTACTAAATCCTAAACGTTTATTTTACATTTTTACAGATTTGCAACTGCGTTTTTCTACCTGTTGCAATAAACGTATTTTTAGTAATTGTGTTTCCTACTAGTTGCAATAAACATACTTTAAACAACTAGAATTTCTTACTAGTTGTAATAAACATATTTTCAACAACAATTTGTTTTAGCCAGTTGTAATAGAGATCTATTACTAAACAATTAACAATTATAATTAGTAATTATTACTAAATAATTAATAATTAATTTTTAATAATCATTAACTAATTAATACTATTAAATAATTAATTATTAATAATTATATAAAAATGTAGAATAATATTTTATATTTAATAAATTTAATTTAATTATTATGAAGTGATATTTAGTATTTAACAATTAATTTAAATAATTATTGATTAATAAAAAATATTAAAAAATTAATAAGTAATAATAATCAAAAATTACGACAAATATTTAATAATTATAAATGGTAGTTTAGAATCAATAATCTATAAATAAAAACTTAGATATGTAATTATTTATAACCGATGATTATTAATAAATAATTCATAATTACTAAATATTATCTATAATCAATAACTATTTTTTATATTTAACAATTAATTATAATTAACTGTTAACAATCGGTAAATATTTATTAATAAATTTAATAATTAATAAATATAATTAATAGTTAATATCAAATTATTAATAATTAAATTTTAAATAATTACTACTAGTATTTAAAATTAAATAACTACTATTAATATTTAATAGTTAATTTAGTAATTATAATTAGTAATTATAATTCAGCAATTAATGATTATGAGTAAGAATTAATATTTAACATTCAATAATTAGTAAGTAATATTTTATAATTAAGAAGCAATATTTTTAAAACTACGTTTTGGTATCAGTTCTAGTAAACATATTTTTAACAACTGCATTTTCTTCCAGTTGTAATAGAGATATTTTTAAAAATTGCATTTTTCTACCAGTTGCAATAAACATATTTTAAAACAATGCGTTTTCTTGCTAGTTACAATAGACATATTTTTAATTATATAATAATTAAGACTAATATTCTATAATTGTAATTAATAATAAAATTTAATTATTATAAAATGATATTTAGTATTTAATAATTGATTTTAAATAATTATTAATTAAGAATGACTATTAAAAATTAATAATTAATAAAAATCAATAATTATCATAAATATTTAATAGTATAAATGGTAATTTAGAATTAATAATTTGTAAAAGAAAAATTAGTTAGGTGATTATTTGTAATTTATAACCAATGGTTATTAATAAAAATTCATAATTACTAAATATTATTTACAATCAATAAATTTTTTTATATCTAAAAATTTATTATGATTAATTATTAATAATTTGAAAATTATAATTAATATTTATTAATTATGTTTAACAATTAATAAATATAATTAATATTAAATTATTAAAAATTATATTTTATAGTATTTACTATTAGTATTTAATATTTAATAACTGCTATTAATATTTAATAATTAATTTAATAAGTATAATTATTAATTATTATAAAATAATTTATAATTAAGAAAAATATACAATATTTAACAATCAATAATTAATATTTAATAACTAAGAAATAATATTTATAATTCATTATTTCGTATTTAATATTCTAAAAATTTCATAGAATTTTAAAAAACATCACTGTAGCAAGTATTGTGACTTTACAATTTTGTATGACACGACGTATTAATTAGTTATCTTTCAGCTCTAAACCCAAATTTTTGACTTCAAATCAAAATCTTTGGCCACCTACAACTTTCTTGCCCTTTGTAATTTCATTTCTCGCTACTCAACTTTGGATCCCAAATATTGCCCCTAAATTATCTACTTCGGGCTTTTTAGGCTCAAGGAAAAAGTTGGAGATAAATTTAGTTTTAGAGACAAGAAGTTTTCTTTTTAGGTTGAAGGATATGTAAATCAAAAAAATAATAGTTATAACAATCATTTTCAGTTTACACTAAAAAATGTCCTTCAAACTAAAAAACAAACTTGCTATCCCTGAAACTAATTTTTTTTGCAACTACTTCTTTATGTCTATTTTCCTGTTCTTAATACATACATACAACTTTTACTTTAGTTCAAAACAAATATTTGGTTCCAAGTTTAAAATTTTGGCTCCAAAATCAAAATTTTTGCGCCCTCTCAAACATTCAATTATTCCCTCAATAGCCCTTCCCAACCACAAAAATATAATCGAAAATCACTCAACCCCAACCCTGTCTCGCGTCTCCTCAACATGTGACTTCAGCAAATCCTGTCTTATAATCCTAGTTTCCTAATGCCCTTGAGTTTGTTAATAGAATGATGCTCCATGCTTTTTTCACTTACAGTTGATGAAAAGGACGGGTTCACTATTATCGCATGGGGATTGACAGTCAGTTCAACATAATGAGGGGGTTTTAGTCTTAACAGTTTGAAATAATAGAAGAGTTATTTTGTTTAAGCCTCTTTTGATCTTGGTTTCATTCCTGAAAATGAGTTAAGATTATCATTTGTGCAATTTCCATAGAAAGTTAATTCCATTTCATGCATTTATTTTTCACTGAGTTGTTTGGTTGTCAAAATGGGGTTTACATTGGAATTCTCGGAAATGAGTTGATCTAAAATCTACTAAAAATGGCAATTTAAGCTAGCCTGATTATCTACTAAATTACTTTTGTCCCAGGTAATCTTCTAATGATTGCTCCAGGTAATCTTTTAATGATTAGTTGCATTTTGAATCACAGCCCCTTGATTTTGTTATAAGCCAACTCGGTCTTAAATTTGCAACAATGTGCAATTAGTTTGTGGTTAGAGAAACCCAGCATAATTCCTGAATCTGTAAGTAACTTTTGTTTATATTTGGCGATACACAACCGCAACAAAGCATGTGTGTGATGGTTGGTTTTAATGGCTTAGTATCTCATATTTTCTACAGTTTCAGTAAAGCTCACAAATTATGACTATGCCACTGCACTTGACTGCATATATTGGCCTTATTTGTAGTTTTTTTTTGCTCGTGTAGAGGATATACTAGTGATATTGCATATATATGAAGAAAAAGTCATGTCAGCAACAATCCTACAAAAGTAACATGCAAAGTTGCTGACGCTCGGGGCTCATTAAGCAAGCAACGACCACTCCTCAATGAGTTTATAAAAGGATTTTTTACCATAAATTTTTACAGTTGAGATTTTTTAATGCTCGATTCTATTGTCGAAAGCAACAATTGTGCTTTCAATTATTGCAGGACATGTTTAATTTAACAATGCTAATTAATGGAATAAAAACTATTTAATTTGTTATGGAGTTCAAATTATGATAAATTTAATTGAAATGGCATTTTATATATCTCTTTAATTTTAGTTGGTTTAATCACGCTTTTAACTACAGGTATAAGAAGGCTGTATTGGACAATGGGCTCACTGTATCTTTAAGTTTATGCCAGATTTCTATTTATTATGGTTATTTACATATTGACACAGTTGTATGCTATGTCTAGATAGTACATACCAGAAGGCTTGGAGTAAACTTATCTCTCCGGAATTGCATCATATAACTTACTTGCATCAACATGTTAAATGCACTACCCTCGTTTATGAAGTATTTCATATCTGTTGGGCGAATTCTCACCCAGAAGATCTCGAGACCAAGATGCGTCAGTTTCACCCGGGTTCGCAACCCTCTATTCCATTCGGTGGCCCAACCTAAAGTCCATTCGGCATTCCCAGTACAAGGTCATTCGGCAATACAGGCAAAGGCTCATTCGGTAAAGCAAGGCAGGAATCCATTCGGCACAACACCCCCCATGTTCATTCGGTAACAGTTCCATCCGGTACACCGACAACCGGACGAAAGCCCCTCCAACAACCGAACCACCTACCACCGGCCCACTGCGTCACCGGTCCATGCACCCATGACAAGTGGAGCATCGCCGAACCAGCTCCCCCTGCCGAACCAAGCATTCTACATCACCTACCGGATCAAGGCCTTCCCTAGGCACTACCGAACCGCGTCACCACAAGACACCAAGCCAACTCCCTACCGAACGAGGCTACCACCGGTCCAACCTCACCACCGAATGAAGCTCGCCGAACCAACGCAGTTGCCAGTCCAGATCGCTTCAGCCCGGGCCCACCAGCAGTTATATACTTCCAAGACCCCTGCCCCCTACCTCATTCTATAAATAGAGGGGCAGGGGTACAACAATGGCAGACAAGTTTGAGAGCTCAAGCAAGGAAGGAACTTTCAAACTACTTTCATACACTTGTATACAACGCATTGTACTTGTAACCTGAAAGAAAGAAGATAATAACATATAAAGTGGACGTAGGCACATTCTGGCCGAACCACTATAAATCTGTGTGTCTTTTACGTTTCAGCCCCTACTTTTCTCATATTTACATACTCATCTAAAATCATTGAAAATTACATATAATCGACTAAATAACACGACTTGGAGGTGTTTGTCCATTTTTTGTGCAAACATTTTTGGTGCTTTCACTGAGAACTGAACTCCGGCTTCATCTTCTCCCACTCAACCTTCTTCTTAACAACATCACTCGTTGCTTAGAAATCATGCCTTCCAAACAGAGAAGGGATGTTAACAAAGGAAAGAACATCGCAACTAGCAGCCTTCCAGATCCAGCAATCACAGATCAGCCCACTTCAACAGCAGTACCAGATGAAAATCAGGAGAATCCAACTGGTCCCGCAACGGAACAACCAATCACTAGGGCAGATCTGGACAGGGTTGTGGCTGAAGTAACTAACCGCTTCACATCCCAACAAGAAACTTTGGTGGACCAACTCATGTCACGCTTAAGGGATGCTGAAGAGTCCAACCGCAACACGGAATCATGGGGTGAATCCCAATCCGGAGGATCCCGGAGGCAACAAAGGTCTTCACTCTTCGAAGAAGCTATCAACAGAAACAACAATGATAGGGACCGCGCCCGGACTCAGCCCGAATCCCGACTCGAGGAAGCCCTTGGTGCCGAGCCCAGCGGGGGAGGCACCAGGCGAGGGTCGGATGTAGCTGAGCCAGTCATGCCACCTAATCATAGAAACCCCGCTGAACGGAGCCGAGCTAGGACCCGGCCCGAAGTTGACCCCATGGATGTGCTCGAAACAGAACCCCACAGGGGAAGATCAAGGCAGGGGGCAACTGTAGCTGGTCCTAGCGTGCATCCAAGCAGCCAAAGACAACCACTGGATAATGCTAGAGGTGATAGACTGTACCATCCCTACAGGGCATCTGGACGAGATAGATCCCGCAGGGAAGAACCGAGCTCATTTTTGTCCGCTCCAAGTTCTGACGAACGAATGGCACGATTATTCAGAGAATGTGTCCAACGGGAGCAAAGGGACCGGGGAATAGGCGCTAGGGTCACCAGTCCCTTTACCCGAAATATCTAAACTGCCATCACTCCCCGGGAATGGAAAATGCCAACCATGGAACCTTACGAAGGAACTTCCGACCCCATCGTACACCTGCAGAGATACACCCAGCATATGCTCATGAGTGGAGCAACAGAAGGAGTATTATGTAAATGCTTTCCGCTATTCCTATCAGATCTAGCTACCTCCTGGTTCTGCCACCTACCCCAAGGATCCATCAGCTCATGGGAGATGTTAAAAGAAAGGTTTATTAGCCAGTTCCGCATCCATGTGGAACAACCCAAGGATGCTTATTCTCTATCCAATGTCAAACAGAAATCCGGAGAGACGCTGCAACAATATCTAACACGGTTCAACGCCGCAGCGGCAGCAGTTCAAGATGCCGATGAAAAACTCACTCTGATGGCCCTCTGTAGTGGTGTACATCCAGACACCAAGTTTGCCAGAAGATTAACTAAGGAAAAACCAGCTACCTTGCCTGATTTCTTCCATGAAGCTGGAAAGTATATGAGACTTGAAGACGCTGCTACTGAGAGGCAGTCAGGGCAACAAGGCAAGATAGTTCAGGACAAGGTTCCCACTGCAGCTAAGGACGCTCGAAGAAATGAATCTAGAGACAATGCTGGAGGCAGAAAGGTTGAGAAGCGCCAATATCGACCAGGGCCAAGATTTGACTCCTACACTCCTTTGAATGAAACAATCGAAAACATCTACCTGGCCACTCAGGGCGAACTCGGATACAAGCGCCCCCCGCACAAGAAAGAATCAGATAACGCACTCAAGTCTGGAAAGTTCTGTCGCTTCCACGAATCCCACGGGCATGACACCAATGAATGCCATCATCTCCGGGACTTGATCGAAGAACACATTAGAAGAAGAAGACTGGAACGTTATGTAAAAGGTCAGAACAGGACTCCAACTCCCGCCAATGAGAACTCAAGGCAACCCCTCCCAGAAGTAGGCGGAGGGAGTCGCAACAACCACAACACCAGTGGCTCTAGTCAAGAGAAGATAGTGGTCCTTACCATCTCAGGAGGACCACACATCGCCGACAGAAGTTGGGCAGAAATGGAAAGGTACGGCAAGTCACTTAGAAATGCAGAAGGCTATGTTAACTCCATTACGGAAGAACGCCAACCAAAACGAAAAGAAAACGATGACATTGTATTCAGTAGACATGATTTGGAAGGAAGGCAGTACCCACATATGGATCCCATGGTCATCTCTGCCTGGTTCGGTCCAGCTAAAGTTTTTCGGATTCTAATAGACACGGGAAGCTCCGTAAATATCTTGTTCAAACATGCTTTCGACAAAATGAAGTTATCAATGAAGGATGTGTCTCCCTGCGACAAACCACTGCACGGTTTCACTGGAGATGCAAAAATGCCCCTCGGGCAACTTGACCTCTTCGTCGAAATAGGAAGTCATCCCCGCTCCGTGGTGCGAAAACAAACGTTCGTACTAATAGAGAACCACTCGGCTTACAACGCCTTCTTGGGGAGACCAGCCTTGTCTGACTTCCAAATTGTCTTAGCCCCCTGGTGCCTGAAGATGAAATTTCCAACGGACAACGGAATAGGAGAAGTAGAAGGAGATCAAGACGCTGCCCGAGACTGCTATGTGACTGAGCTTCGCAACAACCGCAGAAAGAATAAAGGAAAAGATGCAGAGACTACTCTCTGCATGAAAAGTTTGGAGGCATAGCAACTAAAGAAAGCCCCTCCTCTTCGATACACAAGCGATCCCTTCAATGAACTAGACCCCAGAGATAAAGAGGAGGAGGCTACCGCCGATCCTGCAGAGGCCATGGAATTCGTATCTGTAGATAAGCACGATTCAAGTAAACTATTAAAAATCGGATCTCAGCTGAAAACGGAATTGAAGGATCAACTCATTGACTTCCTCCGCCACAACTTAGATGTATTTGCGTGGACCCATGCCGATATGACAGGAATCTCTCCAAACATAGCGTGCCACATGTTGAACATCGATCCCACCAAGGTACCAGTAAAGCAGAAAAAGAGAAGCATGGGGGCGGAGCGATCAGCAGCCCTTGATGAGGAAGTAAAGAATCTACTTGCTAATGGCTTCATACGGGAAGCCATCTACCCGGAATGGATCGCTAACCCAGTGCTAGTAAAAAAGGCCAGTGGAAAGTGGCGAACATGTATTGACTTCTCCAATCTGAATGACGCTTGCCCAAAAGATTGCTTCCCACTTCCCCGAATTGACCAACTCGTAGACAGCACGGCTGGGCACGAACTCCTATCTTTTATGGATGCATACTCCGGATATAACCAGATCCCCATGCACGCTCCCGATCAGGACCACACTAGCTTCATCACCGACCGCGGATTATATTGTTACAAAGTCATGCCTTTTGGACTCAAAAATGCTGGAGCTACCTATCAACGCCTCGTCAACAAAATGTTCGCAGAATTAATAGGGCGAACTATGGAGGTATATGTGGATGACATGTTGGTAAAGTCCAGGAAAGCCAACGACCATGTAAGCCATCTGGACGATATGTTTCAGGTACTTCGCCAATATGGAATGAAGCTGAATCCTCTAAAGTGCTCCTTCGGAGTGTCATCGGGAAAATTCTTAGGATTCATCGTCCACGCCAGAGGAATCGAAGCAAACCCTGAACAAATCCGGGCTTTAAAAGAAATAAGGATACCTTCCACTCGAAAAGAAATGCAAAGCCTAAACGGAAAGGTGGCCGCCCTAAGCAGATTCATTTCCAAGGCAACTGACAAGTGTGTCCCCTTCTTCGAAGCTCTCAAGAAAGACAAAGGGAAGTTCGAGTGGACCGATGAATGCTTAAGAGCCTTCCTCAACCTAATCGAACACCTTCAGAGACCACCAGTACTCTCAACTCCAAATGAAGGTGAAGTGTTATACCTATACCTCGCTGTATCATCTCACGCTCTAAGCGCCGCCTTGGTAAGAGAAGAAGACCGCACACAACGCCCGGTTTACTTTGTAAGTAAGAGATTTACAGGGGCAGAGGCCAGATATCCTAAACTTGAGAAATTAGCATATTGTTTATTGATCGCGTCATGAAAACTGCGACACTACTTCCAGTCTCACTCCATCAGGGTTCTAACCGATCAACCACTAAGACAGGTGCTCCATCGTCCTGACATTTCTGGGCGACTCCTCAAATGGTGCATCGAACTAAGTCAGTATGATATCACCTACCATCCTCGTACCGCTATCAAAGGACAAGCCATGGCTGATTTCATTGCCGAATTCACTATCAACGAAGGCAAGGAACAATCCGAAGTAGCAAAAAACATCAAGTGGAACCTCTTTGTAGACGGAGCATCAAACGAACAAGGCTCGGGGGCAGGTATTGTGATCATCACCCCCAGGGGAAGAAAGTTGTACTATGCATTGAGATTGGAGTTCACAGCCTCTAACAACGACGCTGAATATGAAGCAGTAATAGCAGGATTGGAACTGGCCCTAGAAATCGGAGTCAATTCCCTATGTATTCATAGTGATTCTCAGCTTATCGTAAACCAGGTACTAGGAGAATTCCAGACTCGGGGAGAACGGCTCACAGCATACCTAAAGAAAACCAAACTGCTGCTCGATCAATTGGACCATTATCTAATCAAACACATTCCTCGAGAAGAAAACCAAGAGGCAGATGAACTTGCGAAACAAGCTAGCGTGATGAACAGCACCATTTCCGGGGCACTAGCAATCTCAAGGCAGCTAGCCCCAAGTTTCGAACAAGTGAATCTGATAACTACAATCGAAGAAGGAACCTGGATGACTCCTATCCGGAAATATTTGCAAGATGGCATACTACCCGACAGGCGAGACGAAGCCAAGAAGATTTTGAGGAAAGTTCCTCACTACACAATACAAGAAGGCATCCTCTACCGGCGTGGCTTCTCTAGCCCCTTATTGAGATGCGTCGCAGGAAGGGAAGCCAAGGAGATATTAACAGACATCCATCAGGGAGGATGCGGAGATCACACTGGAGGACAGACTTTGGCAAGAAAGATACTCCGATATGGATATTACTGGCCCACACTAAACAAAGATGCCCTAGACTTCGTTAAGAAGTGCGACAGATGTCAGAAGTTCGCCAAGATCCCTCGTCTGCCCACAAACGAAATTACTCAAATGACCAGCCCTTGGCCCTTCGCTGTATGGGGAATTGACTTAATTGGCGAACTGCCAACGGGCCGAGGCGGAGCCAAATATGCTATAGTGGCAGTCGATTATTTCACCAAATGGGTGGAAGCGGAACCTTTAAATAAAATATCTTCAGCAAAAGTTATCAACTTCTTGATCAAAAACATTCTGTGCAGGTATGGAGTCCCCCTCAAGATCGTATCAGACAACGGACTCCAATTTGACAGCGAAGAATTTGCCGACTGGTGCCAAGAGCATGGAATTCATAAAAGCTTCTCATCAGTAGCTTACCCTCAGGCAAACGGACAAGTTGAAGCTGTCAACAAAATTCTCAAAACCCTAATCAAGAAGAAACTTGAAAAGTCAAAAGGCGCTTGGGTGGACGAACTTCCTACGGCACTATGGGCATACCGCACATCTTTCAGAACATCAACGGGACATACTCCTTTCTCTTTGGCATATGGATCGGAGGCAATGCTCCCAGTTGAGACTATTGTGCCTTCCCACCGTAGGATCCACTACAACCCAGAAGAAAACGAAGAACTCCTCCTCATGTCTTTGGAACTGATTGAGGAAAGGAGAAACGATGCAGCACTCAAAGCAGCAGCTCACAAACAAAAAGTGGCAGCACTATACAATTCCAAAGTCAAGCATCGCAGCTTACAAGAAGGAGATCTTGTCCTCAGGCGAATCTTTCCGCGCCCCGGGGCATTGGACCCCATCTGGGACGGACCATATGTAATTCACAAAGATCTCCACAACGGAGCTTACATTTTGTCAACAGTGGACGGAGAGGTGTTCCAGAGGGCATGGAACATCCGACACCTCCGTCGATACTTTTCTTAACTTGTACTGCCCATATGAAGTGAATTAACAAAGAGAATCAGTGGACGTAGGCATTTTCGTGCCGAACCACTTTAAAAAATCTTGTCTCTTTTTAACTTGTTCCTTTATGTCTTGGCTACTTGTTAAGTTTTATCCCTTTCTGTTGAACAAAATCCTATGGCATCTCCACTCAAGACGCACCGCGGCCTCATCTGGACTAGGCCTAACAGGTACGCTACGATTCTATGCACTCGCCAATGAGACTCTTTTGCCCCAGCATCCCTCTGCTGCGGGTTAACTCATTGCGCGCCTGCCCTCAAAGCCAACTGTAATGAGCCGATTATAAGTCATCATAAAGGCCGACTATAGCCGATGGCAGCTCATTACGGCGTTCGGCTCGTCGGTAACTGTGAACCTACTTTAAGCCCCAACATAAGGTGTGGCCAGCCAGGGGTAGTTCACGGCCAACGGCACCCACGCTAGCCGGCCACGGTAAGTCGAATAATACCCACGATTACGGACCATAATGGTTCGGGTAGTTACCGTGCGCGATCTCGGCTCCGATGTGTCTTAAGTGCGGCTGTGGTAAAAAAGAAAACTCCCCGCGGAGGCGTAAGATGGGTGACAAATGTCTCCAAGACCCACAGCTAGGGAAAGTGACTACAAAACCCGTTTGCCACGAACTTAAGCACATCGACGGCCTTCCGTGACTGGAAGTTTTACTTTTACTATATTTCCATTCCATTTAAATATTTTTCTCCTATCCTGTATAACAAACTCTAAAGTACAGGAAACCAAATAGGAAGCATTCACTCATGAGGCTCTAAGCCTGCGTGCTGGGTAGCAGGGCGCTCGGCTATACCCGTGAACAGTTACACAAGACACTCAAAGCTAACGCCTGCGAATAAAACATAAAGGGCGGTACTCTCTTCTCTTGTACATAAATGCGTAACTATAACTTATTCATACACTGACATTGCAAAACGTGAAATTATATTTCAAGCAAAAACTTAACATCAAACACAAGTGGAATCACAGGCATATACATAATTATACTTCTCACACAGCACATAAAGATAGCAACAACATTTAAACATGACAAAATCAGCTTATATTATAAGATCACACGAAGTTATTCTTTGCAAATAATTTTATTACAGTTGCATATCAAAGACTAACATGAACAGTGATAAAAAAGAAACAAAAAGATGGCAGATGCATCCACACTCCATCACCAACTCCCCCAGCCTACTTAGCCGCAGGATCGGAGCCCCCAGCATGTGGATCTGAAGTCCCACCTGTCCAGATCAGAAGAGGAATTCATTAAACGAACGATCAAGTTATGAAAACACGAAAAGAAAAGAAAGGGAAAAGAATAACTCACCAGTATCCGCCGCTTGATCCTCATCATCCAACTGCACGCCCGCTTCCTCTGCAGCGAGTAGCCGCATCCCCTCCTTCACCGCCGCTTGCTCCTCCTTTGAGAACTGAGCAGTGACCGCACTCAAGTTGAAAGCCTCTCCGCCTTCCTTACCCGCATTCACCCTGGCCTCCTCTAAAGCCTGGAGATACACCTTGGCCATGACCCGAGGGTAATCGTCCATCCAAGACAAGCCGCCCTCCTTCCAAGTGTGGAAGTACATATCCTGCAACATCTCATCCATCATCCCCTCGTTTTCCTCAAACTCCCTCACCCGGGCCTCGGAAGCTTGCAACTTGGTGATGGCGACGTCCCTCTCTGATTGGTATCTCAAGCAGTCAGCCTGGAGTGACCTCCTCATTTCCTCTTCCTTCAACTTGAGGGACCTCCTCATCTCCTCCATCTCCTCCTTCAACTCGGCCTGAGCCATCTCCGCAGCCTCGAGCCTCCCTGACAACTCCTCCACCCGCTCGAGATCCGCATTTCGAACCTCATCCACCGTTGCAATAGCTATGTTAATCCGTTCCCTGCAAGCGACCTCCATCTTCCGTAATTCCGCCCTACTGGCCTTCTCCATGGTCTCTTTCAGACGCTTGGAGGCTTCCTCATGCTGGGAAATCTGGATGGCTTGGTCGGCGAGTTGCTTGGCCTGATCGGCAACCTTTAACCTCAACCGAATGTTAGCACTCCCGATCTCTTCCCCGGCCTTGACCAACTTAGCATGATGCTCCATTAACTTCTTGGTCTCTACGGCCACCCGGTCGATATTAGCCTTGGCCTCATCCCCCATGGTGACTACCCGTGTAGTAAGTAAATCAAGATCTAAAGATTTGGCCTCGTCCAACACTCTTACCATGGGGTTGCGGGGAAGTAGGTGCTCGCCCGTGGTCTCATCGAATGAAATGTCCCGAAAACTTGGGTCTAAATCAGGATGACCGGCAAAAGGGTCACGAGGCACGGGGCGAGGCACATCGGGACGCCTTATATGAATGACAGTAGAACTCTTGGAAGGAGGAGGAGGGGGGCAGGGCTCCGTGCTCTCCTCCGTAGTATCACGAGGAGGCTGAGTAAGGGGAGGCGGAGTAGGAAGCTGCGAAGCAGAAGAAGACTCAAATAAGGAACGGCTCCGCTTCCTTTTCTGAATGCCCTCTTCGATGACCCCAAGAAGAGGGCGGTACTTGACTACGTCCCCAGTGCGATCAGTAGAAGGTTTCGCAGAAGCTCTCCTCGACTTAAATTGTTCAAGACGATGTCGAACATCCGACGTTTTAACTGCCGGGCCTGCCCCTGAAATAAAGAACAAGTGTTACGAACATACAATAATCCGCAATTCAAAAAATGTGCTAAGTTAAAAAGAAAGAAAAGTGAGGAGACACATCTATTATACAAACCCGGCGGAGGAGTGGGAAACTGCAATAAGTCCTGGATCTCATTCCAGGACGGAAGTGAACCGTAAAAAATTTCTAAGTCCCTATCGAAAATGGAATCGGCAGAAGACAAAAGTTCACCTTGCGTCGCCGGAGTCACCCTAGCTGAAGCCACATCTTTGCCGGTTTCCTTTGCCTTCTCCGTTTCTTTCTCCTTTTCCTTCTCCGTTTCCGACTCTCCCTCCGACTCCCCGAAGGCCCGACGGAGAGCCTCATCCAGTTCGAGGTCTTGCTCAGAGGTTAGAGCGGCAACACCACTACCACCTTGACCGTCGCCATCTCCTCCACCCTCCGACCCTTCTCCAACTTCGCCTCCTTCCTCCTCTTCCACACCTTCCTCCTCCGGGACAGTCGGGCAAGTACTTGGAGAAGGGCCATCGGACTTCTTCAGTTTCTTCCCCCCAACCGCAGGACGCGCTGCGAAAGGCTCCCTCTTACCGCTCTTTACCGTAGCCCCCTCCTTAGCTTTAGCAGCCCTCTCCTCAGCCGTATCCCTTTGCTTAACCACGGACTGGCGCGGTAAGATCAAATTATACTCCAAGAGGGTTGCGTTCCTGATCAAGAAAGAGGCCGACCGGTCCCGTGCCGGAATAGCCTTTAGTTCAGCAGCCATTCGCACTAAGGAATCGTCCTCCACGACTGCAATACCACCTGTCGCTAGCCAGAAATAGAAGCATGTCAGAAAAAACACTACAGTCAAAACACATGAAAAATATAAATGAAATCAATCTTACAGCCGGAAGTGAAAAGGCGGAAAGAAACAGCATCGTCCTTGACGAAGAACCACTCCTTCTTGAACATGGTGAACTTGGAATACAAGTCCAGAACTGGTTTGAAGGGTACGGCCGCCTCCAGGCTAATGTACGGAGACCCCTTCTTATAGCCTCTCAGGTTGTACAAGTATCGGATTTCCCGGTTAGAAGGAGGACGCCCGTACCTCCTCTGGAAGATAACAAAAAGGCTCACCAGGATGGCATAAGAATTAGGCTGAAGCTGGAAGGGAGCCACCTTCAAATATGTGGTGAAGCTAATTATCCAAGCGTTGATAGGGGGGATAGCACCGCACATACAATGGTATCTGCTAAAAGCGAAGTAGCCCTCGGGAGGATTATATGGCATCACTCCATCTCCCGGCAGCAGCATAAGGGCCCTATCTATCCCAAAGGAACGGGATATGACGTCAAGTTGCTCCTCCTTTAGGGAGCTAGGAAAGCAATCCGGGGGAGAGATCAAAAGTTCCTGTGGACCATATCCGTCCACTAGAGACCTCGGAATAGGTCGGTGTTGCCCGGATCCTGGTTGGACTGGGGGCAAGGAAGAAGAAGGCTCTCCTGTGCCTCTAGACTTCTTTCTGTCTGATCGTGTTTCCGCTTTGCGAGACATTTTCTGCAGCACAAGAAAGACTTGAGATTAGAATAAGAAGTATAGAAACACAAACAAGCAAGTATATAAAGCAAGCGTATAAAAGCCTAAGATTTCGCTCAAGATTCAAATTTTCGAGTCTCATTCGGTATATGCCTCATTCGGAAATTCCATTCGGCATTAGGAGTTCATCCGGTATACGAATTCGTTCGGTGGTACAATGCAAGTAAATTCATTCGGCCCTAATGACGAAAGCCCATTCGGCACCTATGTCCCATGTCCATTCGGCATTTGAGAACCAACGTGTGTATTCGGCATTCTGAGCCATTCGGTAATAAGAGGCATTCGGCAATAGAGTACGTACCTGATTCGGTAGAAATTTGGTTCGGCAGAAGATTTGGTTCGGCAGTACAGTTGATTCGGCTCTCTGATTCGGTAAGGAAAAACCAAGGGGGGTGTAGCCTCTATATATAGGCGAGCTCAGGACGGCCGAACCAGTTAGTTCGGTACCGGACCAACCAAAAGCCGGATGAGAACAGCCGGACCAAACACAAAGCCGAATGAACTCTCTCTCTGCCAACAACAACCAGGAACTAGGGGCATACAGAGCGCCTCATGCAGATAAGTACCGAACTCCAGAACTAACTAATAAAATAAGATTATGATAACGGTGAATAAGTCGTAAAACTCTCACTAACATGGATTAATCGTTTACACGTGTATGCGACCACGAATGGTCCATAGGCACGCTCTGAATGGTTATTAACCCTATCGTCGTGGGAATTTACACTTTGACACGCCTTTTTAAGCCCATCGGTCATATGGATATTTGATAATTATTATGAAATGGCTAAGCTACTTACACATGTACGGGGTCGCGAACGATCCCTAGGCATGCTCTGAGCTGGCGATAAACCACCTTGGCAAACGACCCAGGGACCCACTCTAACGTGAACCTGGCATCGACAATGCTAAGCCCCTTCGGGGCACACTTGCTCGTCCCGAGCGACACGGTTCACTTCATCTCAAATATTCCGATCACGAACGGTCGTTATTTGAAATCACACTAAAACTGTAAATTCCTTTGCAGGACATCAACAGGATATGAACATCCAGCCCATGGCATTACAAAACACGCCTTCTTGCCGCAGGGAAACAAAGCGCGACACATGCAAGCACGTGCCCCACTTTGGGGGGCAAATGTTGGGCGAATTCTCACCCAGAAGATCTCGAGACCAAGATGCGTCAGTTTCACCCGGGTTCGCAACCCTCTATTCCATTCGGTGGCCCAACCTAAAGTCCATTCGGCATTCCCAGTACAAGGTCATTCGGCAATACAGGCAAAGGCTCATTCGGTAAAGCAAGGCAGGAATCCATTCGGCACAACACCCCCCATGTTCATTCGGTAACAGTTCCATCCGGTACACCGACAACCGGACGAAAGCCCCTCCAACAACCGAACCACCTACCACCGGCCCACTGCGTCACCGGTCCATGCACCCATGACAAGTGGAGCATCGCCGAACCAGCTCCCCCTGCCGAACCAAGCATTCTACATCACCTACCGGATCAAGGCCTTCCCTAGGCACTACCGAACCGCGTCACCACAAGACACCAAGCCAACTCCCTACCGAACGAGGCTACCACCGGTCCAACCTCACCACCGAATGAAGCTCGCCGAACCAACGCAGTTGCCAGTCCAGATCGCTTCAGCCCGGGCCCACCAGCAGTTATATACTTCCAAGACCCCTGCCCCCTACCTCATTCTATAAATAGAGGGGCAGGGGTACAACAATGGCAGACAAGTTTGAGAGCTCAAGCAAGGAAGGAACTTTCAAACTACTTTCATACACTTGTATACAACGCATTGTACTTGTAACCTGAAAGAAAGAAGATAATAACATATAAAGTGGACGTAGGCACATTCTGGCCGAACCACTATAAATCTGTGTGTCTTTTACGTTTCAGCCCCTACTTTTCTCATATTTACATACTCATCTAAAATCATTGAAAATTACATATAATCGACTAAATAACACGACTTGGAGGTGTTTGTCCATTTTTTGTGCAAACAATATCAACATAGAAAACTGAAAGGAAACGTATATTAATTTTGATGTTGACTACATGGAAAGAATCAAAATGTGAAATTGTACCATAGCAAAAGTTTTACAAGACAGTATTGAAATAGTACCTTAGTTATTCTACATTTCTAGGCCTAAAGAAGACTTGTATAAATTAAATGGGATCTCATTCCACTTGAAATCATCTTGATATTGACATTTTATTAAGTGATGAGATTGATGTAGCTCGTGGCAGATTTTATTATTTCAATGATTTCATCAATATACAGGTGATAAATTAAATCGAGGGGAGCAATATAAAGACGAAGTAGCAGATGAACCCATGACCGAAACAAGCTAGAGGCAAAAGGTTAGATGGACATCAAAGGATGTTTGGATGTCAACTCAAACAGATATTTAGGTTACATAAATATATACTTTCAGTGCTAAAGTATTGTGGTTCAGGATCTGCTTTGATGTCATTTGGTCTAAAATTTAAAACTTGTATTATTTCTAGTATGTATTACATGATATTTTAGTTTTAGTATTTTGTAACCATGCGAAGACTATATGAATGGCGTGAATACATGAATTTTTTTGACATTTTGAAATATGAATCTTTTTTGTTGTTTTTAGTAAATATGAATGAAGGTGGGCGTTGTTAGTATATTAGATATTGATTTTGATGATAACAATTATATGACATCATATAAAATATAGATACTAATGTTTTATCAAGATATATATAGTATACAGTGCAGGATGTTAGACAGACATTGATTAAGAAGACTGTACGGTATCAACATGCTGATAACAAGAGTAAATTCAAGATGGTTATATAAAGTTTCAAAAATTCAAGAATGAATACTCATGAGTATTGAAGAGTTCAAGAGTTCAAGATATTCTAGATAAGTTTATAGTCATAGAATTAATGTTAAAACTTTGATAACACTTTCCTGATCTCTTTCATTTTCTCTAATTTTGTTTTAAATTATTTTTCAAATATTCTGGTTTTAATAATCTTTTCAAAAAAATTCAAAAAATGATTTTTCGATCTCTTGTACTTATAAAGATATTATTTCAATATTTTGAAGTTATATATATATATATATATATATATATATATTGAATTTTTGTTTATACTTTAATAATTTATAAATATATTGATTATTTACATTCTATTTAATATTTTTATTAAATCTTTCAAAATTATTTTATAAAGTTTTATTAAGTTGTAATATGGCTAAAATATGTATAAACTATTTTTAAATGTTTGTACAAAGTTTCAAACTATTTTACAAAACTTAATATTTTAAAAACTATTAAGTGATTTTTCAAAATATAAAGGGATATGTCAACATATCTTCTGCAGGTATGTCAAAATACTAGCTGTAAATTTCAAAATTCAAATTTTGAAAGGAAGTGTCTTTTCGTTGTATCTCTTTGCGAATGGATATGACAGTTGTTTCCCTATATATACCAGACTTTCAAACTATTTTTCATCAACTACTTTCTTATTTTTCTCTCCTTTTTTTACTCTTTTGATTAGTAAAGCAATTTCTATCAAAACTCGGTCGAAATTCAACCAGAATCAAATTCAATTATTACTAATTTGATTCTCTTTCATATACTCTCTAATTCTCTCATCTCTCTCAAAATCAAAGTGATATTCAAGCGTTATAGGATTAATTGTAATCAAGATCGAAGATTCAAGTCTGTAAACTCTATCAAATTATATCTTATACTCCATGGTGTGCTTGGTATCCCTGAAATCCAAGTTGGTGTGATTATAGCCTGTTTAAATCAATTTGATGTGCTTAGTAGCCCGTAAATCTAGTGGGTGTGTTTGTGGCCCGAAATCAAGTGGCTCTACCCAAAGGCCGTAATTCTGAAGGGCGTGTCTTGTAGTCTTGGAATCGAGAATGAATTTGCATTTACTAGTTGTAAAGAAATCCATACAAGGAACTGTGCGGACTGGATGTAGGGTAACTTTGAACCAGTATAAAATCCTTGTGTGTTCTTTCCTTTTTTTACTTTTACATTTACTTTTATCTATACTTTGATTCTGTGATTTTTAATTCCATCATTCCAAGTAAAATCTTAAAAAATTTGAATAATATTCATATAATCCATTAAAACTATTCACCCCCCTCTAGTGTTAATTTAGCCTTAAGATCGCTATTCCGTTGGCTCACATTTGGTATCAAAGCATTGGTTTTCTAAGTATTCATTGATTTTTAAAAAAGTTTAAATGATTACCAACACTGGTAATAGTATTGCTAGTAACAACGTTAATACACTTGTTAGTAACTCATTTATCGAAGGACAATCCACTGTTAGACCTCCAATTTTTAGTGGCAGTGATTACACATATTGGTCATGTAGAATGAATTTTTTTACAGTCAATTTGTTTAGACACTTGAAATATCACACAAACTGAGAACACGGAACCCGAGACAAATTTTGCACAGTGGATCTGACTAAAAAGTCGTTGCACAAAGTAAATCTAAGGCTACAAATATATTACATTGTTCACTAGAGAGAAATGAATTTAATGGAGTATCTATATGTAAGTCTATTTTGAAATTTGAAGAACTTTGCAAGTTACACATGAAGGGACAAATATGGTCAAAAAGACCAAAATTTTCATGTTAACAAATTAGTTTCAATTATCCGAAATGAGTCCATATCTTATATTTGTAGTAGATTTCAAGATATAGTACACTCACTTATTTCACTGAGTAAAAGTTTTTCTTCAGAGGATCGAGTTAGAAAAATCTTCGATTCACTTATTCCTGAATGGATTAAAAGATATTGCAATCGAAGAGGCTATTGATACTTGCACTTTAAAAATTGAAGAGATAATTGGCAATTTAATGTCTTTTGAAGTACAAATCCAGAGCAGGAGAGAAAGCAAAGCAATAGAGAAGAAATCTATAGCTTTTAATGCAATGATGGATAATATAGATTCAGATAGCGATGACCATGAAGAAATTGCTTTCATGATAAGGAATTTCAAAAAAATTCTAAAATATGGGAAGATGAACAATTTCAAAAAAAATAACAAAAAAAATCAAAAAAGCGAAAGTGGAAATGTGAATGGCATTAAATGTTATAACAGCGATGACCTTGGTCATTTAAAATGAGACTGTCCACATCTCGTTAAACTGAAATCTACACCAAACGATAATTTATTCAAAAATGAAGAAGAGCCTATACTGTAGCATTAGATGATTCAGATACATCCTCAAAGGATAATGAATCAGATACAGAAATTGCTAACATGTGCTTCACAACAATACATTATTCAGAACAAAATAGTGAAGTGGATCAAAAAAAAGGCAAGCATTTAATATATCAAAAGTTCTTTTTTTAATTTAGTGGGTGAAAATTTCTTTTCTTTCGGTTGCTTTATTGGTTGTTAGGAATATCCTATAGATTAATAATAATATTGGTTGAATATTGTGCGATTATATTTTAAATATAAATACTTTAATAATAAAATTATAATATAAATATATTTAAAAAAAATTAAACTTTTTTCTTTTGAAAATAGAATAACTACAATAGATCTATAAAAGAATAGGATATAGTTAAACAAAAATCATTTTTGAAATTTTCGACCTATATGTCGACATACCACACAAGCATATGTTTTCATATGCAAACAGAACTTGAATTTCCCTCCACCTTTTCACCAACTCCTATGTTTTGAAAAGTTGCCTTTTGACCAGAGAACATGTCATTTGATTCTTTATGTACTTACTCTATCTCCATCCATTCATTTCTCACTTTCATTTTCAAATTCAAAAGTTATGAACTCTCTTATCTCTTCAAACTATTCTTCAGTCGCATCTTTAAGCAATACTGAGGCATCCACAAGGCTTTCTAAGAAAATAAAATAAAATATTTTCAATCATCAAGAATCCATTCAAGCCTATATTGAGTATTTATCTTTTGGAGAAGTCTTTCCCGACAGATTTTCTATTTTTGGAGATTTTCCTACTTATGATCTTTTCAATCTTTGTTTGCAAAATGATTTAAACAAAAATTGATTCTCAAATCATGAAGTAGTTGATTCTCAAATCATGAAATTGATTCTCAAATCATGAAGTAATTCATAATATCTTCGAAAGTGATAATGATTTTGAAATCAAAAACAAAAATTTGCATCCAAAAGCGAGAATTTTAAGACTTCTTTTGCAACAAGCATCACTCCTACAACGAATAATTATAATCACCCGACTCAAAAAAATTTCAAATCTCTTTTTATGATTTATGGTCAATACAACATAAATTGATCTCAAGTCATTTTGAATGAACTTTTCCCTAGGAATCTTTCTAAGCATAAAAACACACTATTTCATGGTGTGTATCTTACTTGTATTTTCAATTATTTTGATGTTGACCTTAAAGGAGATGAAACATTTCCTCGAAAAATACTTGACAACGACAAACATTTCACTTACGCATATTTCACCCTTTTCCGAGCCTTATGAAACGCTTCTGAAAAAATAACAATGGTTATCTTGGGAAGAAGAGCATGAAATAAGAGAAGAGGAGGAAGAGGAAAAGGAAGGAGATGAAATGGAAGTCGAGGAGGAAGAACAAGAAGAGGAGGAGGATATTTCTTTGAAAAGTTTCAATACGTCACCAATTCCATCCAACAAAGATCTTCTCAAAAATCAAGAGAAGATCATCCATAACCAAAGGAAGCTTAAGAAATCATTTTCAAAGAGATTTACTTTAATTTCCAACAAAATGGATAAATTCTTTAGAAAGATCAACTACAAGCTTGGTGGTTCTTTTTCATCTTCATCTGTATCTTTCTACTTGTTTGTTTAAACTATCCTTGTATTTGGATTTTTTTTAGTTTAGTTTATCACTGAATCTCGGGTATCTTTCTTTTATTTCTTGTAATAATTACTATTATCTATGAAAATTCTATTTCTTACTGTTATATATTTTCAACCATCTCTAAAAGTCGTACAAGTATAATGGTATAAGCAAAATACATTAGAATATCAAAACAAAGCTGTTTTGAATATTTATGCATATATGATATGTATGTCGATATACAACGATAATTTTTCAAAATTTGAAAAATGAATATACATCAAATGTCTATTCATTTCCAATGTCCGCCCCTTTAAATATCTATTATGACCAGAGAATCATTATTTTCATCTCTATTTCTTCTTTCTTTGTATTCCTAAACTCTAAAACCAAAATAATGGCTTTTATATCCAAAAGCTAACCGAAAACCGCAAACACACTCTTGAATCATTCAAGAACATTCTTACTTTCATCCTAAGAAACCAGAGGTATTTATAATTGAGTCAAATGCAAATGACCAAGGAGAAAGAAAGGCATTTCGATGTGATTCCCTGGATAATTTTTGCCTTGAACAAGAAGAACCAACCATCAATTCAGAATGTACCATCAACAAAATGATGAAGATTGGAATGCTATCAAAGCGGATACAATCTTTGACACCAATGGATGGGTTGAAGTTCCTTGAAATGTCTAGTATAGATAGGTTTGACTGTATATAAACAACAATATTTGGTTTTGAATTGATTGGTTTCGATTTGTGTGAACTTGTTTGATTGCTGTGCGACATAAACTTTGTCTCATTGGATGAATATTTAGATTGAATATTTCATGATGAACTATATTTACATATTACTTATTTTTTTTATAATCTTTCTCATCATCATCATATATTTTTGAATTCCTGATAATACATATTGATCAATATTATATTTAGGAAAGTTGGCGTTAGAATTAGAGCAAGAGTTAGTGTTAGAATTAAATTGTTAGTTGATTATTTTTGTTAATGACAAAAAGGGAGAAATATATAAAATCTAGGCATAGACTAAGGAGGAGTTTTGTGACTCAAGAGGAGTTATATAATATTTTATATACGGAGTTGACATCCTCAACAATATGGAGATTGTTAGGTATTAGTTTTGATGATAACAACCATATGACATTACATAAAATATAGATACTAATATTTTATCAAGATATATATATATATATATATATATATATATATATATATAATGCAGGATATTGACATATATTGATTAAAAAGATATATATAGTATATTATTTTTATAATTTAGAAAGAATATGGAGAAGAAGAAATGAAAGATCTTCGCTAGTGCCTCTGAAAAAATATGAGAAGAGAATGGAGGGTTAGGCTTGAATTTATAGACACTAGAACGAACCAGAACCATTTGATCAAAATATATTAAATTCAGACTGTTGAGCCTAAGCTAACCCCAGCCATAATACACGAAGCTATTGACCGCCCCTGGTCGACTGCTCCTATATGCGGGTCAACCTATGGATCCGAGATAATTAATATATAAAAGTTAATTTATTCTATTTGAATTATTTCTGTTCCTAATTCATTTTTCGTCTGTAACTTCTTTATTTGAACTCCGATCACAAAACTGCAAATATGAAAATTGCTTAGAATTTTGCCATGAACGTAATGATGCAAGTTTCATTGTCCAATTCCATTATTTTTACAGATTTCATTTTTGGAGCCCAATTAATCAACTAACTAACTAATTATATAACTAACGCCAAATTACGGGGTGGTACTTTCTTCCCCCTTTAAAAAGAATTTCATCCTCGAAATTTCACTAATGACTAAGTCATGCTTTTGGCCCCTAATTATCCTAAACTACACAACCAATGAGATACAACCAATTTTGTAACCAAACATGCACATATGCATAGTGTGTTATCAAATCACCATATAGAAAATATATATATGCAGATTGATTCTAAATCAGATCCTCGTATATGAACGCATTTCTTTTGGGAACATTTTTGAAAACATGATGTAAGCAACATATATATATACTGGCAGTTCTATATGTATGCAGTTTTTTTTAAAAACCTTTTCAACCAAAACCCTATACCCCTAAAATAGAGGTATGAAGCAACCAATTTTGTATCCGATTCCTACCACCCAATAATCTAAAGCATCGAAAGATCGCTTCCTAAACATTACTCCTAGGCCAAAGAAGGAATTTAGGTGGAGAATTTAACATTCTTACCACTCTATAATCCTCCTATTCTCATAGTACAGTAGAAATGTTCTCGTTGCCTCGGATTCACTGCAAAATTTCCATGTCGAAAATCGTAAGGACGCTTATTTTCAAGCTCTAAAATGGAATTGAGTCTTAAAATAAACTCATACGACAAGGTATGAAAATAGAAATTCCATAGCTAAAACAGCTTTTTCCTTGTTACGCTTGCATTTATCGCATTGTCGCACCTAATGCTATACTAAATCCGCAAATTCTAACTCTATTTTCCTTCCTCTACACTTAACATGTGGCCTTCAAAATCAAAGATTTCACGAAAACCTTTTCCACTTTTCAAATTCATGCGTCAAAATAATATCCCAAAATATTTAGATGTAAATTTTCCCTTGAAATAAAATGTTGGATCATAGGTTTTGATTGCTGACATGAAATAAAAATTCACGAATCCACGGCTACGACAACATCTGGACTCAACAACTCAAAGTATGGTTCATATAGTTATATATTTTTTAACAAGAGTCATCAAATATGTATGTAGAGTCTAGTTTAATGCTTTGTTAAAATCTTTTCTCAAGAGTCATCATTTACATTCAAATAAACTTGCATGCATATTTTAATCAAAATCAAGTTTTCAAAAAATGTATAGAGCGAGGCTTGAGCTCGAGTCACTAGTTTAGAAGGCAAGTGCTCTAACCAAATGAGTTATGGTGATTTTTGATTATTAACAGAATTCAGTCGACTGAACAAGTCATTCAGTCGGCTGAATATCTATAAACAGCCTACTAAACCTGTGTAAAACTGTGCAAATTGCACAGAAATTACCAGGTCAGTAGACTGACCTGACAATTTTTATGCAACATGCACAAGTGGACAAATATTCAAATATTTATTTAAAATTCATTTGAATATTCAGTCGACTGACCTAGAGGTTCAGTCGAGTGAATTTCTATAACAGCTATATTTTTTTGAAAAGACACGACCATTTGTGAAGAGTTACGAACCTCTACAAAGTGATTTGGACACAACACTTCAATCAAAACTCTTCGCCAATGGTCGTTGCTTTTTAACATCTATAAATACATATTCTAACTTGATTTCAAATTACAGAATCTGCTTTTATCTCTTATCTAACCTTCTTATTCTTGCAAACTTATTGCTTAAATCACATTTATATATTCTAAGCAATACTATTCCTTTCTAATCTTCATAAACTTCAAATATACACATCATACTTGAGGAAAAGATTATAGAAAGGGTGTACTACAAGTGACAAATCTGTGTTATCAGAACACACAAAAAGTCAAACAATCTTTTGTATTTGTTGAAGTCATGTTCCACTGCTCAGGCATGTGAAGTCCTCTTCGGCTGTTGAGGCGAAATCCTATTCCGTTGCTTAGGTCCCTGTTCGACTGCTCAGGGGTTGTATAGACCTGTTCCTTCGGGTTAAGTGAGGGTTGTTGTTTTAGTGAAATTCCAGAAGGAGTCTGGTACTGGACGTAGGACGGTGCTCCGAACCAGTATAAAAATCTCTGGTGTCATTTTACTTTATTCCGCACTATTTACAGTATTATTGTCATCATTATACTCTGTATTATCATATATCCATATTACACGATCCATAACACACTTTCATTTGGTATCAGATCAAGGTCATCATATAACCGTAATACAGTTATCTGATAATCTAAAACCCTGGAATTATATCGCATCATAGAATAATGGCCAGAAAATGATCTAATCGAAATACAACAGGCAACATCTCTATCAAAGCCACCTGTGAGGACTACAAAAATGTACTTTCTGATTTACAAATTTCAGTAAAGATAATAATGAATTAATTAGTATTAGCGATAAGATTTCAAAAGCTTAATTTTATTATTTTAGAAAAGATGAAATCTGTAGAACGTTAAAATGATAAATTGAAAAATGAGAAATTAGATTTAGAAAATCAACTTGGTGTTTTAAAGAATAATTTTATAACTATTAAAGATTCTCTGGATGAACAAAACACCATATTTGAAAAAAAAAAAGAAACTTTCAAAAGAATTTTTTGATTTGAAAAGACAAAATGATTTATTACAATTCTCTTTAGATAATTCAGAATCACAAAATTCCCTTCTCAAAAATGAGAACCGTACGTTAAAAAACGAGAATTCCGAATTAAATAAGAAAACTGATATTTTGAATAATAGTAATATTTCTTTTGAAAATAATAATTGCGACTTTAAGGCTAAATTTGATAAACTTAACACAGAAGTCACAAATTTTAATAAAGGTCAAAACGATTTAAACATGATTTTATCTAGCTTTAGACCTTTAAATGATAAAAATGGTTTAGGATATAATAAAACAGATCGTAAAAATAGTACTAGACACACTTTAATGTATAGTAAATATGTTAATGCTAGTACTAGATTACGAGAAAAGTCTAAATCCAATTTTTATAGACATTCAAATACTGCTATGACCAATAATGTTTATAATTTCTTTAGTAGTACAAACTCATTGATGGGAAATATGAATAAAATTATCTAAGTATTTGGGTTCCTGTTAATTGGAAAAATAGAGAAAAATACATTGATGATTATTTTTATATGGTAGTTAATAATGAGTGTTAGCAGCAAAATTGGTCACTAACACCCAAATCCAGATGAAAGCACCAAATCACAATCACAGCTCACGAATAGGATGTATGTAGACAGTAATAATATGAAGAATAGTTAAGATTAAAATGAGAGCAGTAAAGAACAACACAGAAACACAAGATTTATAGTGGTTCTGCTAACTCCGGCCTATGTCCACTCCTAAATTTTTCCTTTTATTGATGTAAGAATCAGTTACGGTTACAAAGTGGGAGACTAGACTTAGACTTAGGAAAAAGGTCAGAGAACAAAAGAGGAGAAGAAGAAGAATCCCCCCTTTCTGAAATCCTACATGCTCTATTTATAGACACGTCCAGGTAGTTGTTGGGCTCTCTGAGTAACCTGAGCCCATCAGGGCCAAACGGCCCATGCTGAACCAAAATACCATGCCGAACGCACTCGTATGCCGAACGAGATAGCCGTGCTGAACACACTCATATGCCAAATGAGGTAGCCGTGCCGAACACACTCGTATGACGAGCGAGGTTGCCACTCCGACGTCCATTGATGCCGAACGATCCTTCCAATGCCAAACGATACCTGATGCCGAACGATCCATCCAATGCCGAACGATCCTTTCAATGCCGAACGATCCTTGATGCCGAACGATCTTCTAATGCCGAGCGCTCCTGGAATGTCGAACCACTCATGTATGTCGAACGCTCTATGTATGCCGAGTACTCTTGAATGCTGTTCGAACGTGAATACCAGACGAACCATTTGTGCAGAACCTCCACCATGTCGAACCATGTTTGATGCCAAACCATGTTTCCTAGACCCAAATTATAGTTGATTCATCTACATCTAATCATATTTCCATCTTCCAAGCACGTTGCATCATCCATCCATCCAGTGGACTGAATTCATCGTACACCAGCCTCGACGAACATGCAGTCGATTAAGTTAAACCCTCCTGTCGTAGCCTAGTATAAAGGCGGGCTAACACTTGCCCCCCAAAACATGCGTTGCAGTTGGAAGGTGTGTTTTGAATAATTCCGAATCTGATATCCAAAGTCCATAGTCAATTCCATATCCATCCAGACTCGATAACCGAGTCTTAATCCAACCTTATCCAATAACCAGTAACCGAATCCATGACCTCTCCGGGTCAATATCCGAATGCGTAACCTCTTCGGGTTCTTGCCAAGCGCAATTTCCACATGACGACCGTGGCCCAGTGTCTCTGGACGTTGAGTAATGCCATGGCTTAAGTCCTAAGCCGAATCCTGTTCACTCTGAACCCTTATCGAGTATAGTCCATACCCGACGACCTGAAATAATAACTAATAATACAGAGCCTAATTCCTAGGCCAAATCCTGGTCACTCGGACCCTTTCCGCACATAGTCCATACTCGACGACCTGAAATAGTAACCGATAATTTGGGGCCTAAGTCCTAGGCCGAATCCTGGTCTCTCCGGACCCTTGCCGAGCATAGTCCATACTCGACGACCTGAATAAGTCGATTCGCCGTGTTTGGGCGAATAGACTCATCCCTTGCCTGGCACAATCCACACCCGACGACCGTTTACCAAAAACTAGACAAAAATCCAATCAAAAGCAAATCCAAAATCCAGATCAAACCAGAAAATAATAAATCCATATCAAAAATCCAAACCGATATCCGAACCAGAAAGCAATCATCAAAATAAAAGTTCAAACCAAGAAACAAACAAAACCAGAAGTTCAAACCAAACCAGGAAAAAGAAAATGTCCAAGTCAAAAAAGAGAAAGCAGATTTCACAAACTAGAGTGTCGCAGTTTATCATCATCTCAAAGCATGCCTAGGGGCTATCTCCGTCCCCGTACATGAGTAGGTGACTTGGTCGTTTTCCCGTAGTTTGCTACTTATTTCACAATATTCCAGTCAATTGATAACCAATCGACCATCATTCCTGTGCCTCGTACCATCACTGCGTGAGGTAAACGGTGGTTTCTCCTGCCCCACTGCTGCATTCCGAGCTTCGATGTATTGTCGCAACTTTCCATTCCTTACACGCTCCTCAATTATATCCTTTAAGTGCCTACAGCTGTTGGTATCATGCTCGTCCAAATCGTGGAAGAGGCAGTGTTTCCCTGACGCCCTCTCACGTTCGGAGGGTTCTTTCCTAGCCGGCCTTCGGTAGGGAAGGCGATTCCGAGTCTCCAAATAAATCTGTTCCAGCTTCTCGTTTAATCCTGTGTAGGTGGAGAATTTTGGCTCTCTCCACCATTTCCTAGCTTTTCCTAATTCGTCATCCAGCTTTCTTTTTCCTTTGCTTTATCTCTTTCCAAGCCTCCACTAGATGGCCCTCCATCCTTAGCCGCGTTCACCTCCTTTAACTTCATATCTGAGCACGCATCTTCCTGCCGAAGGAACCTCTTAGCTTCGTAAAAGAATCCCCCGAGATCCATTGGAGGGTACCGTATCAGTGACACTTTGAAATCTGAATTCTCTCTAACTCCTGACACTGTCTCCTTTAAAACCATCGATGGATACGGCCGATCCACCAAAGCAACCTCTGCATTGAACCGGGTTAAGAAAGCTCTAAGTGATTCGTCTGTCCTTTGTTTTACCGATGTCTGTGTTATTACATTGTTTGGCCTTTTGATATGTACCCGAAACTGCTTCAGAAACCCGTCCACCAACTCTGTCCATGCCCCGATAGATCCTTCTTCCAGCTGCCTGAACCATATAGCGGCTATGTCCGTTAAGAATAAAGGGAAACATCGAGCCATAACTTCTTCCGATGCCCCCAGCACCTCCATATGTCTTGTATATCTCATCAAGTGATCTGTTGGATCGCCTTGCCATTGTACATTTCCACGTTAGGTATCTTGAAATCTGGAAGATTCCGAGCTATCCTGATTTTACGAGTGAACGAACTCTTGTTTACTCCTTCCAGATCTCTATTGGTCAAACCTCCATGCATGGTTCGCCTAATAATCTCGGCTAATCTAGCATTGTATGTCAAGGGTTGCCCCCCGAGTTCTAGAGAGAATTCTGGTACATACTCTTCATCTCTTGCTCTTGCATTCCTGCTAGCATCCCGTTGCGTGGTGTTGGCTAGAACCCCTTCATGAACTGGTTCAGCATTATTTGGTGGTATGCCCCCGAGTCCAGGTCCATCTGGGTTGTTAGTTGTTTGCTGATTGGGGGTTGCCCCCTGCTGAACCATTCCCACTGCTTGCTGGTTGAGCGCTTCTGATCTGGCTCCATGGATCTGAGCTCCTGCATTTCCTGCTTGCGTAAATTGTCTGAGAAGAGTCTGCATCTTCTCCTATTGTCTTTTCATCATGGCTTCCATTTCCTCTCTGGTGATGTAGACGGATGCCCCATCTGCTCTATTTCCAGAGGAAGCCTCTTGACTTCCTTCCTGATTACTCCTTTCTATCACTTGCTTCCTTGCTGATGGTCTAGCCATTTCTCCTTAGAATCCAAGTTTCTAACTCCAAAATTCCTGAGCGCTTCAGTTCTCAGTGAAAGCACCAAAGTGTTAGTGCCAAAATTGGTCACTAACACCCAAATCCAGATGAAAGCACCAAATCACAATCACAGTTCACGGATAGGATGTATGTAGAGAGTAATAATGTGAAGAACAGTTAAGATTAAAATGAGAGCAGTAAAGAACAACACAGAAACACAAGATTTATAGTGGTTCGGCTAATTCGGGCCTACGTCCACTCCAGAAGTTTTCCTTTTATTGATGTAAGAATCAGTTACAGTTACAAAGTGGGAGACTAGCCTTAGTCTTTAGAAAAAGGTCGGAGAACAAAAGAGGAGAAGAAGAAGCCCCCCTTTCTGATGTCCTACATGCTCTATTTATAGACACGTCCAGGTAGTTGTTGGGCTCTCTGAGTAACCTGAGCCCATCAGGGCCCAACGGCCTATGCCGAACCAAAATACCTTGCCGAACGCACTCGTATGCCGAACGAGGTAGCCGTGCCGAACATACTCATATGCCGAACAAGGTAGCCGAGCCGAACACACTCGTATGCCAAGTGAGGTTGCTAGGCTGAATGTCCACTAATGCCGAACGATCCATCCAATGTCGAATGATCCTTCCAATGCCGAACGATACCTGATGCCAAACGATCCATCCAATGCAGAATGATCCATCCAATGCCGAACGATCCATCCAACGACGAACGATCCTTCCAATGCCGAACGATACCTGATGCCGAACGATCCATCCAATGCAGAATGATCCATCCAATGCCGAACGATCCATCCAACGACGAACGATCCTTCCAATGCCGAACGCTCCCTGATGCCGAACGATCCATCCAATGCCGAACGATCTTTCCAATGCTGATCGATACCTGATGCCGAACGATCCATCCAATGCCGACCGATCCATCCAATGCCGAACGATCCATCCAATGCCAAACAATCCTTTGAATGCCGAACGCTCCCTGATGCCAAACGATCTAATGCCGAGCGCTCCTGGAATGCCGAGCACTCCTGGAATGCCAAACCACTCATGTATGCCAGACGCTCTATGTATGCCGAGTACTCTTGAATGTTGTTCGAAAGTGAATGCCAAACGAACCATTTGTGCCGAACCTCCACCATGCAAAACCATGTTTGATGCCGAACCATGTTTCCTAAACCCAAATTATAGTTGATTCATCTACATCCAATCATATTTCAATCTCCCAAGCACGTTGCTTCATCCATCCATCCAGTGTACTGAATTCATCGTACACCAGCCTCGACGAACGTGCAGTCGATTAAGTTAAACCCGCCTTCCCGTAGCCTTGTAAAAAGGCGGGCTAACAATGAAAATTATATTTATAAAGGTCCAACCACACCCAAATGGGTATGGTTTCCTAAAAATTAAGAAATTATAAGAACCTTGGGTATCACATGCTTTAAATGTTAATTTTTTCTGATACCTTACATTATAAGTAGTAGTTATTTTGTTTTATATTGTTCCATGTTAACACTTATGTAAAATATAATTTATATCATCATGTAAACTCTCCTTTTTGTCGATGACAAAGGGGGAGAAAGATATAGCTCTAACGCTATTTGTAGGAATAAACGATGCAAGCTCAGATTAAGGGGGAGAAAAGATTAATTATTTACAGGAATATATTCCAGGGGAGAAATAAGTCAATAAAGCTTGTCGAAGATTCGTCCATAGCAAATGGAGTTGTCATCATCAAAAAGGAGAGAATGTTGGATCATAGGTTTTGATTGCTGACATGAAACAAAATTTCACGAATCTACTACTACGACAACATCCGGACTCAACGACTCAAAGTATGGTTCATATAGTTATATATTTTTTAACAAGAGCCATCAAATATGTATATAGAGTCTAGTTTAATGCTTTGTTAAAATCTTTCCTCAAGAACTATCATTCACATTCAAATAAACTTGCATGCATATTTTAATCAAAATCAAGTTTTCAAAAAATGCATAGAGCAAGGCTCAAACCCGGGTCACTAGTTTAGAAGGCAAGTGCTCTAACCAAAGAGCTATGGTATTTTTGATTATCAACAGAATTCAGTCGACTGAACAAGTCATTCAGTCGACTGAATATCTATAAACAGCCTACTAAACCTGTGTAAAGCTGTGCAAATTGCACAGAAATTACCAGGTCAGTCGATTGACCTGGTAGGTCAGTCGACTGACCTGACAATTTTTGTGCAACATGAACAGGTGCACAAATATTCAAATATTTATTTAAAATTCGTTTTAATATTCACTCAATTGACCCAGAGGTTCAGTCGACTAAATTTTTGTAACGGCTATATTTTTCTGAAAAGACACAACCATTTGTGGAGTGTTACGAACCTCTACAAAGAGATTTGGACACAACACTTTAGCCGAAACTCTTCGCCAATAGTTGTTGCTTTTTAACATCTATAAATACATATTCTAACTTGATTTCACATTACAGTATCTTCTTTTATCTCTTATCTAACTTTCTTATTCTTGCATCCTTATTGCGTAAATCAGATTTATATATTATAAGCAATACTATTCCTTTCTAATCTTCATAAACTTCAAATATACACATCATACTTGAGGAAAAGATTATAGGAAGCGTGTACTACAAGTGACAAATCCGTGTTATAAGAACACACAAAAAGTCAAACAATCTTTTGTATTTGTCGAAGTCATGTTCTGCTGCTCAGGCGTGTGAAGTCCTCTTCGGCTGCTGAGGCGAAATTCTATTCCGCTGCTCAGGTCCATGTTCGGCTGCTCAGGGGTTGTATAGACCTGTTCCACTAGGTTAAGTGAGGGTTGTTGTTTTAGTGAAATTCTAGAAGGAGTTTGGGACTGGACGTTGAACGGTGTTCCGAACCAGTATTTACAATATTATTATCATAATTATACTCTGTATTATCATATATCCATATTACACGATCCATAAAACACTTTCATAAAATTTTGAATAAGAACTCTAAAAGTAATTTAAGAGCCAGAAATAACTAAAACTAAGAACTTTTTATTTCAAAAAGAGGGCTTTTCAAATCAAGGGGAAACTTTTCAAATATTTTCCTTCTCGAAATTTTTATTAAAACCAAGCCACAATTTTTAAAGTTGTCGGAAGTCGGTTATGCGCTAAACGCATAAACCACATTCTAAAATTATACAACTAACATTTACCTATAAAACTTATCATTTTGTTTAAAAATGTCATCACATCTATTATTCAAAAAAATTATCTTTTAAGAAACATGAGCAATAACCCGTGATACCAAAACAACTTTATCATGTCCTCCGCTAAATTTTTTCAATTATTTTAAACTTCCGGTCTTATATTGTATTTACTGTTAGTTAAATGTCTTTACGAGATTTTTATATTTATACTACTTCTTTACTATGCAGATATATAGGAGTGATTTGGACATCCAAATAGAATAACATAGTAAATAAATAGAGACTCATAATATCGTGCGTGCCTTTTACAAGGGACAACTAACAGTTACAACCTAAAAGAAAAGAACAAATGCTGGAAGAGAAAAGACAGCAACACCATAAATCCTAAAATAGTGCCTATAGATTACAAAATGCCTTGCTCCATGGCTGAAACTCAATCTAGTGCTATAGCCCTTGAATGGTCGTAGCATTGTGGCTATGCATCCAATCTCATACCGTTGGCGCTACTAGTGTTGCTAACTGCTTTTGAATTTCCATCTTTCTAAGGAAGGATCTAATGATGGTAGAAGGAACAATCTACTAAGCTGCCTCTCCATGGTGGTTCGTCTATATTACTTAATACAGAAAGTGACTTTGTGGAGTACTAATCTTTGATCAACAAATTGAATCAAAAGGGTGCGAGTCCAATTGATGGCGATTCCGCTGATAATAGCATAGGTGGTCATCCGCACCATGGGATATATCTAATCGTAACTTCCCATCTTAGGGATGACATTGTGCCTAATGATGCACATAATTAGACGGGCACTCCAACATATATTACCCATCTTCCAAACATCTTGAAAAAAGATCGGTTGCAAAATCTTTGAGTCGGTCACTTCAAAATCACCCAAGTCCACGTCCTTCACGGAGGCCTCCAAAATCTCAATAAGATCATCAATAATTAGCTCAACCAAGACACCCTTCACCTCCAAACGAATCAAACTTTGCTTCCATCGAAATTCTACACCAATAGGAAACCGAAAAGGAAAATGCAGCACGAGTTACATTCCCACTCAAAAGTCTCAAAGCAGAGGATCGACGCAAATCCTACCACGATGAATAGCTCTTCCAGCCCAAAAGCAGTGAAATATTCTTCTTTTCCGATCCAGCCAAGTGGCCTCTTGGGGGTTGAGACTATAGTGGTGCGAGAAAAAACCAACAGTGCTGAAAGTTGTCTTGGGCTAAGAAGTGGTTGGAGGGAGGTAATAGGGTTTAGATCTAGAGTGGTGGTGGGGCGAGATCTAACATGCAAAACCAGCACGAAGGGGAGGCAAGCTTGCTGCTCTGGAAAAACGGCATCTCCTAGGGAAGGAACGAAAGAGAGAGGTTAATACTTGGATGAGGAGGAGGATGGTAATTGGGTTTGTCTTGTTGAGGAAGGAGGAACGAAAGTAATAAATTAGGAAAATTCGAATGCGACTTTTATAGTCCCATTCCAGTTTCAAGTTGTGCCAAAACTCATTAACTGGTAGGCCAGTATAGGTTTACCGCTAGATGGTCAACGCTTTGGGCGTTAACTGAACCTAGACCCAATTGGGGATGGATTAAATAATAATAATCGTTTCGCGCCGTCTCCTTCGATTTGACACGATTCGAAAAATTCCTATCCTCATCACGGCGATACCAAGGCTTATCGCCTAGCCCCGAACCATGCTCTAACAATTCACAATAGTCCCAATAAAACTGCTGCGACCAGTAACAATTTCAAAAACCTAAAAATATTCCAGCTACTATTTCCTACCTACTTCGCACGAAAATATTTCTTTCAATAGCTGGTGGTACAATAATACTTGAAACTACATACCTCAATAAAATTGAACGTTAATCCTATTTTGTCGGTATCTTTAAGAGAGAAGATTTTAAAATCCTCGATTTTACAAACCAAAAAATCACTGAGCTAAATATATGCTCCTTTATACTTGTTAGAAACTATTTCATACCAAAACTTCCATTTAAAATCCAATTTGTACATATATAAATATTTCAGGGTTTCCAAAAACTTTTTTCCAAAATCTAAGGCATTTCCAAAATATAGTTTATAAAAATTCTCTCACGGGTTTTAGACTAAGGAATTGATATTAATTATCCAAATAAAAATCCATTTTACCATCAAAGAGGTGATCAATGAATGCGCCGTAGAAAAGCTTGCTTCCGGACAATTGCGACATACATACTCTAATTTTCCCCCCATCTGGGATAAATTTATGTCTCCGACTGAAACTCATCGTCAAAATCCAAAATCACAAGGTAACTAGAATTTCAACCATCAAGTCGAACACCTTCAGTCTTTGGGATTGTGCCATAATCATACTCATGATCTTTATCAATAGTGCCTTACGCATCGCCAGCACTCTGCGAGGCACTTCAGAGTTGGCATGAAAATCTCAACTCTAAGATATTTCCAACCCATAGTTGGTTTTTCCATTCCTTCGGAGTGGAACTACAACTACTTCTATAATCGTAGTTCTTAAAATCTAATGTAAAAATATAATGATAATAGATAGTAGGGGTGGGCATAAACCACACCGCTATACGAAAATCGCCCACACCGGACCGCAAAAGCAGTGCGGAAACCCACACCGAATCTTCTAACCAAAGCAGATACCCCAAACCGGACCGACCCGCATCGATACGGTTCGCTTGCAGTTTGGAATATTGAACCAACCATATTAAACCGGACCGAACCAAAAATTTAAATTAGTAATTTTGTGATAAAAATATAAGCAACTCCTATCTTATTTTAGATTCTAACGATGTACATTTTATTTTTAGCGTATGTTGTTGTTATATTAATAATAATTGCTGACATAAAGGAAGAAGTTATAGTTTGGTATAATATTTTTCATCTCATTTTTTTTGTGAATAAATGCTAATTATAATCTTATTCTAGTCATTTTCCTTAATGATTGTGCATTGATTAATGTTGATGTTTGGTTAATCTACCCAAAAAAGTCTCATTTGTAGGTAAATGTCAAATTGAAATATTCATACAATTAAGAACTAATCTTTCATTTTAGTATAACATTGTGTGTTTTAACCTTTAAATGTAAAAGTTTCACACGGTTGCCTTTGTAAATTGATTGTTGATGGAAGTAATTCTTTTATTTCATATTTAATATGGGTTCAAACCGAACCGGACTGAAACCGAACCGTATTACATTCAAACCGGACTGAAACCGAACCGTTTAAAGGATTGGTATAATGGTTTGTATTTTTAATTAACCATTTGATGTAGTGCGGAAGCGGTTTGGACTCTAAACCGTACCAAACCGACCCGCACCCACCCCTACTAGATAGGAAAGTACGAATACATTCTCTCAATTTAACCTGATTCCTCTGATCTACTAATCTATGCTCTGATACCAATATAACAATTATAACTTAATTGGCCTAAATTTCGACACAAATCGAAACCCATGTCCATCAAAGCACATATCATTGGATTTGGTACCTGCAAATAAGCATGAGCATTATCATAGATTGATAGAAATCTAACTCATAGTGAAAATAATAATACAATAAGAATACTGATTATGACTACTACCTTGGAATTAATGGTATCCTTGGATATAAGGTTGTCACATTAGCTTCAAGCATGAGAGTAAAAAAGATTTTTCCAACAACAAAGCACATCCATCTTCAGTGACATGTTCCTCTAAATCTATCCCATGGATTGTAATAAGGAGGGGTCAGAATAATATTCTGTTGACTGGAAAATCTATAAACTGCCCATAACATAAATTTATATCGATTGGTTTCCATTTGATTGTTATGTCTATTAAGGGTAGCTATTCTAATATAACCTTGCATTACACACACAATTACTTACATACCCCTTCCCATGGTACGAAAGACCGACGAAGCCATATCAACCCCTCAATACTAGGGGTGGGCGCAGGTCGGTTTGGTGCGGTTTGGAGTCCAAACCGCTTCCGCACCGTATCAAATGGTTAATCAAAAATAAAAACCATTATACCATCCTTTAACGGTTCGATTTCGGTCCGGTTTGAATGTCATATGGTTCGGTTTCGGTCCGGTCGATTTGAACCCATATTAAATATGAAATAAAAGAATTACTTCCATCAACAATCAATTTACAAAGGCAACCATGTGAAACTTTTACATTTAAAGGTTAAAACACACAATGTTATATTGAAATGAAAGATTAGTACTTAATTGTATGAATATTTCAATTTGACATTTACCTACAAGTGAGACTATTTTTGGTAGATTAACCAAACATCAACTTTAATCAATGCAGAATCATTAAGGAAAATGACTAGAATAAGATTAAAATTAGCATTTATTCACAAAAAAATGAGATGAAAAATATTATACCAAACTATAACTTCTTCCTTTATGTCAGCGATTATTATTAATATAACAACAGCATATGCTAAAAATAGAATGTACATCGTTAGAATCTAAAATAAGATAGGAGTTGCTTATGTTTTTATCATAAAATTACTAATTTATATTTTCGGTTCGGTCCGGTTTAATATGGTTGGTTCAATCGTCCAAACCGCAACCGAACTGTATCGATGCGGGTCGGTCTGGTTTGGGGTATCTGCTTTGGTTAGAAGATTTGGTGCAGCTTTCTGCACCGCTTTTGTGGTCCGGTGCGGGCGGTTTTCGTATAGCGGTGCGGTTTATGCCGACCCCTACTCAATACTTTCAAACTCACTTGCCACTTAATACTTCTAAATATGAAGCAGGTTTCTATAGTCACCACATAATTTTAAAAGAGAAATAGGCAGACTCTGCCATTAAAGCCTCAATCAAGGTAGACCCCATCATTTAAGACTTATTTCCAAGGCGGTTTCCGTTAACCCAAAAAATGGATCAATACCTTAGATTGAGTGTGAAAGCACCATCCTTGTTTATCAAGGCAAATAAAATAGAAAATTCAATAGTGAATCATAGAAAAAGTAAAGGGACAAGAGATTTTTATAGTGGTTCGGCTATTACTAAAGTCTTTGTCCACTTCATAGGTTTAATTGGCTGATCGCTGTTATAAGATTGATTTGGCTTACAATATGACTGAATCACCTAGGTTAGATCTAAATCACAAGTACTTGGAGGCAACCTAAGGATATTAGTTACTCCTTAGTGACTTTTGTGTAGGAGAAGAAGAGTGAAGAATCATAATGGCAGAGTTGCAGCAGTCAGTCGAGAAGATCCCTTTCATGTTGCGGATAGGATGGTACTTATAGGGATTGGAGAACACTTGGACCATATCCACTTTGCCAGAAGCTTGCATTCATTACATAGAAGAAGTCTAGAAAGATTGAAGGTCGTCGAAGCAAAGTATTTGGATTGGTATTGATCCGATCCGATTGGATCGGTACCGATCCGATTGGATCGGTACCGATCCAAATAGTTAAATATTTTTCATGCATTGAATACTTGGTTATCTTCCTTGCCATGTTACGATGCTCTCTATGTAGTTTTCTAGGTTATTGACTTATTTTGATGATGATTCTCCTATGGGTTAGATTAAACTATTCTCTTACTCTGATGAATCTACATTTCTGGAACTAGGTTCCTTGGAATGCTACCAAATTTGTTGGGTGAGTTTAGTGCGGACATTGGAATGTGATGCAAGAGATTTGGAGTTACCATGAATTAACAATTGGATCGGTACCGATCCAATTTGATCGGATCGACGCTGATCTGAAATATTGGCTTATTTTTGACTAGAACTTCTTAGAAGCTTTTTTCTAGTTCTTTTGGGCCTCCCGGCCAAGTTTTGAGTCGTTTTAGCATAATTTGAATGTTCAGCCTTAACCTTTTGGGCCTTTCCGGCCAAATGTTGGCTTATTTTTTACTAGAACTTCTGCTGGGTTAATAGCCTCATTAACATTTGTCCCCTTTGAGTGTACTTTCTTTGAAAACAAGGTGTTCTCTAGAATTGTTTATCTCCAGGTTTCCATTTTAAGGAGTTTCATTGGTTATATCTAGCCATCTTGAAAAGCTATCTATGAAGTACCAGCTAACTGTTCAGTCCTTAGTGTGAATCTCCTGTTGTTCACGATTACGGAGTGATCTTGACTTGATAATTTTCAAAATGAATATAAACATTGAGTAGGTCGCACAGGGAAAATTTGGGACCATTTGGAGGAGTAAACTTAGGTCAATACCTATCCAGTTAGATTGGAGCGGTACCGATCCAAGTGCTTGAGAAATTTTTCCAAACACTTCTCTTTTTATTTTTTTATAAAAGGTTGGATGTACCCCTTTTTATTTTACTTCGTTCAAGCTGAGCCGATCCGATCCAGTAACCCAAAACTGCCACCGATCCAAAGTCTGCAACTACTAGAAAGCCTATACCGTCGATTTTCACCTTCAGCACCATCAGCCGATGTCTCCTGGAGCCGTTGCCCCATTCTAAGTGGATCTCACCGTCGAGATTACCTTCATTTTGAGGCGTTGCCTATCAGATCCATCCAATATCCTAGTTTAGGTAGTCTTAAACTAGAGATCAAATCATCTTTCCCAGATTGAAGGTTGGTGATGTGGATTTTGGTGTATTACTGCATTAGTGATTGATGATGAAGCTGTGTTGGTGATGGATACAGTGGAAGACTTGAGTTGATTGTGACTTTGTGGAAGAAGACAGCAAATCGAGTCTTGAATTTTTCATGAAAAAGCTAGGATTTTGCCCCAATACTCGATATGTTTTGCTATCTTCATCTACAAAGTCAGAATTGACTTGCACCGAGTTACACAGTCGATCCTAGCATAGCATCTTGCGGATTGATTTTGGTTTTTTTGGAAGGTGATAATAGCATAGGGTAGCATCTTATGTGCTTATCATGCTGTTATCACCTTCCAGAGAACTAAAATCGATTTATGTTGAGAATTTTTTTACTCGATTCGGATGCATCAATCTATATTTGCTCCCTCTGGGTTGGTCCAGTCATTGCACAGTCGGTGTACCTGGAATAGAAAGGGCTTTCCGTGCTGCTTTGAACAACAGATCCGTTATCGATCGTTGATCGATAACGGATAAGTATAAAAGAAATGAAACTAATAGGTGATACAGATCGCACTTTCCAGTGTGAATGAGCCATATACATAGAATAGTTTATTCACAATGTTTAGGACACTGGACCTATTCCCATTTAGATTGCACATCACACATACTCCCATTTAATACTTGGAATTCAATTGGTGGTTGATGCACATCAATTATCTACCAGATTTCAAGTGTCAACTACACAAGGGTCATTTTAGAGATTGGACATACCTAACCATTTTGAACACCAGCTTTCTTATATAGCATAAAACATATATCTTCTTGGCGCAAATCAATTGAGGGTAACTGACCTCTTTCTGAAGCGGAGTCATCATCGATCCCAGTTGGATCCACCGCTTCTATAACTTCAGGCCAATATGGTCATATGATTCCAATTGGCCCTGTCATCGATCACACTCCTCTAGTTCCACAGTCTTGCTTGATCCTTTGGAAAAAGTCCTACAATTCTTACACACAGGATGTTGCAAAGAATTTGCTCGCAATATGGTAACCTAAAGGATGAAGTACTTTTGTCATCGAGAGGAGAATTTGCTCATATACCTTCTGGATATGTGGTTTGTCATCGGTATATATGCATGTACGGTGTAGTGCCCCCATTCAATCACTTATTAATGACAACATTTTAGAACATAGGGTTGGCCCCATTCCAAATTCTTCCAAATGAATATGCCATGCTGATATGCTTAGTCATTCTGTTCATGTAGGCGATTAATCGTGTCCCGACCTTTGCTAAGCTAAAGTATCTTCTATTGTTCAAGAAGAGAGAGGCTAATCTATCACTTTCTTATATTAAAGTGCAGCGTAGCCAGAAACTTATACTGGATCTTTCTAGCAAAGTTCCTTCATTTAAGAATATATTCTATTTTTGTTAAGTGTCCAGAGGGATTCACCTGTTTATGGACTATGGGAGGTAAGTCTCCCTCACAATGCTCAGAGTTTCCTTTAATTCCTATAAGTTTTAAAAAAAAATCATATATTCCTTGTAGTTCTTCCGAAGATTAATAAGGATTTGGCGCCATTCTTAGCACCTTGAAAGCGGTCGATGCTCGGGAGCGCACGATTAGACTCTTGCTCGCAGGTGAGAACCTTCATCGATGTGGGCTTTTACACACTAGGAGATCCATTGGATTCGTTAGCGCTCCTTTTCGCCTCTAAAGCCCGAACTTGTTTGTTTCCTCTTCCCATGACTCTAGTGAAGACGATGATGATGAAGAAAGTGGCCCATCCGATGAGTCAGAGAAGACCCCCTAGGCGATCCAAATTCAGGTTGGGGTCGACTGTCCACCCAAAATGCCATCGGTTCTAGAAGAGAAAGAGGAAGAGTTGAAAGGGGAAGGCTCCACTTATTTAAGAGAAGGAAGATGGAGAAATCAACGAGGAGCATCCTCTAAATGAGAAAGTAATATATTGGGACACATATGAGGCAACACCAAATTAGGTGACAAGGCTTTGGAATTAAACCCTTGATTGAACCTATATCCAGCTCTCTGTCGGAAGGTGATGACATTAATTTAGGATATACAAGTGACTTTTTTGTGAATATGGGTGACTTGATGGATGACTTCACTTCGGAAGGGTTGTTTTCCCAGTCAACTCAAATTTTCCCTGTAGGAAGCAATGTCCTGACATTAGTTAGTGATGGATCTGGTTCGTGTATTCTACTAGGGTTGTTAAATTACAACACAAACTTTACTAGAATCACACACTTTATATTATTATTAGGATGTTCATGTTCATCAAACTCCTCTTCCCAAATCCATTTTATCATTTTCTCTAGGAATCATGTCTCGTGGTTTTTACAGCTACCTTTATCTAGTTTTGGAGTATCATCGTTCGTAGAGACACTCTTCAAGGAACCATGCTCCCTAGGAGACCGACTAAGAGAGAAAAGGAGGAAGGATAGGAGGTGGAAGAGCATCATCGTATCGAGAAAAATCAAATCCATGATAGGGGAAGTGGCAAGGAGAAGAGGTGGAGCCTGATTGAGTGGGGAGATCCATCGAAGAGGCCAAAAATATGCCAAGAGTGAGAATCCCCACCACAGCCTCCTGCTTCCACTGGGATAAATGTCCCCGCTTCCGGTGTCGTGACCTCCTCTACTCATACTATCATGACCACCTCTCCTCAGATTTCTAGGCATGCACCTTACATTCTTCCTGCTAGTCCCATGCATCTACAAGTTGTATTCCCTAATTTTTTCTAAAGGGGGTTGTTTGGTAAGCCCAATATAATGTCGGCTCGTGCCAAATCTTATTCACCTAATTTCCAAGCAATTCAAAGTGGTTTGGAACAATCTAACGGGTGGAAAAAATTATATATGCAGCTATCTACTGTTAATCAGAAGAACTACGAAGAAATCCTTTCGTTTGACTCCGAAAAGGATGAGTACGAGAAGCAACTTGCAGATCGTGACACAAAGATCGAGAGGCTAAAGAAAGAGAGATGGCACCCTTAAGAGGGAGAGCAAAAGTGCTTCTTTGCTTAAGGAGCTAAAAGAATCCACTGACCGAGCCATAACCATATTTAGAGATGAGATAAAGAAGAGCCATGCTGATGAGGTGGCTTTAAAATAAAAGTTAAGGATAAGAGAGACGACAGTTGAAATGCGGAAGAAAACCATCGCTAAGTAGGCTCAAGAAATTGCCTCACTTTGCGAACAGGTTTTGAATTTGGATACCGAGAGGAAACGCTGGCAGTAGAGAAGGCTAATATGGGTTTTAGCTTTTCAAAGCTTCAAGATACCTTCACAAAGAAGATGGAAGGCTTGGATGCTACTTTTAGGCTTCTTTATCAATTCCCATTTGCATCAGAGGAGTCGTCGTTACTTGGGTACGCTGTTTCCTCATATGCTTGCCATAATCTGGAAAGAGATTCTGACCCGATTTCAAGACATGCGCGGCGGTTATAGCGAAGAGTAGTTGGTTAAGTCATATCTGAACGAAGAATCCCGCTAAGCTTTAAGGGAGGGCCAGGAAATCTTGAAACTAGAGAAGGAACGAGAAGCTATTGATGGCACGGGCGCTGCTGAGGCTATAACCGCCCTTCAAGACCTAGAGGGCCATCTTTATATCTTCACGCCGATGAGGGGTTCGTTCCTACTTCTCCTATGATTATGCATCCATTAAAGGAGAGCAACGGCGAGGGCTTTGAAGTTGTAGCACATGAAGAGACCCCACAACAGGTAATTTTCCTATCTCTCCTATGTTAGAAAACTTCTAATTTATACCTGATGAAATTGTCAAGATAACCGCCCTTTATTCTGATATTATAGATCAGCCCTCTCTTCCAACCGAGTTATTGCCTCCTTACGGTGCCGGATCTACTACTATTCTGACTACATCAACCGTTGTCTCTGCATATGACTCGTAGCCCAGTTTGCACTCTGAAAAAAATACAGTGTTGCATTGTTTGGATGACCCCTCTGTATCTCAAGAGGAAAGTTTGGCAGTTGACACACGAAAGTAGGCGGATCAAGCTAGCTAACCAGACAAAGTAGAGGCCAAGTAGCCAATGATCGATCAGCGGATGGTAGCGGAGAAGAAGGAGAAGGTTGAAGAGCAATAACGGTCATCAAAAATTTCTCACAAATCCCATAAGCACAAAGGAAAAGGAGGGTCTGCTAGTGGAAATGTTTCAAAAAGCTAGATCAACCCAAGAGGGGAGAAGTTGCCGATCAAAGGCGTTAGGGGAAGTAGTGGTAAGAAGTCATGATCTGTCCGTGTACTAATGAATCAGAGCATTTGCTTTTTTGGTTGCTTTTTGTACAAGTGCAGAGTTTGCGCTTAGCATTTCTTCTTGTTGTTGCAACAATGGTGTTTGTATTTTCCTATCTTTGGTCGACATTGTATGGGTATGATCCCTGCTATTTGTTGTTGTACATGAAAAGCGTTATAAGTAATAAAACTATTGAAAATTTTAATTATAACTTCACTTGTCAACAGTGCTTTTTTATAACATTGTTTTTACTCAGCACTTTTTTCTTTAGTCCCGTAATTACAACCAAAATTTTTTGTTTGGGTAACATAACTGTGAAGTATTTTCTACTTTGGTGAGAGTTGGTGCGCGCGCGCCCCTAGTATACATTTGCCGGTAGCTTTTGGGATGAACTGGCTTAGCGTTGCAACTTTTCCATTCAAGTTTGGTAATTATTTCTTGTTCCTTGGGGCATCGAATTCCCATACAGCGGTAATTTGTTCGGGGTTAGCTTCAATGCCTCTGGCACTTACAATGAGTCCTAGCAACTTTCCAAAGGCTACCTCGAAGTGACATTGAAGTGGATTGAGTTTCATTCTATACTTCCGTAGCATCTCAAACATTTCAGTGAGAATGTCCAAGTGATTTGATGATTTAACTAACATATCATCTATATAGACTCCCATAGTCTTCTCGATCTGATGTTTGAACATGGCGTTTACCAGTCGTTGGTAAGTTGCAACAACATTTTTTAAGCCAAATGGCATCACTTTGTAGCAGTATAATCCAAGATCAATGATAAAACTGGTGTTGTCCTGGTTTTGTTTTTACATCAAGATCTAGTTGTATCCCCAGTAAGCATCCATAAATGATAGCAATTCATGTTCTGTTGTTCGATCCACAAGTTAGTCGATTCTAGCAATGGAAAGCTGTTCTTTGGGCAGGCTTTGTTTAGGTATGAGTAGTCAATGCAAGTTCGCCATTTCCCATTGGATTTTTTGACCAAGACCAGGTTGGATACCAATTTGGGATAGGTTGCATCATGGATAAAGCCATTCACCATCAGCCTATCCACTTCTTCTTTTATGCTTTGGACCGTTCGGGTCCTAGGCTATGCCTCTTCTGCTCCACTGGTGTATATTTAGGATCGATATTGAGTGTGTGTCATGTAATCTCCGGCAACACCCCTCACATATCAAAAAGTGTCTAAGCGAATACATCTAGGTTAGCACAAATAAATTTTATTAGTTCTTGTTGCATCTTGTTTCCAAGATGTGACCCAATTTTTAGGACCCGAGTTGTGTCATCCATATCGACTAGGACAGGCATCGTCAATTCAGTCGGTGCTGCCTGATCCTCCTCTAACTCTTTTTTCTATGGTCCAAAGACCTGTCGAATCAGCTACGATCCCCAAGCCGGGGGCGGCTCTGCAGTTGCTATGCGGTAGGTTCACGTATATGGAGAATTCTTCCCACATTCTTCCCTTTTTCTTTTCTTCTAGATTCACGCAGCTCTACGATGTAGCATTCTCTAGCCACATTTTAGTATCCTCTGATCACTCCAACTCCATTCTCTGTTGAAAATTTCATGATTAGGCACCATTGGGCTAAAGCAATCTAGAAATGCGCTAAGGTGGGCCGACCTAAGAAAGTATGTTGGAAGACATTACAACTACGATCATAAAGGTCTTGATGAAGATGACTCTTCAGTCGTCTTTCCAAGGTTTTATAGGAAAATCAGTTGTCCTGATAGGTTGCTTAGGTTGACTAGTGAATCCTTGGATCTTTGTTCAACAAGTGGATACGTCTTTCATACTGATCTTCATCTGGTCAAACGTATGTCTGAACAGGATACTTTGACATAGCTGCCACTATCCACTAATACTCGTTGGACTATGGCTGGTCCGACTCCTACCGACATGACTATGGGGTTGGGGGTTGGAGCTTCCATTCCTCTAATATCTCGGTTCCAAAATACTATATCATTGTTCAGGGTTCTTTATTGCTTGGCAGGAGTTCCATCTTAAATCGCAAAACATGAGACTTTCAGGACATGTTTCAACGAGCTTGCATATCGCTCCATTTCTCCCTAACTCTTTTGCGCATGATAAGGTCCTTAAGATATCGTTCTGATGATGAGTCATTGTTCAGTTCATTTGGATCCTTCTTCGCTAGTTCCAGCTTGGTTTCCCCAGTCTTTAGGAGCTTGGGGTGCAGCGGGCTGGTCAGGATTTTGTAGTTTTCTCATGTACTGCTAAAGCTTATTTTCCCAAATCAACTCTTCAATTTGGTTCTTCAGGTGTCGGCACTTATTCGTGTTGTGACCATTTGTTTCATGGAAGCAACAGTACTTTTCGAAATACTTTTGTTGCTCATTCGCTTCCTTTTTAGGCGGTTTCTTGTACTCCTCCGTCCCTTGTGTCGTAAGGTCGATGTTTTCTTAAGTATCATTGAGCGAGGTGTAGTCTTCGGGGCCTCAAGCCTTTAGGTCGCTTGTTACCTCGGTTTGGCTTATTGGAATTCTGATTCTTCCTTTTTTGTTCCCATCCTTCCTGCATTTCTGAAAGTGGCTCTAGAGGCATGTGCGCCTTGGTTAGCTGACATGCTATTTTGGCTAGTGTTGGTTGGTTGTGGGTTAGTAGATTTTCCTTCTAGCTCCTTTGCCTCTTCCAATCTCAAGTACTGGTTTGCCTCTCGGTTAAAGTCCTTCCTAGTGGTAGGTTGTTTCATTTTGATCCATTTTTCAAATTCAGTGCTGGGGTGGATACTGTGGATCAAGGCTATGAAAACCATATCTTCATTTGGGTTACGTATTTTAGTCATCGCGGTGTTGAACCAACTCATGAAGAATTTCAAAGATTCATTTCATACCTGGAATAGGCCAGGTAAGGACATCACGTCTTTAGTTGTGCCATGTGAAGCCTAAATTGATCAAGGGATTTTGTTGCTAATTCATTGAAATGGAGATTGATTTTAGTGAGAGCCTGATGAACCGCATAGAAGCAATTCCCTCTAGGAAGATTGGAAAAAATCTCCATCGAACGACATTTGAAGCATTTTCTTCGACAAAGTACTAACTGTACTTGTACAAGTGAGGTTTCAGATCTCTATTTCCATCGTAAGATGGAATAATCAGCATAGTAAACTTTTCAAGGTGCCGTTCATTCAGAATGTCATCAGTGAAGGGAGTCTGGCTTGGAGTGGATCCCCATTCATCGTCTCTTCTATCCTAACTTCCGTCCATCAAGTGCTTGATCATACAATGTATGCTTCTGATGTCCGATAGTCCATGGGTTAGCTGTTAGTGACCATGCCAAGTGTTTGATTTTTCAAACGATATTAGTAAGTGGGCTGAAGCCTAGGCTATCCTGTTTTTGGAGAGCGACTCCTTTGGAGTTCCGTTAGCTTGCGGTTGGTAGGGTAGGGGAAATTTGGAACCCCCTACCAGTAATGAGTGCATTAGTATTTTCTTCCAACTTGTCATCAAGTTGCTCACCATCTTCATAGTTGAAGAGATCCACTGCTATATCTTCTCATGGGGTTTTTGCTCCTAGATTCTAGTTTATAACAGGTTGCTTTGCGGTTAGTAGAGTACTTACATTTCCTTTTATGGTGATTCTTGCAGCTCCACCCACCACTCATTTTTGCTTCCGCCTTCCGTTTCTCTTGTTTAAGCCAGAAATGGAAGAGTTTTCCTGCTCCATGGCAGTTGCAGACTTTGGCATGTTTCTTGGAGCAGCTAGTGATTATATCATTAGGAGGATATTTAATTTGTTCATAAAATCTTTTTGGTTGTTCTCCATTTTTTGGTTGATTTCATCAACTATCTTGCTCAATTCACCTTTAGTGACGACTTCGAGTAGAAGTTCCCAACACTCAACCTTTGATGTTAGCTCCAGAATTCACTCCAATTAGCATATTATTGGCATTGTTGACTTCAACTTGGTGAGGATTGGTCTCTTATCCATCTATAACAGCTCCTATGGACCTTTTGGAAGTAGTTCTCTTTCTCCCCACCATTGATTTCCACGGCAAGCTTCAAACTTTCAAGAGCTAATTTCATGGAACTAATTTCTAGATCCGACAGATCCAAAGAGGAAAACTAGATCTATGCTTGAGTTTGCTTCTCAGTAAAAGGACTAAAATGTTAACCCAAAAAATGGATCAACACCTTGTATTGAGTGTGAAAGCACCAGCCCTATTTAACAAGGCAAATAAAATAGAAAAACAAATAGTAAATCGCTGAAAAAGTAAAGAGACAAAAGATTCTATAGTGGTTCGACTGTTAATAAAGCCTACGTCTGCTTCATAGCTTTTACTGGCTGACTTCTGTTACAATATTGGTTTGGTTTACAATATCACTAAATCAGCTAGATTAGATCTAAATCACAAGTAATTGGAGGCAACCGGAGGATCCCAGTTTCTCCTTTGTGAACGTAGATGAAATGTTCACCTACAATGCTTTCTTAGGTTGACCTGCCTTAGCAAAATTCAGGATTGTTTAGCCCAGTGGTGCATAACCTTGAAATTTCCAACACAGAATGGAGTTGGAGCGATCAAAGGAGACTAAAATATCGCTAGACAATGCTACATCGGAAAACTGCGCAAATCTAGACGAAAAGAAAAGTGGAAGAATATGGGGAGAACTCTCCACATTCGTGAACCTACTGCATAACAACTATAGAGCCACCCCAAGCTTGCGGATCATAACCGACTTGACAAGGCTTTGGACCTAAGAAAGAAGCATTCAGGCGAGGATTAGGCAACATCGACCGAATTGATGGTACATGTCCTAGTTGATATGGATGACCCATCTTAGGTCCTGGAAATTGGGTCACATCTTGGAAACAAAATGTGGCATGAACTAATCAAATTTCTTTGTGTCAATCTAGTTGTATTCGCTTGTGCATATTTTTTTATGTGTGGGGGTTACCGAAGATTGCATGCCACATACTCAATATCAATCCCAAGTATGCACCGGTGAAGCAGAAGATACGCAGCCTAGGGACCGAACGGTCCAAAGAATTAAGAGAAGAAGTGGTTAGGCCGATGGCGAATGGCTTTATCCGAGATGCAACCTATCCCAAATGAGTATCCAACCCGGTCTTGGTCCAGAAATCCAATGGGAAATGGAGAACTTGTATCGAGTACTCAGACCTAGACATAGCCCTCCCAAAGGACGACTTTCCATTGCCTAGAATTGACCATCTTATTGACGGGATAGCAGGACATGAATTACTATCATTCATGGATGCTTGCGTGGGGTACAACCAGATCATGATGTATGAATTAGACTGGGAAAACACTAGTTTTATCACTGATCTGGGATTATAATGCTACAAAGTGATGCCCTTCGTCTCAAAAAATGCTGGGCAACTTTCCAACGACTGGTGAACGCCATGTTCAAACATCAAATCGGGAAGACTATGAAAGTCTATGTAGATGATATGTTAGTTAAATCCCGCATGGTCGTAAATCACTTGGACAACCTCACTGAAATGTTCGAGATACTCTATACGTATATAATGAAACTTAATCGACTTAAATGTCACTTCTGGGTAGCCTTTGGAAAGTTCCTAGGATTCATTGTAAGTGCCAGTGGAATAGAAGCTAATCCCGAACAAATTACTGCCTTATGGGAAGTCGATGCCCCAAGGAATAAGAAAGAGTTACAAAGCTTAAGTGGAAAAGTTGCAGCGTAAGCCGGTTTATCTCAAAAGCATCCAAAAAATGTATATCGTTCTTTGATACACTAAAGAAGGGAAAGAATAACTTCGAATGGAATCAGGCTTACCAGACTGCCTTCGTAGAACTACTGCGACATATGGAGACTCTGTTAATCCTATCCAAGTCGATAAATGTAGAAGATTGGTTTATCTACTTAGCAGTCTTGCCCAATGCATTAAGTGTTGCGATCATGTAAGAAGAATCTATGGTCGAGTGACCCATATATTACATTGGTAAACGAATCACTAGAGCTGAGAAGAACTATCCGAAGTTGGAAAAATTAGCATATTGCCTCTTGATCGCATCCAGAAAGTTACGATCGTACTTCCAGGCACACCCGATCAAAGTACTGACAGATCAACCCTTGAAGTAGGTGTTGTACCACCTTGAGAACTTTGGACAGCTTATCAAATGGAACATCGAATTGAATCAATATGAAATCAGTTACATCCTCGAAGGGCGATCAATGAATAGGCGCTGGAAGATTTTATTGCCAGTTTACAATACAAGTTAAACAAGAAGAAATTACTCTAGAAGTAGAGACACACTGGAAGTTATTCTAGAAGTGATTACTCTAGAAGTGGGGGCTAGAATCATGCTCAAAACTTCCAAAGGATGATCCCTTTGCTATGCCTTACGCTTGAAATTCCCTACAACAAACAATGAAGCAGAATATGAAGCATTGATAGCTACGCTGGAAGTTGTGAAGGAACTCGGGATAATGTCCATGCATATAGCGACTATCAGCTAGTCGTCCATCAGGTGAGAGGCGAATATCAAGCTCGGGGAGAGAACCTTGCCCTGTATCTATCCAAAGTGCAGGAATTGCTGAACGACATCAAGCATTACACCATAACTCCTATCCCAAAGGAACAAAACAAAAAGGCAGACTATCTAGCCAAGCTGACCAGTTTCGGAGAAGCTCAGTCAATGGCACTAGTCCCAATTGAAAATTTGACTGCTCCAAGCATAGACGAGATGGATATAGACTGGATTTTCGAAATGACCGAAGAGCCAACATTGTGGATGAGACGCCCAAGGACTATTTTCTCAAAGGAACACTCCTCGCAAACAAGAACCAATAAATAAAGCTCCTTAGAAAAGTACTACGGTTCATAATGCGGGATGGAATACTCTACCGAAGGGGATTCTCTACCCCTTGCTTAGGTGTGTGACTAACGACAAAGCTCGAAGAACCCTCAGGAAAGTTCATGAAGGCAACTGCAGAGATCACACCGAGGAGCAAATCCTTGCAAAGAAAGTTCTATGATATAGTTATTTTTGGCCAATGGTCACCCGCGATGCAGTAGATAATGCCAAATGGTGCGACCAATACCAAAGATTCGGCAAGATCAAAAGAACTCCTCCAACAGAGCTAACACAGATGTTTAGCCCGTCGCCATTCGTAATCTGGAGAATCCATTTGATTGGTGTATTGCCAATAGCCAGAGGAGGAGCCAAATATGCTATAGTTGCTATTGACTACTTCACCAAATGGACCAAAGCGGAACCGCTGGACACTATCACCGAAATGAAAGTTATTAACTTTGTCACTAAAAATATTATTTACAGGTTTGGAGTGCCACAAAAAAATCATCATGGATAACAGGGCTCAATTCGAAAGCACTGAGTTCAAAGACTTTGCAAATGCTTCCAAATGGAGAAAAGCTTTTCTGCTATCCATAGGAAAATGGGCAAGTAGAGGCAGCGAACAAGATCTTGAAGTCCACCATCAAAAAGAAACTAAATAAAGCTAAAGGAAATTGGGTTGATAAACTTCCACTTGCACTACAGGCTTACAGAACAACGCATAAATCTGCAACCGGGCACCTCCATTCGCCATGGCATATGGCTCAGAAGCAACGATCCTAATCGAACTGGAAGTCCCTTCTCATTGAAGGCAAAACTTCGAACAAAGGAAGAATAAATAGCTTCTGTTCGAGTTGCTCGATGTAGTTAATGAGAAGTGAGAAGAAGCCGAGCTAAGGACTGCCTCTTACCAGAAAAGGGTCACACGGCATTTCAACTACAAGGTCCGTAACCATACTTTCAAAGTAGGAGACCTTGTCCTCAAACGAGTCTATCTTGTACCCATTTGGACCAAACTAGGAAGGGCCCTGCGTAATCGGCCAGAAGCTAAGGGATGGCATGTTCAAGCTAACAACCATTGATGGAACCCAAATTCCCCATGCTTGGAATGATGAATCGATTTAACATTACTCTATCTAGGATTATCTTATGTATTTCCTATTTCCATAAATAAACCACCCCAGGATAACGAAAGAATTGTAGGTAGGCAGAACTTGTCCAACTTTTTTTTTTCAATTAATGAAATTACTTTGCTTTCTGAACCAATAGAACTGTTTTCACATTAGTAACCCGCTGAGTCGACGAGGTCAAATTGACTCAAAACCTTCTGATCGCTACTTAGGATAATGGAACCACGCTCAAGTATTCCCCATCAACTCGTCAAGTGGATGGAAGAAAATCAACTCAAACCACTGATCGATGGAACTCAATCCCGATCTTCTGAGAACCGTTGTTGCTCCGACGACATCAGGAAGGTCCGAATTAAAGCCATGCAGTTCAAAAGCCGGGCATCGCCGCTTGGATTAGGAATCATGTTCAATGAACAGAATTACCTAAGTCGCACATCGCTTCTTAGTTCGAAAAACTGTAACCGTGCAAGCGTCAATCTCATTATGCGTATTTCGTAAGCCGCAAATTTCTACTTGGTTTGGCAAAATTGCATCCAAAGACAAGGAAATCTCATATTATAAAAAGCCGCACACTGCCTTCAAAGCCATGAAAATAGCACTCCAGTGGGACACACGTGTGCACAATAGCCTGAACATCAGCATTATGATGAAATCACTTAACAGAATTTCAAGTAATCCGTGTTGCTCTGGCATCGTCGATCACTTAAGTGCGTAAATCATTTAAGTGTGTAAATTACTCGCCGTAAGTCCACTAAAAAGCTTCAAAGATATCTCAAGTCAGAAGTCAAGATGGGATATCTCAAATGAAGACAATAAAACCAGAAGTTCCCAAAGATAGGAGTTGCGGTATAGACCCGATTGGGGGCATCCGAAAGACTACCATTGGCACTCAGCCTCGTACAAGTGTTTGGAGTAAACAATCTCGTGAACTAGTGCCACATACATACCAACACTCACCAAAATAGAAAATACTTCATAGTTTTGTTACTCTAAACAAAGAATTTTGGCAATAATTACGGGAATGAATAAAATAGTGTTGAATAAAGACAGTGATATAAAAAGGCATTGTAGATAAGTGAAGTTGTAATCGAAATTCAACAGTTATTATTACTTATAATGCTTTTCATGTACAACAACAAAAAATAGGTTCGTACCTGTAAAATATCGGCCAAGAATAGGAAAATACAAATACCATTGTTGCAACAACAAGAAGAAATGCTTAGTGCAGACTCTGCACTTGTAGAAAAAGCAACCAAAAAAGCGAAAGCTCCACTTCACGAGTACAAGGACAGATCATGACTTCTTGTCACCACTTCCTTTGATGCCTCTGATTAGCAACTTCTCAAGCTTCTCCCCTCCCAGGGAAATCTCGCTTTCTGAAACATTGCCACTGGCAGACCCTCCTTTGCTTTTGTGCTTGCGGGATTTGTGAGAACTTTTTTGATGACCTTGTTTGCTCTTCAACCTTCTCCTTTTTACCACTACCATCTACTGCTCAGTCATCGGCTGCTCGACCTCTACTTTGTATGGTTGGCTAGCTTGATCCGCCTGCTCCCTTATGTCATTAGCTGCCAAACCCTTCTCTTGAGATACAGAGGGGTCATCCAAACCATGCACTGCTGTAATTTGCTTGGAGTGCAAACTGGGCTACGAGCTAGATGCAGAGATGACAGTTGATGCAGTCAAAATAGCAGTAGATCCGGCACCTTGAGGAGGTGGTAACTCGACAGGTATAGAGGGTTGATCTATAATATCAAAATAAAAGGCGGTTATATCAGCAATTTCATCAGGAGTAAATTGGAAGTCATCAAACACGGGAGAGATAAGAAAATTACCTACTACGGGGGTCTGGTTATGCGCCACAACTTCGAGTCCCTCGCCGTTGCCATCTTTTGATGGCTGGAGGGTGAAGTAGAAATGATCCCCTCATTAGTGCAAAGATGTGAAGATGACTCACCAGGGCATAAAGGAAAATGCCTGATTATAGCCTTACCAGCGGCTGCGACATCAATTGCTTCTTGTCCCCTCTCTAGTCTTAAGATTTCCTTGTCCTCCCTTAAATCTTGGTGGAACTCTTCGTTCTAATATGCCTAAACCAACTCCTTTTTAGTATATCTGCCACCCATGTCTTGGAATCATGCCAGAATCTCTCCCAGGCTATAGCAAGCGTATGAGGGAACAACGAACCCAAGTAACTAAGACTCCTCTGATTCAACATGGAGTTGACATAGAAGCCTAAAATAGTAGCATCCAAGCCTTTTATCTTTTTGTGAAGGTATCTTGAAGCTCAAAAGATGGCATTCATGTTAGTCTTCTCTACCGCCAGCTGTTTCCTCTCAGCATCCAAATTCAAAACTTATTTGCGAAGAGAGGCAATTTCTAAAGCCTGCTCGGTGATGGTTTTGTTCTGCACTTCAACCGTCGTCTCGCTTATCCTCAACTTTTTTTAAAGCAGCCTTATTAGTATGGAATTTCTTTATCTTATCTCTGAATATGATTGCAGCTCGATCAGTGGATTCTTTTAGCTCCAAAAGCAAAGAAGAACTTTTGCTCTCTATCTTGAGGGCGTTACCTCTCTCTTTCTTTAGCCTCTCGATCTCCATGTCACAATCTGTGAACTATTTCTCGTAATCATCCTTTTCGGACTCAAATGAGAGGATTTCCTATTGATTATTCCAACCAATAATAGACAGCTACATGCATAATTTTTACCACCCCTCAGCTTACAGATGTGGGGGACCAGTAAGAAGAATGTAAGGCGCATGCTTAGAAATCTAGGGAGAGGCAGTCATGACAGTATGAGTTGAGACATGACACAGGAAGCAGGGACATTTATCTCGGTGGAAGCAGGAGGCTGTAAAGCGGATTCTCGCTCTTAATCTCTTTTCAGTCTTTTTGACGGCCCGCTCAGTTGTGCTCTTCCTCTTCTTGTAGCCACTTCCCCTATCACGGCCTTTATCTTTCTCGGCACAACGTTGCTCTTCAACCTCTTTATCCTTCCTCCTTTACCTCTCCTTGTCAGTCTCCCGAGGAGCATGGTACCTTGAAGAGTGTCTCTATGAATGTTGAGACTTCAAAAGTCGATTAAGATTACTGTAAAAACCACGAGACGTGATTCCTGCAGCAAGTAATAAAAATGGCTTTAGGAAAGAGGTATTTGATGAATTAAAACATCCAAATAATACTAATAATAATATGAAGTGTGTGATACTAGTGAAGTATGTTTCAATTTAACGACCCCAATGGAATATACAAACTAGATCGATCACCAACTAATGTCAAGACGTAGCATCGTATGGGGATAATCTGAGTGGACTGGGAAGGGAACCCTTCCTAAGTGAAGTCATCCATCAAGTCACTCATATTCACAAAAATGTCACTCGTATCTCCTAAATCAATGCCATCACCTTCCGGTAGAGAGCTGGATATAGGCTCAGTCTTGGGAGAAGCTTCCTCAATAGGCTCCTTCAAGGACGGCGAGGGTGCATGACCAGGGCTTAATTTCGATGCTTATCACCTAATTTAGCGTTTCCTCATCTATCTCCCAATCTATTTCTTCCTCATTTAGAGGATGCTCCTCACTGATTTCTCCTTCTTTATCTTCAATAAGTAGAGCATCGTGCTTCCGTTGAATAAACTCTTCCTGTTTCTCTTCTGGAATCGATGGCAATTTTTGTGGACTATCGACTTTGACTTGAATTTGGATCTCCTCGGGGATCTTCTCTGACTCATCGGATGGGCCACTTTCTTAATCATCATCATCATCATCTTCACCAGAGTCATGGGAAGAGGAAACAAAACAGATTTAGACTTTAGAGTGGGAAGGAGCACTGACGAATCCAATGAATCTCCCAGGGTGTAAAAGCTAACATCGACGAAGATTCTCATCTATGAGAAAGAATTTGATCATGCGCTTCCGAGCATCAACCACTTTTAAGGTGCTAATAACGGTGTCAAGTGTCGGGTCCTTGTTAATCTTGGAATAACTACAAGGAATATATAATTGTTCAGAAAACTTATAGCAATCAAAGGAAACTCCAAGCATGGTGAAGGACGCTTACCCCCCGTAGTCCATAAACAGGTGAATCCCTCTAGACATCTAGCAAAAAAGAACTGATTCTTAAATGAAGGAACTTTGCTAGGAAGATCCAGCATAAGTTTCCGGCTACGTTGCGCTTTAATATAAATAAGTGATGGATTAGCCTCTCTCTTCCTGAACAGTAAAACATAACGCAGCTCAACGAAGCGCAAGCACGATTAAGCATCTACATGAATATAATATATTAGAATGTCAGCATGGCATATCATTTGGAAGAATCTGGAATAGGGCCAACCCTATGTTTTGAAGCGTTGTCACTAAGAAGTAATTGAATGGGGGCACTGCACCGTACATGCACATATATCGGTGGGAAGCCACGTATCCAAAAGGTGGCCTACGAGAAAATTTTCCTCTTAATGGTAGAAGTATGTCATCCTCTAGAATACTATATTGTGAGAAAATGCTTTGTAACCTCCTGTATGTAAGAACTATAGGAGCATTCTTTGAAGGATCAACCAAGACTCTAAAATTAGAAGTTGTGCGATCGATGATGGCACTGACTGGAATTAGATGACCATATTGACTCGAAGTTATGAAAGCGGTAGATCCAGCTAGGATCGACGATGACTCCGCTTTAGAAAGAGGTGAGTTCCCCTTAACTAATATGCACTGACAAAATTTGTGCATCATGTTACATAATAAAGCTTGTGTTCAAAATAGTCAGGTATGCCTAATCTCAACTATTGACCCTTGCGTAGTTGACACTTGAAATCCGGTACATAATTGATATATACCAACCACAGATCGGATTCCAAGTATTAATCGAGAGTGTGTGATGTGTAAACTAAGTGAGAATGGGTCCATTATCCCAAACACCGTGAACAAACCATTCCGTGTAGATGGCTCATTCACACTGAAAATTGCGATCTGTATCACACTAATTACATTTCTTCTATACTTACCAATTATCGATCGATGATCAATAATGGATCTATTGTCTGAAGCGACACAAAAAGCCCTTTCTACTCCTGGTATACCGATAGTGCATTGATAAGACCAATCTAAAGCGAGAAAATATAGATCAATGGGTCAAAATCAAGCAAAGAATTCTCAGTGTAAGTCAATTTTATTTCTCTGAAAGGTGATAATAACATGAGCTGCACACAAGACGTTACCATAAGCTATTACTACCTCCCAAAAAACCAAAATCAATCCCCATGACGTTGTGCTAGGATCGACTATTTAACTCGATGCAATTCAATTTTTACTTTGTAGATGAAAATAACAAAACATGTCGAGTACTGGGGCAAAAACCCTAGCTTCGTTCTGTGAAAAATTCAAGACTCAATTTGCTATCTTCTTACCCAAAGTCACAATTAACTCGAATCTTCCACTATATTCGTCACCAACAAAATTTCATCATCAATCGCTAATGCAGTAATATGCCAAAATACACATCACCAACCTTCAAAATTGGGAAAGATAATTTCATCTTTGGTTCAAGACAACCAGACTACCGTATTGGATGGATTGGATCGACAATGCCTCAAAATGGAGGTCATCTCAATGGTGGGATCAACTTAGAAAAATGGAAGCTGCTCCAAGAGGCGATGGCTGATGGTGAAGATCGACGACAGTGGATTTTTGGCCGTTGAAGGCTTCAGATCGGCGGCAATGTGTGGCTATTAGATAAGTTCGGCTTGAATGAAGTAAAATAAAAAATGGGATACATCCAACCCTTTATAAAAAAGAGGTGTTGGAAAATTTTCTCAAGTACTTAGATCGGTAGCAACCAAAATTTACTTCTCCAAATGGTCCCAAATTTTACCTATGTGACTTACTCGATGTTCACATTCATTCTAAAGATTATCAGGTCAAGATTGCTCCTTTATCATCAACAATGGAGATTCACACTAAGGGCTGAACAGTTAGCTGGTACTTCATAGATAGCTTTTCAAGATGGCATGATACGGCCAATGAAATTCCTTAAAATGGTAACCTAGAGATAAATAATTCTAGAGCACATCTTGTTTTGAATGAAAGCATACTCTGGGGGCAAATGTTAACCGGGTTTTAACACAGCAGAATTCACTAGAAGTCTGAACATTTAGATTAAGACAGAACGACTCGAAATGTGGTTGGAAGGCCCAAAAGAATTAGAGAAAACTCCATGATTTTTTAGTCAGAAATAAGCCAACATTTCGAATCCGCAGCGATCCGATCCAATTGGATCGATACCGATCCGAATTATTGATTCAGGCAAAAACCTCTTGCATCACACTCTTATGTCTCCACTAAGCTCACCCAACAAATTTGGTAGCATTACAAGCAACCTTATTCAAGAAGTGAAGGTTCATCCGATTCAGAATATAGTTTAATCAGATCCATAGGCGAATCATCATCAAAACAAGTCAAGAAGCTATGATACTACATGGAAAACATTATGTCAAAGCAAGGAAGACAAACAAGTAGTCAAAGCATGAAAAATGTTTAACTATTTGGATTGGTACCGACCCAAATTTACTCCTTTAAATGGTCCCAACTTTTCCGTACGTGACCTACTCGATGTTCGCATTCATTCTGGTAATTGTCAAGTCAAGACCGTCGTAATCATGAAGAATGGAGATTTACATTAAAGAGTAAACAATTAGCCGATACTTTGTAGATAGCTTTTTAAGATGGCCAGATACGACCAATGAAACTCCTTAGAAAGGAAACCTCGAGATCAACAATTCCATAGCACACTTTGTTTTCAATGAAAGCATGCTCTAGGGGGAGAGGGTAAATGTTAACTAGGTTTTAAACCCAACAGAATTCACTAGAAGTTAGAACATTTAGAATAAGCCAAAATGACTTGAAACTTGACCGAGAGACCCAAAAGAACTAGGCAAAAGCTCCTAATAAGTTCTAGTAAAAAATAAGCCAACATTCCCAATTGGCACCGATCCGACCCCATTAGATTGGTACCGATCCGAATTGTTGATTCAGGGTAGCTTCAAATATCTTGTATCACACTCCTATGTCTTCTTAAGCTCACCCAGCAAATCAAGTAGCATTCCAAGCAACCTAGTTCTAAAAGTGAAGGTTCATTCGATTCAGAGTATAGTTCAATCAAACCCATAGGTGAATCATCATCAAAATAAGTCAATAAGCTACGAAACTATATGGAGAGAATCATATCAAGGCAAAGAAGGAAACCAAGTAGTTAAAGCATGAAAAATGTTTAACTATTTGAATCGGTACATATCCAATTGTATCAGATCAGTATTGATCCATATACTTTGATCCGATGACCTTCAATCTTTTTGGACTTCCTCTATGTGATGAATGCTAGCTTCTGGCAAAGTGGCTCTGGCCTAAGTGCTCTCCAAACCCTATAAATACCATCCTATCTACAACATAAAAGGGACCTTCTGGACTGACTATAGCAACTTTTCCATTACGATTCTTCACACTTCTTTTCCCACACAATAGTCACAAAGGAGCAACTAAGATCCTCCGGTTGCCTCCAAGTACTTGTGATTTAGATCTAACCTAGGTAATTCAGTCATATTGTAAACCAAATCAATCTTGTAACAACAATAAGCCAATAAAAGCTATGAAGTGGAATAGGCTTCACTAACAGCTGAACCACTATATAAATCTCTTGTCTCTTTACTTTTTTTGTGATTTACTATTGTTTTTTCTATTTTATTTACCTTGATAAACAAGGCTGGTGCTCTCATACTTAATCCAGGGTATTGATATATTTTTTTGGGTTAACAATCAATCGAAGCTAATCCATTTCTTAGGTTAACAGTTTCCTAACAATGTTGCTAATGGTCCGTGGGTCCTAGCTATAAAGACCTCTAACCACTATTTAAAGCTTCCAACATTTAATGTCCAACTGTTATCGCATCTATTGCTAATAAAATCGTAGCTATGTAAGAGACAACACCCAAGCCACTTAACACCTTTAAAAGGACTTGGCGGACTTCTAACCATTTAATACCTATATTATCGGCAGGTCCTGCATCACTTAATACCTGTTCCCTTGAGGAATCCTTACCAGTACTATCATTATTACGGCCTTAACAATGTGAGAGACTATACCTACGCCACTTAATACCTCATTAATAAGGACTAGGAAGACCCCTGACCATTTAACACCTATTTATGGATAGGCCTTTGTCATTTAATACCTAACCCTAAGGCGGACTCCTTACTGGTACTATATCGTTAACATCGCTTGGAATCTCACTAAGTTACTTAATACTTCTTTTTAGGAGAGAGGCGAACCATTGATCAGTCACTTAATACCTCAAACCCAAAGCGAACTCTTCCCGTGATATTCACTATCACTCTTAATTATTAATTTGGAACCTCACTAGGTTACTTCTTTTGGAAGGGAGGCGGCCCCTAAAATAGCCACTCAATACCTCGACAATGAAGTAAACCATTTTAGATATCCTTATTTATTTGGAACCTCACTAGGTTACTTAATACTTCCTTTTCGAAGAGAGGCGGACCCTATATCCACTTAATACCTCAAACCAGAAGTGAACCCCTATGGAGATATCCCTCACCGCTCAAATTTGGACCATTTGATAGTTTTTAATGGGCGGACTCTCAAACAACTACTTAGTACCTCTGATCCTAAAGTAGGTCCTACCTCTCACAAAGTCATGGATCCTAGGATTAATGATATCTCATATCAGTAGTAAGTGCACCCGCCTACTGATAGCTTTAAAGCGAAGGGCAGACTTCCATCAAGTGACTCTACTGACCTCGCATCACTAACCTACTAAGTCCAATTAACTATCCCAAGTTTATACTTATACTATCTTAGGTTGACATTTGACCTAGCTTACTAACTCCATTTTTATTTAAGGCAATAAGATTTACCTCAAATACTTGTGTACCCATAAATCCCCTTTTTGTGCTCATAAATGTCAATTTATCCATAAAATCCTAACTGACATTTCCTAAGACATTTATATATGATTACTAATTTCAAATTAGTAACCTTTTCATATCTATTCCATTTTTATTAGTTCCTTTTTATCTATTCGTCTCTATTAACTGTAACTCCTAAATTCATTTCTATTATTTGCCCATTAATTGGAGTTACAATCTTTAATTCCCATACTATGAATTGTAACCCATAATCTAATCTTAACGTTGTCTCCCATTAATTGCCCTTAATTGGGATTGGACTCTTTCATTTCCTATTAATTATTAGCTATTCCTAATTTGTTGCTCATTAATACGAATTACCACGTTTCCTCTTCAACCCATTTGCTTCCCTAAATATAAAATAATTAACGAACATTACACATTAATAATGCGCGAATAAACATTATTCTTCTTTATTAATGCAATAAATACGTGTAAACTGCCTAATAAAACTACATATTCATAACCAAATATATTATAGTCATAAATACGTAACTAGAATATATGTTCTATATTTAATTTGTTGGAATTAAATTCCTTAGTAAGATTTTCCGCTACGATTTCTATAAATTAGTTTAATACAAAAAGGAAAGATTTACTATGTTAAAAATTACAAGGAATATATAATTTCTTTTTATTTGCAATAAACTGTGTAAGCTACGAAGAATAAATCTATACTTTTGCCCATCTTTTCCCTTTTTATTCCTTTTAAATCAAGCATTGTCTTTTTGAATCAAAAGAGAAAAAAGTAAACAAATATATAAAAATCAAACATATGTTCTTTCAACAAATTAAACTATAGAAAATCTATAACTTAGCACAAATTTGGTAATAATCCAAGGATCATATTTTACACCCAAGTACAGATATGGAATAAATTACACATCATTTAAATTCTAAAATCTTTAGGACTAACTTCCAGATCTGGGTGTAAATATATTTCAAATTAGGTCTAAAATAAGAATATGTAGACAATAGTTTTATACACTAATTTAAGCCTACAATTCAAAAATAAGATTGATTTAGACATAAAAATCAAATGTAGACCAACAGAATATTTTTAAAATCATAAACAACATATAAAATTTCCCACTCACCTTTTAAAAGCGATCAAAATCTCCTGATCTAAAACAAAACCTTAAATTCATCTTCAAATCCTTTTTAATCCGATAAATATGTATAAAAAGGGTACATACATACATTAGAATTACATATATAAGATGTCATGGCTTGGAATTTCGACACTCGAAAATCGACATCAATACGTTCACTGTATTACATGCCAAGCAATCGAATGCCAAAAATACTAGATCGTTAGAGAAAAGACGAAAGAGGTAGAAGAAGAATATGGAAATAACAAAACCGAATCTCACAATCGCAACAGAACAATATATAATAGATAATAACATGTCGTTATACAAATATAACAACATCTGTTATTTGCATATAGCATCAAAAGAGTACAACACATAATAACACAATACCAGACAGTTATATAACTTGTCCGCACAAAAAATGAATATACAACCTGTAATACACAACGGAATATAATCAGATATGTGTAATACGTCTTCTCAGCTAGCTCATCTCCTGAGCTCCATAGCATCCTATTCTAGATCAATAATAATCGGTCTAACCCAAACATTATAACAAAATAACACCCGAGTCAATTTGGAAAACTAGCGTGAGAAAAAAACACTCGATTTGAACTATTAAAGCTATCAAAATCCTTTGAAAAACAAAGGTATCTCATAAAACCGCGCCATAAATAAACACAATGGGTTTTTACCTTGCGATGACCATAGCATTTTATATCAAAATCATCTGATATTAAATAGTGTCCAAGTACAAATACTTATTCAAATAGCTGAAATTGTTACATTAATTAAATTCCAACGTATTAGGCTCTACAACCAAAACCGTAAAGGGCAGGTATTGGAGAATGAATTTCATACGAATAACTAGGCACTAGGGTACCACCTGTCACAGTATACATCTAGAAAAATGTACCGAGGACCACGCTGGGATCCCCTGCAACACAAGACTAGACTACTCCTAACCTGGATAGACCGAATATTCAATCACCCCTGGTGTTCCCACCCTTTCCGAGTTCTTCCGTGCACCATAGTAATAATATCCGAGGATATCTAGAAAGGTGATAAACATACCGTAATTGGGTGTGACCCACTTAGCCTTGTTGCATCTCCCCTGATTTTCAATCATTCTCGATTGATGAGGCTTGAGGCTACGGTTACCTTTTAAGGGATTTTACTTAGAATGCTCATTGTCCTCCAATGACAACGTACTAATAGCATTCATCCACACAAGTCCGTTCTGGATCCGAACAAAACCGAAGGCACTTTTCCTACTACATCCATGTTGGAATCATCCTCAGGATTAGTGGCGATTAGCACTTAAACTTCACTGCTCCAACTTCGATTCCATGCTCTTGTTTTCACTTTGAAACGTACTCGTTGGATTGAAGTGGTTTTCGGATAACTTATCCGATCTCGGTCTCTTTGAAACAACGTTCGATATTTTCGGTAAACTCAACCCCGGTTCTTTAGGAAATAAACAGACGAAAATAAGATCGGAGATCATCTCCCAGCCATTGGTGGATGGATTTCCTTATAATCGTCCTAGAAGAACAAAATGAGTTTATACGTACAGTATTGCACCTCGAACGGTAGCTGTACCATATAATTCGCATGTTTCTCCTAGATATTCCCAAAATTATGTGTTTGGGTCCAGATTTGATAGTCGGTTATTTAACTATCAAATAAATAATCATTCAACCAAATATTTCATTTTCCGTTGAAATCACCAAGTCTCATTTAATTTAATTTTAATAAATTAAATCTCTTTATCAACAGGTATGTACTTATCTTATCAGAATAAGTACGTTTACTAACCATTCTTTTCAAAAACATTTGAAACCTTTTAAAATAAATATCAAAAGCACCACGTGGTATCAACGATCAATTCACAGCACAATGGTCAGGTCTCTATCTCAGAGAAATCCAAAACTTAACTGCAGGCACTCACTACCTCCGATTTCGCCATGAAAGTATACCATTATTTTCCGAAACTTTATTTAATAATTTTTCTCAAAATAATACTTAGAAAACTTCTATATAAATTTCCAAGTTTAATTGAGGCAAACGCTCTTAAAATAAAGCTATTTATAATAAATAATGTCAATATTGAATAATTTGTCTTTAAAATAATAATACTGACTATTTCTTAGATAATAATTAACTTAATATCAACTCATTATAACTAACTTAATTAATAATTAAATATACCTTAAACAATTTAAAATAATCACATATCTTTGAAACCATGACTAATTCAGATTTATGAATAAAATTCTAATCGATTTACAAGACTTATTTATAACTTATAATCCATTTTGACAATTTTAAGAATATTTAAATAACTAATATTCTGGATATTTTTAAACACTTCTAGTTTAATAATTAAAATCCTCTTTTTAGAACAAACTCAATTTCTCGATAAAAATATATCTTCCAAACTCCAAATTAACTAATCTAATATTTTTAAATCTCTCTCGAATTATGACCCATTCGATTTACATCCCAATCCCGTAAATCCCCTTTTCATATTCCTAGAAGCAAATCTATTATTTATTTTAAACCTATTTACCCACTGCATCATAAATCCTCACCGTGAATTTATAACTTCAATTCATCAACTGATAATTAAATCAATTTATTTATAAACTCTATTTATAAATCTCAAGTTTTCAATCCTAGTTTATAACGGTTTCACATCACCTAAATTCATTATAATTTGATTTCTGATTTAAATTCCACTTATAAATCAATTTCTCAAATAATCCAACTATCATTCCAAACCCAACCCAATCTCGATTACATTTCCATTTGTAATTAAGAATCCTCATTTAAGATCCCGTATATTCAATTTCACATTTAGTTCCAAATACACTTCTTTTCTCAACCTACTTAAAATCTTGATTTAAAAACCTTTTATATTTAAAAAAAATTACAACTAAGGAATTATTATTTCAAATCCTTATTCCAAACCTCTATTTTTCATATTCCGAAATCGTTAAGTACAAATTTAAAATCAAACTATTTATTTTACCTAATTTTTTTCTTTTAATTAATACAAATTTCTCAATAATTATTTTACTTCCAAATTTTCTTTTTTTTCTTTCCAAATTCAAAACATTTATTATTGGTATTTAAAAATACCAAAATCTAGGCCAAACCTACCATAGTATCCAATAAATTCAAATTACACTATAATCTACTATAGATTATTCAAACAGACCATATATCAATATACATGAAATTTAATTCAACATTTTTGAGGAGTCAAGTTAGATCCCTCCAACCTGTTCACTGCATCCACAGATGTTAATACAACATAAAAATAACAATCTCACTTCGAGGAGGATATCGCGGTATATAGCGTCATCCGCTATTATGTGGGGCGCATAGGGTCTCCTCCGTTATATATATGCGGGAACAATCAATCCAATTACCAATATATATACTACTATATATAACATTACATTCAACTGATAATAATTTATCAATTCAACCAGTCAACCAATAATTAATTTTAACTATTCAAAATTAAGGCTAATCATCCAAATGAGTGAGATCTACTCACATCGATTTTTATTGTCGCTTTCGCGTTCTATTTTCGATTTAATTCGAACGCGTTTGAAATTATCTGAAAATTTGGCAAGCTCCAAATTCGTCCAAACTATATTTTATGCAAAGATGATGACAAAACAATCCCAATGCAACTTAAGTCGTCTGAATTGGACCTAAAACGAACTAGTTATGTAATTTATAAGTATTGGAATTTTAAATTAACAATGTATATAATTTTACTTTAATTTTTGAAAATGAAGCCCATACCCCTACAAACAGAACCGGCCTAAACCATCCTTCATCTTCCCCAAATTCAAAATTACCGCCTGAAGCTTCAAATCATGCACATGTGCACTGATACACCTCCAACGACCCTCTACGGCAAAACCACCATCGCCAACACACTCCTCTCTCCTTGCCTGACTCGCCCATCCCCACAAACCCAAGGCCAAATTTTCCTAGAGAAACGCAACCCAACCACTATGATGCGGCAACCATTAGGTCGCGCTCAACTACATACCACAACATGCTACTAAACTATGGCCACACGTGCGGCTTGCCACCAGAAATCCATCCATCCATCCCTCACGGGCTCCCATCGACCAGGCACGAGAATCCCTAACCTTAGCTAAAAGCTATTCGACCCTAAAGTCGATCATCAGGACACTATGCCACGATTTCCAATCCATATATCAGATCGAAGAGAATACAAAAATATGATTTTACAAACTCTTTTCAGGATTTTTAAGTGAGTGGATTGTGAGAAATATTCTTTTCACGCTTGATTTATTTTTACATTTTCACTGTAAGGTTGCATTAGTTTAAAAAGAAAAGGGGAGGGAGATGTATCTTACATGAAAAGATGATTTCACATCATAGGGTGGTCGATTAAAGAAAGAAGGGAAGTTGGATGGGAATATGCTCAAATCAATCAAATATAAATATTATTTAAACATACAAACCGTCTCAATTACACCACTCAAAACCTTGAATCCCTATCAGGGCGTGCCACTAGGCATTCATAATGTTATACCTCTATTTCGAATGTAATGGGAAAGATTTCAAGTCCTAATTCAATCGTATGGAGAGGACAGCTTTTTGGACCTAATTATTATATTGAATTTTCAATATATATTTCGGCGCAATAATATCACATACGACCAAATGTTAACTCCAAACGCTACGAAGTTTGAAACCCGACAATAATGTACTATTACTTATCTAATAGAACTTGTTTCGTTGAATTCCAAGACTATGCCCCGGATGACTATTTATATATGTTAATTCAAACGATATATTTTTAAAATTGAACAAATCGCTTTTAAATTCAATTTAAAAAGTTTTATTACCTTCATTTTTATTAATATAAATTTAATAAGCCTTTAAAATAATTTTTATCAAGACTAAAACTCAGGATTCAATAATTTATCCAATATTCAATTATTAAATTAAATAACTAAATTATCCAATAAATCATTTTATTTGAAATTCAAATTAAAAATTAACTTTTAGATATTTAAAATCATTTAAATATTGAAATTTCAAATAACCAAAATTCTGGGTTGTTACATAAGAAGAGATTTGGGATCAGGAGAGGAAATAGGTACAAATATATAAATATGTATAGATTATCTCAAATACGAATATGGTTGAGTCTCTTCTCTCCTCCTTTTTATTAGATTTCTATTTTTCACCAATTTGTATGAATATAGATAAAAGTATCTTATTTTTATAATTTAGAAAGAAAGCGAAGAAGAGGAAATGACAGAACTTCGCTACTACCTCTAGGAAAATATGAGAATAGAAGGGAGGGTTAGGCCTGAATTTATAGGCGCTAGAATCAACTAGAATCGTTAGATCAAAATATATTAAATTTGCGCCGTTGGGTTTAGGCAAACCCTAGTTTCTATAAACGAAGCAGTCGACCGCCTCTAAGGGTCGACCGCCCCTGGTCGACTGCTCCTATATGTGGGTCGACCTGTGGGTCTTAGATAATTAATATATAAATGTAAATTTCTTATATTCGAATTATTTTTGTTCCAAATTCGTTTTTCGTCCGTAACTTCTTCGTTTGGACTCCGATTGCAAAACTCAAAATATGAAAGTTGCTTTCACCACGAATGCAATGGTGCAAGTTTCTTGCTCCAATTCCATTGTTTAAATAAATCCTTGTTTTGGAGCCTAATTAATTGACTAACTAGCTAAATAAATAGTTAACGCCAATTTACGAGGTGTTATAGCGGTAGTAGGGGACGCTGTTATGTTATTTGTTTGATTATTTTTTGTATGTAAATGTCACTTAAATGGGGATTACTCATGTATGTGATGATACACATTACGACGAATATATTATAACCAGGTGTTGACTATTGGGTAGAATCATGTGTCGGTGAGGGATTAGAGCTCTAGTATATTATTATCACATGGTGGCTTATGTAGAGCCATATGGTAGCTTACATCTAGAGCTATATGTTGATATAGGATATGAGTACTATATGCTGTCCACTTGTGTCTAGCTCCCTTTATGGTTCGGAGTGAACCAGATAGCCCAGTAGCCACCCTGGCGACCTGATTGTGGGGTCGTTCTCTAGATTCGCGACACTATAGTTAGTTATTTCGGATGTGCATCATGAGGTTTAGGTTTGGTGACCCGTAGGGTAGGTGGCCTACCACCCTTTGTGTGACATATGCCAGCAGTCTGTTATCTATAAGGGCAAAGCAGGGTCGTGACCAAGGCTATGCGGTGACGAGCCACTAGTGGTTATGGGTCATGATGTCCATCAAGGAACTAAGGCTGTCGGAATAGATCTGGCTACTAACGGGAGGCTAGTTGACCCGGGGTTCCTTGAGCATGCTGTGTGCTATCAGTCTCCCATTCTGGTTCAGGGTTGTGTGTGTGATGTGGATTGAGATATATTATTCGCTATCCCATGAGGTGGTTATACTAGAGACTGTGCGTCTAAAGTATAGTCAGTCCATATATATCCATACTATTTTGATTTATTCATATATGAGCATATGAGATTATATTTGGATAGGTGTCCAGAATATGGTGGATCCTCAAATCTTTTATGTATTGATAGATAGCCTATCTTTATGTATTGAGGATAATCCTTTTATTGTTGATATATAGTGAGAAATTTGATTATTGCTGTAAGATAATTTGACGATATTTCATTAATGATAGTTTCTTGATTTTAATAATGATTTCTGGATTTGGGTGATTCATCACCGGATTTGATGTTCTTGATTTCTGATTAGATGGGTCATGACATCTTTATATATGTTTTGTGATATTTGAAGTTATATAACACGTGGAGAATGTTTTATGGTGTTGTGATTATATATAATACATATAATATGGTTTATCTATAAGATAGGTGTTATTATATTATTAATTGTTAGTATATTAGATTATAAATATTTTGTCCTATGATATAGTCATAGTCTAACCCGTGAGCTATTTATAGTACTTGGGTCAGTCCGAGACATTTCGAGATTCAAATATATATCGACTGATTGTGGATACTTAGATATAGAAGAAGGGTATGATATAATTGATATTATGTAAATAATATCTTATTGAAGTATACTTTGATTCAAATATCAAATTTTGTATAAATAATTTGTATATTATTATTATGTTTATTGACTTTGTGTTCTCTAGTTATTAATTATACATTATGTATTGTTCATCTTGGACGTACACGCGTTTATTGCTTTGTACCTAGACCGAGCACAAATAGGGTAAGTTTTATTGTTATTTGAAACATGTATTAGTGTTGGACTAAAGGAATATTCAAATGTATACTCCATATTACTTTTTTCTCTGTATTACTAGACATTATTACTAGTAATACTCTTGGGTAGTATGGGTATAGAAGTGGGGTGTTGCACTTGGCCATATGGTTGCTTTAATATAAGGCCTCTTCATTTGTTCTAAACTTCAGATCCAAGCTTTATGTTTTCAAATCTAGCCTCTCCTAATGAAAGCATTAAAAAAATTCTACTAAAATATGGCACGAGACCCTTAAGTAGATAAAATCAAACAAGCAAAAACAAGAAGAAAACAAGAACAAACAATACATTTTATAGTGTTTGGTGAATACTCCGGCCTATGTCCACTTTAATGCTTGTTATAAATTGTTTTCTCTCTGGATTACAATCATTTCAATCAGATCCGACCATAATCAAGTAGACATCGAATTTATAGTGGAACTTCTAGAGTTAAAGAAAAAGGAGATCTTGAATCTGATGCCCCATCAAAATCCAAAAAAGAAAAACTCCCCTTATAGTTGAAGTTATGTTGCTATTTATAGGCAAATCCCTGCTGCAATCTCATAATTAGGCCAGAATTCGTCTATGCCTCTAAGATCTGCGAACATAGCATGAAGAATAGGTCACTTCACATGAATTTGGAGGCAAAAATTTAGTTCGGTACCTACCACAAAGTGGTTGGTACCGAGTTCTTTTAGCTTCTTCTTGGCATGAGTTCCTATGTGTTATTGCAAGCCTTCATCTTCCAAAGCTCTAAAGCATAACCTACCTAGAGAAATTCTTCTCGCCATCGGCCACAAAGTGGTCGGTACTGACCTTTTTTTACTTCTCAATCTGTTTCCATATTTCTTGACTTACTTCATATCATCATTTTATATAGTTTTAATCATGTTGGAGTGAATCATGTCGGTGAAAATCATGTGCTTCAATTTGAGTTGACTTGACTTAGTTCCCGACCCGAGTGGTTTGTGTGTTTGCTTCAGGTTTTGCTTGGAGTCATCCAAAGGTTGAAGTGTATTGAGCCCTACCTAGGAGTTTTTTGCGTCCGACCCGAGAAAAATCACAACTCGATACCGAGTTGTGACTTACAACTCGGTACCAAGTTAATTTGGGTCTAACATGGATTTGACTCGAGTGACTCAGGTCTGACTCCAAGTCATATTGTCATGACTAGCTATTTCTCGACTTAGGTACTCCATTTTTCCTAGGTTCAGCTCATGTACAACTCGGGTCTGACTTGAAGCACCTAGTTGAAAAACTTAGCTCAACTTTTTTCGCTTATTTTTTGGTATCTCCTTTTTCTTGCCATTTTGTGATGCTTCTAAAGTCCTTGGGTCATTTCTTCATCGTTTGTTCATCCAATTCGATTGTTTTAGTCCGCTAAAAGGTAGTGCAAAATTTGGTTATAACAATATGATATAAAATTATATACGTAGTATACATACATACATACACGTATATAATTTTATAAAACTAGTATTATTTATACACAAACATGTGTAACATATAAAATAATGTTTATACATATAAATACAGAATTTTTTTTATTTAAATTTAAAATTTCAAATCAATATCTAAATATTAAAATATATTTTAATTTTAGATTTAAAATTTAATCAATGTTTTATAACTAGTTGAAATAAAGGAATGTTTACAATTTAATATGTAATAAATAATTATACACACACACACACATATACATATTATTTTTTGCCCATATTTATATTTTAAAATTTTCGATTTTTTAAATTTGAATCCATCTGGTTTTATTTATTTTATTTTATTAAACAGTTTCTGTATGGAAATTATTAGAATATTTTTTGCAAACGTACTTTGTAATATATATGATTTTATTCAAATTGAAAAACCATATATGCATTTATATTTAATATATATATTAAGATTCATTTAGTGTATTATATTTAAAACATTATATATACATACACCTTGAATAATTTATATATATATATTAAATTATTTTGAAATGAAAATATATGTTTATAATTTAACTACAAATTTACATATAATATATAACTGTTCCATTTAATTTAAATATCAATTTATTTTAAAATTATTTTTAGATCAGTTTTAATTTCAAATTTTATTATAATCATGCCCGAGAGCATAAACATAAGTATGTATGCAATAAAATATTACAATAACAATAGGTTTTTGCATATATATATATATATATATATATATATATATTCCAAAAGAACCATGCACGTAGATAAGGATTTGTTATACTATATATGATCTAATTATACATGAATCATATAATGGACATATATATAATGTAAACAAGAGTGTTACCTTACCAAAGCCTGGAAATCACACCTTTAATGCTAAATTAGATTGACTCCTTTTGGATCTAAATCCGAACTCTTCTAGAAAGCGCTACCGAACTGAAGATCTAGGCACCGTTACATTATTTTATTTAAATTTGTGTTTTGAAGCTTGAAATGATGAGAGAGGACTAGACGGAATTTTCAGCCAGAAATAACTAAGGGAGAAGCAAAAAGAGAGAGTACAAAGTGAAGGGTTAAAGGATTTTAAATTAGAGAGGAAGGAATGAACTAATTATGGACCGGATCCACTAATTCCTCTACAAATTCAAACTCAAAACCAACCACTTATCCTTCCATTTCTAGCTGACCTTACAAGGACCTTATATGGGCATCCATACCACTTCAAGCCTGATCAGAGAATATACCTGTTAATCTAATTTAATCATACAATCAATATCGTATATCAATATGCGTATGTATAACTTTTATATACACACTATTTTCAATACTGATCAACACAAATCAAATAAAATTTTATAATTAACATTTCACAAACATTAAATCAAGTGGTAGCTAGTTGGAGTATTTTATGTTTCGATTGTGTGGCACTTAGGTGTAAACTCGATTAACGGTTAATTTCGAACAATTTGAAAATTAACATTCACCCATCATATTAGCTAGCGATGTGACATTATGGCCAAATTTATCGGTTGCATAGTTTCAATAAAATCCAATTTTACCTATTTTAAGCAGTTTCCTATAGTGATAATTATTTACACTGATTCTCTTCATCAAGACTCTACCATATTAGGACTTATGGAACTTGGTAATGATCAAAATTCCAATATCGTCCATGTTATACCAAAAATTTTCAATAGTTAAAACGATGATTATCTTCCAAAGGAAAGTCCAACACTCCATATCCATATGCATTACAAGAGTTATGATGCTTTGATATATAAAGATCAAATGAACTTAACTCATCTCAAAAGAATAGTACCACAGGTTGAAGGTGGGTTCGAAGCCCAAGCACCAACTATAACAATAAGAAATAATGGCCGAAACGGCCAACGAGACAATGTGTGCCTAAAATGAAAGTGGCCGTTTAAGCGAGAAGACAACTCATCTATCCGCACTTCTTGAGCAGGAATGCCAGATGCTCAAAACAAGTTCCAATCATAGCCACACAATAAGCAACCTCTGCAATCCAAGGAGAAGATTCTCCACCAATGGCGCCAAAACTTTGCTGGCTATAAATAGATGATAATCCTAAGGCATAAAGATTTTCTAGAATATAAAAAGAATAAAACTATATTGTACTTTCCTATATTAGAGTTCTATTCAGAAGTCATTAATGGCAAAACCCCTAGATTCAATGTAATAAGCCTCTCGGCTATATAAGAGTAACTAAATAAGGAAAGGATAGTGAACGTAGATACTTTCGCCTGAACCACTATAAAACTCTTGGTATTTTTCCTTTCAGCACTTTACCTTCTTCTTGTTTATCATCATGCCTCTATATTTCAATGCCCTGCAACCCCGGCCTAATTATATAATATCTCAATAACCTCATAAACAAAACCCGTAACTCAACCAGCTTTTGGAGGCAAACCTTTGGACCTCGGGGTGTTGGTGTAGACAAATTTTACGTTAACATTTTTGGCACTAGAAGGAGGGCCTTAAACCTTCGCATTATGTTCCCTTTCAAAGACCTAACAAAGTAGTCCGACCAATTATGGCAAGTTTAAGAAACAAAGAAGTCATCTCAGAATAGCCCCTCAACCTTTGTGTTCAACTCATTGAAGAAGATAACAACGAAAGATTGGTTGCTCTTGTTTTGGAGGAGTATGGCAAAGAGTATGATCTTGTTTATGAACTTCAAGCTCTCCGGATCATACAACTTTCAAAGTATCTCTAGGGTTCCCCCCAAGAATCGGCTCAACTTCAAGGGACTGCCAAGGCTATGAAAAAAAATTCCATGATTTGAGTATCGTAATAATGAAAAATAAAGGTCCATCTCTATCTGTAAAAGAGCCCACCTGGTAACCTATGCTCTTCAATTTCCAAAAAAAGTCAAATGTGACCGTCCTTACTCCGATCAATCAATATCTATCTTGGATCTTCCTGGAAATACGTAAAGAGATCCATTATCTAAACTACCCCCATCCACCAAGGAAGGTCTGGAAAAAACTGCTATGATTATTATCAAACGAATGGACAAGAAACAGATGAACATCAAAGGCTTTCTCAGGCTGCATAAAATTTTATACAAAAAGAGAGATTGACTGAATTTGTTTTTTAATTTACTTTAATAACTCATGTTTATGAATGTCTGACTTTATTTCTATGTTCCAAGAGAAATTCACGTAGACCCTTGGACTGAATGTATATGTATCCCCTTCCAGAGATAAAGATTTCTATACAGGCCTCTCAATATTCGGAAGAAATCGCTTTTCTCACCAAAACGTTTATGTTAAGTTTAGTTCTTCCTTCTTTCGGTAAGTACAATTCAGTCTTGGCACTCATAAAGTTTTACCTAATATATCTCTTTGTTAGTTATTAATTGTTGCGACTATATCTAGAGTCCTAAGGTCGAAACGCTTCTATTAATCTAACGAGATCAATGAATAGTTTCACTTTTATTAAAAAAATTAACTCTCTCAACTATCCACTTCTCAAATTTGTTGTAAACCTGTTTTTTCAAAATCATATGAATAGTGTCGTCAAATTTCCTATAAAAGGACGTTATAAATTTCATTTTTCACTTAGAAACCCTAGCTAGGGCTGGCCGCCACTTGATTTTCAATGGCCAAAATCTTGTCTTTATCTTCTTCATTTTTCTTCTAATCCATCGACTGTTACGAAAAGTTTTGAAACTCAAAGTTATTGAGGGTATTGAGATCTTTAAGATCAACGGCTATGATCGTTTAAATCGAAGCCAATCGTCTGCAAATTGCTAGCGTTCGTATGATGTTTGGTCACGTTTTTCTAGGCAATGGCCTGACCGAGTTTAACCTTGCTTCGGCCGATGATGGAGTTGATGATAGGCTTCAATATGGTGCTAGCTGATCGACGTATAGATGATCGATGGCGGCACGTTAATTCAAATGATAGTGGAGGCTATGGGTTATTGGCGTTCGCACATAACCTGGGGAAGAAAGACAAAAGCACGACCAGATCTAGAGCAAGGGGGATCGATGACCACGATTGAAAATATGGTTTCAAATAAAGAAACAATATATTGAAATTGATTTATATAAATTCATTCAAATTTTAAAATGCTAAAACTTTTTGATACGAGGTCCTTTTCGCATGAAAAGAATTGTGTGGGAACCGTATTGATGAGCACTACGCGATAGAGCTGGTTTGGAGTTGATTGAAGCTAGTATGAATTTTTGGTAAAATTAAACAGTCGTTTAATTTTATTCGAAATAAAATACTGAAACTGTGATTGGAATCAATGTGAGTACAACTCACTCTTTCTAACTCACTGATATGTTTATATAAGTGAGAAATTGTTTATTATATCGACTGATGATTGTTTGGATGATATATGATATATTGATTGATATTTGGATATATACCTGCCTAGTGGAGCAGATGACCCTATACGTTCCCATGTATGGGCGGATGACCCTTTGTACGCGCGTCTGACTTGAAGCGGACATTGTACACATATTCTAATATGTATATTTATTGTAGATGATAGGTTGGAGGGATCCAAATGGATTCCTCACCTGTATTGGTTTATTTACAAATATTGATATATATTCTGTTATCATATGATATATGAAATTTTGGATGCCGTGATTGATGTATTTGGTGTTGTTGCAGCATTGGGCCTATTTTGGAATTTTAAAAATGTTTAAGTGATGATTTTGAATTAAAAAGGATTTAAAAGTAATTTTGAAAATATATGTTTTGCTGAATTTTTTCAATTGTTAAGAAATGAATTTATTTACGTAAATTAAGGTGATAATTTTTATTGTTATAAAAATTATGATGTTTTGGGAAATATAATCAAAGCGTGATTTTTGTGAAATATGGAGTTAATGATTTTGTGGAATGGTTTAAATTGAGATTTTTTGACTAATGTAAATGGTTTATAAAGAAGATTTATAAAATTGAATTTTTATAAATCAGAATAGTTGAATTATAAAAGAGTTTTTAAAATTGATAAAACGAAGTTATAAATTATTTTATAAGTGAATACGATTTATATAATTTGTGAAGTTATAAAAGAACGAATTTGTCAATAAATGAAATAAGTGAATTAACTTATAAATTGGATTTGGCATATAAATGAGATAAATGGAATTGCTTAATAAAGGAGATTTTATATATTGAAGTTTTTATAAAATAGAAACATGAATTTAAAAATATTGTTGATAAATCCGAAATCAATTGAATTTGATAAGTAAATATGGAAGTTTATTAAGGGAGATATATTCACGATTTTGGACAGCGAATTATATTTTAAATTAAACGTTTAAATAATTAAGAATTTGGTTGGGAATTATATCCACGATTTTGGACAGTGGATTATCCTTTAAATAAAATGTGAAGAAGTATTGGATTTGGTAAACAAAGTATATTCACGATTTTGGATAGTGAATAATATATTAAATAAAATGGATATTTTTGGAAAGTGAATATTACTAAATGGAGTTAAATGGTTTAAAGACGTTTTAAAAAGTGTTAAGTATCGAAACCATAGATTTCAACATTCAGTGTTGAAATAGATGTTTCGAGAAATAAGGAAATGATGTACTATAACATTGTTTTATAGTAAATGATTTTCGAAAGAAAATGTTTTTATATAGTATTGGGATTTATATATCCATCTAATTATCGAATCCCTATACTAGTGATTTTGGGTTGTCGTAACGATGTTTTACGCAACATTCGTTTTAACCCAAGTAAATGTGTTTAAAGAGAATGCTTTTCTTAAAGAATAAAATATATACTTAATCGTTATTTAAGTATATATATAATATTTTCTAAGTGTTGAAAATTAAGTGAATTGTAAATTACTTATTAGTAAATAAGTATTTGGAAATGTTTTCCAATGTTGAAATGATTTTGAGAATATATCTTTTTAAAGATAATTTGAGGTGAATATGCCCAGTGATTTTTATGGTGCTAAATATTTGTTTGCTTGCTTTGATAGTTAAATAACCGACTATCAAACATTGACCAAAATTTTTAGTTCCTCAACTTGATGTGAACTATTTAGTCATACACTTAGCACGTAGCCTTCTCTGTAGGCTCGATTATCGTTTATGTTGAGGATGTTGATTCGTATAGTGCGGAGTACTACTCCAATCTATTGAGCTTCCTTCTTGGCCCGAAGGATAGCTAGTTGAAAGTTGGAAACGTGATAAGTCTATGAGACTTAGTTGCTGTATGAGATTGAGAAACGCTTTTGCGTTATTGGTGTGGAAAGACCAGGATCAGTTTATCCAAAAACCACTTCGGACCAACGTATATGCGACGATTGTGCATGTTGCTTTGTGGTGATATTGATATTCCTGATTTTCATAGTAGGGGACTGCTTGTTGATCGTTTGGGGTTAAAATCCTAATATACATCCAGTAGTAGTGGTCTCTTTATTATGAAATATCCAATGCGAGGACCATTCGCTACTAATCCTAGGGATTTTCCGACAGGATGTGGTAGGAAAGTACCTTCGGTTTGTCCTGTTCTTGGATAACTTGTATGGATGTTTGTCTGACATTGCATTTCTATAGATTACATACATTGGTTTTTACAAACGTACATCAGTAGTGGTGGAGAAGGCAACTTCTCTTAGCTTAACACCCTCCTTGAGACGTATGAGCTTAAGGGTTGTATTTTTGTGGAAGGCAATTAGTAGTCAATGGAAATAGCCGTGTGGCATTCTAAGTGATGTGATTGTTCTTTGTGAAAGATAATCGTTACCTTTAGCCTCATTAACCGAAAATGACCAAAACAGGGTTAGATGCAACAAGGCTAAGTGGGTCATTCCCAAGTAGGATATGATCATCCTCTTCTAGATATATCTTTGCACGCTATGACGTCGTGTATCTGATTATTGTGGTTTGTATGCTTGAGGGCCCTCGGTAAAGGTCGGTAACAACCGGAGGATGACATATTCGGTACCATCTAGTTATAGAGGTGGGACGATCTTGTGTTCGTAGAAAAACTTTGTGATGGTTTTTGGGTACATTCTTCTAGAGACGTACTGCAGGAAGGTAGTCCCTTCACCTGGTCATTTGTACGGAAATCCAAACTCCACTACGTCCCTGCCGTTTTGATTGTATTACCCAATTGGGCTATATGCTGGAATTTAATCAATGTAACAATTTCGGCTATAATTAATATTATTTGCATATAGTAGACACTACTATAATATAACATGACATTTGATATGAAATGTTTTAGTTATCGTAAGGTAAAAACATGTCCGTGTTTATGTGTGGACTTGTCTTACGAGATACTTTTGTTTTGATAAAGAAAAAGTTTAGTAATTTAATAAAATTAGTTGAGTGTGTTACTCATGTTGGTTTACCAGACTGATCCGGGTGTTCTTCCCTTTCAATGCTCGGGTCAGACCGAGTATATTTACAGGTATAGATTTGATGATTTTGGAGCTTCAGCAGGAGAGCCGGAGATCTTCATTTTTGTATACACGCACTTGTTTTGATTATCCGCTGTGCTTTGTTAGTTGTTGTTATTATCAGCTTTTGTAAGGATAGGTTATTATAACTGTTCAGGTTGATAACTATTGATTGATTGTTGAACTCTGATTGATGTGTACGTATATACAGTTTCTGTTTTGTAAAGATCATTGATATGATATTATATATTTTCAGCTACGATGTGAGATTCTGTATTGTTCTATTTGGTTCTATCTTCTTCTTTTCTTCTCTTCTCTTCTTCTCTCTTCTTTCCTTTCTCTTGACTTTCCATCAGTTTGTGCTTTTTGGATCGGACATGTGTGGATTATTGTCGATTCAAAGGGTACGGATTGTGGGTTGTCACAGCTGGTATCAGAGCATAGATTTTGTATATTCCTAAGCTTTGATGTATACGCAGTATAGATAGGGACAGTAGCACCCTAGATTGAGTTTGAGTGTATTATATATATGAGCACGTATTTGTTAGTGATATAAAATGTTTTATATTGTGTTTGCTTATTCGTTGAGCTGTTTGTGAATTCTGGTCGGTATGTGGGACACCATGTTATCGATAGGGATTTCCAAACGCTTAAACGAGGCAAGTCGACATAGTATTATTTTAAATTGGGTAAATGAAATAATTATACCTCTATTATATTTTGTATATAAAGGAATAATTTTTCAAGAATTATTAAAGTGTATATAAATTTAATTAATTGTTTGAATGTTTGAAAATGTAAATATATATAAGTTAATAAAAATGTTTGAATAATCTAAATAAAAACAACAATTGTAGAAAGAATATATTATATAAGAAAATGAATTTTAAAGTATGAAATTATAGTTAATGTGATTTACAATTGTGAAATAATCTTATGTATAAGAAATGAAACTATTTGAGTTGTAAATGAAAATGGATTTAACTATGAATTCGTGAAATTTGAATTCCGTTTATTTTGGAAGTTGTTTTTCGGAATTAAAGAGATTATATTGATATAAATATAAATAAAATAAGTATATTTGAAATGATCTTATATAAGTAAAGTTAACGAGTGAAATTATATAAGTAAGAGTTTTATAAATGTGATTTATAGATAGAAGAATTTTTTAAAGAATTTAAAGCACTGAATTCACTATTGTCACCGGAAAATAATATGGGTGATGACTGTAGCATCATCAGTTACATTTTCGAGTTTCTGTGTGTTGGATTTGCTACCAATAGTAAATTGAAATTGAAGTTTTGTTGTGACAAGCAAATTTGATCAAATCCATGTTGTAATTGATAAATATAAGTAAAATAAGTTTTGGAATTATAATATATGAGATAATAAAGATTTAGCTTTGGAAAAGTTGAAATAAATTTGAGTTAGCATATTAGATATATGGTTTGAAATTAAATGTAAGTGGTTATGTGATTATATAATTGAATTTGAAAGATTAAATAATAAGTTGTATAACTTATAAAATGAGAAAATGTAAGCAAAACCAAATATTAAAACGGTTAAACTATTTTGTTAAGTAAAGCAAGATATGAATTTGAATAGTGAGATGAAATTTGACTTAAGTAAAAGTTAAATAAAATAGAATTTGAAATGAATTAGAGATGAACTTAAGTTGTATAGTGAAAGTGAAGGTAAATGAAATTGAAATGAAACATAACTTAAGTGATGTTAAATGAAGTTAATTTTGGTATCAAAGTAAATTAATAAAGTGAATTAAATGAGTATGAGTTTGAGTTATATAAGGAAATTCAACATGAAATGTATAATGAATTAGCATTAAAAATGTTATTGTTAAGAAGTTGTGAATTAATAATAATATTGGAAGTGTTGTATAAGAATTTGTTTATAGTTAATACTAGAATTCAATCCAAATTGAATAATTGAATGGAAGTCAATTGAATGTTAAACCAATTGAAATTAAAAGTGTTGAACCAAATTGAATGAATGTAAAGTAAATTAATTTGGTAAATGTTGGTTATACATGGGTTGTTAAATGGATGTTAATTAATTGTGTAGAAAATCCACATGAAGTTGAATTAATGAAATTGAAAGCTAAATAATTGAATTCAAATGGGAAGTTAAGTGAATTTAAATAGAATTGATTTGATTTGATTTGGAAGTGAACAAATTGGAATATGAATTAGCGGATGTAAACTAATTTGAATTCGAATAAATAAAGTATTAGTGAAATCCAATGTTAATAAATTAAATGCGATTTAAATTGAAAACCAATTCATTGAATATTAATGAGAAATGAATTTGTATTATTTGGTTATGGATGTTAGTTGGATGATAGTTGGTAGATGGTTGGATTTGTTGTCATTTGCTATAGTGTCATATATAGTCGTTGTAGTGGTATATGTTGTATATATTACTTTCATATATACATATTTCTCATTGTTTATTGAGTGTTTAGTAGGCACGGATGGCGCATGCTTCGCTTTTGGAGCTCGCTTTCATGCTATATTAGCCGTATATGCTTGCTAATAATATATAAGGTACATATCTAAGATTACATATCGTACTTTTACACTTTTTTCTTTCGGGATGCCTCATCCTCGATGATGAGATGTATATTTGTGATATATACATTGTTTTTTTTTCGGATTGAACCGTGCAAAGGAGACTATGGTGAATTTTTTTGAAAATTTGAGGCGTTAGAAATTTTTTGGGAAAATTGAAAGATTTTGATAACTAAAGTTTTGGTTTATGAGATGAAAGTTAAACGATATTAGTACTTTTGAAAAGATAACTACGAAAGGATTTGAAAACTTAGTAAAGTTTTTGTGAGAAGTTTAACTAATAAATTTTGGAAAATTTAAAAGGTTAAAAAGATTTGGTTAATCTAATTTGAACGAATTATTTTGGAAAGTTAATAGACTTTGTGACTTTTCTTACTTGGTAATTTCGAGGACGAAATTCTTTTAAGTATGGGAGAACGTAACGACCCAAAATTTCAGTCATTTGAAATTCGTATATTTAATTGATTTTAAATGTTCACAAGTAAATTTTATAAGCTGAATAAATAATATTTCGAATATTATGATTTAATTGGATAATTAAATTGTTAATTGAAAATTTGAAATTGCAGAAATAATTGGAAATTAGATTTAATGAATGAAAATGATTTATAAAGAAGAATTAAATCATATTTGAATTAGAACGATGTTAGAGAACTTTTAAAATCGAATTAAAAGTCAAATTGTAAAACTTGAATATTTTAATATTTAATTAACGTGTAAAAATAGTCATTTTTCAAACAGTCTCAGATTTTGACGAAATCAGTTTCTTCGGATCTGTAATATTATATTATTGTAAGATTTCAAATTCTGTGTCAATCAGATGTATGGTTTGTCCGTGACAAGCTAAAATACATTGAAATCGGTTTAAGTGAATTTTAAATTTAAATAGTCGATTTGAAAACCTATCTTCCAAATATTATCGAATTGGCTCCCGATATATATTCCATTACGTTCGGAATAGGGGTAAAATATTATAAACGCCAGGTGGCACGCTTCATTTCGAGTTCGGAAAAAAATCAGATGAATAGTGTAAATTTCCTATAAAAGGACGTTATAAATTTCATTTTTCACTTAGAAATCCTAGCTAGGGCTGGCCACCACTTGATTTTCAATGGCCAAAATCTTGTCTTCATCTTCTTCATTTTTCTTTTAATCCATCAACTATTATGAAAAGTGTTCAGCTGCAAAGTTGTAAAGGGTATCGAGATCTTTAAGATCAACGGCTATGATCGTTTAACTCGAAGCCAATCGTCTGTAAATTGCTAGCATTCGTACGATGTTTGGTCACGTTTTTCTAGGCAACGACCTGACTGAGTTCAACCTTGCTTCGGCCGATGATGGAGTTGATGATGGGCTTCGATATGGTGCTAGCTGATCGACGTATAGATGATCGATGGTGGCACGTTAATTCAAATGATAGTGGCGGCTATGGGTTATTGGCGTTCGCACATAACCTGGGGAAGAAAGACAAAAGCACGGTCAGATCTGGAGCAAGGGGGATCGAAGACCACGATTGAAAATAGAGTTTGAAATAAAAAACAATATATCGAAATTGATTTATATAAATTCATTCAAACTTTAAAGTGCTATAACTTTTTGATATGAGGTCCGTTTCGCACAAAACGAATTGCATTGGAACCGTATTGACGATCACTACGCGATGGAGCTAGTTTAGAGCTAATTGGAGCTAGTGTGAATTTTGGGTAAAATTAAATGGTCGTTTAATTTTATTCGGAATAAAACACTGAAACTGCGATTGGAATCAATGTGAGTACAACTCACTCTTTCTGACCCACTGATATGTTCATATAAGTGAGAAATAATTTATTATATGATGATTGATTATTATTTGGATGATATATGATATATTGATTGATATTGGATATATACCTGCCTCGTGGAGCAGATGACCCTATACGTTCCCGTATATGGACGGATGACCCTTTGTATACGCGTCTGCCTTAAAGCGGACGTTGTACACATATTCTAATATGTATATTTGTTGCCGGTGATAGGTTGGAGGGATCCAACTGGATTCCTCACCCTTATTGATTTATTTACAGATATTGATATATATATTCTGTTATCATATGATATATGATATTTTGGATGCCATCATTGATGTATTTGGTGTTGTTGCAGCATTGGGCCTATTTTGGAATTTTAAAAAAGTTTAAGTGATGATTTTAAAGTGATTTTGAGAATATATGTTTTGGTGAATTTTTGAATTGTTAAGAAACGAATTTATTTAAGTAAATAAAGGTGATAATTTTTATTGTTATAAAAATTATGATGTTTTGGGAAATATAATCGAAGTGTGATTTTTGTGGAATGTGGAGTTAATGATTTTGTGAAATGGTTTAAATTAAGATTTTTTGACTAATATAAATGGTTTATAAAGAAGTTTTATAAAATTGAATTTTTATAAATCAAAATAGGTGAATTATAAAGAAGTTTTTAAAATTGTTAAAATGAAGTTATAGATGGATTTTATAAGTGAATACGATTTATATAATTTATGACGTTATAAAAGAACGAATTTGTAAATAAATGACATAAATGAATTAACTTATAAATTGGATTTGGCGTGTAAATGAGATAAATGGAATTGGTTAATAAAGGAGATTTTATATATTGAATTTTTTATAAAATAGAAACGTGAATTTATAAACATTGTTTATAAATCCGAAATCAGTTGCATTTGATAAGTAAATATAGAAGTTTATTAAAGGAGATATATTCGCGATTTAGGACAGCGAATTATCCTTTAAATTAAATGTTGAAATAGTTAAGTATTTGTTTGGGAATTATATCCACGATTTTGGATAGTGGATTATCCTTTAAATAAAATGTGTAGAAGTATTGGATTTGGTAAACGAAGTATATTCACGATTTTGGACAGTGAATAATGTATTAAATAAAATGGAATTTTTGGAAAGTGAATATTACTAAGTGGAGTTAAATGGTTTAAAGATGTTTTAAAATGTGTTAAGTATCGAAACCATAGATTTCAACATTCATTGTTGAAATAGATGTTTAGAGAAATAAGGAAATGATGTACTATAACATTGTTGTAATAGTAAATGATTTTCGAAAGAAAATGTTTTTGTATAGTATTAGGATTTATATATCTATCTAATTATCGAATCCCAACACTAGTGATTTTGGGTTGTCGTAACGATGTTTTACGCAACTTTCTTTTTAACCCAAATAAATGTGTTTAAAGAGAATGTTTTCCTTAAAGAATAAAATATAGACTTAATCGTTATTTAAGTATATATAATATTTTCTAAGTGTGGAAAATTAAGTGAAATGTAAATTACTTATTAGTAAATAAGTATTTGGAAATGTTTTCCAATGTTGAAATGATTTTGAGAATATATCTTTTTAAAGATAATTTAAAGTGAATATTTGGAAAATGGTTTAATTAATAAAAGATTTATTAAAAGGGCCCAGTGATTGTTATGGTGCTAAATATTTGTTTGTTTGCTTTGATAGTTAAATAACCGACTATCAGACATTGACCAAAAATTTTAGTTCCTTAACTTGATGTGGGAACTATTTGGTCGTACACTTAGTACGTAGCCTTCTATGTAGGCTTGATTATCGTTTGTGTTGAGGATGTTGATTCGTATAGTGCGGAGTATTACTCCAATCTATCGAGCTTCCTTCTTGGCCCGAAGGATAGCAAGTTGAAAGTTGGAAACATGATAAGTCTATGAGACTTAGTTGCTGTGTGAGGTTGAGAAACGCTTTTGCGTTGTTGGTGCAAAGAGACCGGGATCGATTTATCCGAAAACCACTTCGGGCCAACGTATATGCACGATTGTGCAGGTTGCTTTGTGATAATATTGATATTCCAGATTTTCATAGTGGGGGACTGCTTGTTGATCTTTTGGGGTTAAAATGCCAATATACATCCAGTAGCAGTGGTCTCTTTATTATGAAATATTCAATGCGAGGACTATTCGCTACTAATCCTAGGGATTTCCCAACAGGATGTGGTAGGAAAGTACCTTCGGTTTGTCCTGTTCTGAACAACTTGTATGGATGTTTGTCTGACATTGCATTTCTATAGGTTACATACATTGGTTTTTACAAACGTACATCAATAGCGGCGGAGAAGGCAACTTCTCTTAGCTTAACACCCTCCTTGAGACGTATGAGCTTAAGGGTTGTATTTTTGTGGAGGGAAATTAGTAGTCAACAGAAATGGCCGTGTGGCATTCTAAGTGATGTGATTGTGCTTTGTGAAAGGTAATCGTTACCTCTAGCCTCATCAACCGAAAATGACCAAAACAGAGTTAGATGCAGCAAGGTTAAGTGGGTCATTCCCAAGTAGGATATGATCATCATCTTCTTGATGTATCTTTGCGCGCTATAACGTCGTGTATCTGATTATTGTGGTTTGTATGCTAGAGGGGCCGTCGGTAAAGGTCGGTAATGACCGGAGGATGGCATATTCAGTACCATCTAGTTATAGAGGTGGGCCGGTCTTGTGTTGGTAGAGAAACCTTGTGATGGTTTCTCGGTACATTCTTCTGGAGATGTACTGCCGGAAGGTAGTCCCTTCACATGATCATTTGTGTGGAAATCCAAACTCCACTACGTCCCTGCCATTTTGATTGTATTACCCAATTGGGCTATATGCTGGAATTTAATCAATGTAACAATTTCGACTACGATTAATATTATTTGTATATAGTAGACACTACTATAGTATAACATGATATTTGATATGAAATGTTTTAGTTATCATAAGGTAAAAACATGTCTGTGTTTATGTGTGGACTTATCTTATGACATACTTTTGTTTTGATAAAGGAAAAGTTTGGTAATTTAATAAATTCAGCTGAGTGTGTTTCTTACGCTGGTTTACCAGACTGATCCGGGCTTTCTTCCCTTTCAATGCTCGGGTCAGACTGAGTATATTTACAGGTCTAGATATGATGCATTTGGAGCTTCAGTAGGAGATCTTCATTTTCGTATACACGTACTTGTTTTGATTATCCGCTGTGCTTTGTTAGTTGTTGTTATTATCAGCTTTTGTAAGGACAGGTTATTATAGCTGTTCAGGCTGATAACTATTGACTGATTGTTGAACTCTGATTGATGTGTGTATATTACAGTTTCTGTTTTGTAAAGATCATTGATATAATATTATATATTTTCCGCTGCGATGTGATATTCTGTATTGTTTTATTTGGTTTTATCTTCTCATTTTCTTCTCTTCTCTTCTTCTCTCTTCTTTTCTTTCTCTTGACTTTCCGTCAGTTTGTGCTTTTTGGGTCGCACATGTGTGGATTATTGTCGATTCAAAGGGTACGGATTTGCGCGTCGTCACAGTCATGGTCTAGTAGTAACATGCGTTGGGTAGACTCCCAATTAGATTAGAGTATTGGGTAGATCCTTAATAATATTGAGCCATGGTCTAGTAGTACCATACATTGGGTAGATTCCCAATTAGATTAAAGTACTGGGTAGATTCTCAATTATAATGAGCCATGTTCCAGTAGTACCATGCATTGGGTAAATTCCCAATTAGATTAGAATGTTGGATAGATTCCCAATTAGAGTAGAATATTGGGTAGGCTCCGAATTAGAATAGAGTATTGATTAGTTTCCAATCAGATTAGAATGTTGGGCAGATTCCCAATAATAGTGAGCCACGATCGAGAAGTATCATGCATAAGTTTAGATACGGTGATAATTCCTAATAAGATTGGATTTTTAGGAGAAAAGATCCTAAATAAAAATGAGCATTGGGTAAGAATCCCCAATCTGGGCCGTAAGGATAAACATCAAAAATCCAGTATGGCTAAACACTAAGGTGCAAGAAGAACCCAAGATGGAACTAGATAGGACAAGCAAAACGACACAAGTTGAAAGAAATAGTTAACTAAAAAGATAAAATGAGACCTCAATGTTATAGACAAATTAAGTGACTATTAGTACATCTGGAACACAGTATACAAGAAGAAAAAAGGTAGGGGCAATGTCTCATAAGCCTTCACGTATATTTTTGACCTTAGTTTTGGTCTCCTTAATAGCCTTTTATAGGCAAGATTTGAAATGCTCCTCCATCTTGTCATATGCCTTAGACATCCATACCTTCTTAAACTGCTTGAATGCAATTCTTCGGCCATCCGTAGTGCAAACAAGAATGTCTTATGTATCAAGTGCTGGGGCTAAAGCAGAACTCCTCTTTTATTGAGGATGAGGCCGAAAAGGGACAACAATGGTTCTATGAGAAGAAAAAAGTCCCATAGCGGCACGACCTTTTTCTATTCCCCTTCCACGAGCTGGAGGGCCATGACCATAACTTCGACGATTCACTTCTTTTCAGTTTTAACTTCTTGTAATTTGATTGCCAAAAGCTCTCGGTGAGCTTCGTCCAATTACTATCAAAGGGTAACGTGGACTTCCTTATACCAAAAACAACAGATTCTGTAGCCCGACCAGTAACCTGCACTACCTCCGAAATAGCAGACATCTTCTTGGATAACTCTTCGAGAGTTCTCTTTAAGGATTATTGTGTTTCACGATGGCATGGATGTTGGTATCAAGACCAGGGCAACACTTTGTTAGTTCGACTATTTTATCATGAAGGCTCTGTTGCAAGGAGGCACAATCTCTCTTTAGTTCTAAGTAGTTAGGACATGAATTCCCTTAAAAATTCGAATTAAAACCAAAAAAAGGCATGTCATCGTAAAGGTAATTCTATTCCATTTTATAGAGAACTAATATTGATAGTGAAAAATGTAAAGTACAGAATTCATGTTCTCCTGGGATAGGCAAACTTCTCTTTAGTAGCTAAAATAATCTCAAGGGCTCTACTCCTAGTATCAACATGGGACCCCAAGGGTCGAGCCATACTGGAAAAAGTAATATCCTTTCCTAAACCACCATTCGGTATAGATAGTTTCGAAGGATATGAATCTACTAGGGGCAATCTAAGGATAGCTTTTGGGATGCATTGGGGAACATATTCCCAGACATGTTCTCTTTTAGGAGTCTTCCTTTCGATAATATCTAAGAGAGCTAGGATTACACTTTGGTAACTAGGAAGAGCCTCTGGAGTTATAGTTAGGCTTGGATCGTAGAATCTTCTAAGGAAAGATAGTCTTTTATTCTTAAACCGTGGATCTCCCGGATGCAGTTTAGAAAGTCGAGAAAACTTACGAAAAGCCTCATCTCGGTCGTCTAATACATGCTTTAATCTACTCCTAAGATCTAAGATTCGGTTGATTAACTTAGTACCTCTAAGCCTAAGGGACTTGATCGATTTGGCACAAGATCGGCCATGTGTTTCCGATACCTCCTTGATCTTATTGGTCAAGTCAACATTTCTTAGTCTACTGTATTTTAATTCGGTGTTAAGGGCGCATATGGTTGCCAACAACCTTGAGTTTCTGGTTTGAATCTTCCATAATACTTCATAGTGAGAAGTGAAACTGACTTTCTCTATCTAAGCATGGCTAAAAGGAAAAGTACTTCAGAACCAACGCAACAAAAGTAACATGGAAATAACTCATCGTAAATCCAACATCAAGCTAAAATACTATCATAAGTCATCCACCACCACAAGTAAAAACATAAAGAGAATGTGCTAAGAATATAGCAAAACGAAAGCTTGAACATTATCAGCAGAAGATTACTTGGATTTAGAATGATGACGTACCTCTTCTCCAACAACATTCTCCTCTCCAAGCGCCGAAGGCTCAATGCTTGCCGAAGCCTGCATCTTCTCATACCTATGGGAAAAACTATCTTCAATCCTTTTACCATTAGTATTTAAGCCCATAGGGAGAATCACACCCTTATTCCGGTTGTACTCATAAGCTTCATAAAGAATTTTAAAGGCTTTAGTAACAGCCATCTTCTCAGCCTCTTTCCTAGTAACTGAAAATCCTATGGATCGTATACTATCTAATTGTTTATAATATGCAAGTGTAAAAGTTAATGCAATAGTATACAATAAATGGTAAAGTATAAAAAGTGTGCAAACCAAAGTTTTTATACTGGTTCACACCTCTCGTCCTACATCCAGTCCCGAAGCTCCTCTTCAGTGTTTCCTTTGAACAAATTACCCTCACTTCGCTTAGAAGAATAGGCTAATACAAAAAAATTTCTAACAATCTCGTGTTCCAAATAACATAGTTTTTGACTTATAGTACAAATATTCCTATGATCTCCTTTTGAGTATATGAATGCTTTGAGTTGTAGGAAGAGATTTAACCATAATTCTATTTTGGTTATATTAGATTGAGAGTATGTGAATAATGTAGATGCAAAAGAGTGTTTAGAAATCAAGAGAGTAAAGAAAAGATTAATTTAAGTTAGATGATATCTACTTTTCAATAAAAGTGGTATTGAAAGATGTAAAAAGGTGCAGCTGAAGAGTTATTACTATTTGAGAAAGTCTATTCATTTTAATGGCTGCAACCTTTTGTTGAAAGGTGATTTCCTTTTGTTTCGAAACAGAAGTGTGTATTCAAAATTGACAGTTTTACCCCATGACGGATGTCTGTGGTAAAATCCTCAGATGTATGTGACTTGTTTAAATTTTAACCCAAGAATTGTCATAGACATCTGTGGTTTTATCACAGACGTATGTAAGGTGTAAAAACAGGTTTTCACCTTAATTTTTATGTACATGAAATTGTGCTCGTGTATGCATATACACTCAAGGAGACCATAACAAAATTATATCTAGGACTCTTTTATAGTAGAGTAACCTTAGTATGGTCAACGAATTTTCTTTTCTCTTTGAGCCTCAATATCTTCGAGTATGGTGTCTTCTTGTAGCATATACCTTCAAACTTGATAAGGTCTATATGTGTATATGATTTATAGTTGTTATCATTGAAACATAAATTGAAGGTTCTAACAATCTTCTTCTTTTTGATGATGACAATTATATAATCAAATATAAACTATGTAGTGAAATATTAACTATATGATTAAAATATCAACTATAGACTGGAAGTATTATTATGTTTGTTTATGTTTGTCTCCCCCAATGTATATGCGTCTCACCTTATGTATATGTATTAATTTCTCCCCCTTTGTCATTATAAAAATGGATGAAACAGTATAAGATATAGAGATATTAAATAGTCATAGCATGCCATCACTTTAGTTTATGGAAAATCAGATATGAAAGTTCAAAGCAAAATTTAGAAGCAATTGTAAAAAATATTATACATAGGAAAACAAACGCGCATAAGGTTGCAAAATAAAAGAAAACAAATAGATACAATTTTTTGTTGATGAATGACCACAAATTGCTAAAATAAACTTTTTAAGAAAATTTAGATGAGATCCTTGACGTTATTGCTCATAATACATTTCATGTTGAACGCCGATCATTTCTTATTGATAGTAATATATCTCATCGATTTTGTAGATGAGAGATGTTGATTTCGAATCAATTGATCATTTAGCTTTCTTTCCTTTAGGAGAAAAGTCAGTGTGGCATGTTGATGATGGAACAATGTTCAGAGAGTTGAAAAAGTTGATGCCGGTGTGGATTTTTAGTTGGTGATACGTAAGTGCTATTTGAAGAGGGGGATTTATAACCGATAGTTGAATAGGTAGAGTCGTGATCGGAAGACATTGTTATATTTGCTGTAATAATTTAGTCGTGTTTATTTATTTTTAAATAGTATATAGCTGAATTTATAAGATAAAATTTAGCTATATTTAGAAAATTAGTTAAGAAAAAATGAGTTAAGTATAGGATTTTAACATATATTGGTTTGTTTCTAAATTGTTGTTATAAAAAATTTATGTGATTGTTGTTAATTTTAAGTTATAAAGTTAATTGTTTTGTTGAAATTTCATATAAGCTATTACAAATTTAAGTAAATAAAACATTATTTCTTTAAATTTAGCGAACCAATTCATTGAACGAACAAATTCCTAGATCATGTCTTAACTTAATAAAATTTAGTTTAGTTAATGGTTTTGTAAAAATATTAGCTATTTTGATTTTCGGTATTAACAAATTCTAGAGTTAATATTTCGTTTTCAACATTATCTCTCAAAAAACGGTGATGAATATCTATATATGTTGTACGTGAATGATTAATTGGATTTTTAGACAAATTTATGGCACTAGTATTATCGCAATATATTGGAGATTTGTTTATTATTTTTGCATAGTCTTTAAGTGTTTGTTGCATATATATTACTTGAGCACAAGCTAAGGCAGTAGAAATATATTCGACTTCACATGTTGAAAGAAAAACACAATTTTGCTTTTTACTAAATCACGAAACTAACGATTGACCAATAAATGACATGTTCCACTTATACTTTTTCTATTCGATTTACATCCACCAAAATGCGCATCATTGTAAGATACAAGTTCAAACTTATTGCCTTTTGGATAAAATAGACCATAATCTTTTGTGTTGGTTAAATATCGTAAAATTCATTTAACTGCCTGATGATGTGATTCCTTAGGTTGTGCTTGAAATTTGCAACAAACAAACACTCATCGTAATATCCGGTCTACTAGCGGTTAATATAGTAAGGATCCTATCAAACTTAGATATAGATTTTGATCGAACTCTTTCCCATGTTCATCTTTGTCTAGATGAGTAGCAGTACTCATTGGAGTGGGTTTACTTGATCTATTATCCATTCCAAAATGTTTTCGTAATTCTTTACAGTATTTTTCTTGATTTATAAAAATTCCATGATTTAATTGTTTTATTTATAATCCTAAAATGAAATTTAATTTACCCATATGAGACATTTCAAATTATTTTATCATCATTATAGAAAATTCTATTACATAATTTTTAGTTAGTAGATCCAAATATAATATCATCAACATAAATTTGAAAGATTAATTTATCCTTCTGTTCTCTTTTAACAAATAATGTTGTATCTATTTTACAAATTTGAAAACCGGAATTAATTAAATTGATTTTAATCATCATACCAAGCTCAAGGTGCTTGTTTTAAACCATATAATGCTTTTTTAAGTTTAAAAACATGATCTGAATATTTTTCATGAAAAAATAGTGGTGTTGTTCTACGTAAACACTTTTGTTTATAAAACCGTTTAACGTAGCACCTTTAACATCCATTTGAAATGCTTAAAGTTATGACGACCTGCAAAAGCAAGTAATATTCTTATGGCTCAAGATGTGCCACAGGGGCAAACGTCTCTTTATAATCAATTCCTACTTCTTGATTGTATCTCGGTGCTACTAATCTTGCTTTATTTCGTATAGTATTTCCATTTTTGCCAGCTTTGTTTTTAAAAACCAATTTGTTTCAATTACTGACTAATCGTTTCGCTTTGGTACTAGTTTCCAATTTCGTTCAAATTGATTAAGTTCTTCTTGCATTGCTAAAATCCAAAAATCATCATTTGATGCTTCCTTGTAATTTTTTGGTTTAAAATTAGATATAAATGCTACAGTACTCATTTGATTTAATTGTCTTCTAGTCAAATCTTTGTTATCTAGATTTCTAATTATTTTATCAATAGGATGATCTTTTAAAATACGGGGTGGTGATTTCAAACTACTATTATTTTGATTATCATTATTACTTTCAATCGTAGTTTCAACGGCTTTATTTTGATTAGTGTAAAAAATTCTTCGTCGTTTTTATTTATATTTTTTAAAGTTTTCGTCAAATGAGAAATGTAAACTTTCCTCTTTAACATTTGTTCAGTTGTTAAAAACTCTGTAAGCTTTACTTCGATCGGAATATCCAACAAAAATTGCTTCATCTGCTTTTGAATCGAATTTACCAAGATTATCTTTTGTATTTAGAATAAAGCATTTTGATCCAAATATTCGAAAATATAATACTTTTGGTTTCTTTTTGAACATTTCATAAAAATATATTTTTAGTTGTAGGTCTAAGAATTACATTATTTAATACGTAACATACAGTAGCAACTACTTCGGCCCCAAAATTCTTTGGTAAACCATTACCATTTAGGAGAGTTGGAGCACATTCTCGCAAGGTGTGATTTTTTCATTCAAATATCTGTTTGTTGTGGAGTTCGTGGAAATGAAAAATTACGATTAATTCCCTTTTTATTACAAAGGTTTGTAAATAATTTATTTTCAAATTCTCCACCATGATCGCTTCTTATACTTTTTAAGGTTAGGTCCATTAGAGTCTTAATACGTTTAGAATTTTTTTTAAACATTTCGAATGTATCACTTTTACGCTTTAAAAATAGCGTCCAAGTATATCTTGAAAAATCATCTATAATTACAAAGACATATTTATTGTGATTTGTTGAACGAGTTGGACCAAATAAGTGCAAATGAAGTAATTCAAAAGGTTGTTTAGTAGAGATTTCCATTTTAGATTTAAATGAGCTTTTCTTTAAATTTCCAAGTTGACATGCATCGCATAGATTTTTAACTTTGAAATTTATTTAGGTAATCCTCTTACCAAATTTTTTTTAGCGAGCTTGAGCATAGCTTCGTCTATTTTATTTCCTTCCGATGCCATCTTCAAACAAAGTCATGTTTGTTGTCACTCGAGTCTTTAATGTGAGAGATGAATTCATCTACTGTAAGATGAAGATTCTCCCTGATGTTTTCCTAGGAAACAAGCATTGTTTATATATTTTAAATTTATGTGACAAAATCTTTTATGCCGCATCCATGGATCATCCTGATTTGCTGTTAAGCATAAATCATTATTATGATTAATATTCATGTTTAGAATATAAATATTTTGATTTCTTGTTCCTTAAAATATTAAAGTTTTATTTTGATCATAGATATTGCATTTATCTTTTTCAAAATCGATTTTAAATCCCTTATCGCATATTTGGCTTATACTGAGTAAATTATGTTTTAAGTTTCTAACTAATAAAACATTTGAAATAATTGAGAAGTGGATGTACCGACATTGATGATGTTTCAAATTCCGATAACATATCCTTTGGAATTATCCCCAAAAATAACCACCGTCCATGTAAGTGATGTTTGATAGCATGTGTGCATTTCCCATCATACATTTAGAGCATCCACTATCGAGTATCCATTTCTCCTTATTAGTTTTATTTTTTGGTACCTACAAAATAATAAAAGTTTTAATTGGTACCCAATTTCTCCGTTATGGTCCTATGTGTTAGTAAGAGAAGGTAACCATACGCACGGGGGTTTGGAGCCTTTAGAGATGTAATTTTTATTATGAGCTATATCTTTTAGATATACATCTATATGTTTTTGTCTAATCAATTTTTTTATTTGTTTTAGGAATCCATATTTTAATTATTATTATTTTCCATATTTTCATGTTTAGATTTTGTTTTTCTAAAATTTGTATATAATGTACTATACTTCTTGAATATTTGATTATTATTAGAAACCAGATTATTTCTAGAAGTTTATGAATTTTTTTGTTAAATCCTAATCCCTTCCTATTTCCTGATGGTTTTGAAACCTTTATCAAATTATCTAGATTTTCCTTTCCTATATTAAATTTTGAAACATTATTTGTTAGTTTATCTAATTTATTTTGAGATCAGAAATTTCTAAATTAGCTAATTCTAAATTTTGTTTTAATTCATTCTTTTCTTTTTAAGTTTATAATTTTTAATTTTGTTATTCTCTATATCATGAGTTGAATAGCATTTTGAGATGATAATTTTCTATATTCTTTTTATCCTAATTCCGATTCATCTTCTAAAATAGTTTTCTCATCTTTTAACAATCAAATTTATAATTTGGCTATATCTTTTCCCATATTTTCTTTACTTAATTTATTTAATTCTCTATACTTGTCATCTAATCCTATACTAATTTCAAGAATTTCATCATGTGTTAATTCAGGACGTACCTCATTTGTATTAGCAATGAAGCAAAAATTTGCTTATTCTGAATCACTGTCGTTATCGGATGACGAGGAAGAGTCGGATTTGAGGATTTTTTGACTTGAAATGCTCTTCTTTTTTCCTGGAAGTTTCAAATTCTTTTTATCATTGATTAGTAAACAATCTTTCTTCATATGACCAAATTTGTCACATCAAAATCACTTCACTAATATTTGATTTGAGGAATTTGTGTTGCTGTTGTTTTGAAGTTTCATCATCTTTTTGAACTTCTTGAACTTGTTGTAATTTTTGGCTATGAAAACAATCTCATATTCTTCCAAGTCGGAGTTGTCATTACATGCCTAAAATGCGATGTTTTTCCTTTCTTTATTTTTTTTCTTTTCTTATCTATACATTAGCTTTATATGACATCATATTTCCAATTAACTCTTCGGGTTTGAGTCGGGAAAGACCTTTAGCTTCTTCGATGGCTAAAACTTTTCTTTCCCATTCGTTTGTCAAAGGGCTCAAAATTCCTATGACTAAATTAAAATCAGTGAATTTAACTCCTAGCGCCATAAGATCATGTCGTATGGTTTAAAATCTAGCATGCATGTCAATAATTAACTCATTTGATTTCATTTTAAAAGATGAAAATTAATTTTGTGGAATAGAAAAATATATGCACCTTTTTTATGCCTTCATGGGTAATTTGTAATGTATGCCACATATCATAAGCAGTAGTGTAAAGCATGACTTGTGAAAATTAATTTTTATGAAGTGAGCAGAATAAAACATTCATAGCTTTGGCATTGTTAGATGCCTCTTCTTTTTGATGCATCAGGCCATGTGTCAATATCAGGTGCTTCATATTTATTGTTGCGTTTCAAGCCATATCTCTAATCCATTTGCTCCATAATATTCGCATGTGTGTTGACTAATAAGCATAATTACTAATAGTAAATAGTGCTGGATGAGTATTTGATTGACTTTCTTGAAATGTATATGCCATTTTAATGATTTCAATTACATGTTCCTATAGATTGAAATAACCTTTCTCTGATATAAATTGAAAGTCTTGTGGATCGTATACTATCCAACTCGTGTATAATATGAAAATTTTAAAGTTAATGCAATAGTGGCAATAAATATTAAAGTATAAAAAGCGTGCAAACCAGAGTTATATTGGTTCAGACCTCCCGTCCTATGTCCAGTCCCGAAGCTCCCCTTTGGTATTTCGTTTAAACAAATTACCCTTACTTTGCCCGGAGGAATAGGCTAATGCAAAAGTATTTCTAACAATCTTGTGTTCCAAACATCATAGTTTTTGACTTATAGTAGAAATCTTCCTATGATCTCCTTTTGAGTATATGAATATGAATGCATTGAGTTGTAGGAAGTGATTTAACCAAAATACTATTTTGGTTATAGTAGATTGAGACTATGTGAACAATGTATATGCAAGAGAGTGTTTAGAAATCAAGAAGGTAAAAATAGATTAATTCAAGTTAGATGATATCTACTTCTCAATCAAAGTGGTATTTATATATTTAAAAAGGTGCAAATGAAGAGTTGTTACTATCTGAGAAAGTCAATTCATTTTAATGGCTGCAACCTTTCGTTGAAAGGTGATTCCCTTTGTTTCAAAACAGAAGTGTTTATTCATACTTGATAGTTTTAGCCCATGACATACGTCTATGGTAAAATCCTTAGACATTTATGACTTGTTTAAATTTTAAACCGAGAATTGTCATAAACGTCTATGGTTTTATCACAGACATCTGTTTTCACCTTAATTTTGATGTACATGAGATTGTGTGTGCTCGTGTATGCATATATACTCAAGGAGACCTTAATAATACTATATCCGGGACTCTTTTATAGTAGAATAACCTTAGTGTGGTCAATGAATCTTCATTTCTCTTTGAGTCTGAATATCTTCAAGCGTGGTGTCTTCTTGTAGCATATAACTGTAATCTCGATAATACTTATATATGTATATGATTGTATAGTTATTAATATTGAAATATAAATTGGGGGTTCAAACAGTAACTAGGTCTTAGACCCTTTTTGTGCTTCGCTAACTCTTCTTTGGGTTTTTGATGCTTGGCATTTTCGTCTTTTAAAGCCTTCTCTTGTTAAGCAATCTTGGTTTCAAAAGCTTTCAGCTCCAAAAGCTTCTTCTCCCTCTCATCCTAAGCCTCCTTCTCAGCCTTCTCTTTGTATCCAACAAACTGTTTCCTAATAGATTCAGCTTTCTCTATATATTCGAACAATTGTCTCCCAATAGCATCAGCCCTCTCCATCTCTTCCTTCATCTTTTGAAACCATCGGTGTAGAACCGAGAAGTCAGCTAAAGCCTAAAGAAAGAAGGCTATTGCAGAAATTAAAGAAATAAATATTTCACTGGAAAGAGTAAGATCTTTATCCTGAGGTGGTCCTCCTTTCCGCACATATCGTCCTCCTTTCCGCACATGTCATCCTCCTAAACTACTAATGTCATCGGTTAAGTCCACTTTGGTGTTCCCTACAACTTTGTGTAAATAATCATCAAAAGCAAACCGGGTTATATTTTGACCACCTGATCAACCCGGTTCTTTGGAGAGGAAGCTAAAATAAGAGCATCTAGGGTAGATATGACTTTAGTAGAAGTTATGCTCCTTTTATGTTTCTTAGTTGGGATGGTTCCTTAAGAGCTGGCTTTGATCAAGCAAAAATGGAAGTAGAGGATGGCTTGTTCAAGAGGAACTTTCCTATTACAAGCATATCATCAAAAGCCACTGCCACATGAAAAAGAGAAAGCAAGCTAATTAAACAAACTTTTGTTTCATAAATGCTATATCCTAGAACACATGCTATAAGGTATTCAGAATCGAGGTCTACCCTCAGGGGCTGTATCTTGTGTATTGGTCTCGGTGTTTTAGGGTCAGCATGAGTGAATCCTTCAGGATTACACAAATCAATCATGTCTAGGGGCATGGTTTCAATTGAAGTGGATCGTATCCAAGAAACTTAGCCAGGGACGATAACAACCCATAAACCTTGAGATTGGCCTCAATAAGGACAACATGTCTATGCCTTTCCCCTTTCATAATTTTCATCCCCTCCTCATACCTTGAGTCAAAGAGATCCTTAAGGGTTAGAGCCTTGTCCCTCCCAAGTTTAGCTAATGAAAATATATATACTAGGGAATGACATGATTAAAGCTTAGAAGCAAGAGCGTTCTAAACGGGAAGAGTTTGAAAAGTCACAAGTCTCCAGTAATTTAGTAACAACTTATGGGTCATCTATCTTCATGAAAAACCAATGAGTGGCCGTTACCTTGCTGAGTAGTTCGACTAGCGGTGTTTTCTTCCAAAATTGAAGAAAATACAAAGGAACGACAGAACTACCAGATGATCCATGTAAATTATACAAGTAATGGTTACCCTTTCTTCCAGTATAGGATTGCTAAAGCCAATAAAGTGTTATACGAAACCACCCCAAGTTTGATCGTATTACTTCCATAGAATTTCAAGATATTAACAAACAAAGGATCAAGAGGAGTGGTATCCTATTTGTTAAATGCTCTTGTGTCCAAGTAAAGAATCCATTAGGGGGTTCACTCTAATCATCCTCTAGACTTGGAGCTTTGACCTTCACTCAGTTAACCCCCAAACTCTCCATACAATTCTCGAGCTCCTCTTAATCGGTTATAGGTTTGTGCATCGAGAGGTCTAAGAAGGGATCAGTGTTAAACTAGTTACTCAATAAGAATTCTGAAAATCCTACCAAAAAGTTTTAAAATCTTATGGTCCAAAAAAGGAATTAGGCCTAATATTAGGTTCTACAGCCCAAACTCAAAATTTTAGTTCCTCTCAAAGAACCATCTTGTCTATAAATTACAACCTATGTTAGTGAAAGATTTGGTCTGGGGACAAACTCTTTCTTTAGCAGATAACAGGCATCATGGACTAACTAATCAAACAATCTCCCAAATCAAAATCAATCGTTGATATCACAATGGTGGTCAAAATCGAAATCTTCATAAATTCGAAAAAGGGAAATACTCACAAATAATTGTAGGATCGATTTCACCCTAGAGGGTGGTGAATAGGGTGATACTATTAATTATAAAAATTAATTGCGGAAGCATATAAAATTATTTCAACATAGATAAATCAAAATTATAGCAGCACAGATAATAGCAGAATAATAAATGCAGAAATAGAACGACATAGAATTTACCCAGCTTCGGCAAAACACTACCTACGTGCTGCCACCAAGGTTTCTACTAGAAATTAAGTAGTCACACGCTTACACACGTAAACTCGCGACACCCGCTACTAACTAACCTAACTCTACGCTCAAAACTCTACCACAACTCAGCCACTGAGTTGGGAATTCTCAAACTACGCCATGTAGTTTGTCCCCTAGTCACACGACTAGTAATTACAATATTTAAAACAGAAATACAAATTAAATGACAATTTTAAAGAAAAACCCTAACACCCTAATTAATTCTCAATTAAAAATAAACAAGGCCGGCCCAATTTAAAAAACAAATGCGACCTTATTTCTTTTATCAATGTCGGCCGTTCCTTTTTTCCTTTGCTCTGTATAATGGCGGCTTGTTCTCGTTTTCCTTTGCTTGCAAATTAGGGCTTTGTTTAAAATTGTAGAAGCCGACTTTAATTTGTTCGCTCTGGTGGATTGTTCTTCGTGATTGCTTGACGATCGATTATGCTTTACGCACGGCTACTCCTTCTCGATCGAGTTCGGTGATTTGGTATGTGATTTATTCCCTTTTCTTTTCTATTATGCTTGCTTGAACTCGATTGTCCTTCAGCCGATGATGAATATGGGTTTATACATAGTTCGATCTCCTTATTTTTCGTTCGTATATTTCATATGAATTTGTCAATTATTTTTGCTTGAATTCATCTCGGCCACTCGATGTTTCTTGGATGTTGATGATTTCTCTGACTTTGTCAATTTCATATAATTGTTGCTTGATACTCACGTTCCTGATTCATGACTTGGTAAATTTACTTGGCCACCACGGTTTCGAATCTGCACTGTTCGATCTTTGGTCTTTTTGAACTCGGCTTGTGATATTATGATGATTTCTGACCTTCGTGGTTGAGCTTGCTACTGTTGGTTTCTGACTTGTTCTAATTTTTGTTTTCTGCTTCAACTTTTTTCAACATCACCTGACTTCGGCACTGGTTGACTTCCTTGTGATTTAGAGTTCCACTGTTTAGATTCAATGTACTACATATATGTGTTTGTTCATATTTGTAGCATTCTTGGCAATTCATTCACTGATTATTCTCTGGAGTCACATTGCTAGTATGTACCTTATTTGCATCTGCTGTGGCATTGTGCTCGAGTTTGATAATTGCACTATCCAGTTTAGTTCGAGTTGCCATTGAATTTCAGACCTGAATGTGCATGTCGCCATTCCATTGGTTTAGTTTGTTTTGCATCTCCATTTGTTGTACTCGAGTTATTGCATTGAGTACTGAATTGCATTTATTTGTGTACATATGCTATTTGTCACTGTTGCATCAATTTTGGTTGCTGCTGCGTTATGTAGTAGCCTAGTTTGCTGGTGCATATGTTTCATTTTGAAGTTGCCGTAGTGTTGTAGTCTTTGTACCATTCGAGGCAGTTTGCACATTTGTTTCATGAACACTCTGGCCTTCATGTTGAACTTGTTACTGCTGCGTTGAATTTGACTTGAGAACTTTTGTGTTGTGCTTTTGTTTGGTACATATCCTTGTCCAGTTGCAGTGTCATATGCAGTTTATTTACCACTTGGTCAAGCTTTTATTATGTGGTCATTTGTGTTTGTGCATTGGCTTGGGCATTTGTATGCATCAAGTTAGTTTGCATTTGTGTTGTAGCTTGAGTTCAAGCCTTTTTCATGCTGCTGGTAGATCAAAACTACCGCTTGGTTTGAACTTTTTGCTATGATATTGAACTTGATCATTTCATGAACTTGCACCTGTGTTGAATCTAGCTAATAGCTCGGGTTTGAACTTGTGCTCGTATTGTGACATTATTTTTATTGCACTTGAGTTGAACCCGACGTTTTAGGTTTGACCTGTGCTCACATGTCCCTGTAATTTTATCAAGTCTATATATCGGTGTGCACGGCCTTGTGACATATACAGTGATACACTGTATATGTCACAAGCTGTTCGTGTATGACAAATTCAAAATTAAATGATGACGAACAACCCAAATAACTAAGGCAAAAATTATTTTCAAAATTCGCATTTTATTTTATACTGCAAAAATATTTCCTTTTCAATTTTACTGCGTCAATATTTACTTTTGCAGATTGCTCAGATGCTGGATTCAATTTAGAGTGAAGTTGAAGATAAAATACGAGTTGAGTGAATGAGTGATATGTAGTGAGGTCAAATGTAAATGTTGATCGTGATGTAATCAAAACTTGTATTATAATTGAAGTTGTATTTAGTGAGAGCTTAAAATTTATACTATACAAAAACTGTAATAAACATTTGTTTGAATAAAATTTCTGTTTGCATTCAAATTCTGTGTTATTTTATTCAGCAAATATTTATTTAGTCTATGAAAAATAAAATAGTACATTAACAAATACATTTAAATGAATATATATATGTTTATTATCATCAAACAAAAATCATATAATCGCATATTCAACAATCTCCCCCTTTTGATGATAACAAACATATATTTAAGACTTTGAAACATATTAAATGTATTTGATGATTCCATTTGCTCCCTCTATTTGAATGCTTCCTCTCTACACAAATCTCCCCCTTCATATATGCATATAATTAAAAATATGCAAATGGGCCTAGATGCAAATAGAAAATATTTGACCTTTACTTGATTTTATTTGACAAAATCTTAACTTTTCTCTCCCCCTTTTGTTACCAGCAAAAGAGTAATAGTGTTAGAAAAAATAGAGATAAAGTGATCGATATTAATCCAACATTAAAACTCAATCAAATATAAATATTAAATTTCAATAAAAAATCAAACAAAAATCATAAATACTTTGTTAGGCGCATATTCCACTTTTAGAATGATGGGAACGATGTCATCATATAAAACCATACAGTTGTGTGTATTTGCGGTATATTTATATCAGGAATTTGAATATCTACTAACTATGCATAACGGTTAGGACTTTTAAATGAGATTAGTAGTATTCCAATTTTATTTTAAAAAGAAAATGAATTCAAGTATCTTCTAACCACGCATAACCGTGAAGACTTTTAAATGGGATTAGAATCAACTTGTTTATTTTAAAAATCAATTTTGATATGAGTTCCATACATGCATAACCGTGAGGATTTTTAAATGAGCATGGAAGCACATAACAAATTCCAAGTAATTCACCCATGCATAACCGTGAGGACTTTTAAATGAGAGTGAATACTTTGGATTTTATTTTATTTTAATTTATTATTATTATTATTATTATTTTATTAAAAAATGTAAAATGAAAAACGAATGATTCCTGTTTAAAGTACCATATATTGACAAACTGTATATAATTTTGATGAGTGACGATCGTTAGAAATATGATATAAATAGAGATGGTCATGGAATTTTTACCAACAAAAAAGTTTTATAACCCTTGTTTAAATTTCTAAAGAAATTTACTAATTATACCGTCTTGAGTAATAATATATGATAAATATCAACACTCATCACTTTTTCAATCACTATTTATCTTTTTGATAATTATTAGGGAGTCAGATTAGTCAAAATAGTCATTTAAAATCAAATTCAAAAATAATTATAAAATTAATTTTTCAAAATGAATGATCTGAAAACATGGTCAAAAATGATTTTCTCGGAGGGGTTATATGAGAAAAATTTATGCTATTTGAAAATTATTTGAAATGAAAAATATGCAGATATTTTCTTTGAAAAATGATGCAGTTACTAAATGTCTCAACAAAAATCACGTTCAACTAGTAATTTTTCTATCAACTAGATTACCAGTGTATCTGCATCTGAATTTCTCTTTCACTCAAAATTATCATTAATCGAATTTGATAGACCAGACCATGAAGTATGCAGCAAATATATCTCAAAATTAATTTTAATATCTTTTTAAAATGACGTTCTCTTGAATTTGAATTGAAGCAGCGTAAATAATCAAAAATCGTGAGTATAGAGTTAGCCGTAAAATAACCAAATGTATTTCATCCAATAAAACACTATTATTAAGCCAAACTAATATACATGAAGTACTTCAAAGAATCTAGAGATTTTATAGTGTTTTTGGCATGAGAATATAATTGGCCAACAATTTTGAATAAGTCAGAATCAAAATCATCATTATTTCATCATCTCATTATTGGCTGATTTAACTCTGATTACGGTGCAGATTATCACATTTAATATATCATTTAAATAAATATACTATTACCTGTTTTACCTTTACGATATTTTTCGTTGTTGTCCATTGTGATTCTGTCACCTTTATACTAGGCTAAGGAACTTTGCTTTGTCGCCCGTTGTGTTTTTGGAACAGCCAGAATCCAAATAACACAGTTGTTGTTCCTTAGCCTACCACCACACCTACACGGGAAAAGATTTTTGTAACCTATTTGTTTTTATAGGTCCATGGTTGTTAGTGGTAGAATATTTAGAAAAGTAATTTTGTGAAGACCCATAACAATTTATATATGTTCCTTTTGGCACCCAGATTTGTTTAACTTTAAGAGATTTTGTATTTGTGCCTTTTGGAACCCAAATTGGAATGGTTTTTACGTGTTTGGGTCTATACTAACAACTATTTTGATTGTGTCCAAATTTTCTACAAATTGTGCGCATTGAATTTACTTGATTAATCTCATCTCTAACATTTTTAGATTGATTATATCCAAGTCCTTGTCTAACTATATTAACAGTTTGCTTCCCTAATAGCATATTCAACGATTTTTCACTTTTTGAAAATTTATATAAAGTCATTGACAATTGTTGGACTTGCATTTTGAGAGATTCATTTTCGTTCAATAATTATATGCACTTTTTAATAGAATTCTCTCTCCTAGTATTTTCACTCTCTTTCAAAATCAGAATTTCATTTTCAAGTGATCTTATGTTAATTTCTGATTTTTTTAATTCTTCTTCAAATGTTGGACACTTATCACACTTAGGGATCCTACTTTGATAGGTTTTAACTAATTGGTCAATTTGTTCATTTAATTCTTCCAAAGTATCTCTTTGTGATTCAATTTTAGCATATTTCTCCCTATGTCGTTCAAAACAGCCATTTACTTCATGGAAATATATAAGTAGTTGTGAGTGAGTGAGTTTTGATACCTTGCTTGGCTCGTCATCGTCGCTATCAGTTATATTACCTTGAAGGTACATATCTGCTTTCTCACTCTCACTGCTAGTACTTTGATTATCTTCATCACTTGTATTCCACGTGGCTACAAAACTTCTCCTTTTTGATTTCTTTTCAAAGTCGCATCGATTTTTAGGACAATTAGGCTTGATATGTCCGGGTTGGTTGCACTTGTGACAGATGATCTTCTGTTTTTCTGAGTAGTCTAGCACTTTGGCTATTCTTCTTTTCAATTTTTGATTTCGATCTGGATTTCTGTATCTGTGATTCCACTTTTTGAATTTCTTCATTTGTAGTGCCAGCTCTGCTGCTCCATCATCATCGTTATCATCATCACTTTCGGTTGTTCCTTTGAGAGCTATTGATTTCTTTCGAGTATCTCCTCCTTCATGCTCTTCCTTGAATTTCATTTCCTCATAAGTGGTGAGATTTTCGATGAGGTTTTCAACTTTCATTTGTTTTAAATCTTTCGATTCTTGGATGGCAGTCACTTTTGCTTCAAATCTTCGTGGAAGGACTTTGAGGATTTTTCGGACTATCTCCAACTCTGTGTATGATTTTCCGTGAGCTTTTGATTTGTATACGATATTGGAAAGTCATCCATACATCTCTTTGACATTTTCTTCCTTTGCCATTGTGAAGTTCCCGTATTCGCTGCTTAGCATGGCAAGGCGAGATTCTTTGACTTGAGATGTTCCTTCGTGAGTCACTTCTAATGTGTGCCATATTTCCTGCTCAGTTAGACAATGCGAGACACGATTAAATTCAAATTGATCCAATGAATAGATAATAGAATTCATAGCTTTAGCATTAGCATTTTGTAATTTATTTTCTAGTTCTATCCATTGATCCTTTGGTTTCTCTATTTCTTGATTATCTACAATTACAGTTTGTGCTCTATAACCCGTCTCAACAATATTCCAAGTGTCAATGGTTTTCAGAAAAAATTTCATTCTATTTTTCCAGTAGGCGTATTCACCATTGAACATTGGTGGTCTAACTATGGACTGACCCTCAGCAAAAGCATTATTAAAAGAAGCCATTTTAAAATTTTAAATTTTTAAAACAAAAACTGGTTTTTGAAAAATGAATTTTTTTTAAAACAAAATTTGACTTCTATTCCTAGCTCTGATACCACTTGTAGGATCGATTTCACCATAGAGGGGGGGTGAATAGGGTGATACTGTTAATTATAAAAATTAATTGTGGAAGCTTATAAAATTATTTCAACACAGATAATCAAAATTATAGCAGCACAAATAATAGCAGAATAATAAATGCAAAAATAGAACGACACAGAATTTACCCAGCTTTGGCAAAACCCTGCCTACGTGCTGCCCCCAAGGTTTCGACCAGAAATTAAGTAGTCGCACGCTTACACACGTAAACTCGCGAGACCCTGACTAACCTAACTCTACGCTGAAAACCCTGCCACAATTCAGCCAATGTGTTGCGAATTCTCAAACTACGCCATGTAGTTTGACCCCTAGTCACACGACTAGTAATTACAACGTTTAAGAGAGAAATACAAATTAAATGACAATTTAAAAACAAAAACCCTAACACCCTAAGTAATTCTCAACTAAAAATAAACAAGGTCAGCCTAATTTAAAAAACAAATGCGGCCTTATTTCTTTTATCAATATCGACTGTTCCTTTTCCCTTTGCTCCGTATAATGGCAGTTTGTTCTCGTTTTCCTTTGCTTGCAAATTAGGGATTTGTTTAAAATTGAAGAAGCTGACTTTAATTTGTTCGATCAGGTGGATTATTCTTCGTGATTGCTTGATGATCGATTATACTTTGCACACGGCTGGTCCTTCTCGATCGAGTTTGGTGATTTGGTATGTGATTTATTCCTTTTGCTTTTCTGTTATGCTTGCTTGAATTCGATTGTCCTTCAGTCGATGATGATTATGGGTTTATATATAGTTCGATCTCCTTATTTTTCATTCGTATATTTCATATGAATTCGTCAATTATTTTTGCTTGAATTCATCTCGGCCACTCGATGTTACTTGGATGTTGATGATTTCTCTTACTTTATCAATTTCATATAATTGTTGCTTGATACTCACGTTCCTGATTCATGACTTAGTCAATTTACTTGGCCACCACGGTTTCGAATCTACACTATTCGATCTTTGGTCTTTTAGACTTCGGTTTGTGATATTGTGATGATTTTTGACCTTCGTGGTTGAGCTTGCTACTGTTGGTTTCTGACTGGTTCTAATTTTTGTTTTCTGCTTCAACTTGTTTTTCAACATCACCTGACTTCGGCACTGATTGACTTCCTTGTGGTTTAGTTTCACTGTTTAGATTCAATGTACTTTATATTATGTGTGTGTTCATATTTGTAGCATTCTTGGCAATATCATTCACTAATTATTCTCTTGAGTCGCATTGTTGGTCTGTACCTTATTTGTATCTGTTGTGGCATTATGCTCGAGTATGATAATTCATTATCCAGTTTAGTTCGAGTTGCCTTTGAGTTTCAGACCTGAATGTGCATGTTGTCATTCCTTTGGTGTAGTTTGTTTTGCATCTCCATTTGTTGTACTTGAGTTATTGCATTGAGTACTGAATTGCATTTACTTGTGTACATATGCTATTTGTCACTGTTGCATCAATTTTGGTTGCTGTTGTGTTATGTAGTAGCCTAGTTTGCTGGTGCATATGTTCCATTTTGAAGTTGCTGTAGTGTTGTAGTCTTTGTACCATTCGAGGCAGTTTGCATATTTGTTTCACGTACACTATGGCCTTCATGTTGAACTTGTTACTGCTGCATTGAATTTGACTTGAGAACTTTTATGTTGTGCTTTTGTTTGGTGCACATCCATGTCCAGTTGCAGTGTCATGTGTACCACTTGGTCAAGATTTTATTATGTGGTCGTTTGTGTATTGGCTTAGGCATTTGTATGCATCAAGTTAGTTTGCATTTGTGTTGTAGCTTGAGTTCAAGCCTTTTTCATGTTGTTGGTTGATCAAAACTGCCACTTGGTTTGAACTTTTTGCTATGATATTGAACTTGATCATTTCATGAACTTCCACCTGTGTTGAATCCAGCTAGTAGCTTGGGTTTGACCTTGTGCTCGTATTGTGACATTATTTTTATTGCACTAGAGTTGAACCCGACGTTTTGGGTTTGATCTATGCTTACCTGTCCCTGTAATTTTATATAGTGTATATATCGGTGTGCACGGCCTTGTGGCATATACAGTGATACACTGTATATGTCACAAGCTGTTCATGTATGATGAATTCAAAATTAAATGATGACTAACAACCCAAATAACTGAGGCAAAAATTATTTTCAAACTTCGCATTTTATTTTATACTGCAAAAATATTTCCTTTTCAATTTTACCGCGTGAATATTTATTTTTGCAGATTGCTCAGATGCTGGATTCAATTTGGAGTGAAGTTGAAGATAAAATATGAGTTGAGTGAATGAGTGATATGTAGTGAGGTCAAATGTAAATATGAATCGTAATGTAATCAAAACTTGTATTATAATTGAAGTTGTATATAGTGAGAGCTTGAAATTTGTACTATACAAAAATTGTAATAAACATTTGTTTGAATAAAATTTCTGTTTAAATTCAAATTCTGTGTTATTTTATTCAGCAAATATTTATTTAATCTATGAAAAATAAAATAGTACATTAACAAATACATTTAAACGAATATATACATATATATGTTTATTATCATCAAACAAAAATCATATAATGGCATATTCAACAATAAAAGTAGTAGTAAAAGATACTAATAAAATCATAGGAAAGATTAAAACTTACTAATTCCAGTTGAAGATTTATAGTAATCTGTAGAGGTCTCCAAGCTTTAATAGTGAAAGCAAATATTGGAAATATGAGTGAAGAAAAAGAAGAAAAGGAAAGAGTTCATTAAAAGTTGCAGGACATATGGTAGAGATTACCTACCTAATTGGGCCTTATCCATATATTGCATGTAGTTATATCAATATATGAATCATCCTAAGGTAGAGAAAAGGAACATACTTTTTAGAGAGGCCAACGAAATCATGACGATTGGTAAAAGCATTAATTGCAAGAACATGACCCATCGTTTCAAGATCATATCTCGACTTTCCTTTAAGTGTCACAAGACAAGTATCTCCTTAACCTTACAGTCTCAAGTTAGATTTTGTCTCTCGGCAACAAAACTATTAAGCTTACCACTTAGCCTAGAAGGTTTCAAGTAAAAAACATAGTTTTCAAAAGTTTTGACCTCATGGTTTCAGGTTAGATTTTGCCTCACGACACCAAAACTATTTTGCTTACCACTTAGCCTAGATGGCTTCAAGCGACATGTATGGTTTTCAAAAGTTTTGACCTCACAGCCTCAAGTTAGATTTTGCCTTTTGGCACCAAAACCATTTCACTTACCACTTAGCCTAGATGCCTTCAAGTGACAAGCAAGGTTTTCAAAAAATTTGACCTCATGGTGTCAAGATAGATTTTGCCTCTTGGCACCAAATTTTTTTGCCTACCACTTAGTCTAGATGACTTCAAGTGACAAGCACAATTTTTAAAGTTTCAACCTCACAGTCTCAGGTTAGATTTTTTTCCTTTTGGCACCAAAATAGCTTTGTGTTCCACCCAACCTAAAAGTTTCAAATGACAAGCAGAGTCTCTACAAGTATTAACCTCACGGTCCTTATTTAAATTTTGCCTTTTGGCATTCAAACACTTTTCACTCATCATCTAGCATAGATGAATTTGCATAAAAAATATGATTTGGAGTTTGTGACCTCTAGATCCAAGATAAATCTCTACCCTTCAGTTTTCAAAACCTTTAAATACTCATCATTTAACCTAGTACTCCATTCAAAACTATGTAACATGACCTCTTCCACGCATATTGTGAACACTGAACTCGAAAGATAATCAAGAAAAGTAAACCAAACCCGCTCACTTCAAAGTCTATTCCATATTTCACATATGAAGTAAATTTTGAGGGGCATGTTTTATACCAATTTTTTTGAAGGAAAATGAGTGATCGTCTAGGAGGATACCACTCATATAATTTTATTCTACACTCAGGAAAGAGTTTCCAACGAGTTTGGCAGGTAGCAAACCCCCAAAAATAAAAATAATAAAAAACCCTCCAAAACCTATGTAACTAAGGTCCATAATAAAGATATACAACAAAATAAAATAGGATAAATGCTCAAATCCTCAAGATCCGCAGAATCCAACCAATCTAGTAACTATACCTGTAGCTACTAAGTAAACTATAAAAAATGCAAGATCAAATAGATGCACACACATACACACATATCTGTATAAATATATATGTAAAATAAAATAAACTAAAATAACAATAAAAGACATAGAACAAGTACACATTGATAACGCAAAACACTCTCTAAGTTTCTCGATAAACTATAGTTCTTTTACAAACATGCCATTTCATAGATAGTAACGATAGCAGCGATTGAGCAGTGCATATAGTCAATTAAAATGATGATGAAAATATGATATAAAGATTTGAAATGTATATTATCTTATTCAAGATTCCTACATTTTTGTAATTTATCAAAAGACATGCTTTCTAAAGCCCAAATGCAGCGAAATGAAATGAAATCATAATATGATGGAAACTTAGTTTGTCAAGTGAAACGAAATAAACTCCAACATGTACACTTGCATCTTTATTTAATTTGGCCCAAATACAAAACTATCTTTATTTAATCACATACAGAGATGAATTAATTAATATAAAATGCATAACTTAATTTGTTAGTTAATAAACAACACCTGCATCTTTATTTGACTAGATAAAAATCAAAAACATCCAAATCTTTGTTTAAAATACCAATTAATTGCAAGAATTATGTACTTGGCATCTTAGGAAACAAATTGAAAGAATTATGCACAAGTTATTATCATCAAATCACAAAACATGTACATAATTCTAGTTGCAAGAATTTTGTATAAGACTTGTACATAAATCACCTTGTTATTGTGTGGCGTTCCACCCCAAGACCCATATTAACAAAGAGTATTACCAGGTAATACTGTCTGCTAATGCGGAGAATAGGGCTGGTTAAGAGCGACCATCTACAGCTTTGTCTAAAACATCTATTGAATATGTCGAGAAATGCTCCAATTTTTTTCTCTATCTCAAGTAGATCAACATATCCAATAAATGCTTAACACAAAACTATAGGTGGCTACTGATCTATCAGGACAAAACACAACAACTAAATCCATATCACATCACAGAACAGCAAACAGCAAATACATACGTACATACATACATATACATACAGATACATCACTAGTGTAATACAAAATGATATACATAAGTGGTATGACGACCACATAATATACAATGAGCCAAAAATAAATACATCAGAGTCTACACAAAATGCTACATCAAAAAGGCAATAGCAAAATATCCAAGCAGAAGTAGAATAGGCTAAGTCCATAAGGGTACCTAACCTGGTACCTAACATGAAACACCTTGGTCTGACCTGAGTGTAAAATATATGGATCGGTCTAGCTAAACGAATCGGTTAAATATGCTAAATGATAGTAAGAGCGTTTAGATAAGGGTGATAATACTTCTCAAATGAGAAGAAGGCATTCAAAGTTTATATGGTTACTTCAAGTGGCATATTTAAATAAGAATGGTTACTACTAGTGATATAGTGGTAACATTAAACATGTACACAATCTGACAAGAGATAACTCCATAACAAATCAAAAGCTCGCCTCATATCATTGGCGTATCACAAATCAATAAATATGGTTTAGGGGAAATCATAACTCCAAAGAAGAGAAGTTCTAAACCCGTCATATCACCAATCTCAGAAGCATTCTCAAAAGAGAAAACATCATCTCAAAATACGCCATATAGGAAAATATACATATATATATATATACACACACATATATATCTTCAAATAGGAGAACATAAATCTCAAATAACGCCATATCATCAAAATCTCAATAAACACCAGTGCAGGCAACCTAAATCTCAAAGATAGAACTCAAACGGGTTCAAATTCTCAAAAAGGTAATCATTATATATTATATCTCAAATGGCTAGAAAGGCCAACATTGTAAGAGCGATATACTTGGGAAATCACAGATATCTATTAAATCGTCTCAAAATTTTGCAAATGCAGTAGGCAGAAGTCTGCCAAGTACTATTTTCTCAAATAGGTACCTCGCCTGAAGGCAAATACGTCACAATGACAAATATGCTGCATGGCACATACACCGTAATGGTAAATACGCCGCAATGGCGAAATGTCTGAATGGAAAACGCCGCAATGGCGCCGCAATGGAAAATGTGTCACAAACTCTCGGAAAGGAACCCGAAAAGTGTTAACGCGCATCCCATACCAAACATTTTATTCTCCTTCTCATTCGCTCAAATAGTGCAAAAACGTATATTATATATATAAAATAATTTACTTGAGAAAAGAAGCTTTTAAAACCATTTTCGCGAATCAATTTTGAAATCAATATTTGAAAATTCCATTATTATAGAGAATAAATAGATTTTTTTATAGTTTAAAATAATTTAAAATTATTATATAATAATTATTTTAAATGCCAATTTATTGTAAAAATCATTTCAAAACCGTCTGGAAAAATCTGTGCTCGAAATCAACGAAATCACTCAAAACGGTCGTTCAAACTCAATTCAAATTCAATTCAACTTTGAATTTCAAATTCACAAAACTTGGCTAGCCTATTGATAAGAATCATAGACCTAAAAACATTTCAGATATATAACAAAAACATGAAGTAAAAGTCAAAAGTCGGACGGAAAAAGAACATAAAAATACATAGGAAAAATAATACCCAGGTCTGAAATTCTTTTTGGGTTCAACTTTCAAACAAAATTTAAAAGAGATAATGACCTCGGAATGGTCTAAAATTTTATACACATAGAGTAGAACAATTTATTTATGAACTGGAAAACAATTCACTGAATTCCGATATCAAATGCTAAAGATATGGAATCTCAAACATGGACTCGGGCTGTTTGTGCCAAAATTGGTCACAAACCTCGAATATCTTGAAAGCACCAACATATGATCATAATTCAGCAGTATATGATTACAAATCGTAGATCTAAATAATGAAGAGGATAAAAGATGATGAATAATAAACTTCAAATGGAAAGAAAAAGACAGAGACATGGGATTCATAGTAGTTCGGCTATCTCCGGCCTACGTCCACTCCAAATGTTAATCTTTTATTGACTTTCCTTGCTGGTTACAGTTGATTACAGTGATTATGATGAAGAAATTTGAGCACAACAATAGAATAATAGTGCAAAAGTGTTTCCGGCAGAGTCTGGACGTCTGATAGCCAAAAGATCCCTTTTCTGTAGGCTCTGGGGCGCTATTTATTGTTATAGGAGGCTGATATCTCGCTCAAACTTCGGGAGATTTCTTTTGGCATGTGAGTGGGCCTACACGAACGATCTCAGAAAATTTTGGCTCGATCCGTGATCGTTACGAACCAATTTCGTATCGATCAATATTTCATCCTAAGGAGTTGAAACTTGGCATGAACCTTCCTCGGCTTGTACGTAAGCTCCTGTGAAAATTTCATATAATTTGGACCTATGGATTAGGAGATATGATCGATACGAGATAGATTATTTTGGTAGGCAATGTAGTTCGAATTGATAAATTCGAATCAATCACTTCAAACCGGTCAGGGCACGTCACCAGATGATGACGTGTTGCGAAATTCCTGGACCGATCCATTTTGTGCGCCGAGTTGACCGAGTTATTTGCATCCAACATTGAAGCTTCGTTCGCATCGACCATTGATTTGCATCCATCCATTTATCCTTCTTCGAATCGATTATCGATTCGTCGTAGCCCTTATTTGTATCGATAGTTGGGTGTGCTTTGAATTGATCTCCAATCTTGATATCCATTCTTTCTTCCCAATTTGTTGATATTTCAGCATTGACCAAAGGGTGGGATAACATTTGCCCCTCAAAACATTCCTTGATAAGAAGGTGTGTTTTGAATAGTTTCAAATCTGATACCTGAAGTCCATAGCCACATTATCTGAATGCATCGTTCTTGACTGCTCCGAGTCGATGTCCAATTCCAAATCCAGTAACCAAAGCCTTAACAAATTCCATATCCATCTGAACTCGATAACCGAGTCAATCCATCCTTATCCAATAACCCATAATCGAATCATGACCTCTCCGGGTTGATATCCAAATCCTTAACCTCTCTTGGTTCTTGCCAAGTGCAATCCACACCTGACGACCGTGGTCCAGTGTCCCTGGACGTTGTATAAAGTCATGGCTTAAGTCCTAAGCCGAATCCTGGTCACTCCGGACCCTTGTTGAGCATAGTCCATACCCAACGGCCTGAAATTGTAACCAATAATATAGGGCCTAATTCCTAGGCCGAATCCTAGTCTCTCCGGACCCTTTTTGAGTATAGTCCGTACTCAAGAGACCTGAATAAGTTAATTTTCCACGTTCGGGCAAAGAGACTTAACCCTTGCCAGGTACAATCCATACCCGACGACCGTTTATCAGAAAGCCAAATAAAAATCCAATGAAAATCCAATTCGAAATCCAAATCAAATCAGAAAACCAAAAATCCATATTCAAAATCAAAACCAACATCCAAATACGAGAACAATCATCCAAACAGAAGTCCTAACCAGAAATCAAACAGAATCAGGAGTTCAAACTAAACTCCAAAACCAAGCCAGAAAAAAGAATGAGTACCCAATCTAAAAACAAAAAACAGATTTTACAAACCATAGCATCGCAGTTTATCATCATTCAGAGCATGCCTAGGGGCCATCCCCGTCCTCGTACATGTGTAAATGAATTTTCTATTTGCCAGTATTTTGCTACTTATTTCATATTATCCTAGTCAATTGATAACCTATCGACCATCATTCCTGGGCCTCGTTTCATCATTGTTCGAGGTTGACGACGGTTGTTCCTGCTCCACCGCTGCATTTCGAGCCCCGACATACTGTTGTAACTGTCCATTCCTTACATGCTCCTCAATTATGTCCTTTAAATGCCTGCAGCTATTGGTATCATTCCCGTCCAAATCATGGACAGTGCCTTCCTGATGTCCATTCATGTTCAGAAGGTTCTCTCCTAGCTGGCCTTCGGTAGGGAAGGAGACTCCGGGTCTCCATGAATATCTGTTCCAATATTTCATTCAATCCCGTATACGTAGAGAATTTTGGCTCTCTCCATCGCTTCCTAGCTTTTTCTGAATCATCATCAAGCTTCCTTTTTCCTTTACCTTTATCTCTATCAAAGCCTCCATTGGGTGGTCCTCCATCCTCAGTCGCGTTCGCCTCCTTTAACTTCATATCTGAACCTGCATCTTCTTGCCGAAGGAATCTCTCGGCTTCATAGAAGAATTCCCCGAGATCCAGTGGTGGATCTCATATTAAAGATACCTTAAAATCTGAATCCTCTCTGACTCCCGAGACTGCTGCCATTAGAACCATCGATGGATCCGGTCGATCCATCGAATTAACCGACGCATTGAACCGAGTTAAAAAAGCTTTAAGTGACTCATCCATTCTTTGCTTTATCGATGTTAGTGTCATCACGTTCTTTGGCCTTTTAATATGAACCCGAAACTGTTTTAGAAACCCGTCCACCAATCCTGTCCATGTCCCGATATATCCTTCTTCCAGCTGCCTGAACCACATAGCAGTTATGTTTGTCAAGTATAAAGGGAAACATCGGGCCATAATTTCCTCTGATTCCCCCCAGCACCTCCATGTGTCTTGTATACCTCATCAAATGATCAGTTGGATCAGCTTTTCCATTGTACATCTCCACGTTAGGTAGCTTGAACTCTGGTGGATTCTGAGCTATCCTGATTTCACGAGTAAATGGACTCTTGTTTACCCCTTCCACATCTCTATTTGTCAGTCCTCCGCGCATAGTTCGTTTGATAATCTCAGCCAATCCAGCATTGTCTGTCAGGGGTTGCCCCTCCGAGTCCCCGAGAGAATTCTGGTACATACTCTTCATCCCGCGCTCTTACATTCCTGCTAACATTCTACTGTGCGGTGTCAACCGGAGTTTCTCTATGACTTGGTCCACTGTTATCCGGTGGTGTGCCCCCGAGCCTGGGTTCATCTAGATTAGCAGGTGCATGCTAATTAGGGGCTCTGTCTTGTTGAACTGCTCCATTTGGTTGCCTGTTTTGTCCTTCTGTTCCAGCCTCGTGGATCTGAACTCTTGAAGCTCTGACTGTCCTTGTTTGTCCAACCTGTCTGAGGAGGTTTTGCATCATCTCCTCCTGCCTTTTTAGGAATTCTTTATGCATCGCTCCCATTATCATTTCCATTTTGTCTCGAGTGATGAAAGCTGAAGTCTGATTGGCTCCTGATGAAGCCTCCTCGCTTCCTTTATATTGACTTCTCCATGTCCTCTGTCTTCTACTCGATTTCCTTGTCATAGCTCTCTAGATCTGAATCCTTAAACCTTCAAATCTGAATCCCAAATCTTGTATAGAGGGTGCTAGTTTTTCTCAACGAAAGCACCAAAATGTTTGTGCTAAAATTGGTCACAAACCTTGAATATCTTGAAAGCACCAACGTACGATCACAACTCAGCAGTATACGATTACAAATCATAGATCTAAATAATGTAGAGGATAAAAGATGATGGATAATAAACTTCAAATGGAAAGAAAAAGATAGAGACACGGGATTTATAGTGGTTCGGCTATCTCTGGCCTACGTCCACTCCAAATGTTAATCTTTTATTGACTTTCATTGTTAGTTACAGTTGATTACAGCGATTATGATGAAGAAATTCGAGTACAACAATTGAACAATAGTGCAAAAGTGTTTCAGAGTCTGGATGTCTGATAGCCAAAAGATCCCTTTTCTATAGGCTCTGGGGCGCTATTTATAGATGTAGGAGGCTGACATCTCGCTCAAACTTCGAGAGACTTCTTCTGGCACGTGAGTGGGCCCACGCAAATGATCTCAGAAAGTTTTGGCTCGATCCGTGATCGATACGAACCAATTTCGTATCGATCAAGATTTCATCCTAAAGAGTTGAAACTTGGCATGAACCTTTCTCGGCTAGTACGTAAGCTCCTGTGAAAATTTCATAGCATTTGGGCCTATGGTTTAGGAGATATGATCGATACTAAATTGAGTTTTTGGTAGGCAACGTAGTTCGAATCGATAAACTAGAATCGATCGCTTCGAACCGGTCAGGGCACGCGACAAGATGACGACGTGTTGCAAAATCCTTGGACCGATCCATTTTGTGCGCCGAGTTGACCAGGTTATTTGCATCCAAAATTGAAGCTTCGTTCGCATTGACCATTGATTCACATCCATCCATTTAGTCCTTCTTCGAATCGATTATCGATTCGTCGTAGCCCTCATTCGTATCAATAGTTGGGTGTACTTCGTATCGATCACTGCAGATACCATCGATACGAAGTGGATTCGCTTGAGCATGATGGAGACGAACAAGGACTTGGAAGCTATCGATTCGAACAACCATGGATTGGATGGATACGAATTGATCTTACCTGTGGTCGATACGAACTGAGTTAGTCCTTGATCGATACGAAACAGTTTGATCATGATGGATACGAATTACACCGATACGACGCCGCTACTTTTGGATTGATGCGAAGGGTCTAATTCTGGATGGAGTCGAACAGCATCGATTCGAACAGAGCTCTATGATGGATTCGAACAACATTCCTTCCTAAATTTGTATTGATCATATCTCAATCATACGAACTCCGATCGACCTAAAATTTGAAATGTAGCCTCTCCTACCCTTGATCACCACTCCCAATCGATCCCGTCTTGGTTGGAGCTCGGCCAAATTTTAATGACATCAATCGCAGCCTTGTTTCCAATCGATCTCCAATCCTGATATCCATTCTTTCTTGCCAATTTGTTGATATTTCAGCCTTGACCAAAGGGTGGGATAACACAAGCCATATTGAATTCTGCCTAAGTCTAAAACCCTCTCGGGTTAAACTTACAAACATTGAATAGGTGGACAAACGATCTCAGATTGAACAGAAAATTGGTGTGCGCATAGTAGAAAACTTCAACTTTTAAACAAAAAAATCAATGAATTCCGACTAGAAATAAAAAAATTACATTGTCTCAAACATGATCTTGGGCCATGTTTGCAACAGTTCAAAAATAAATGTGCCTGGGCTTGAAAACCATCTTGGGTTCAATTTATAGGTCTGAAACAGAGGACCAAACTACCTCATATTGAGATGAAAATTGGCATGCACATACTAAAAAACATTTCTTTCAAACAAAAAAAAATCACTGAATTTCGACTGGAAATGAAAAAATTATGCTGTCTCAAATATGGACTCAGGCCATAAACAGTTTTAAAAAACAAATGTATAGGTTAAAAAAGCATCTCGGGTTCAACTTTCAGGCACGAAACAGAGAACAAAACGACCTCGGATTGAACTGAAATTCGGTATGCATATAGTAGTAAACTTTATCTTTCAAGTAAAAAAAAGAATCAATGAATTCCAGCAAGAAATTGAAGAGATATGATGTCTCAAACCTGTAATCAGGCCATGTTTGCAGCAACTCGAAAACAAAATGTGTACAGGCAAAAATCTGGGTTTGAATTGATTTTCTACCACTATCTTGAACATCCAATTGACAATATTTTTCAACCAAAGCATTCAAAGACCAAGATCAACATGCAAACTACCAAATGAAAGAAATCTGGCAGCATTTGATTACCGAAATCAAAGGTTACAATCTTTCAAAGTAGCGATATGAACTGATTTCGAACAAAGAAAAACTACAACAGAAATTCATGAACAAAAGCTAAATATTCACTCTTTTAGAAATTTTGAGCTCGGATCGGCAAGATTTTATGAGTATTGCAACTTACCTTTCTGTATGGAGGCAAAAATCGGATTAATGAAGAAAGATGGAAGCTTTGATGGAGGAATTGGCCTCTAGGAACCTGTAGAAGAGATATACAGTGCATGCAAGAAGAATAAACAGTAAATTAGAAAATTTTGATGAAATAGAGACTGTTTGGAGTGAGAATACCTTCTAATTTACACTCTAAATTGAAATAGACTTCAGTTTGCATTGAAGAAAATGAATTCAAAGCCTTGGATTGGAGAAAATGGAGTTGGGTTTCATTTTTCTTATTTTCTAGAAAGAGGAAGAGAAAGGTTGAGATAAAAAGAACATACAAGAGCTTATTTTCTTCTTTTCTCAAATCTGGTTAAGTGCTAATGGGCCATTGGACCTAAAATGAAAAGAAATTAAAATGGCCTAAGTTAATTAATTAACACTTAAACTAAAATGCGTTCATGTTTACACTATTTTACAAAACAAATGCATTTTTCTTCCAATTTTTACATAAGAAAAATATGTAAACTTACACGCTTATAAAAAGATAAATTTATATTTTAAAACATTTTTATTATTAAAAACCTTTAATTTACAAAAATACACTATTTTCACAAATAAATGAATAAAACCTTATTTTTAACTTCTAAATTCAACAAAAATATTTTTCTTGCTTAGAAAAATATTACAAACCATTTTAAACTCAAATTTATATTCAAAATATGTTTCTAAACCAAATTGTACCTTTTATTTAAATAAATCACCTTTAAAAATCAAATACTTCCTTTAAAAATTATTAAAAGAAGTAATTGACAATAATTAATAAAATTATTGCATTTTCACAAAAAAAAAACATTTTCCATTCATTATTAATCCCAAACAAATAATATAAAGTTTTCAAACTTTATTCTCACAATTTTATTTCCAAAATTTATTTTTTATTTCAAATAAACAATTTAATTCACAAATTTATTTTAAATCACCATATTAAATTATAACTATCTTTATAATTCAATATTGACGGGAAACCTCCAAACCAGGGTTGTTACAAACTCTCCTCCTTATAAATATTTTATCCTCGCAATTTCTAGTGAAGATTTTGTATTCAACACAATTATTTCAACATTCAAAGGAAAGATAGACAAACTCAAGATCAAAATTTCTCATTCTCCACTCAAGATGAAAGAAGGCCTAGATAAAATTGCTCAATAAATTCTATGATTTCTCGAATATATTTGTGGAGATTAGCGAACAATAGAATATCTTCGAGCAATATCTCATGATTTCAAAGGCGCCTCTCCTTTGAAATAAGAACTAAAAGCAGAAAGCTACAAAAATCAATCGAAGGAGATTGATTACTCTCAAATAGAATTGGGATTTAGCATCGCTTCATCCGCAATCCAAACAGCAAGATGATGATTTTCCGTGTGTCGCTACGGAAAGAGCCATACAAATACTAAGATAACAACAATTGAGATAAGAAAACCCGATGGGAGGTGGTTAGTTCAAAGGTCACCAAACTAAAATTGATCGCAAAATGAAAGTCATTAGATTATTGCACTAAGACAAAGTAAACACAAGGAGCCAAAATAGATAAACATTAAAATTTACAATCAAAATTTCTTCGAGTTTCAAAACTTAATATCCTCACTTTTCAAATTTTCCAAAAGCTCTTTAATATAGCACCTTATAACGATAAATACATTTAGACTCATATCCTCTCTTGTAACAAGATTAAATTTCCAAAAGAGTTATATAAATCCATGTTAGTAAATTATCAAGATAAATTTTAAACTTTTTACCACTCTTTATTTTCAGTCACCCAAAAATTTCAAAACAAGCTTCATCCTCATCATGAATAACTCAATTTAAAATATTCAATAAACATTTGCTTTTCAAAGAAAGTATTATCTCATCTAGAATATACCATTTCAACAATAAAACATAACTATATTCGAACTCATAAATTTCAATGATTATAATGACATTGCCTCGCCAATTGTTTATAATGAATAACCCTATCGATTAGTTGCAGAGTTGACCGAATGATCAAAAATGCCTCGCCACTCATCCAGCCCACTATGGTTCAATGGCTGCACATGTCATCCAAAGTAAAATTTAATTCTCAAACCATTTTGATATACTATCAACTTAATTTACAATAAGATTTAATTTACCATGTCTGATTATCTCATTCAGCATTTAGGAAATTCCTATCAATAACGTTGGCCAAATGCATCGACCAAAATTCTTAAAGCACTCGATGGATAACCCAACACAAAGCCATTTCTATAAAAGAAAATATATCATATAAAATACTCAAAATATTCTTTGTTTATCCCAAAAACAAAATCCAATTTCTCTTAGAAATATATCATAAATTTTTGAAAAAGTTGAAAACTCAATTTATTGCTTATTCTCAAAATCAAGGAACACAAGTTGAGATCATCGAGATATTCCCAGAATACTTGATCCTCAATATTGAAGAAATAGACTAGAGCGTTCGTCAAACCCAACGGTATAACGAACTACTCACAAAAACTATACGAGTGCAGAATGCTGTAAAAGGAATGTTATCCTTCGCAACTCGTAGCCAATGAAAATTAGTGTAGGGTCAAGCTGAGGAATGCCCCCAACACCACCACAATAGATTAAAAAGAGATCGATAAGACATAAGAGTATTAGCAAGATATTTTATTGAATGAGAAGAAAAACACAAACAACACATCATTACTTTGAGTGAAGTAATGTCACCAAACCTATCAACTAATGAGTATACAAAGAGGATATCTCAAAAGAAGCATGAAGGACAATATCAGTTAAATTCAATGAATAATCTCATTTCCTTACTGGACATCCTCATGGAAGGATGATCAAAATTCTAAGAACCGGGAATGAGGTCAATATAATACTCAATTGTCCGATGGGGTGTCAAACCCAAACGGACTCACAAAATCAATGAAGTCATAATGACTGGTATTCGAGATATATCATCAACATCTCGATACTCAAGAATGAATACAGAGACTTTAGAATCATTATTAACATTCCGAAGAATAAGAGACAACAAATCAGCTAAATTAGGATACTAAAATATAGCATCCCATGAATCACAGAACGTGGCTTGATAATATGCAAGCAGCTCCATCTCAAATCATTCCAAACTCTAGAAAATAAAATAGAAAGAAAATGTCGTGCTAACCCGCACGAAAGATAAGCTACAAGAAATAAATCCCAAAATTCTCATAAATCATGCTAAATATTGCAGATCCTCTCAATAGGATTCACAATCCTCATAGAAGAACAAGAGAAGATCATCTAAAAGCATCAACAAACTCATCCGATACAGATGAGTGCTAAGCACCCATATCGGAGAGGACTTGAATAAAATAATCACGGTTAGGATTACTCCTAATATAAGATATCATCAATTCAATTTTTGGAATACCACGGAATAAAATATATTCCTAGACATATCCCAAACTCCTATCTCAAAGGACACGATAAGGTAAAGGACACGATGATTAAAGGATTCGTACACTCGTACTATACTTGGATGTATCATAATATATGCTTCTGTTCTGTGTTTATCATATTTTGTTCTGATCTCCGCTTTGATACCAAGCTATGACGCCCTACCCCGAGACCCATATTAACAAAGTGTATTACTAGGCAATACTGTCTGCTAATGCAGAGAATAGGGTTGGTTAAGAGCGACCATCAACAGCTTTGTCTTAAACATCTAATGAATACGTTGATAAATGCTCTAATTTGTTTTACTCTATCTCAAGTAGATCGATATATCCAATAAATGCCTAATACAAAACTATAGGCGGCTACAAATCAATCAAAACAAAACACAACAATTGAATGCATATCACATCGCAGAACAGCAAATAACAGACATGTACGTATATATACAGACACATCCCTAGTGTATTACAAAATGATACACATAAGTGGTACGACGACCACACAATATACAATGAGTCAAAAATATACATATCAGTCTACACAAAAACCTACATCAAAAAGGCGATAGCAAAATATCTAAGCAGAAGCAGAATAGGCTAAGTCCATAAGGGTACCTAGCCTGAAACACCTTGGTTTGACTCGAGTATAAAATACATGGGTCGGTCTAGCTAAACAAATCGGTTAAATAGGATAAACAATAATAAGAGCATATAGATAAGGGTGATAATACTTCTTAAATGAGAAGAAGGCATTCAAGGTTTATATGGTTACTCCAATTGGCATATCTAAATAAGAATGGTTACTACTAGTGATATAGTGGTAACATTAAACATTCTCACAAGAGATAACTCCATAACAAATCAAAAGCACGCCTCATATCATCGGCGTATCACAAATCAATAAATATGGAATCACATAATTGTTTTCATTAATTATCCTTAATTGATGATTAAATATTCTTAATTTTAAATTTATTAATCCTCAATTTTTATGAACTAAATCCTTAATTGTTAATTAATTTAATCTTAATTACCTTTATTAATTAATTATTCCTTAATTGATTAATTATTAATTACAAATCAATTAACCTTAATTATTTATTTAATAAATCTTTAATATTAAGTAATTAATTAAGTAGTTGTTCCTTGAGTAATTATATTAACAAATCATTAATTACTTAATAAATTAAAAGATAAATCTTTTTTTATCTTTGTTAATTACTTTGATTATCTTACAAACCTTGTTTAATAATCATACTTATCACATTAATTTCTTTGAACGGTTAAGATTAGTTTAAGTAACATTTTATAAAGTTATTTATATTAATTGAATAATGTAATTAAAAAGGAAAATCAAGTTTAGGGGAAATCATAACTCCAAAGAAGAGAAGTCCTAAACCCGCCATATTGGCAATCTCAAAACATCATCTTAAAATATGCCATATAGGCAAATATATGTATATCTCTAAATAGGAGAATATAAATCCTAAATAATCCATATCGGCAAAATCTCAATAAAAGCCAGTATAGACAACCCAAATCTCAAAGATAGAACTCAAAATAGTTTAAAACCCCGAAAAGGTAATGGCTATATATAATATTTCAAATGGCTAGAAAGGAAACAATGTAAGATCGATACACTTGGGAAATCACAAATATCAATGAAATCATCACAAAAATTTGCACGTGCATTTGGCCGAAGCCTGCCAAGTACTATTTTCTCAAATAAGTACCTCACCCGAAGGCAAATACATCATAATAAAAAATACGCTGATGGCAAATACGCTGCAATGACAAAACGTCTCTAGGACAAATATGCCGTAATGACAAATACCTGCAATGACAAACGCCGCAATGGAAATGACCCGAAGGTCTAGTACCGGCAATACGCCGTAATAGCAAATGTGTCACACACTCTCCGATAGGAACCCAAAAGTGTTAACGTGCGTCCCATATCATACGTTTGCACTAAACGGTTTACTAACGTTAGTAAATTTCACACTCAAAGCAGTAAAAAGTTTACCTCATCTCATCGGTAAACTCGACCTGAAGGTCAAAACGATCAAACGGACAAGTCAGGAATTAACCGATAAAATAAATACACGTGTCCTATGCCACGTGTTTTACCAAACCGTTTAATTCTCCTTCCCATTCACTCGAATAGTGCAAAAATGTGTAATATATATAAAATAATTTTCTTGAGAAAAAAAGCTTTTAAAACCATTTTCCTGAAATTAATATTTGAAAATTCCCTTATTACAGAGAATAAATAGGTTTTTTTGTAGCTTAAAATAATTTACAAACATTATACAATAATTATTTTAAATGCCAATTTATTTTAAAAATTATTTTAAAATTGTTTGGAAAAATCCATGTTCAAAATTAAAGAAATCACTCAAAATAGTCATTCATATTCAATTGAAATGCAATTCAATTTTGAATTTTAAATTCATCAGAACTTGGCTGACAATTGATAGGCATCATAACCCTCAAAACATTTCAGAAATATCACAAAAACATTTAGTAAAAGTTAAAAGTCGGATGGAAAAAGAACATAAAAATGCATAGGCAAAACAATACCCAGGTTTAAAATCTTCTCCAGGTTCAACTTTAGGATAAAATTTGAAAGCGTTAATTACCTCAAAATGGTCTAAAATTTAATATACATAGAGTAGAACAATTTATCTATGAACTGGAAAAAAATTCACTGAATTCCGATATGAAATGCTAAAGATATGGAATATCAAACATGGACTCAGGTCATGTTGAATTCTGCCTAGGTCTAAAACCCTCTCGGGTTCAACTTACAGACATGAAACAGGTGGCCATACTCCTCCGATTGAACAGAAAATTGGTATGCACATAGTAGAAAACTTCATCTTCAAATAAAAAAAGAATCAATGAATTATGACCAGAAATAAAAAAATTACGCTGTCTCAAACATGAATTCAGACCATGTTTTCAACAGTTCAAAAACAAAAATGTGCCTAGGCCTGAAAACCATCTTGGGTTCAACTTACAGGCCAAAAACAGAGGACCAAACGACCTCATATTGACATAAAAATTGAAATGCACATACTAGAAAACTTCACCTTTCAAAAAAAATCAATGAATTCTGACTAGAAATTGAAAAGGTTACGCTATCTAAACATGGACTCAGGCAATGTTTGCAACAGCTTAAAAAAATAAAATTGTACAGGTGTGAAAACCATCTTGGGTTCAACTTTCAAGCATGAAATAGAGGACCAAACTACCACGGATTGAGCTGAAAATTGGCACGCCTATAGTAGAAAACTTTATCTTTCAAACAAAAAAGAATCAATGAATTCCAGCAAGAATTGAAAGAGATATGCTGTCTCAAACATGGGCTCAGGTCATGTTTGCAGCAACTCGAAAAACAAAATGTGTACAGACAAAAATCTGGGTTTGAATTGATTTTCTACCACTGTTTTGAATATTCAAATAATAATATTTTTCAATCAAAATTTGCAAACACCAAGATCAACATGCAAACTACCAAAAAGAAAGAAATCCGACAGCATTTGTTGTCGGAATCAAGCTTTTAAAGTATCAATATGAACTGATTTCAAACAAAGAAAAACTACAACAGAAATTCATGAACAAAAGCTAAATATTCACTTTGCTATCAATTTTGATCTTGGCGTAGCTAGATTTTGTTAGTGTTCAACTCATCTAGCTTATGGAGGCAAAAACCTGGATTAATGAAGAAAAATGGAAGCTTTGGTGGAGGATTGGCCCCGAGGAACATGTAGAAGAGATATACAGTGCATGCAAGAAGAATAAATAGTAAACTAGAAAATCCTCTTCTCAAGCAAATAGTTTGATGAGATAGAGATGGTTTGGAGTGAGATTACCTTTTAATTTACACTCTAGATTGAAAACTATTTCCGTTTGCATTGAAGAAATTGAGTTTAAAGCCATAGATTGGAGAAAATGGAGTTGGGTTTCATTTTTCTTATTTTTTGGAAAGAGGAAGAAGGAGGTCCAGATAAAAACAACGTACAGGAGCTTGTTTTCTTCTTTTCTCAAATCTGGTTAAGTGCTAATGGGCCATTTGGACCCAAACTGAAGAAAATTAAAATGGCCTAAGTTAACTAATTAACACTTAAACTAAAATGTGTTCACATTTACACTATATTTACAAAACAACTGCATTTTTCTTTCAATTTTTACACAAGAAAAATATGTAAACTTACACACTTTAAAAATATAATATTCTTCACCATATAAAAAGATAAATTTATATTTTTAAAACATTTTTATTATTAAAAACCTTTAAGTTGCAAAAATACACTATTTTCACAAATAAATGAATAAAACCTTAATTCTAACATTTAAAATTCAACAAAAATATTTTTCTTTCTTAAAAAAATATTGCAAATCATTTTAAACTAAAATTTATACTCGAAATATATTTATAAACTAAATTATACCTTTTTATTTGAATAAACCACCTTTAAAAATCAAATACTTCCTTTAAATATTATTAAAAGAAGTAATTGGCAATAATTAATAAAATCATTGCATTTTCACAAATAAAAACTATTTTCCATTCATTCTTAATCCCAAACAAATAAAAAAAAGTTTTCAAGCTTTATTTGTATAATTTTATTTCCAAAATTCATTGTTTATTTCAAATAAACAATTTAATTCACCAATTTATTTTAATTCACAATATTAAATTATAACTATCGGTATAATTCAATATTGACAAGAAATATCCAAACCAGGGTTGTCACATATTGTGTGACTTAAAATATGAAAACCTTATTATGAGATACATTTGTAATTGCCATTCCAATTAATTCTAGAGATCTAAGAATAGAACTAAAGCTTTACTAACCTAATATATTGTGTGCATCACAAATTCATAATAGAGTTTTGCAAATATTAGCTGCTTAAGAATTAAACCAAGGTTTTAACCACCGTGGTACATACTGTGCATCACAAAATGATAATAGAGTTTTGCAAACATACATTATAAAAAATTCATAGAAAAAGTTCGAAGCAGGCCAACATAAATAGTACCACCACTCAACAATAATAGTTTAACTAACACCTCATAAATTAAACTTTGGAAAAAATAGTGTTAACCCGCTTTTTGTCAAGGCCGTAAACAGGCGGATTCAACCTAACTAACTTCATGATTAGTGAGGCAGAAATACGATGGATTCGGTTCAAAAGGATGAAGTTCACCTGGATGTGTCGCTCGACATCGAGGTGAGGTTGTGCCGCTCGTCATCGAGGCGAGGTTGTGCCACTCGGCATCCAAATGAAACAACCCGACTTTCTTACCACAGAAAATCGTATCATTTTTAAGAAAGAAAGGGATAGAAAAGAGAAAAGACGGAGAAGAAGAAAGGAACAACATCAGAATCTAAACAGCAGAACGAATAAATTATATTAATCACATAATACATTACATAGTATCATATACATTAGAGATATGCAGCATAATCAACTCATACTAGACAGTTACAAACACCTATCTAGTTATACAACTCAATACAACAACTCAGAGAACACACAGCGGAATACTATATCGCTATACGCAGAAACCTCCTGCTTCATTGCTCCTCCAGAATTCGTCAAGCCAACCTAAATTCCCCTGGCTACTCGTAAAAATTTGAGTACCCAAGAGTTTTAAGAAAAAATAGAATAAACTCCGGGTCAGACATGGGTCTGGTGTGAGTAAACGGTTAAAGTTTCTTAACTTTAAAGACCTTTTGAAAGAAAAGGTATCACGTAAGACTTTCCACACATAAACATGGAAAAGTTTTTACCTTACGCTAACCAAAACATTTGATAGGAAATCCGATGATATTATACTAGGGTCTAGGGTTTTCAAATAAATATGAAATAGCCGAAATTGTTACATTTATTAAATTCTAACTACTAGCCACAAAAGTGGGTAATACAATCAAAACTGTTGGCACTTATTGGATTTTGGATTCCATACAATGGCAGGGCTACTGGGGTACCGCCCGTCACAGTACGTGGCCTAGATCACCGTACCGAGGAGTACGCCCGCTCCCCTGCAACACAAATCCGGACCCACTCCTTACTGAACTGTTCCGAATAAGACAACCCCGGCGGATGTAGCTATTCAACCGCCCACATAGCCGAAATAAAAGGGACCTCTAGACAGGGGTAAATCATACTCTCAAATGGGGGCTACCCACGAAGCCTTGCTGCACCTCCCCTGTTTTAGCCATTCCCGGTTGATGAGGCTTGAGGCTACGACTACCTTTAGTGAACACATCACTTAGAATGCTCATCGTCCACCTGACGATGATCTGAAAGCATTCAATCCATACAAGTTCGTTCCGGGTTCGAACGAAACCGAAGGCATTACCTCGTTATACTCATTTTGGAATCACCCTCAGAGTTAACGACAATAACCCTTGCACTCTAAATCACCATCTCGAACCTATAAGAACTAGTTCCATCAAACTCATCACGGAATCACCTACAGAGTTATACTGACGTATAGTCCTTACACCTCGAGTCTTCACAAAGCTCCACTTTGATTCACGACCTAACGTTTAATTGGAATCGATGTGGTTTCCGGATATCCAAATATGGAAACCCGATCCCAGTCCCATCGAAATACAAAACGTGTCTTTTAGGTCCAAGTTGTTTTAAAAATTTAAACAATTCAGTTTAACTATCTATATACACACAGAATAGATAATTCACAAGTCACAATTGATAATTACATTATCAAATAAACAGATGATCCATAACCAAATAGGTAATCCACATCATTATCACAACAGATAATCTATATTACCATCATAATGCAACCAAACATTTATATCACACAACATTACTTATCTCATTTCTGAGATTACATCCATACAAAACAATCATTGTAATCCATCCATACATAAGCAATGATTTACTTAATCACAACATAATTAATTTAAAATGAATTAAATTAACTATCTCTAATCTCTAATTAATTTAAATTGAATTAAATTAATTACTTCATCTCTTAATTAATTTAAAATTAATTAAATTAATTACCTTCATCAAAATAAATCTTGCTTACTCATTCATTAATTAAACCAATTAATTAATCATTATCCTAATTAATCAACCTTGATTAATTAACTCTTAATCGAGTAATTATTCCTTAATTGTTCTCATTAATCATATCAAAAAATGAACCTTAACTAATTACTTCTATTAATTAATTACATTACATTATTTCTTAATTAATTACATTAATTAATCGTGCTTAAATTAATCACTTTCAATTAATCAACTTTAATAAATATAAACAGTAATTAATTATTCTTAATTACTTTTTATTTACTTTATAAATTCTTTGATTGATTACACCAAGTAATAAACCCTTAATTACTTTAACAAGTAACTATCCATTTAAAATTACTTCCCAATCAGTAATTTACTTTATCTCAATTACCTCTGTAATTTATCAATTACTTATCTTAAGTAATTAGCCTTACCAGAACTTATTAAGTAAACATACTTAATATTTTATCAAGTGAATATATTTAATTAATTAACAAATTAATTAACTTACTTGATCACACTTATCTCATCAATTATAATTGAGTAATTCATTCCTTAATTACTCTTTAACCAAATTAATCTTCAATTAACAGATTAATTAACCTCAACTATAAATTAATAAACCTTAATTATTAACCAATCCTTTAATACAAAGTAATCAATCACTAATTACTTTTATAATTAATTAATTAACCTTAATTAACCAATTAATTATCTCTTAGTCATTAATTAATAAAACTTAATTATTAATTAACAACCTTATTTACAAATTAATTAATGCATAAATAAAATCAATTAATCCTTAATTATAATTAATTAAACTTAAATAATAGTTAATTAATTCTTAATTAACTTGTATTATACATTAATAATCCTTTTAATTATTAATTAAGAAAACTCATTAAAACTTAATTACTCAATAAAACCTTTATTAAGTATTAATTACTATTTTTATTAACCCTTTAATTACTTAATTAATAATTAATTACAATTTAATTAATCACTGGTCATTAATTAAATCCCCATAATTATTAGTTAATTAAATTAATAATTATACTTAATTAATTACTTAATTAATCCTTTAAAATAATTAATTAAATAAATAAATTAAACTTAAAATTCTTAATCAACTTAATTAATTACAAATCATTAACACTTAATTATTCTTCAAGGTAAAATATTATCTCTAAATAACCTTGAAATAACTCTACTTAACTTAATTCATTAATTAGTTTAAAATATAAAGTAATCTTTAATTTCTTTCTTTTAATTATTAATTAACTAATTAAAAACATTTCCTTATAAATTTCCTTTTTATATTTCTAAAATAAGTTTGAAAATAAAATTAACTTAAAACATTTAAACAAATCATAAAAATTCATTTATAAAACAATTCATTCAAAAACAAGAATTTTAATTTAGCTTAAACTATTTAAAGTTTAAAACTTACCTTATTTTAAATTGAAAATCTATTTAAGCATTTCTATTTGGATTCAACCCATATATACATTAATCCAAGAAATCAAAGTACATCTTTTTTTTTTTTTAACAATCTGACTTTAAAGTTTTAAAAACTGTTTCAAATCCGAGCAAATTCAAACATCACAGAGATTTATAAATTTTTCAACAATTTTTACTTCACTCTCCATCCCAAACCCCAACTCCATGATGAATCCCGAGCACCCCAGATTCATGAATCAACTGAATTTGATCAAAATTCAGTTTCCAGCTAAACCCCAAATATACACTTAATACACTTTTTAAAATTTTAATTTTCTTTCCAAAATTCATACTTTCCAATGAATACTTTAAATTATATAATTATTTTAACCAAATTAAATACTTGGTTTCAAACATTGATAATAAATTGTTACTTCACAAATTGATTTCCTGGTAAATTCAAAAACCAGAGACTTAGATCTATTTTTGTCCTTAGTTTTCTACTTAAACTAACTTGTTTGTTTTAAATCTATTACTTAACAATTGTTTGAATAGAGTAGTTTGAAGATTTTATTTTTTTTCCTTCAGATTCCACAGTAAAGGGCAGAGAGAGAAAAAAATTGAAAACCAACATGCACAGTTTAAATCAGAACATTCACACAACATTTACATATATATATATATATATATAAACATATGTAAAGCACTTCAACACAGCAATTTACATGTAACCATTATCATGTACTTAAGAAATTTTGCTGAGTTCTAATTTCCAGAAGAAAAAAAATCTACTTAAATTCATTTTTAATTATTGAATCTTAGCTTGAACAAATCATTTAATACTTGATAACCAAATTCTATCTGAAATCAGAGTGATTGCAGTATGAAATTTGTTTAAAACTTGGTAATCTTGAAACTAAAACAGGAAAAAGTGTAACACTGACATGCACACCTTTGAACACAGCCAATTACATAAAAACATTACACTTATATAAATATAAATATGCAGAGCAATTTCATCATAGAGTCTTAAGAAACTTAATTTGTCTACTTGATTTTTTAATAAAAAGTTTACTCACATTTTAAAGAAATGCAGAGGTTTGATATTGCACTGGAAATTTGCAAGATGCTTTGAACCTGTAGTTGAAACCCCTTTGAAACAGAGAAGCTTTAAACCTGAAATGCTCACATCAAAAATGCTTCAGGTAATACCTCTTTGAAACTTGCATGCATTTGAAAATTTGATGCAGACATTAAAAATGCAGAACTGGGTTGCACTGCACATTTATTTTGAGAGGAGTGTTTGTATTTGAAGAGTTTATTTGTTTCAGGTTTTTGATTTGAGTTTGAGGAGTTCTTTTGAGGATTGTTTTGAAGATTTCTGGTTTACAGGTTTTGGATGTTGAGCAATTATTTGAGGAAGTTTCAGATTTTCATTTTGAGGAATTGTTTTGAAGATTTCAGGATTTGGTTTGAGTGAAAGTTGCATGATAGTTCTAGTTTTATTCTAGCCATGAATACAAAAAAATTTAAAGAAAAAAAAGATGGAGGAAGATGGTGTTTATATAATAAATTTTCAGATTTTATTACAATTAAAAAGAAGATTAAAAACAGTGGACACTTGTCTTAAATGTCATAAATGTTTAACACTTGTTGACATAGTGTTTTAAAACTAAACACATGTCAATTTTTATTTAATTTTATTCTAAAAGAAATTTAAAAGCCTTTTTAAATTAACTTCCTAATGAACAAATATGTTTTCTTAATTTTAAAAATACTTTTCTAATTAAATATCTAATAAAAATATACATTTATACATTTATAAATGTTTGCTAAATTTATATAAAATACAATCTTTAAAAAGAAATCAAATCAAATATAATTAAAATAAAATTATATACAAATTGCAAACTCGTTTTAAATGCTATTTCAAAAGCCTTGTATTTATTTTATTAAATAAATACAAATCAAATTTCTATAGGTAAATTTCTATAAAAGAATAATACAAAACAAATCTTATTTTTAATTAAAAATATTATCTATATAATTTAAAACCAAACTATATTATTATTTATTTTAATATGTATGTATATTCTTTGAATTCTAATTTTTATTTAATTCAAAGTCAAATTTAAAATCCAAATCTAAAATCAATTTAAATAAATATAAATATCTATTTTAAATAAGCTCATTTTTATTATATATAAATAATTTATCCTATTTTAAATCCAATTTAAAATACACAGATATAAATGTATTTAAACACACTAATCAATTTTGAAAACAATAATTCTATTAAGAATTATTTACACAAATAAAATAATTAATCTTATTATAAAACCAATTTATAACCATAATTAAAACATTGTATTATTATTACTTTATTATTTATTTTGAAAATAACAATTTTTCAATTTCAAATAATTTAAATAAGAGATTATCAACATTTTAAACTCCTTGAAATTCCGGGATATAACAATACTCTCCATATATTTTCTATCTGTGAGTTGTGACTGGTATTTGGTGCTTTTGCTTGGATTTGGGTGTTAGTAACCAATTTTGGTACTAACATTTTGGTGCTTTCACTAATAAAGCTAGCACTCGAAGTTTTTGGAGCTTGGATTTTGGATTGAAAAGATTGGGAACTCAGATTTTAGAAAGCAATGGCTAGACCACTAATAAGGAAGCAAGTGACGGAAAGAAGCAATCAGGAGGGAAGTTAAGAGGCTTCCTCTGGAGATGGAGCAGGTCAAGCATCCATCTACATCACTAGAGAGGAGATGGAAGCGATAATGAAACGACAAGAGGAGATGATGCAGGCTCTTCTTAGGCAATTTGCACAAGCAGGAAATGCAGGAGCTCAAATCCGAGGAGCTGGATCAGAAGCGCTCAACCAGCAAGCAGACGGAATAGCTCAACAGGGGGAAGCCCCTAATCAGCAGACGACTATCAATCCAGATAGATCTAGACTCTGGGGCATACCATCAGAAAATGTTGGACCAATCCATGGAGGGATACCAGATGACGCTGTGCAACCCGACACCAAAAGGAGTGCAGGAGTACGAGATGAGGAGTATGTGCCAGAGTTGCCTCATGAACTTGGGGGGCAGAACAGAGGCAATGTCCAAGGGTTACAGTTTGGGGACAACGGCAGATTAGCGGAGATGGTCAAACGAGGTGTGAGAGGTGGATTGGTAAACAAAGACTTGGAGGATGTGAATAGGAGTCCCTTTACTCCTACTATCAGGCAAGTTAGGAACCCACCGGACTTTAATCTACCAACGTTGGATATGTATGATTGGAGAATGGATCGCATCGTTCACCTGATGAGGTACATGAGGCATATGGACGAACTGGAGGCAAGGGATGAGGTCATAGCTCGATGCTTCCTATTGTATTTGACGAATATCGCAGCTATGTGGTTTAGACAGCTGGAGAGTGGTTCTATCGGCACATGGACGGAGCTGATTGAACGGTTTATGAGACAGTTTCGGGTCCATATAGTCAGACCCAAGAACGTAATGACCTTGACATCGATGAAGCAATGGAAGGGAGAGTCTCTTAGGAAGTTCTTAACCAGATTCAACACAGCGGTAGCCTCGGTGGATCGACTCGATCCATCAATGGTGTTGATGGATCGGGTACAGGAATCGCGGATAATTCGAATTTCAAGATATCATTGGAACGGGCCCCACCGAGGGATCTCGGGGAGTTCTACCATGAGGCGGAAATGTTCCTAAGATAGGAGGATCCACAGGCTGAGAGAGTAGGGAGAGAGGCTGAAGCTTATGCAGTGAGGGGTGGAGGTCCACCCAGGGAGGATCTAAGTAAAGATGATAAAGGAAAATGGAAAAAAATGGCAATGGTGGCGCTTCGAAGAGGCCTCAAAGGGATTCAAAGTTTTCTTCTTACACAGATATAATGAGACTCTAGAAAGGATTTACTTGGATACTCGAGGGCATCTCCAGTACCGAAGGCCGGCAAAAAGGGAACCTTCTGAATACGAGCGGGCATCGGGAAAGCATTTCCTATTCCATGAGCTGGATGGGCACAACGCAAACTACTGCCGACATTTTAAAGATATCATTGAGAAGCATGTAAGGAATGGTCACCTGCAACAGTACATAAGGAATCGAGCTGAGGCGAGGGAGCAGGAGCGGCCACCGCGTACCTCGAATGATGGTGGCACTGGATCTGTCCACTACCGGCTTGTTATAAACTGAATGGTTTTATGATTCTGAATAAGTAATAGTATCCAAAGTAATTCGGCTAGGTCACTTACACACGTACAGGATCGAGGACAGCCCCTAGGCGTGCTCTGAGATGATGAAAAACCGTACTGCTTCGGTCAATGAAATCCTGTTTTCATTTTGGGTTTCCACAAATTCCGGTTTCCTCTTTGGTACTTTGGACATTTACTTTTCTTTAGTTTGGTTTTGGAGTTTGGATTGAACTCCTGGTTTGGTTGGTTTTTTGGTTTGCCATTTTGGTTTGGATGTTTGATTTTTGATATGGATTTCTGGTTTTCTGATCAGATTCGGATCAATGTAATAAAAAGTTCAGGTTTCACGATTATTGTCCCGACCGGAGAGAGGGGGAGCGATCGTGAGTTACGAGCCCCTTCGCTGGAGAGCGATGGAATGAACTCAGATATCAAAGTCCTTAGCCGGAGTGCCGAGGCCGGTGAATATAAAAGTCCTTGGCCGGAGTGCCGAGGCCGGTGAATATCAAAGTCCTTGGCCGAAGTGCCGGGGCCGGTGAATATCAAAGTCCTTGGCCGGAGTACCGAGGCCGGTGAATATAAAAGTCCTTTGCCGGAGTGCCGAGGCCGGTGAATATCAAAGTCCTTGGCCGGAGTGCTGAGGCCAGTGAATATAAAAGTCCTAGGCCAGAGTGCCGAGGCCAGTGAATGTAAAAGAACTTGGCCAGAGGGTCGAGGTCGGTGAATGTAAAATTCCTTGGACGGAATGCTAAGGCCGGAGAACATACAAGCCTTTGACGGGAGAGTCAAGGCTGGAATAGGATAACATGACCCGATGAGGTCTACAGATTCAAGGTTAAACCGGGAGAGGTCATGGATTTAATAATATGGTTATGAATAGGATATGACATCGGACATCGGACTTGAGGCTATTCAAAACACACCTTCCAATAGCAAGGCATGTTTTGGGAGGCAAATGTTAACCCGCCTTTTGTCAATGCCATAAACAGGCGGATTCAACCTAACTAACTTCACGATTATCGAGGATGAAATATGATGGATTCGGTTCAAAAGGATGAAATTTACCTGGATGTGCCACTTGGCATCGAGGTGAGGTTGTGCCGCTCGGCATCGAGGTGAGGTTGTGCCGCTCGTCATCGAGGTGAGGTTGTGCCGCTCGTCATCGAGGTGAGGTTGTGCCGCTCGGCATCAAGGTGAGGTTGTGCCGTTCGGCATCGAGGTGAGGTTGTGCCGCTCGGCATCGGGGTGAGGTTATGCTGTTAGAACCCTTAGTGTACGATTTCGACGATGAAAACTATACAATGAAATCATATATATATATACATATATATATACATACATATATATATATATCTTACACAGATACAAAACAAGACAAACCACTACCTTGAAAGATGATGACTAAAGCATTAAAGAAATTCATCTACAAAGTTGCACTAAGATCGAAGGAACAAACACTCAAAAATGAATCCATAAAAACATCACTTGACATGTTCAGACGTCCAAATGTAGAACTTCAGACGTCTGAACATAGAAACTAGACTAAAACTAAAAATAAGTTCTAGACGTCTGAATACTACATTCAGACGTCTGAAACTAGGCTCCGGGGAAATATTTCAAATCGCAACTGTCATCTACGAAGAGACACAACTCCATCTCTCCTTCGCAACTCTTCATCAGTGAACAGTGACGAATCTAGACTAAAAGGGAAGAGATGTAACTACTAGAAACAACTCTCTACAACTATATAAACAAGAATCAAGATGAATCAACTAACTAACTTACTCACTTACTTTCTATCTTGATCATCTCTTGTTCTAATCATCTACTTGCTATCCAATCTTAAATATGAGATCATATACTTCTATATTCTCTTGAACAATATTGTATTCAATCAAAATCCGTGTAATAGAAGAACACATAGTTGACAAAGAAACACTGCTATTGTAAACCTGTTCCTCCGGGTGAAGTGAGGGTTATTTGGTAAAAGGAAATTCCAAAGAGGAGCTTCGGGATTGGACGTAGGATGGGAGGTTCGAACCAGTATAAAAACGATGGTGTGTTTATTCTTATTTACATTCTTTACTAATTATTAAACTATAGTTTAATTTAGTTATATACTTGGCATTTGTATAATTGATCAACCATAAGTTAGTCTTTCATATGCCGCTCAACATCGAGGTGCGGTTGTGCCGCTCGGCATCGAGGTGAGGTTGTGCCGCTCGGCATCGAGGTGAGGGTGTGCCGCTCGGCATCGAGGTGAGGTTGTGCCTCTCCGCATTGGTGAGGTTAGGCCGCTCGGCATTGAAGGGAGGTTATGCCGCTCGGCATTGGTGAGACTTCTCGGCATTGTGGAGGTATGTGGCTCGGCATTGTGGAAGGGCGTTCGGCCTTGGAGGTAGGTGGCTCGATGGAAGCGCTTGATGGGCCTATTCCATTCAAGAGAGCCCAACAACTCAGGATTTGCCTATAAATACAGCACGTGGAGTTCCATAAAAGGGATCTTCTTCCGGCTCTCTGATTTTCTATTTTATAAGGCTAAGCCTACTCTACCAGTTTGAACTATAATTGATTCTAACATCAATAAAAACGAAATTTATGGAGTGAACGCAGGTCGGAGTCTGCCAAACCACTATAAATTCTATGTCTTTATTGTTTTCTCTTTAATTATTACTGTTCTTTACATTTGTACTCTCCACATATTTTCTATTTGTGAGTTGTGGCTGGTATTTGGTGCTGTCGCTTGGATTTGGGTGTTAGTGACCAATTTTGACGCTAATAAATAGTTTAATAAATTTATTCAAAAATATTCAGGTTTGTTAAATATCTTTTAACTTTAGATATTCCTACACACTTCATGTGATTGCATACTCAGGCACTACAGCTGCAACAAGAATGGACTTCATGTAAATTCGTCCTTATGCCTTAGCTTTATATTTTGCAATAACACTATATGGATTAGTTGATTAAATGAATGATTGGTCCTAACCATATAATACGAACTATTTTTATATCTATATAATTATTGGTAATAATCCATGTCCTTTAACTTAAGTAGCCATTAAAATTTAACCATTACAAGTCACTATTGAGCGGTGAGCATAGTAACAGGGTTCATTTCTTTCTTCATTCGTAAATTCAGATATAGACATAATTTCCAAAATAAAACTTTAAAAGATTTAAAGTTTGATAGTCCATTAATTTAAACATCCATCACAAATAATTTTCAGCATACGTACCCAGTTTTTCTTTGAAATGGTACTTTATATACAACAAATCAATGTGACAACATATCACATGTTAATAAATGTTCGAATCACGCTATGCAAGTTTCGAACTTATGATCTCTCGCACCAAAGCCAAATCACTTAACCACTGGAACAATGGTGCTTGTCTAGTTATTGAATCTTCACTAACCAACAATTTGTAAAACATAGTCATGACTTAGCTATACTAACAATCTTATACTAGAAGTATTGTTCTGGTTTATCCTAATAACTAAATTTCAAATGTATCATGAAGAAGTAACTCAAGTAACAACTCTTTTGAACTATCTGAGCTTAATGCTTATGTCTTCCTGTACATGCTAGATTTTTCAGTGGATATACACCATAAAAATAATGGATACTTATAGAAGCTAAAAATTCATTTGTCCAGACTCCTTTAAAGCAAGTGCGGTGTTGGAAAAAAATAGACAACAAACTTATCCAATAAAAATGAATTCAGGCTAGATAAGACACAACCCAAACCATTAACATGCCAACCTATGACTCCAACATGACTATCTAATATAATACAAGTCTGTATAACTTAAGAATTTGGAGCATGTATAACAATAATTATACAATATGAATCCTTGCATTTACCTGTTAAACAATGAGAATAAGTGTATGAATAACACACATATATTTTTGTTGAGTACTGAATCAAATCTGAGCATTTAGAACACTGTAGTTGGTTCTATTTCCTTGATGAAAGCATCGTTAGATCATTCATGTTCATTTTACTTAAACCCAAAAGGCCAAAATCCTGTTATCATCAAAGCTATTAAATCCAAAAATCATATACATAAGGCTGACAAAGATAAAAATATTTTCTTCTGGAAAAACATACATTTAAATTCTATCTCTTAACTTGAATTAACAACTATATATTTGATACAACATACATAATAACATAAACTTCAATTAAATCATCAAAAAATTCCTTTAGATAACCAGCAAGTAAATTAACAAAGAAATCAACAAGACTAACATTCGAACACATTGTAACAAAGAGTCAAAAGTTGCTATATTATCTAAAGAAATTAAAATTAATTCATCAGTATTTTTTCCAATTATTTAGAATGATTTTATTCTTTAAAAGTTCAATACGATCTTTTATTTTTTAGAAACTCTTTAAAATATAAATTTTTATTTGACTTATAACTCGAATATGAAATCCAATTGAAATTAAAAAGAGAAATTACATATATTAAATTTTCTAAATCAATACTAATATTATTAAATACATGTTGATTTTCTTTCAAACCAAATATACCAACAAATTATTCTGTAAATAGTGTCAATTAAAAACCTAACGCAACCCTTACAATCAAATCTAATTTGATTCGAATACGACTCATAATTAGTATGTCTATAATTTAAATTAGAACAAAAAATATTAAGTGTTTTTACTAAAATAAAAGTAGTTATATTACATTAAAAATATAAGTATATAATATTTTCCAATTCATTATTACAAAAACAACATTTTTTATCGTTAAAAATATTTTTTGTTTTTAAAATTTCAATAGTATTCAATTTATCTTGCAAAGTTCACATGTGTAATTTTGCTTTAGAAGAAGCAATTAACTTTCGATATATATTTAAATATTTTCAATTTATTTCTCAAAAATTTTATAAAATTAGAAAATGAGTGAGATGAATATTGCTTACTCTTATCCCAACACTTAATTTTTATGTCTTTCTCATTATCTATATTGTAAAGCTTAAGTTTACACACTATAATGCAGCTTGTTTTAAAGTATTACACGCTAACGTACAATTAAAACTAAATTCCCAAGGAAAATTTAAATTTAACCTATAAATTCCTAATATTAATACATTTTTGAAATTGCAAATATCATATAACTCTTGAAATTATATTTTAAGTGGAATAGCTGATATCCAATAATCATGCTAAAAAGAAGTATTAATACATAAATTACACATATATATGTATGTATCTGTGTATGTGTATATGTATATGTATATGTATATGTATATGTATATGTATATGTATATGTATGTATATCAAAATTTAATATAATCGATCTCCAAAAAAGAGACATGTTATTTATATTATTATTAGTATTGTGGTATAAAATATAAGTGCTTCCATACCATTGATTCGATATTATTTCTCTCCATAACAATTTTTCGTTACTATCATTAAATTTCCATATCCATTTTCCTAATTAAGATATATATATATATATATTTAAGTTCTATATGTTGATAATTCCTAGCCCCTCCTCGATTCTAAACTTATAAATTGTTTCCTAATTAACAAGACATTTTGAGCTACAATTTGGGTTATCATCGCTCCATAAAAAGTTTCTTCTAATTTTTATCAATTTTGTCAATTACCCATTTAGGAAAAAGGTAAAACGACTTCAAATAAATGGGTAATGCAGATAAAACTAAATTAATAAGAACAATCCTACCTGCTCTCCATAACTATTTACCATTTCATTTGGACAATCTTCTATTGATTTTATCAATTGTAGTTATCCAATCATCATGTTTATGTTTTTGAGGTCTAATAAAAAACGTCGACATTGTATAGGGAATTCAAGGTTTTGCAATCCAACGTGCATGTAGTTTGACTTTCTATATTGTTTATGTCATCTAAAACTAGTACCGAGCTTTTGTCAAAAATAATTTTTAAACCAGATAAAAGTCCGCTTCCTATATTATCCAATATCCTATTTCTAGTAGATAATTTGACGATTCGAGAAAAAAATATCAGCAACTAAGTTAAACAATAAAGGCGACAAGGGATCACCTTGCCTAAATCCACGTTTTCATTGAATTTTATTTTCCTAAAATACAATTAACCATAATAATAGAATTACCAATTTTAAGCAAGGACATAATCCAGCCCTCCCATCTATTACTAAACCCTCTAGCCATTAATAAATCTCTGAGAAAAATCCAGTTAACTGAATCAAAAGCTTTAGAAAAATCAAATTTTGAAAGCACTCAAGTAATATTATTTTTACAACAATAATTAATATATCCATGAACTACTGCTACTCCATACGCGATATTCCTACCTTTAATAAAAGTTGTTTAAGTATTATCTAATAATTAATCCATTTTAGTATTTGTAGGATCGATTTCACCCTAGAGGGGGGGTGAATAGGGTGATGGTATAAATTATAAAAATTAATTGCGGAAGCTTATAAAATATTTTCAACACAGTTCACAGCAGAATACAGCACGGATAATAGTAGAATAATAAATGCAGAAATAGAACGACACAGAATTTACCCAGCTTCGGCAAAACCCTGCCTACGTGCTGCCCCCTAGGTTTCTACTAGAAATTAGATAGTCAGACGCTTACACACGTAAACTCGCGACACCCGCTATCGAATAAACCTAACTCCACGCTCAAAACCCTGCCACAACTCAGCCACTGAGTTGCGAATTCTCAAACTACGCCACGTAGTTTGTCCCCTAGTCACACGACTAGTAAATACAACAGTTAAAGGGGTTTTAAAATTAAAAACAAAATTTAAATATAAATTAAAGCCCTTAAACTTTAAACCCTTGTTTAATAATTTAAGCCTTTATTAATATTATCCAAGCCGACCCCTCTTCTTTGTTTTATGTGTCCTGATCCTCTTCTATTAGCTCGGTCCTCTTCAATTTTTGTGAGAAGAAAATATGGAGGCTTTAATTCGATTTTTCTCAGATCTAGAATAATAGGGATTTTTCAAAGTGCCTTAACTACTTCGATCAAATCTGCGGTTGTTCGAGAGTTGCCTTGCTTGATCGATTTCTCGTTGCTCTCTCTGGCTACTTCGATGAGTTCGATTCTTGCTTCCGGTAAGAATTTATGCTTTGTTTTGCTTTTATGATCTTCGTATTCGAACTCTTATGACATTTGCCGATGATGATTGAATCGTTATATAGGTTTTATAACCCTAGATTTTCGTTCGCACAAAATATATTTGATTTTGTCAATTCAGTGTGATCGGCCGCTTGATTATGCTTCGATGTTTGAGATGATTTCTGACCTTTTCATATGCGTATATTTTCTTTGCTTGCTTCCCACGGCTTTGATGTTTAACTTGGTCAATTTTGACTTTTTCATCATATCCATGGCTTGTTGATTTTGATTTGAAATACTCGACTTTGAATTTGTTACGTGGTCACCACGGTGTTGAATTCATTTGACTTCGGCCTTTTTGGGTTTCGTGAATTTCTCATTGACATTGGTATGCTTCCACGACTTGACATTTACATTGTTCACCTCTGCTTCATGTTTGATTATACTGCTGTTGACTTGACTTGTAGGATTTCACTGTAACTTCGGTTTTGCTTTGCATTGACCATGGCTTCTTTTGTCTTGTATATGTTGTATGAACTGCTGTGCCATTTTGGTTTTTCACTTGTGCATATTGCCTCGAGTACATGTATTCTTGGCTCTGGTTCATTGTTATTGCTTCACCACTGAGCCTCGGCTTGCTTTTGTTGCATTTTGTTGCGACCTGTACTTGTATACTGTGTTGGGCTTGTAGTGCTTGGATATTTGCAGTTTGTAGTTGCCGTGTTGGTCTTGCTTGCTACCTGGTCGACACTTGCACTTCACTGTGTCAAGTTGTTGTCTTCATATTCGCTGTGTCACTTGTTTGTAGTTATGTACTTACACTTAAGCATTGGAGTTGTAGCATATACTCTGTTTATGGCCACTGGTTACTTTGAGCTTCACTGTGATATGTTCACTTGAGTCATTTGAAGTTTGTTGTGCAGTTGTTCACTGGTCTTTGCCTTTGTATTGATTTGAGCTTGCCCGTTTTTACTGCTAATTTGTTTATTGTCAAATGCACTTTGATATTGTGTAGCCTGGTCTGGACATTTTATTGTTCAGGTTGCACATTTGTTCGTCTTGGTTCTGACCATGTCTGTGGTTATGTTTGTGTACTTTTCTGGTGTTGGTTTCTTGATGCAGTTTGGTCTGGTATTTTAGTCCGATTCAGTTTGCAAATAGTTTTGTTCATTTGTGATTATATTGGTCTTGTTTATATTGGACTAGTCGACATTTGATTCTTGAGTTTTGGCCATTTGCACCTGTGTTGAATCCAGTTTCACAACTTGGGTTTGACCTTGTGCTAAAGTCGATATTTTATTTATATTGTACCTGAGTTGAACCCAGCTTTTCATTTGGGTTTGACCTGTGCTCACCTGTCCCCGAAACATTATCAAGTGTATATCGATGTGCACGGCCTTGTGGCATGTACAGTGATACACTGTGCATGTCACATTGTTCGTGTGTAATGAATTCAAATATAAATGATGATGAACAACCCAAATAACTGAGGCAAATAATATTTTCAAAATCCATATTTTATTTTATATTGCAAAAATATTTCTTTTTCAATTTTACTGCGTTAGTGAATATTTTTGCATATTGCTCAGATGCTGGATTCTAACTGGAATGAAGTTGAAGATAAATACGAGTGTGAGTGATATGTAGTGAGGTCAACTGTAAATGTAAAATAGTGATGTGATTGAATTTGTATCAAAGTTGTATAGTGAATAGTGTGAGCTTGAATTTGTACTATTCAAAAATGTAATAAATATTTGTTTGAATAAAATTTCTGTTTGAATTCAAATTCTGTGTTATTTAATTTTATTCAGCAAATATTTATTTAATATATGAAAAATAAAATAGTACACTAACAAATACATTTAAATGAATATATATATATATATGTTTATTATCATCAAACAAAAATCATATAAGCGCATATTCAACAGTACTTAATCTATTATCTAAAACCTTAGAAATGATTTTAAAAGAACAATTTAATAATGAAATAGGTCTAAAATATTTTAGTTGATTAGTGCCTAATTTCTTATGTAATGATATAACATTTGCAAAATTAAACCTACCTAACTGAAGCAAACCATCATAAAATTCATTGAACAATTTTATCATATCATTTTTTATCACATTCCAAATTTTTTTATAGAATAAAATAGAAAATCCATCTGAACCCAGGCTTTATCATTAGGCATATCTTTTATATCCTTCCAAATTTCTTCCTCTGGAAATGGATCATCTAACCCTACTAAATCAATCTTGGTATCTTCTATGTATAAAATATCCTAATTAGCTTCAATTCTGTGACTATTAGAATTTCTAAAGATATCTCTAAAATAATAAGTAAACTCATAATTAAGTTGTGCTTGATCAAAAATTTCGATATCTTAATAATGAATTGATAGTATTACTACGTTTTCTACCATTAACCACTTTGTAAAAAAAAATTTAGTATTCTTAGCACCTCCATCCATCCATTGAACTCTAGATCTTTGTTTCCATATTATTTCTTCTTGAACAACAATTTTATCTTATTCCTCTTTTAAATTATAAAGCACATTTTTTTAAAAGATTTAAGTTTCTTATTTCTTCAATTTTATTTAACTCTAGGATTTCATTCATTAGCTTTTCCATTTTAATTCTAATGTTACCAAAAACATCTTTATTCCATTTTTATAGAAATAGTTTTAAATCTCTAAGTTTTCTAACCAATACTTTTGCTATGATATCTGAAAATTTTCAACTGCAATTATGTATGGAAAGCCATTCATTTTCAACTAAATTCTTAAATTATTTTCTAACAAGCATATTTTTCTCAAATATAAAAATTTTATTCCCAAAATTAGTGTTAGTACAAGTAAGGATTACAGGACAATGATCTGAATAAATAGTCAAACCCCCTACAACCTTACAAGAAGGAAAATTTTCCTTTAGTTCATCACCTATAAAAAATCCTGTCTAACAAAGTCATCGAAGGAAATTCTATATTATTTTACCAAGTAAATTATCTATTACTTAGTTTTATCTCTATTAAATTACAATTAACAATAAATTGGTCAAATTCTTCCATCGCACCAAAATCACCTTCCCTTGGGGATCTTTCACCCAAAAATCTAGTTACATTAAAATCACCTCCCATAATCCATGGTCCAGGAGCGAGTATTGTAAAATCTAAACGCTCATTCCTTAGAACCCAATGATCTGTTTTTGAATTTGCCTATATGCATTTGTAATATTAAGAACGGAATCATCATTATTGTCAGAAAATATCAACATAGAGTGATCTTTAATAATATATTGCAAAAGCCTAATACAATTATCTTTCCAACCTAACATAAGGCCATCTGCACTACCTATAAGATAATAGATTGCAAAGCCCAATGCTTAAAATAATGACCCCGTAGACACTTAAAAATACGATAATCAAGATATTCAAATTTAGTTTCTTGAAGTAAAACTATATCAGTATTATTATCTTTAAAATAGATTTAATTTCACTACATTTTCCTAAATCATGTAAACCCCTTACATTTCAACTAATTAATCTCATAATCTAAGCGATCTAACCCTTTTTAATTCCTTACTTTTATGTAGAACTCCATATTTTTAGTAACATTATTTAGGATATTTAATTTGTTAAATTAAATTAAATAATATTAGATGATTAATGGATTGAGGTTTGTGATTAAACAAGGGGTAGCCATGCCATGTTAAACAAGTGAACTAAAGAATAAAAAGAGAATATACGGTTAGCTAATATGCAAGGGAAAAATAGGAACAAGGCACATCCTTATGCCCTAAACTCTTATCCCCTCAACACTCACGTTCACTTCATTATTCAGAAATCAAAATTAGAAGCTAAGGCTGGCCACCGTTAGCAAGCTCAAGAAAGGATAAAAGCTAAGATTTCAAGAGGGAGAATCAAATCGCTTAATCAAGAACAAACCTCGCATCTTTAATCACAAAGCTAAGATGAATAATGACTACATCTCAAGTTGTCAATGGTTCTCAATTTTTAGCATGAAATCTGAATTATTTGCAAATATTTTTCCATGTTTTGCATGATATAATTGTATATCTATATTTTGTTGATGATTTATGTAATTCACATAGATTTTGTGATATGTTTTGATATGAAGCCTTTATTATATGACATCTAATTTCCTTATGAATTTAATTTAGATTAGAAACAATAATTTAGAAACGGGTTTCAATTTTCATAATTTTTCGAATTAACGTGGATTTTATATGAAATTTCTAGTGAAGAAAATGTTATTTTAGGTTTAAAATTAATTACGGCTAAATTATATATGCTTTGGGTTTGAAATTCATATATGTTAGAAACATATTAAAATTGATTTCCTAGAATTTTGTATAATTTTCCTAAGTGGTTTAATGGATATATAAAATTATTTAAGGTATGGGACTTAAATATTTTATATGTTTATAAGGAGAAAGGGTATTTTATAAATAATTCAAATTATATTTCTAAAATTTGGCAGTAATTTTAGAAAATAAAATTTTGCAACCAATCATAATTTGACAAAAGGCAGGTTAGATATAAAAGACTAATTTAAAAAGTCAAATCAACATGCTTTTTTCAGTTTCAATGCTTCTGACACCAGGCTTCTGACTCCTTATCTCCGCCTCTGACTCCATTGAAACCAACGAACATGGTATCAGATACCCGGTATGTCATGAATTGGATATAGGCAAAAGGTATTGGGTTGAAACCAAAGGTTTCGAAGGGATCGAAGCATCCTTTGTTTTAAATTTGAAAATGAGCCTCCTTTTGCTTTCGAAGGAAGTGATTTCGACTTGGTTAGATTTCACTAGTTAAATGTTTCGAAGGAAAGGTTTCAAATGAGTAGCGTCTTTTGTTTTAAATGAATGCTTTCTAAGGGGTCGAAACCCCTGACCGTCGCTTTTACCATTCGACTAAGATTGGTTTCGAATTAACTTGTTTTTAAAGCCCAGCCACTTCTCCAATGTTTTCGAGGGATGGTTTTGACACCATCACTTCTTTACTTAGGAATGCTTTGAAAGGGATGCTTTTGGTCTAAATGTTTTAGTGACCCTTTTGCACTATAAAAGGTAGAACCTAAGTGGTTTCAAAAGAGATGGTTTTAATGGTTTCGAAAGGTGTTTCCACATGTTATAAACTGAACCCAAATGCTTTCGAAAGGCTTGATATTTTAATGCTTTCGAATGATTTTAAAGAAAGGTTTTTAAGAGGTGGTTCCCCAATGGTTTCAAAACGTCTAAAAGGAAAGGTTTTCTAATGCTTTTGAAAGGCAATGTTTAAGTGTTTTAAAGGTAGGATGTCTAAGATTTTAAAGCTTTTGAAGGAGATTTTTTCAATGCTTTCGGAATGATAAATATGAATAGTTTCGAAAGGTATGTTTTGGCCTTCGACCTAAGGTTTTAAATATATTGAAAGTGATACTTTCAAAGATTTCGAAAGGGGTACTTTTGAAAGTTTAAACATTTTTATCAACAAGGTTTTGTGTAAAGAATAAGTAACATGGCAAGGTGGTTTAAGTAAAGCATAGGTATATATAAATTACTTCCTTGTTTAAAGACTGATTTGAAGGTTTAAATCATATTGAAAGAAAAGGTTTCTAAGGAAAATTTTATGAGTAGACAACCCTAAGCAAAATGACTCCGATATTAGAATACCAGATTAGGCCGGTATGGGGTTGTGCCCTATACTTTAGCTAGTAGCCCTTAGGTCCAAAATTCTAGTGTGTAGGGATTTGTCACATGTTATACTAAAATTATGTTACACATAGAAAAGAATCTAAAAAGGAAAGATAGGTTATTGGTGAGCACGCAAAACCATTAAGACAGTTAGGCCTAGAGAAGTAAGTAAGGACAGACCGTCCAGAAGAGGAGTATCTAATGGATGTTAGATTTTTATATTTTTCTAATAGTCCGAGTCAGCCAAGGGTTAGTAGTTAGCCAAACAAAACTATAGTGTATAGACAGATAGTCCATTTGATAACTGATATGTACATGTACATGATATTGCTTTACATGTTTAACCAGATTTGGTTGCAGGATTATAATTTGATAAAGATATGTTTTAAAAAGAATATTATTAAGGGGAAAATCGTTTCGCTAAGCGGCGTGGTCTCACTTAATATCAAATAACCGAGATGTATAACATTGTTCACACCAGGCTTTATGTCTGACTTGAAGTTTATGTTTTCCTCATAAACTCTCGGGTGCTCAAAGTTGATTTGAGTAAGCTGAGGGTTGAGGTTTACAGGTTTTAGTAGGTTGGCTAAATAAAGCTTCCGGTGACGAGCAAGGGGCTGATGGATAGCTAGTTAGGTGTTGGTGTTCATTTTGATGTATTTTTGCTAAGTTTGTTTTATGTCAGTTATGAATATATAGTATTCTGGTCAACCAAGAGGGCATCATCTGAAATACCCCACACCTCTTAGTATACCCAGAAAGGGCACATTAAAGAATGTGGTGCGTTATAGGTATAGCTAAAACATTACAAAGACTAAGATTCACAAGACAAATAAATAAAAACAGCGAAAACATGTAAATAATAACTAGACATTTAAAATTAAACTACATTTCAAAACAGTTTATGTCTTAGAAACCAAATACACATGTCTCGTGAAAAATAAAATCTCAATCACATCATCAGAGTACATAAACAATAAAAATCATCCCTCTCATAAAGTACCATTACATCTAAAGTCAAATGAAAAGAAAACTGAAAAGAAGAAGAAGAATATATGAAGAACCCTAGGAATGTATCTCCAAGAAATCTGAATCTACTGTTCTCGACTATGCTAGAAGGAACTCCATGAAATCGGACTATCTCATGAACATATAAGGATGCTAAATAAGGTGTCGTCCTCTTACTCTTGATCGGAATAAACTGGACGCTCTTAGTCAAACGATCTACAATCACCAAATACTGGTATTCCCCTTCCTAGATCGGGGTAAACCATCTTGGTAGTCCATCGAAACACTATCCCATTTCCATTCCGGCACATCCAATGGTTGAAGCAATCCGTCGGGCTTTTGTTGCTTTGCCTTTACTCTTTGGCACACAAGATACTTAGCTACAAACTCTGCCACATCTTTCTTCATGCCGCTCCAATAAAACACTCTTCATGTCCCGATACATCTTATCATCGCCCGGATGAATAGTCATTCGGGAATGGTGTGCTTCTTCAAGAATAGCTCTCATCATATCACTAGTGCGGGGGACACAAAATCTTTCGTCTCTCCTTAACCACCCTTTACTATCTGTGGAGTAGCGTTGGAGGTGCCTAAAGACCGCTCCTCAGCTAATCCTCTTTTGAATATCCATAAGCTATGAATCCTCTCGCTGCCTTGAGCCAATTTGATCTATGTGGGTAGGCTTAACCTTAAGTGATGCTAACAATCCAGGAGTAATGTCCATAGAGGGCTTAAAATCAAAGGTGGAAAGAAACTATAGGATTTTCCATTCTACAAACATTGGACTAAAGGTTGCTTTCATTCTTCTTAATGCATCTGCAACCATGTTTCCTTTGCTAGGGTGTACACTATCTCAAATTAATATGATGCCAAATACTCCATCCAAATTCAATGATTTATGTTCAGTGAAAATCTCAAACCTCTCTCCTAGTAAGTAATGCCTCCAAGACTTGGGCGCAAAAACAATAGTAGCTAACTCCAAATCATAGGTGGGGTAGTTCTTCTCATGAGTTCTCAACTGTCTACTTCCATAACATACTACCCTCCCTTCTTGCATCAATACTACTCTAATACTCGTCCCATATGCATCAGTGTATACTATAAAAGGCTTAACTCTGTCGGGTAAAACTAACACTGGTGCACTAGTAAAGGCCCTCTTCAGCATCGTGAAGGAATCCTCAATCTACGTCCCACACGAATGTCGTATTCTTCTTAATGAGGCGAGTAAGCGGTGCTAAAATCTTAGAAAAATCTTTGATAAACTTCCTATAATAGCCAACCAAACCTAGGAAGCTTCCAACTTCGATAGCATTCTTGGAGGCCTTCAATCCTGTATTGCTACTATCTTAGTGGGATCGACAGCTAAACCCTCTCTTGAGACTATATGCCCCATGAAACGCACCTTCTCATGCCAAAAGTGACACTTTAAGAATTTTTCTTTCAACTGACGAACACGAAGTGTACAAAGAACCTCCTCAAGATGAATAGCATGCTCTTCCATACTCTTGGAAAACACCAAAATGTCATCCACAAATACTACAACGAACCCATTTAGGACATCTCGAAAATCATGGCTCGTTAGATCTACAAAATAGGATGGGGCATTGATCAGCCCAAATGGCATAACCAGCAGTCAAAGAATCCAATGGGTGTCCTAAATGTTGTCTTCTCGATGCTATCGTCAGCGACCCTAAGCTGATGAAATCCAGTAGCCAAATCAAGCCGAGAAAATACTGAAGAGCCAACCAACTGATCGAAAAGAACATCTATCCTAGGAAGTGAGTAACGGTTCTTCTTCGTGAGCTTATTCAACTCTCTATAGTCTATGCAAAGTCAAAGGGAACCATCCGCCTTTGTAGCGAAGACGCCTGGCGCTTCCCACTCAGATATGCTCCGTCTGGTGAAGTCTTTCTCAAATAGCTCACCGATCTGCTTTCTTAACCCTTTCCTCTCCCTAGGAGCCATAAGTCTCACAGGCAATGCCACTGGCTTAGCAATATTATTCAGGTGAATCCTAAAGTCAATCTCTCTCTTAGGAGGTAGTCCCCTAACCTCCTCAAAAACGACTAAAAAATCTCAAACAACGGTAATAGAATCTAACTCTCCTAGTGATGAATCAAGGGAATAAAGGAAGCTCAACATAATTGACCCTTGTGGGTCATAAGAAACCTCGAGAGTCCTACCGCTGCATAACTCTAGTCTGACGACTCTCCTCTTGCAGTCCAATATCGCTCCATAAGTGGATAGCCAATCAATTCCCAAAATCATCCCATATCCTGAAAATCCCAGCATATAGGCGTCACAATCAAACTCTATGCCTAGTATAAAAAATTTCAAAACCTTACTAATCATGGATAAATGTGTTGATCCTCTTATGGGATTTTGAAACAACTATAGGTTCTACTACTATAGAAATATCTAAGTGCAAACAATCAACAATGGAAGAAGAAATGAAAGAATGCGATGCTCCAAAGTAAAAAAGAGTCCGAATAGGAAAATCCAAAATAGTGATCAAACCTACTACAGATACTTTCCTACCTCGATCTTGTCCACTGCTAGAAGGCGCTGCATCCAAAGCATGTACTTGCGCTGTCGATGCACCTGATCTCTGCCCCCATCTTCTAAGGACAAGCTTTACTAAGGTGACCGGGTTGCCCGTGGTTGTAACAACTCCCCTTTATCGTGTCCTTCTTATAGTCCTTTGCATAATGTCCAACCAATCCATAACTATAACACTACTTGCCTTCATTGATCAGCTTTTGAGGTCCTCCTCCTTTCCTCTTGTCCTTATCCTTTTTATTTTTTGACCATTACATCTTAGTATTTTTTGATTTAGGAACCTCCTTAACTTCTCCTTCCTTAACAGCATCTAACATGAGAGCCATCTCTACAAGTGACTCGTACGTCGCTCCGCACATATGTCAATGCTAATCCTTGGAGAGGCTTGTAACATTCCTAAAATTTACCAAGTTTAATTTGGCAATTAAATTAATTTTTTTGAAAATAAATTGTGAATTAATTAGAGATTTCTAGAATAAATAAATAATTTTTGATTATGAATAGAAATTTAATTTGAAATTTAAGCATAAGTATCTTACAAATAAATATTGGATTTAGGAAAATAAGTGTATTGAGAATAAATAGAAATTTGATTTAAAATATAACGATAAGTATTTTATAAACAAATATTGGATTTAAAAATAAAACGTATTAAAAATAAAATAGAAAATAAAAACTTGAGATTAATAAAAAGATAATGACAGTTATTTTCTAAATTTTTAATTATATTGATATTTGGAAGAAGTAATAAATTTCAAAAGATTTATTTTTAGGATTTAATTCTCTTATATAAATAAATGTAACTATTTGTTAGTATGAAATCAAAAAAATTTAAATCCTTCTTTTCTTTTGAAAGTTGTACAAAAATAAATAGATAATTAAAAAAATGTATGAATGTAAATTGTATAAATATATAAGTGTATAAATATGTTGAACTAAATTAAAGATTGAATATGAAATAATATAAAGTTATATTTAAGTGTTATTAGCATGAAGAGGTAAAATGCAAACTTATGTACATAAAAAAAACTTAAGTGAATATGATATAAAGTTTATTTTTAAAATTCTTTTGTCTTTGTAAAATTATAAATATCAAACATACATGTGTAAGTATAAAATTTACAAGTGTTTAGATTTCATAATCATGATGATTTTTACAAATGGCATTCACTATATTTAATTGAATAAAAAAATGAAATTTAAAATTATGGAAACTTTTGAGCTCCTCCATATTCAATAATTTAACTTCTCACCAAATCTGAAATATACAGTAACATTGATTTGGGCAGCTCAAATCTCAACACCCAAGAAAAATAAATAGAAAAAAAATCAGAAAAGGCTGATCATCACCTTCATTTCTCAAACCTGAAAACTAAAACCAAGCTACTCTCAAAATTTGAAAAACAAAACCCAATCAAACAGTAGTATCAAAGATGAATTCAGTTTTACATCAAAAGAAAAAAAATCAACCTGAAACAAAGTTCAACATGATCAAGCAACTTCAAAAATCTTGAAGCAATTAGCAAGCAAATCAAAAAAATCAAATGCAAGCTCTACTTAATGCAAAAGGGTCAGAGCTGCAGCTATGGCCAGGAAATAAATGCAAGATCAACTCAGATAATTGAAGGCAAGTAAATTTCTTTTTTTTTTTAATTTGAATTTGATGTTGGTAATCAATAATAAAAACAAAGATTTAAACAATCATATCAATTAGTTACAGAAGGAAATCAAAGCAGAGGTGAAAACAAACTAAGGAGAAACTAAATCTGAAGCTTCAAATCTAAAGCAAGGTTTCAGATAAAAATCAAAGGCAAAAGCTGGAAACAACTCAACATATTTAACAACCAAAATCATCAAACAAATTCAGCTTCAAAATTCAAGCTTGCTGGTTCTCTGTTCAACTTCATCATCAGGTGAGCAACTTTAATTTATAAATCTAGTTCTTTGAATCCAATGCCTGTGAATCTGTGAGCAAACCCTTGAATCTGTTTGCGATGTTCGGATTATTTTCTTAAGTATGTTAAAATAATTGCAGGCATATGGCTTTGTTCATTGTTACAGGAACCTGTTAAAAAAAATTTCAAAATCATCTTATCTAGATGATTTCAGGATTCAATTTCTAAATGAAAAATATTTATAACCATGAAATGCTAATTTTAAAAATAATTGCAGAAAAAAAATATATTAAGTAAATAATGTAAAAATGTTTATTTACAGTGAAGCCATCATAAATCAGAAAATTTAAGTATCTCGGTTTCAAGTTCTAATTACATATCCTGATTCGTGCTAGAAAGCAACGACTTTTAATGTTAAGATTATAATTTTTAAGTTAGGGAATGTCGCGAATTTTAAAGTTGAACGAAATTGTTAATTTCGTCAAATCCTGGTGATCGGAGTAAGGATTAATCTTGAGATTGGAGTTGGAGCATGGGTGGAGGTCAGTGACCATAGGAAAAATACTCGCGCATTTTTTTTGTTGATTGTGGCAATGGCGTGATGATGGTTTAGGGTTTTAAAGCTAGTTTACTCGTATGGGTTTGGAGAGGAACTGCGCCAATCTCGAAGCGTTTGGGACGATCACACGAATGGGGAATGGTGCGTTGGAGTTTTTCGTAGCTCCGACCAAAATTTAATGGTTTATGGTGTACTGGATCGATGGGACGGGGAGTTTTCGTTGATGGTGATGTGGTTCCAGTGGTCTCGAGCAGTTCAATTTTGATACTCCGATGATCTTGTCAATCTAGGAGGTCGGGGAGGTTAGATGGGTCGAAGATGGTGTGTCGGTGGTCGCAAAGTTGGTTGGTGACGTTGGGTTCGGATGTACATGTGCACGCCTCCATGTTGTTTCCGGTAGTTCAAATTTTGGAGACGAACAAGGGGGCGACTCGAATTTGAGCTCGAGAAAATTGACGATGGGCTCGAGTTGATTTGGGTGTGTTTCGCTTAGGCATATGATTACTAGGTTTTAAAATTTTAAAATAAATAAAAAACAAGTTTTAAAAACATAGGAGGGGAAAGAACTCGGGTTTGGGCTCGGGTATTTGAGAGATTGGCTCGGGTAATTCTGCATTAGGTTCGAAGTATGGCTTGAGTGAAATTTGTGATGGGTTCGGGGTTTTAAAGATTAAATTTCCAGGTTTTTAAATTTTAAAAAGAATATGTTTTCAGGTTTTAAATTTGTTTTGAACAAATTTCATATTGGATTAATTTTGTAAATAAATTTCTAAGTGTTTTTAAATATTTAAAAAGATATAGTTCGAATTAAGGAGTGATTAACCAAAAGTTCTCATGTAACTTTGGTAGTGAATTTATGTTAAACATTTAAGTAAATTAAATGTTGTGATTAAGCTACAAATTAAGATAAATGATTATCTTTGATTAATTAAGGAATTTAAAGGTTAATCAATTAATGAAAGTGATTAAGACTAAATTAACTAATTAATTTAAGTAATTAGGTATAATTACTCGAAGATAGTTACTTAATTTAAAGTAATTAATTAATGATTAAAGCTGATAATCAAGTGATTAAAGAATAATTAACTAAAGGATAATTAATTAAATGTGATTAATTAATTAAGGGTTAATTAATTAAGGATAATTAATTTAAGTTTATTTAAATAATGAAAATGATTAAGAATAATCACTTATTTTAATTAGGTAAAGGTAATTAATTTATTGATAAATTGATTAAGGTAATTAATTGAAGAATAATTAATTAATGAAGGTGATTAAGAAATGGTAATTAATTAAGGATTAATTAATTAATTATTGGAATTAATTAAGGATAATTAATCAAAATATTAATTATCAATTAAAGGTTAATTAATTAATTTTAAGGATACTTAATTAAAATTGTTTGTAATTAATTAATATTAATTAACCACGATTAGTAAATTTTTCATAAGTAATTAAATCTGATTTGAATTAATCAGACAATTAACTAATCTTACTTATGAGTGTATGGATTGAATTAGATGCTATGAATTGTTTGATATCCCTGATTGCGATGCTCTGTTTGATTTGAGTTTTTTTTTAATGTAATTTATTATCTATGATATATATCTGTGATCTGTGAATAAAAGATAAGCATTATAGTTTGTACTGCTTATCGAATATAAGCATTATAGTTTATACCGCTTATTAAATATATTGATGTACTTGAATCTGTGCCGATTGATGATGTTGCACTTTTATTGTGTAAAACCCATGGACCACACTCATACACACACAAATATTGATTGCACGTGGAAATGGTTTAAGTCATAGATTTTGAAAAAGTTTTAAGGATTGAATTTTTGAACCCAAAATAGTTTTGGAAATAGAATTGAAAGCTTTTGAAAATGAATTTCAAAAATAAAAGTTATTTTGAATAACTTGATTGAGTTTTGAAATTTAAATAATTTGATTAAAATTTGAATTCAATATTTGGAAACGAATTCTATGATTTGGAAACTATGGTTTAAAAAGGTTATTCAACTTATAAATGTGTTTATATTGGTTTTTAAAACCATTTTAAAAGTTTTGTTTTGGGAATTTGAATTTAACCCAAAGATTTTAACTTGTATAAATGAAATCGGATTTTTCCGAAACGAAAACTAATTGTTTTCAAATAAGAAAAGCTTTCACATAAGAAATGAACTCCCAATTTGTGTTAAAAGGATTTCAAGTTTAAAAATGAAAATAGTTTTCCAAGTTATGAATAAACCATTGGAATGGGATTGAAAGTTATAAGTTAAATCTTTAATTTAAATATTTAATTGAGTTAATCCAAATCGAAATGGAAATTGTTTTGAAAATCTATGAATAGGTCTTTGTGAAACTAGGTGAACATTATGAAAATGAATCTTTTGTTAAAAGGTTTGAAATGGTAATTTTTTTAACCATTTGAAGAAAGGTTTTTGGTTTAAAGTTGTGACTTAACTGAAATCCCATGTCAATATATTTTTAAATATTGCGCTCACTATTCGGTTTAGTTGGGAGAGGACCTTGTGTCATATAACCCATTCCAAATAGTGATACGATGTTATGGATTGTATTTGAGACCGGTGTTGAAGACTGAGTATTTGCAAGAACGATAGGATAACCTATTGATTGTCTCTGCACCGAGTAGCTACGGTATAGAGATTCTCTAAATGATGGGAAGTCCGATCGGGATTGTGGATACCCGGATTTGCAAGGGCTTCTTCGGAAGTGCCTTCGGTTCTGTTCGAACCCGGAACAGACTTGTATGGTTGTATGTCCGACATTATACTTTGAGATATTAAACTGATCTTTATCAAATACATTTCTTCTTGGTGGCGGAGAATTTATTCTCTTAGCTTAACATCCTTCTCTGAGACGTATGAGCTCATAGGTTATGTAGTTGGTAGTTATCAGTGATATACTCCCAATTTGGTAGTGTGACATGCTGAGTGTTGTTGTGTATCATTTGTTGATCAAAGCATGGCTTTTGTATAAAGCGTAGCTTTGTGGACGAGAATGAATCAGGACCTCACACCCCGAAAATGGTCGAAACAGAAAAGATGCGGTAAGGTTATGAGGGTCGCGCCCTTTAGGGTGTGTTGTTCCCTTTTGGAAAAGGGTGGTATCATGGTATGGAGCCCAGATATTTCACTCATGTGGTCACTGCAAATCTATTACTTTGTGATTTCTTTGTGGTTGTTGGCATCGAGGCCTCGGATAAAGGTCCCAAAGGACGGGGGGATGGCATGCTCGAGTAGTAGTTACCTAGTTACAGAGGTAACCCGGCCTTGTGTTGGCAGAGATCCGGTTAGGTTCTCGGGACGTCCCGCCAGAGGCGTACCCATGGAAAATAGGAAGTTCCTTAGCCTGACCATTTGTTGGAAATCCAATCAAAACAATATTCGCCTTGAACGGTTTTAGTTGTATAACTTGCCATGGAATGTGGCGGTAACCTGCTATTGAACATGGTAGCTATAGTAGGCATACGATACTGGTCGTATGCTGGCTAGGATTTATATTATACTTTCGAAATGGTTTTTATGCACTATGCACTAGTAATAATATCAAAGAAAACTTCTCGTATCAAGCATATTTGACTATCATAAGGAGAAATCTCCTCCAATTCTGCGTTTGCATTGTGTGTGTGGAGGGAGGCCTTATGGTAGTTTCATTTTCTAAAAAGCATTGCGGATTTATTTTAAATTCTCTTGTTGTCTTTTTTAAAGACCAAATGTTTTTTTTTTTTTGCTCATACCAGTTGCACGACTGACCTGGATTTTATTGTTCCTGTCCTAAACTCTGGGTGTCCACAATTTTCCCACACGGGCAGCCTAGAGTTGGGTTTTTCATAATATCAATAGTGGTTGCAGATTCGATAGCTTTCAGCCGTAGGATTTGGCAATCGCATTTGGATCGTGTTGCTTCTCTTCATCGTTATTGGGAGTTCGAGCTATTTCTGGATTGGTGCCTTGGAGATGGAGATTACCGATGCTGGAGTTCTCTCTTGAAGGCTATATTGGAGATTTCGGTCCACTGTTAGTGTTACATTTTCTTTCCGCTGCTATTATCTTGTATCATATCTCTGATGTATATTGATATCTATTGTATCATTCAGTTGTATCATATTGTATCAAATGTTGTATATCATATGTATTATTCATTCTTCCGCTATGTTGTACTTAATGTGTTATAAGCTCCGGCGAACAATATTCGACGTTTGGATCTACGGCATTTGAATACGAGCGTCGTATTCGGTGCCGATTTTCGAAGGTCAAGTCCAGGTCGCTACAGGCTGGTTCAAACCTTTAGCAAACTTCATGGCTTTCTTATGCGGTGTATTAAAAAGCTCCATACCAAACCACGACAACTCATTAAATTGATTTATATACTCCTTCACCAAAAGACTCCATGCCAGAAAAAGTCTTGCCTTCTAGACTAGCGAAATCCTTTCATAGCTTAGAAAAATTGGTTACTGTAGGTGGATTAATGGGATCTCCACCTATTGGTGCTGTATTGGGCGATTGCCCTTGCACCTCTGGTACCTTAGCTCTACAGAACCATTTGTCCATACTATGCAATGAAAAGAAAATTTTCGCTCGAAAGAATAGAAAGAAGGTTAAACTGGACTTTAAGGGGATTTTTATAAAAACTCTTTTATACTTGAAAATCATTTCTATAATAAGAGTTTCTTTCTAAAAAGTACGTTTAAAACATGTTATCTTTTGAAAAATACTTCACTTTTAAAACAAGTTTTTAGCAATCCTATATCCTTAGGCTATGATACCAAGTGAAACACTCCATACCTCTTAATATGCCCAAAAAGACACATTAAAGAATGTGGTGCGTTATAGATATAGCTAAAACATTACAGAGACTAAGATCCACAAGACAAATAAATAAAAACAGCGGAAACATTTAAATAATAATTAGACATTTAAAATTAAACTTCATTTCAAAACAGAATATGTCTTAAAAACACCATATACATGCCTCGCGAAATATATAATCTCAGTCACATATCAGAGTACATAAACAATAAAAATCATCCCTCTCATAAAGTACCAGTACATCAAAAATAAAATGGAAAGAAAACTAAAAAGAAGATGAAGAATACATGAAGAACTTCAGGAATGTATCTCCAAGAAATCTAAATCTACTGTCCTCGACTCTGCTGGCCTATGGGGGAAAAGGGAAAAATAGAGGTGTAGGTCAAAATATAAGTCTAGTGAGTGAAAGTAATTACTAGCATTCTTAAGCAAGATAAAGATAATAGACTAAGCAAGAATTCTAGTATGAAAGGAAAATACAGAAAAGATAAAACTGGAAAAAAAATACTTTTTTTGATTCTATTTGCTTTGATAGTGATTGTTTGCACTTGTCTCAGATTACTGCTTTAATTGGGTTGAAATCCTAATCCTATTTTAATTAGGATGAAATCCTAATTCTACCCATTGATCGCCCTTCTATATCTGTTGTGCTACTGTGAGCTAGTCCCATTCTATGGGTCCCACAACAAAAGACACTTGTTTAGCGCTTGGAAAGTCGTAGCGATTTACTTACCCTAATCAATGCCGCATGCTCGGTCATCATTGGTAAATGTTAAATGTCGCCCCCTCATGTGACCTCTTACCTACCCTAATCAGCATAAGCGTGCCCAGCGTCACCTAATCTGTTGTGAGACCATCATCCCTAGTCTAAAAGGGTCCTTCCCAGCCTCACCTAAGTGTTTTGTGAGACTATCAGTCCTAGTCTGAATAGGAATGCTGCCGGTACGGGTCCTAACAAACAAAATATAATCGCGCCCTCTACCCAAATCCCTTGATTTGAGCTTCTATCTATTGGCCGCTTATTTACCTTATGTTCCAGCCTCACCCAACTATTGTGAGGCCATCAGTCCTAGTCTGAAAGGGTGCTGCCTAGCCTCACCTAATCTGTTGTGAGACCATCAGTCCTAGTATAAAAGAGAATGCTATTGGTACGGGCCCTATTTCTATCTTTTCTTACCAACTTAGTGTAAGTTTTAAAATAAGTCGCTTCTGTTATTTCTGCTCTATTTGCTTATTAACTTAATCTAAGTCTTAAAATAAGCCTTTTCTGTTATCTCTGCTATATTTTCTTGTTAACTTAATTAATAGTTTTAAATAAGCCGTTACTATTCTTTCTGCTTAATCATAACCTACGTTTTAATTGTTACACTTCTATTCTATCTTTTTCGTTATAATCACTACTTATAAACTTGCTTGCAAATGTCTCAAATTTTCTTATTTCAATCTAGCTTCGTTTTATTATAGTTTTTATTTTACATCTAATTTCTGTAAATTTAATGTTTTCTATTTTAATCAATATTTGTGAATTATTCTCTTTTTGACATTCTTACATTTTATTCGCATAAAAAGGAATAAAAAGAAACTAAAATTTACAAGCTAAATTCTAACGTAAAACAGATGTAAATAAATGCATATAACGGTAAATGACTATAAATAACTGAATAAAATAGCTGAATAAAAATAACTGAATAAAATAGACTAAAAAGAACTTTAAAAACTCTATAAATAACCTTATATAGAAATTGTCTCTGAATTGCAGAAAAACTGCAACTATTGAGAACCCTATTATTTTAAATTTCTTTAAAATCTAAAATAATTACTAAACACTCACCTATGGTCCTTAGCTCTAGTCCTTGGTCTTCTTTGATCCACTTCTAGAGTGTAGAATGTTTTTAACAAAAAGATTTCCTCCTTAGAAATATTTTCTATTTAGGGTCCAGCTTTTGGCAATGAACCAAAATAGGAAAAAATCTAAATAAGAAAAATAGCTAGGCCTAGGGTCTTATTTATAGTGTAGTCTAAGGATCTCAGACTATTGGATTTGAAGATTAAATCTGGTGCACCCACATCATAGGCTCACTGCGAACTGTCGGATGGAAGCACGAACGCACAGGATTGAAGAAAACTAGAAAAACACGTCACGCTTGGATCTGAACAAAACAACGACCAAATACAGGGGCGGGTTGACCTTCATGTCGACCTGTATATGCTGAGGGTTGACCTATAGGTCGACCTGTGCATATTGGGGGTCGACCCTAAGGTCGTCCTAACCTTATATATATGTATTATATATGTATACACACACACACACACACATATATGTACGTATACATATGCTAGGTTGGGAGGAAAACAATTCATTGGGACTGAAGATGTCATAGAAGTGGCAAACTAGTTGTTGCATTGTGAGGGGATTTTTACAGATTAAGAGCTCGGTGATGAGCATAAAAGAAGGCTCTCTTAGAGGTAGCTTCAAGGAGCAGATTTATACTGGTGGAATAGTGTGACAGTTGGAGTGGATGAAGGAACGATGACATGGGCTAAGTTTAAGAGAAGGTTCGAGGAGTGATTCATGTATGCGATGGCAAGTCTACCTTGCTCAGAAAGTCTATCGAGTTGGAGCAGGGAGAGATGACTATGTTAGAGTATGCTACAAGGTTTGAGGAGTTGGCAAGATATGGTCATGCCACTGTGGATATCGCGATTGAAAGGAACGAGAAGTTCATTACGGGGTTGAAACCTAAATTGGCCAGGGCTACATTACCTCGTATCAGGGATGCTTGTGATGTTGTAGTAGAGATCGCTCTAAGACACGAGGAAATAATTGCTTCTATGGAGAAGAATAAGGCGAAGGAGGTCCAGGTGAGGCAGAGTTAGAGAAGGAAGTTCTTTCCTAAGAAGGGAGCCCAAAAGGGTGGAGCCGTGAAGAAAGGAAAGTCAGAAGTTGTCTGTTTTAAGTGCCACAAGAGTGAATGAATGTCGTTTTGGAGAGGCAAAGAAGGCGATAGAAAAAAAAGAATATCAAATGCTTCAACTGCGATCAGATGAGTCATTATAAGATCCAATGCAAGGAGCCTGCTAAGGATGGGAATGGAAAAGTATATGCATTGGAGCCAGCTACCTTGAGACCCACGATAGGGGAAAAAAGGAAAGCAGTGTTGGGAGATTCACTTATGATTCTTTGGTATGGCAGTTAGTGTTCTGTTTGATACTGGTGCATTGCATCCTTTTATATCTCATTGTTTAGTAAATAATCTTAACCTAGAACCCTCATACCTAGTCACTTCCTCAATGGTTGTAAATCCGATAGGAGGGTATGCAACACTTGGAATGAGATATGACCACCTAATGTTTGACTTGTTAGGTCATACTTTTGTTCAGTTTGCATGTGTTTGAATTCATAGGATTCGAAATTTTGGTATGGATTGGTTAAGTAAGTACGATGCCAAGATATTTTGCCATGATGGGAAAATATCGCTTAGACACATAGACTGTAGGGAGCGAATTGTATATTCCATAGAAAACCCTAGCTGTGAGGTGAATGCTTTGTTGGGTGTCGTGGAGATAGAAGACGAGCTGAATCGAGTTTGTGTGGGTTAGAGAATTTGTGGATACTTTTGAACCTGTAGTAGGATTACCACCAAAACGAGCATTGAGTTTCAGATAAATTTGGTGCTTGGAACAGAACCAGTGAGTAGATCGCCAAGCATGATTACACCACCAAAATGAGGGAGCTTAAGGTGCGGTTGGTGGATTTAGAAGACAATAATTTTATCAGACCAAGTAGTTCTCCTTGGAAGCGGCCGTAATGTAACCAGATGGATCGTTTAGGTCATGTATTGATTAAATGAGAAAACGATAGAGAATCGATATCTGTTGCCTAGGATTGACGATTTTTTCGATCAATTGAGTGAAGCCAAGATATTTTCGCAGTTGGATTTAACAACAGGTTTCCATCAGCTTAGAGTGGCAGAGGATAGTATTCCTTTCATGGCATCTAGAATCAGATATGGATCGTACAAATGGCTAGTAATGCCGTTCGAACTGACTAATGCACCAGCTTTCTTTGTAGATTTGATGAACCGGATTTTCCAAGAGCACCTGGATAGGTTCATATTAAGGATGAAAGAGAGAATGAAGTTCATCTCAAAGTAGTGCTTGAAATGCTGAGGCAGTATCACCTGAAGGCGAAGTTCTTGAAATGTCATTTCTGGAAAAAGGAAGTGAAGTTTCTTGGCCATGTAGTTTTAGAGAATGGGTTATCGGTGGATCCAGCTAAGATCGGTGCCATGAATAGTTGGGAGAGCCTGGAAGCGGTGATGAAGATAAGAATCTTTTGGGGTTGGCTAGTTACTATCGGAGGTTTATTAAGGATATTTCACGGATAGTTGCACCAATGGCCAAACTAACTCGAAAGGATGTGAAGTTCGTTTGGACCGATAAGTGTGAGGAGGTATTCCAGAAGCTGAAACACTTACTAAATAATTCACCTGTGTTACTTGCTCCAGAAGGGAATCGGGATTTGGTGGTGTACACAGATGCATATAGGGCTGGGTTAGGAGCTGTATTAATGCAGATGGGTAGAGTAATTGCCTATGCTTCTCGACAGCTTAGACCGCATGAAGTCAGATACCCAATCCATGACTTAGAGGTAGCTGTCGTATTTTTTGCACTGAAGGTGTGGAGACTATCTTTTGGGATAATACGTCGTTGAAGTATTTATTCTCCTTGAAGGAGTTGAACATGAGACAACAGAGGTGGTAAGAGTTCTTAGCTGCTTATCATTTTAGTATTGAGTACACACCAGGGAAAGGCAACAATGTTGCAGATGCGCTTAGCAAAATACATTAGAATGTGGTGTCAGCAATGATAGCTGAATGGAAAGATTTGGAAGTGTTAGTGACTTGTAGAGTACAGTGGAGAACTAAGAGTTAGTTGAAGTACAGAAACTGCTTTGTTATCATGTTTGGAAGTTCGACCAGTTATGATCGAAAAGGTTGCTTCTAAGCAAGGAGAGAATCCAGTGTTGGAAGAATGGATCAAGAAGTTAACGGATGGAACAAAGTGCAATGACTTAAAGGATTTTAATCTTGACCAAAATGGTTAGTCGAGAAAGAAAAGCAGATTGTGTGTTCCGAATGTGGGAAGCATTAGGAAAGATATTCTAGATGAATGCCATTGTTTGAAGTTTACCATTCATCCGGGAGGAACTAAGATGTATTAGGACATGAAGAGAAGTTTCTTGGAAAGGTACCTGTTACGACCCGTAATTTTACCACTTTGAAAATGGAATATTTAATTTATTAAATATTCAAATATAGAATTTTCAACCCTAAAAAATCATGTTTTATATAATAAGAATGGTAAACTTATTTTTGATATTGAATAAAGATTTTGGATTTCCATTGTAAAATTGGCAAAAGTCGGATTCCAATAAAGTACGATAAATATTTGTGAAATTTATTTAAATGATAAATAATTCCTTTTAAATCTATATATGATTGATATCAAACTCATTTAATAATAATAGTAAATTAAGTTATAATGATTCGATAAATATATAAAACTTGTTTTATACAATTGATAAATTTTTATATCGATAAATCGATGTCGTATTTTTACAAATAGATTTTGATATTATTTTATAAGTCAAATATACTTGTTTTAATTGTTAAATATAATAAAAAAATCAATTTTGAAGTTTGGTTTACACAGATAAATAGTTTAACAAAAACGTCAAAATGTGACCGTAAAACGTTTTGTCGAAAATCAACGTTTTGTTCAAAATAAGTTGCTGCAGCGTTATCGCACCTTTGTTGACATATTTTAACATATATATTACACATTTTGATAACTAAACATGTTTAATTTTACTAAATAAGATTAGAAAACTTCTGTAAGTCATTAGTAAAAGTAAGTAAGAAAAAGTAAATATCAAATCACATCAAATCAAAGCCAACATAATTATGATATTTTTTATTTAATTTGTAAGTAACTAAGACATAAAGTAAGGGTGTGAAAGATGATATTAATTATTGAGAAGTGGAGATTGGTTTGGTTGAAGTAAGTTTAGTTTGGTAGTTTGGTAAGAGGTTATTTTGGTAAATTTACCACTTCTTTCTTTTTCTATAAATACCCATCTTCTTCTCACTTTCATTCATACTTTCTTCTTCTTCTTTTCTCAAGCTTCTTCATCTTCTTACTCTTATCTTTAATAGCTTCCAAGCGATAGAAAAAAATTAGAAAGAGATAATGTCAAAATACTTACAAAATATTCAAAAGAAATCAACGTTCATTCTCTTTAAATCAAACTCCTCTTTTCTCCATATTTTACCTCTTCTTCTTTCAGCCATAACTTCTTAAAACAAAAACCAAAATTCAATATATATTTTTTCAATCATATAATCTTCCGGTGGCTACATCTTTCATGTTGACTACTTTGTTCATTCTAAAGATAACTATGTTAAAAATACAATTGTTTCCTGTGCATTTTCTGGCCTATTTTTTAAGCCAGAAAAAAGGCCATTTTGTTTTCATCATAACTGAATCATCACTAATCCAAATTAAGTGATTATTTTTTAAACCATATAAAATTTTAGTGGATACAACTTCGATGTTGATCACTTTTTCCATTTTTGAGGTTGATATACCAGAAACTCAATTCTTTGAAGTGCATTTTCGGACTTTATTTTTGTCAATCCAACAATACCTCTTCTGCATTCTATCATATGTTCCTCAAAAATAATAAAAATCAAGTGATTCATTTCTTTAAATTCAATAAAAAATAATTTTCAACGATTTTTTAGTTAATAAGTTTTACAAATTTTGAGTGTAAGAGAGTCAAAAACAAAAGATAAGATGACCTATTTTTGGGGTCTAATTTTGAGAATTCAAATTCAAAGCTCTACCGCTTCTTCTCTATACTTTCGGCCAACCTCCATCTCAAGCCTCGGCCAAGCTATTATAAGAGAGAGGGTGTTGTTTTATAGTCTTTAAGTAGAATGGGAAGTAGTTAGTGAAGCGTGGATTAGTTTGAATGTTGTTAGGAAGTTAATCGCTTTGGTTTGTGGTGAGAAACTCTATTTAGCATCTCTATTTATATATATACATGTTTAATGTTGTGTTATGATTGCTATGGATGCTTATATATACTTTTATCATCAAGTATTTATTGTTTGATATGATTGTTAAATTGTTTTACCGAGTCACGTTAATACTCGTCGATAAGCACAAAGGAAATCACTTTCCTTTTGAAAATGAAATTGTGTATATGGAATGCTTACCCTTTTGGAAATAGTTTTAAAATGAGTTAGAAATATTTTATAAACATTTAAATATGTTTCAAGGAATAAAGGAAGAAAACTAAGATTTCATCTTTTACATTTTAAGTATGTCCATAACAATTTTCCAGAAAAATCGTGCTTTTTGTAGTAAAGTGACCAAAGTTTAAAATTGATATTTTAAATGTTTTAAAAATATGAAATAAATTCTAAAAATATTTTAAGATGTTTTAAAAGTGATTTAAATTGAAAAGAGGGATATCTAAATGATATAAAAGTCGTTTTGAAGAATATGGCTTTTAAAACACTATTTGCAACGCTTTTCGCAACACTTTTCGCAGTAGTTTTTAATAACTTTTGAAACGTAGTTTTAAACTTAACAATTCTTTCCTATATATTTTATGAATGATTTCAAAAGAATAATTAAGTCATTTAAAGATGATTTTGAATTTTTAATAAGAGTTTTAATAAATGGTTAAGAAGAATTGTTTATGCTACTTAAACAAAAAGTGAATAATATTGAATGTAATAACAATCTGAATATGCAGAAACGACTAGTACATTTGTTTCACTTATGAGATCTGAGAAGATAAAATAAGGTGTTTAACTAAGGCTAGGGATGGAGCAACCAGTGCCCTGAACTTATCTGGCCTCTGTTTTCTTTTCTTAGACGAGGGGTGGAACAGATCGAAAGGAAAGCCCGGATGCTCTAAAATTAAAAGATTGTATTAAGTTTCTAAAATAAAAGAAGATCACTATTATCCAAAAATTTAAGCAATCTCCAAAATGAATGATTTCTATTATCCTATTTACTCAAAAACGTTTTGCTAAGATTAATTTTAGGGTTTATCGTAAACGATGTCTTAAATAACATTGTTTTTAACCCGCCTAAAAGTTAAAGAATTTGAAATATTATCCTAAGAAAAAAGAATGGATTGCTTAGAATTAATCTAAGACAAAATAAAGAGATTTTGAAATCATCTGAAAACCCCTTCAAACTAATTTTCGAAATAAAACACGTTGAAGACAAAGATCGTTGAAGACAAAGATATGCATGATGTAGGATTACTTGCCATTAGTCCCTGGAGATGAAATGTACCATATTTTAAGTGGCGGTAGTACTCTGTTATGAAAATCTTGATTTGTAAGAATATGATTTGAAGTTAAGAAAGAAATCTTTTATTAAGATTTAATAAATGATTTGGGAATATTTTCCCTAAGTTAAAAGTTATAGCTTGAATATAAGAAATCTTTGATTAAGATTTAATGAAAGATTTGGAAAAGTTTTCCTAAGTAAAAGAGAAAATGCTTTGAAATTATTCAAGGATTTAAGAAAGGTTTAAATAAACCAAACGATTTGATAGATGAGGCTTAATGATTCCATATACTCTTGAAAAGAAAATGGAATAAATTGAAAAGAATATGTCTAAGAAAGATATTTTATAAAAGATGAAGTAATTGATTGATGATTGCTATCCACATATGAACTTATCATCTTTTTTATCGATAATTGGATTTAGAAGGAACCGGGGTCGGTTTTTGGTGATCCTGTCCGAAATCCACTTCGAACCAATGTATACATTCGAATGTGAAGACATGTGGAAGATGATGACTTTTGAAGACCGTGGATCTTCATAGCGTGAGGACTGCTTGTTGACGTGCTCTGGGTAGCTCCCGTTATAGAGTTATTTATAGCAGTGTCTTCTCGTTGTGGAGATTTTTTAAATTGCAGGATTACTCGCTACTAGCGGTAGTAGGAGAGTGCCTTCGGTTTGTCCTATTCCTGGACAACTTGCATGGACGTTTATCTGACATTGCATTTCTAAATATTATGTACATTGGTTTTTACAAAAGTACATAAGTGGTGGTGGAGAAGGCAACTTCTCTTATCTTAACACCCCCTTGAGACATAAGAGCTTAAGGGTTGTATTTTTTGTGGAAGGTAATTAGTAGTCAACGGAAATGGAAATGTGGCATTCATAGATGTGATATTTTCTACGTGAAAAGGTAATCGTAGCTTCGAGCTTCATCAACCGAAAATGACCGGAACAGGGTTAGATACAGCAAGGCTAAGTGGGTCATTCCCAATTAGGGTATGATCATCCCCTTCTAGATATATTTCTTCCCACTATGACGCTCGAGATGTAAATTAATGTGGTTTGTATGCTCGGGCGCACGGTTTAAAGGTAGGTAACGATCGAGGATGATATATTCTGTACTATCTAGTTACAGAGATAGGCCGGTCTTGTTTTGGTAGAGGATCCTTTGTGATGGTCCTCGGTACATTCCTTTAGAGATGTACTGCCGGAAGTAGTCCCTTCACATGGTCATTTGTATGGAAATCTATTCTCCAATAAGAACCTATGGTTTTGTTTATTGAGCCTAGTATGCTGCAATCTAATAATGGTAATAATTTCGGTTAAGATTAATAAGTTTATTTGAAAATGTTTTCAAAGAATCTCATTAAAAATTCTATCAAATGTTTTGAAATAAATGTGTTTTAGTTATCATAAGGTAAAAACCATATGTGTTTATGTGTGGGCATGGTCTTATGAGATACTCTTTATTTTCAAAGAATTTTATTCAAAGGCTGATATATGACACTGTCATTTATATTTGAGTTTCTCATGCTGGTTTATCAAACCTGATCCGGGTATTTTCAATACTCGGGTAAGATCCTAGTAGTTTTCAGATTTAGTTGAAGACTGTTGGAGTTTCTAGAGGAGAGCTGGAGATATTCATCTACGTATGGACATATTCTATTATCTGTTATGCTTTGTTAGTTTTAGTTTGATATTTGTCAGCAATTGTAAGGATAGATGTTTATAACTGTCCAAGCTAAATTTAGGTTAAACTCTGATATATGTATTTTAAAAGTTTTCCACTATAAAGATATTTGTTCAATATTATATATTATTTCATTCGAGTGAGATTCTATTCAGTCTATTTTTCTTTATTACCCTTGATCATCCATACCTCCATGCAACTTGGGTCGGACATGAGTGGTTTATTGTCAGCTCAAAGGGTACGGATTTGTGGGTTATCACAGTATGAAAAGAGTCGTAGGCTTATGGGTGAAGCAGTGTCTGAAAGCTAACGAGTAAAATCCAAACATTAGAAGCCAAGTGGGTCGCTTCAGCCTTTGCACATTCCAATGTGGAAGTGGAATTCTATTTCTATGGATCTCCTTGACGGGTTGCCAAGGTCAAATAAAGAAATGAAAGCATATGGGTCATTATGGACAGGTTGACCAAGGGTTCCCATTTCATTCCAATTAAGTCAACCAAAACGGCACCTACGTTAGCGAAGTTGTTTATGAAGAATGTAGTTAGACTGCATAGAATTTCTAGTAGTATAGTGAGTGATAGAGATTCTTTATTCTCTAGCAAGTCCTGGAAAAGTCTACAAGATACTTAGGTACCAAGCTCAAGATGAGTACCGCTTATCTTCCATAAACTAATGAGAAAACAGAGAGAGTTAACAAATCTTAAAGGATTTGTTACGAGCTTGTGTGCTAGATTTTAGGGGATCATGGGAAGACCATCTACATCTAGTCGAGTTTTCATATAACAATGGTTATCAGGCTGGTATAGGGATGACACCATTTAACGCTTTGTACAGAAGGCCATGCAAATCTTTAGTTTGTTGGTTAGAGATCGAAGATAGGTTGGTTCTTGGTTCGGATTTGGTTCAGGAAGCTACAAAAAAGGTTGAGTTGATTCAAGCTAGAATGAAAAAAGCTCAATCTTGGCAGAAGATTTATGCAGATAAAAGACGAAAAGACTTAGAGTTTTCTGTTGGAGAGCGTGTTTTCATTATGGTGTTTCCAATGAAGGGAGTGATTCGATTTGGGAAATCAAGGAAGTTGGCACCGAGGTTCATTGGACCATTTTCTATTATTGAGAGGATCGAAAAACTCGTGTACAGAATAGAGTTACCGAGCAGTTTGGCAGGAGTCCACGATGTTTTCCATATTTCTCATCTAAGAAGGTTTTTTCAAGATCCGGATACTACTATATCACCGATTGTGTTAGATGACTTAGTCGTAAAGCCGAATCTGACTATAGTTAGAAAGCTAGTTTGCATGGTCGCAAGATATGAGAGGAGGCTCAAAAACAAGATGGTCAGATTAGTTAAAGTCCAGTGGAGTGAGGACGAAAGAGACTATACTTGGGAGACTAAGAACAGGATGATAGATGTTTATCCTAATTTGTTTGATGGTATGTTTTACCTTTGATTTTTTTGATGTGTACCTTATCGTAATTTTGAAGATAAAATTCTTTAAGGAGGGCATTCTATAACAAACCATATTTTTAGTAACATTGTTTATGATATTTAATTAGTAAAATAAAAATAAAATAAGGTAAGATGATTAATGGATTGAGATTTGTGATTAAACAAGTTAACTAAAGAATAAAAAGAATAAAAGGTCAGGAAATATGCAAGGGCAAAATAGGACCAAGGCACATCCTTATACCCTAAACCCTTAACCCCTCAACACTCATGTTCACTTCATTATTCAAAAATCAAAAATACAAGCTAAGGCCGGCCACCATTAGCGAGTTCAACAGAGGATAAAAGCTAAGATTTCAAGATGAAGAATCAAATCACTTAATCAAGAACAAACCTCACATCTTTAATCACAAAGCTAAGGTGAATAATGACTACAACTCAAGTTTTTAACGATTTTCGAATTTTAGCATGATATTCGAATTATTTGCAAATGCTTTGCCACATTTTGGTTGATAAAATTGTACATCTATATGTTGTAGATGATTTATGCTAATTCACATAGATTTTTTGATATGTTTTGTTAGGAAAACCCTATTATATGTCATCCAATTGCCTTGCGAATTTAAATTTAGATTGGAAACAAAAAATATTGAAATGGTTTCAATTTTCATAATTTTCTGAATTACTATGGATTTTATATAAATTTTCTAGTGAAGAAAATGTTATTTTGGGTTAAAAATTAATTACGACCAAATTATATTGGCATAGGGTCTAAAATTTATATATGTTAAAAAACATATTAAAAATGATTTTCTGGAATTTTTGTATAATTTTCCTAAGTGTTTTAATGGATTATAAAATTATTTAAGGTATGGAACTTAAATATTTTATATATTTATAAAAAGGAGAAGGTATTTTGTAAATAATTCAAATTGCAGTTTAGAAATTCGGTAGTACTTTTAGAAAAGAAAATTTTGCAACCAATCACAATTTGACAAACAAGGCAGATTAGGTACAAAAGACTAATTAAAAAGTCAAATCAACACACTTTTTCCAGTTTCAATGCTTTCAGCACCAGGCTTCCAACTCCTTACCTCCGCCTCTGACTCTATCGATACCAATGCACATGGTATCAGATACCTAGTACGTAGCGAATTGGATATAAGCAGAAGGTACTGGGTCGAAACCAAAGGTTCCGAGGGGATCGAAGCATGCTTTGTTTTAAATTGAAAATGTGCCTGCTTTGCTTTCCAGGCAAGTGCTTTTGACTTGGTTGGCTTTCGGCTGAGTTAAGTGTTTCAAAGGAGAGGTTTCGAATGGGTTGTGCCTTTTGTTTTATGAATCCTTTCGAAGGGCTCAAAACCGCTGACTGCCGCTTTTTACCTTTCGACCCAGATTAGTTTTGAAAGGGTTACCTTGTTTTTAAAACCCAATCGCTTTCTTATGCTTTCGAAGGGATAGTTTTGACACCATCACCTCTTTACTTGGGAATGCTTTCGAAAGGGATGCTTCTGACTTCAATTTTTTAATGGCCCTTTTGATCTATAAAAGGTAGAACCCAAATGGTTTCGAAAGAGATGGTTTTAATGGTTTCCAAAAATGTTTCCACGTGTTATAAATTGGACCCTAATGCTTTCAAAATGCTTGATGTTTTAATGCTTTCGAAAGGTTTTAAAGAATTTTTTCTAAGGGGCGGTTCCCCAATGGTTTTGAAAGGTCTAAAAGGAAAGGTTTTCTTATGGTTTTGGGAATGAATGTTTAAGCCTTATAAAGATATGATGTCTAAGGTTTTAAAGCTTTTAAAGGAGATGTTTTTTAATGCTTTCGAAAAGATAAATATGAATGGTTTTGAAAGATATGATTTCGAAAGGTATGTTTTGGCCTGTGGTCTATGGTTTTACTTGTATTGAAAGGCATACTTTCAAAGGTTTTGAAAGGGGTCTATGCAAAAGTTTAAACATTTTCATCAACAAGGTTTTATGCAAAGAATAAGTAACATGGCAAGGTGATTTGAGTAAAGCAAAGAGTATATATAAATAACTTTCTTGTTTAAAGAATAATTTAAATGTTTAAATCAATTTGACAGAAAATGTTTTCAAGGAAAAATTTATGAGTGGATAACCCAAAGAGAAATGACTCACCATATGGGACTGGTATAGGATCGCACCCTATACATTAGCTAGTAGTCCCTAGCTAAAATAGGTCCAAAGTTCCAGTGTGTAAGGCTTTGTCACAGGTGAGACTAAAATTATGTTACAAACAGAAAAGAATCTAAAAGGGAAAAACAGGTTATTGGTGAGCCCGCAAAACCATTAGGATAGTTAGACCTGGAGAAGTAAGGACAGACCGTTCAGAAGAGGAGTTTCTAACAGATGTTAGATTTTTTTGTTTTTATGGTAGGCCCGAGTCAGCCAAGGGTTAGTAGTTAGTCAAACAAAGCTACAGTGTATGGACAGATAGTCCATTCGATAACTGATATGTACATATACATGATACTGCTTTACTGTTTAACCACATTTGGTTGTAGGATTATAATTTGCAAAAGATATGTTTTAAAAGGATATTAGTGAGGGGAAACACGTTCCTCTAAGCGGCAGGGTCTCACTTAATATCAAATAACCGAGATGTATAGTATTATTCATACCAGGCTTTATGTCTGACTTGAAGTTTATGTTTTCCCCTTAAAACTCTCGGGTGCTCAAAATTGATTTGAGCAGGCCGAGGCTTGAGCTTTATAGGTTTTAGTAGGTTGGTGAATAAAGCTTCCGGTGATGAGCATGCGGCTGACGGATAGCTAATTAGGTGTTGCTATTTATTTTAATGTATTTTAGTTGTTTTCGTATTAAGTTAGTTATGACTATATATTATTTTAGTCAACCAAGGGGGCATCATCATATGTCGCTGTCGGCGTATTTATGTAATAACTATATTTTATCCAAACCTGAGATAGCGATGGGATTATGTAATTTGAATGTGAAACATGTATTTTGAAACGTAATCTGTAAAATGTTGTTTTTTTGAAATCTATGATTTTGTTTCATATTCAAGTGCTTATGATTTTTTGGATACCATTAACATGACTGTATTTAGTCGTCGGAAGTTAACACTATGGATGACTGCAGCATCTGTAGCGCTTAGCTTTGGGCCTCTAGACAGAGGATATTACATTTTAATATAGTCAGATTCTAACTGAATGTCACTAAAAATTAGTCCTGAATTTTTAGCTATGAAATGCATATCACCAGGTCAAATTATTCAAAACACATGAACACTAAGTACTACCCATAAGAAAATCCATCCCTGAACAAGAGCTATCAGAAGCTCTTGTCTCGCCTCTATGAATACAAGCACTGCTCCTCACCGATCTATGTTCTAGCAAACTAGAACCAACCTCTAAAATAACTGCACTATTCCCAGAACAAGTCACTGCCCTTTTCTTCCTCTTCAAGCTACTGCCCACTTTAATGTTATGAACTGTCTGTTTAGACTTGTTGCTCATATCCTTATTAGCCTTATTAACTCCAACCACATTAGCCCCAACCACATATCCCTAACCAAGCAATCACCATCCACACTTGCACAATCTAAATAATCACCGACCATATTGACCCCTGAAGGCTGAATCTGGAACTGTGCTTCTACCATTAACCTTCAAATCTCTTAAACTACCAACATTTTATAAGTTAGAAAAAACTGAAACCCTTATATCTGACATAATAATTACCAATCACACCTTGAAATCAATGTAAATTATAATCTAATTGTTCTTCAACCTCTCAAAGTTTCTCTTCATGATCATCATATCACCATCATTAGAAGATTGATCCTGTATAATCTCATTGATATATGTATATATATCACTAATAGGCATATCCCCTACCATATTGTCGCAAACATCAGTCACTTATTACCTGCTACATCATCCATAACTCTATCCAAACAATCAACCAAATCACCAATAACACATTGAGAAACTTTATTTGTCTGTCATAATTGACCTTATCTCTAAAATCAACCTCATCTGCGCAATTATCATTCAAGAGACTAACCAAAACCTCCTATTAGACCCTACTTCCTGAGACATAACAGTAAGCTCTCCAATATCATCCAATACATTCAAACGATCAAAGCAATTTGAAGTAACATTCTCAAAACACCCCACATTGCAAGATTTTGCTTTGTGTTTTCGTTTAATAACATTAACAAAACCATTAACCTTTTTTGTAATGGATATACACCCTTTGAATTATGCACTAAACTACCAGAATCAACTTTTTTATTATTAGTTGCCAGAGAATGGATTTTCGAACTAAACACATGATGACAGGATCTGATAGTAAAGGATCAAAAGACTTCACTTTCGACACCTCTCTATTGACAATAACAAGATCCTTTGAAGCAACATTATCAATAGTAGATCTTTATAACACCTCCTTATTCATATCAAAAATAGAAAAACTCTCAGCACTAGAACTATCTTCATCAAATGGCAATAGAGAATCATCAAAACTATCATTCAATTCAGAATTAGGATGGCCATTACTTGAATCAACAAGGACTCCAAATTTCTGTCTATAATTTCAACCAATATTCACATCATTTATCACATCAAAATGATTGAACATTTCTTCTAAGAGCCCGAAGCCTTCACTCCATTGAACCTAGGGATGATCCAACAATATTCTCTTCAGTTTCATGTATTTCAACACAAAAAGAAAAACATGTTCCATAATAGAGAGATTTATTTTTTGCCCCATCAACAGCCGAATCAGCTTTATCCAAAGAAGAGCGGAATCTCCAAAATACACTTTAGGATCCCCAAATTTCACTCTATAGTTTCTACCAATATTTACCACATTGATTGCATCAAAATGCTTGAACAAGAATTTGTTTCCTTCATTCCTCTAAATCCAGAGATGATCTAACAAGATTCTCTTAAGCTTTACACATTTAAAAAAAAGAAAAGCCACTTTATGTGATAGAAAGAATTATGCGATCACCAAAAACAGAATTGAATGTCATCGAACAATTGCTTTTTTATGACCAAAACAGCCATATCGGAAACAACGAACAAGGTCTGTACAATCCCTAACCAAATGAGAACAATCCCCACAGTGATAAAAAAATCTTTTCCCCTTTCTAGAATCAATCCAATTTTTGTATTTAAATTTTTGATTAAAAGATTGAGGAAGAGGATGTCCTGAATCCCTGATAAGTTGAGCGTATGAACGCTTAGATGAATTGAAATTGAAAAAGGAACCAGAATTAGAAAGATTGAAGAAACAGGAAGGCAAAAACGAGGAAGAAGGAGGCAAAATTGAGAAAGCTACTGACGCCATAGAAAATTTTGTTTTATTGTTGTAATTCGTTATACCAAAAAATTTCAATAGCAAAAATAATGATTAGCTTCCTAAGGAAAGTCCAACATCCCATATATGGATCCATATGTATTGCAAGAGTTATTATTCTTTGATATATAAAGGTCGAACGAATTGCGCTCGTATCGAAACAGGCCAAAGGAAACAGCTCATTAGCGGGTCGAAGCACCAATCTATAGCAATAAGAATCAACGGCCAAAATAACCAACGAGACAATGTACGACTGAGAAGAAAAAGGCTATTTAGGTAGGAAGATAACTCATCAATTTTCACTTCTTAAGCAATACTGGATGCTCAGAACAAGCTCCAATCGTAGCCGCACAGTAAGACATCAGCAATCCAAGGAGAAGATTCACCACCAATGGCGCCATAGCTTGCTGGCTATAAATAGACAGTAATCCCAAGGCACAAGAATCTTATGGCATATAAAAAGAATAAAATTATATTATACTTTCCTATATTACAGCTATATTCAGAAACTCATTAATGGTGGAAATGCCTCTATTTAATGGAATAAGCCTCTGGGCTATATAAGAGTAACTAAATAAGGAAATAAGAATGGACGTAAGGACTTTCGGCCCGAGCCACTATAAAAATCCTGGTGTTATTTTTCCTTTTTTCACTTTCCTTCTTCTCCTTCATCATCTCGCCTATATATTACCCACAATCTCAGCCTAATTACATCACATCTCGGTAATCTCATAACCAAGACCTGTAACTCAACCAACTTTTAGAGAAAACCTTCAGACCTCGAGGTGTTGGTATAGATGAAGTTCTGCATTAAAAGTCCATATTCAACTTGTATAGTCCAACCATAAAGTGTTTGGTTCAAAAATAACAATGATTATTAATCGAACTGCTTTAGCCCAAGACTTTGACTTTGAGTTGACCATGTTACTAAACTCATATAACCGAGGGGACGAATCCTTTATTGAATAGTGTTTCACTTCTAATGCTTTAATTCGACCCAACTATAGTCGTTCAATGGATACTATAAAATGATTTAACTTTAGTCAAAGTGGAGTTTCCATATTGAAGTTCGACGGTATTCTCACATAGAGAGAGTTGTGCACCATTGTCACATAATTTTTTTTTTTTACCTTATTTAGAAAAACTATCGAATGAGTCACTCCATAATTAACCAATAACTGTCAATATGTAACTTCTTGGTACCCCAACATCCATGTGTACTACATTGCCCAACATTTAGAGAGCATTGCAGACTTTAGTCTTAATGGATGTACCGATATCCAGCCTCGATACATCTTGACCAGAGATATTTAAAATGATGTCTTTGTTATATTATGGTAAATTTCTTATGATCATGACACATCGTACTACAATCATAAAACTTACCAATAATGGATATTCTATTAAATATACTTAAATTAAATAATTAATTAATACAACACATTATAACAAGCATATAATAGAAAGAATAACAACATTTATTTTGAAGGAGATTTTATTATAGAGTTATAATTTACAAAATTACATAATTGCTCATAGGGCATACACCCAGCTCTATTAGTTGTGTTAGAAGTAACAAGGACCAAGAACTACTTGATAGACCGAGGAATTAGATCATTGGAATTTCAGTATGATCGATTTACTTTAGTGCAACATATACAATACCCTTAAATATTAAGGATGTTTGAATGCACTGTTGTAAAGAGTTCCATGCGGTCTTGTAGTAAGAGTTTCTTTGTGAATGGTTGGACCATTTGAAAGTGAATGTTCGAGAGTGGTTATAACATAGGCATGTTTGGGATAAAGAGAGTGAACGGTCACCTCTACTACATGAAGAGATATAGGAAACTTTACAAGGAATGGGAAATGTGATATCTTTTCCAAATGTGTTCTCTTATAGAAAATTAGTTTATATAAGAATGATTTCTTCGATTTTAAGATATCTGATCTGAAATTCTCGATGGTAACTAAGTTACAATGGACGAAATAAATTACTTGCAATAAATGTTTGAGTGAAGTTTCGTATTTCATATGCTACTGCAGTAAAGGTGGAAATAGTGGGAGTATGCCATATAGCATTTATTAGTTGATATATTAAGATACGAAAATTTGTTTCGTAAATTTATGAATATCACTTATGGAATAATATCTATTTTCCATGTTAATTGAAAATAGACATAATTTTGTATATGAATATTATGAGAATTTACTATAAGGTAAAACTATAATAATGGTATTTTTTATAGTAATAAAAGTGATGCATTAGCTATATAAAATATTAAAGTACCTAAAATCTTTAGGTTATTTTAGAATTTTAGATTAATTCAAATATTCGATAAATAATTATTTAATCGTATGATTATGAATTATATGGTTCCAGTGAACTGTATACTAAATGATTAAGGCAAAGTACCCACTCAATGATAGTGGCAAAAGAGTTAATGAACTCTTCAGATTGATGTATATATAGATGAATGCAATCTATGGTATAATGATACCGAAGCAAATCCATTTATTTCATTTAATTCATCGATGAATTATCATGAACATGAACATATGTATTTGACACACAACTAGTATGTCCATGGTAGGTTCATAGAATATAAAATGGAAGTAACAAACATAATGTGCAAAGGAAACAAAACAACATGATTTGATCGAATTGGTAAGTGTATTGGAAAACAGTTCCACAAGTACCTAAAATGAATAAGATTCAATCTCAAAAGTCACTCCTTCCTATAATACATAATGACGTATAGATATGGGATAATCAAACTTTGTTGGAAAAAGTACGATTGGTACGGAGTGAAATAGGGCTAACTTCGTTCTATAAGAATATATACTTAATAGTAAGTACATATATTAAATATAATTTCGTCTAAAGCAAAGTTTACGATCATATTCATATAAGATATAAAACGATAAGAAACCCCGACTTTAATAGTTTAAGATGTTTAATTGTCTAATTATGTTATGAAAATAAGTTTCATAGACTTAAAACTAAATCAGGTTTTATGTAGACAATTCGTAAAATGTTTATGAAAGCCTATTCTGTCGTACTGAGAGATAATGTTTTTCCAAGAAACACCACCTTTATTGTCGAAGGAATTTCTTTTAGAAGTTTGTAACAATACAATGGACTTGGATATTGTAAGGATTGCGATTTTCGACTCACGAAAGTCGACATTGGTACGTCCACTGTATCAACTGCCGAACAATCGAATGCCGGAAAACCGTACCCTTAGGGTTTAAGAAGAAGAAAAAGATAGAAGAAGTAAGAAAGAAGAAGCAACAGAACAATATCAGAATCTCAAAATCGCAGCGGAACAACATATAATAGATAAATGAATAATCTTTAAATCAAAATAACTGTATCAGTTATCACATTTCATCACATTACATTACATTATCGAAGTTTACAACAACAAACAGCGGAAAAGAAATACTATATACTAGTTGATACGCCATGCCATCCAGCTTGCTCCTGATCTCCACAGCAACTCCTGAATTCCCGAATGACCTGATAACCTGACTTTAGGCTGCCTGTGTAGAAAATGATGGGCACCCAGAGTTTAAGAAGGGAACACTAAACTCCAGGTCAGTCATGGGACTGTTGTGAGAACTTAAAACGGTTTATCTTTAAAAATAAACAAAGAAGTATGTTAAAATAGATCCGCATTGCTTTTAGAAAATGTAATACCATAAGGCCTCCCGCACACACACACAATGCAAATGCAGAATCGGAGGAGATTTCTCCTTATGATAGTCAAACATGCTTGATAGGCGGAAAGATTTCTTTGATATTATTACTATAAGTGCAAAGTGCAGGAAAACATTTTGAAAGTATAATATAAATCTTAGCCAACATAGGCATTTCGCACTATGCCTACTATAGCTACCATCTAAACAGTGGTGACCACCATAAGTAAATGACAGGTTCTACAACTAAAACCGTACAAGGTACGTATTGGAGTTTGGATTTTCAACAAATGGTCAGGCCAAGGAACTTCCCATTTCCACATGGGTACACCTCTGGAAAGACGCCCCGAGAACCTAACCAGATCTCTGCCAACACAAGGCCGGGTTACCTCTAGCTAGGTAACTACTGACACGAGTATGCCATCCTCCGGTCGTAACGGACCTAAATCCCGAGATTCACCAACAACCACAAAGAAATAAATTTGCAGCAACCACATAGGTTAAGTATCAGGGCTCCATACCATAATACCACCTCTATCCAGAAGGAAATGTACATATCCTATGGGGGAGCTGTCCCCAAATAACCTTGCTGCATTCTTCCTGTTTTGACCACTTCCGGGGTGTGAGGTCCGACGAAGTCTCGTCCATAAAGCTACGCTTTTCGCAAAAGCTATGCTTTGATCAAAAAATGATCAGCAGCACTTCGTATGCCAGATCACCAAATTGTGAATGTATCACTAGTAACCATCAACTACATAACCTCTGAGCTCGTACGTCTCAGTAAAGGGTGTTAAGCTAAGAGAATAAATTCTCCGCCACCAACAGAAATGTATTTGATAGAAACGAACTTTACATCTCAAATTGTAACGCCAGACAACATCCATACAAGTCCGTTCCGAGATCGAACAGAACCGAAGGCACTTCCAAAGAAGCCCTTGTTATCCGGATATTCACTAATCACGTCCGGAATACACATCACAAAGGGTGATAAAATCTCTATATCGGAGATCAGCCGATGCAGAGTCATTCGACGGTAATCCTTCCGTTTTCAAAAATATCCGGTCTTCAACACCGGTCTTCAAATGCTACCCATAACGACGTATCACTATTCGGAATGGGATTTATGACCCAAAGGTCCTCTCCCGGCTAAACCGAATAAGGAGCGTTGATTTTTAAAAATAAGTGTAGCATTCAAATTCAAGCAAATCATAATAAATACCCATTTAAAGATAAATATTGACAGTCGGTTATTTAATTATCAAAGTAAACCAACAAATATTCAACACCATAACAATCACTAGGCCCTTTTTATTAATCTTCCATAAATTAAATAACTTGTCAAATATTCTCTTCAATTTATCTTTAAAAAAATATATTCTCTAAACCATTTCAATTTCTATATTGGAAAACATTTCCAAATTCTTATTCAACAATAAGTAATTCACAAATCTATTTATTTTCAATACTTAGAAAATATTCAATATACTTAAAACTCGATTAAGTATATATTTGATTCTTTTAAGGAAAATGTTCTCTTTAAACACATTCATTTGGGTCAAAATGAATGTTGCGTAAATTATCGTTACGATAACCCAAAATAATAGCATACGGATTCGAAAATACGATAGATATATAAATCCCAATACTATACAAAAATATTTCCTTTTGAAAATCATTTACTATAACAACAGTGTTATTGTCCACCATTCCCTTTTATTTCTCGAAAACGTCTATTTCAACAATGAATGGTTAAATCTACGGTTTCGATCCTTAACACATTTTAAAACAACTTCAAATCATTTTAATATTTAAAAGATCACTTCCTAAAACATTTCTTTAATATATTATTCACTGTCCAAAATCGTGAATATAAATCGTTTACCAAATTCAACACTTCTACATATTTAATTAAAGGATTATCCACTGTCCAAAATCGTGGATATATCTCCTTTAATATGCTTTCATATTCACTTATGAAATTCAATTGGTTTTGGATTATAAAACAACGCTTATAAATTCACATTTATATGCATTGTATAAAAACTTCAATTTATAAAATCCCTTAATTAACAAATTCTATTTATATCTCATTTAAATGCCAAAATCCAATTTATAAGTTAATTACTTATAAATCTTTTATTTTATAAAATCTATTCATTTTATAACTTCACAATTTATAAATTCATAAATTTCATTCACTTATGAAATCCATTTATACTTCATTTCAACACTTATAAAAACTCATTTTATAGTTCCAATATTTTAATTTATAAATATCAATTTTATAAATGTTTTTTATATAAATCGTTTATAATAATTCAAAAATTCCAATTTAAACCATTTTACAAATTAATCAACTACTTATTTCAAAAATCACATTTCGGTTATATTTCACAAAAATCATAATTTTTATAACATAAAAATTATAACGTTTATTTATTTAAAATGAATCAATTCCAAAATTCTATAAAATATATACTTTCAAAAATCACTTGAAAATCCTTTTAAATTCGAAATCGTTACTTTAACATTTTTTAAACTCCAAAAATAGGCTCAATGCTGCAACAGCACCAATACATCAACCACGACATCCAAACATCATATATCAATATGATAACAGAATATACCGCAAATATCTGTAAATAAATCAATACTGTTGAGGAATCCAGTTGGATCCCTCCAACCTGTTTCCTTGCATCCACATATGTTAGCACAATACCAATTCCGTTTCAAGACGGAATATCGACGTACATGGGTTTATATAAAATATTATTCGCTATTATGCTGCGCAATAGAGTCTTATCCGCTATATAATGCGGGAAAATCAACTCCAAGTACATATATAATACCGATTCCACTTCAAGGTGGAATATCGCGGTATATGTTTTTAATAAATAACATCCACTTAATATACGGCGCATAGGGTCTATTTCAAAACAATAGATAATAATTTATCATCCAAACATACAATCAACACAATCAAGCAATTTTAAATCTAACCATTTAAAATTTAAATCGAAACAGTTTCGATTGAGTGAGAAGTTCTCACATTGTTTCCAATAGCGGTTTCAGCGTTTATTTGGAATAAAATCAAACGCGCGTTTAATTTTACCCAAAATTCACACTTGCTCCAATCAATCCCAATCTAGCTCCATTGCGTAGTGTTTGTCCATACGAACCCGACGCAATTCGTTTCGTCAATTTTCGACCTCGTATCAAAAAGTTATGATAGTTTAAAGTTTAAACGAATTCATATATAAAATTTATTTTACAATTTTCTTTTAATTTTTAAACCTTTGATTATCTGGGATGTTCATTTCTTTGCCCCTGCATCAAGGCCGCACATGCTCTTTCTTCCCCAGGTGAATAACGCACGAAACAAACCCATATAGCTGCCGTAGAACCCTAGCTATCGCGACCCCATCGACCATCAAGAAGACGATCGAGATCCACCCATCGACGCGCCGAAGCAAGCTCCTCTCTCGGCCCGAATATCATCAAGCTCGGTCGACCATAGACGCAGGAAAACGTATACGAAACGCGCGACTTCACGGTTGAAATTTGGCCTCCATAGTGCTCTGATGATCATCATCACCGTATGGATTTGTAGCTCTCATCGAGCTCTAGAAGTTTGTAGTTGAACATTTCATCTAATTGTATATGGATTGAGTGAGATTAAGAGGAGAAGTTTCGAAATTTTCGGCCATTAAAACTATATCAGTGGCGGCTGACCTAATTAGGGTTTCTGAGTGCAAAAGTGAATAATAGAGATGCTTTTATAGAAACTATCGAAACACTATTCATCTTGAAATTTTCCAAACTCAAAATGAAGCATGCCGCCTGGCGTTTATAATGTTTTACCCTCATTCCGAACGCAATGGAATATATATCGGAAGCCAATTCAAAAGTATTTGAAAGATAGGTTTTCAAATCGATTATTTAAATTTAAAAATTCACTTAAACCAATTTCAGTGCGTTTTAGCTTGCCCCGGACAATCCGTAAATCCTATTGACACGAAATTTGAAATCTTACAATAATTTAAGACTACGGATTCATGAAACAAGTTTCATCGAAATCGGAGACTGTTTGAAAAATGGCTATTTTTGCACGTCAATTAAATATTAAAATATTCAATTTCTGCAATTTAACTTTTAATTCGATTTTAAAAGTTCTATAGCATCATTCTAACTCCAATATGATTTAATACAACTTTACAAATCAATTTTAATCACATTAAACCCAATTTCAATTATTTCTGTAATTTCAAATATTAAATTATCGATTTATTTATCCAATTAAATCTAGGTATTCGAAATATAATTTATTCGACTTACAAATTTTACTTGTTAATATTAAAAATCAATTAAATATACGAATTTCGAATGATAAAAATTCTGGTTCGTTACAAACTTTCCCCCTTAAAATAATTTCGTTCTCGAAATTACCAAGTAAGAAAAAGTTACAAAATCCATTAACTTTTCAAAACCATTTTTTCAAATTAAATTTCAAAATCATTTAAACATTTTAACTTTTCTAAAATCCATAGTTAAACTTCTTACAATAACTTTACTAAGTTTTCAAATCATACTTAGTTATCTTTTCAGAATTTTCCAATTTTCTTAAAAATATTCTAACGTCTTAAATTTTCGAAAAATTTCGCCAGCGTCTCCTTTGTGCGGCTAGCTCAGTACGACTACAAAATTGGCACTACGGCCCCCAGATTTCAAAAAGAAAAGAAAAAGCCAAGTGGCTGGACAAGAAAATCATCAAATCTCATAATGAAATTCAAATACATACCATTTGTCGAGCAATTCAATTTTTTTATCTATCTTCGAAATCAAAATCCCAATTTCCTTTAATCCACCTGTATATCCTGCTAACCATAATATCCATTTTCATTCAATCTCACATTATCAATTTCATTTCAATTCAATTTACAATTTCAATTCTATTTGGATTCAATTTACCTTTTGAATATTGAATTTTATCAATTATTATTTTTTCATTCACAACTGATTCATCTCGCTATTTTAAATTAGTTTCTTTTTCTAATTCATTACGAGTTCTAACTCAATAAATTTTATTCCATAACTATTTTTATCAGATTCTAGAGTCTTTCCAACATTTCAAAACCATTTTGTGAAACCAATTCAAATTATCCTTTGAATTTCAAAACCCAAACCCAAATTTTCCAAACAGCTTCCATTTAAAACAACTTGGCAGCAATCCCTCTTTTGGAAACCCGAAAATGAACACTGATGATGCTATAGTCATCACCGAAGTTATTTTCCAGCGACCGAAAAGAGTTTAGTGCTTTTATCCCTCCAAAAACATTTTTCCAAACCCTTGAAAACCATTTTCAAACTCAAAAAGGAATTTAATCTTTTTCAAATTGCATACCCTTTCAAAACATTACCAAATATTCCTCTGGAATTTTACTTCAAATTACAAATCTCATTTACAATTTATATTCTCCAATTCCATTTGTGAATTTATTTCTTAACTTTGGAGTTACGATTTCAATTTCTTTTTCAACATTAATGATAATAATTAAATATCATCACTTACTATCAACCAAGCAATCATATATTATAATAATTCACAGAAATTTTTTCACTTTTATATACGAAAATAATTTAGGTAAAATTATTTCATTTACCCTATTTTAAAACGATATCGTGTCGAATTTATTCTGCACAAGTGTTTGGAGATTCCTATCAATAAAGTTAATTACTCGTATTGACCAGAATCCATATACCACTCAACAAACCAATCAACAAAATATAAAACAATTTTTATATTCACTAACAAATACGCGCTCATATCTATTATTACACTCACACTGATTCTAGAGTACTACTGACTCTATCTCTAATGAGTAATACCCAACAGAGCCAAGGTTATCACTTAACCAAATTCTCTGATACCAGCTGTAAGGATTGCGATTTTAGACTCACGAAAGTCGACATTAATACGTCCACTGTATCAACTGCCGAACAATCGAATGCCGGAAAACCGTACCCTTAGGGTTTAAGAAGAAGAAAAAGATAGAAGAAGTAAGAAAGAAGAAGCAACAGAACAATATCAGAATCTCACAATCGCACCGGAACAACATATAATAGATAAATGAATAATCTTTAAATCAAAAAAACTGTATCAGTTATTACATTTCATCACATTACATTACATTATCAGAGTTTACAACAACAAATAGCGGAAAAGAAATACTATATACTAGTTGATACGCCATGCCATCCAGCTTGCTCTTGATCCCCACAACAACTCCGAAATTCCAGAATGACCTGATAACCTGACTCAAGGCTGCCTGTGTAGAAAATGATGGGCACTCAGAGTTTAGGAAGGGAACAATAAACTCCAGGTCAGTCATGGGACTGGTGTGAGAACTTAAAACATTTTATCTTTAAAAATAAACAAAGAAATATTTTAAAATAGATCCGCAATGCTTTTAGAAAATGTAACTACCATAAGGCCTCCCGCACACACACACAATGCAAACGCAGAATCAGAGGAGATTTTTCCTTATGATAGTCCAACATGCTTGATACGCAGAAAGATTTCTTTGATATTATTACTATAAGTGCAAAGTGCAGGAAAACATTTCGAAAGTATAATATAAATCTTAGCCAACATAGGCATTTCGCACTATGCCTACATAGCTACCATCTAAACAGTGGTGACCACCATAAGTAAATGGCAGGTTCTACAACTAAAACCGTACAAGGTACGTATTGGAGTTTGGATTTCCAATAAATGATCAGGCCAAAGAACTTCCCATTGCCACATGGGTACGCCTCTGGAAAGACGCCCCGAGAACCTAACCGGATCTCTGCCAACACAAGGCCGGGTTACCTCTAGCTAGGTAACTACTGACACGAGTATGCCATCCTCCGGTCGTAACCGACCTAAATCCCGGGATTCACCAACAATCACAAAGAAATAAATTTGCAGCAACCACATAGCTTAAGTAACAGGGCTCCATACCATAATACCACCTCTATCCAGAAGGAAATGTACATATCCTATGGGGGCGCTGTCCCCAAATAATCTTGCCGCGTTCTTCCTGTTTTGACCACTTCCGGGGTGTGAGGTCCGACGAAGTCTCGTCCACAAAGCTACGCTTTTCACAAAATCTATGCTTTGATCAACAAATGATCAGCAGCACTTCGTATGCCACATTACCAAATTGGGAATGTATCACTAGTAACCATTAACAACATAACCTCTGAGCTCGTACGTCTCAGAGAAGGGTGTTAAGCTAAGAGAATAAATTCTCCACCGCCAACAGAAATGTATTTGATAGAAACCAGCTTTTCATCTCAAATTGTAACGATCTCAAATTGTAACGTCAGACACACATCCATACAAGTCCGTTCCGGGATCGAACAGAACCGAAGGCACTTCCAAAGAAGCCCTTGTAATCCGGATATTCACTAATCACGTCCGGAATTTCCATCACAAAGGATGATAAAATCTCTATATCGGGTATCAGCCGATGCATAGTCATTCGATGGTAATCCTTCCGTTTTCGAAAATATCCGGTCTTCAACATCGGTCTTCAAATGCTACCCATTACGACGTATCACTATTCGGAATGGAATTTATGACCCAAAGGTCCTCTCCCGGCTAAACCGAATAAGGAGCGTTTATTTTTAAAAATAAATGTAGCATTCAAATTCAAGAAAATCACAATAAATACCCATTTAAAGGTAAATATTGATAGTCGGTTATTTAACTATCAAAGCAAACCAACAAATATTCAGCACCATAACAATCACTAGGCCCTTTTTATTAATCTTCCATGAATTAAATAACTTGCCAAATATTCTCTTCAATTTATCTTTAAAAAGATATATTCTCTAAACCATTTCAATTTCTACATTGGAAAACATTTCCAAATGCTTATTCAACAATAAGTAATTCAGAAATCTATTTATTTTCAATACTTAGAAAATATTCAATATACTTAAAACACTTATATATTTGATTCTTTTAAGGAAAACGTTCTCTTTAAACACATTCATTTGGGTCAAAACGAATGTTGCGTAAAACATAGTTACGACAACCCAAAATCAATAGCATAGGGATTCGAAAATACGATAGATATATAAATCCCAATACTATACAAAAACATTTCCTTTCAAAAATCATTTACTTTAACAACAGTGTTATAGTCCACCATTCCCTTTTATTTCTTTAAAAAGTCTATTTCAACAATGAATGTTGAAATTTATGGTTTCGATCCTTAACACATTTTAAAACAACTTCAAATCATTTTAATTTTATTTAAAGATCACTTGCTAAAACATTTCTTTAATATATTATTCACTGTCCAAAATCGTGAATATAAATTGTTTACCAAATTCAACACTTCTACATATTTAATTAAAGGATTATCCACTGTCCAAAATCGTGGATATATCTCCTTTAATATGCTTTCATATTCACTTATCAAATTCAATTGGTTTTGGATTTATAAAACAACGTTTGTAAATTCACATTTATATGCATTTTATAAAAACTTCAACTTATAAAATCCCTTAATTAACAAATTCTATTTATATCTCATTTAAATGCCAAAATCCAATTTATAAGTTAATTACTTATAAATCTTTTATTTTACAAAATCTATTCATTTTATAATTTCACAATTTATAAATTCATAAATTTCATTCACTTGTGAAATCCATTTATACTTCATTTTAACACTTATAAAAACTCGTTTTATATACCAATATTTTAATTTATAAATATCAATTTTATAAATCTTTTATATAAATCGTTTATAACAATTCAAAAATCCCAATTAAACCATTTTACAAATTAATCGACTACTTATTTCAAAAATCACATTTCGGTTATATTTCACAAAAATCATAATTTTTATAACATAAAAATTATAACGTTTATTTATTTAAAATGAATCAATTCCAAAATTCTATAAAATGTATACTTTTAAAAATCACTTGAAAATCCTTTTAAATTCGAAATCGTTACTTTAACATTTTTAAAATTCCAAAAATAGGCCCAATGCTGCAACAACATCAATACATCAACCACGACATCCTAACATAATATATCAATATGATAACAGAATAGATCGCAAATATCTGTAAATAAATCAATACTGTTGAGGAATCCAGTTGGATCCCTCCAACCTGTTTCCCTGCATCCATAGATGTTAGCACAATTCCAATTCCATTTCAAGATGGAATATCGCGGTACATGGGTTTATATAAAATATTATCCGCTATTATGCGGTGCAATAGGGTCTCATCCGCTATATAAAGCGGGAAAATCAACTCCAAGTACATATATAATACCAATTCCACTTTAAGGTGGAATATCGCGGTATATGTTTTTAATAAATAACATCCACTAAATATACGGCGCATAGGGTCTATTTCAAAACAATAGATAATAATTTATCATCCAAACATACAATCAACACAATCAAGCAATTTTAAGTCTAACTATTTAAAATTTAAATCGAAACAGTTTCGATTGAGTGAGAAGTTCTCACCTTGTTTCCAATAGCGGTTTCAGCGTTTATTTGGAAAATCAAACGCACGTTTAATTTTACCCAATATTCACACTAGTTCCAATCAATCCCAATCTAGCTCCATTGCGTAGTGTTCATCCATATGAACCCGACGTAATTCGTTTCGTCAATTTTCGACCTCGTATCAAAAAGTTATGTTAGTTTAAAGTTTAAACGAATTCATATATAAAATTTATTTTACAATTTTCTTTTAATTTTTAAACCTTTAATTATCTGGGCCGTTCATTTCTTTGCCCCTGCATCAAGCCCGCACATGCTCTTTCTTCCCCAGGTGAATAACGCACGAAACAAATCCATATATCCGTCGTAAACCCCTAGCTATCGCGACCCCATTGATCATCGTGAAGACGATCGAGCTCCACCCATCAACGCGCCGAAACAAGCTCCTCTCTCGGCCCAAATATCATCAAGCTCGGTCGAGCATAGACACAGGAAAACGTATACAAAATCCGCGACTTCACGGTTGAAATTTGGCCTCCATAATGCTCTGATGATCATCATCACCGTATGGATTTGTAGCTCTCATCGAGCTCTAGAAGTTTGTAGTTGAACATTTCAGCTAATTGTATATGGATTGAGAGAGATTAAGAGGAGAAGTTTCGAAATTTTCGGCCATTAAAACTATATCAGTGGTGGCTGACCTAATTAGGGTTTTTGAGTGCAAAAGTGAATAATAGAGGTGCTTTTATATAAAATATCGAAACACTATTCATCCCGAAATTTTCCGAACTCGAAACGAAGCGCCACCTGGTGTTTATAATGTTTTACCCGCATGCCGAACGCAATGGAATATATATCGAGAGCCAATTCGAAAGTATTTGAAAGATAGATTTTCAAATCAACTATTTAAATTTAAAAATTCACTTAAACCGATTTCAGTGCGTTTTAGCTTGCCCCGGACAAACCGTAAATTCTATTGATACGAAATTTGAAATCTTACAGTAATTTAACATTACGGATCCGATGAAACTAGTTTCGTCGAAATCCGAGACTGTTTGAAAAATGGCTATTTTTACACATCAATTAAATATTAAAATGTTCGATTTCTGCCATTTAACTTTTAATTCGATTTTAAAAGTTCTATAGCATCATTCTACCTCTAATATGATTTAATTCAACTTTACAAATCAATTTTAATCACATTAAACCCAATTTCCAATTATTTCTGTAATTTCAAATATTAAATTATCGATTTAATTATCCAATTAAATCTAGATATTCGAAATATAATTTATTCGACTTACAAATTTTACTTGTTAATATTAAAAATCAATTAAATATACGAATTTCAAATGACAGAAATTCTGGGTCGTTACAGATATAGTCCAAGGACTCAAACATAGAAACTAATTACGTAACAATCGCCCTTTCGACCCTCAAATGTCGACATTAATACATCCATTGTATTCACGCACTGAGCATCTAAGTGTCGGAAAGATAGAACATTAGGTTAAAATAAAAAGAAGAAAAGAACAAGAACAAGAAAGAGGAGAATACAATATCAGAATCACAGAGCGGAAAATGACATATAATATCATAATGATACTTTTAAAAAAAGAACATTTAATATACACACAACAATCAGAGAAAAACCAACCTATCATCGGCCTGGATAGTTATAACAACATGTCCTTATAATTGATGATAAATACAAACAAAGCAATTCAGTAGAAATAAAATCTACGGTAGGAAATCATCCAGCTCCTCTCTCCAAGAGCTCCAATGATCATCAATGATACCTAGAAATATGCATGGGGCAGACCTGAGCATTATAGGAGAAATAACATCTGGATCAGTCTGGTAAACCAGCGTGAGAAAACTCAAGTCATGTGAATTATTTAATGTTATAAAATATTTTTAAAATAAAGGAATCTCATAAGACCACGCTGCAAATAAGCATGGATAGGTTTTTACATTACAATTACCGAACCATTTATAGGAAAATTTGGTGATATTATAATAACGTCTAGGGTGTTCAATGTAAATAAAAATCATAGCTAAAATTGTTACACTGATTACATTTGACAACATATTTATGTATACAAACAAAACTGCAAAGGTACATTCGTATAAATGAAATTTCCATGGAGACCTCCTCAACGAGACCGATCTCCTATGACAAGGATCAAAAAATATCTTCTGAGCACCGTATATCTCTAGATAAAATATACCATAAGGTAAACACAATTGCGCCATCATTCGAACACTCTTGTGAACAATGTGTACCAAGTATCAGCAACTCCCAATGCACAACATATCGATAAGCATATTCCAGATACGAAGTTGATGTACTCCTCATAGGTCATCTAAACCCCATGATCGTGCATCCTACTCGGTCTTTAGTCATTTTCTCGATGTGGAGGCTACGTTCGACATCTTTACACGAGTCTTCAACAAAACTCGATTAAATCCTGAATAGCACATGGATTCCATTATCTCAATAGATTTGAGAACACACTTGGTTTCCATCATTCACTTCCAAAACATAGAACCCATATCTCAACATTAAAGTGGTTTTCGATAAGTAGAACACTTACCGACCCCGGTCTCTCTAAGACCGAGTCGATGAATTTGGTCTTATTCAACAATAATGAGAATGATCACATAAGGGAACTAAGTCATGGGTACTTTCTCATAGGTAACCATACCTGCCCTATAATATTATGCATGGCATGGTCAAGTCACATAAACAACTTTTAATTCCTTTTTAATTAACTTATCTTTTATTAATTAAAAATCCGTCTTATTAGAAAAACATCTTTTTATCTAATAAAACTTCTATTTTTTTTAGTCAGAACTTCCTTTATTAATTAATACTCCTTTTTTATTAAAAATCCCTTTATATACTTGTATATATTGTTTAATTTATCACTTATACCCTTTTCAATGCTTAAAAAGTATTCATATACTTATTCTAACGGTGTAAGTTTATTCACAAATCACTTAACAAGTTTTGTTTAATTTAAAATATATCAAAGGGATTAAAACAATTGCCGCCACCAAAACATTGTTATAATAAACTTCTTTTCTTTTATAAATTAAACATACAACATATTCTACCTTTTTATAAAAGATTCATATACTTGTTATTATCTTTAAAATTCCAATGTTAAAGATCTAAATATTTTTGTAACGATTCTTCCAAATTATAATTTAAGGGTTTAAAAACAAATGTTTCCAAAAAACATTGTTTACTACAAATCCAAACCATTCCATCTAATCATTATTTTCAAAACTCTCTTTTAAAGTTTAATGACAAGTGTTGCTAAAAACAATTACCACAACAAACCCAGAACTATTTACTTGTATTTTTATTAGTAAATATCAAATTATACCCCAAGTATAATTAATAATAAGGGTTAAAAACAAGTATTGTTACAATGTCATTTACAACAACCCCAAAACCATTACTTATCGTTATAATTAATCTTTAAAATTTTTATAAGATCAAGCATGTCTAACATTTATAAATTTAGATGTTACACTTTTAGTTAAATCTTTCCTAAACCATTTATTTAACATAAGTGTTAGAACCCAAATCCTATTTTTATTATATTGATGGAATATTTAATTTAAGGGGTTTTTAGGCCGAGGGAAAAAGATAAAGAAAAATTTAGTTTCAGAGACAAGAAGTTTGCATTCTAGGCTGAAGGACACTTTTTAGTGTAAATCACATAATGATAGTTGCAACTATCATTTTCTATTCACACTAAAATTGTCCTTCAGACTAAAAAACAAACTTGTTGTCCCTAAGACTAAATTTTTTTGCAACTTTTTCCATGTGACTATTTTCCTGTTAATTTAATACTTAAAAACTTGTGTGTGTGTGTGTATAAATACTTTAAAATACTTACTGACATGTTAAAATAACTTAAAACAATGTTTTGATACACACACACTAATTTATTTATAAGGTAAACTATTTAATATTAAGGAAGATTTAAAAAGATAATATAATATAAAACTTCTATTTAATTTAAACAAAATATTTAACTTGTTAACTAAAAACTATATACCTAAAATATTTTAAAAACTATTATATTATTAGATATACTTTAAAAACTATTATACAATTAAAAATACTTTAAAAAAATATTATAATATTATTTAAAACATTTATACTAAATACCCCTTGAAAGTACTAATTTAAAATCCATAAGACATATTTAAAACGAAAATCCTATATGTTTGAAATTCAGATTTTATTATTAAACATTTTTAATCTTCAAAACTTCTTTATTTAATTGCTTTAATAATTATTTACAAAATTGTTTTAAAAATGTTTTGAAAGGATATATATAGAGTAAAAGTCGTTTTTTACTTTATTAAGTCAAATATTTCCATCACCACTTGTTATATAATGTAATTACTTCCTAAGTTATCTATTTATGTCCAACATGCTAAAACATATCTGAACAACCTAATATATATGTAATATATATCTATCCTGATTTATCCAGTTTAAACACATGTTTAATTTCAGGGATTTCAAAGCACGTTTATAATGACTAAATTGCTTCAACTATTCATAATATAATTTCCAACGGATCATATAAAACAACGTATAAAAAGAAAAAAATCAACAGTATGAGGAATCCCATTGGATCCCTCCAACATTTCCCTTTGCACCTCAACTCATATATCAACACACATACACATGTATGTATGTAAATAAAAATCAGCAACTTATGCGGAATCTTATTGGATCCCTCCAACCTATCTCCTTACATCACACGCAATATATAATCATAAAACATAAATCAACCGCTTCGAGGTAGGATCATATACAAAGGGTCATCCATCCATACAAGGGAACATATAACGTCTCATCCACTCTAGGGGTGGGAATATTCCCAAATTAACTGATAAATACATTAAATAATCCAAATAAGCAATAAGTCAAACAACAAAAATTTATCCAAACTTATACAGAATATAAGTGGGCCAGAGAAGTGATTTTAACTCACCGAAATTTCAGCAATCGCCAATGTGTTCAAGTTTGAATTAAAATCGAGCCAGCATTCCATTTTAACATAAATTCCTACATGCTCCAATTCCTACCAATCTAGTTCCATAACATAGTGTTCGTCGATATGAACCTAACGCGACTGACCGTGTTCAATTTGGACCTCGTACGCAAAAGTTATCACGATTATAAGATTGACGACATTATTATTATAATATATATACACTAATCACCAAATTAACTCCACTAATTACCCTCGCTAGGTCCTTCCATCCCAAATCTCACTCTCTCTATACATACATGTACAGTAATCAAATCAAGGTCGAATTCTTCTCTCCTCCCCTCTTGCTCAATCCTTCACAAATTCGAAAGCCGTCAAGTTCGACGAACTACACTTTGCAAGGCTTCAGGTTCCCACCTCAAACCCCACGTCCATAACCCTTCCCCATAATCCGATGTAGCAGCCCTACCCCCTACCCATGTTGCAATTTGACACTAAGCTCCTCGAGCCCCCAAACTTCGGCCATAGGTACTACTCCACTCCTCGAGCTTGAATCTACCCATCACTTAACCTAATTTTCCTTAAATCGCCACTAATTTTAAAGCCCTAGTCAGCCATAGATATGTTGCCATCCTCAAACAAAACTAACACCAACAATTTGGGCATAGGATCGAAGCCCTTAATTACCCGATTCCAACAAATACAGTTTCGTGAATTTTAGTTGAGAATTGGCTTTGGTTTTTATTTTTGAAACGAAGGTTGTAACAACCCGCATATTTATCGATCGTATATTTAAATATTTTATTTAAATATTTCATCGTTGGTCGGATTATTGTCCGAAAACCTACTTTTTGCAAACAGTCGAATTGGGACTCGAGACCACTTCCATTGAGTTCGAAATGCCGTTTGCAACCTTTTTGAGTATAAGCTTCGATATGTTTGGAGTTAGTAAAGTTTTGCTACTTTTTCACTTTGGGTTTGAGTTTGGGTTTCAGCCCAATGTTCCACCTTAAGACTCTAGCTCCACTCCAACTCTTCATTACTTCATTTCATATTCCTAATACTTCAAGCTAAAGTAAAAATGGTGGAAGAGATTGGAAATGGAAATTCCTAAGCCCTAGCTTGCTTTGCAAATCCAACTTCTAGCTCCAAATTCAAGAGAACCCATTGGTAAGCATCTCCTTCATCTTCCCCAACTCATTCTCTCTTTGATCTCAGAAAATTCCTAAACCTAATTTGGGAAATATTTCTCTTTTAAGCTTAGAATCAAGCTTCTTGAGTTGGGATTGAAGGTGGTTGATCTTCCTTTGCTTTCGAGCTTCTTCTTCATTGATTTGGGTTCAAAGTTGAGATTTCTATCTCACATCTTTGTCTATAATTATCTTCGATTGTTAGGCATGAATTCCTAAAACTTATTCTTGTGCAATTGATTTTGGTTTGGATTGATTTTGTGTATATTCCAATTTTTGGTGTTTGGTCTAATTTATGAAAATCTTATTATGAATATTTGGACATTGATATTTGAGGCATATCGATGAGCCGTTTAGGCTGGGTTGTCGCTCGACGTAATTTCTTAGTCATCGTCGCTCGATCGATCGCTTCCGGTATTTGTTTGGCCATTTTTGGCCTAGGTTCAGGGAATGCCCTGAACCCTTCATTCAGACGTCTGAAACGTAATATTCAGACGTTGAATATTGTTCTGGAAAGATTTCTATTCCCAGATTCAGACGTCTGAATATATGATTTCAGACGTCTGAATTGGTTCATTTGGAACCAGAGAGGAAATAGGCTAAAAAGTGCCTATTTCAGACGTTTGAATTCAAGTATTCAGATGTATGAATTCTGTTTTTGGAAAATATTTATTTTCCAGATTCAGACGTCTGAATCCTTGGTTTCAGACGTCTGAATCTGCACTCTTTTGCCTATTTGCCTATTTGCTTGAGGATTCCAATTTTATCGATTCGCGTTGATTCCCTTTTGTTGTTATCATCTATTATCGGCTCTGATGACATTTTCTTTGGGATTTTTGTAAATATCCATTTTGATGGATTTGATATCGATTTCTTTGGAATTAACTCACATCTTCGTATGTGAATTTTAGTGATTGATTGTTCCTACAATCTTCTTTGTGATTTGTCACTTTAAAAATATAAATGTTTCAATACTAGTAGTAAATATCAAAACTCTTTCTTCAAATGATTTCAACACTATTTTATTAGAAAGCTCGTTTTCTCAAACCGATTTCTAATCTATTAGTATATACATACATTTACCTCACTCGTATGAGAAATCTAATTAAACGGCCTAGTAAAACAAGTGGTATGAAACGCTTGCGTTTACTTCGTCAGTTAATTCTTGGACTTGTTCGATTGAAACTCTTGTGACAATTTTCTAGTGGAGATCTACATTTTGTTCGTAAATATTTAAGTTAAGCTAGTGGTTATGGGACATGAAGCTAAGCTCATATATTTACTAGCTTACTGTAATTGACACTTCTTGATGATCATGACGATCATTTTTGTGATTTAGACTAGCAATTGTGCGACGTCTCTTTGTCTACGTTGAGGACTGTACTTCATTTTTTTGAGCTTCGTCTCATTTCTCGCATGGGTCGTACCTATTTAGGTGCGTCGATGTTTGTTTACTTCGTGGAGCAATTGGCTCAATAAGTCGGGACATGGGGCGTATCTTTCTAGGTGCGTCGATGTTCTTCTATGCATGGGGCGTATCTTTCTAGGTGCGTCGATGTTCGACTTTGCATGGGGTGTATCTTTCTAGGTGCATCGATGTTAGACATTACACGGGATGTATCTTTTTAGGTGCGTCGATGTTTATTTATGCATGGGGCATATCTTTCTATGTGCGTCGATGCTTATTTATGCATGGGGTGTATCTTTCTAGGTGCATCGATGCTATACATTACATGGGGCGTATCTATTTAGGTGCGTCGATGTTTGTCTTTGCATGGGTCGTACCTTTCTAGGTGCGTCGATGTTTGACTGTGCATGGGGCGTCTCTATTTAGGTGCGTCGATGTTCGGTCTATGGAATAGCGTTCCGTTTGGGATTGGCCATCCTTTTCTTGTGATTTCTGGATTTCTAATAGATGATTTCTGGAATTTATGTTTCACCAACTTTTACAATTGGCATTGATATGTATGTCATTTATTGTGGCTTGGTGAAGTAAATAAAGAATATGATATTCTTTTTGATGCTATGAGATTCTTGAGATATTGGTATGATTTAGTTGATTATCTATGTATACTTGTCGCAGTATGACATTTTTGGTTATCATACGTCTTTTTATTACATCTCTTCTTATATCTCATTTTATCTGATAATTATAGCTAGACTGATCCGTTTATTATTTTCTTCTTAAATAATACTCGGGTCAGACCGAGATGTTACAGGTGCTTCTGTTTGACTCCTCTTCTGGGATTTGCTACTCTGACTTTTGGCTAACTACTTTAGTTTAGTAGTTTTTGTTGTATACTATTCAGATATAGACTCCTTGATGTATACGTATTCTTTTGTCTCGAACTTGTATCTATTCCTTTGTGATATTGTGGATCTTGTTTGACCACTACTCTGATGTACACTTTCATGTGTTATATTCATGTCTATTTCCGCCTTTGTGATATGAATTATTTGTGACTGATTTGTGTTATGTTTATTTCTATATTTGTTTCCGAAGACATTATAGCCACTGTGTAGTAGCTTTGAGTTTGTGTCGGTATGTCGGATTTCCTCTTGAAAAGAATGGAAGTTATATGTTATCTGGCATATCGGTACTTGCACAAATCAATTATACAGATGGTTGCTCCTCAACAGCCTTATTCTCCGTGCTAGTTGACGGCATTACACCGTAGTGTCCTTGGCTAGCGTGGGTATAGAGGTGGGGCGTCACAGCATGGTATCGAAGCCAAACTTCGGAACAATGTAGAATAATTTAACAAGGATCATCGTCCTAAGTCCATCTTAGGAGTCATGCTTTAGGATTTTATTCGGGTCTTCGTACCGTCCTATCCTATTTTCTTTTATGATTCCTTGTTTTATCTATCAAGATTGTTTGATATTTATTTTAAGAATAACTTTTCTTCTTCTTTCTTTCTTAAAGAAGAGAAATGGTTAGACCTGACCGTCCTAACGCCGGTCAATCTAGTGCTACTCCCCAGGATGGAGTATTTATGTCTGCCCAGCAGCTTCTTGATCTTGTAAAGAAAGCTCAAGCAGCCGAACCCATTCCAGAGCCTACCCATCCTAGAACCGGTTTTGCACGCTTGTGCAGAGACTACACCGATTTGGATGGAAGGCCATTCAGGGGATCCGAGAGTGTTATAGAAATTCAAGCTTGGCTCAAATCATGCGATCGTATCTTTTCTCGCATGAACCTTGTTGATCTACATCGAGTCCAAGTGGCTTCTAGCATGCTCCAAGAAAGGGCGTTAGATTGGTATGAGCTCTTGACTTCGGAGATAATCGAAGCGGATCTTACTTGGGAGCAATTCCGGGAACGATTCGAACTAAAGTTTGTGCCGGAGGCTGAAAAAGTAACTTTAGCACGGCGTTTTATTGACCTTGTTCAAGGTGAATCTTCGGTGATGGACTATGTCGCATCTTTCGAATCTCTTTCCAAATACGGGGTTGAATACATTAACACCTCATTGAAGAAAAATCAGAGATTTGTCTATGGCTTGAATAAGAATCTTAAGAAGCCATTACTCCTGAAACTCAAGGTTTCATTTGATCAGCTTATTGATATCGTTCTTCGTCTTGAAGAGGCCGATAGAGAGCGTGATGTTGAAGTTGTGGGTGTCAAACAAAACTTCAACAACAACGTGAAGAGGCCTATTAAATTCAAAGGCCTCATTCCCAACAAGAAAGGGAGGCAAGAAACCCCGGTAGCAAAGGTTCCTACCTCTAGTCGTGGGCAATGCTACAATTATGGTTCCACGGACCACTATGTAAGGGAGTGTCCGAAACCTCTTTATTGTCGCTATTGCAAAAATTCGGGTCACCATATATATGCATGTCCTATACTTCAAAGTAGAAAGAAGGGAAAGTTCAATGTAGTGCAAGCTCCTGGTAACACTTCTCGTGGTCAAGGTATTTCTTATTTAATCCTCGATTACATTTGTTTTGTGATCATCCTTTCGAGTTCTTGTTGATATGGGTTCATCTCATTATTTTTATATCAAAAGTACTAGTTGATTCTTTTCCTTTAAACATTTTTGGGCTTGATTGACTTCTTGGAGGAATATGAGTCCGGATTAGTGGATCCGCAACACTCAATTTACTTTCTATTGATGTCGAAATTATTTTATGTGATTTTTTTTCGAGCCGATTCTTACTTAGGCTTCGGAATTGATTTTTGTAAGAATTGGCTTAATCGTTGTGAAGCCCATATCCTATTTTCCGAGTGGACTATTCATCTTCGACATTTTCTATCTGTTAAGCAGATTTCTATTTTTTCTTGTGATTCCGATTTCAAATTTTCGAAGGCATCTCTTTAAGCCCTCAAGATGAGGAAAGTTTTATTTCTCTCATCTAAATAATTTGTGAAACTTTTCCGGTACTTTTGAGTTTGTCTTAGGATTATCACCTGAGAAATCTTTTGTGTGGTGTTAAGGTCTTTCTAGTTCGACCTTGCCACCGATTTTCATTTGGCTACGAGTTGCGGGAATTCGCATTCCACTTACCGCATTCCGCACTCGTTATGATTCTTATGAATGACTTATTTTGTCGTTCAGTTTGTCCAGCTTATTTCATCCATTTTATAAATCAAATATTCTATGAATATTTTGATGAGACCATTCTTGTATTTATTGATTTTGGATGAAAATAGCAATTTAAAAATTTTTGCAAATCTTTTTCATAAGATTTATTTATAAGTATAAATAGGATTTCTGTTTTTAGAACGAACAAAGAGAATTTTCAAAAGCTTTTAGAAACATGTTTATCCTATAAAAGATGATTTTGTGATTGTATTGCCCATTTAGTGTTTTAAGAATTCTGGTCGATACGCTTAATCAACGTTATCGATAGGAATTTCCTAAACGCTTTGATGAGACAGTCAGACACGATATATTGACTTGTAAAAATGTAAATTTTTCTAGAAAGATTATTACATTGAGATAATTGTGATTTTGAAAGTTTTAGCTTTTCGGGAAAGAAAATTATTTAAAAGAAGTTCTTTCTTTTCGATACTCTTATTCTTGTGATTCCCATGGAGAACCAAGACTTTATCTTTTGTACCAATGCTAATCGTATTGGTTTGGATGCCGTTCTCTTGCAAAAGATGACGTGCTATCACTTGTGCTTCTAAATCATTAAAAGCCGATTGAGACTAGGTATGCCACTCATGATCTAGTGCTCGCGGCTATTGTTTTCGCTTTTAGAGTTTGGCATCATCATTTTTGGGGGAGAAATTTGTTCTCCACCTCGATCATAAATCTTTGGAATATTTATTTTCTCATAAGGAACTTCATGTCGACTCGAGTTCCTGGCATCTTATGATCTTGATATTCTTGAAATCGTGTTGCCAACGCACTTTGTCGTAAGCAACAAGTTGTTGATTCTTTGATGTTGTCTGAATGGAATTATCTTTTTATCAAGTTCATCGGACGTTTTGATATACTTCGTTTTATTGAGCTTTATCTCATTTTTTTATGGACTAGCGTCCGATGTTCTTTTATGGTGATCGGTTCATCGGATGTACTGTTATTATACTACATCGATGTTCCGTCTTATCTGGATCAGTGGATGTACCATTATTATACTACATCGTTGTTCCGGTTTATCGGTTCATTGGACGTACCATTTTTGTACTACGTCGGTGTTCCAAATTATTCGAGTTTCTAGTTTCTCGGGAGTACCGTTTCTGTACTACGCCGTTGCACCGGCTCAATTTTTCTGCTATTCTTGACGTTTTCCACGTCTTTTAACTATGGAAATGCTTTTAAGTTTCCGATTTTTATTCTTGAGCCTGGTGTTATAGCAGAGATTGAAGTTTCATCAGATTTGACTGAGGAGCAACATACTCTCTTATGCTCTTTATGATGAACTTCCTATTTCAAATTTCTTTTGTGTTGATATGCTTTTATGGTTGTCACTCTTTATTTTCTTCTTAAGTATTGCGAGGACGTAATTTCTTTAAGGAGGGGAGTCTGTAACAACCCGCATATTTATCGATCGTATATTTAAATATTTTATTTAAATATTTCATCGTTGGTCGGATTATTGTCCGCAAACCTACTTTTTGCAAACAGTCGAATTGGGACTCGAGATCACTTCCATTGAGTTCGAAATGCCATTTGCAACCTTTTTGAGTATAAGCTTCGATATGTTTGGAGTTAGTAAAGTTTTGCTACTTTTTCACTTTGGGTTTGAGTTTGGGTTTCAGCCCAATGTTCCACCTTAAGACTCTAGCTCCACTCCAACTCTTCATTACTTCATTTCATATTCCTAACACTTCAAGCTAAAGTAAAAATGGTGGAAGAGATTGGAAATGGAAATTTCTAAGCCCTAGCTTGCTTTGCAAATCCAACTTCTAGCTCCAAATTCAAGAGAACCCATTGGCAAGCATCTCCTTCATCTTCCCCAACTCATTCTCTCTTTGATTTCAGAAAATTCCTAAACCTAATTTGGGAAATATTTCTCTTTTAAGCTTAGAATCAAGCTTCTTGAGTTGGGATTGAAGGCAGTTGATCTTCCTTTGCTTTCGAACTTCTTCTTCATTGATTTGGGTTCAAAGGTGAGATTTTTATCTCACATCTTTGTCTATAATTATCTTCGATTGTTAGTTATGAATTCCTAAAACTTATTCTTGTGCAATTGATTTTGGTTTGGATTGATTTTGTGTATATTCCAATTTTTGGTGTTTTGGTCTAATTTATGAAAATCCTATTATGGATATTTGGACATTGATATTTGAGGCATATCGAAGAGCCGTTTAGGCTGGGTTGTCGCTCGACGTAATTCCTTAGTCATCGTCGCTCGATCGATCGCTTCCGGTATTCGTTTGGCCATTTTTGGCCTAGGTTCAGGGAATGCCCTGAACCCTTCATTCAGACGCCTAAAACGTAATATTCAGACGTCTGAATATTATTCTGGGAAGATTTCTATTCCCAGATTCAGACGTATGAATATATGATTTCAGACGTCTGAATTGGTTCATTTGGAACCAGAGAGGAAATAGGCTAAAAAGTGCCTATTTCAGACGTCTGAATTCAAGGATTCAGATGTCTGGATTCTGTTTTTGGAAAATATTTATTTTCCAGATTCAGATGTCTGAATCCTTGGTTTCAGACGTCTGAATCTGCTCTCTTTTGTCTATTTGCCTGTTTGCTTGAGGATTCCAATTTTATCGATTCGCGTTGATTCCCTTTTGTTGTTATCATCTATTATCGACTCTGATGACATTTTCTTTGGGATTTTTGTAAATATCCATTTTGATGGATTTGATATCGATTTCTTTGGAATTAACTCACATCTTCGTACGTGAATTTTAGTGATTGATTGTTCCTACAATCTTTTTTGTGATTTGTCACTTTAAAAATATAAAGGTTTCAATACTAGTAGTAAATATCAAAACTCTTTCTTCAAATGATTTCAACACTATTTTATTACAAAGCTCGTTTTCTCAAACCAATTTCTAATCTATTAGTATATACAAACCTTTACCTCACTCGTATGAGAAATCTAATTAAACGACCTAGTAACACAAGTGGTATGAAACGCTTGCGTTTACTTCGTCGGTTAATTCTTGGACTTGTTCGATTGAAACTCTTGTGACAATTTTCTAGTGGAGATCTACAATTTGTTCGTAAATATTTAAGTTAAGCTAGTGGTTATGGGACATGAAACTAAGCTCATATATTTACTAGCTTACTGTAATTGACACTTCTTGATGATCATGACGATTATTTTTGTGATTTAGACTAGCAATTGTGTGACGTCTCTTTGTCCACGTGGAGGACTGTACTTCACTTTATTGAGCTTCGTGTCATTTCTCGCATGGGTCGTACCTATTTAGATGCATCGATGTTTACTTCATGGAGCAATCGGCTCAATAAATCGGGACATGGGGCGTATCTTTCTAGGTGCGTCGATGTTCGTCTATGCATGGGGCATATCTTTCTAGGTGCGTCGATGTTCGACTTTGCATGGGGTGTATCTTTCTAGGTGCATCGATGTTAGACATTACATGGGATGTATCTTTTTAGGTGCATCGATGTTTATTTATGCATGGGGCGTATCTTTCTAGGTGGGTCGATGCTTATTTATGCATGGGCTGTATCTTTCTAGGTGCATCGATGCTAGACATTACATGGGGCGTATCTATTTAGGTGCGTCAATGTTTGTCTTTGCATGGGTCGTACCTTTCTAGGTGCGTCGATGTTTGACTGTGCATGGGGCGCCTCTATTTAGGTGCGTCGATGTTCAGTCTATGGAATAGCGTTCCGTTTGGGATTGGCTATCCTTTTCTTGTGATTTCTGGATTTCTAGATTTCAGGAATTTATGTTTCACCAACTTTTACAATTGGCATTGATATGTATGTCATTTATTGTGGCTTGGTGAAGTAAATAAAGAATATGATATTCTTTTTGATGCTATGAGATTCTTGAGATATTGGTACGATTTAGTTGATTATCTATGTATACTTGTCGCAGTATGACATTTTTGGTTATCGTACGTCTTTTTATTACATCTCTTCTTATATCTCATTTTATCTGATAATTATAGCTAGACTGATCTATTTATTATTTTCTTCTTAAATAATACTCGAGTCAGACCGAGATGTTACAGGTGCTTCTGTTTGACTCCTCTTCTGGGATTTGCTACTATGACTTTTGGCTAACTACTCTAGTTTAGTAGTTTTTGTTGTATACTATTGAGATATAGACTCCTTGATATATACGTATTCTTTTGTCTAGCACTTGTATCTATTCCTTTTTGATATTGTGGATCTTGTTTGACCACTACTCTGATGTACACTTTCATGTGTTATATTCATGTCTATTTCTGCCTTTGTGATTATGAATTATCTGTGACTGATTTGTGTTATGTTTATTTCTATATTTGTTTCCGAAGACATTATAGCCACTGTGTAGTAGCTTTGAGTTTGTGTCGGTATGTCGGATTTCCTCTTGAAAAGAATGCAAGTTATATTTTATCTGGCATATCGATACTCGCACAAATCAATTATACAGATGGTCGATCCTCAACAGCCTTATTCTCTATGCTAGTTGACGGCATTACACCGTGTGTCCTTGGCTAGCGTGGGTATAGAGGTGGGGCGTCACAAAGGTTTTAGATTTTGTTCACTGGAGATGGTTTTGTAAAGGGGATGGAGGGATGGTATACGCTACATGGGAGTATGCTGGTAATATAGAATATATATTATATTTATATAATAATATCGAACGTCGTATGCCCTAAATATCTCGAACCCTGATCAAGGGATGTCGTCCAGCGTTTTATATTGAATACCCTTATTTCGAACACTTGGAGCCGGTCTCGAGACCTAATTCGATCATATACAGATGATAGCTTATTAAACCCAATTATTTTATAAATTTTTGAATTTAATTCTTATGCATTTCAATCTCACATGGCCACAAGATATGTCCAATCACTCCGAAATTTGATGGCATACAATAACTCATTATTACGGATCCGTTGGCATTAATTTTGTCAAAATCCAAGACAGTGCGTCGGAAGGCTATTTTCACATGTTAAATAAAATGATTATTATTGAAACTAGTTTATTCACTTTTAATTCAAACTTAGATTTTACTATCGTCATTCTTATTCAAATAGAATTTAAATCAACTTTTCAAAATCAATTTTATTCACATAAATTCTAGATTTAATTATTTAAACAATTCAATATTCCAATACCTTGAAATTTAAGTTATTTAACTTATAAACTTAACCTTTCAATATCTAAAATCAATTAAATATTCCAAATCCAAATGACTGAAATTCTAGGTCGTTACAGATTACATAAGATGAAATAAAATTAACCAAGCCTAAACTGGATACACAACACATTACAATGTCTTATGATAATTATCATACATTAAAGAGAAACTGTAAGTTTCTAATTAATGTCGAGGAAAAGAGTTGTTAGTAGTAACAATTTCCTTAGCTGCCAATGATCAAAAAAGTGTATAAACTCTGTCATATGGCACGATATTCTAAATTCGAATTGGGTTCCAAGTATATTGTCAAAATACGATTTTGACATTTATACCCGAAGGGATATGATCCATCGACTGCAAGTGTATCTTCAAAAAGATAAATATAGTTCGAATTATATAAAGTAGTGTTAATAGGAAGTCAGTTCATCGATTTAAATGTTAGAATTAGTGATGTAATTTTTCTAGTCAACATGCCCAAAACCATTTGAATTCTACGTGCAATTATCACATAATTTGGTTAAGAGTTTGGGCACCTGATGTTGGAATAGAACTTCTATATAATGATTAAGAAGAGACTATTTGCGTATAAAAATCAAAATGACTCGAAGTAAGTAGGAGTAATAAGATTATTTGTATGTTTTGCATATGATCCAAAGGCATCTATGGCTTGCAATAAGCATCAAATTTGACAAGTATTTTAATACAGAAATCAAATAGTTTGGCTTTCGATCAAAATGCATAGGAAGCGTGTGTCTATAAGAAAGAATATTAAGGAGATGCTAAAATATTTCGATAACTATAAACAAGGATATTAGGATTGTCTTGAATGATATATATAGGCAACTTATTAAAATGTTTAATGTGAAGCATATGAGATGGATTCCTTATGCATAGGCAATAGGAATTATCATAGATGTTATATTGTCTACTATATCGCTATTCAAAGTTATGTAATTTTTCATTGAGCGAGTTCCAAATCCAAATTAATATTGCTAAATGATGGTCAAGAAGATTAAAGATTATTTTCTACTAGAATTGTTTATGGAAATAATGAACTACTTGTGAAGAAGTATGCAGACTCGAAATTCATAAGTAATATACATTATAGTATGTAGATCCCAAATTTATGTTCAATCTTAATTAAGGAGCTTTGACTAGGAATTGCTATGGCTGGTTCAACTAAAAGGCTAAGTACATCACCTCAAATAATGTTGTAGCAAAAGTTATATGTATATATAATGCATAAATTTATGTCCGAGCTAGGAGTGATTCCAAATGTTGAGAATCTCATGATTTTGTTTTGGGAAACTAATGGCACAATAAGGATCGCGAAATAACCTAGAGCTCATTAGAAGTTAAGAAACATATTCAGAATAGTTTCAAATGATAAAGATACTTTATCAATGTTGGACAGAGTTGATTGATAGTGTAGATACTTAAGACACTATAGCATATCTATTCACTATTGGACTAGCTCAATCGTTTTGAGAAAAGTGATAAAAGAAACAAGATTGAGATTCCATAATTGACTTCAAGTGCAAATAGGAGATTGAGAAAGATAGGGGTGTTCCCTAGGGCAATTATGTAATTTGTCATATATATTTAACTGTTTAACCAATCTTGTTTGTAATAGAGGTGTTTAATATTCTAGTAATATACTATATTGTGATATATTGGTAAATAATTAATTAAAGTATGTTAATAAAGAAAAGATTAAATGATATGTTATGTGATAATAATCATAAGTACTTGTAATCATGATAAAATTATGATAATATAAGATAACGTATTATTTTAAATATTCTCAATCAGGATATTTCGAGAAAAGGATATCAATACGTCCGCTAACACCAATGTGCACAACACTTTTCAAATGTTGGACAGTGTATTACTCATGCTTTTAGAAGCAGCAAGGGGTTACGTACTAGTGGTTATTAGATAACTATAGAATGACTCATTTGAGAGTCTTAATGGTAATAACAACTAGGTTAAATAAGAAATCTCATGGTGACAATGTTACATAGTTCCCTCAACTTGAGAACACCATGGAACTTCAATGTGGATACTCCACTTTGACCATAGTTAAATTATGGCACGGCGATCCATCGATGGCCTATAGTTGGGTCTAAGGTGAAGAATTAAAAGAAGCATTGGTCAATAGAGAATATGTCTCCTCAATTGCATGAGGTTAGTATCATGATCGATTAGTTAACTCACAGTCAAAATCTATGGCTGGAATAGTATGGTTAATAATAAGTATTATTATTGAATCAAGGAATTTGTGTATAGACTAATTGAGTTGAATAAGGATGATATTGGAATTTTAATCAAAATCAAATTTTATAAATCCTAAAGTGATATAGCGTGGATGAAGAGAATGTATGTAAGTTATCGTTACTACATGGTACCGCTTAAGATAATATAAAATGCTATTTTACTATAAAGGTCCGTGAGCGATGAATTTAGTCAAGCTGTCACACTATTAGCCAAGGTGATGTATGAACATTAGTATTTGAATTATTTAATATTAGTTGTTGACTAAATTCACACCTCTAAGTCACATAACCATATTTGTGAATATTCTGAAAATCACATGATTTAATTAATTTAGAAAATGTTGTAAATTAAATAGTATTTGATAAATATTAATTGTTATTTAATTTATTTGATGTTTGGGAGTTGTTGTAACTATTTGAATGCATATATAGAAGTTATATTTACGTCCATCAATATATGATATCGATATAACTTTATACGGATTTAAATAAAAGATAAATTGCATAAAGGGGTTTGTGGAAATTTTATGCCATTAGATGGTATCTTAGTGCCGACCACATATTGAGAAGCACATGAGGTGGAGCGAGAGAAAAACTAAAGGGATCAATTAGGGAAGTCTTACTTGAAAGAAAGGAAAAGGTTTTATTCTTTTAAATAAAACATCTCCAACGATTTTATTCTCATTCATTATTTTCCTTCTTAACTTTCTTCTCTCCTCCTTCCAAGCCATGGTCAAAATTATCATGTTCCATTCTAAAATAAAATTAACTCCAAATCAAATGAGAAAATAAAATCTTAGATGGTTTATCCTTCTCTTGCAATGTTGTGTTTTGATTCAATTGGTGATCAAAAGAGAAGTCACGAGTTAATATGTCACAAAGGGTGTAGCGATCCGCGGTTCCGTACCCTTTGAGTTGATAAAAATTTCTCTCCGGTTCAACTCAAATTGTACAAAGAGTGAATAACAAGGTTAAAGAAGAAAATATAGAAGAAGAAAAATAGAACAACAACAGAATCTCACAATCATAGCGGAACAAAATATAATATATAACAACGGATTTTTAATACAAGAACCATGTTGTTAATATACATACCATTATTAGAGTACAATATACATCAATCAATCTGGACAGTTTACTAACTTGTCGTCGTACAGCGGAAATATAGATCAAGTACAGAGATACGTCTCTACTCCTCCAACTCGCCTCCAGAGCCCTATAGCATTTTATCCTAAATCTGTAATACTCGGTCTGACTCGAGCATTATAACAAAATAACACCCGAGTCATTCTGGAAAACCAACGTGGGAAACACACACTCAATTTGAATTATTAGAGTTATCAAAATCCTTTGAAAAACAAAGGTATCTCATAAGACCGCGTCACACATAAACACGATGGGTTTTTCCCTTACAATAACCAAAACATTTTATAGAAAATCCAGTGATATTATAATTGTGTCTAAATATAAATACTTATTCAAATAGTTGAAATTGTTGCATTAATTAAATTCCAACATACAAGGCTCTACAAACAAAACCGTAAGCTCGTATTAGAGATAGGATTCCAATGAATGACTGGGCCACTTGGTTACTACGCACCACAGTGCACCTCTAGAACAATGTACCAAGGACCACACCGGGGTCCCCTGCTACACAAGACCGGCCTACCCCTAACTTGGATAGACCGAATATGTTATCACCCCGGGTGTTTCCTGTAACGACCCGATGTTTTCAACCATTCACATCCATACATGTCGGAGTTAAACAAGATACTATACAAATATACATCAGAGTTAAACAAGATACAACAGAAGTCTCAATACGAAAATCAAGTACAACCCGAATACATCATTGGAATCAATTGGATAACTGAAATGAAATAGATAGATGGATCTTCAAGCAAAGCTCCAACTCTGAAGATGAGTCTCGAAGGCTGTATTACTCGATCTGACCCTAACATAAATCAAAACACAAAATACTCGAGTCAGGACATACATACTTATACAATGTAAACCAACTCAAGTGAGCTATAATATAAAGGTACAAGTAACTTAAAGGACGCTTGGGACCGTCCATCCTTTAAGGATCCGTTAAATATTTACTATGTAGTAATATTTCGCTATTATAATGTCTATAGTAAAATAAACTTTCTTTTAAATAGCGTTAAGGGGTTACCCATATAGCCCTTACCATGTAATAGTCCCAGTAGTCCATCCAGTATCAGCGCATCTCCAGATCGAGAGACTACCCTAAATACTCCACGGGCTACGGGAGAAAACCAAACTCGTACAGGGCGCGCTAGAGTAGGTGACACGACACATAAGGCAATGCCAGGGTAGATATACCAGTACGCACACGGGCTGGTAGTAACGCGTAGCAGCTACTACCTCCCACCTCAAGCACACCCCCAAACCAAAAATCAAAAGTGGCCACCAAATAAATCTCAAAGTCCGAATATAATATCGAAGGAGTGTGTCTGATCAGAGGAATGACCTCATTGGCCCGAGATCGCTCCTGCTTTAGCCACCTTATGCCAACTCACGGGAGTTGGGTCCATGTGTATACCTCAAAGGAATGCCACCGCCATCCTACTTCATTCTGGAATCTCCACCGTGTACACGGTTGCTAAAGTGGTTTTCGGGGTTGGCATAGAGTATGACAAATTCCGATATCGATCTCTTTAACAACGCAACGTTATTATAATCCATGGATATTTATTTCAAAATAATTTATACTTTAAAACCAAAATATCATATCCATTTCAAAAACCAAATTAATGATATCTCATTTAAATTCCAAAACCAAATCAATATATTATTTAAATAAAACCCAAATGTCAAATCACTGAATATTTCCTTCAATTTATTAAACTTGAAATATACCTTTAAATCATCTTAAATCAAACCACTTTATAAAGTCATAATCTTAAATCTTCAATTTCAATAAGTTCAAATTTATATATTTAAATACAATTTTTATTTAAATACACTTTCAAATAAATTCATTTCCAAAGCCAAATTACTTTCAAGTTATAACAACTCTAAAACCAAACACTTTGAAACCTATTTATTTAGACCATTTAAATTCAATGTTAATATCTTCCAAACAAGATTCATTTAATCATTTAAATTCAATGTCAAATAATATTCATTTCAAAGTTGTAGCCTTTATAAGTCTATCCACTAAATTATAACTTTCCAAAACATTGTATATTTCAGCTACACCAAAATTTCAGTATTTAGCCAATTTAACTTATAAAAATAACATTTCAAGCTTCAATAATATTCATTTGGATATCATTTAACTTATGATTTAATAAAATAAAATTTTATCAGTAAATATCTAAATTAAACTATAATTCATTTATAAGTCAAAGTTTACCCTATTTTACTTAACTTTTATTTTTAACAAATAACTTTACACTTTATTTTAAAATATCCATCCTACAAATAAAATACCCTATCACTAAATTTATTTAACTTTCATTTGAAAACTAGATTTCCAATTATCAAGTTAAGTCATTTTAAGTTGCATTTTTTCAGTTAAATCATAATCATTCATTTTTGCAAAACATAACCATAAATCAAGTATTTTCTCATAGTTAATATGACAGTCCAATCTTCTTTATAAATCTATTCATCAAGACATCAATTAACAATGATTCCAAATTAAATAAATTTTATTGCTAAGTCCAATCAAAACTGCAGTTCATTTTATCCACTTAAAATACATTATTTACTATACAAACCTTATTTATTTCAAGAAATAACCTTTATTAAATTTACTAGGTTAGATTTTAGATTCCACTTAAATCAAACTTAATTATTAAAATATTGATCATAAATAAAATCTTTAAATTACAATTAAAAACCAAATAAAGAATTTTAAATTACAATCTAAACAAATTATCGACCCATACAATTTTAACTTATAGGAAACCAATATCTCAGTATCTCTTTATATTCAAATCTTTAAATCAACTTTTTAACCAAAATTCCATATATTAAAAATTCAAAATACTTAATAATTTTAGAGAACTATTATAAAAAAAAATCCATGGGCCTGTATAAAATTTTCTAACCTAGGACAAGTGATACAGATATGTATTATTTCAATCCGTAATTTAAAAATAAAAATCTGGGTTCTCTCATTTCAAACCCGCAATCCTAAGTAAAATAAATACAATAAAAATCATTCGAGCCTATCATTTCAGCCCATAATGATTTTTCCTTATTCTACAGTCCGTTCGGCTATGTATCATTTCAACCCATAGTGATAGGGAACTTGCAATGTAATAAACAGGAAATAAAATAACAATATAGCATACAATATCATATCAGGTGATGTAACAGGTATATAAACAGCATTTAATATCATATAAACATATCACGGGCAGGTATGAACATAGCATATTAATTTCTACAATTCACTTATCATCATTTCACAATTGTATATGTACGTAATGTCTAGAGTGAATAACTCACCTTTTTAAAGCTAGGATTGAAATTCAAACCTAAATCTAAACTTTGCAAAGCATGAAAAGGCACCACAAAGCATGACTATATTCTTTTGAGTGGATGAAGAGTCGGATCCCAATATTGTATACAAACAATTACACAAACATAAATGCAAAATTCAACATAAAAGATTATGAATCAAACAATGAACAATATGGATCAATGGGACATAACCTTTTGATAAAAAAAAAAGCAAGATGCAAACTTGAGTGAAAAGAGAGCCAAGATCCTCATCTTGTACATAATAAAATAAAGCAAACAAATATCACAAACATAAGAATATGGTTCAATACAAAGAATAGAGATCACAACAATGGAAAGATAGGAAATAAAATGACATAACCTTGATAAATCAAAGCAAGGTGATGAATACATGTGCTTGCCTAAGCTTTGCATTAATTTTGGTTATGTAATCTTCATTCGTGGTCATGGCTTGGTCTTTATGGTGATGAAAGGGTGATGGTTGATGGAGGTGGTCATGGTGGTGGCTAGAGGCAATAGGCCGAGCCTAGCTTTGAAGCAAAATAAAGAAAATAAAAGAAAAAGGAGAAGGAAAGAGAGGAGAAGCCATGGAAATAACCTAGAGCTTGCTGTATTTTCTTCACGCAGATAGAAATGAGGGATGAGAAATTTTTTTACGTGAATAAGAATATTGGGTGGTGGCTAGGGTTAATGTAACGACCCAGAATTTTTGTCATTTGAAATTCAGATATTTAATTGATTTTAAATATCAACAAGTAAAATTTATAGGTCAAATAATTTATTTTTCGAATATTTAGATTTATTTGGATAATTAAATCGATAATTTAATATTTGAAATTGCGTAAATAATTGGAATTTGGATTTAATGTGAATAAAAATGATTTATAAAGTTATATTAAATCATATTGGAGTTAGAACAATGTTTGTGAACTTTTAAAATTGAATTAAAAGTTAATTTGTGGAAATTGGATATTTTAATATTTAATTGGAGTTAAAATAGCCATTTTTAAATAGTCTCGGATTCCGATGAAACCAGTTTCATCAGATCCGTAATGTTATATTATTGTATGGTTTTAAATTTCGTGTCAATCGAACTTACAGTTTGTCTGGGGCAAGCTAAAACGCATAGAAATTGGTTCGAGTGAATTTTGAATTTAAATAATTCGATTCGAAATCGTATCTTCCAAAATTGATCGAATTGGCTCCCGTTATATATTCCATTGCGTTTGGAATAGAAGTAAAACATTATAAACGCCAGGCGGCACGCTTCGTTTGGAGTTCGGAAAAATTTCGGGTGAATGTTGCACGGATATTTTCTATATAAGGACCTCATTTATCACAATTTGCAGAAACCCTAATTTCTAAAGCTTCAGCCGCCATTAACATGTTCAATGGCTGAAAATCTCCTAACTTCTTCCATTAATCTCTTCCAATCCATGCGATATTTCAACACACTTTCAACTAAAAAATTATAGAGCTAAGTGAGATCTACAAATCTATACGGATGTGTCAAGAATGGGGCAGTAAATCGACAGCAAAATGGTAATGAAGGCCGCATGTTCGGCTGAGACCAACTATAGGGCTGAGCCTAGCCGCATTCATGCCGAAGGTGGAGCTCGTGATGGCCACGAGATGATGGAGCTTGATCGTGTATTCGGTGCTCGAGTTGGTTGCGTGAAGTAGAGCAAGGTGGCGACCGTGATGGGTTATGTGCGTGCGTTTATCTGGAGATGAGGAAGAAGGTAAAAGGGGCGACCCAGATTCTTTAAAACCAAAATAAACGGCCTGGATTGTTTAGTTTAAAAAATTACAATAAAAATAGTAAAATTTATATTATATAAATTGTGTAAACTTTAAAAATCAATATCTCTTTCATACAAGGTCGAAAAATCACGAAACGAATTGCGTTGCAATCGTTTTATCGAGCACTACGCAATGGAGATGGTTTGGAGTCATTTGGAGCTAGTGATAATTTCGGGTAAAATTAAGCGCACGTTTAATTTTATTCGAAATCAAACGCTACAACTGTTATCGGAAACTCAAGGTGAGAACTTCTCACTTAATCGAATTGTTTCGATTTAAATTTTAAATAGTTAGATTTAAAATTGCGTGATTGTGTGATTGGACGATAGTTATTATCTATTGTATTGAAATAGACCATATACGCCGCATATTAAGCGAAGGTTATTTATTAAACACATATACCGCGATAATTCCAACTTGATATGGAACTGGTATTATATATGTACTTGGAGTTGATTTCCCGCATTATATAGCGGATGAGACCCTATTGCGCCGCATAATAGCGGGTGGTATTTTATAAATCTCATATAACGCGATATTCCGTCTTGAAACGGAATTGGTATTGTGCTAACATCTTTGGATGCAGGGAAACAGGTTGGAGTTTTCCAACTGGATTCCTCAAACATTTGAATATATTTCAATGTTATGTGTTGATCTATTTATAATCTGCATGATTATCTTTGTGATTGAAATCGTTAAAGGCTAAAATTTAGCCGAATATATTTTTGGTATCGTTAGATGCCGAAAATAAATAAAATTTGATTTTAAAAAAATTTAAGTTGAGAATTCATAATAAAAATTAATTTTGGAATTGATTCATTTTGAATAAATAAACGTTGTAATTTTTATATTATAAAAATTATGATTTTTGTGAAACATAACGGGAATGTGATTTTTTGTAATAAGTAGTTGATTAATTTATAAAATGGTTTAAATTGGGATTTTTGAATTATTTCAAATGATTTATATAAAAGATTTATAAAATTGATATTTATAAATTAAAATATTGAAATTATAAAACGGGTTTTTATAAGTATTAAAATGAAGTATAAATGGATTTCATAAGTGGATGAAATCTATAGATTTATAAATTGTGAAGTTATAAAATGAATAGATTTTGTAAAATAAAATATTTATAAGTAATTAACTTATAAACTGGATTTTGGCGTGTAAATGGGATATGGATAGAATTTGTAAATAAAGTGATTTTATAAGTTGAAGTTGTTATAAAGTATAAATGGAATTTATAAGCGTTGTTTATAAATCCAAGATCGACTTATTTTAATAAGTTTAATTATTATAGCTTATTAAAGGAAATATATCCACGATTTTGGATAGTGGATAATCCTTTAAATAAAATGTGTAGAAATGTTGAATTTGGTTAACGAAGTATATTCATGATTTTGGACAGTGAATAATATATTAAAGAAATAGTTTCATAAAGTGATATTTTAAATAGAATTAAAACGATTCAAATTTTTTTTAAATGTATTAAGTATCGAAACCATAGATTTCAACATTCATTGTTGAAGTAGACGTTTTCGAGAAATAGAAGGAAATGGTGGACTATAACACTGTTGTTATAGTAAATGATTTCCGAAAGGAAAAGTTTTGTATAGTATTGGGGTTTATATATCTATCTTAATTTCGAATCCCTATACTAGTGATTTTGGGTTGTCGTAACGATGTTTTACGCAACATTCGTTTTGACTCAAATAAATGTGTTTAAGAGAAGTTTTCCTTAAAGAATAAAATATATACTTAAATTGTGATTTAAGTATATTGAATATTTTCCAAATGTTGAAATTAAATGGATTTGTGAATTCCTTATTATTAAATAAGTATGGAAATGTTTTCCAATATGAAGTGAATGTTTTGAGATTATATCTTTTAAAGATAAATTGAAAGTGAATAATTGAAATCAATTTGAAAAATCGTATAAAAAGTGAATATTTGGAAATGTAAATTCACAATGGAAATTTATAAGGGAAATTTGTTTTAAAAAATAAACATTGATTTATTTTTAAAAGTGTGGAATAAATTTACGGATTTGGAACGTAAATTTAATAAATCGGGAAGGATTTATTTGATTGGTTTAAATGAACCATTTTGAAATGAAAGTTGTAAAGGTAAAAATTGATTTGAAATTTGTTTTCAAATGGTTGAAGTGTGGCAAATATATCTTGTAAAGATACTTTTGAAAATAAATAATTTGGAAAATTATTTGAAATCGGGTGATGTTGTGAATATTGATTGATAGTTAAATAACCGACCATCAATATTGACCCTTAAACGGCTATTTGTTGTGAATTGGTTGAAATTGATTGCTACACTTATTTTTAAATTATTGCGCTCATTATTCGGATTACCCATTTCGAATAGTGATACGACGTAATGGATAGCATTGAAGACCGGTGTTGAAGACCGGGTATTTGTGAAAACGATAGGATGACCTATCGATTATCTCTGCACCGTTAGCTACGGTATGGAGATTTCCTTTGTGATGGGAAATTCGATCGGGATTGTGAATACCCGGATTGTAAGGGATTCTTTTGAAGTGCCTTCGGCTCTGTTCGAACTTGGAACAGACTTGTATGGTTACGTGTCTGACATTACACTTTGAGATATAAAGCAGATTTCTTTCAAATACATTTCTGTTGGTGTCGGAGAATTTATTCTCTTAGATTAACACCCTTCTCTGAGACGTACGTGCTTAGAGGTTTTGTAGTTGAAGGTTATCAGAGATATACTCCCAATTTGGTAATGTGGCATGCTGAGTGTTGTTGTGTGATGATTATTTATTGATCATTTCTTGATCAAAGCGTGGCTTTGTGAAAAAGCGTAGCTTTGTGGATGAGACTTCGTCAGACCTCACACCTCGGAAATGGTCGAAACAGGAATACGCGGCAAGGTTATGAGGGTCGCTCCCTTTAGAGTATGTCATTTCCTTCTGGAAAAGGGTGGTGTCAGGTATGGAGCCCTGATGCTTAACCTATGTGGTTGCTCCAATCTCATTTTCTGTGTGGTTGTTGCTTGGTGATCGAGGGACTTCGGATAAAGGTCCCAAAGGACCGGGGGGTGGCATATTCGTGTAGCAGTTACCTAGTTACAGAGGTAACCCGACCCTGTGTTGGCAGAGAGCTGGTTAAGTTCTCAGGACGTCCCGCCAGAGGCATACTCATGTGGCAGTAGGAAGTTCCTTAGCCTGACCATTTGTTGGAAATCCAAAGAAACAATGTGAAGCTTGTACGGTTTTAGTTGTATAACCTGCCATTCACTTATGGTGGCGCCCCACTGTTTGGATGGTAGCTATAGTAGGCATAGTTCGGAATGTCTATGCTGGCTAAGATTTATATTCTATTTTCGAAATGCTTTTATCTCTATGCACTAGTAACAATATCAAAAATGATTTGTTTTGTGTAGTAAGCATCTTTGACTATCATAAGGAGAAATCTCCACCAATTCTGCGTTTGCATTGTGTGTGTGCGGGGAGGCCTTATGGTAGTTTCATTTTCCAAAAGCATTGCGGATATTTTTCTCTTCCTTTGTTGTTGTTTTAAAAGATAAATAACTGTTTTGAGTTTTCATACCAGTCCCATGACTGACCTGGAGTTTATTCTCTTTCTAAACTCTAGGTGTCCATAAATTTCCACACGGGCAGCCTAGAGTCAGGTTATCAGGTCATTCTGGATTCAAAAGTGCTATGGACCTCAAGTGGCGAGATGGATGGCGAGACGTATTACTTGTATATGATATTATCTTTCCACTGTAAATTCTCTTGTGAGGACATGTTGTATAACTGTCCATTGTTTTGTTGTGTTGTATATTGTTGTCGTACACTCTGATGATGATGTGATGTATTGTAATAACTGAGATAGTTCTTTGTTTTAAAGATTATTCATTTATCTATTATATGTTGTTCCACTGCGATATGTGAGATCCTGATATTGTTTATGTTCTGTTTTCTTACTTCTTCTATCTTTTTCTTCTACCTCTTCTTTTAACCCTAACAATTCGGTTTTCCAGCATTCGATTATGCACCATTTGATACAGTGGACGTAAGAACGCTGACCTTCGAATCCCAATAAAATAGAATATGTTACATGTGGTATCAGAGCATTTGGTTAAGTGACAACCTTGGCTTTGTTGGGGATTACTCGTTAGAGATAGAGTCAGCGGTACTCTAGTATGAGTTGAGTGTAATAATAGATATGAGAGCGTATTTGTTAGTGAATATGAAAAAAAATTTGTATTGTGTTGACTTACCGGTTGATTGTTTATAGATGTTGGTCGGTGTAGTCTAGCTAGCTGTATCGATAGGGGTTTCTAAACTCTTAAACGAGGTAAACCGACATAGTATTGTTTTAAACTGGGTAAATGAAATAATTTTACCTCGATTATATTTTATATATAAAGGAATAATTTTTCAGAATTATCAAAGTGTATTTAAATATGTTTGATTGTTGAAAATGTAAGAAAATATATAAGTGAATCAAAGTTGTTCGAATAATCTGAATAGAAAAAACAACAATTGTGAAAGAATAAAGTATATAAAAGCCACAATTGTATAAGTATAGAATTATAATTGAAATGATTTACGATTATGGAATAATCTTGTATAAGTAAAAGGAAATAGTGAAATTATATGAGAAAAGGATTTATAAATGTGATTTATGAATAAAAGAAAATTATGAAAGAATTTAAAGCATTGGATTCACTACTATTGCTGGGAAATAATAAGGGTGATGACTGCAGCATTATCAGTATCGTTTTCGAGTTTCTGTGTGATGGATTTGCTACCATAGTAAATTTAAAAAATGAATTTTATTGTGATAAACAAATTTAAAATTAAAATCCAAGTTGTAATTGATAAATAAAAGTGAAATGAGTTCTGAACTTATAATATGAGATAATAAAGATTTAACTTTAGTAAAGTTGAAATGAAATTTGAATTAGCATAATAAAATATATGATGTGAAATTTAACTAAAGAAAGTTAAATAAATTAAATCAGATTTGGAAGTTGAATAATAAGTTGTATCTTATTAAATGTGAAGATGTAAGTAAAACCAATTATTAAAATGGTTAAATAACTTTGTTAAGCAAAACGAGGTATGAATCTGAATAAGTGATGAAAATTGACTTTGGTAAAAGTTAAATAGAATTTACTTTAGAGTTGGAATTTGAATTGGATTTTAACTGGATTAGGTATGTTGTTGAAATGGAAATTTAAGTTGAGTTAAACAAATGATGTTTAAATGGAATATAACTTAAGTGATGCTGAATGAAATTGATTTTGGTATCGAAGTAACATAATGAAGTGAATTAAATGGATATGAACTTGAGTTATATAAAAGAGATTCAACTTTATTTGTAAAGTAAATTAGTAATTCTAATGAATTGAATGTAAATCAATCGAATGTAAGTAAATTGATATAGAACAATGGATATAAGTGTAAATTCATTCACGGCTAATTGAATGTTGAACCAAATTAAAGATAAACAAAGTGAATATGAATGTTGAATGTAAAGTGAATAAATTTGGTTGTATTGAATATACATTGGTTGTTAGATTATTGTTAATTGATTGAATAGAAATTCATATGCAATTGAATGAATAAAATTGAAAGCTAAAGCAATTATATTCAAATTGGAAGTTAAGTAAATTTAAATTGAATAGAAATTGATTTGAATTGAAAGTGAACAAATGTGAATGTAAATTAGTGAATGTAAACTAATTGAAAACGAATAATTGAATGTCGTTGTAAATAAATTGGTTGTAAACAACTACAAGTAATGTCGAAATCATATAAGTTGTTATAAACCTTGCTTAGTATGTATTTCTTTTAATATGCATGTGTTGTAGTTGTTTAAAAGAGAAAAATGTTAATAACTTCTTATATATACCACTTACGTGTTTATATTGAGTAAGTACAAGTACCGGGGCAACCGTTAGCGGGATTTGGGTTGCGCAAAATGCTAAATAAATAACTGCTTTGCTTAAAAATGCTAAAAAGGTACGCCTACGCAATAAAAATAGAAAATATGAACTGTTTTTCCGACCAGGTGGGTCGATGTATATATATTTATATCTATTGTGATATTGTAAAAGATCCTCCGTACAAAGGAGGTTATGGCGAAATTTTCTAAAAATTTAAGGCGTTAGAAAATTTTCGGGAAATTTTGGGAAAATTTTGTGAAAACGAAGTTTTGATTTGAAGTTAAAGGTTAAACGATATAGTTGATTTTGAAAAGATAACTATATATGGATTTGAAAATATTAATAAATATTTTGTAAGAAGTTTAACTATTGAATTTTTGGGAAAGTTAAACACTTAAGTGATTTTGGTAATTTAATTTGAACAAATTGTAACGAAAACATAGGAGTTGAACTAGAAAATGGAAACCAGTGTTTTGGTTAAAGTTCAAGGTTTTGGAAAAGGTGAATATAAAATTTTCACTAAGTGGATTTTTGAAAGGTCAATGGATTCTGTAACTTTTTCTTACTTCGTAATTTCGAGGACGAAATTCTTTTAAGGGGGGAAGTTTGTAACGACCCAAAATTTATGTCATTTGAAGTTCAGATATTTAATTGATTTTAAATATCAACAAGTAAAATTTATAGGTCAAATAATTTATTTTTCGAATATTTAGATTTAATTGGATAATTAAATCGACAATTTAATATTTGAAATTGCGTAAATAATTGGAATTTGGGTTTAATGTGAATAAAAATGATTTATAAAGTTATATTAAATCATATTGGAGTTAGAACAATGTTTGTGAACTTTTAAAATTGAATTAAAAGTTAATTTGTGGAAATTGAATATTTTAATATTTAATTAACGAGTTAAAATAGTCATTTGTCAAACAGTCTCGGATTTCGACAAAACTAGTTTCATCGGACCCGTAATGTTATATTATTGTATGGTTTCAAATTTCGTGTCAATCGGACTTACAGTTTGTCCGGGGCAAGCTAAAACGCGTAGAAATCGATTCGAGTGAATTTTGAATTTAAATAATTCGATTCGAAATCGTATCTTCCAAAATTGATCGAATTGGCTCCCGTTATATATTCCATTGCATTCGAAATAGGGGTAAAACATTATAAACGCCAGGCGGCATGCTTCATTTGGAGTTCGGAAAAATTTTGGGTGAATAGTGCATGGAAATTTTCTATATAAGGACCTCATTTATCACAATTTACAGAAACCCTAAAGCTTCGGCCGCCATTAACATATTCAATGGCCGAAAATCTCATAACTTCTTCCATTAATCTCTTCCAATCCGTGTGATATTTTAACAAACTTTCAACTAACAAATTATAGAGCTAAGTGAGATCTACAAATCTATATGGATGTGATCAAGAATGGGGCAGTAAATCGACGGCAAAATGGTGATGAAGGCCGCACGTTCGGCACGATTTTCGAGACCAAATACAGGGCCGAGCCTAGCCGCGTTCATGCTGAAGGTGGAGCTCGTGATGACGCACGAGATGATGGAGCTTGATCATGTATTCGGTGCTCGAGTTGGTTGCGTGCAGTAGGGCAAGGTGGCGGCCTTGATGGGTTGTGTGCGTGCGTTTATCTGAAGATGGGGAAGAAGGTAAAAGGGGCGGCCTAGATTCTTCAAAACCAAAATGAACGGCCTGGATTGTTTAGGTTAAAAAATTAAAATAAAAGTTGTAAACTTTATATTATATAAATTGTGTAAACTTTAAAATCCAATATCTCTTTCATACTAGGTCAAAAAATCACGAAATGAATTGTGTTGCAATCGTTTTGTCGAGCACTACGCAATGGAGCTGGTTTGGAGTCGTTTGGAGCTAGTGATAATTTTGGGTAAAATTAAACGCACGTTTAATTTTATTCGAAATCAAACGCTTCAACTGTTATCGGAAACTCAAGGTGAGAACTTCTCACTCAATCGAATTGTTTCGATTTAAATTTTAAATAGTCAGATTTAAAATTTCTTGATTGTTTGATTGGACAATAGTTATTATCTGTTGAATTGAAATAGACCCTATACGTCGCATATTAAACGAAGGTTATTTATTAAACACATATACCGCGATAATTCCAACTTGATATGGAATAGGTATTATATATGTACTTGGAGTTTATTTCCCGCATTATATAGCGGATGAGACCCTATTGCGCCGCATAATAACAGATAATATTTTATAAATCCCATATACCGCGATATTCCATCTTGAAACGGAATTGGTATTGTGCTAACATCTTTGGATGCAGGGAAACAGGTTGGAGGGATCCAACTGGATTCCTCAAACATTTGAATTTATTTCAATGTTGTGTGTTGATCTATTTATAATCTGCGTGATTATCTTTGTGATTGAAATCGTTAAAGGCTAAAATTTAGCCGAATATATTTTTGGTATCTTTAGATGCCGAAAATAAATTAAATTTGATTTTTTAAAATTTAAGTTGAGAATTCATAATAAAATTTAATTTTAGAATTGATTCATTTTAAATAAATAAATGTTGTAATTTTTATGTTATAAAAATTACGATTTTTGTGAAATATAACCGAAATGTGATTTTATGAAATAAGTAGTGGATTAATTTATAAAATGGTTTAAATTGGGATTTTTGAATTATTATAAATGATTTATATAAAAGATTTACAAAATTGATATTTATAAATTAAAATATTGAAATTATAAAACGGGTTTTTATAAGTATTAAAATGAAGTATAAATGGATTTCATAAGTGGATGAAATCTATAGATTTATAAATTGTGAAGTTATAAAATGAATAGATTTTGTAAAATAAAATACTTATAAGTAATTAACTTATAAACTGGATTTTGGCGTGTAAATGGGATATGGATAGAATTTGTAAATAAAGTGATTTTATAAGTTGAAGATGTCATAAAGTATAAATGGAATTTATAAGCGTTGTTTATAAATCCGAAATCGACTTATTTTAATAAGTTTAATTATTATAGCTTATTAAAGGAAATATATCCACGATTTTGGACAGTGGATAATCCTTTAAATAAAATGTGTAGAAATGTTGAATTTGGCTAACGAAGTATATTCACGATTTTGGACAGTGAATAATATATTAAAGAAATATTTTGGGAAAGTGATATTTTAAATAGAATTAAAACGATTCAAAAATGATTTAAAATGTATTAAGTATCGAAACCATAGATTTCAACATTCATTGTTGAAATAGACGTTTTCGAGAAATAGAAGGAAATGGTGGACTATAACACTGTTATTATAGTAAACGAATTCCGAAAGGAAAAGTTTTGTATAGTATTGGGGTTTATATATCTATCTTAATTTCAAATCCCTGTACTAGTGATTTTGGGTTGTCGTAACGATGTTTTACGCAACATTCGTTTTGACTCAAATAAATGTGTCTAAGAGAAGTTTTCCTTAAAGAATAAAATATATACTTAAATTGTGATTTAAGTATATTGAATATTTTCCAAATGTTGAAATTAAATGGATTTGTGAATTACTTATTATTAAATAAGTATGGAAATGTTTTCCAATATGAAGTGAATGTTTTGAGATTATATCTTTTAAAGATAAATTGAAATTGAATAATTGAAATCGATTTGAAAATCGTATAAAAAGTGAATATTTGGAAATGTAAATTCACAATGGAAATTTATAAGGGAAATTTGTTTTAAAAAATAAACATTGATTTATTTTTAAAAGTGTGGAAATTTTTTACGGATTTGGAACGTAAATTTAATAAATCAGCAAGGATTTATTTGATTGGTTTAAACGAACCATTTTGAAATGAAAGTTGTAAAGGTGAAAATTGATTTGAAATTTGTTTTCAAATGGTTGAAGTGTGGAAAATATATCTTGTAAAGATATTTTTGAAAATAAATAATTTGGAAAATTATTTGAATTCGGGTGATGTTGTGAATATTGAATGATAGTTAAATAACCGGCCATCAATATTGACCCTTAAATGGCTATTTGTTGTGAGTTGGTTGAAATTGAATGCTACACTTATTTTTAAATTATTGCGCTCGTTATTCGGATTACCCATTCCGAATAGTGATACGACATAATGGATAGCATTGAAGACCGGTGTTGAAGACCGGGTATTTGTGAAAACGATAGGATGACCTATCGATTGTCTCTGCACCGTTAGCTACGATATGGAGATTTCCTTTGTGATGGGAAATTCGATCGGGATTGTGAATACCCAGATTGCAAGGGCTTCTTTTGAAGTGCCTTCGGTTCTGTTCGAACCCGGAACAGACTTGTATGGTTACGTGTCTGACATTACATTTTGAGATATAAAACAGATTTCTTTCAAATACATTTCTATTGGTGTCGAAGAATTTATCCTCTTAGCTTAACACCCTTCTCTGAGACATACGAGCTCAGAGGTTTTGTAGTTGAAGGTTATCAGCGATATACTCTCAATTTGGTAATGTGGCATGCTGAGTGTTGTTGTGTGATGATTATTTATTGATCATTTGTTGATCAAAGTGTGGCTTTGTGAAAAAACGTAGCTTTGCGGACGAGACTTTGTCAGACCTCATACCTCGGAAATGGTCGAAACAGGAATATGCGGCAAGGTTATGAGGGTCGCTCCCTTTAGGGTATGTCATTTCCTTCTAGAAAAGGGTGGTGTCAGGTATGGAGCCATGATGCTTAACCTATGTGGTTGCTCCAATATCATTTTCTGTATGGTTGTTGCTTGGTGATCGAGGGCCCTCGGATAAAGGTCCCAAAGGACCGGGGGGTGGCATATTCGTGTAGTAGTTACCTAGTTACAGAGGTAACTCGACCTTGTGTTGGCAGAGAGCTGGTTAAGTTCTCGGGATGTCCCGCCAGAGGCGTACCCATGTGGTAGTAGGAAGTTCCTTAGCCTGACCATTTGTTGGAAATTCAAAGAAACAATACGAACTTGTACGGTTTTAGTTGTGTAATCTGCCATTCACTTATGGTGGTGCCCCACTGTTTGGATGGTAGCTATAGTAGGCATAGTTCGGAATGTCTATGCTGGCTAAGATTTATATTCTATTTTCGAAATGCTTTCACCACTATGCACTAATAATAATATCAAAAATGATTTGTTTTGCATAGTAAGCATCTTTGACTATCATAAGGAGAAATCTCCTCCAATTCTGCGTTTGCATTATGTGTGTGCGGGGAGGCCTTATGGTAGTTTCATTTTCCAAAAGCATTGCGCATATTTTTCTCTTCTCTTGTTGTTGTTGTTTTAAAAGGTAAATAACTGTTTTGAGTTCTCACACCAGTCTCATGACTGACCTGAAGTTTATTGTTCTCTTCCTAAACTCTGGGTGCCCATAAATTTCCACACGGGCAGCCTAGAGTCAGGTTATCAGGTTATTTTGGATTCAGAAGTGCTATGGAGCTCAAGTGGCGAGCTGGATGGCGAGACGTATTACTTGTATATGATATTATCTTTCCGCTGTAAATTCTCTTGTGAGGACATGTTGTATAACTGTCCATTGTGTTGTTGTGTTGTATATTGTTGTTGTACACTCTGTTGATGATGTGATGTAATGTAATAACTGAGATAGTTCTTTGTTTTAAAGATTATTCATTTGTCTGTTATATGTTATTCCGCTGCGATGTGTGAGATTCTGATATTGTTTCTGTTCTGTTTTCTTACTTCTTCTATCTTTTTCTTCTACCTCTTCTTTTAACCCTAACAATTCGGTTTTCCGGCATTCGATTATGCGGCATTTGATACAGTGGACGTAAGAATACCGACCTTCGGATCCCGATAAAATCGAATATGTTACAGTTAACAAAAAGCACGGCTAAGATGAATGTACGGTTAGGAGATTTGAATGGTTTGGAAAAGGTAAAGGCAAAGAATAAAGAAGCTAGTGAATGAATGGGATTTATTTCCTATTTAATAAAAGAAACTTATCGCAAAATCTTTCAATCAGAAGAGCCAAATAAGGAAGTGAGATATGGATTAGATTTTTATGTGATTTGAAATATAGAGTAGGCAGTTTAAAAAGGCAAGCAATTAAGACAATATAATGTATACCCTTTGATTTTTTTCCAAGCTATAAATAAAAGATATAAATAAGCAACAAACAAATAAACATGACTGTCTAGACAAAATAAAAACAGAAAGATAAAATAGAGATGGATATAGGGAAAATATAAAATATATATATATAATAAAAGTACAGAAATTTATGCGTATAAAACGCTGTAATTTATCCAGTTTAGAACGTGTAAGTTTTAAATTCCCAACAAATCCATATATTTGATTTCTCAATCTTGTTATTGAATCAATTATTAACTTATTCTCTTATGAATAATATTAAACTTGGTTTATATACTAATACGTTAATAATTTCCTAATTCATCCAAATTTCAATTTACATAGTATTAAATTTTATTTACCTACAATAAATCCATTTATTACACCAATTAATTAATTTCCAATAACTGCCTCGCTTCAATTCTACTCTTTTTATTAAGTCTATTATCACTCTACAAACCTAGTTATTATTATTTTATCTTTCATTACATAAATATTCAAATTTTCATCTTTTTCTTTTGTAATAACTGTTATTTTCAATTATATTGAATTTGACAAATATATACATTTATTATAATTAAAACCTCAATCAATTTATTCAACTTGGTTTTTTTCCTTTATTTCACCTTATCAATAAAATATACATTCCCATTTATGTCATTACATTCACACTTTACAGTACAGTTCTATCTCATATAATGAACATTTACCTACAATTAAATGTAATTGATTTCCTACTCTGAATTTAACAGCCTAAATAAAAAGATGACATGCATAAATGTTATCACTAACTTTATATTACACTCAAGTTTATTATTCCACTAATTATCAGGATTGCTTATATAATGTTGAATTCATTCAATTACCATACATTTATTTACTTAGATTCAATTTTATACCCAAAATTAAAAGTTACAACTACATTAATAGACTAATTAAATAGCAACTTACAACCGTTAATATAACCTTTAATTTACATTTCATTTTTAACACTCACTTCATTATTAATTATAAAGTTTTTTTTCCTTTTTCTCTTTTATTTCTCTCTAAATTTAATTTCAAAATCTTATTAAATTAATCAGTTTGATTATCGAAATTTACAGGTCGTTACACTCTCCCCCACTCAAAACTTTTCATCCCCGAAAAGGAAAAAGAATAGCAAAGAAAGAATTAAGTCAACAATACATCTTATTCAAAAATACTAACTTCATAAACAAATAAATTTACAAAATTGATTAATTTGAATAAAATATACCGATTTATTTATAAATTCCTTTAACACAATTTTATATTGTAAGTTATTCAGTTAACCTTTCATTCTATTTACCTCTATTAATCTTTTTATAACTAAAATTTAAGTATAACATTTATTACAGCCACTTAAATTTTATTTATAAAATCACTTTTATATTGTATATTATCCAATTACATTGTTAACTTCTAATAATTTACGCAAGTTATATTGGAATGCAATAGAATATTATATAAATAAATTTTCTAATTCAATTATTCAAGATTAAATATTTATCCATAATTTGATTTCCTCTTATAATTGAAATTTTACTTTAAGATAAAATTTTAGAATTGAATTTCCGATTAACTTCAAACTGTTTTAGAGATAAATAATTTAATATACATAATATATATCAGAATAGAATTTGAAATCATATACCAATATATATATTATAAATCAAGTCATATTTTAGAAATCCAAATCAATTTAATTCTCCAAAGCAAGACTGTAGCAAAGCTACATAATGGTCTCTTCACTTCGAAACTCGAAAATGAAAGTCGATGATGTTGTAGTCATCACCGAAATTATTTTCCAGCGACAAAGAAAAGAGCACTGATTTAATTTAAACTTCTTTAAAATAATTTCTACTTGAAATACTTTAAATAATACACCCTTTAAAACTTTAAACACAAAATTTGAAAGTGTCGGAAATTAAATTCTTAGCTTCTTATTTTAAATTCATTTAAATTTCAAATTAATTTATAACCATGTTTTATAGTTCAAACATTTATATATGAAACAAAAGCTAATGGTTACAAGCTATATATATATACAGAGTCAAATATTATTTCCTAACATCCAATTTAATTAACTATCAAATTTCAGAAAATTATACTTGCATATATATAATATAATTATACAAAATTTATTTCATTTACTAAATTTGAAAACTATTGCTTCGGTTTGTTCTGTTCAAGTGTTTTGGAAATCCTATCGATAGCGTTGATCAGACGAATCGATCGAAAACCCAATTCAACATCAACAACTCAAACAATACAATATAAAACATTTTAAATATTAATTGACAAACACACTATGCAGGAATAGATTTTCCAAGCAAGGATAGAGATTCAAATTTGATTAACTCAAATCAAAGAAAATTTTGGTTTGAGGATAAGTTGGAACAAAAGATAAGATGATTGGCTAACCGAATAAGGAAATGGATAAGCTTATATAAATCGCCGGCAACCTTAACTGGGTCAACCGTAACTTCAAGAATAAGATCGATGAAGTATTCTAAAGCAAATCTACATTCGATCTCAAGGGATAGAATTCGGCATGACAAGAGATATTAGCATCTAAACCAAGGATATAGAAATCTCCGGTGCATCAATACCTATTGTAAAGAAGTATCAACCCTTTACAAATTTGAGATTGGCAAGACAGCCGACTCATTATAAAAGATCATTCGAAGTGGAGTTATGGGATACTCCAAAATCAAAAGATGACGAATAGTGAGGGACAAGAATGGATTTCAGAACCGAGGGAACATTCCAAAATTCAAAGGAAACAGAGTCAAAGAGGAAGAGATTCACACTCGAATGAAAGTGATTTTGTAAATAAATTTACCATATATGCTAAGTTTTGCCTAGAGCCAAAGCTTTGATACCAAATGTAACGACCCGATATTTTCAATCATTCGCGTCCACACATGTTGGACTTGAATTGCTCAAAATACTGAATTGAAAATAAAAATTTGGAAAATCTAAGAACATGTAGCAAATAAATAAATCACAGAGTCGTGGAGTAGTAAATGCAGCGGAAGCAAAGAAATAGTAGTTCATGAAGCTGCTATATAAATATACATCAGAGTTAAACAAGATAAAACAGAAGTCTCAATATGACAATCAAGTACAATCCAAATACATCACTGGAATCAACTGGATAATTGAAATGAAATAGATAGTTGATTCTTCAAGCAAAGCTCCAACACTGAAGGTGAGTCACGAATGTTGTATCACTTAGTCTGACCTGAGCGTAAAGAAGAACACAAAACACTTGAGTCAATATATACATACTTATAAAATGTAAACTAACTCAAGTGAACTGTAATATAAAGGTACAGGTAACTTAAAGGATGCTTGGGACCGCCCATCCTCTAAGGATCCATTAAACTATTTACTATGTAGTAATATTTCACTATTATAATAATGTCTGTAGTAAAATAAACTTACTTTTAAATAGCTTTAAGGGGTTACCCATATAGCCCTTACCACGTAATAGTCCCAGTAGTCCATCCAGTATCAGTGCATCTCCAGATCGAGAGACTAACCTAAATACTCCACGGGCTACGGGAGAAAACCAAACTCGTACAAGGCGCGCTAGGGTAGATGACACGGCACACAACGCAATGCCACGGTAGATATACCAATTATGCACACGAGCTGGTGGTAACGCGTAGCAACTACTACCTCCCACCTCGAGCCACACCCCTAATTCAAAAATAAAAAGTGGCCACCAAATAAACCTTAAAGTCCAAATATAATATGGAAGGAGTGTTTCCAATCAGAGGAATGACCTCATTGGCCAGAGATCGCTCCTGTTTTAGCCACCTTATGCCAACTCACGGGAGTTGGGTCCACGTATATACCTCAAAGGAATGCCTCCACCATCCTACTTCATTTTGGAATCTCCACCATGTACACAGTTGTTAAAGCGGTTTTCGGAGTTGGCAGAGAGTATGACAACTTCTGATCCCGGTTTCCTTAACAAACCAACGTTATTATAACCCATGGATATTTATTTCAAAATCATTTATACTTTAAAACCAAAGTATCATATCCATTTCACAAACCAAAGTAATGATATCTCATTTAAATTCCAAAACCAAATCAATATATTATTTAAATAAAATTCAAATGTCAAATCACTCAATATTTCCTTCAATTTATTAAACTTGAAATATTCCTTTAAATCATCTTAAATCAAACCACTTTATAAAGTCATACTCTTAAATCTTCAATTTCAATAAGTTCAAATTTATATATTTAAATATAATTCTTATTTAAATACACTTTCAAATAAATTCATTTCCAAAGCCAAATTACTTTCAAGTTATAACAACTCTGAAACCAAACACTTAACCTATTTATTTAGACCATTTAAATTCAATATTAATATCTTCCAAACAAGATTCATTTATACATTTAAATTCAATGTCAAATAATATTCATTTCAAAATTGTAGCATTTATAAGTCTATTTATTAAATTATAACTTTCCAAAACATTGTATATTTTATCTACCCTAAAATTTCAATTTTTAGCCAATTTAACTTATAAAAATCCCATTTCATGCTTCAATAATATTCATTTGAATATCATTTAACTTATGATTTAATAAAATAAAATTTTATCAATAAATATCCAAATTAAACTATAATTCATTAATAAGTCAAAGTTTACCCTATTTTACTTAACTTTTATTTTTAATAAATAACTTTACACTTTACTTTAAAATATCCATCCCACAAATAAAATACCCTATCACTAAATTTACTTAACTTTCATTTGAAAACTAAATTTCCAATTATCAAGTTAACTCATTTTAAGTTGCATTTTTTCAGTTAAATCATAATTATTCATTTTTACAAAACATAACCATAAATCAAGTATTTTCTCATAGTTAATATGACAGTCCAATCCTCTTTATAAATCTATTCATCAAGACATCAATTAACTATGATTCCAAATTAAATAAATTCTATTACTAAGTCCAATTAAAACTGCATCAAAACTGCAGTTCATTTTATCCACTCAAAATACATTATTTACTATACAAACCTTATTTATTTCAAGAAATAACCTTTATTAAATTTACTAGGTTAGATTTTAGATTCCAAATTAAATCAAACTTAATTATTAAAATATTGGTCATAAATAAAAAATTTAAATTTAATTAAAAAACCAAATAAAGATTTTTAAATTACAATCTAAACAAATTATCAACTCATATAATTTTAATTTATAGGAAACCAATATCTCAATATCTCTTTATATTCAAATCTTTAAATCAACTTTTTAATCAAAATTCCATATATTTAAAATTAAAAATACTTAATAATTTTAGAGAACTTTTATAAAAATTTATCCATTGGCCTGTATAAATTTTCTAACCTAGGTCAAGTGATACGGATATGTATCATTTCAATCCGTAATTTAAAAAGAAAAATCCAGGTTCTATCATTTCAAGCCCGCAATCCCAAGTAAAATAAATATAATAAAAATCACTCGAGCCTATCATTTTAGCCCATAATGATTTTTCCTTATTCTACATTCTGTTCGGGTATGTATCATCTCAGCGCATAGTGATAGGGAACTTGCAGTATGATAAACAGGAAATAAAATAACAGTATAGCATACAATATCATATCAGGTGATGTAACAGGTATATAAACAACATTTAATATCATATAAACATATCACAGGCTGATATGAACATTGCATATTAATTTCTATAATCACTTGTCATCAATTCATAATTATATAAGTACGTAATGTTTAGATTGAATAACTCACCTTTTTAAAGCTAGGATTGAAATTCTAACCCAAATCTAAACTCCACAAAGCGCGAAAAGGCACGACAAAGCAAGACTATATTCTTTTGAGTGGATGAAGAGTCAGATCCAAATCTTGTATATAAACAATTACACAAACATAAGTGTAAAATTCAACATATAAGACTATGAATCAAACAATGAACAATGTGGATCAAAGGGACATAACCTTTTGATAAAACAAAGCAAGATGCCAACTTGAGTGAAAAGAGAGCCAAAATCCTCATCTTGTACATAACAAAATAAAGCAAACAAATATCATAAACATAAGAACATGATTCAATACAAAGAATAGAGATTACATCAATGGAAAGATAGTAAATAAAATGACATAACCTTGATAAATCAAAGCAAGGTGATGAATACATGTGCTTGTCTAGGCTTTGCATCAATTTTGGTGATATAGTCTTCATCCACGGTCACGGCTTGGTCTTTGTGGTGATGGAAGGGTGATGGTTGATGGAGGTGGTCATGATGGTGGCTAGAGGCAAGAGGCCGACCTAGCTTTGAAGCAAAACAAAGAAAAAAAAAGAAAAAAGAGAAGGAAAGAGAGGAGAAGCCATGGAAATAACCTAGAGCTTGCTGTATTTTCCTCACGCAAATAGTAATGAGGGATGAGAAATTTTTTCACGTGAATAAGAATATTGGGTGGCAGCTATGGTTTACAAAAACATGGCTAAGATGAATGTACGGCTAGGAGATTTGAATGGTTAGGAAAAGGAAGAATAAAGTGGCTGGTGAATGAATGGGATTTATTTCCTATTTAATAAAAGAAACTTACTGTAACTCTTTCAATCAGAAAAAGCCAATGAGGGAGTGAGATATTGAGAAGATTATTGTGTGATTTGAAATAAAGAGTAGGCAATTTAAAAAGGCAAGCAATTAAGTCAATATAACGTATACCCTTTGACTTTTTTTCCAAGCCATAAATAAAAGATATAAATAAGAAGCAATCAAATAAACATGACTGTCTAGACAAAATAAAAATAGAAAGATAAAATAGAGATGGATACAGGAAAAATATAAAATATATATATAATAAAAGTACAAAATTTATTGCGTGTAAAACGCTGTAATTTATCCAGTTTAAAAAGTATAAGTTTTAAATTCCCAATAAATTCATATATTTGATTTCTCAATCTTTTTATTGAATCAATTATTAACTTATTCTCTTGTGGGTAATATTAACACTGGTTTATATACTAATACATTGATAACTTTCCAATTCATCCAAATTTCAATCTACATAGTATTAAATTTTATTTACCTACAATAAATCCATTTATTACGGATTGAATTCTGATTAATTAATTTCCAATAACTGCCTTGCTTCAATTCTACTCTTTTAATTAAGTCTATTATCACTTTATAAACCTAGTTATTATTTGTTTATCTTTCATTACATAAACATATATTCAAATTTTCATCTTTCTTTTGTAATAACTGTTATTTTCAATTATATTGAATTTGCCAAATATATACATTTATTATAATTAAAACCTCAATCAATTTATTCAACTTGGTTTCATTCCTTTATTTCATCTTATGAATAAAATACACATTCCCATTTATGTCATTACATTCACACTTTACAGTACAGTTCTATCTCACATTAATGAACATTTACCTACAATTAAATGTAATTGATTTCCTACTCTAAATTTTGCAGCCTAAATAAAAAGGTGACCTACATAAATGTTATCACTAACTTTATATTACACTCATGTTTATTATTCCATCAATTATCACGATTGCTTATATAATGTTGAATTCATTCAATTTCCGTACATTTACTTACTTATTTCAATTTTATACCCAAATGTAACACTTACACTACATTAATATACCAATTAAATAGTAACTTACAACCATTACTATAACCTTTAGTTTACATTTCATTTTTAACACTCACTTCATTATAAATTATAAAGTTTTTTTTCCTTTTCTCTTTTATTTCTCTCTAAATTTAATTTCAAAATCTTATTAAATTAACCAGTTTAATTATCGAAATTTAAAGGTCGTTACATTCCCACCCTTACTATCGAGCGCTTCTTCTTTCATCTATACCCATATCTAAGATAAATAGGGTTCCGATGACATTTAGAAAAGTGATAACATACCCTTCTTGGGTGCGACCCACTTAACCTTGCTACATCTCCGTTGTTTTAGTCATTCCCGGTTGACGTGGTTTGAGGCTTAGCATTACCTTTCAAGAATAATTTTACTTAGAATGCTCATTGTCCTCCAATGAGATGTTCTGATAGCATTCGTCCATACAAGTTGTCCTGGTCTGGACAAACCGAATCACCATCTTCAAGGTATTCATTCGTAATGTTCAAACCGGATCGAAGTGGTTTTCGAATAATTAAATCTGATCCCGGTCTCTTCGAAACTATTAACAAAATTGGCTAATATTGATAATCGGTTATTTATCTATCAATAAAACATCCATAAGCAATCACTAGGCCCAATTTTATAAATCTTCAAAAAAATTATTCCAAAACATCTCCACCAAGATGTATATATAATTTCTTCAATATTTCTACATTTGAAACAACACCAGTTACTTATATCCACAACAAGATACTACTGAATCGTCTTTATAATTATAAATATTTTCCTTGCTTTCATCTATAATTCATCCCTTTTTGAACATTTCTATAATAAAAATCTCGAAGTTAAATTTTTCAAAATCTTCCCATTCTCAACATTTCTAATATTTAGGAAGTAGTCTATTTATTGTCCTATTTCTCAAATCCTTTAAAAAAATATTTGTAAATTTCTTACTATTTCCAAAGTTGAATACACTTGCTTAGATCTCCAAATGCCCATCTTCAACTCCTTTTATGAATTCTAATTCATTTTTCAAATTTCTCGTATTTTAACACTTTGGAAATTTCTTTAAGCTCCCAAAATTCCACTATAAGATTCCTCTTCTAAAATCATACTCGTTTAACAAACTTCGCTTTCAATCTCGAGAGGTTTTATAAATAAATTCAATCCTTTAAACTACATATATAAAATAAATATTTTTAAAGAATAATAGTTTATTTGTAAAATACGTTTAAGTAGATTCAAAATATAAAAACATTTAAATGACATCAATAATTCATTTCCAAATCATTTTAAATACTGATTTATTTACAAGCTGATTAATAAAATTATAATTTATTTCAATAAATATTTAATATTATAATAACTATTCTTTCAAAATATTATAATCTAAATAATAGTTTAAATTATATAGCATAGTAATTAAAAATCCCATTTTTATAAACTATTAACTTCTTGACAAAAAATCTATTTTAAAATCTAATATTTTCAAATTCGGTTTATAACTCCTCCTCGATTCGTATCACATCTATTATATCTAAATTTTATCACCATTCTCATATTCAAAAATAGATTCCGCTATTTCTTTCCCAATTATTTCCATAATTCGATATAAATTCACATTGTAAATCTATATTTCCAATTTATCAACTGACCATCATTTTCCTTATTTACAAATATCGTTTATAAATTTATAAACTCCTTTGAGTTTTACCTGTTGATAACACAAATCATATTTATAAAATTTCATAAGATAGATTCAATTTATACTTCCAATCTATTTTTAACATCGATTTTAACCCCTCTCATATTCCCAAACACCATTTATAAATTCTTTTAGATAAGTCATTTTTAAAAATCTCCATTTAAAAATTCACGATAGTTTAGTATGCCCAAAAATCTATTATATTTTCTAATTCAATTTCTTTCAAAATAACTCCAATTCCAGTATATATATATATATATATATATATATATATATATATATCAAATCCCTTTAATTCTCTAAATTTTAAAAATATATTTATAGTTTTTAAATTATCAAAATTCAGGCCAGTGCTACATAGCATCCAATAATTCCAAACACCACAATTATCTATATAGATTATTCTACATAATTCATATATCACTATATATGAAAAATAAACAACATATTTCAAGAATCTAGTTGGATCCCTCTAACCTATTTTTCCTGCATCCACAAATGTTAATACAACATAAATAGTAATAATCCCACTTCGAGGGGGATATCACAGTATATAGGGTCATCCGCTATTTTGCGGGGCGCATAGGGTCTCATCCGCTATAATGTGCGGGAATATCACTCCAAATACTAGTATGTATACTAATACATACATACATATATATATTATCCAAACTAATAAAAATTTATAAATCTATTCAAATAACCAATAATTTAAATTCAACCTTTTTAAATTATACTAGCTATCCAATTGATTGAGATTTTACTCACCTTTGATTTTAACTTTGCACTTCATTCCAACTCGACTTGTTTTCATCATTTTTAGACCTCGTATGAAAATTTATAAAATTTCATTAGCGGTCTCAATTTAATTTCTTAACTAATTAACTGATTATATAAAATTAACTTAATTATAGAATTTATACCTTATCCTCTAACAAATCATAGCCTCCAACCCACGTCGTCTCCTTCCACCTTACCTTCTTCTTCTTTACACAGCATGAGAAGCTGCCTGTACATGATATCCAACCACCCATCTTTCCTCTTTCCTTCAAATTAACCAAGATCGCCAAACCACCTGCAACCCCAATCCTCCTTCCTCCGATCAAACAAATCTCTATCGAGCATGACATCTCCAAATAGAGGCGCTCGGCCCTCACCTTCAACTCGCGACTTGGAGAAATTGACAGCTTTGGCTAAACGACTCGACGGCTGTTACCTGGAAGATCGATCAGGCAATCACAGCGTTCGGCATAAGTGGACACTCGGCATACAGGGTTGTATTCGGCATAAGTGGACACTCGGCATACAGGGTTGTATTCGGCATAAGTGGACACTCGGCATGCAGAGTTGTACTCGGCATAAGTGGACACTCGGCATGCAGAGTTGTACTCGGCATTAAGAGACGTTCGGCAGTCCAAGATTACACTCGGCATAAGACCGTCTAACACCTCACTTCCCTTCGCTCGGATCATTCGACATGCCCCTTGCGCGGCTTGTCTTTCACTCGGCATGCTCCTCACCCGGCATCCACATTTCACTCGGCATCCCTACACCGTTTGGCCTGTTTCACTCGGCATGCAGAGCGCGCCCTATCTGGACCGAGCTGTCTAGCCATCTGGCCCACCAGGGAAGTCCAATCCACATTCGTCTATAAATAGAGGGGCAGGGGCACAGAAAAGAGGGATCAGATTTCAGAGAACACAGGGGAGACTCTGCCTCAACCAAACCTCATCCAAGACTTCTACTTTTGTTTCACAATTGTATTCGAATACTTAAAAGCGGATTGTATCTGTAATCAAGTTTGAAAGTGAAGAAATAAAGGATCAACTTCAAAGTGGACGTAGGCTACAACGCCGAACCACTATAAATTCTGTGTTCTCGTCTCCCGCGTTTTAATTCATATTATCTTCTCTATTTTAATTTGTCTTCTTCATTAATCTCTCTACACGAACTCTCTAAGGGTGTTAGTGACCAATTTTGGCGCTAACATTTTGGTGCCTTCACTGAGAATTGAATTCTCAGGTTGTGAGGATCTACTTTGTTGCTACTGGATTGCATAAATCCTCCGAGGAAGATCCGTAATTATCCATAAGGCATCTGTTGATTCTACTCAGAGTTGCAACCAACGACTCTACCATGGGAAGACCACGAACAAGATCGACCTCCCAAAATGTAGATGCCCGCGAAACCGCTAGTGTTCAACAACTTGGACCAAACGATCAACAAGCAATTCGAGGCACGGGGCCCTCCAGCCAAAACCAAGCGGAAGCTGTTTCACGAGCAGAACTGAATGACTTGATAAAAGAGCTTACGGAAAGCAGAAGGCAACTCGCTGAGCAAATGCAAGTTAATGCTGACCTCATGGTCCGACTTGCTCAACAGCAGCATCAGAATGCTGGAGGTAGCCCTGTCCCCTACTCTGAAGACGATAGCTCAACTTCAGCTGATGAACCTTCCAAGTGTAGACGCCGCAAGGATGAAGATGGCCAAGCAGGTGCCACTGATCGCTCTACTAGAAATCAAGCCCGTGGAGCGGAACCCAATCTTCCTCCTACCATACAAACCCCGGATTTGACAGCTATGGTCAGGCAGTTGATGAGAGAAAATCAAGGTTTGACTAATGAAGATTGGGGAATGTCTAAGAGTCATACTCCCTTCACATATACCATTCTACAGGCTGAATACCCAAGGAAGTTTAACATGCCCGCCATACCCGCCTATGAAGGAAAAACTGACCCTAGACAAGATGTAATGAGGTATGGATGGATGATGGATTCAGCAAGGGCCAACGACGCAACTAAGTGTAGGTGCTTTCCAATAACTCTGTCCGGAATTGCCACCATGTGGTTCACTCGACTTCCTCCACGGTCAATCTCGAACTTCGACGAATTAGCAAGGAAATTCATAGAACAATTCAGGATACACGCCACTCGACCCAAGGATGTGATGTCCCTATCAAGCGTGACCCAAGCTCCTGGAGAATCACTAAAAGCATACTTGCAGAGATTTCATGTTGCCGCTACCGAAGTGAGCAATCCAAACGACCATGCGATTTTGATGGCAGTAATGCGTGGAGTGGATCCAGACTCTGAATTTGGGGATTGGTTGGCAGGAAAGCCACCAGCTACATTGGAACGTTTTTATTCGAAAGCCCACCAGTTCATAAGGAGGGAAGAAGCTCGGTGGATAAGGAAAGACAAGGCACCAGGATCCGTTCAGGAGTCTGTAAAAGGCAACATCGCCATGAAAACAACTGACAATAACCCCGGAAAGACTCAGGCCAGCGTCAAAAATAAGCCCGGGCAGTCTAAGGGAACTGGAAGTGGAAATCCTGGAAAGAAGAAGGAAACGGGGAGATGGAAGTCAAGGATCCCAACCTACAACGAATACACTCCACTGAATGCGTCTCTTGAAAACATCTACTTATCGACCTGCAACACTTTTCAATATAGAAAACCACGCCCTAAAGAATCAACAGAGAAGCAAAAGCGGACTGGAAAGTATTGCCGCTTTCACGAGTCTTATGGACATAACACAGACGAATGCAGGCATCTCCATGACGCTATTGAAAAATTGATTAGGCAGAAGAAGCTGCAGGACTTCGTCAAAGATACGCCGGAAGGAAGACAAGAGACTTCAGACCCCGGACGTGGCCCAGCTCTACACCAACCAGAGCAACCTCCTCGAACTGTGGGAAGGTTGATTATTAACACAATTGCTAGTGGACCTCATCCTGCGGATAAAAATTGGCAGGAAATGGAGCGATATGCTAATTCCTTGAGACATACAGAGCATGAGTGCTGTTCAAATGTGGAGGATGGAACTCCCGCAAAGCAGCAGCGCACGATGCACGACGATATTGTATTCAGGAATAGAGACGGGGATAAGGTGGAAGCTCCCACCATCGATCCATTGGTCATATCCGCAACCATCGGACCGGCATTCGTAAGGAGAATCCTAATTGATTGCGGAAGTTCCGTTAACATCATCTTCAAGAAAGCGTATGACCAAATGAAGCTGGAGACTAAGGATTTGAAGCCATCTAAAGCCCGAATCCATGGCTTTAACAGCGCAGCCACAGACACAATAGGATATGTGGAGTTACCAGTTGAACTGGGACAAGGTGAACGCAGGAGAGTGCGAATCCTACCATTCATAGTGCTGAATGTTGATTCACCATACAACGTGTTTTTGGGACGACCAGCCCTCGCAGATTTCAGGGCAGCCTTGGCCCCGTGGTGTCTCACACTGAAATTCCCGACAGACAAAGGAGTTGGCGTAGTGCATGGCGACCAAGCAACCGGACGTGCATGTTACGTGGCTGAGTTGAGAGAAGCCCAGCGCAGAGAAAAGGGGAAGACTGCGGACAGCATCGTCCGCATCCCGAATTCTGATGATTGACAATTAGCGCCCGAGCCCTGGCTCGGGCGACATTCTCGGATCATTGAAGACATAGATCCGAGAGACAACAAAGGGGAACCTAGGGAACCAGACGCAGCACCGGTCGAACTAACAATTGATATTCCAGTTAGCCACCGCGACCCAACACGAGTTCTTAAGATTGGGTCACAGCTCGATCCCCTAATGGTAGAGAATTTATCTGATTTCCTCCGAGCGAACCTTGATGTCTTCGCCTGGACACACTCTGATATGCGTGGGATTTCCCCTGCAGTTGCGAGCCATATGTTGAATATAGACCCGAAACACGTACCTGTGAAGCAAAAAAGAAGAGGCATGGACCCGGAAAGGTCTACATCTCTCAAAGAGGAGGTGGATAGACTCAAAGCCAATGGGTTTGTCGACGATGCCCTCTACCCGGAATGGGTGTCCAACCGTGTGTTGGTAAAGAAAGCAAACGGGAAATGGAGAACCTGCGTTGACTATTCTGATTTAAACAAAACATGCCCGAAGGATAGCTTCCCGCTACCACGAATTGATCAACTGGTCGATTCAACGGCAGGGCACGAGTTATTGTCATTTATGGATGCATACTCTGGATACAACCAAATTCCGATGCACATCCCGGACCAAGAACACACCAGCTTTGTCACAAATGTTGGGTTATACTGCTATGTAGTGATGCCCTTCGGACTGAAGAACGCCGGAGCAACTTACCAGCGTTTGGTAAATCAAATGTTCAAAGATCAGATTGGGAGAACAATGGAAGTCTATGTGGATGACATGCTTGTGAAGTCACGGCAGTCAAACGACCACATTTGAGACTTGGCGGAAATGTTCGATATACTAAGGCACTATGGGATGAAGATCAATCCTTCAAAGTGTTCATTCGGCGTGGCATCAGGGAAGTTCTTGGGGTTCATTGTGAATGCACGAGGAATTGAAGCTAACCCGGAAAAGATCCAGGCCATCCGAGATATACAGGCACCTAGGACCACAAAGCAGGTACAGAGCTTGAACGGAAAAGTAGCTGCGCTCAATCGATTCATATCCAGAGCCACAGATAAGTGTGTTCCCTTCTTCGATGTCATAAAGAAAGGAAAGAGAAACTTCGAATGGACGACTGACTGCGAGGAAGCATTCCAAGCCCTGGTAAGACACTTGGAAAGTCCTCCAGTGCTGTCAAAACCGGTAGACCACGATACGTTGTACGTATATTTGGCTGTGTCTCAACACGCTATCAGTATAGCCCTGGTTCGCGAAGAAGACAAGGTTCAAAGGCCGGTGTACTATGTTAGTAAACGACTGACGGGGGCAGAAAAGAATTATCCAAAGATCGAGAAACTTGCCTATTGCCTGGTGATTGCATCACGCAAGCTTCGTCCCTACTTTCAGGCGCACTCAATCAGTGTTTACACCGACCAACCCTTGCGACAGGTACTCCAACGACCGGAAACTTCCGGTAGGATGCTAAAGTGGAACATCGAGTTAAGCCAGTTTGATATCACCTACCTGCCGCGAAGGACCATCCAAGGGCAGGCATTAGCTGACTTCGTTGCTGAGTTCACCATTCCGGATGAACCAAGTGAAAACCACAAAGTAATCCCTCCTGTCCGATGGAAGATGTTCACTGACGGGGCATCTAACGATCGTTGGTCGGGAGCCGGGATAGTTCTGGTAACTCCCGAAAACCGATCGATTTGCTACGCTTTGAAGCTCAAATTTACAGCGACAAATAACGAAGCCGAATACGAAGCACTGATTGCTGGCTTAAGACTTGCCAATGAACTGAGGGTAAAGTCCATCGAAATCTTCTGTGACTCACAGCTGGTGGTATATCAGGTACGAGTAGACTACCAAGCGAAAGGACAGAGACTGGCTCCTTACCTTGCTCGAGTCCGGGAGCTACTAGTAAACCTGGAATATTATGACATTTCGCATGCCCCGCGCGAACAGAACAGGGAGGCCGACTCGTTGGCTAAATTCGCGAGTACTGACGATGCACAGCAGATGGGATTGTTCCCTGTCGAGACTCTGCTTGCTCCAAGTATAGACATGATGGAGATAGATCTCGTCTTGGAGACCGAACTCGAAAGGGGATCATGGCTGACCCCGATCAAACAATATTTGCTATACGGAGGCTTGCCTGAGAAAAGAAGCGAAAGACGCCAAGTCCTTTGTAAGGCTTCACGTTATGTAATGCAAGACGGGATAATGTATCGGAGGGGATTCTCGACCCCCTTACTCCGGTGCGTGGCCCATGACGAGATAAAACGGGTGTTGGAAGAAGTCCATGAGGGAGAATGTGGCGATCATACTGGGGGGCAAACTTTGGCGAGGAAAATCCTCCGCTATGGATATTATTGGCCAACTGTAAATCGAGATGCTGCAGACTATGCGAGAAGATGCGACAAATGCCAGATATATGCAAAGATTCCGAGAGCTCCGCCAACGGAACTCACACAAATGGTTAGTCCCTGGCCATTTGCAATGTGGGGAATCGACCTAATTGGATCTCTGCCCATAGCCAAAGGAGGCGCGAAATACGCAATAGTGGCAGTCGATTATTTCACCAAGTGGGCGGAAGCAGAGCCAATGGCCACAGTCACCACCAAGAAAGTCATTAATTTCGTTGTACGAAATATCATATGTCGTTTTGGCCTCCCACGGACCATCATAAAGGACAACGGAACTCAATTCGAAAGCAAGGAATTCAAAGAGTTCTGTCAGAGGTATGGCATTGAGAAAAGGTTCGCAGCAGTTGCTCACCCGAAGGTGAATGGGCAGGTAGAAGCCGTCAATAAAATCATCAAGTCCATTAAAAGAAGCGTTTGGAAAAGGCTAGAGGCAAGTGGGTGGATGAACTCCCAACAGCGCTTTGGGCCTATAGGACTACCCACAAGATCGCGACTGACCACATACCATTCGCACTGGCGTACGGCATGGAAGCCGTCATACCCGTAGAACTTGAAGTTCCGTCACACCGGGTAACCTATTATGATCCTGCGTCAAACCAGGATCTCCTATTGGAATCATTAGACTTCATTGATGAGAAACGCGAAGAAGCTGATTTGAGAGCGGCCTCATACAGACACCGAGTCGCTAAATATTATAATGGAAAAGTCCAGCCAAGAACCTTTAGTATGGGAGATCTCGTTTTGAAACGAGTCTTTCCAACCCCTTCGCACATGAATCCTGCATGGGAAGGTCCATACGTCATCGAACGGAGGCTTGGAGAAGGAACTTTCAAGATAACGACCGTCGATGGTGCAACACTCCCTCGAGCATGGAACATCGAGCATTTGCGACGTTATTACACTTGGTCTATTTCCTTTATGCGGTAGTTGCATTTATTTCCAGTATGCTTTCTTCTTGGCATGTAATAAGATAATCTAGCTTGTTTTCATCAATAAAGGCTTGAAGCCATCTTTTCCATGAATGACCAATGTCTCTTCGTATGATATTCCTATAACGCGCAATTAAAAATTATGATATCCTGGCTAGCGTACGAACGCTTATAATAAACGATTCAAAATCTCCAAGTCCTCGGAGTGCGGACTGGAGTACTCTAAGTCCCCGGAGTGCAGACTCGAGTATAAACGATTCAAAATCTCCAAGTCCCCGGAGTGCGGACTGGAGTACTCTAAATCCCCGGAGTGCGGATTCGAGTATAAACGATTCAAAATCTCCAAGTCCCCGGAGTGCGGACTGGAGTACTCTAAGTCCCCGGAGTGCGGACTCGAGTATAAACGATTCAAAATCTCGAAGTCCCCGGAGTGCGGACTGGAGTACTCTAAGTCCCCGGAGTGCGGACTCGAGTATAAACGATTCAAAATCTCGAAGTCCCCGGAGTGCGGACTGGAGTACTCTAAGTCCCCGGAGTGCGGACTCGAGTATAAACGATTCAAAATCTCCAAGTCCCCGGAGTGCGGACTGGAGTACTCTAAGTCCCTGGAGTGCGGACTCGAGTATAAGCAATTCAAAATCTCCAAGTCCCAGGAGTGCGGACTGGAGTACTCTAAGTCCCCGGAGTGTGGGCTCAAGTATAAACGATCCGAAATCCCCAAGTCCCCAGAGCACGGGCTCGAATAAAAATGACTCGGAATCTCCAAGTCCCCGGAGCACGGACTGGAGTACTCGAAGTCCGGTATATAGACCTAATTACAAGCAGTTCAGACCTCTGAGTTCCTTGAATAGGAACTACGACGCAAATGACTTGGATATGTCAAGTCCCTAACATGCGGGCTATGAAATATTCTAAGTACTTGAAGCACTAAGTGGAGATTGATCAAATCCAGGGAAGCTCCCAAGCCACGTAAAGACGAACCAAGAAGTCTAAGTTACCCATAACAATTCAGATTTCAATCACAACCATAAAAGAAGATGAATAATAAAAGTCTTTTAAGAAGACAAAAGTGAAGATCAAACTTTATTCACAAAAAGCTTCCAGTTACAAAAACGCTCCGAAGTCCGGGGCCGACAGCCTATTTACACAGTCTGCAAAAATTAGTACATGACTTAAACTAGTTCTCATTGAACGGGGACGACGGTCATTTCTTGTGCTTCTTTGACTTCTTCCCAGATGGTTCCTTCCCAGAGCGCTTACTCTTGGAATCCTTCCCTGACGGAGGGGTGACGACCGAAGACGTAGGGGGAACATCCATGGGCTGGGACTTGCCACGAAGAATGACCTTCAATGGTTTGTTAAGAGGATCATCCAGGTCCACTTCACACGGCTCGACCTTGACTGAGGTCGTATCTCTTTTCTCTTTCTCGAGCCGTTCCTTCATGCTCAACTCGGATGTGTGCTCAGAGGCGCCTGTGATTTCTATTTCAAAACTCTCCAAGGAAGATTCGGATTTGCCTTCATCAAGCGCCCCGATTACTTGAGCATCTGGACCAGGATCCTCGCCAGCTTGAGTAGCGTCACTCGCCTTTTTCTCCACCTCCTTGGCAGCATCGCTCCTCGGAATAGGCTCAGGGTCAGAACAGCCTGCGCAGAAATCACGAAAAAAGAACAAGTGTTAGAACACAACGACTTCTAGGGGAACGAGAAAGATCTTTGTGAAGCACAGAGGTTACTCACCAGATGCCGGTGGGTTCTCAGTCATCAGGGGGGTCTCACCCTTCGAGATGGGAGATAAAGCATGAATGCCAAGCCCAGGGGCTTCCGGGTCATAACCAACATGCTGCTCGAAGGGGTCAAGTGTTGACCGACTGGCCGATTGGGTAGGCGCGTGAACTGGGGGCACAACGCCGGAAGGGTCCGTAGCCACCTCTTTCCCCTTCCTGAAGGGAGAACCTTTGCGGTAGAGGGATTTAGCCGCCGATAAATTTGAAGGCTCCTTCCCCTTAGGAATTCTTTTATCAATGCTTCTTCATCGACCTTATCGGCGCCGCTCTCAACCTTCCTGATCTGAATCAGGGTCTCCCATGCCTCGGCCAATGACTCAAGGTAGCCGTCGCCCAGAAAAGTTAAATCCCTATGCATGAGGACTCGGGCATTGAACTCGGCGATCAGCGGGTCGAATTCAGTCTTAGTTTCCTCCCTACCTTCTTCCCTAGCTGCCTCAAGACGAGAGTCAACATCGGCAGTCGCTATCTTTTTACCCTCCTCACGGGCTTCATTCTTTAGGGCCTCAACTTTGGAGAGATCGTCCTCTAATTTCTCCTTTAAGAACCGGGTGGCGACGATCTCATCACAATAGTGCTGTGCCTCAACCTGGGTGGCCACTTTCTCTTCCTTCTCCTTATTGAGTTGCTCCTCGAGCCCCTTAACTCGCCTATTAAGCACATCTCGCTCCTTCTGAACGGAGTCTTTCTCCAAAGCTAATGCCCCACACCGTTGAACTGCTTCATCGAGCTCTTTCTTATGAGTCAATTCAAGCCGAGAGACTGGCTCAGCGGTATCTTTAGCATTCAGACGAGCAGCATCAAGCTCGGACTTGTAGGTAGCCAGCTCTTCGTCCTGGGCCTTAATGATATCCCTGTCATGAATAGCTTCAAGCTTTAGGCGGTCAATTTCGTGCTGGCGCTCCATAGAGACTTCAGAAAGTTTCTCGGCCAGATGGACGAACGCGTCATTTTGCACGTAGACGTCATTGGTACAGGCGATAGCATTTTGTTTGACATCTCCGGGAATAGGATGAATCGCCGGAAGGAACTTTAACCCATCAAAACAAATCTTCGAAAACTTAGCCTTAAGTTCGTCCAATCTCTCTGACACTGTCGGGTCTGTTACGGGAGCGGGAGGAGACGGCTTTGAAAGTTCGCCCTTCCTATGAGAATCTCGGGAGTGCCGGGTAGAAGAAGAGTCGGAGTGTTGGTCCCGGGGAGCATCAGAATGAGACCTCTTATGGCCACGTTCGTCTTTGCTTCGCTCCTGATAAGAAGAGGTCTCCCGGCGGTGTTCGGGCTGATAATAAGTTTTCTTCCGAGATGGCGAGTCCCGGGCATGATAATCTCGGTCACTGTCGCTGTCTCTGTCTCGGCGTTTCCCGAGGCCCGAGTCCCGACCAGACTGGCGTAAAGTCGACGAACCGCGAAGGCGGTCGTATCCGTGAGAGCGCCCCATGTCACCTGCAATCAAACGGTGGCGAATTAGCGAGAGAGCAGAATGGTGAAAGAAGAGTAGATGCAAAGTGAAAGGCATGTGTCTGTGTGTGCCCTAGTGCTACCTCCGGACGGACCAGTGGCTTTGCTAACGGGAGTCTTTTCCCCTTGGATCGGGGCCAGGACACCCGCATCTCCCCTGACGGGCGAGCGAAACTTAAACAGCTCCGGGTCGTTGAAATCATAGTTGAGCAAGTCGTCGGGAATGGAGAGGTTCGATAAGCCCCTCAGAGAACTTTCAACGCGCTGTGAAGAAGCCTCTTTCTCTGGCTGAATAGGCGTGATTTTGGAAATCCCACCAACTTTCTCCTTCCTCGACTTGCACGCCAGCTTCTTTTTCCCCTTCGAATGGGAAGATGACGTTTCAATATCATGAACTTCGGCTGCAAAGCCTAAATCCTCACCTTGCTTCTCAGGTGGCTCGCCTGAAATTTCCCCTTCTTCCGGAGCTTCAAGAGAAGGGTGAACGGATGATTCAGGCAGTTTTTTCCCTCTGACGTGCACGGGCTTGGGAAGCAAGGCGCCCTCTGGAAAACTAACCCGGCGGCTAGGGGCTAGCAAACCGAACTTTGATAATGACTCATTGGAAATGAGGGCTCTGATATCTCGCTCTTCAGCAGGAAGAGCTCTAATGGCGTCGACAGCATCGGAGTACCCTCAGCCTCGGGACGTGGGACGGAGCCTGAAAAGATAGAACAGTGAGTTAGGAGAAGCTCAACCTCAACCGGGAGCGGATATCGACTCAGAGAAAAGACTTACTTCCTTCAATCCATCGCCTCGCAAAGCCTTGGGGGCAGCGCACGTAAAACCACTCCTGTTTGTACAGGGCGAATTTGCTACTCCACGTGCTAGTGAAAAGTTGGCATTTCCGATGTGGCTCAAGGAACATGTAAGAGGGGCTGTCTCCCCGTTTCTTGGTCATATATATGTACCTTATATCGCCAGGGGTTGGAGGCCTAGAGAAAACGGCCATGAAAAGCATGTGCGTGCCATAAATAAAAGCGTGACCGTTTGGATGAAGCTGAGACGGGGCGACATCTAGGTACCGCAGCACGTCACGGAGGAATAGGTTGAACGGTGGCACGCTACCAACCCAGCACATGAATTTGCTACACGTCGTATATCCCACTGGGGGCAGATGTGGGCGGTCATGCCCCGATTGAACGAGCACATCAGCAAATGGGATGCCATGAATAGAACATATCCGCTTAAGAGCGGCTTCAGTGACTCTTGAAGCTTGTGAATCGACTGGGTCATCCAGTAAAATAGCTGATTCCAAAGTATCGGGAGCCCAGTCATGAGCCGGAGAAACTGACGGGTCAGCTGTGTCGGGGGCCGTTCGCTTAGAAGACGGCCCAGGTTTGTCGGAAAGTGTAGCAGAGCTGGATCTTTTGGACATCTTGAATAAATAGCAGACCCAACCAAGCACCTGTGCGAACTATACTCGAAAAATGATCGACGTTAGAATTAACAACGCAGATAACCCCCCTCCCCCCCCTCCCCCCCCGTGTGGTGTGTGAACTAGTGCAATCAATCGTTCATAAGCATTTAGTATAACGTCAAGCCTAAAAACATCGCTTCCGAAAACCGTCATCGCTGACCGTCTCCGAAAGCCTTCTGAATAACGACTGCAGTAAGACACTAGAGGTAATTATCCGATTATGCCAAGTAAAGACCAGTTATGAAATTGGCCAAGGAGAGTATGTTCGGCATTTGTATATGTCCGGCATTTATGTGTGCTAGGCACCTAACTATGCTCGGCATACTAACTATGTTCGGCGTATAAGTATGTTCGGCATTTACTGTTTGTTCGGCATTTATATTGTTCGGCGTATGGATACGTTTGTCCGGTCTAAGTTTGTTCGGCATACTCAGTTATGTAATTTGGCAAGGCCCCTGTTTGTCTGGCCTAAGTCTGTTCGGCACGTCAGTATCATTTATACTTGTCTGGCATGTCACTATGTTCGGAATTTGTGCTTGTTCGGCATGTCGGTATGTTCGGCGTCTATATTTGTTCGGCCCGAAAGTATGCTCGGCACTAATGTCTGTTCGGTTACATTGCTGTTCGGCAAAGAACGTTCAGCCAAAATGCTATTCGGCTGAAACAACATTCGGCCTACTCACTGACTCGCACTTCCTCCCTAGCCTTCTAACCCATCGTCCGGCCAACAATGTGCAATGCCGAATCATGATTATGCCGAGTCCTAATGCTCGGCACGACCTCCATACTTTCCTCTCCTCCACCTAACTCTCTCCTATAACCCCATATGAAACCTAGGCACCATGCCAAGCCACAGCATCCCACTCAAGCGACTAAACAAACCCTATGAAGTATTCATATCCCTAACCATCTATCCCTATCACGTGTCGCTCGGCCTTGGAGATACCCCAATCGGAATTTGGGTCCTCCATCTACACAGCCCCGTTCAAAAATGGTTCTGCCCTATGCGAATTGGTGGAAGCTGACCAGGGAAAGGAGTTAGGTAAAGGGATTGTACCTAGTTCGTGGATCGAGCTTTAGAAAGGTTTGAGAAGCCCTTGGGTTTTGATTACAAGAGTGGTTCGAGAATTCGAAATTGCAGGAGTAAAAGTAAAGAAAGGAAGAAGAAGGAGGTGGTTTTCATACGGAAGAAGGAGAAGTCGAAGGGACTTTGACCGGCTCTACCGGACGAAACGGTTTCACTCAGCACTCGTATCGTTCGGCATCCTTAGCATCCGGTGACAATGCCCTGATCCAGTAATTCAAAGCACACCCTGTTTGAACACACGGTGTACTTTGGGGGGCAGAATGTTACCTGAAAGATCGACCAGGCAATCACAGCGTTCGGCATAAGTGGACACTCGGCATACAGGGTTGTATTCGGCATAAGTGGACACTTGGCATACAGGGTTGTATTCGGCATGAGTGGACACTCGGTATACAGGGTTGTATTCGGCATAAGTGGACACTCGGCATGCAGAGTTGTACTCGGCATAAGTGGACACTCGGCATGCAGAGTTGTACTCGGCATTAAGAGACGTTCGGCAGTCCAAGATTACACTCGGCATAAGACCGTCAAACACCTCACTTCCCTTCGCTCTGATCATTCGACATGCCCCTTGCGCGGCTTGTCTTTCACTCGGCATGCTCCTCACCCGACATCCACATTTCACTCGGCATCCCTACACCGTTCGGCCTGTTTCACTCGGCATGCAGAGCGCGCCCTATCTGGACCGAGCTGTCTAGCCATCTGGCCCACCAGGGAAGTCCAATCCACATTCGTCTATAAATAAAGGGGCAGGGGCACAGAAAAGAGGGATCAGATTTCAGAGAACACAGGGGAGACTCTGCCTCAACCAAACCTCATCCAAGACTTCTACTTTTGTTTCACAATTGTATTCGAATACTTAAAAGCGGATTGTATCTGTAATCAAGTTTGAAAGTGAAGAAATAAAGGATCAACTTCAAAGTGGACGTAGGCTACAACGCCGAACCACTATAAATTATGTGTTCTCGTCTCCCGCATTTTAATTCATATTATCTTCTCTATTTTAATTTATCTTCTTCATTAATCTCTCTACACGAACTCTCTAAGGGTGTTAGTGACCAATTTTGGCGCTAACAACGGCCATACATAGTCGAGATCAATGAACAAACAGGGGAAGTCATGCCTTGCTTCAAGCGATCCATAGGCGACCTTCGATTGGCCTATCGGCGCAATCCCAAAACCCTAAGCCCTAGCACGCCTTCGTTCGGCCCACTCTCCCACCAGCGTACGTCGCCACCACTCCCTCCTTTGATTACCTCCATCGTAGCCTCGTCGCCATTCCCCCAATATCGTGGCTCCATCGTAAGTCTTTTTAGATTAGATTTCCTCTTTTTGAATTCATTCATGATGATTAAACCTAATTTAGTTAACATATATGTATATTCAGTAACACTTATTGAACCTATTTTGAAATTATCTTGTGTAGTATCAATTAAATGTAAAATCAATCTTATGTATGTCTTACTTTGGGTATTAATATTGTTCTAATTAGATTTGAAATCATTAGTTGATATAGGTTTGCCATGCCGTAAGACTTACTTTTGTATCAAAAATTTAATCAATTTATTATTTAGTTAAAACCAATTTTTATCTTGAAACTAATTTTCTTGTTTGTTGGGTCTGAGATTATGAGTTTATATTGATCTGATTCGTCAAAAACTTACTTTTTTATTACAATTTTATTCTCTTATAATCATGGACTTACTATTTAATTAAACTGAATTGTGAGTACATATACATATGCACACATACACAGATATATATATATATATATGTCATACATCTTTATGTTTTCAAAATTGTAAATCAACATAAGTTAAACTTTTAGATAGGTTCATTTGTTTTAAATTAATATATTAGATTCATTGCTTAATGAAATATATGTATTGAAATCAAATATTAGTTTACGTTATATATACATTATATATATGTTGATGTGTAATATTTTTAAATTAACTGTGTCACTGGAGCAATGCATTAATGTGATGCCCCACCTCTATACCCACGGTAGCCAAAGACACTACGGGGTAATGCCGTCAACTAACGCGGAGAATAAGGCTGGTTAGGAGAGACCATCTATAGCCTTGCTCTAACTATCTACTGAATACATCGACAATTGGCATACAAGCAAATCGACATATCCAATGAATACTCAAAACAAAACCATAGGTGGCTGGAGGATCTATCAGAACAGAATATAACAACTCAAATGTAATATACATCACAGAACAGTAGATCATCATATACACATATATAGATACATAACAGAGTATAAAAACTGATACATGTCAAGTGGTATAGCAAACCATAATATACATGCGAATCCAAAAGAATACATATCAGAGTTACAACAAAATGGGACTACGCAAAAAGCCATGACAAAAAGAAGCTAGCGGAGTAGTCCATGCGGAAGCAAAATAGGCTAAGTCCAAAAGCACCTAACCTGAAACATCTCGGTCTGACCCGAGTATAAAATACGCGGGTCAGTCTAGCTAAACAAATCAGTTAGATAAACTGAACAACAATAACCTGCAAGGTCATAAAGTATAAAAAAATATCTCTAAAAGAGATAACACAATCATCTAACAAAAGATGAATCATAGCAAGACAAGCCTCATATCATCAGCAATACAATAAATAAAGGATATGAATATCCCAAAACAAGCCAAAAAGGAAAATAACAAATACCAATAAAGGTAACACAAGTTCCGCAAGGTAACCGCTATACGACGTGTGGCTCAAAAAGACCAACACCGAAGGACGATACCTAAGGAATATACATATCAATGAAACATCAAAAAATTGCATGTGCTCAGTACTGTATAAACAAGGATCCATGAGCCCGAAGACTCCAAACCCAATATCACTCGAGCGGTGACGAATGACCAACTCCAAAAGCGATACAATAGGGCAACAAACCCGAAGGTACAACCCGAAGGCAACATACCCGAAGGCAACAAACCTAAAGGAGACAGTCTGAAGACACTATCCCAAAGGCAACAAACCATAGTGGTGAAGGTCCGGAGGCCCAGTACTGGACACCACCAACTGGCAGAATGTGTCACTACTCTCGGAAAGGAATCCGAAAAGTGATAACGTGAGTCCCATAACCACCCGTTCGCACTAAACGATTTACTATCCGTTAGTTAATTTCACACTCAAAGCAGTATAAAGTTTACCTCATCTCATTGGTAAACCAGACCAAAAGGTCAAAACAGTCAATCGAATAGGTCGGGGATTAATCGGAAAGATAAACTCCCGGATTCATGGTCTGTGTTTTACCTAGCCATTTAACCTCCCTTCCACTTTGCTCGAAGTGCAAAATTGTGTGTGCATAGAAATTATAAATTAGAGAACGAGCTTTAATAACATTTGAAGAGATCATTTTATAAAAACCCATGTATGAAATCAAAAAGGAATCATCAAAGTCAAATATGCATAAATAGCTAATTAGAATCAACACGCATCGATTAAATTTGGGAAACCAAGCAAAATTGGAAAATTGGCAAAAGACAACAGATTCAGACGTCTGAAATAGGTGGTTTAGACGTCTGAATCTGGAAAATTAGAAGTTTTCCAGAACGTAATTCAGACGTCTGAACCAAATATTTCAGACGTCTGAAATAAGCGTTTTTAGCCTATCTCCTTTCTGTTTGAAATCGAGCCAATTCAGACGTCTGGAACTTTGATTCAGACGTCTGAGTACTGGGGAATAAAATTTCTACTGGGGAATAAAATTTCCCAGTATAATATTCAGACGTCTGAAAATGAGGATTCAGACGTCTGAAAATGAGGATTCAGACGTCTGAAAATGAGGATTCAGACGTCTGAATCCTGTTGTTCAGGCATTTCCTGAACCTAGGCCATAGATGCCCAAAACAAATCGAAAGTGATCGGATGAGCGATGATTACGGGGGCTTACGTCAAACGACTACCCAACCTTAACGACTCATCGATACGCTCCGAACAATATAACCATCAACCATATAAGGACTTTATAGATTTGGCTTCAAAAATCATAAGTTGGCAATTTCATCAAATCAATCCAAACCGAAAGCAAACGAACATGTAAACATGTTAGGAACTCATTCCTAACAATCCAACATAGTTGTAAACATAGATGTGAGATAAAAATCCCACCTTTTAATTCAAAACAAGGATGAGAATCTCAAATGCAAAGAAAAGACCAACCACACTCCACTTCAACTCTACAAGCTTCAATCTAAGATCAAAACAAGTATTTCCTAAGTTAGGTTTAGGAAACTTTCTGAAATTGAAGAGGAAAAAAGTTGGAGAAGATCAAGAGAAGGCTTACCGATAGCTTCTCTTGGATTATGGAGCAAGAATTTGAGTTTGCAAAGTAAACTAGGGCTTGGAATTTCTATTTTCCATTCTCTTCCCTCATTTTCAGTTGTGCTTGAGTTTTATCAAAATGAAATGAGTGAGTGGAGAGGAGTGGGACTGAGTTAGGGTATTAAGCTAGCAAGTGGGTTGAACCCAAACCCAAAACCCAATAGAAAAAGTAGCAAAATTCGACTTACTCCAAACATATGAAAGTTTACACTTAAAAAGATCGCAAACACCATTTTGGACTCAATGGAGGTGGTTTCGAGTCCTAATTCGGCCATTTGTAAAAAGTAACATTTCGGACCTAAATCCGACTAATGACGCTATATTTAAATAAAATATTTAAATATACAATCGTTAAATATGCGGGTTGTTACAGATCTCCCTTCCTTACAAAATTGCGTCCACGCAATTCCTAGAGACGATATTTGTAACAACTACATACATACTTCATCAAAAGGAAAAGGAAATAAGCTTGAGACTAAAAGATATTCTCGTCATTGCCAAGCAAAGATATAAAACCCGGATAGGATCGCTCGATAAACTCTCTGGTTTCCCAAGTACATTCATTGGGACTAGTGGACCATCGAACTTTAATGAGCGGCACGTCCTTGTTTCGAAGGTGTTGCACCTCCGTGGCAAGAACGCGAATAGATTACTGTACAATAGATAATTCTGGTGAGATCTCAAGCTCTTACAAATTAGGAGAATCGATAACAGAATCCGACTCTCGAAGACACTTCCGAAGTTGAGAGACGTGAAACACGTCGTGAATGCCAGATAAATGAGCAGGAAGTGAAACTCTATAAGCCACAGGGCCAATACGCTCAGTAATAGAAAATGGACCTATAAAGCGAGGAGCCAATTTCCCAGACGTACTGAAACGCATAACCCCTTTCAGAGGAGAAACACAAATAAAAACAAGATCACCGTTTGAGAATTCGAGAGGCTTCCTACGGTTGTCCGTGTAGGATTTCTGGCGGCTCTTTGCCTCTTTCATTCTCAAACGAATCAAATCAATCTTCTCGGCAGAATCACAAACAAAATCTGGGCCAAGAATAAGCTTCTCCCCAGATTCCAACCAACAAGAAGGTGATCGACATGGCCTTTCGTTTAAGGCTTCGAAAGGAGCCATACCGATACTAGACTGAAAACTATTGTTGTAGGAGAATCTACAAGAGGTAGGTGATCCTTCCAACTACCACCAAAATCAAAAATACAAATATGGAGGAGATCTTCTGAGATACGATTCACCCGTTCAGTCTGTCCATCAGACTGTGGATGATAAGCTGTGCTAAAATTTAGCTTTGTTCCCAAAGCTTGCTGAAGACTCTGCCAAAAATGACTTGTGAGTAAAGGATCACGATCACTCACAATAGAACTAGGAACACCGTGAAGTCTCACGATTTCCTTGACATATAACTTAACCAAATGTGAAGCAGTCCTATTAGACTTAATAGGAATAAAATGAGCAAACTTGGTGAGGCGATCAACAATAACCCAGATGCTAGAATGGCACAACGAGGTAGGTCGTCAATGAAATCCATAGAAATCAGATCCCATTTCCACAATGGAATCTCTAGAGACTGAAGAAGACCCGAAGGACGCTGATGTTCGGCCTTAATACACTGACAAGTTATGCAGTTACTCACATAACTCACCACATCACGCTTCATGCCTTCCCAATAATAAAGACGACGCATATCGGCGTACATCTTACTACTACCGAGATGAATAGTATACTTAGAACGGTGATAGTCATCTAGAATGTCATGCCTAAGTGCAAAATCAGAATGCACAAAATGACGGTTCTTCTTGCGAAGACACCTATGAGAATCAATGCTGAAATCCTGCAATGCCTCATCACAGGATCCAGACTCACAAAGCTGAATAAGATGCAATAGCTCTGGATCACGCCGTTGAGCCTCGGCAATACGATCCAATAAAATGGGTCGAGCTCCCAAACTAAATAATAGGATAGGAGAATCAGAAGATGAACCTCGATCACAAATTTCACAAAAATATAGAGTCTCAAGAATATCCCATTCGGCAAGCATCATAGAAACAACAGCCGAATGTTTGCGACTAAGCGCATTAGCAACACGATTACTCTTTCCAGGGGTATACTGGATATCAAAGTCATAGGAAGCAAGAAACTCGAGCCAATGCTGTTGTCTTATATTGAGTTCCTTCTGAGTGAACAAATACTTCAAGGATTTATGATCGGTATAGAGAATGAAGCGCTTGCCCAATAAATAATGTCGCTAGATCTTCAAGGTGAAGACAACGGCGGCTAACTCAAGATCATGAGTGGCATAGCGAACTTCATTCGGACACAGTTGCCTAGAAGCATAAGCAACTACCCGATCCTTTTGCATAAGAACAGCACCAAAACCACTACCACAAGCATCGGTGTAGACAACAAGATCATGTTTCCCTTCGGGAACCACTAAAATAGGAGCATTAGTGAGAAGTTCCTTTAATGTTTGAAAGGAAGCTTCACACTCATCGAACCAAATATAACGAATGCCTTTCCGAGTAAGGTTGGTGAGAGGAAGCACAATACGGGAAAAATCCTCAACGAACCGACGGTAATACCCCGCCAATCCAAGGAAACTACGAATCTCATATACATTCTCAGGCCTCTTCCAATTCTGGATGGCTTCGATCTTTGAGGGATCGACTGAAATGCCCTCGGAAGATACAACGTGGCCTAAGAACTTAACCTTATTCTCCCAAAAATGGCACTTGAAGAATTTGGCTCTAATCTTATGATGACGGAGGGTACTCAAGACAATTCTTAAGTGATTAGCATGCTCAGCCTCAGACTTAGAATAAATAAGGATGTCATCGATAAACACAAGGACGAACTTATCGAGATATTCCCGGAATACTCGATTCATGAGATCGACAAAGAAAGCAGAAGCGTTCGTTAAACCGAACGGCATAACGAGCCACTCAAAAGAATCATAACAAGTGCGGAAAGCGGTAAGAGGCATGCTATCCTCCGCGACTCGTTAAGCTTACGATAGTCAATGCAAAGCCTAAGTGTTCCATCGGACTTCTTCACGAAGACGACCGCGGATCCCTACGGAGAAAAACTGGACTGAATCAACTGCTTGGACTCAAGCTCTAAAAGCTGCTTCTTGAGTTCCTCACTTTCCTTTGTAGACATCCTCGTAGGAGGAAGACTAACTGGCTGCGTGCCTAGAATGAGATCAATGCGGAACTCAATTTCCCGCTTGGGTGGCAAACCCGAAACAGGCTCGAAAACATCAGAGAAGTCACAAGCAATAGGAATACGAGATATATCATCATCATCTCAAGAATCAAGAGAATATAAAGCCATTTCGGAATTATCCACATCCCGAAGAACAAGAGATAGCTAAGTAGAAGAATCCGGATGTCGAAGATATAAAATCCTCTCAGAACAAATAATCCTGGCATCGTATCTCACTAGCCAGTCTATTTCCAAAATCATATCAAATCCCATACAAGAAATAACGTGTAGATTCGCATGAAAAGAAAAGCCACATAAAACAATCTCAACATCATCACAAAGCATGCTAAGAGTCGCGGATCCCCCAATAGGATTTGCAATCCTTAAAGAAGTAACCAAACAAGAAACATCCAAGGATAAATCATCGACAAGCTTTTTCGATATGAAAGAATGTGAAGCATCCGTATCGAAAAGAACTCGAATACTATGGTCATGAAATAAAATAGAACCTCCCAAAATAGATGGAGATATACATTTGGGTTGAGAAGAACCTTTAGAAGCCTTAGCAGTATAAAGCTTGCTAGACTCGGCACCAGCAGGAACAGTAGAGCAGGTGGAAAAATGATGACCTTCCTTCTTGCAATAACGGTAGAAGAGAGGCTTAGGACAAGATCGAATCATATGATCAGGGGAACCACAATTGAAACACTTCCGAATGAAAGGTGCTCCAGCAGACTAAGGCTGAGAATTAGAACCACCAGTCTTCTTCTTCTTAGAAGGAAAAGACCTGGACTTCTGAAATGGAAGCTGCCTCTTGTTGGGGTTCTTGGAAACCTCAACATCATCACCATTATCACACTCCTTCTCGACAGCTTCGAGATGAAGTGCCGAATCAAACAACTCCTGAAAAGAGAGCTTAAGCTGAAGCAACAAAGACTTCTTAAGATATTTCTTAAGGCCAGAGACAAACTTTAGATTCTTCGTATAAGAAGTGCTAATGAATTCAAGACCATACTTAGATAAAGCCTCGAATGATGCAACATACTCAGAAACAGAAGACTTCCCTTGCTTCAACTCAAGGAAGCGACGGGTCAATAAAACTTTTTCAGATTCAGGAACGAACTTGAGTTCGAATCGTCCCCGAAACTGAGTCCAAGAAAGAGTAGACTCATCAATTTCGGCTACAAGAAGCTCATACCAATCAAGGGAACGCTCTTGTAATAAGCTAGAAGTTACAAGAACTCTATCATGATCAGAAAGATCCATGCGAGAGAAGATACGCTCACACGTGCGGAGCCAAGCTTGGACTTCAAGAACAGACTCGGAGCCTTTAAATGGCTTTCCTCCAAGATGAGAAAAATCACTGCACAGACGTACAAAGGCAGACTTGCAAGGTGGAGATACTCGAGGAGGAACTGGAGGCTGAGTGCTCCTAAACAATTCCAAAAACTGATCGGCGGATATATAAACGCCATCCGTATGTGAGCCACTGGATTGCCTAGCATCTGAACGTCGTCCCCAGCCTATTCCAGCCATACGCTGAAAGTAAGATAAGAACAAGATTATTCACAAGGTAGATGTCGTTAATACAATGTGGAATGCTACGGAATAAAATGCATTCCTAGACGTATTACAAATTCTATCTACCACCAAAGGCACAGAAGAAATATAGAGGCACGATGGTTCAAAGATTTGTAACACTTATACACTTTGATGTACCGGAATATGTGCTTCTATTCTGTGTTTATCATATTTTTTTCTGAACTCAGCTCTGATACCAAGTTGTGGCGCCCCACCTCTATACCCACGGTAGCCAAGGACACTACGGGGTAATGCCGTCAACTAACGAGGAGAATAAGGCCAGTTAGGAGCGACCATCTATAGCCTTGCTCTAACTATCTATTGAATACATCGACAATTGGCATACAAGCAGATCGACATATCCAACGAATACTCAAAACATAACCATAGGTGGCTGGAGGATCTATCAGAACAGAATATAACAACTCAAATGTAATATACATCACAGAACAGTAGATCATCATATACATATATATAGATACATAACAGAGTATACAAACTGATACATGTCAAGTGGTATAGCAAACCATAATATACAGGCGAATCCAAAAGAATACATATCAGAGTTACAATAAAATGGGACTACGCAAAAAGCCATGACAAAAAGAAGCTAGCGGAGTAATCCATGCGGAAGCAAAATAGGCTAAGTCCAAAAGCACCTAACCTAAAACATCTCGGTCTGACCCAAGTATAAAATACACGGGTCAGTCTAGCTAAACAAATCAGTTAGATAAACTGAACAACAATAACCTGCAAGGTCATAAAGTATAACAAATATCTCTAAAAGAGATAACACAATCATCTAACAAAAGATGAATCATAGGAAGACAAGCCTCATATCATCGGCAACACAATAAACAAAGGATATGAATATCCCAAAACAAGCCAAAAAGACAAATAACAAATACCAATGAAGGTAACACAAGTTCCGCAAGGTAACCGCTATACGACGTGTGGCTCAAAAAGACCAACACCGAAGGACGATACCTAGGGAATATACATATCAATGAAACATCAGGAAATTGCACGTGCTCAATACTGTATAAACCAGGATCCATGAGCCCAAAGATTCCAAACCCAATATCACTCGAGCGATGATGAATGGCCAACTCCAAACGCGATACAATAGGGCAACAAACCCGAAGGCACAAACCCGAAGGCACATACCCGAAGGTAACATACCCGAAGGCAACATACCCGAAGGGAACAAACCTGAAGGAGACAGTCCGAAGACACTATCCCAAAGGCAACAAACCATAGTGGTGAAGGTCCGGAGGCCCAGTACTGGACATCACTAACTGGCAGAATGTGTCACAACTCTCGAAAAGGAATCTGAAAAGTGGTAATGTGAGTCCCATAACCACCCGTTCACACTAAACGGTTTACTATCTTTTAGTTAATTTCACACTCAAAGCAGTACAAAGTTTACCTCATCTCATTGGTAAACCAGACCAAAAGGTCAAAACAGTCAATCGAATAGGTCAGAGATTAATCGGAAAGATAAACGCCCAGATTCATGGTCCGTGTTTTACCTAGCCATTTAATCTCCCTTCCACTTCGCTCGAAGTGCAAAATTGTGTGTGCGTTTTAAATAGAAATTATGAATTAGAGAACGAGCTTTAATAACATTTGAAGAGATCATTTTATAAAAATCCGTGTATGAAATCAAAAAGGAATCATCAAAGTCAAACATGCATAAATAGCTAATTAGAATCAACACGCGTCGATTAAATTTGGAAAACCAAGCAAAATGGGCAAATTGGCAAAAGACAGCAGATTCAAACGTCTGAAATAGGTGGTTCAAACGTCTAAATCTGGAAAATTAGAAGTTTTCCAGAACGTAATTCAGACGTCTGAACCAAATGTTTCAGACGTCTGAAATAGGCGTTTTTAGCCTATTTCCTTTCTGTTTGAAATCGAGCCAATTTAGACGTCTGGAACGAAAATGAGGATTCAAACGTCTGAATCCTGTTGTTCAGGCATTTCCTGAACCTAGGCCATAGATGGCCAAAACAAATCGAAAGCGATCGGATGAGCGATGATTGCGGGGGCTTACGTCAAACGACTACCCAACCTTAACGACTCACCGATACACTCCGAACAACATAACCATCAACCATATAAGGACTTCATAGATTTGGCTTCAAAAATCATAAATTGGCAATTTCATCAAATCAATCCAAATCGAAAGCAAACGAACATGTAAATATGTTAGGAACTCATTCCTAACAATCCAACATAGTTGTAAACATAGATGTGAGATAAAAATCTCACCTTTTAACTCAAAACAAGGATGAGAAGCTCAAATGCAAAGAAAAGACCAACCACTCTCCACTTCAACTCTACAATCTTCAATCTAAGATCAAAACAAGTATTTCCTAAGCTAGGTTTAGGAAACTTTCTGAAATTGAAGAGAAAAAGAGTTGGAGAAGATGAAGTGAAGGCTTACCAATAGCTTCTCTTGGATTATGGAGCAAGAATTTGAGTTTGCAAAGTAAACTAGGGCTTGGAATTTCTATTTCCCATTCTCTTCCCCCATTTTTGGTTGTGCTTGAGTTTTATGAAATAAGTGAGTGGAGAGGAGAGGGACTGAGTTCGGGTATTAAGCTAGCAAGTGGGCTGAACCCAAACCCAAAACCCAATAGAAAAAATAGCAAAATTCGACTTGCTCCAAACATATCAAAGTTTACACTTAAAAATATCGCAAAAGCCATTTTGGACTCAATGGAGGTGGTTTCGAGTCCTAATTCGGCCGTTTGCAACAAGTAAATTTCGGACCTAAATCCGACTAACGACGCTATATTTAAATAAAATATTTAAATATATAATCGTTAAATATGCGGGTTGTTACAATTAAACTATGATAATACTCTTAATTTTTCATGTTGAATATTTATTTTTTGAACTGTAATTTTGTAGTTAGATATTTTATTATGGTTAAACAAGAATTTTATATGGTATTTATCTAATACTATTTAGTGTTTTTAATGGAGAAAATATAAGACATCACTTTATTCTATCTCCTTTTTAGTTCTAATTTGAATAGATTAGATTTAATGTAAAAAATTATTTCTATATTCGCTTCCAAACAAACAATTTCTTGTTTTGAAATACCTAATGTTTTTCTATAGTTTTGTTCTCATATATATATATATATATATATATATATGAGTGGCAACAAAATATCACATATATGTCTAAATTATATAAATACGTATATGGCACTCTGAGTTGTGTATACAAACCATATACGTATACTGAAATATATTAAAACATATGTATATACTTAGGCATTAATATTTCTACTTTTCATGTGAATGTACTACATATATATGTAAGTATATACAACATATACAAGTCTCAACATAAATATATATGTATATTGTTGTACATATGTTTATATTACATTATGTTATGTTGTTATACCATTGAATTTATACATGATACGAGCAAAATTAAATATTTAACTAAATTAATTAATAATTAATCAATAAATATAAAATAAATTTAAATAAAATATTATTTTATTTAAAATTAGATTGGATCTAATGCAAACCATTAAACTTCATAGGCCCACTATGATGCAAGGGATTTTTTTAAATATACCATTTTAATCCATTGTGAAATGGATCGGTCCCTATAATGATATCAGAGTCCAAATGGTCTTTGTAGTCTAATTAGGAACTTTAGGACCAACTAATCAAACCTACATATCTGAGAGGTGTTAGAAAAGTAGTGAACATGTTTGGGATTGAATAATCAAGTATTCTCCCTTCCCTAGCTACCGGGGTGGCCCAATGGGTGGAGAAAGTCCAAAAGGTTAGCCCGATTGTAAAAGCCCAAATTGATTAGGATTATGGGCTAATTTTCAAAATTCAGTTTGAAAATTCAGAATATATTTTAAATTTAATAGTTAAGTGTAACGACCCTGAATTTCAAATAGTTCTTATTTAAATATCTAAATTATTAAATATTTGAATCTTGGATTTAATACGATTAAATTGATTTTATAGTCTTGTTAACCCCTTTTAATTAATAACTAATGATGGTAAACATTTTTTTGAAAAATGTTTACAAAAATAAATATTTCAAAGAAATATCGATAATGTGGTCAAAAATCGTTTAATGGATAAACAATTTTTTATTCGATACAAGTATTTCAAACTTTTTTGGCATGTCTAATAAATTAATGTGTAATTGATTAGCAACTAAAGATATTTTAGTGTTTATGGCTAACTAAATACGAAGAATAAAAGGATCAACAACTGATTAAGGAAAAGATATTTTGGTGAGTAGTAAAAGATATTTCTTAGGAGGTATGAGGTGTAAAGCAAGGCACATGAGAGGGCACATGCATGGTAACCTTCCATTAAGGGTAGGACGTGAGTGGTTACCTCTTGGCCGGTTCTATATAAGGATCTTCATATAATTACTGTAACCTATTTTCTTATTTATAAAGATAGAAACAATTTAGTCTTAATCCTCTTCTGTCTTCACTAATAAACCCTTAATCGAAATAACTCTTCTTCGGTCTTCACCAAACTTAAGCAATAGGCCTAGCACAACACAAAAACAAGTAATAGCATCATAAAGCATAAAGAAAAAGAGTAAAACACCTACCCTAAGGTTGAGCTGTGAGAAATTATTGGGCTAAGAGATGAGGCCAAGAGCATTTTGGAGCAAAAGGTTTGATTTTCGGATGTTTAGTGATGGTAGAAAGCGTTCCTATGATTCTATGTGCTTGGTTGTAGACTTGTTTTGGGGTGATTTAAATCACCATTGAATAATAATAATGTATGTGTATATGTTGTGTGCTTGAATATAACGTTAAGTAAAGTTAATTAATGCAAGTTATCACTTTTGGACCCTCCTTGCTTTGGAAAGCAAGTGACAACTTTATATGTAGTATCATCACTCATATTATCCTCTAAAACATGTATCATAGCCTAGACATTGTGTTTACACGTTTGGTTTGATTGTGTGTGAAGTTGAAGTGTATTTGAAAATGTTTGAAGCAAAATAGTCGTTATATGTGCACTTCGAAATCCCTTCTATTTAACTTGCTTAAAATGATTATATGTGAATATATTATAAAAGTATATATCTTGGTTGTGCTCTATAGTAATAGTAGTGTATGGGACAACGAGGAAGTGTTTTGAAAAGTTAAAGAACTTGTAAAAAATAGTTGCAAAAGTTATATCGAAAAGGTCGCTATTAATGCACTTTGAAAATGCCTTATGTTCGGTTAATTTTGATACGATTTTGAGACATCCTTATGGATTTCTTTGCTAGTTTAATAGGTACTTTATTTTTACCTCTTCCTATAAAAATATAAAATTTTAAATGATTTTAAAACCGACTGAATGAAGGTGCAAAAGATAGGAGCGAAAAAATCTTTATATGAGCACTTCGTAATATGTTTTGGTGCCCCAGGTTTTTCCTTATATGATCATTAAGTAATGCAAGTAAAGTACTTAAATAATTGAACTTTAAATCGATTGTTAGCGAGTTGAAAACTGGTTGAAGTTTGAAGGGTTTAAAACTGAATTTGTGGCAAAAATACAAAACTAGGACACTTTTTGGGTGTTTCTAACTTTTGATAAGAATTCTACGAATGTTGCAGTATGTTGTTTGAGACTTTAAAAGGTTTAAAAATGATATTTAAATAAAGTATTTTTTTGACGCCTTATTAAGGATGTATATTAACATTAATTAAAGTATTTTAAAAGTGGTTTGAAATTAAAATATATTCTTTAATAATTATATATTAATTTTTAAAGTAAAGGGTTTTTAATATGAAACATGATTTTTATTTATGATTTTTGTTATAATTCTATTTTTTTAAGTAATATTTTAAATAGATATTTAAAACCTATTTTTTTAGTTTTTTAAAGTGTATATATAAGTACGGAAAAGTTAATTAAGTATTTTATAAAAGGGTAAGTGGTTTTGGTTATCACACTTAGTTATAACAAATTGTTTTGAGAAGTTAATTAGAAGTATATTATTTTGTCAATAAGTATACTTAAATCTTTAAAAAGAATGTTTTTAAAGATAATGGTAAGAATAATTGGTTGGGGTTTGTAGTGACAATGTTTGAGTATCATTCGTCTTTAACCCATTTGAATATACTTATGGATGTAATTAGCCCTTTTGTTTGTACTTTCAAAGTGGAAAATCTTGTTAAATGATTTATGAATGTTCTTATACCATTTGAGATAAGTATACGAATATATATATATATATATATATATATATATATATATATATATATATATTCTAGTATTGAAAAGAGTACAAATAAATAGTGAAATTGTAGAATATATGTATTAATTTTTTATAAGGTATTTTAGACATATACAGAAGTAGAAAAAGGAAGTGAGTAGAAGCATCGTGTATTCATACGGTTTGTGATCCCCATGAGAAGGACTCGTTCGTCTAAATCATCTCTTGCTTTCAGAATGTATATATTCGAGATCCCTCGAGAAGGATTTCTCTATATAGTCCGCTTAGTTATGAGGGAACTAATTTTTTGACAAAAGAAGCTTTAGTTAATAAAATAATTAATTAAATAAAAAAGGACAAAAATCGTGCCTTGTGTGGCTTAATCATGCTTTGTATGACTTGATCGTGCTTTGTGTGTTTACTTGTCTATCAAAAGTATTGAGTCATGTACTTAGCACTAAAAGCTGACAAAATAGGCTTGTTCTATCTATGAGAGTTAAGAACTATGTTCGAGTAGGGCTTAGAAACAAACAGTGCTTTAACTTACCAGCTTCATACTTGATCAAGGGATAATGTTAGTTGAGAAAGTCATAAATGTGATAAATATACGAGACTTGGTTTCCCTATGTGATCATTCTCATTGTTATTGAATTTTACCAATATTAACTTAGGAAATATCTAGAAGAAACATGAGATTATGCGGTACTATTATCCTCTTAGTGATACTATACCCTATATATAAACTCATCTTGCTATTATAGGGCAAGAGATAAGGAAACCTATCTGGACAGGAGATGGTCTCCACCCTTATGTGTTGTCTGTTTATTTCTAAAAGAACTAGAGTTAAGTTAATCAAAAATCTATCGATTGGTTTTGAGTAGTCAGGTAAGCGAAGGAGTGTACTTATATGAGATGACTCAAAATTGTAACAATTTCAAAACTTATATACGTGTTCTATGGTTAGGAAGCAGTTGTGAAGTGGAATGTTATAGAGTTGCATTGTCTATCCTAAGGTTAAATCCAAGGGAGAGGTCAATAGTAAAATTTCAAAAAATGCTAATGAGGGTACTATCTACCTTGAGGATGATTCCAAGAGAGAGGGAATAGTTAGCATTCATTGGAAGACTTGTGCAAAAATTCATGGAGAGATTCATGAACTGGATCTGTTCGAGTGATGAAGACTCGTGATTTGAGATGCTGAATGTGAATTTACCATCGGTTATGACAAAAAATAGAATAGGGGCATAACCAGTGGGTTTAACTAACCCAAGGGTACATCAACTCCAGATGTATATAGATGCTTTCGATCAAGGCGTGTGGAGTTGTTAGTATTCGGTATCACATGTTAGGGCATGGAGCAGTAATGTTTTCCTTTATGTCAAATTTATCTAGAAATATGTGTGATTTTGGAAGGTTATTTCTAACCCTTGTCGAGAGGCTGACCTCAATGTACCGAGGGGACCTCCATGGAAATTCATATACGAATGCACCTTAACATTTTTAGTTGTACTTATAATATTGTTGTGCTGTGAGATGAAAGCGTCATAGCTGTTTTCTGAATTATATTTTACATCCTAGACATTATCTATTGTATTGCTATGTGCACTTATTAGATGGTTTGGTTATTTTGAGGGTAAAATCATTACGGTGATTCGAACAGTCTCAAAAGTTAATGTTATATGTTTACACGTATTCCTTGACTTATGGTTTTATCTTTCCCTCTCGAGTGCTCTTTCGAGCAGTTTGGGAAAGGTAGGTTTTCATTGATATTCCTTGAAGCTCGAGGAGATGAAATTGATGCTTTCATCTACTATAGTATTCTTGTTTCCACTACACTACTAGTGTGTGTGTATCAGTAGTGGTAAGGACATGATGTTATGACTGCCCAAGCTAGGGATAGTACTTAGGATTGTAGCTATTAAATTCTATGTATCTTAGAGCGACAGTTTATACTGTCTTTCTAATATTATATGTTATCTTTCCTTTACGAAATTCAGATGTTTTGTTCTTTCTTCCTTATTCATTTTTCTCTCTTTATGTTACCTCAATAATTTGTCTTTATGGCACTTGAGTGTTTGGCATATGTATACCGTTGTTGTATAAGCGTTGACATTTGGGTGTCGAAAAACCGAATTGCTACATTAAGTTTAAAATATAAAATGAAATTTTATAAAAGTTATAAAATATTTTTCAAAATTATTTTGAAAATAAATTTAATATTTTTAAAAATTATTTAATATTAATTAATTAGCTTAAATAAATAATTAAAGATTAATTAATTAAAGTAAACATATACATTGATATATATATATATATATATCTTAGATTGTTTAAGGTAGATTATAGATAAATTTTTGAATTTAGTAAAAATATTTAATTAATTTTTTTAATTAAATGAATTAATTTTTTAATAAATAACTTAGTTAAATGCTAATTAATGTAAACGTGGACATATATAGTGATATATGTTTGTAGCTATAATTGTTATAGCCATAAAATTTATTTTAATTTTTTTTAAGATAAATAATATTACATTTTGATTTGATTTGAATTCTAATTTAATTATTTAATTAAATAAAATAATTTATTAAATAATTTAATTAACTAAAATTACTTAATTGATATATAGATTAATATACATATATTGATATGTGTATGTGTATATAAACAAATTATACACACTATAATGGGTTATTTATCTGAAATAATTTATGATGAATAATATAAATTCCTAAAATTTCAATGAAATTTAATTAAATTGGTTAATTAAAAAAATTGAAAATTGATTAAATATGATTTAATGAGTAAAAATTAAAATTAATTAAATTACATACAAACATACATACATACATACATACATACATACATGCGTATACATATACATATATATATATATATTATGTAAGTTAATTAAATTATATAGTTATTAATAAATTAAAACTTATATAATTATGTATGTATAAACCTAAGTGGAACTGAAGTAAACATCCTAAAATAGACTGTTGGTGTAAATACATACCTACGGTACATATGTCGTGATTTCAGATGTGTCCAACAGTTAAACTACTAAGGTATTTTATGAGAAATGCACTATTTCTTAAATCGATATCATGTTACTAGTTATATTAAAGATTATGAATCTCTAATATGTAAAGTTGTCATATATCATTTATAGATTGATAGATCACTTTCATGTTTTATAACATCTCATAATTTGATGTTATATTTTACAATTTTAATTTTGATAAATGGAATTAGAAAATAATTTTGAAAATTATTTTAAGTTTAAGTTCAATAAAAGTGACTTTTGGGTTTATTTGAGTATTATATATTTAAAAATTCAAATTTAAAATTTTGAATTATATTATAAAGTCAAAAGTTATTTCGAAAATTACTTTAGTAAAATAAAAAATATTTATAATTTATTTTGGAAATAAAAAATTATTTATAATAGTTGAAAATCAAGAAGTGATTTTTAGTAAAAGAAAAATAGTTATACTAATAAAAGAAAATTTGGATAATAATGCCTAGAGTGGATTTATAAACGAGTATATAAAGGCGGTTCGATGGCGGTTAACGGTATGGACTTGTTTAAAAAAATAAAAATAAAAGGGAAAATGATTTATGAAACCTCGCTTTTCAAGCTTATCCTTATAATCATTATAATTTAACTTAAACAATACCTTGACCCTAAAGTATTTCCTAACCAACCCTATATAAGCATCATCTAGTTCTTTCACTTCTCCATCTTTAAATTGTAAAACCCATCCATCCAATCATTTTCTTCATCATCTTCGTCATTAAAGACCAAGTTATAGAAATTCTTCAACAAACAAAGTATAGGATGTGAGTGTACTTAACTGTTTATACATTTTTACAATAAATATAAATGTCAGTGTGTATACAATGTTATATTCATCTGTGTTAGTTCATTACTTAATGTCAATATAATAGTAGTATAGATAGTGGAAAGCTCAATTAGAACCATCACTTAAGCATGTCGAAGCCGACCATCAAACGCCTAGGGATAGCGGTGGAGAAGTTCTTGGCATTACTACCCAAAAAATCATCACCACCGGTCAACTGCCCCTATCAGTCGACTTGTCAGGTCGAAACTCTGAGCAGTAAGCCAAGAAATTTGGTCAGTTTTGCTCCTTGATATTTTCTTCTTTCTTTAGCTTATTCTGAATTATTGTAATGATTTCGATCTTAATGAACACTTCATAGATAGATTAACACATCGGAGTTATTGATTAAAGTACCTAAATGTTTATCGAAAGGATTTTAAATTTACTGTTTATTTTTTTCAAAAAAAAATATTATTTCTAGAAAATATACCATACGTTTAAATACATTTTTAATTCAAATATTGGATTATTGAATTTTTGAAAGTTTAAAAAATAACTTTGACATATACATATACATATATGTATGTATGTATGATTTTTTTAAGAAATTTTGAATTTGAAATTTTCAAAGTATTTTAACTAATTTGAATTTAAATTTAAAAAGGGATTTCTAAATATTCAAATATTTTTGAATTAAGTAAAAATGGTAATAAAATGCATATTTATTGATTTAAAAAGTTTAGAAAGAATATTTGAATTATTTTGAGATAAAACATATTTGTAAAGGTCAAATTTGAATTATTTAAATATATTTGGTGGAATTTAAATTGAAATAAAGGATAAAATCCAATTCAAAAATAATAATTTACTTCGAATTGAATAATATGATTTTTGGTAAAAATGTGTTTGTATTAATGATACTGAGCAAATTTATGTCGAATGTTATCGATGGATAGAAATTATTTAATATGTCTCAAATGTTAATATTCGGTATCTTGCTTTATCAATGTTTATAAATATGTTATAAATTGCAAGTTAGACTACAATGCATTAACACAATAATCATATGGGTTATGTCATGGGATATAGCAACATCTCGGAAATAAATGTCATGTGTAAAATCAAATGGTTTAAACAAAATAAATTTAACATTTATCGAGAATGTCGTTGGGTTTTGATTACTAAAGGTTAGTATCCATCCGATCAGACTGATTAAAGGGTCGCAACAAGAATCATAATGACCTTGTCCCTCGTCACTATGTCCTAACGACCTTTTACATGGGTATATGAAGAAATTAAAGATTTTTTAAAGCATAGTGCAAGCGAAGAGAAATAGCGCCACCAGATGGAAACTTAAACGGGACGTTTTGTTCAAGGTGTTTTTTCTATTATATACTTGGTATAATGTGTTATATTAATTAATGTAATTAAATGTATATTTAATAGAAAATCCATAAATGGTACGTTTTGTTCTAGTTGTTACAAAGTGTTGTAGCCGTGAGTAATTTATCACAACGAAAATAAAATACCATTTTAAATATTCCTAGTCAAGACGTATCGAGACTGGATATCAATGCATCCGTTGAGACTAGAGTATGTAACGCTCTCCAAATGTTAGGTAGCGAATTACTCATGGCTGCCGGAGGGTATCAAGAGGTATGTACTAATAGTTATTGGATAACTATGGAATGACTCACTCTATAGTTTTCTATTGGTTAATATAACTAAGATCAAACGGTGAAATATCGTTGTGACAATATCGCACAATTCCCTCGACTTGAGAATACTATCAAACTTCAATGTGGAAAATCTGCTTCGATTATAGTTAAATTGTGGCACGTTGTCCAACAAACAACTGTAGCTGGATCAAGTGGAAGCACTGAAAGTGAAACACTATTCGAGAGTGGATTCTTCTCTTTAGTTATATGAGGTTAATATCATGGTCAACTGAAATCAACTCAAAGTCAAAGTCTTTGGTCATAGTAGCTCGGTTAATAATAATAATAATAATAATAATAATAATAATTGAACTAAAGACTTTGTGTTTGGACTATAGAGTTGAATATGGATGATATTGGGATTTTGACCATTACCAAATTCCATAAGTCTAAAGTGATATAGTTTTGACAAAGAGAATTGATGTAAATAATAGTTACAACTAGATAACGCTTAACAAAGTAAAATTGGATTTTACCAAAACTAAGTAAGCGATAAATTTAGCCAAAATGTCACATTACCTGCTAAGTGATGCATGAACGTTAATATTCGAATAGCTCAATATTAATCGCTGAATAAATTTACACCTAATGAGTCACACAACCGAAATGATGAATATTCCTTTGACCAAACAATTTAATTAATTTGCAATCTTTATAGATTAATTAAATTAATTAATATTTATAAAATATTAATTATAAAATAATAAAATTTTATTTTTATTTCATGAGCAATTATTATTAAATATATTTAAAACAGTTATAAATATATTAATCGACATACGATATCTATGCGCGTTTAAATTTAATTTAAATGCAAAATAATTTATTCGGGCTTTAAATAGATTTAAAGCCCATATTGGAGGGTGGCATGTTTCGGCCACGATGAGGCTATTATGGGTGCAACAATATGATGGCAACTAGGTGGGGTTTTTTTCTGTGGATAAAGAGAAGAGAATTGGTAAGAGATAAAAGGGGATTTAGATCCTAATTTGTCTTTAATTTCTCTCCTATAAAAGCATCTCTACCCACATCTATTTGAAGAATTTTGAAGCCTCCAAGTCCTTCATCTTGCCAAAAATTAACTCCTCCAATCCCTCCATTTCTAAACACAAATTAAATTAAAACAAACATAATTCGATAGTTGGTGGTCATCGGTTCAGGAGCTAGCAATCTGCTGGATCGGGAATTAGTTCAAGGATTAGATCTCATGTTTCAATGTGTACTTATAGGCATTGTTAGTAAGGTACATTTTCTAATTTATTAGTGTATATTAATATGTAGATTTTAAACATACATACATATATCATGTATTTTGTTTTGTTAGTTAGATGACGATTCTATTATATCAATATATGTCACATTCTGAGTGGTCGTATGAATATACACACAAACACACACTCTTTCGCAAAAAAATGGCTTATGGCATAATCATGCATATATTGCTCACGGTGGAGAAAATAAAAAAATATCTTTTAGTTTAATATTCATTATTTTATTTGGATAAGATTTCTAATTCAAATATTAAATCATACATTGCATAAAGTATGGTTTTTAAATTTTTAATAACAAATATTATACTCAAAATATTTTCTGTAGCATTCAAATAATTTTTATAATATATTTACTATTCAAAATTTATTTAAATCAATTAATTATATTAAAAATAATATTAATATATATATATGTTATACATAAGTTTTATATTTCATAAATTGAAAGTTATGTCTAATATAACATTCAAGGGAAAAGAAACAAAATTAATTTTTTATATAATTTAAATATATATATAATAATCAAAATTAATAAATTAATTGTAAATTACAAAATACGTATAATATATATATATATCGTAATATCTTTGATATTTTTACTAAAATATCTAAATTTGATATTATCCTAAAAAACTAATTTTTATTATTTTATATTGCATTTTCATATTGAAATATCTATTTATATTTTTTTAAATTGAAAAAAAACATCATTTTCCATGAGCTATATAATAGGTATATATATATATATATATATTATTCCATAAATTTTATTTAAGTGTATATATATTATCAATTTTACAAGGTATTGAAATATACTTATATATATTATATACATTAAATAAAAAAATATTTTTAATTATTATTTCGAATTTCCAGAAGAAAAAAATTAATATAATTTTGAATGATTTAACATACATATAAATATATATGTATATATATTATAAGTTTTATATACACATACATACATATATATATGTGTGCATGTATGTATGCATGTATGTGTATTTCCATAAATAATTTAAAAATAAAACACACACGCACACATATTTTTTTAATATTTTATATACATGAAATAAAGTATATAAACATATATTTGGACAATATATGTGCATACTAGATGAGCTAACATGTCTGTTGTAGTGTAAATCCCAGCACTAACATACGGGCATGTTATAGTTTGCTCGGATTGCTGTGTTACGCATGCACACACATATATGTATAATACAATATTAACTACATAATATAAAATTATATATTATAAATTTAAATAAAATAATGATTTTATTTAAAAGATATTTAGAAATATTCTAGATAAATTAGACTTCATAGCCCAATAAAGATCCAAAATGGTAAAAAAAAGCACCTATTACTTCCGCTATGGGCTGGCCCAATTCTAACAATGGTCATAGCCTAATTGCCTATGCATTCTAAATCAGTCATGTCGGGGTTAACTAATTAAGCTTACAGTCCAAATAGTAGGGTATCTAGAAAGGTAGTATCGAAGGATTGAGTTTGGGTAATCAAGTACTCTGCCCTACTTGGTTGCCAGCCTGGCTTGAACAGATATATAAGCTAAAAGGTTGTCTCTAGTAGAAAAGGCCCAATTTGAATTGGCTTTGGGCTAATTTTCAAAATTGTTTGAAAATTTAAAATATAAGGTTTAAAATTTAAAAGTTAAATTTAAAATAAGAAATATATATAATAAAAGTTATAGTATAATTAAAATTTTCAAAATGTTCGAAAATATTAAATATTAGTTTCAGCATTTAAAATTATAATAAAATTAATAAAATTAAATTAATTAAATGAGTCAATTAATGAAAATATATATACATGTATTTTATATTTTGATATATGTTATGATATCTTAAAATGTTTAAGATAAGATAAGTATATATGTACGCATTTAAAATGATTTTTTAGAAATTAATAAATTTTAATTAAAATTATTTTAATTAAATAAATTAATATAAGGTTAATTAATAAATTAAAACACATATATATAAGATATATGTGTATTACTATAAAAGTTATAGTGTATGTGTGTGTGTGTGTGTGTGTGCGTATGTATATTCAATATAATATGTTATAATTGTGTGATATAATACTTAATTAAATTATTTATTAATTAAATAAGATTTAATTAATATAATATTATACGTGATACTATTATATAAGTAAATCAAATTATCACATTTATATAGCAATAAAAATTATATAACATAAATGTATAAACTAAAGGTGGAAAATTAAAAAATAACCTAAATAAACTTAAGGAGTAAATAAATATGTATATATATGTATGCTATGATTTCTGATGTGCCCGACACTTGAATCACAAGGGTATTTCATAAGAAATACATTATTCCATAAGTTAATATCATTCTATATGATATATTAAAGATTATCTTTAATATAAAGTTGTCCTCTATTATATATATCTTAATAGATTGCTTGCATACTCTTTAGTTGTCGAGCTTTCCTTAAGCTAGGGATGTTATGTGTAGTACCATTAATATATTGAATAGACGAGGTAAGATAACTGCATGTATTTTTTGAGCTTTTCTCAAGGTACCTGCATTATAATTAAGCCGTCGTGAAATGATAGTTCTGAATGAATATTCTTACTTTACTTATTGAGCTTTTCTCAAGGTAAAGGCGGGATTAGGACAAGGAATCATGGGTTAGTAGTTGTATGTAATACAACGATAAGGAGAAGCTATCGCATATGGGCCTATGATTTGTTGAGTTTTCCTCAAGGTCAGAGTCCTAAGGCATACGAGTTCTAACACCCACTAGTGAAGTCGAAAGACTTCTATGTTTCAACTTAGGATTCGAAGAAACATAAAAGACTATTGGGAACCTTGTTAGAAAAATGAAATGATAACATTTAACATTTCTAAGATTGTAAGTACATATACTATATAATGTTGTAATAATCTATATTGATAAATTTGTGCATTTATTAGGATTGATAATATTTATCAGTTAAAATATACAAATTGAAATGAATTGAAGATTGATAAATAGAAATATAATATAATATATATTTACTAACAAATGCTTATTGCATGTTAACATTGAAAGTGCACACAGATCTGTATAATATGGCATATGTGTATACTAATGTATATAGTCTAAACTCAGTAGAACAAACTAGCAAAGTACAAAAATAAAATAATTAAAAGCAATCTCACCAGGATTTTTATACTGGTTCAGACCTTCCATACTACGTTCAGTCTCAAAGCTACCCTTATGAATTTCCTTTAAACAAATACCATAGCTTCTTCTGAAGGAACAAGAAATAAAATAGAGTTTTCTTAGTAGACAAGATTGTGTTCGTATAACACAAATTTTGACTACTGGTACAAATTTTTCTATAATCTCCTTGATGATTCAAGATGCGTGCTCCGTGATTATGGATGTGCAACAAGTGATTCTTGAGTAAAGAATAAGATTGAATGCAAGAATGTCTAAGAGTGCTCAAAAGAGAATAGAGATCAAGAAAGTAAACTGAGAAAAGTCAAAAAAGATTTCAAATGTTAATCTTTATATATAGATATCAAAGAGTTACGTTGAATAGTTGTAATCATTCAATCGCAGCCATTACCATTCACAGAGATGTTTATGAACGATCGCAACTATTGGAAATGACTTTTTAGAAAATAGACAATACAAGATACTCGGTTGACCGAGTGTAAAAAGTCATATTACTGAATAAGAAGATTGAATTATGTAGCAAAATTATAAAATAAATTTGTATAATAAATTATTGAAGTTCAGTCAACTGAGATTGTTTTCACATCACTGAATAGTGTAAAAACTATTTTTATGTAATATTTCTTTTTAAAACTTGTTTAAACTCTTTGATAATTACAAACATATATATGCAGGTGTGTATGTGCATGTGTGTGTGCATATTAACTACCAAGGGGATTTAACATGTGTATCCAGGAACAAGTACATAAATACTACTTGACGGTCCATATTTTTATAGCTTTTGAAATGTAGACGATCCATCTTACTCTCTACTTGGTTCTTTGATACGGTAGCTTGTCATACCTAAATAATATTGTATAAAAGACATACATAAAGATATAGTTGTCATCATTAAAATATAAAATAGGGGTTCTAACGATCTCTCCATTTTTGACGATGGCAACTATATGAATTATTATTAAAAACATATGTTATTTCCTCTTTAATAAGCACTTCCCCTATCAATATTCTCTCCTCTTTTTGCATCAAGAAAAACACGCGAATACAAAAAAGATTATAGTATACAAATATATATCATAGGGGATGATAGTGAAATACAATGTGAATTATATAATAAAATACACAAATACATATATGGAAAAATAGGTGATTATAACAACACCACAAAAATATCTTGACAAATATCAACATGGGGACTATAAACTCATTTATGACGAACATAACAATAACAACTCATAACGTTAAGAAAATTGTAAATATCACATTGTTTAAAACACAAATATACGAGTTTAGTCACAAATGACCATAGGACCAACACACTAGTTTAAAAATTATTACATCACAAATTTAACATCAAACACAAACCACAAACCACAAACATAAGTACCATACGCTCAATTACAAAACACAAGTACTACAAGTTCAACAACATAAGTTGCAAGAAACAAAAGAGAGTTAAGGCCATCACCAAATCATAAGAAGTAAAAGCATACCAATCCAAGAAGCATGTCTAACTCTCCGGCTTTGAGTCATTTGGTGAGGATGGTCGTGAGCATGAGAGAGTTGTTCCATATCTTTCCAAGAAACCAAGCGTAGTCTTCTCAAACGACTTTTGGCGCTTAATCATTTTTCATTGTTATTTGTAGAGAATTTCATAGTTTTTTAGAATGACGGCATTGGGGGGAATAGTCTTGGGTGGCTTAACAAATGAAAGTTCTTTGTCGCTATCTGGACTCTAATTAATCTCTTTAGAAATTTCGTGTTGAATAGGTTGTTGCTCGACCAGTGGATCTTGAGAAGATGATTGAGCTAAGTCTTGTTGAACCGTACAAGCTAAATGGACTTTGTATAGTACAAGAGGTTCATTCTAATAGGAAGATGGTTTTTTGATCCATTACTTTTGGTAAAACGAAGTCTTGCATATTCTCAACGTTGATTCTAAAGTTTACAAATATTTTAGTTAAGTATGATGCAACCAACATTGTGCGACAAGGGTGTACATTGAAGCTTTAAATCTTACCATTTATAACCTTAGCCCAATTCAGCTTTCTACTCAAGTAGATAGCGTATAATATCTTGTAGTTATTATCATATATTTTTATAACCACGGGTAAGAGGTAAGATTGTATGAATTATCATTTCATTTAAGATTTGAGCTTGGGGCCGAAGATTTACTGAAGTATTTTCCATTTTTTTAATAGGAAATGGGTAACTAGTATATTTGCATGCAAAAAATTTATAATCGGTATCCTTTAATTCAAGTCCAAGATTAGGGAAACCAAGAATAATTCCTAAATATTTGACCGGTAAAACTATATCCACTTCTAAGACTTTACTCCATAAAAAATTTCATCATCGATGGGTTTATAAAAATGTCCACATAGATTTGCATAACACATTCACAATAGAAATGAATATATTTTTACCTTTTTATGGTTTGCATCATTCAAAAAGAGAAACTCATATTCCCTAGCAATTACTTCAATTCCAAAATCTATGAAATCCAACATCTTGTAAAAAAAATCTTGAATACCCTCTTATCATTCAACTTATTAAAGTGTTTCAATGCAATCTTGCTGCCATTTAACCATTATAGGATTTGGTCATCGGATGCAAATTCAGGATAAGAGGGATTAAATAAGGAAGCAGGAGCTTTGCCTTTTTATGGTATTCTCTTTAGGACTAGAAGTTTCTTGAGTTTTCGCTTTGGAGCCATGGAAACATTGGAGAATGCTTTTGAAAGATTAGGGTTTGGAATTTGAAAAGGTAAAGTGAAGAGTGAGGGTGAAAAGGCATGGCTTTTCCTCTTAAAAATAGGTTACTTCTAGTTCAATCGACTAGCAAACTCAATCAATCGACTGAATCTATACACAGTGGTTTCCCGAGAGTAAAAAAGAAATTTTTAGTTGGCTAAAACATATAGTTATAGCGATCTAAACTACCATAGTTCAGTCGATTGAGCATTCATTTCAATCGACTGAAATGAGCATTTTTTGTTCTAGAGATTATAAATGAGTTTAGCGATCTATATTAATAATTGTTGGTCGATAGGGTCTATATTTATTGATGATATAGGGGTTAAGTCGACCGGGGATCATCTATAGTCGACTGAAACTGGCTTTAGGAGCTTTTAATTTAAGTTTGTTGTTTATTTGGTCAAAACAATGTACTGCATTTTATGAGTTCCGAACTCAAAAGCAATACAAGACTATGGATATTTGATCCATATAACATCGTATATAAATGTTATATGATGAACAGTCATAATACATAGTACGAATATTTTGATGAAATTAATTCATTTGAAGTAAGCAAATAAAATGTGCTATGAGATTGATTATTCAATTGATTGATTACAATAAAGATCGTATTCTGCTAAATGTAGCACTAGACCAAAACTACAAGATAGATCCAAGAACTCGATCACTGAAATATCAATTTGATCGGTTTACACAAAGTACGACATATTTGATGCCCTTAAACATTAAAGATGATCGAGTGCACTTTGTAAAGAGTTCGTTATGATGTTGTAGTAAGGGTGTAACGACCTTGACTCGACCTTCGAAAATCGGCACCGAATACGACACTCGTATTCCAATGCCGCAGATCCAAACGTCGAATCTGGTTCGCCGGAGCTTATAACACAATTAAGTATAACAACACGGCAGAAGAAAAAGTAATGAATATCATTGATATACAAAATTCGATACAACAATGATACAATATGAATAAATATCAGAGATACAAGATAACAATGCTACAGCGGAATAACAATATAATATAGCAGCGGAACCCAAAAACTCCAAACAGCTAGCTCGAACCACCATCAATTTGCACCTAGCTAGCAAGACCAGTCCGTGAATCCGAAGACTCCAATATTCAAGATCTCCAAAGAATACCAAAGAGGAAGCTAAAAGCTACCAAATCGACATCTATTATCTGAAAAACCCAACTCTAGACTGCCCGTGTGGAAAATTATGGGCACCCAGAGTTTAGGAAATGAAAAATAAACTCTGGGTCAGTCATGGGACTAGTACGAGCAAACAAAAACAGTTTGACTTTAAAAACAAACAAAAGAATTTAAATTTCAAATCCGTAATGGAAAATGAAACTACCGTAAGGCCTCTCGGCACACACACAATGCAATCGCACATTTAGGGGAGATTTCTCCTTATGATAGTCAAAAATGCTTACCACGCAAAAACTATTTGACATTATTATTAGTGCATAGTGGAAAACTTTTCGAAAGTATAATATTAATCTTAGCCAGCATACGTACCATTATAGTATGCCTACTATAGCTACCATGTTAGATGGCAGGTTCTACAACTAAAAACGTACAAGGCGTGTATTGGTAATTGGATTTCCAACAAATGGTCAGGCCAAGGAACATCCAATTGCCACATGGGTACGCCTCTGGAGGGACGCCCCGAGAACCTAACCGGATCTCTGCCAACACAAGGCCGGGTTACCTCTGTAATTAGGTAACTACTGACACGAGTATGTCATCCCCCGGTCGTAACCAACCTTTATCCCGGGATTCACCAACAACCATAAAGTAATAAATTTGCAGCAACCACATAGGTTAAGTATCTGGGCTCCATACCATGATATCACCTCTATCCAGAAGGAAATGAACATACGCTTAGGGGGCGCTACCCCCAAATAACCTTACCGCATTCTTCCTGTTTCGACCATTCCAGGTTGTGAAGTTCAACGAAGACTCGTCCACAAAGCTACGCTTTTCACAAAGCCATGTTTTGATCAACAAATGATCAGCAGCACTTCGTATGCCACATTACCAAATTGGGAATGTATCACTAGTAACCATCAACTACATAACCTCTGAGCTCGTACGTCTCAGAGAAGGGTGTTAAGCTAAGAGAATAAATTTCCGCCACCAAACAGAAATGCATTTGATAGAAACTGGTTTTACATCTCAAAGTGTAATGTCAGACACACGTCCATACAAGTCTGTTCAGGTTCGAACAAAGCGGAAGGCACTTCCTAAGAAGCCCTTGCAATCCAGATGATTTCTAGTCACGCTCGGACTTCCCATCACAATGGGTGTTCAAATCTCTATACCGGGGACATTCGGTGCAGAGACATTCGACAGGTCATCCTTTCGTTTTCGAAAGTATCCGGTCGTCACCACCGGTCTTCAAATTCTATCCATATCGTCGTATCATTATTCGAAATGGGTTATATGACACAAAGGTCCTCTCCCGGCTAAATCGAATAATGAGCGCAATATTTGAAACATATGGACATTGGGATTTCAGTTAAGTCATAACTTAAAGCCCAAACCTTTCATTTAAATGGTTAAAATAAATTACCATTCCCAATCTTTTAAACAAAAAGATTCATTTTAAAAACCTTTAATGGTTTAAACAATTTCTACATTATATCTTTTAAACAAAAGATTCATTTTAAAGACCCTTTTTAATTTAAAACAAGATTCACCAATCTTTGACAAAGATTCATTTATAATCTTTCAAAACAATTCCATTTCAAGTTGGATTAACTCATCCGGTCTTTTAAATCAAAGAATCATTTCATAGCTTTTAAAACAATTCCCATTTCAATCTTTTATATATAAGAGATACACCATTTAAAATCCTCTTAAATTTCAAAATAGGATTTAACTATCTTTCACAAAGATTTAATTATAGCTTTCAAAGTCATTCTATTTCAAACCTGAAATCTTTTCATCATAATTAGGAAAATTCTTTTCTTATAAAAAAGCTATTATTATTTGAAAACACTTGTTTCCGTTTCGAAAAACTCGATTATAATTGTACGAGTTAAGGCCTTTCAAATATAAAGTTAGGTTAAATTCAAATTCTTAAAACCATACCTTTAAAATGGTTTAAAAACCCATATAAACACATTTATAGTTTATATAACCCTTTTTACCCATAAATTCCAAATATAGAATTAAATTTCAAATCTGGAATTCAAATTCAAATCAAACTATTTAAATTTCAAAACTTTATCAAGTTATTCAAAATAACATTTATCTTTAAAATTCCTTTTCGAAAGCTTTTCACTTTTTAACCCAATTTCATTTCTAAAACCATTTAGATTCAAAATTCAATTTTTAAAACTATTTTGAATTAAATTCAAATATTTGTAACTTAACCAATTTCCTCGTGAAATCCATATTTGTGTGTGTATAAGTTTGGTCCAGGGGTTTTACCCAATAGTGCACAGCATGAATCATCACAGATATAACAATATCAATAAGCGGGATAACTCACAACGCTTATCGTCATTTATAGATCACAGATAAAATAAATTTATAAATCACAAAGATTCATCATTACAATTCGATGTGGGTTTCGGATAACCAACTGGAATTCGATTCCCTGTCGCATCGAATTTCAAATGTCGTCTTACGGCCATGGGTTTTTCATATCCACACAGAAACAATCACAAATATTACAATTCAGTACAAAGCAATTCATATCTCATAGCATTACAATTACATATCAGAGGTATCAATCTAATACACAGCATTCAGTAATAAATCAAACATCTTCAATTAAGATGAATAAATCGCGTGGTTTAAATTAATTTACCACATAATTACTTCATTAATTATCTTAATTAATTAACCCTTAATTGTAATTAATTGAATCCTTAATAAATTATCCCTTAATTAATAATGATTTCTTAATTATTTTAAATTAATTAACCTTTAATTAATTATTCTTAATTTAATTACCTTTATTAATTAATCATATTAATTAATTATTATTCCTTAAATTACTTATTCTTTGTTCACTTGGTTAATCAACCTTCAATGATAAATTAATTACTTTTAATTAAGTAATTACCTCTCAGCAATTAATTACCCTTAATTACTTAATTAACAATTAATTACCTTTAATTGCTTAATTAACAATTTATTAATAAATCATTCCTTAAATACTTTCGTTAATTAATTAATTTATCTTTAAATCATTATTTAATTAACCTTAATCGTGTAATTGTTTTACCTTAGTTCTTGATTGATTAACAAAATTAAATCAATCACCTTGATTTGAAACAAATAATCCTTTAGTTAATCATATTGATAAATTAATAACCTACCTTAATAATTAATTTTAAAATTCCGTTTGAAAGTGTTAGAAAAATTAAATAAACAAATCAATTTTAAATATCCTACCTAAAAATTTAAATTTTTGAAACTTTTTAATTTATACTTCCTACTCAATAAATAAATCATCATTTATCGAAAAAAAAATTCCTGAAATTCCTTTAACTAATTCATTAAAGCTTAAAGCTGGAAATATAAGAATCCCCACGCAACCTGAGTGTCCCACCAAGCTAAACCCCCACAAACTTTAAAATTGAACAAATTACTTTCAAATTCAGTTTTAACTCATCTGTTATCTTTAGTATTACTATTATAAGTTTTATAAGCCCTTGAAATATTTTTATCAGCTTAAAACTCAAGATTAAATATTTTACCCAATCTCTAATTATTATATTCAATAAATTTAATCGCCAAATTCAAATAGATATTTGAAATCCAAGTTAAACTAACTTGCAAATATTTAAAATTAATTAAATATTCCAATTTCAAATGTCTAAAAATTCTGGGTCGTCACATTCCTCCCCCTTAAAAGAATTTCGTCCCCGAAATTGCAAGATAAGAAGAATGATCCAATACCCATCACTATTTTCCAAAACCAAACAGTTTTATCAACATGCCATAACATATCTTTTATTAAAGACCCATTATTACTTCAACCAACTTTCCAAAACCTTATATAGTTTCCAACAACATTATTTACTCCACTTATTCAAATTTAAATTTAAATCCAAATTTAAATTATCAAAACTTCCTCAAAAAAAAATTAACTCTCTAAATTTCCGAAAAATTTCGCCAGCATTTCCTTTGTGTGGCTAGCTCGGTACAACTACAAAATGCCTCTATGGGCTCCCAAATTCCAAAAGAAAACAAAAAGGCCAAGTGGATAGATCCAAAAACTCAATCAAATTTCATACAGAAATTTAAACACATACCTTTTTGTCAAGCAGTTCAAATTTTTCTTCTGAAATCAAAACAAATTTTCCTTTTTCCTTTATAATAACTGTATATCCTACATAGCAATAATATCCAATTACAACATTCAAAATCATTTATTTGAATCCTTTACAAAATTTCAATATTTATTCATCCAAGCCCGAACGATGTACATATATCATCTGTACACAATACCAAATTCGATCACTCGCTCGATCATGTAATTTCATTTCCAAACTAGCATCGTCCACCCGACTTCCTAGTGCAGACTCAGATCTGGTTTCTTGATCAGAAACCGTCATTCTCCTTGCATAGTCATAACTACGATAGAGAATTTTCAGAATCAATCAAAATCCATATCCAGGGTTCGCCGTCGAAAATCGAGTGAAAAATCCTTACTCGGATCGATATAACTATCTCGAAATTCTGTACTCGAATCTGGATCAAATTGTTGTGCGAATAAAATAATATACGTATATCCTACGTATTTATATCCATTGATCATCAGCTATATCAGTTCTCTTTTATTCACATTCATTTTGATTTCTATTCACTTATCAATGCTTATCATTTCACATATTTTTATTAAATCTTCACTCAAATGTTCATTCAATATATTTTCTCGACACCCATATTACTTAAGAATTTCACCATTTCTTCTTAAGTTCAATATAATAATTTTATACGCTTCTTATATTTATTTTTACTTCACCACTTAAGTTTATAGCTATTCTATTCAAATTAGTTATCCTATTTCCATATGAATTCAATTTATCTTCAACTCTGAATATTGAATTTTATCTTCCATTTATAATGATTCATATCATTATTTTAAATTAGTTTCATCCACTAATTTATTTCAATTTCAAAATCGTTTTGTTGCTAACAAAAATTTTCCCAAAAATTTTTCTAACTCCCAAAATTTTCGAAATTTTTTGGCAGAGTCTCTTTTATACGGAGGAGCTTTTGCAATTTGACAAGAGATATAAATGTATATACATCGACCCACATGGTCGGAAAAACAAAAATAGTTCATATTTCCTATTTTTTATTGCGTAGGCGTACCTTTATTTAGCATTTTAAGCAAGTGGCTTATTATTTTAGCCATTAGCACGTCCAAATTCAGCCCAACGGCTTCCCGGTACCTGTACTTACTTAATTTAAACATGTAAGTGCGAAAATCATGTAATTTAACAACATTTAACATATTTAACTAGCAAACATACAAGTTCTATAAGCAATGCAGGTTAAACAATATTTATAAGCAACTTATAGGGTTCCGACATTAATTTTAATTGTTTACAACCAAATCGTGTACAACTTTATTTAATTTAAATGGTTTGCAACTCAGTTGTTTACATTCAACTCATTTTTAACCTAAACAACTCATATTTATTTCAATTGATTCCAAAAATCAATTTTATTTACCTCTGTTAATTCATAGAATTTTATTAAATCTCGTTTACGTCAACGACAATCATTTCTACGCTATTTCGATGATATTCACTTAATAGCATATCCATTTTAGTTTTTAACTACTTCCAATCGATTCCAACTCAATTTTCATTTAGTTCATTCCCATTTTAATTTACATTCCATTCATCATTCAAACAGATTCTAGTCAAACCATTTCATAAGGCTCTCTAACAACCATTTAACAATTTGCTTAAGTTAACGACTTAAGTTCATCTCCATTTCCAATTAAATTCCATTCTATTTAATCCAATTAGTATATTCATTCAATCTATTTTAAACTTTGTTAAGTAAGAATTTAATCTCATTTAATGTATCCACCACGTGATACAGTTCCATTTCAATTATATTTCAACTTTAATTCAAATCCTATCACAATATTATTAAACTTAGCTTAAGTTCATTTAATTTGACTTACTCTCCTAACTAATTTCGTTTCTATGCTTATTTTAAATTAGCTCCATTTACTAATTTATTTCAAATTCAAATAAATTTTTAATTCTTAGAACTTTGTTCTTTTAATCGACCCAAATTATATTTTTCAATTCCATTTTACTAACCTTCTTTAATTTACTTTATTTGATTGTCTTACCTTTCTAACTTAATTAACTTTCTACAAGTAAATTTCATCCCAGGAAATTTCAACCTTTATAAATTTCAAAACCTGCTTATAATCCATAACATTTTTAGTTAAACCTTCAAAGTTTAAACCATTACTTAGACACTCGAAACATTTTAAACCAATTCCAGAGCCTTCAATAATCACTTAAGTATTCCAAAAATCATTTGAAATCAATTATATCGAAAATCCTTTGCATTTCTAAAATCAACACAACTTTTGCGAACAATTTCAATTCAAAACAACTTGGCAACAATTTCTCTCTTGGAAACTCGAAAATGAACATCGGTGATGTCGCGATCATCATCGGAATTATTTTCTAGCGACCGAAAAGAGTTTAATGCTTTTATTTCTTTAAAATCCCTTCAAATATTTTTAAATCCCAAATCTCACCAGATTTCAAATCCAATTCAAAAATATCTCCAAAATACTGCCACGATTACTTCTCCAAAACTTTTGAAAACCATTTTCAAATCCAAAGGAATTTTAAACCCATTCCCAAAAATTCCAAATTCTTTCAGAAACATTTTCAATATTTCTGTGGAATTCTTTTTCAAAATTATAAATCACGTTTATAATTCACATTTACAAATCCCATTTATTTTATTAATTTATTCGTTAATCTTTGGTTATTATTTCAATTTCTTATTCACTTTTACACATTAATGATAATAATTTAATATTATCATTCCTAACAACCAAGCATCCACATACAACTATAATAATTTACGAAAAATTATTTCCTTTATATATAAAAATAATTTGGGTAAAATTATTTCATTTACCCTATTTAAAACAATATTGTGCCGTTTATCTTGTTTAAGAGTTTAGAAATTCCTATCGATAACATGGCGTCCCACATATCGACCAGAATCCACAAACACTCAACCGATAAGTCAACACAATATAAAAACAATTTTATACTCACTAACAAATACGCGCTCATATTTATTAATACACTCAAACTCATTCCAGAGTACTATAGACTCTATTTAATGAGCAATCCCCACTAGAGCCAAGGTTCTCGCTCAACCTTCAGCTCTGATACCAACTGCAACGACCCGCAAATTCGTACCCCGTAGAGTCGACACTATACTACATCAATCAACTCAAGATGTACGGAAATACGAACCATTTGGGTTAAAGAAGAAGAGGTAGAAGAAGAAAATAGAAAACAACATCAGAATCAAACAATCACAGCGGAATAAAATATAATAGATAATAACAGATCTTTACACAAAAGAAAGCTATATTTACTTTATTCATACATCATCAGAATATATCATCAGAGTTCAACAACATCAATAACATACAACTGGACCGTCGTATAAACTTGTCCTCAAAACTGAATACACAATGGAATAATAATCAAGTACGAAAGTATGTATCGCCATCCAGCTCGTCTCCTGAGCTCCACAACATCCTTTCCTGTACCTATAATACTCGGTCTGACCCAAGCATTACAGTTAAATAACGCCCGAGTCAGTCTGAAATACCAGCGTGAGAAATCACACTCAAATTGATTATTAAAGTTTCAAAATTCTTTTGAAAACAAAAGCATCTCGTAAGATCACGCCATAAATAAACATGTCAGGTTTTTACCTTACGATAGTTAAAACACTTTTTATTAAAATCCTCTGATATTATAATAGGTCTATATACAAATACTTATTCAAATAGCCGAAATTGTTATATTTATTAAATTCCAACTACTAGCCACAAAGTGGGTAATACAAACAAAACTCGTAAAAGGCGCGTAGGGAGAATGGGTTTCCAACTAATGACTAGGCATTCGGATACCACTTGTCAAAGTACGTGGCCTAAATCACCGTACCGAGGATTACTCCCAATCCCCTGGGACTACCACTTACTGGATAATCCCGAGTAAAATCACCCTACCGTTGGGATCAGCAACCGCACCAGTAAACCGAATAAAAAAGGACATCTAGACAGAGATGACCTCACCCTAATGGGCGCTACCCACCTAGCCCTGCTGCATAACCCCTGATTTTTAGTCATTCCTGGTTGATGACGCTTGAGGCTAAGCGTTAACTTTAGAGAACTCATCTCTTAGAATGATCATCGTCCACCTGACGATGTTCTGAAAGCATTCAATCCATACAAGTCTGTCTCGGGTTCGAACGGAACCGAAGGCACTACTCCTACTACATCCATTTTGGAATCGCCTCGGAATCAGTAGCGACTAGCCCTTGCACTTCGCTGCTCCACCTTCGAATCCAAACTCGTCTTCCTCACGAAAACGTACAAACCGGATCAAAGTGGTTTTCGAGAAATTTATCCCGATCCCGATCTCTTCGAAACGATCAGCACAATGGCCAATATTGATAGTCAGTGATTTAACTATCAATTAACATTCACAAACATCCATCACACAATAAATAATTTCACCAAATTATTTATTAATCTCAAAATATCTTCACAAGATATATTTCCATTCTCAAACCTTTTTGAAAACAGTTTTCCCACCCTGCTCTTCTTATGGAAGGAATTCCCAATATTTATTTCCACTGAAAACACCAAGCACAAAAACTTTAGATTTTGAAAATAATTTAAAAACACTTTATTATAAAATATACTTTAAAACATTTAAATTGAGAACTACTTCAATACTTAATTAAAAATGTATACTATAGGAATATTTGAAAATGAGGTTACTTTATAAAATATTAAACTAGATTTTCTATTTTTAAAACAAAATATCAAGTTACCTTTAATTAATTACTACGATAATAGATTAGAAAAATATATTTACATTAGAATTTAAACATTTAGAAATAATAAATTTTCTAAAACATGCCTTTTAAAACAACATTAAAACTTTTGACTTATGTTTAAAAATTTACTTTGAAAACATACTTGGCTATCCAAGGAAATATACTTCTCTTCACATCCTTTAAAAATAAAGCACTATTTATTTTTAAACAAAATTTTCCATTTCTTTAATAAATTCCCATCGTGAATTTATTCTTCAAATATCCACTGATATATCACTTCGCTTTTATAAACCCAGTTTATAATTTCATAGTCACATTCTCCTTTAAATTTCCAATTTCAAACACTTAAATCAATTTCCAAATTGATTTCCAATTTAGTCCATTTTGAAATAAATCTCTTTACTTACTCATTTTTTTCCAAAATCCATTAACTTCAGATTTTATTTCTCCATTTTGATTTAAAATCTTTGAACAAAAACATACCAATTTTAGATTTTCAAAATTCCTTCTTTATCCTTTTAAATAAATTTAAACCATGAATGCTAAAGTAAATTCTTTTATTCCTTTAAATAACATCACCTAAGTTTTAAAATTCATTATTACTCTGTTTATTCAAAATCCCCTTTTCCATACTCGGAACTTAGTTATTAGAATTTTAAAGGCACTTTCATTCTTTTCCAATTCATTCTTAAATTTATTTAAATTCTCTACAATTATTTTACTTAAAAATTCACTCTTTTATTTTATTTTCAAAAATCCAATTCTATATATTTTGATAACTCGGTGTACCGAAATATATTTAAGCAAACCATGGCATTCAATATTCCAATTATCAATATAATTTATCATAAAATATCCAACATTCATAACACAGAATATTAAACAATCTAATAATTTTGAGGAATCCAGTTGGATCCCTCCAACCTGTTTCCCTGCATCCATGGACGTTAGCACAATAAAATACCAATTCCACTTCAAGGTGGAATATCGCGGTATATCGATTTTATATAATATCCTCCGCTATTATGCGGCGCATAGGGTCTCATCCGTTATATAATGCGGGAATCAATCACTCCAATATATATTATATACTACTATATAATATTGCACATCAAAATAATTCAATCATTCAACCAATTATTTAAATTTAACCATTTAAATTTAAATAACCCGTATAAGTGAGATTAACTCACCTTTGTTTTTTGTTTTGCAAATCCGATCCAAACCGGCTTGTCTCTTCCCGATTTAACACCTTGTACAAACATTGTATGGTTTATTAATATTTGAACTAATCGAATGGTTAACTACCATTTATTAATTAAATTTTAAACTAATTTTCCCTTAATAATTTCTTAGTAGATAAATAATTAAATAAGTTAATTTAATAAACTAATCCCCTAAATACATATTTTTGAATAACTAGTAGGTTTAAAATGTGTAGATGTACATTTATTTTATTCTATTGAAACTAAATACATATACATACATATATATATATACACACACACACTTATAAGATAATCCATATAGATTTTAAGAAAAATCTAATTTATATAAATTCAAACATTTAAAATCTCTATATTTATTTTTTTCAAAATCTTTCCTATATGTAAAAAATTTTCCTATTTACCTATGAATATATATAATTAAATCAAAATAGGCATGTGTATATATTTTTCTCTTCATAAATGGTTATTTCCTTTACTGTAAAATTTTTCTTCCTTCTAATCCGAATATATATCTGTAAAAATTAAAATAAAAATAGGGATCTGTTTTCTGTACATATTTTAGATCATAAACAGTAAGCTGATATATATATTAAATTAAATTAAGCTAAGAGCAGAACTGTTTATTTATTTCTGCAAATATTTTCTAAACTACACATACTTATAGAATTAAACTCAAAATGGGTTATACCTTACTGGATCAGAACCACTCCCTGTACGACATCAATAAACCCAACGCAGCCGCCATCCTCACCGCGTCCACCACTTCAAATCCGCGACCAAAACCCTCCCAAGCTCGAAGAAGCCATCACATCAGCCTCGAGCGTTTTGCCTTACTGCCATCAACGCGAGCTTCCTCGTGTGCCCACCTCCTTGGCCTCGACATCCCACGACGCTGCCTTGACGTCGAGCATCCCAAACCTGATGCGCGCGCTTCCCCAAATTCAGCCGCCTTGCCTCGCCTTCAGAATCGCCTCCTCTCTCCCCCAAACGAACGCGTGCAACAGTACGCGATCGCGACATATTTTTTATATAGAACAGGCAAAATCGAATCTGTGGATGAAGGGAATGAGCTTGCTTTTGAATGATGAATCCTGAAAGGAGGGCAATTCAATTCCCTTACGAAAGAAGATAGATTTCCCCTTTTTCTCTCTAAATCATTTGTTATGAACGAGAGTTTTACTTGAAAATCAAAGGAAGGAAGGAGATAAAATATACGTGAATTTCAAATTGATTTGGACTGAAGGGATAAACGAAATATAGACGTGATTTATGCATGCTCTGCAATTACTGCGTGTTGAGTAGGATAAAGGGAACATGATAAGATGTCACCGTGCCTGTAATCTTTGCTATAGTGATTTGCATTGAAAAAGTGCTGATGTGATAGAAATGTAGCTGAAGATTGACTAGGGTATATATATATATATATTCAAATTCAAATTGTTTTGAAAATGCAACTTAAAATTTCGAATTCCTATCGAGGCATGCTGCTAGGTGTTTACAATGTTATACCCCTATTTCGAGCGCAATGGAAAAGGTTTCGATCCCTAATTTGATCGTATGGAGAAGATAGCTTTTTGAACCCATTTATATATTAAATTTGATTTAATTATCAGCACGTTTACCTATCATAGGTCCAACGGTCACTCCAAACACTACGAAAATTGAAATCCGATAATAATACAATATTACGGATCCAATGGAACTAGTTTCGTCGAAATCCGAGACTACGCCTCGGAAGGCTATTTTTAAATCCAATTTAAACTATAGAATTTTAAAACTGAACAAATTACTTTCAAATTCAGTTTTAATCATCTGTTATCTTTAGTATTACTATTATAAGTTTTATAATCCCTTGAAATATTTTTATTAGCTTAAAACTCAAGATTAAATATTTTACCCAATCTCTAATTATTATATTTAATAAATTTAATCGCCAAATTCAAACTGATATTTGAAATCCCAGTTAAACTAACTTGCAAATATTTAAAATTGATTAAATATTCCAATTTCAAATGTCTAAAAGTTCCAGGTTGTCACTTTTTGTTTGGGCTTTAAATGGGTTTAAAGCCCATATTAGGGGCTCGTGTTTTGGCCATGATGAGGCTATGATAGGTGCGACCATATGAGGGGAACTAGGTGGGTTTGTTTTGCATGGATAGGGGAAAGGGAATTAGTAAGAAATAAAAGAGGATCAAGATCCTAACTTATCTCTTATCTATCCCCCTAAAAGCATCCCTATTTACACCTATTTGAATACTTTTTAAGCCTCCAGGTCCTTTACCTTTGTCCGAAAATTAACTCCTCCCATTTCGCCATTTCCAAAAACAAATCATAGTAAAACAAATATTATTCGGCAGCTGGTGGTCATTGGTTCAAGGGCTAGCAATTTACTGGATTAGAAATTTGTTCAGGGAGTTGATCTCATCATTTCAAGGTGTATTTATAGGCATTGATCAATGCATATTAATATGCAGATTTTATATATATATATATATATATATATATATATATATCATGTATTTTGTTTTGGTAGTTTGGAGACGATTCTGTTATATCGATATATTCACATTTTTATGAATATATACACCTTTTTAAAAAAAATATAACACAATCATGCATATATTGCTCACGATAAAGAAAATAAAAAAATAATTTTTTTAGATTAAATTAATTTAATACTAATTATTTAATTTGTATATGATTTACAATTCAAATATTAAATCATACACTATATAAAATGCCATTTTAAAATTTTGTATAATGATTTTATACTTAAAATATTTTTGGTGGAACTAAAATAATTTTTATATTACAATTATTTTTTAAAACATCTAATTCTATTAATAAATAATATTAATATGTATGTATATATGTGTGCTATAAAATATGTTTTATATTTCATAAATTTAAAGTTAAATCTAATATAAATTTCAATAAAAAAATAAAAAATAAATTTTTATATAATTTAATATTTAAATAATAACCAAAATTAATAAATTGATTTTAAATTATAAAATACATATATGCTGTTTAAATATCATAATATCTTTAAGATCTTAATTGAAATATTTAAATTTTATATTATCTTAAAAAAACTAACTTTTATGAGCTTATATTATATTTCCGTATTTAAATATCTATTTATATATTTGTTTAAATTAGAAAAAACCATTAGTTACCATAAACTGTATAATAGACATGTGTATGTGTATGTTATTTCGTATATTTTATTTAATTATATATATAGTATTAACTTTACAAGATAATATTATGTACTTATATTATACTTAAATAAAAATTATTTTTAATTATAATTTCGAATTTAAAAAAATTAATATAATTTTAAATAATTTAATTTATATATACATATACATATACATATATATATATATTATAAATTTTATATATGTATGTGTGTATTTCCATAAAATAATTAAAAATAAAACACATATATGTATACACATATATATTTTGCAATAATTTATATACATGATATAAAGTATATAAACATACTTGTGGACAATACATTTATTACCAGATGAGCTAACATGTCTGTTGCAGTGTAAACCTCAATACTTTTATATAGTTATGTTATACCTTGCACGGATTGCCATGTGACACATGCATATACATATATATGTGTATATGATTATGTATATATATAAAATATAATTTAACTACACAATATAAAACTATATATTATAAGTTTATATTATATTGATTTTATTTAAAAGATATTTAGAAATGTTCGAAATATATTAGACTTCGTAGGACCAATAAAGATCTCAAATGGTAAAAAAAATTAAAATTCGCCAATTACTTCCACTATATACTGGACTACCTCATAAAATGAATGATTTGAATTTATACAACACCACAACTCATTTGTAAATGTGGATAGGATACGGTATTCTAGTAGAATAGCATTGCAACTGGGTATATTATATTGAATATAGAGATGTGACATGTGCATTAGAATCATTTTGAGAAAATGGGTTGTAGGTAGGATTTGTATGGCATGAGTGACCCAGTATGTAATGCTATGCCTCATAAACCAGACATAACACGTTCACTTGTCTTTATTGATCAAGTATACTCATAACAAGATTTCTAGTGTAACGACCTAGATTTTTCGACGGTTGATTTGGAATATTTAAAATGGTTTTAAATATTGAACTTAAATTATAGATTGATATGAATATGAAAATTTGGGTTTAATTATGAAATAAATTCAGAATTTAAATATAGCGATTTACTGGATAATTTAATTATTGAATTTAACAATTGCATATTGGTTAAATCATTGTATCTTCAGTTTTAAGCTCGATAAAAAAATTTAAAGGCTTGTAAAATTTATATTAATAATAATGAAGATAATAAAAGTTTTAAAATTGAATTTAAAAGTGATATGTTCAATTTTAAAAATATTTGTTCAAATTAACATTTAAAATTAGCCATCCGGCCAGTCTTTGAGTTCGACAAAACCAGTTCCATCGAATCCGTAATAGTATATTATTATCGAATTTTAAATTTCGTACCTTTTGGAATTATCGTTTGATCGTACGGAATATAAACGCATTGGATTAATATTGAAAATTCAATATAATAATTGAGTCCAAAAAGCTACCTTCTCCATACGATCGAATTAGGACTCAAAACCTTTTCTATTGCGTTAAGATCAGGGGTATAACATTATAAACGCCTGGCGGTACGACTCGATAGGGATTCGAGATTTTAAGTTGTGTAAATCGAGACATTTTAAAATTTAATTAAATGATAGTCTAGCCAACATTCTCTTGAGAAGTAATTCCATCTTTTCACATTTGCTTGACCCATCCAAACATGCAGCCGATCAAAATCACGCAACCTTCCTTTCCAAAATCACATCTTTTTCCCTTTCTTTCTTTCAATCGAAATTCAATTCGTATAACCGAAACTACCTCCTTCCTTTTTGAAAATGTGTGTTCCTTTCCCCTTTTAGTTTCAAGTTCAAATTCAGGAAATCGAAAATCGTTTCGTTTAGAAAAAAGGGAGATCAATCTGCTAATGAAAATATATATGTATATAACCGATGAAAGGCAATCCCTTCAGTTCAAATACAGAAGAAAATAAAATAAAAGGGACTTCGCGATTGAATCGCCATGGGGACGAGGGGAGCGGCGTAAAATCAACGATTTGAAATTGAGAGGCTCGCGATCTATCACATTTCCGTGGAAGTGAGGGGATTTGCATGCATGAGGAAGGAGGCATGTTCGGTGTTATTGCGATGGGATTTGGGAAGGAGGGTCGATTAGGGTCGTTCACGAGTACGGCAATGTTGCTTGGTGATGGTGCAGGGTTGTGTCAAGCTCAACTAAGCTTAGTCGTGGTTGCGCCTGAAGATAGGCAGGGAATCGATGGTGTTTGGACCAAGGATCGGTATTTGTGTCTTCCTCAGGGCGCGCACATGACTGTTAGAAGCAAGGCAGGACAGGGCTGAGGAGATGCAGGCATAGAGGAAGCAAGTTCACGGGTTGTTTGCGTGAGCCTGGCAGGTGATAGGTTTTGCTATTTTGATTTAAAATTTAACTTCAGTATGTGAATGATAGTTTAAATTATTTCAAATATTAATAAATTCGTAATTCATTTATACGAGATCTAATAATAGTGAAAATAAGTCGAGGGGGGAAATGGTCAGCAAATAAAATTGAGGTGAGAAAATTTCTCGCTTATTTGGATTATCAGATTTATTATAAAAATAATTATTGGATGCCTGGTTGATTTAATAATTATTATCTGATGAATGATATTATATATATAGTAGTATATATGTATTAGTATTTGGACTGATATTCACACGCATTATAATGGATGAGACCCTATGTGCTCGTAAATAGTGGATGACCCGATATACCACGATATCCCCCTCAAAGTGGGATTGGTATTTTTATATGTTGTATTAACATCTATGGTGCATGTAAACAGGTTGGAGGGATCCAACTGGATTCCTCAAAAATGTTGATTAATTTTCATATATGGTGATGTGTGATCTGTTATAGATTATTGCTATGATATTGAGTTATTACATGTTATTATAGCATGGACATTAAATATTGTATTTTAAATACCAAAAATAGTTATTTTTGAAATTTAAGGAATTAAAAGGGAGATTTTGAAAATAAAATATTTATAAGGAAATTTGGATTATTTTAAAAGAAATTAAGTCAAATATATAAATATATAACTTGCTTGGGTTAAACTTAACTATACGTAAATTGTTTAAATAGAGATTCTCAAATAAAATTTTATAAAGGAATTTGAAATGTTGTCTTGAAAATATGGAAAGGAGTTGAAATCAATATTTAAAAATAAGTTTGAAATAAAAATGGAATTTATTAAGAAAGGAATTTATAAAATGAAATTATATAAATAAAATTAGTTTTATAAAGAAGTGAAACTCAAAGGAGTTGAATTTATAAGCGATGTTTATAAATAAGGAAAATGATGGTCAGTTGATAAGTTGGAAAATATAAGTTTACGATGTGAATTTATATCGAGTTATGGGAATCGTTAGGGTAAAGAAATAGTGGAATCTAATTTTTGAATTTTAGAATAGTGGTAAAGTTGAGATATAATAGACGTGATATGACTCGAGAGAAATCTATAAATCGAATTTGGCAATATTCGATTTTTAATAATAGATTTTTGTCGAGAAATTAAAAAAAATTAAATGGAATTTTAAAAAACTAACTATATAACTTAAATTATTATTTACAATATTTCAAGTAGTTAGTTATTATAATATTTAATATTTATTGAAATAAATTATAATTTTATGAACCAGCTTTGTAAATCAATTAGTTATTTAAAAATGATCTTGAAAGGTGTTATTAATGTTGTTAAAATGTTTTGATATTTTGAAATTACTTAACATATTTTACAAATAAACAATTATCCTTAAAAATACTTATTTTATATATAGTTCATAAAAGATTGAATTTATTTATAAATCCTCTCGAGATTGAAAGTGAAGTTTATTAAACGGGTATGATTTTATAAGAGAAATCTTATAGTGGGATTTTGGGTGCTTGAAGAGAAATTCCAAAGTGTTAAAATACCATAAATTCAGGAAAATAAAGTAAAATTCATAAAAGAAGTTTGAAACTGGTATTTGGAGATACAGACAAGGGCATTCGAATTTTGGAAATATTAAGGGGTTTACAAATAAAATTTGTAAAGGATTGTGAGGATAAGAAATAAATGGGCTATTTCTTGAAAACTGGGATAAAAGGATCTTAGGAAATAGGTTTATAAATATTCCTAAGTATCGGATGGGAAGAATTTGAAAATAGTTAAATTCTAGATTTTGATTATAGAAAATATTTTCAAAAGGGTGTCTTATAATTGGAAGCGAGAGAAAAATATTCTAAGTGTTGAAAAATCCTGTTATGGATACAAACGTTGAAATTGTTTCCAAATATAGATATATTGAAAGGGTTTGAATATATATATTTTATAAAGATATGTTGAAAATAAATTTTGGAAAATTTATAATAAAGCTTTATGATTGCCTGTGAATGTCTGTGGATAGTTAAACAACCGACTATCAATTTTGACAAATTTTGTTAATCGTTTCGAAGAGACGGGGATCGAATTTAATTATCCGAAAACCACTTCGATCCGGTTTGAATGTTATAAATGAATAACGTGAAGATGATGAAGATGGTGATTTGGTTTGTCCAGACCTAAGACAACTTGTATGGACGAATGCTACCAGAACATCGTCATTGGAGGGCGATGAGCATTCTAAGTAGAGTTGTTTCTTGAATGGTAACGCTTAGCCTCAAGCCTCATCAACCTGGAATGACTAAAACAGGGGAGATATAGCAAGGCTAAGTGGGTCGCACCCAAGTAGAGTATGTTATCACCTTTCTAGATGTGCTGGAAAACTATATATATGGATATGGTTGTGCATGAAAGAAGGAGCACTCGATGGTAAGGGTGGGAACACCCGGGGTGATAACATATTCGATCTATCCAGGTTAGGGGTAGGTCGGTCTTGTATAGCAGGGGATCCTGATGAGGTCCTCGGTACATTGTTCTGGAGGTGTACTGTGATGGACGGTGCCCCAGTGGCCTAGTCATTCGATGGAATTCATTCTCCAATAAGCGTAGTACGGTTTTAATTATGCCTAACTACGTTGAAACGTGAGATGCAAGCATTTTAGCTATTTTCTATTTACTTGGTTTAGACCCTATTATAATACCAGATGATTTTGATAAAAATGTTTTGGTTATCGTAAGGTAAAAACCCGACATGTTTATGTGTGGCGTGGTCTTACGAGATACCCTTGTTTTCAAAGGGTTTTGAAAGTAATAATAATTCAAATTGAGTGTGTTTTCTCATGCTGGTTTTACAGGCAGACTCGAATGTTGTTTTATTATAATGTTCAGGTCAAACCGAGTATTACAGATTCGGAATAGAATGCTATGGAGCTCAAGAGACGAGCTGGGTAGCAAGGCGTACTGTTGTACTTGATTATTATTCCACTGTTTAAGGACAAGTTATTAAACTGTCCAGATTGATTATTGCCTATTATACTCTAATGGTTGTAAGTATAAAATAGTTACAGATTTCTTTGTATTTAAATTCTCTTGTTATATATTATATTTTGTTCCGCTACACTTGTGAAACTCTGATGTTGTTGTTTTCTATTTTCTTCTTCCACCTTTCTTTTTCTTACCCTAAAGATTCGTATTTTCATTCAATTTGAGTTGAGCTGATGTGAAATATTGTCAATTCGAAAGGGGTACGGATTTCCGAGGCTTTACACTTGGTATCAGATCTGAAGGTTAAGCGTAAAGCTTGGCTCTGTTGGGAATTACTCATTAGAGATAGATTCAGTAGTAATCTAGAATGAGTTGAGTGTAATAATAGATATGAGCGCGTATTTGTCAGTGAATATAAATTGTTTTATATTGTGTTGACTTATCGATTGAGTGGCATATAAATTCTGGTCGCGTAGTGGGGTGCTGCTAATTCGATAGGAGTTTCTAAACACGTAAACACGATAAACTGACACAGTATGGTTTTGAAGTGGGTAAATGAAATAATTTTACCCAAATTATATTTTTATATAAAAGGAATAATTTTCTAAAATTATTATGGTATGTTTTGAGGGTTTGGATGATAATATTATAATCAAAACAAGATTATAAAATCTGGAGTTGGTTACATATAACCAAAAGGAAATTGTATAAATATGGATTATATAATTGGATTAAAAACTAAGACTTGATTAAAACCAGAGTTTGAAAAAAATAAATCCCGGAGATTTTTTGGAAGTGTTTTCCAAAGTCTATTGAAATAAATAATAGTATTATTATTTTGGAGATATTATTGAATAGAAAAATGTTTTTAAATGGATTTGGGAAAGTGATAATAGCACTGAACTCACTACAGTCGTTGGAAAATAATCCTGGTGATGACTGCGCGGCATCATCAGTATTCATTTTTACGTTTCTAAGTGACGAATTGCTGTCGTAATTGATTCGTTCAGATAGGTTAGACAAACCAGTTGTGTTTTGGAAATTCCGAAGTGAATTTGTCTGGATAAAAACAAGGGTAGGATTAAAAGTGTGATTTGGAATATTGAGATTTTAAAATGATTCGAAATAAATACCGGATATTTGAATTTTTAAATCCTTATTAAAATGTTTAGAAAATATCAGGAAACAAGTTATGAACTTATAAAATTGAGAATGAGTTTAAAGAAAATATGGAAATTGAATTTTGAAATTAAAATTAAAAGTGAAAAGATTAAGATGGAATTTAACTTGGATTAAGTCGAAAGAATTAAAGTTTAAAAATTTAAATTGGTGGTGATTGGAATAGAATTAATGAAATGGTGAATTAACTTAGCAAAGTTAAAGGAAATTGATTAATGAGATGATTGGAACAAATAAAATAAAACGTGTAAAATGCAACGAAGTTAATTAAATATAAGTAAGGAAGAGGAAAATATGAGTTTAAGGATGAAATTAAAACTCATGTAAGTTAAATAAATTTAACTGGTAAAAGAAGATGGTATGGGTAAAATCTAACTTAAGCTAAGTTAAATAAAATTGAGTTGAATTTGGATTGGATTGGAAATAAATTGAATTGAGTTATAGATGATATTGAATGGAAATGAATGCTTACTTAAATAAATTAAAAGGAATGGTATTAAGTTCAAATTTAACTTAAGTTAAGATAAATAAAATTTGAATTGGAATAAATAAATTTCAAAAGCTTATAGAATTTGGGAATATGAAATAAAAGTACATATTAAGCTATTAAGTGATGTAGATCTTGAGTTAAAAATAAAATGTGAATGTACTCGAGTATAAAATTGATTGAAAGGTGAAAAAAATTAACTTGAGTAAATTTATTGAAGTGATTTTTGAAATAGAAATCAGATATTGAATTATAAATTGGAAGGGAACTAATTAGCTAAGTAAATTAGTTAATTAAATATGGAAATGGAACTTAACTGGTTTAATAAATTAGATTGTGGATTAAAAGGAATATTAGAAGTGAAACTTGAGTAATAAATAAAATTCAACTTAAATTGTAAGTGAACTAAATATAATTGGAAGTGTGATCGAATAAAATGAAATTGGACTGAAATAGAAATGACTTGAGTTACAAATAAATCCAATTGAGTATAAATAAATCGAATATAGCCTTGAAATTCATTTTAATAAATTCGAGAATGAAGTCGAATATGGGAATTAAAATTGAGACGGATGAAGTGAATGAAGTGAATGAAGTGACTGAATTAATTTGTAGATTGAAATGGAATTGACTGAATGAGAATTAATCCAAAATGGTAATAAAATTTAGTTGCAAAAGAAATGAACTTAAGTTATATAGTTGGAATAGTAAAAAATAAAGGGATTAATTTAAGGGTATATTTTGGATGATAGCTTGGGTTAAATAATTTATGAAATAGCTACTGAATAAAATAGCATTGGAAGATTCCGAGCTTAATAAAATGGATATGAATATAATGGGTGCAGATACGAGTGGAATGCAATTGAATTGATCGTGAATCAATTATAAAAGGAATGGAATTAAGTATAAATTGAGTTGGAATCAATTTAAAATAGCTGTAAACTAAAGGGGATATTTTATTAAGCGAATATCGCCGAATTTGCATAGAAAAATTTATCGTCGACGTAAGCTGAAGAAAATAAAATTCTACGAATTAATATAAGTTAAATAAATTAATTTTTAAATCAATTGGAATAGTATGAGTTTGTTTGATATAAATATAAAATAAATGCATGTAAAGTAAGTTATAAATCATTTAAATTTAATAAAATTATATATGGATCGGTTGAAAGTAATTAAATTGGTTGGAACATTAAAATTGCTTATGATTATGTGTTAGATCGCATTATTCATGATTGCTATGTGTATATCCATTTAAATGAATGAAATGTTGTCAAATTTTATGATTTTGGTACTCATGTGTTTAAAATTGAGTAAGTACAGGTATAGAGGGACTATTGGCTAGAATTGGAGTTACGTATTTGCATATGAAGTAAATGCTTGCTTAATAATGCTTTAAAACGCAAAATAAGGTACTTTTTCGGATTAATTACTGCGAAATATAAAATATTTTTATATTTTTTTTTTCGACCAAGTGGGTCGATGTGTATATATTTATCTCTCTTGTCATGTTGCAAAAGGCTCTTCGTACAAGGAAGATTTTGCCAAAAAAGTTCAAAATTTTAAAGTGTTAGAAAAAATTTGAAAAAAAATTTGGGGAAATTTTTTTTGTTAACGGAAATAGATTTCGAATTTATAATCAAAATAATGGATTTTGGTTTAGAATGGAGAACTAATTGTTTGGGTTGAAGGTAAAAGATTAGGAAAGTGAAATATCGAGTTTTCACTATATGTGTTTTGAAAAAGGTAATGGGTTTGGAGCATTTTCCTGCCTTAGCAATTTCGGGGATGAAATTATTTTAAGGTAGGAGGAATATAGTGACCTTGATTTTTCGACGGTTAATTTGGAATATTTAAAATGGTTTTAAATATTGAATTTTAAGTATAGATTTATTTGAATATGAAAATTTGGGTTTATTTATAAAATAAATTAAGAATTAAAATATAGCGATTTATTGGATAATTTAATTATTGAATATAATAATTGAATATTGGTTAAATCATCGTATCTAGAGTTTTAAGCTCAATAAAAAAATATTTAAAGGCTTGTAAAATTTATATTAATAATAATGAAGATAATAAAAGTTTTAAAATTGAATTTAAAAGTGATCTGTTCAATTTTAAAAATAATTTATTCAAATTGACATTCAAAAATAGCCATCTAGGACATAGTCTCGGAATTCGACGAAACCAGTTCCATCAGATCCATAATAGTGTATTACTATTGGATTTTAAATTTCGTGGCTTTTGGAATATCGTTTGATTGTACGAAATATAAACGCGCTGGATTAATATGGAAAATTTAATATAATAATTGAGTCCAAATAGCTATCTTCTCCATATGATCGAATTAGGACTCGAAACCTTTTCCATTGCGTTCGGATCAGGGGTATAACATTCTAAATGCCTAGTAGCATGCCTCGATAGGAATTCTAGATTTTGAATTGCGTAATTCGAGACATTTTAAATTTAAATAAATAATTGTCTAGTCAATATTCTTTTCCGCAGTAATTCCATCTTTTCACACGTGCTTGACCTATTCAAACATGCAACCGATCAAAATCACACAACCTTCCTTTTCAAATTGACCCTTTCCCCCTTTCTTTCTTTCATTCGAAATTCAGTTCGTATAACCGAAGCCACCTCCTTCCCTTTTATAAACGAGAGTTCCTTTTCTCTTTTAATTTTAACTTCAAATTCACGAAATCGTTTCCTTTAAAAAAAAGAGATCGATCTAGTAATGAAAATATATATGTATATAATCGATCAAAGGCAATCCCTTCTGTTAAAACACAGAAGAAGAAAAATAATGGGGACTTCTCGATTGAATCGCGATGGCGATGAGGGAGGTGGCATAAAATTGATGATTTCAAACAGGGAGCTCGCGATCTATCGCATTTTCATGGAAGTGAGGGGATCTGCACGTGCAAAGAAGGAGGCATGTTCAATGTTATCGCGATGGGATTTGGGGAAGGCAGGTCGATTAGGGTCGTTCGCGAGTACGGCAACATTGTTTGGTGGTGGCGCTGGGTTGTGTCGAGCTCAACTAGGCTCAGTCGTGGTTGCGCCTGAAGATAGGTAAGGAATCGATGGTGTTTGAAGCAAGGATCGGTGGTCATGTCTTCCTCAAGGCGCACACGTGACTGCTGGAAGTAAGGCAGGCCGGGGCAGAGGAGATGTAGGTGTAGAGGAAGCGAGTTTATGGGTTGTTTGCGTGAGCCTGGCAGGAGATAGTTTTTACTGTTTTGATTTAAAATTTAACTTAAGTATGTTAATGATAGTTTAAATTATTTCAAATATTAATAAATTCGTAATTCATTTATATGAGATCTAATGATCGTGAAAACAAGTCGATGTGGGGAAATGGTCTGCAAATAAAATCGAGGTGAGAAAATTTCACACTCATTTGGATTATCAGATTTATTTTAAAAATAGTTAAAAATTAATTATTGGAAGGCTGGTTGTTTTAATAATTATTATCTAATGAATGATATATTATATATATAGTAGTATATATGTTTAGTATTTGGAGTGATATTCCCGCACATTATAGCGATGAGACCATATGCACCTTGCATAATAGCGGATCACCCTATATACCGATGTATCCCTCTTGAAGTGGGATTGGTATTTTTTTATGTTGTATTAACATTTATGGATGTAGGGAAACAGGTTTCGAGGGATCCAACTGGATTCCTCAAAAATGTTGATTAATTTTCATATATGGTGATGTTTGATTAGTGTGAATAATTTGTTGTAGATTATTGCTCTGATATTGAATTATTACACGTTATGATAGCACAGACCTTAAATATGGTATTTTAAATACCAAAAATAGTTATTTTTGAAATTTAAGGAATTAAAAGGGAGATTTCGAATATAAAAATATTTATAAGGAAATTTTGATTATTTTAAAAGAAATTAAGTGAAATATATATATATATATATATATATAACTTGCTTGGGTTAAAATTAACTATTCGTAAATTGGTTTATATAGAGATTCTCAAATAAGATTTTATGAAGGGATTTGAAATGATGTTTCAAAAATACGGAAAGGAGTTGAAATCGATATTTAAAAATAGGTTTGAAATAAAAATGGAATTTATTAATAAAGGAATTTATAAAACGAAATTTTATAAATAAAATTGGTTTTATAAAGAAGTGACACTCAAAAGAGTTATAAATTTATAAACGAAGTTTATATATAAGGAAAATGATGGTCAGTTGATAAATTGGAAAATATAAGTTTACGATGTGAATTTATATTAAGTTATGGAATCGTCTGGGTAAGGAAATAGTGGAATCTAATTTTTGAATTTGAGAATAGTGGTTAAGTTGAGAAATAATCGATGTGATATGAAGAGAAATTTATAAACTGAATTTGGCAATATTGGATTTTTAAAATTAGATTTTTGTCGAGAAATTAAAATAGTTTTAAATGGAATTTTAAACTACTGAACTATGTTACTTAAATTATTATTTATAATATTTCGAATAGTTAGTTATTCTAATATTTAATATTTATTGAAATAAATTCTAATTTTATGAATCGTCTTTGTAAATTAATTAGTTATTTAAAATTGATTTGGAAAGGAGTTATGGATGTTGTTAAAATGTTTTGATATTTTAAAATTGCTTAACATATTTTGCAGATAAACTATTATCCTTAAAGATACTTATTTTATATATAGTTTTTAAAAGATTGCATTTATTTAAAAATCCTCTTGAAATTGGTAGCGAAGTTTGTTAAACGGGTATGATTTTAGAAGAGAAATCTTATAGTGGGATTTTAGGAGCTTGAAGAGAAATTCCAAAGTGTTAAAATACGAAAAATTCGGGAAAATGAATTAAAATTCATAAAAGAAGTTAGAAATGGGTATTTGGAGATACAGACAAGGGCATTCGACTTTGGAAATATTAAGGGGTTTAAAAATAAAATTTGTAAAGGATTATGAGGATAGGAAATAAATGGGCTATTTCCTGAAAATTGGGATAAAAGGATCTTAGGAAATAGGTTTATAAATATTCCTAAGTATTGGACAGGAAGAATTTGAAAATAGTTGACTTCGAGATTTTCATTGTAGAAAATATTTTAAAATGGTGAATTATAATTGGAAGTAAGAGAAAAATATCCTAAGTATTGAAACTGGTGAAAAATCTTGTTATGGATACAAGTGTTGAAATTGTTTCCAAATATAGAAATACTAAAGGGGTTTGAATATAAATATCTTATAAGGATATGTTGAAAATAAATTTTAGGAAATTTATAATAAGGGATGATGATTGCCTATGTGTGTGGATAGTTAAATAACCGACTTTCAATTTTGGCCAATTTCGTTAATCGTTTCGAAGAGACCGGGATCGAATTTAATTATCCGAAAACCACTTCGATCTGGTTTGAACGTTACGAATGAATACTGTAAAGATGATGAAGACGGTGATTAGGTTTTTCCAGACCCAGGACAAATTATATGGACGAATGCTACCAAAACATTATCATTGGAGAACGATGAGCATTCTAAGTAGAATTGTTTCTTAAAAGGTAACGCTTAGCCTCGGGCCTCATCAACCGGGAATGACTAAAATAGAGGAGATGCAGCAAGGCTAAGTGGGTCGCACCCAAGTAGGGTATGTTATCACCTTTCTAGATGTCCTCGGAAACCTATATATTATGGACACGGTTGTGCATGAAAGAAGGAGCACTCGATGGTAAGGGTGGGAACACCCGGGGTGATAACATATTCGATCTATCTAGGTTAGGGATAGGCCGGCCTTGTGTAGCAGGGCATCCCGGCGAGATCCTCGGTACATTATTCTAGAGGTGTACTGCGATGGACGGTACCCCAGTGGCCCAGTCATTCGATGGAATCCATTCTCCAATAAGCGTTGTACGGTTTTAATTGTGTCCAACTATAATGAAACATGAGATGCAAGCATTTCAGCTATTTTCTGTTTACTTGGTTTAGACACTATTATAATATCAGATGATTTTGATAAATATGTTTTGGTTATCGTAAGAAAAAAACCTTTATGTTTATGTGTGGTGTGGTCTTACGAGATACCTTTCTTTTCAAAGGGTTTTGAAAGTAATAATAATTCAAATTGAGTGTGTTTTCTCACGCTGGTTTTCCAGACTAATTCGGGTATTGCTTTATTATAATGCTTGGGTCGGACCGAGTATTACAGATTCAGGATAGGATGGTATGGAGCTCAAGAGACGAGCTAGATGGCAAGGCGTACTTTTGTACTTGATTATTATTCTGGTATGTGAGAACAAGTTATTAAATTATCCAGATTGATTATTTCCTATTGTACTTTGATGGTTGTAAGTATATAACAGTTACAGATTTCTTTGTATTCAAATTTTGTTGTTATATATTATATTTTGTTCCGATGCAATTGTGAGGCTCTGATGTTGTTTTCTATTTTCTTCTTCTACCTTTCTTCTTCTTACCCTAAAGATTCGTATTTCCGTCCAATTAGAGTTGTGATGATGTGAAATGTTGTCGATTCAAAAGGGGTATGAATTTGCAGGCTTTTACATCTAGCCTGACTCGAGGTTTTGTTCTGTAACATATACTCTAGTTAGACTGAGATTTTGTTTCCAATACGATTTCATTTTAAAGTTTCAAAGTTATTTTCTACGACATCGAGATTGATGGATATTGGAATATTGTTTGTAAGTTAGAGTTATCTTGGATCTGAAGCTTCATGGATGTGCCTTATCAACTGGTATTAGAGGAACCGTTAGAGTGACCTGGAGTGAGAATAACTGTTAGACCAATCTAGAGTCCGTAGAACTATGTTAGTATGTATGTGGGTAAACTTCTTGAATTTGTTATAATTTTTGGCAATGAATACGATATCATCATTGTCTAAATCCAAGTCATCATCGTTGGCTTGGAAGGCCATACTCTTTTTCCCCTGATTTTGCTCTTTTCTTGCCTGCAAATTAGTTTCTTACGACATCACATTTCCTATTAATTATTCAACTTTGAGTTGGGTAACATGTTAGCTTCTTTGATAGCTAAGACTTTCATTTTCCACTCAACTTTTAAAGGGTTTAAAATGCATGTGACTAGATCAAAATCTGTAAAATTGACTCTTAGTGTCGTGAGATCGTGTTTAATCGTTTGAAATCTAGCATATATGTCTATGATAATCTCATTTGCTTTCATTTTTAATGATGAGAACTAATTCTATAAAATAAATATTTTGGCTTTTTTAACTTCATTTGTGCCTTCATGAGTGACTTGTAGTGTACGCTAGATATCATATGCAGTTTTACAAAGCATAACTCTTAAAAACTCATTTTTATCATATGAATGGAATAAGACAATTATAGCTTTAGCATTGTTGGTTGTTGCGGTCTTTTTAGCATCTATCTAAGTAGTCATTTCATTAGAAGGAGCTTTATACTTAGTTTGAGTAGCTTTCCAGATTTCAAGACGTTAGCTTCCATAAAGATTCTCATACATGTTGACCAGTAAGAATAGTTAGATGCAACGAATAGTGGAGGATGTGTAGTGGACTGACCTTCTAGAAAAGTGCTTGCCATATTCTAATGATTATTCAAATATTTGTTACAGTAATTTGAAATGACTTTGCTCTAATACCAAATGAAAGTGCACATGGATCTAGTATAATATGGCTAAGTCGTGTATATAAGTGTATATGCAATTAATATCAAATGATATAATAAAGAAAATAGTAAAGTAAAGTAAAAGCAATCACACTAGAGTTTTTATACTAGTTCGGACCTCCTGTCCTACGTTCAGTCCAAGACTCCTTCTGGAATTAACTAACCAACCCTTACTTAACCCGAAGGAACATGTGTGACGCCCCACCTCTATACCCACGCTAGCCAAGAACACTACGGTGTAATGCTGTCAACTAGCACGGAGAATAAGGCTGTTGAGGAGCGACCATCCGTGTAATTGCTTTGTGCGAGCATCGATATGTCAGATAGTATAACATGCAATACTTTATCAAGAGGAAATCCGACATACCGACACAAACTCAAGACTATTACACAGTGGCTATAATATCTTCGGAAACAAATACAGAAATAAACATAACATAAATCAGTCACAGATAATTCATATCATAAAGGCGGAAGAAGATATGAATATATAATTAACACATGGAAGTGTATATCAGAGTAGTGGTCAAAAAGATCCACAATAATACAAAAGAATAGCAACACGTGCTATACAAAAGAATACAATAATGAGTCTATATCTCACGTGTATATAACCAAATAAACTACTAATCTAAGTAGTTTGCCCAAAAGTCAGAGTAATGAATCCCTGGGGAGAAGTCAAGCAGAAGCACCTATAACATCTCGGTCTGACCCGAGTATTATTTAATAAGAAAATAATAAACGGATCAGTCTAACTATAAATATCAGATGAAACGATATAGAATAAGAGATATGACTAAACACATAATAATCACAATGCCAAGCTGTGATATATATAAGCAGTTGAAAATCATCAAGGGATTAATCAATGTCACAAAATCTACATAAGAATCACAGAAACGTCACACTCCTAATTTAGTTCACCAAACCATAAATATTGACGATAATATCAATGTCAATCACAAAAGTCAGTGACACACAAATTCCAGAATTCAACACACGAAATCTAGAAATCACAAAAGTCAATGACGCACAAATTCACCAATGCACAAATATCGATAAAGCTTATCAATGGAAATCACGAAAATTGGTGAAACACAAATTCTAGAAATCATCTCAAGAAATCCATAAATCAAAAAAGAGGGGGAGGCCTATCACAAACGGGAGCATAAAGCTCGCCAACACGTGTATCACAAACGGAAAGCTAATTCCATGGTTGCTAACCATCACAAATTGAGCCGAAGCTCCACAAACGGCCCGAAGACCATGGGTTGCTACCCTACCAATTTGAGTCGAAACTCCACAAAACGGGGTTTAGTCTCCCTCGCAGACAAAGAGACATCACACATTGCTAGTCTAAATCACAAAGATGATCGTCATGATCAACGAGAAGTGTCAATTACACTAAGCTAGTAAATATATGAGTTTAGCTTCATGTCCCATAACCACTTGCTTAACTTAAATATTTACGAACAAACTGTAGATCTCCACTATAAAATTGTCACAAGGGATTCAATCGAACAAGTCCAAGAATTAACCGACGAAGTAAACGCAAGTGTTTCATACCACTCGTTTTACTAAGTCGTTTAATTAGATTTCTCATACGAGCGAGGTAAAGATTTGTATATACTAATAGATTGGAAAACGGTTTAAGAAGCGAGCTTTGTACTAAAATAGTGTTGAAATCATTTGAAGAAAGAGTTTTGATATTTACTACTAGTATAGAAACCTTTATATTTTAAAGTGACAAATCACGAAGAAGATTGTAGGAACAATCAATCACTAAAATTCACATACGAAGATGTGAATAAAAATCCAACGAAACCGATAAAGAATCCATCGAAATGGATATTCAAAAATCCCTAAAAAGGAGTCATCAAGTCATAATGAATGATAACAACACATAGGAAACAACATGAATCGATTAAAGTTGGAAATTCAATTAACTAGGCGAAATAGGCAAAATTGCACCAGGTCGGTCGGCCGGCTACAGAACTCGGTCGACCGGACCCAAAAACAGAAATGCTCGGGGTAGCAGGTCGGTCGACCGAACCCTGTAGTCGGTCGACCGGACCCTAAAACATTAAGTGCTTATGCACTTGGAAGCAGGTCGGTCGGCCGGCAGCAGGGCTCGGTCGGCCGAACCTGTTTCCTGTCCCTTCCTAGCCCATCCAAATGAGGTCCAACCTCGACCAAATTGCATTCTCTCGAGCAACGGCGCTAAGGGTTTGTGCCAATCGACTACCCGGCCCTATAAGCTCTTCGATGCATAACCAAAACACTTTTAAACATCAAAGTTTAGGATTTTTAAAGATTTGAACCCAAAACACTAAAAATTGGAATATTCATCAATTCAATCCAAACCAAAAGCAATTGCACAAGAATAAGTGTTAGGAATTCATACCTAACAATCGAAGATAAATATAAGCATAGATGTGAGATAAAAATCTCACCTTTGAACCCAAGAAATTGGAAAAAGAAGCTTGAAAGCAAAGGAGAATCAACCACTCTTCAAATCCAACTCAATAAGCTTGATTCTAGGCTTTAAAAGAAGAACATTCCCAAAATTAGGTTTAGGAATTTCTGAAATGATAAGAGAATGAGTTGGAGAAGAAGAAGAGAAGCTTACCAATGGGTTCTTCTATTAGTTTGGAGCAAGAGTTGATTCGCAAGAGAAAACTAGGGTTTTGGAGTTTTAATTTCCAATCTCTCCCACCATTGACGCTTTAGCTTGAGTATTAGGAATTGGAAATAAAGTAAATGAGGAGGAGAGGGGTTGGGACTGAATACATAAGTGGGCTCAGCCCAAACCAAAACCCTAAGTGAAAAAGTAGCAAAAATCAACCTTCTCCAAACATATCGAAGCTTATACTCAAAAAGGTCGCAAACGGCATTTTAAACTCAATAGGAGTGGTCCCGAGTCCTAATTCGACCGTATGCAAAAAGTAGCTTTTCGGACTAAATTCCGAGTATCGATAAAATATTTAAATAAAATATTTAAATATAAAAATCGACAAATATGCGGGTTGTTACAGACTCCCCTCCTTAAAGAAATTGCGTCCTCGCAATATTTAAGAAGAAGATATATAGTAACAACCATAAAAGCATATTCAACACAAAAGAAGTTTAAAATAAGAAGTTCACCTCAAAGAGCACGAGAAAGTAAGTCTGGATGTGTTCGCTCGATGAACTCTCTAGACTCCCAAGAACAATCCTTAGGATTTGAAGACCATTGAACTTTCATAAGCGGAACATCTTTATTTCGAAGATGCTTGACCTCCGAAGCAAGAATTCGAATAGGATGCTGCTCATAAGTTAAATTAGGCGAAACTTCAATTTCTTCCACAACACCGGGCTCAAGAATAGAATCGAAATCTCGAAGACACTTTCGAAGTTGAGAAACGTGAAACACGTCATGGATAGCAGAAAATTGAGCCGGTAATAAAAGGCGATAAGCCACGGAACCAATACGTTCAGTGATAGGAAATGGCCCAATATATCGAGGCGCTAATTTTCCCGATCGACTGAAACGTACAACACCCTTCATAGGTGAAACACGAATAAACACAAGATCTCCAACAGAGAATTCTAATTTCCTTCTTCGGTTATCAGCGTACGATTTTTGTCTACTCTGGGCTTCTTTCATCCTATGTCGAATAAGTTCTATCTTTTCTGTGGAATCACGAATAAAATCTGGACCTAAAACCATCTTCTCACCGGCCTCAAGCCAACAAGAAGGAGATCGGCATGGCCTTCCATAGAGTGCCTCGAAAGGTGCCATACCAATACTAGATTGGAAGCTATTATTATAGGAAAATTCAACAAGAGAAATATGATCTTCCCAACTTCCACCAAAATCAAAAACACATGCACGAATAAGATCTTCAAGAGTTTGATTCACACGCTCGGTTTGTCCATCGGACTGAGGATGATAAGCGGTGCTAAAATTAAGCTTCGTTTCCAAAGCTTTTTGAAGACTCTTCCAAAATCCACTAGTAAACAATGGATCACGGTCGCTAACAATAGAAGTAGGAACTCCATGCAATTTAACAATCTCTCTAATAAAGAGCTTGGCCAAAAGAGGAACGGTTCGGTTAGACCGAACGGGAATAAAATGGGCAGATTTAGTAAGCCTATCAACAATCACCCATAAGCTATCATGACCTGAACGAGAACGGGGAAGGCCATCTATAAAATCCATGGAAATATTGTCCCACTTCCAAATTGGAATTTCTAAAGGTTGCAATAGCCCACCGGGCCTTTGATGCTCGGCCTTAACGAGTTGGCAAGTCATGCAACGCTTAACGAAGTTAGCGATGTCAAGTTTCGTTCCCTCCCAAAAATAAAGTCGCTTCATATCCGCGTACATTTTACTACTACCGGATGAATGGTAAATTTAGAATGATGGGAATCTTCTAAAATATCTCTACGAAGATCACCAATATTTGGTACGATAAGTCTACCAAATTTTCGAATGCCGCCATGAAAATCAATATCAAAGTCTTTCAAACTTTCAATATCAATCTTACCCTTAATATTTTGGCCAAGAAGAGCCAATTCGGGATCTAGCCTTTGAGCTTCAAGAATGCGGTCAAAAAGAGAAGGATGAGCCTCAAGGCTACATAAAACAAGAGATGAACATAAATCGGAAACACGGTCTCGAATTTCGCAAGTGGATAAAATCTCGAGATCGTTCCATTCGGATATCATCATAGAAACAACAGCTTGCTGTTTACGGCTAAGGGCATCGACGACACGATTACCCTTACCGGGAGTATAAAGAATATCAAGATCATATGGTGCAAGAAATTCGAGCCAACGCTGTTGACGCAAATTAAGTTCCTTTTGAGAGAATAAATACTTCAAGGATTTATGATCGGTATAAAGAACAAATTTCTCTCCTAAAAGATAATGACGCCAAATACGAAGGGCGAAAACAATAGCCGCGAGCTCTAAATCATGAGTGGCATACCTAGCCTCAGCAGGCTTCAATTGCCTAGAAGCATAAGCAATAACACGTTCTCTTTGCATAAGAACGGCACCCAAACCAACGCGACTAGCATCGGTATAAACAACGAAATCTTGATTCCCCTCGGGAATAACAAGAATAGGAGCATCTGAAAGGAGTTCTTTTAGTTTCTGAAAAGAAGTTTCACATTTGTCTGACCAAATGTATTTAATACCTTTCTTCGTTAAGCTAGTGAGAGGCACGGCAATGTTAGAAAAGTCTTTAATAAAACGACGGTAATAGCCCGCCAATCCGAGAAAGCTGCGGATTTCAGTCACACTCTCAGGTTTCTTCCAACTTTGAGTCGCTTCAATCTTTGAAGGATCCACGGAAATTCCGGATTCGGAAATAATATGACCGAGAAACTTCACACGAGATTGCCAAAAATGACATTTAGAAAATTTTGCTTTCAATTGACTACTTCTGAGAGTTTCCAACACAATCCGAAGATGTTTTTCATGCTCCTCCTCGGTTTTAGAATACACAAGAATATCATCAATAAAGATGAGAACAAACCGGTCGAGAAAATCCTTAGTAACTCGATTCATAAGGTCAACGAAATAAGCCGGAGCATTCGTTAGACCAAATGGCATAACAAGCCATTCATAAGATCCATAACGAGTACGGAACGATGTCAAAGGAATGTTATCCTCTGCAATACGAAGCTGATGAAATCCAATAGCTAAGTCTAATTGTGAAAAGACTCTAGCACCACTAAGTTGATCGAATAGATCATCAATTCGAGGTAAAGGATATTTATTCTCGATAGTAAGATCATTAAGCTTGCGGTAGTCAACGCAAAGCCTAAGTGTACCATCGGATTTCTTCACGAAAATAGCCGAAGCTTCCCAAGGCGAGGAACTAGAGCGAACAAATTGCTTCGTCTCCAATTCGGATAATTGTTTACGCATCTCCTCATTTTCTTTATTGGACATACGATAAGGAGGGCGAGTGATAGGTTGAGCTCCAGGAATGAGATTAATTTTGAACTCAATTGCTCGCTTCGGTGGTAATCCTAAAACGGGCTCGAATATGTCGAAAAATTCACGAACGACGTGAATAAGAGAAATAATATCACCCTCATCATCATCATCGTCATCACGAGGATTTAAAGAATATAAAGATGCAACCAAACAGGAATCTGAATCTTTAAGATTAACAGAAACCTGATTAACTGATTGAGGATGTCGAAGATGAATAGTCCGCTCAGGACATAGGATATGAGCTTCATAACGGTTAAGCCAATCCATTCCCAAAATCATTCCAAAGCCTAAATAACGCATGACATGCAAATCGGCTAGGAAAGGAAAATCACACAAAATAATCTCGACATCTTTACACAATAAACTGATTGTTGCGGATCCACCAACCGGATTCGCAATTCTCAAAGAAGTCATTAAACACAAAACATCAAAAGAAAAAGCATCAACAAGTTCTTTTGATATAAAAGAATGGGACGCACCCGTATCAAAAAGAACTCGAATAGGATGATCACGAAATGAAATAATTCCATCCAGAATAGAATGAGAAATACCTTGGCCACGAGGCGTGTTGCCAGGGGCTTGAGCAACATTAATCTTTCCCTCCTTCCTGCCCTGAAGCTTGGGGCATGAAGATATAACATGACCGGGAACCTTGCAGTAGCGACAAGAGAGAGACTTTGGGCACTTGTTCGCATAATGGTCCTTTGAACCACAATTATAGCATTCCCCACGACCAAAGGAAGAAGACTTTGCCACAGGGGTTGCTTGTTTCCCTTTCTTATTGGGATAAGGACCTTTGAATTTGTTTGGCCTTTTCTTGTTGTTGAAGTGTGGTTTGGAACCCACCACTTCAACATCATTCTCCCTATCCGCCTCTTCAAGGCGAAGAGCGATATCAATGAGTTGGTCGAAAGAAACTTCTAACTTTAGAAGTAATGGCTTCTTGAGATTTCTGTTTAAGCCATAGACGAACCTCTGGTTCTTCTTTAAAGGGGTGTTGATGTATTCAACCCCATATTTGGAAAGCGACTCGAAGGAGGCGACGTAATCAGTCATGGAGGACTCACCTTGAACAAGGTCTATAAATCGTCGAGCCAATGTCACTTTCTCTGCTTCTGGTACAAATTTCAACTCGAAGCGTTCCCGAAATTGCTCCTAGGAGAGATCCGCTTCATTAATCTCAGAAATAAGAAGCTCGTACCAGTCCAATGCTCTTTCTCGGAGCATACTAGAGGCCACCTGAACTCGGTGAAGGTCAATAAGATTCATGCGAGAAAAGATTCGATCGCATGACCTTAACCAAGCCTGTACTTCAATAATAGTTTCGGAACCTTTGAATGGCTCCCCACCCAAATTAGTGTAATCGCTGCACAAGCGTGCAAATCCCGACTTTGGGTGAGTAGGTTCCGGGTTAGCTCCAGCTGCTTGAGCATTTGTCACTAAATCAAGAAGCTGTTGAGCAGTCATAAACACTCCATCTTGGGGTGGAACACTAGACGGCACGGCTATGGGACGGCCTGGTCTAGACATTTCTCTTCCTTTAGAAAGAAAGAAGAAGAAGAAAAAGGTTATTCACCAAATAACTATCAAGAAATCTTGATAGATAAAACAAGGAATCATAAAAGAAAATAGGATAGAACGGTACGAAGACTCGAATCAAATCCTAAAGCACGACTCCTAAGATGGACTTAGGATGATGATCCTTGCTATAATATTCCATATTGTTCCGAAGTTTGGCTCTGATACCAAACTGTGACGCCCCACCTCTATACCCACGCTAGCCAAGAACACTACGGTGTAATGCTGTCAACTAGCACGGAGAATAAGGCTGTTGAGGAGCGACCATCCGTGTAATTGCTTTGTGCGAGCATCGGTATGTCACATAGTATAACATGCAATACTTTATCAAGAGGAAATCCGACATACCGACACAAACTCAAGACTACTACACAGTGGCTATAATATCTTCGGAAACAAATACAGAAATAAACATAACATAAATAGTCACAGATAATTCATATCACAAAGGCGGAAGAAGATATGAATATATAATTAACACATGAAAGTGTATATCAGAGTAGTGGTCAAAAAGATCCACAATAATACAAAAGAATAGCAACACGTGCTATACAAAAGAATACAACAATGAGTCTATATCTCAAGTGTATATAACCAAATAAACTACTAATCTAAGTAGTTTGCCCAAAAGTCAGAGTAATGAATCCCTGGGGAGAAGTCAAGCAGAAGCACCTGTAACATCTCGGTCTGACCCGAGTATTATTTAATAAGAAAATAATAAACGGATCAGTCTAACTATAAATATCAGATGAAATGATATAGAATAAGAGATATGACTAAACACATAATAATCACAATGCCAAGCTGTGATATATATAAGCAGTTGAAAATCATCAAGGGATTAATCAATGTCACAAAATCTACACAAGAATCACAGAAACGTCACACTCCTAATTTAGTTCACCAAACCATAAATATTGACGATAATATCAATGTCAATCACAAAAGTCAGTGACACACAAATTCCAGAATTCAACACACGAAATCCAGAAATCACAAAAGTCAATGGCGCACAAATTCACCAATGCACAAATATCGATAAAGCTTATCAATGGAAATCACGAAAATTGGTGAAACACAAATTCTAGAAATCATCTCAAGAAATCCATAAATCACAAAGAGGGGGAGGCCTATCACAAACGGGAGCATAAAGCTTGCCAACACGTGTATCACAAACGGAACGCTAATTCCATGGTTGCTAACCATCACAAATTGAGCCGAAGCTCCACAAACGGCCCGAAGACCATGGGTTGCTACCCCACCAATTTGAGTCGAACTCCACAAAACGGGGTTTAGTCTCCCTCGCAGACAAAGAGACATGGCACATTGCTAGTCTAAATCACAAAGATGATCGTCATGATCAACGAGAAGTGTCAATTACACTAAGCTAGTAAATATATGAGTTTAGCTTCATGTCCCATAACCACTTTCTTAACTTAAATATTTACGAACAAACTGTAGATCTCCACTATAAAATTGTCATAAGGGATTCAATCGAACAAGTCCAAGAATTAACCGACGAAGTAAACGCAAGCGTTTCATACCACTCATTTTACTAAGTCGTTTAATTAGATTTCTCATACGAGTGAGGTAAATGTTTGTATATACTAATAGATTGGAAAACGGTTTAAGAAGCGAGCTTTGTACTAAAATAGTATTGAAATCATTTGAAGAAAGAGTTTTGATATTTACTACTAGTATAGAAACCTTTATATTTTTAAAGTGACAAATCACGAAGAAGATTGTAGGAACAATCAATCACTAAAATTCACATACGAAGATGTGAATAAAAATCCAACGAAACCGATAAAGAATCCATCGAAATGGATATTCAAAAATCCCTAAAAAGGAGTCATCAAGTCATAATGAATTATAACAACACATAGGAAACAACACGAATCGATTAAAGTTGGAAATTCAATTAACTAGGCGAAATAGGCAAAATTGCACCAGGTCGGTCGGCCGGCTACAGAACTCGGTCGACCGGACCCAAAAACAGAAATGCTCGGGGTAGCAGGTCGGTCGGCCGAACCCTGTAGGCGGTCGACCGGACCCTAAAACAGAAAGTGCTTATGCACTTGGAAGCAGGTCGGTTGGCCGGACCTGTTTCCTGTCCCTTCCCAGCCCATCCAAATGAGGTCCAACCTCGACCAAATTGCATTCTCTCGAGCAACGGCGCTAAGGGTTTGTGCCAATCGACTACCCGTCCCTATAAGCTCTTCGATGCATAACCAAAACACTTTTAAACATCAAAGTTTAGGATTTTTAAAGATTTGAACCCAAAACACTAAAAATTGGAATATTCACCAATTCAATCCAAACCAAAAGCAATTGCACAAGAATAAGTGTTAGGAATAGGAAGCTTGAAAGCAAAGGAGAATCAACCACTCTTCAAATACAACTCAATAAGCTTGATTCTAAGCTTTAAAAGAAGAACATTCCCAAAATTAGGTTTAGGAATTTCTGAAATGATAAGAGAATGAGTTGGAGAAGAAGAGAAGCTTACCAATGGGTTCTTCTATTAGTTTGGAGCAAGAGTTGATTCGCAAGAGAAAACTAGGGTTTTGGAGTTTTAATTTCCAATCTCTCCCACCATTGATGCTTTAGCTTGAGTATTAGGAATTGGAAATGAAGTAAATGAGGAGGAGAGGGGTTAGGACAGAATACATAAGTGGGCTCAGCCCAAACCAAAACCCTAAGTGAAAAAGTAGCAAAAATCAACCTTCTCCACACATATCGAAGCTTATACTCAAAAAGGTCGCAAACGGCATTTGAAACTCAATGGGAGTGGTCCCGAGTCCTAATTCGACCGTATGCAAAAAGTAGCTTTTCGGACTAAATTCCGAGTATCGATAAAATATTTAAATAAAATATTTAAATATAAAAATCGACAAATATACGGGTTGTTACAACATGTATCTTACAAAATGCCTAAGCAGCCGAACAAAACCTCAACCTTTTCCTGAAGAACTCCAACATGACTTCACAAAACGAGAATAATTTTATAACTTTTGATGAGTTTTTCATATTTTGAATACAGTCAACTGTAGTACAAGACTTCCTATAATCTCCTTGATGATTCAAGATGCATGCTCCATGATTATTGGAAGTGTATTGAGCGATTCTTGATTAAAGAATATAATTTAGATTGCAAGAGAGTTAAAATGAATTGTGAAAGTTGATCTCTATCTATAGATATCAAAAAGTAGCATGAAAGAGTAGCGATCATTTAGAACAGCCGTTACTATTCAAGAGATGTTCTTGAATGATCGTAAACATTCAAAGTGACTTTTTAGGAAAGAGCGTTTATAGTGTGACCAGTCGATTGAGTATAAAATGTCAGTCTACTGAATATAAACATTAAACTACGCACCAAAATTTGAATATAAGTTTATATAATAAAATGTCTTTATTCAATCGACTAAATATATATTCAGTCGACTTCCCTCAGTAGACTAAAAATATATTCAGTTGACTGAGCTGTATAAAATATATTTTTTATATAGGCAGCCCATTTTAAAGTCGTTTAACTCTTTGATCTTTGAAATATTTATATGCAGGTGTATGCGCGCGTGGGTATGAACTAACAAGGATATTTTACAAGTGTATCTAAGACCAAATATAGACTAAATACATACATTTAACTTGATGATTTATATCTCCTTAGATTTTGATATATATATATATATATATATATAGTGAGATATAGTTGTGATCATTAAAATATAAAAATAGGGTTCTAACAGACTTATGATTGTGATAGATGTCGTGGTTCTGAGGTAGTTTTGTATATAATCTGCCTAGTTAATGATGTTGTATATATGTTGTATTTTGAGTCAATGTCCAGATGTATATAAATTTTGATATATGTGGGTGTGTATCATTCCGCTGTGACATGAGACCTTTATTTATTGTGTTCCTGATATGTGATCTATACAAATTTCAAAACTCGTGTATATTGCCTTGTGTCGAGATGAGATACTTATTATTTTAGATGTTTTAGGTATTATAACGTATTTGTGTTGACCCAAAGTAGTATATACGGGAGATCGCTCTTCTCGGGTCTTTTATTTGGGTTATAAAACAGTGATTGCACTCTTTGATATTCTGGTCACTGCAATCAGGCATTATAACTTGGTATCAGAGCCAAGGTTTATCGAGATTGGAAAGAATTTGTATAAATTAGGGAACTAGAACACATTTTACTATAGAAGAGTCAAACATAGGTTGTTACCAATTAGTACAACCTAGATTGAATTGGGTAACTTATGTCTATGATATACGAGTTTCAATAAGTATTCAAATGATATAACATTGGGATAATATTTAAGTGCATAGTTGTAATATATATGTAATCGTTAGTGAAATTTTTTATATATACTACATAAAATTCATCTAATGAAGTGATAAATTTTGTTTATCAAGAAAAGGACTAGGTAAGCCAAGAATAGGTTCATCGGTCGAATCACCTAATGGTCAAACTAGAAATAAAAAAGTGTATTAATCATGGATCAATGGGTTGAAGTAATGAGATGTTTCCAAGACATGTGCGTGTTTAGAAATAATAATCAAAATTCCAGATCACAATTTACTCAAATTTGCAATGACTATACAAGTTTGGGAGGTAAACCATTTTTAGGAAACGAGGGATTAATAGGGTACATGCCTGCTTAAGGACATATGAAAGGATTTTTGGAGATTTGGATCTAACGGATCAAGACAATAGAAGATTAGCATAATAACAGTTGCAAGCTAGTGCCTTAGACTGGTATGATGTTGTAATTGCAGCAATGCCAAAAGAAGATATTACCTGGCAAGAATTTAAGGATCTCTTCAAAACATACTTTTTACCTGCAGTGGATAAGATAGATTTGCTTTGGAAAATTGTAGATTTGACTCAAAAGGATTTCTCTATAACCGTATACGTGAATGGATTTAATGGACTCGAAATATAGAGCAGCATTGGTTAGTACTCCTAAAGAAAAGAATGAGAAGTTTGTTTTTGGACTTAACGCTGATCTAAGAGATAGAAAATAAATTCAGCTTTGTTATATTTTTGAAGAAATAAATGATACGGCATTTAGGTATGAAATGGTGCTTAATTATGATCCAGCCTTTGGTGGTCAGTCTACTTACGATTCAAGCAAAAGTTAAAGCCGTTTCATTCAAAGAAGAACTGGAAGAAGATTAAGAAGCCTTTTCGGCAACAATAGCCTAAGCAATAGAAGAAACTTGACCGATCCTGGGTTGAATGTCACTATTGTAGGAAGAAGGGTCATTATGCAAATGAATGTTGAAAGAGAATGCAAGACCAAGGGAAGAAATGTTACAACTGTAATGAAGTAGATCATTTTTCAAACTAGTGCAAGAAGCCGGGCAAGATATTTATACCGAATGACCTAGTTCTATGCCAAATAAGGGGGAGTAGGTCTCAATCTTAGAAGCAACAATATTCTAACATGATCTTCCTATTAAAATTCTTTTTGACACAGGCGCTTTTCATTTGTTTAGGTCAAAGGAAATAGCAGGGAAGTTAGAATTTGATGTTACTATTCTTGTCACTTCTCTTAGAGTAGCTAACCCAGTTGGAAGTTATGCTTCTTTGAGTGTGAAATATTGCGTTGTCTCCATTCATTTATTTGGTTATCTTTTCCAATGTGATTTGTCATTTATGGATTCTTTAAATTTTGGAATTATTCTTGAACGGTTTAACTCAAGCATTATCAAGCTTGACTATTCTGTATTGAGCAGGTAATCACTCTTCGACATATATATCAAACAAAATAAGTTTTACTTGCACTAAAAGCATCGAGAACAAGTTTAAGATATTCATTATATGAAGTATAATCTCAAGAAAGTAAGGTTAACAGATTTCAATAGTCAAGGATTTTATTGATATTTTTGAACTGATTACGAGTCTCCCATTTAAAAGAGCGATAGAATTTAGGATTGATTTAATTCCTAGAGCTCGACCATGTAGTAGACCACCTAACCATATGTGCCCTATGGAAATGGAGGAATTAAGAATTCGGTTAAAAGAACTTGAGCGAAAGAATTTTTTAGACCAAGTAGCTCTCTGTTGGATGCATCAACTTTATTTATTAAGAAGAAAGATGAAACTTTGGGTCTTTGCATGAAAATTGAATGATCTCATGATCAAGAACATGCCAGGAATATATTATTTATTTTATTAGTTGAGCGGTCCTAAAGTATTTTCACAACTTGATCTAACAACTGGTTTCCACCAACTAAGAGTGGCAAAAGACAGTATATCTCTTACTGCATTTCAAACAAGATACGGTTTCTGTGAATGCCTGATAATACCATTTGGATTATTGAATGCTCCAACTTACTTTGTTGATATAATGGATAGAGTTTCCAGAAGCTATCTGGAGAAATTTTTCCTAGTTTTTATTGATGACATCCGCATCTACTTAAAATCAGAGAAAGATCATGCAGTGTACTTAGAAATGATGCTAGAAACTCTATTAATGCACTGATTCAAAGCTAAATTTTCAAAATTTTATTTCTAGCATAAGGAAGTTAAATTTTTCAGGCAGTTGATTTTTGAAAAATGTATTTTAGTTGACCCAGCTAAGGTCGAAGAAATTCAGAAAATGAAATGCCTGAAACGGTGATAGAAATTTGTAGTTACTTGGGATTGGCTGAATACTATAGAAGATTTATTAAAGACATCTCCAAAATTTCTGCTCTACTCACTCAATTGATGAAGAAAGGATAGAAGTTTTTTTAGACAGACAAATGTAAAGAAGCTTATAAAAATTAAAGAGGTTACTTTTCAAATGCTCCAATTTTAATAGTTCCCAAAGGAAACCAGGATCTAATAGTTTATAACGATACATGGAGAGCATGTCTCGGTACTGTGTTGATTTACAAAGACAGAGTTGTAGCATATGCATCTAGATAACTAAGACCAAATGAAGTGAAATATGCCATCAATATCTTGAATTGGCAGCAGGAATATTTTCTCTAAAACTTTGGTGACATTATTTGATAGGAGAATGGTTTATTTTATACACAGATCACAAGTCGCTAAAATATTTATTCTCTCAGAACGATTTAAATATGTAGCAACAAAGATGGTTAGAATTTTTATGTGCATATGACGGGAGATCCAATATACTCCTAGAAAAGGGGATAAAGTAGCAGATGCTCTCGGTAGGAAATATCAAGAGGTGGTATCCACGAGGTTAGCTGAATGGAAAGAGATGGAATTGTTAACTTCCTATGATATTTGGTATAGAAGAATAAATGGTAAGGTGGCTATACTAGAAAATTCGATTGAGTTTAAGCAATCAAATCCACACCAGTTAAAAGGACGGTCTAATTTCAGCTAATCGAATTAAGAGCTTACAAAGTGTATTATTTCAAAAGTCCTTAATAAATTTGAGTTTGACCTGAATGGAAGTTTAAGATTTAAAGGAAGGTTATGTGCTCCCAACATAGTCAATCTAAAGAAAGAAATTCTCAATGACTAGCATCGATTGGTATTTTTAATACATCCACATGGAACGAAGATGTATAAAGATATGAAATAGATGTATTATTGGGAGGACATGAAACTAGACATCGAAGAATATATAAGACGATGTGTCATATGCCAACTAGTAAAGCGTGAGCAACAAAAACCCAACGGATTACTTTTACCTTTAGAAATACTAGCGGAAATGGGAACATACTTTCATGGACTTTATTGATGGACTTCCTAGATCAAAATAAGTGAATGAAAGCATATAAGTAATAGTTGATCGGTTCACTAAGAGTGCTCATTTCATCCTAGTTAAAGTAAACAAAATTGCAGAGAGTTTGGTTAGACTATTTTGAAAACATATAATATGATTGCATGGAATTCCAAATAATACAGTATACTATCATGATCCTTTGTTTACAAGTCAATTCCGACAAAGATTACAGTCAGCCTTTGGAGTACAACTCAATTAAAGTATTGCTTACCATCCTTTGATGAATGGACAGTCAGAAAGAATAAATCGAGTTGTAGAAGACTTACTAAGGATATGCATTTTAGAATTTGGAGCTTTGTGGTAGGAACATCTCCATTTAATCGAATCCTCCTATAATAATAGCTTTCAGTAAGTATAAGCATGTCATTACTTAAATATTTATTTGGAAGGTTGTGTTGTTCTCCGGCTTGTTGGTTAGAATTGGGAATAAATCGATACTAATTTCTGATATGGTGCGAGAGAGGACTGATAAGATCGAGTTTATCAGAGATCGTATGAGAACCACTCAGTCTAAACAGAAGAGCCATGTTGATAAACGTAAAAACGAATTAGAATTTTTAGTCAAAGATTATATATTTGTTAAGGTATCTCCAATTAAAGGAGTAATAAGATTTGGAAAAGCTGGGAAATTAGTTCCAAGACATATTGGACCTTGTTCAATTGTGGGGCACATTGGAAGCTTATCATATGGAGTTGATTTATTGCTTATCTATCAGGAGTACATAACGTATTCCGTGTGTCCAAATTAAGGAAATGCCTACAAGATCTCGATGTTGTTATAGAACCAAGGCAACTTAAGGAGCTCGAAATTGAACCAAATCTTACTTTCACCATAGAGCCAACATGGAAAATCGATTCAAAGGTGAAGCATTTAAGGAATAAAGTAGTTCCACTAATCAAAATCCAATGGCCGAACAATCCCAAAGATTGTACTTGGGGAACAAAATAACAAATTAAAAAGTCATATCCCGAACTATTTGAAACTCGGTAGGTATGTATCCACTTATTTGATTTTATTGAGTCATGGACATTTGAATTTAGTGGTAGTTGTATACATATATAGAGTACAATGCTATCTAATAAATTGCAAGGATGAAATTTCTTTAGGATGGAAGTATGTAACATCCCGACATTTAATTTATTATATTTTAAAACTTTAAATTTGATAAATGGAATTAGAAAATACTTTGGAAATTATGTTAAGTTTAAATTCAATAAAACTGACTTTTGGATTTATTTAAGGATTATTGATTTAAAAAATCAAATTTGAAAATTTGAGTTATATTATAAAGTCCAAAAGTTGTTTGGAAAATTATTTTGGTGAAATAAATAATATTTATAATTTCTTTTGGAAATAAAACAATTGTATAATGGTTGGAAATCGAAAGTGGTATTTTAATAAATTAAAATTTGCATAAAATGCCTCGAATGGATTATCAAACATGTATATAAAGGCAATTAATGGTACAAATTTATTTAAAAAAAATAAAATTAAATGGTAAAAAGATTTACCGAACCTTGCATTTTAAACTTATCTTTATAATAATTATAATATAACTTATATAACAGCTTAGCCCTAAAGTATTTCCTAACCAAACCCTATATAAATATCACCACATTCCTTCTCTTTCCTACTAAGCAAGAACTTATCAACGCAATCATTTTCTTCCTCGTCTTCATCATTAAATGCTAGTTATTCTTCAGCAAATAGAGTATAGGATGTGAGTACACTTAAATTTTATATAACTTTACAGTAAATCAATGAAAGTGTATATACTATGTTATATTCATATGTGTTACTTATTGCTTTGTCATTGTTTCATCTTCGTTGATGATAAGATCATAGTAGTATATATACTGGAAAGCTCAGTCGAAATCATCCCAATGTTGTGTCGAAGTCGACCACCAAACGTCTAGGGACGACAACCGAGGTGTTGAACTTTTGGGCATTACTACCAAGAAAATCATCACCATCGGTAGGCCACCCCAAACACCGACGGTCGATCGATCATGCCGAAATTCTACTCAATAAGCCTAAAACTTTGGCCAATTTTGCTCCTTGAATTTTTTCTTCTATCTTTGGTTTGTTTTGAATCATTGTGATGATTTTAAACTTGATAAACACTTCGTAAACATATTATAATACGCTAGAGTTATGGAATAAAGCACTTGAACAATTATTGAAAAGATTTTAAACTTACTTTTTGTTTGTTTTTACAAAAAAAAAGTTCCAAAAAATACACCATATATTAAGTTCAAATTTTTGGATTTTTGAATTTCTAAAAATTTGGAAAATAACTTTGATATATGTGTATAAACTTTAGAAATTTTGAATTTGAAAATTTCAAAGTATTTTAACTAACTTGAATTTAAATTCAAAAAGAAAATTCTGAATGTTCAAATACTTTCAGATTAAGTAAAAAAGATCAGAAAAATTTAGAAAGCATATTTGATTACTATGAGATAAAAAATATATTTTTAAAGGTTAAATCTGAATTATTTAAATATGTATGCTGGAATTTAAATTGAAATAAAGGATAAAGTCCAATTTTAAAATAAAACAAATTTACTTTTGGCTTGTATGATATGATATGTGGTAAAATGTGTTTGTACTTATGATATTATGCAAGTTTATGTTGAATTTTATCGATGGATATAAATTATTTAAAATATCTCGAATGTTAATATTTGATGTCGTGCTTTATCAATGTTTAAATTGCAAGTTTGAACTATAATGCACAAACACGATAATCATATGGGTTATGTGATGGGCTATAGCGACATTTCGGGAATAAATGTCATGTGAAAAGTCAAATGATTTATAAATAATAAATTTAACATTTATCGAGAACGGCATAAGGTTTTGACTACCAAATGCTAGTATTCATCCTAACGGACTGACCCGAGAATCGAAACCCCAGTCGTCACGACCTTGTCTCTCGTCATTATGTCCAAATAGTCTGTGCATGGATATATGAAGAAATTGAAGATTTTCAAAAGCGTAGTGCAAACAAAGAGAAATAGCGCCAGTAGATGAGAACTTTAAGTGGCCTATAACACGCTTAAAATGTATCACGTTTTCAAATACTAGGAGAGTAGATACAACTAAGAAGTCCTGTAAAGAGCACTCACAACTGGTCAAAAGCAGTGGGTGACGAAGACCATATGGACTTGTCAAGGTAGGTAGTCTAGTAGAGGGTAAACCACAGAAGAGGTTTATCAATGTGTAATCTTGCTAGGATTCACAGTAGAGAGCATGATATATCACTCTCATAAGAGAAAGTAGAAGGACGTTGTTAAAGGGATTCCAAAACTGGATAAAAAGTGTCATTTTTTCATTTTTTGGAAAACTGCAAGGTGTTGCACAAAAAAATTTTGCCTCTCTTAACAGGAAAAAAATTAAACCCGCAACTACCCTTAGTTTTTTGGTGATTAATCATCGCTTTTTCACCTTCTTTTCAATAAGGCCCCACCGAAAATGATTTTCAGTGAAATATCATCGATTTTTTCTTATTTTTTCGATGGGTGGCTCTCAAATTTTTCTTTGCACAAGAAGTAAAATTGTAATCCGCTTTTATTTAGGTGGAGTCCACACGACATTTTTTTTTAATTGGCCCCCCTTCAAAAACGGAGTCCTTTTAACAATGACCAAAGTAGAAATATCGACCTCGTATGAATGATTTGAATTTATACAACACACTGCAACTCATTTGTAAATATGGATATGACATACTCCAATTAATTTGATTTGCAACTAGGTATGTTATATTGAATAGCGCCGCAACATACGTGTTCGAACCATTTTATGAAAAATTGGTTGTGGGTGGGATTTGTATGGTGTGAGCAACCCTGTGTGTAATTGTTATGCTCCATAAAAAAATTGACACGACACGTTTACTTGTCTTTATTGATCGACTATACTCAAAGCTATATTTATACCCTGACTCGAGATATTGTTTTATAACATTTCTTGTCAGGCAGGTTTTGTTTCGGGATGATTTCATTTTCACGTTTCGAAGTCATTTCCTATGACATCGAGGTTGATGGAGATTGGAATACTGTTTATAAGTTTAGCGTTTCATGGACGTGCCTTGTCAACTGGTATTAGAAGAACTATTACAGTGATCTGGAATGAGTAACCGTAAGACCCATCTCAAGTACATAGAACTATGTTAGAATGTATGTATGCACCATTGTATATAGTTGACTTACGGTTGTGCTAGGACGTCATGGTTTTAAATGATTGACGTCATGTTGTATATGTGTCTGTTTTGATTCAACATCCAAATATATATAAATTTTTATATGTAGACGTGTGTGTAATCGCTTTTGACACCAGACGGTAACGCACTTCCTTCGCTCGGAATTGTTATTAAAAACCAAGGATGCGGCCATTGATCATATCAGACATACAGATCCCACATAAGATACCTCTTGAATTCTAGCTGCATTACACACAAACGTATATGTATGTATGGATATGTATGTATGCATATACGAGACCTTTATTTATTGTGTTTCTGACATGTAATCCATAAAATTCTTAAACTTGTGCATATTGTCTGATTTCGAAATGAGATACGTATTATTTCAAACTAGTATGAGTCCGTACTTCGCATACGGGCTGTTTGTATTATTGTATACGTTGATATTTTGTTCGAGCCATTAGTTATACAAATTGAAAATTCTCGAAGGCATTTTTAAAATTTAAAAAAGACACCGAGTAAATTAGTTCAACGAATTTTCTTTATTATTAATAGTAGAGATATGTTGAAGTATTGTTATGTACTTATGTTGACCTAAAGTAGTATGTACGAGAGATCAAAGCAGTATATATGAAAGATCGCTCCTCTCAAGTCCTTCGATCCGGGCTATCAGACAGATTTCACTCTCCAATAACCTGATCACTAAAAAAGGACATTATACACTCGTCGATTGAGCAAACTCAAGTTATTGACTTTGTGGTATTATTAATACACCGTTGGATAAAATAGGATGCATGCACATATTTGTTGAGCTAACCTCACCAACCTCTAAAAAGGCAACATTAAAAATCCAACATCTTATGCAAAAACCCTACCCATCCAATATTTTGCCAGCATATTTCAAGTTCTTAATCAATTTATACTTCATACAAATTATGTGCATAACACTGGTTAACTTGTGGTGAACAAACGTATCAAAAATTCAAGCAAAACGAACAAAGAAGACCGACTGGCATCTACAATTATGTTCCTGTAAAACATGCAACTACATAAACTTCGGATTTTGCACTATTTCTTGCAGGCATTCAGAACAGACAGAGAGAAAAAATCCAACAGGCATGATTTTTTATTTTTTAAGACAAAATGTACATTTCAAGATGCTATTGCTAGTTTACCTCTTAATGTATTTTGCATATTATCATTTTTTGGACCATACAATTACTATAAACACACAAAACCCACTACTCCACCAAGGGGAAAGCCAAAAGATAAATAAGAAAATTATAATATGAACAAATGTCATCTCCTTCAACATATTTTGCAATGAGTTTTCAGTCCAAAAGATCTTGTTTATAACCTTATTCAGTAATCATAGGCCTAACAGCAGCATCATCAGAAGACTGCTTCTTCATATTTTGCGACTTGATAAACTCTTCAATTTTTGCTTTGAGCTCGACATCAGGTATGAGCATGTCTTGAGTTAGATGCGATCTGTTAAAAGGATCGGTCTGTAGTAGTAAAAAATGACAAATTCATTAAGTGGTTAAAATTTTCAAGGATAAAACTAAAAGTGTGAACAAAGGTGAAAAGCATGGGAAAGAAAGTACATTGTCACTGAGAAGATGTCTTTGGATTACTGGTCGATCCACGGTGATCCTTGATGATGGTAAAATGACAGGATCCTTCATTAGTGTATACTGCAAATGCAAAAGTTATCAAAATATGCATACCATGGTGCAATTGAAAATCTGCCCCAACTAGATAGAGCGGGAGCCACTATGATTGGTCATCGTGTTCTCAAATTTCAGTTGAATTGAAGTAATATTATTTTTATTTTCCTTGTTGGGCAGAACAATCTCTGATATAACTTATAAAACATCAAGTATCTAATTTTTTTCCCCCCAGTCAATGCCAACTCAGTTAATAATAAATTGCAGTATTGCTACTTTAGGAAGGATAAGCAATCTGGACCTGAAATAGTAAATAAAAAACAATGACTATTTAATTAGCAATGCGAATATCAGTTGAAAATGATCAATTAACAGTTCAGGGACGAGCCAATAACTTGAACGTGTTCAGTCAGTTTTTCGAGCACTTCTCTTGAAAATCTGATTCAATTTCGCAAGTTTAGAATGATGTAATATACCGGTTCCATTTTCAAGTTTTTCTATTTGCAAGTTCAGATTTTACATTTCATAAATTGGTTTAAGACTCGTACGCTTGGTTTTTTTTTTTTGGGGGTGTTTCCTGTACAAAATTCAATGTGAAACTATTTGCAAATTCGTTGCAACTACAAATACAATTATTCTATAATTGTGTGAATCGACACAATGCATGTCGGTGTGTGAAAGTTTTTAAATGCTGGCAAAACTTCATCAACAACAATATATCATAATGCAAGACTAAAACATATTTGAACTTGGTATAACAACTGAATAATTCTTAATGTTAAGAGGTAACTACAGAAAATAAGCCTTATGAAATAAATTCTAGAAATAGACATGCCATTATACTTGTTACAAATATAGGGCTCGTTTTGATGTGCTGAAAAAATGCACATGCGTGCATATGCAATTATTGAACTTGTACAAAATTGAAAAATGGCATGAGAATGGAGTGTGATCTTTGTATTTATTTTGTTTCTTGATATTTATTTAAACAGAAATGGCATGACATAATTGCAGCTGGAAAGGTATGTTCGAAAATTAAAACAGTACCTGAATTGGATCCAAAAATTCATCAGGTATATCACCAAGAATGGCCTCGGCATCCATCGCTTCAGAAGCTGCAGCTTTTGCTTTTACTCCAAGCTGTATAAAATCTTGAACAATCATAGCATCTTCACCAATTTTCCATAGAATATCAGCTGCAGCAGTGAATAGCTGAAACGAAGCCATAATAGTCAGTTTTACATGCTAGAATGGACATGGAGTAGATAAATTGTTGTGCAGCTTTAAAATGTCATGGAGAGAAAATACATGTTCATTGTATGAGCGGCCATCCTTTGAGATTGCAGATGGAAAGACATTTTCTCTGTCACCTCTTGCAATATGAACATAAATCTTGACAATCTTGTCACAGTCAAATCATTGAAATATTAGAGTGCATTAAGGTGAATCGAAAAGAAATAAATCTTGAATAAGGGAAAATCTGGTACTAACTTGCTTGAGCAACTGCTTGGGTCGAAACTCGTATTTCTCAGGATCTTTTACTATGAGCGATTTACGTTGAGGACCAACAAGTTGCAATAAAAAGTAATTTAGCATACTTGCAACACGTTCCACCTGATTCGAAAGAGAGTTCATTTTCAGTTACAATTAACCGACAAGGACATAATCAAACTATAAATTGTATGTAAGCAATAGCTTAGACGCATAATCATGCAACATGCTATATGATACAAAGTGAATCACCATCTCTGGAAGGAGAAGCGGTGCAGCTATTTGTTCAGATGTGAAAGCTAACATGCCAACATCTTCATTTGCCAATTTCATATCAAAGCGAACTATCTGAACATTACATAATAAGTCCAAGTATAAAATAAGCTATCTATAGAAAAAGATTGACTTGTTATAACATGTACACTTAAGAGGGTTATAGACTCACATTTTCTCGTGAGTGAAATTGGCGCAACCTTTCTTCCCTCTCTTGAGCTGGCCTTCGTTCCCATTCAGCAGAATTAGCCATTTCTGCCTCAAGTTCTTTGAGTTCAAGAATTTTGTTTAGGCTCTCGTCGAGAAGAAAGATACTATCATTAATAAGGAAATTCAAAAAATTCAGATACACTCCCTTCTCTTCTTCTTTAGCAATCTGGGCAACCAACAGAAAGAAATAAGACAATAAATGAAGTTGGGATGTAGTTAACTTTTTTACCATATGCATATAAATTAAAACAAACCAATCAACATAAAATTACTAAGCTAGAAATCATCTCACCCGTCTCCATGCATTACGATGGCTGGGAACATCCCATAAATACTCGAGAAGTCCAGCGATGTTATGGCGTATATTAAACTTGTCATAAAACTGCAGAAATATTTTGAGGCATTAAAAGTAAGTAATTTTAAGAGGAAAAGGGTTGTGTAGCACAAATTCCTTCAACTAAACACATCTTAATAACAGTTAGTCCAGAATTCAATTAGTTGATTCATATAATTTTGATATGGTTTGCCCTTGCAACTTTGCATTATATTTAAATTATATAGGCAGAATGGCCACTGGTTATTAAATTTACATTTAATGTTGATGAACCAAAGTTTTAAAAGGCAAAGACATACAAAAGACATTTTTGTGCTCCCGAAGCAAGGCACAAGACTCGATACATAGCATAAGTTTTCCAGGTATACATTATACGCATATATATCAAGTAACTAAATATGGAATAGTAAGTGTTGAACATTAAAATAAGAAACTTTTGGACTAAAAGTAATTCAAACAAAATACAATCAATTACATATGAAGCATTTCATTTGAGAACCTTTTAATTTTTACATCATTTATAAGTATTTACATAGACACAGCATAAATTTGCTTTTTTAAAAAAAGAAACCATCGATGCAGTTCTTTTTAAAAGCAATTGTTACAAGGAGCAACAAAAGCACGATCCAATCTCATGTCGAACCAGACAATTACATGTAGTCCAATTGAATTTATTAGGAAAAAAAAAACTTAAACACGCTGTTACAAGTGGAAGAAAAACATAAAATTTATTCTTTTATTATCATTTTTCTTCCTCTTTGCTTCACTCGTGCTTCCAAAAAAATTCAATTGAAATAAGAAACCGATCTCAAATCAGAAATCGATTTTAAAACAGATTATAGCATTCAATTCGAAAATTGAAACTCGAGTTGTTTTCTTTATTTTTTTACTTCCTTTTCTTCTTCTTTCCTTTTTTTGGGCTTGCTATGAAATTATTAGGGTTTTGTAACTTTTGCTAGACACGATTTTACTATAGTTGGAGGCAAATAATTTCACTAAAGCATACACTTCAGTGACGTGAGGCTTGTGAGATGTACGTTTTCTACATCTTGCATGTCTTTGGCTGCTAAGGCGTATACCTTAAAGGCAAAGAAGTCGTTCTAAGCAAGTCTTAATGTGCTTTGACTCTACCTCGCCCTAAGGCAGGTCTTGAGGAATACTTAAGGTGAGCATTCTTGTGGTGGACTAAAGATGAATTAGAAATATAGATAGATGCTAAATAGGTTCAGGCTGGACTAACGGGTATTCATCTGATACTAAATGGAATTATCAACATACTTCGCATAGTTAACATTACAAAAAATTCACCACTCACCTGTGTGTGGGAACCGGTAAACTCTATGTCCACATAAAGTTTTAAAAGGTTAGGAACGAGGTAATCAAGAGATAGCTGGTGTCCTTCAAAAAGTGATGCCGTTGAGGATAAACCACTGCAAGGGGAAAATCCGATCAAACTTTGACACACAAAAAGGTTCACAAAATACGTACAAAATCCATAGTGTTACTATGCTGCAAATTCATGTATGAAATTATCACCTTTTTTGCGGCATCCAGCTATTCAACACCTCCACCATCTTTGCCCTTAAATAAGGATTTTTGACGTAGTTTGGACTTGCCATGAACATGATAATAAAATTCAAAAAATCATCCTGGAGATAATTAAGAAACTAATATAAGATGTGATGAAAAGAAAAGGGTATTTTGTTGAAAAGGAAAAAAATTCCATATAAGATGTTTCCTAGATCTAGTACAACGAAATTCTGCCACATCCATTGATTGTTGTTACGGTACATATATAAATTTAAATAGCATAAAGTTCCAACGTGAAATGAAATATGAGAAATTTTTTGAAGTGAAATGGTATTTACTTTACAAGGAACTTTTGCTTTAAAAAAAAAGAGCTTTTTTATTTTTGTAGACAATAGATCTTTTGAACGGAAGGAAATAGTTGAATGCTCACCAAAACAAGCCCATCCAACGCTTTTGGTAATCTTGAAGTAAAAATAAGAAGATCCATGGAGTCCTCAATAAGATGCTCTGGCATGCATGCAAATTTCATGGGACATTCTGATGGCAAAGGCATTTTAAATCCGCCAACTAGACTGGCCAGCCATGCCACCACCAAACTGTAGAAAGATAGAGCACGTTGAAGTAGCGCTACATCCTTTAGAATCACCCATAAAATATTAGATGAAATCAAAAAATAATATAGAGAATTATATGAGATAAAATGACAGTTTATTTAGGTCGATAATTTCACATAAATACACAGCGCTAGATTTTTGGGTTGAACTAAATAATTCCTCGAAAAGGAAGCTTTAAAATCAGTATATCATATGCGAAAGAAGTTTAACCAACAATATGATTTCACGAAAAGAACATATTATGTATAGGCCTGTTAATGGGTCGGGTTCGGTCCGGGTACTATAAAACCCGAACCCGAGTCCAATTACAATAATTAAAACCCGAGCCCGGTCCGAACCCGTAGGGTATTTCAACCCAACATCCGAGCCCGGCCCGTCAGGCTTTTTAAGCCCGCTGGATAATAACCGAATATCTAACTCAGAATATTTTTGTTAAAACCATATTTTAAAACTGCAATTTTGTTAAAATTTGTATACAAACATATTGACATATAAATTGAACGGTGATGTAGTCAAGCTTATAACAAAAGTATGGAAAAACATTTATATGTAAACAAACAAAATGGTAAATAAATAACATACACGCTTATGTTTTGATACGACGAAAAACTAATAGTCGAGTCGGACCCTAACCAGGCCGGGTTTTGATAAAACCGTACCCGACCCGGGTCGGGTCTGAGTCGGGCTTGGGTAGTAAAAGACAAAACTCGTACCCGCATAAATAGGACGGGTTCGGGCCGGGCTCGGGCCAAAACTCGTACCATTGACAGGCCTAATTATGTATGTGCAAAAACATGATATATTGATGTTGTACTGAGCTTGATGTAACAGTTATAGACTAGGGAATTGTAATGATAATTTTACAGTGACTTAAACTTGTATTTACAGCAGAATCGGTTAACATCATCAATGTGCCCTATGAAGCTTCTTGGAGGCACTGTAACAAATAATGCAAATTCAATAGATGTCCACAGGAAAGGCTGGACAGATTTATCAAAGATGAGCCCATATACTTGTCTTGATAAAAAGAATCAAAATATGTTGCATGGAATTCATAGTGATATAAGAGCATAACTTAAAGACGTAGGGAGCAGGTGTTCATACATGCAACACAAAGTGACTCATACAAATCGCAGACGCTCTGCGTGTGAGATACAATGATCATTATAATGAAAAGGGATCTACGAGTGAAAGACAATTATAGTTTGAAAAGCTTAAACATCAATTGTTGGCATCGTAACATCAGTTTAATATATGTAAAATCTATATAAGAAATTTTAATATATAAGCATAATATAGTGGTTCGATATACCTTAAATATTGTGGTAACAATAATTTTCTCTCATTCTTTTTCATGTACTGACGTTGACCATCAATAACAAAAAGATGAAATCTAGTAAAGCAAATGTTATCAAAAAATATTTCAACATAATTCACAATGTTACTCAACCTATCACAATTAACTATTATTGTTCATTTTATTAAACTTAGCTTCATATATTACCGGTGTTTGTTAATTGTTAAAGAAAAAATAATTTAATCAGCAATTTTTTATGAACAAGATTAAAAGCAATGTCAATATTTTCTATTAGTTTGTAAGCGCTTGTGTATCAAAAAAATATCTTTGAAAAATACATGTTTAGTCAACATAATCAAACTTTTGCATGTCATATTGGTTAATTTTCAATTCAATAAAAAAATTGGTAGAAAATATATATAGTTAAAAGTGACTTTAAAATATCGGATTTGAGATTTTAAAAAATGTAGACTGCAAATATATGATCTTATTTTTCAATTATATCATTTCTTTTGAATACAATTTTTAAGTGTAAGAAAAAACTGAATGCCATATAAAATTGTATTATGATTAGGTGAAATTGTATTTTATTTTCAAATATTAAAAAAAAAACTTTAAAAAAAACCAAAATTGTACAAAAATGAGAATAAAGAGTGCATTCGACATAAATTTGAAATAGAAAACTAATATTATTATTATAGAAAATGGAAAATAGAACAACTAATATGTAAAAAATTGCCATGGTCGGGTTTCGGACTTATATAATCTTAATGTTATTCCGAACTTTCAACAAGAAATAAAGATTAATCTGTCATTATCGGGACCTTAGGGTAATTTTGAAACTTCACGGTTGGACAAGAAAATTGTAAGTCTACTCCAACCATATACGTACGTATGTACGTACATGCATATACATGCATGTATGTATGTATACACATGACCTTCAATACACGCGTAAAACTTAAGCAATTGTAATGCTGCAAGCAAGCAATCATGTGGTATAGCCCAACAAGATAAAAAAAAAAAGTGTATTGCAAAACTCAATGTGTGTGTGTGTGTGTGTATCGAAAATACATATGTAGACATGCTGCAGTTGTAAGTGGCTACAGGTTGTGACATTGCAAACATAGGTGATTTCTAAAGTACAAAGAATATGACCAAGTCAACATTCTAAGTGTGCAAACAGTATGTGTATTATATTTAAAAATTGCTTCAGAGAGAATGCCCATCGTGTTTTATTATTAACATGTTAGTCCAACTAGAATAACTGAGGTCAAATGCAAAAATGTCAATTTAACATTTTTAGTTTGTTATATTTATAAACAACTCTACGTACAGCTGTTTTAGTTTGAGATATTTATCATGCCAAAATCATCAAATTTCAGCTCAAGCTTTAATTCATAAAAGTATGATACATTGAACCTTGGTATATCAGATAAGCATATATACCAACATGTTTGCTAATTGATAAACTAAATTTCAATACCAGCTTTGAAGCGTTCTAAATTTGATTGATTACAAATGAAACATCTATCAATGAAGTAGATTTATTATTTCTGATTTTGTTTTACCTTAATTGATATTCTGGACAAAAAAACTTCCCATAAAAGTTATTTCTTGGCAAAATCAGGAAGTAATTTATTCCCTGTGTAAATAAGGCAGTTTCAAAAGTCTAAACTCCAGGAATTAAAAAAGTAGATAAACATAAGATTACATTTTGTAATCAAGTCATCCTCGTACTAAACAATTTCACTTTTCTTGTCCCGTTTTCAAGTCGCTAAAATCTTCCAAATTCATCTCCTTTATTTGGTCTCATCACCAATATACTCATTTGAGTTGTCCACATCTTCAAAATTTTGCGCCAACTTCCTTTAATATTATCACCCGATATATCAATCAAGTTATTCACATTTTGAATTATCATTCAAATATGCACAAACTACTCTGTTTCACTCTGTTTCACATCTACACACCATTTCTCTCAATAAATTTACTATACAAGCAACAAATTTAGATTTATCTAAATAAATATTTATCTCACCAAAATTAACAAAAAAATAATTTTGAAATCTGTCTAATCTAACTAAATAACATAATTTCTATGGAGACATTATGTACCAAAATTATAGATAACTAGATTTGTATGTATTTTTGCAAAATAGATTAGCGCAGTGATGGCAATTTTTAAAAATTAATCAAATGGTTGACATTACAAGTCTTATTTAAGAAAAGAATCTCCTAATAAATTTCATTCATACATTCTTAATAATATTATGAAATTATACTGGTTGAACTCTACTACAGTGGAGATACTACATAGGAGGCTGTATAGAAATATAACTTAAGACTAGAATGACAAGCGGTTGATGTGATTGAAAATACAAGGGTTCAACACCCCACTCAAGCATCTTTCCCTTTCCTGTTTATTGCGCCAGAAAATGGCACAACATCCCCAAATAGATAAACTCAAATCAAACAAACAAAAACAAGAACATAATAAAAGAAAAACACTTCTTATAGTGGTTCGCCAAATACTCCGGCCTACGCCTATTTTAATCTTATTATTTGATTGATTCTTTCTGAAATACAATGATTACTACTCAAATCCGATTACAATCTAGTAGATCTCGGATTTGGGAGTATTTAGGCAAGAAGATGATAGAAAAGAATCCAAGTGTCAAAAAGTCATCTCCTAACTGCAGGTAGCTTGCTATATTTATAGGCAAATCTATGTTGCAATCTCGTCGTCCAGGTTTGAAAACATCACAACTCCAAGATCCAAATATCCAGACACGAAGACCGAGTCATTCAGCACGATCTCCAAGTAGAAAATAACTGAGTACCGACCACTTCTAGTTGGTACGGATCTGATTTTTCCATCATTCTTCAAGTTTTTCATTTCTTAGCTCTCCTTATCGACCTCTTGCCAAATCAAGTCCTTCATTTCAAGTCGGTGGTCATTAAAAATCAATCCATGTTTGTCACGAATTTATTTATCCTAATCTACTTACAAGGTATTCAAATTTAAAGGTCAAGTCAACGTACATTCTAGGGTCCGATCTCTCCATATCGTTTAACTTCCAAACTAGGATTGGATCTTTTTGGATCATTTAATGTTCAATCTAGAGTTCGATCTCTCCGGATCATTTAACATCCAATCTAGAGTTCGATCTCTCTGGATCCTTGCTGAGTCCAATCAACTCGTTCTTCGACGAGAGATTCAACGTTCAAGCTAGTCCGTCCACTCACTCTCTGATGAAGGGACTTACTTTCGTACAAATCTAATTCATTCGTTGTCCGACAAGAGGACTTGTACCTTGTGGACATCGCCTCATCTCTCTGGACATGACTACCATGTTCAATCAATATCGGTTGTCATGTTCAAGTGGTTTTCAAAAATCAAACATCCAAATCAATGCATCAAACAAATATCCTAAACATTCATCCCGGACGTCCAACTCGAAGCATGCCTAAAGATCAACTGAGGTCCCCTTACACGTGTAAGCGGCCCGAGGTCATAATTGTCTTATTTATTCAAAATAGAAATCAAAATATACTAATCGAACATGACTCCGTCCATCCCGATCATGGGATTACCAATCTCGACCCAGATCCATGGTCGTGTCTTGATGTATTCGTTGTAAACGATGATTGCTCCGGCTGCACCACTGCAGATTGGTTTCTTACGTACTGTTGTAGTTGGTTACTCTGAACTAGCTTTTTTATCAGATCACGAAAGTGTGTGCACTCGTTTGTTTAATGTTCATCCATCTCATGGAAAATGCAAAATCTTATGGACCTTTTCTCCTGATCCATGAGCTCTCTCTTAGTTGGCTTCCGATAGGAAAAATCTGCATCTGGTATTCAAGATAAATCCTCTTTGAGATTTCAGTTAGATCGGTATAAGAAAACTTTTGCTCCTTCCTTTGTCACTTTGATTCTCCAAAGTCGTCCTCGGCTTTTCATTTTTTTGTCTCCACCATATCCTGCTCTGAACGATCCTCTCATCCACAGCATTAACCTCAGCATTATCAGCTTTAACGTCCTCTTAGCGCAAATATCTATCAGCTTCATGATAAAACATCATGAGATCCATCAATGGATCCCTTTTCAATGCTACTTTGAAGTCGGTCTTACTCGTGACTCTAGATATTGCTATCAACAGGACTATTAATGGATCTGGCTTATCGACTACAGCAGCTGCTGCGTTAAATCTCGTCAGATAACTTCTCAATGTCTCTCCGACTATTTGTTTCACACTCGAAGGCGTCATCACATTCTTTGATCGAGAGATACGAACTCTGAATTGTCTCAAGAATCTGTCTATCAATCCAGCCCATGTGCTTATGTACTAATTCGCTAACTACTTGAATCACATAGCAACCAACTTTGTTAAGTATAACGGAAAGCATCGCCTCATTACCTCTTCAGACGCAACCAAGACATTGATATGTTGGATGTATCTCATTAGATGAATGATCGGATATGTCCTTCCGTTGGATGGTTCCATCATCGATCGTTTGAAATCAAGTGGATTCCTCGCATACGGATGTTAGGAGTAAATGGATTCATGCTCACGTCCTCCAAACTCTTATTTGGGTCCACCTCTTACTATTTTTCTGATCATCTCAGTTATCCGATCATTGTCGTCTAATGAAAGTCTTCGATTCATAACTGCATTTGCGCTTCTCTCCTACGGAGAGACTCCAACACCTACTCATTTGGCTGCACTTTTGCATTCTAATCCGCACCTCTAGCTTCATTTGGTCCCCCGTTCCTACGGAAAAACTTTGGCACATACTCTAGTTGTTGCGCATTCACGTTCCGATTTGCATTTCTGGCTCCAGCATCGTCCGCTCCTAGCATCCCACTCGTCCTAAGCTCAAATCAATACTGGCCACGAGTAAATTCATCTTGGTACTGACCTGTTTCGGTCGTCCGCAATAGTTCAAAACTGGAATTGGCACAATATCGCAAAGTGATCGCCTTCGCTCAATTTGACTCTGAGATTGATGCAGCGACTCAGGCATTACTCAATAGAGGTGCAAGGCTTATAGAAGTGCCCAAACAACCACAATATTCACCATTTCCAATTGAATAAAATTGCAACGGTTTATGCAGCTGCCAAGGGCTTCTGTGATCGAATGCCATATAACAATCAAGAGTTTAGGTCCCGGTATATTAATTGGGGTATGACCGGAGATGGTTGGATTCATTTAGTCAATCTCCCTTGGAAATTCAATCCAAACATAAATCTACAAGTCAATTGCCCAATATATTCATTCTCAACATACCTATGGCCCTTTGGCCCCCTCATCAGTAGACCAATGGTAGAAATATATCTCCCATGTTCCAGCTGACTCCACCTATTGTATGATCCATCTTTCACGGGTCAACAGACTAACTGACATAACCAATCGCCAAGAGAAGAAAGAACTCCGAGGGCGTGGATTGACTACTATTGGGAAGTTGGTTTCAACCATGGAAGACAAAAATAAGCTCACTAATTTCGAACATTTTTTCCCGAGCCAGATCAGATAAAGACTTTTTGCTCCGCCGTAGGTTAAATGCATTCCAAGCTGATAAACATGTCAAGTCAAGTCGAAATCAATCATTTCTTAGCTCAAGAAAAGAATGAAATAGAAAATAAGTCTCTCTTGCACATCTAACCTCGACTGCATGCCCTCTCTCTGGTCGTGATACATTGGTTTCTGGTCTTTGGTTCTGAATTCCCGCTGCTTCGGATGTTCTTTGTTGATCCATCCTTCTGAAAAACTCATCTAGCATCTCCTGTTGTCGATGCATTATTACATCTTGCATGTCTTTCATCATTCTCTTCATCTCTTCTCTGGTCACGTATACGGATGGATTTGAACTTAAGGACACCTCCTACCTGCCCATGCTCTAGTTGACTACATCATGTGACTGCTCTAGTAAAAGGCATCTTCATCTCTTTCGAACTTCAGATCCAAGCTTTATGTTGTCAAATTTAGCTCTTTCTCAATGAAACACCAAAAATGTTGCGCCGGAAAATGGCACAATACCCCAAAGTAGATGAATCCAAATCAAAATAGCAAAAACAAGAAGAAAATAAGAATACACAGGCACTTTTTATAGTGGTTCGACAAATACTCCGACTTACGTCCACTTCAACTTTATTATTTGATTTATTATTTCTGAAATACAATGATAATCACTCAAATTCGACTACAATCTAGTAGATCTCAGATTTGAGAGTGTTTGGAGAAGAAGATAGAAAAGAATCCAAATGTCAACAAGTCATTTTCTAGTTGTAGACAGTTTGCTATTTATAGGTAAATCTTTACTACAATCTCGTCATCTAGGTTTGAAAACGTCACTACTTCAAGATCCAAACATCCAGACACAAAGACCAGGTCATCCAGCACGATGTTCGATTAAATCAACTCAATACCGACCACAACTAGTCGATACGGATCTGATATTTCATCATTCTTCGAGTTTTTCTCCGTATCTTCTATCCTCATCGGCCTCTTACCAAATCAAATCTTCGTTTCAGGTCGATGGTCATCAAAAGTGATCGGTACCAACCTGAACTAGGTCGGTACCAACCTGAACTTTTACATCCAAAGCTTATTTTCTCTTTATGTTTAGGCTCCTTTCATACATATATTGTCATCCCAAGCCTCAGAATCAGATCGGTGCCAATTTGGCTCTTTAGGATTCCGTCAAACTTTTCGAGTTTCTTCATATCATTATTGTAAAAATTACTAATCATGTTACAGTGAATCATGTCGGTAAAACTCATGCCAATACCAACCCAAATCAGGTCCGTACCAACCTAATTTGCATTTCTGAAACTTCACTAAATCTTTGGTTTGTTCAATCTTGACATCTTCCAATCTTCGACTCATTTCTTCATCAGTTTATAATCCATTTTATATATTTGAGTCTATTTTGCGATGGTGGAAATTTTGTTTATAACACTCTTCACGCCTTCGAAAGCGGATTTACCACTTTTATTGATAGCATAAAATCTCCTTACTTTCTATGTGAATCAAGAATGAGTTGAGGAAGTTTTTGATTCCTACTCAACGAAATATATGAAGAGGCAAACGGAACACTTGTGTTTTTTTCGAAAAAAAGGAAAAAAAATCAAGATAACGTACATGTTAGATCATAAATTAGCAACAATATTCACTCTAGAACGTTCTAACTGTTTCAGTTGGATTTTTCTCAAACCCCCTAGTTAACACAATATTATACTCGTACATATGACCTGTTTTAAGTAATTTAAGTATTAGAATACTAGAGGCAAGCTATCAGCTTTACTAATCAACAAACCATACGAAGTTTAGCTTATTGAGTGTAAATTGAAACATACAATCAAAGTTCAAGAACTTGGTTTTGGTTTTGGTGTGCTGATTTTTCGAAAGTTTCGGCTTGCTTCGTCGGTATCTTTAGTTTCGATTTACGCGGTTTATTCCAAAAATTACATAATAAATTATAAGTTAAAAACATAAAATTATCATAGAACTGAATCAAAAGACCTACTTAATTAAACTAGATCTAAACCGGTCAAAATTACATTCATTTATTAATTAAATTGGCATATTTTACTAAATTCAAGACCATGTCAGCCTGTTTACTAATAAGCAGGCTGCCTAAAACACATTCTAAACCTTACTTGTTATCAAATCTGATCCACTCCTTACCACCCTTCCTTTATCTCCTCATCTTAAGGCTCGATCCTTGGCTCGTTCTAAAAAGAATAGGGCATCAGAACAAAATAAATTGAACGGTGATATTCATGTTGTTCAACTTGAGGAGAAACACAACAAACCGTACATGCTGCAAGAATATAAGGGTTACAGGTTTTGGGGGTTGAGCTCGATTTTGAATAAATTAGTTTCTGAGTTACATTCAATTCAAAACTACTACTGCGAGTAAGTTCTATAACATTGATTTTTACATTTTTCTCGTCGATCTCGTTATATTATTTTCCTTCTGTGTATTTTTGGTCGGAATTCTTTGTTTCTCATTCGATTTTATGTTTTTGATGACTTCTCTAAAGGAAAAAACGTTTTTTTTCTTTTTGGTTTACCGGCCAAAACTGGAATTGTGCTCTGGTTCTATTTCTGAACAAACCGGAATGGTTAGAATTCTGGAGGTTCGACCGCAACCTTACACCTTGCATGTAATCCTTTGCAGGAGATTCATTATGGAAAGAAACTAAATTAAACAAAAAATAGTTTTGTTATGTTTGTTATGCAAACGAAAAACAACATATTTCATTGAAGACGTAATAAAAAGACAATGTTATTTCTCCAACAAACAAAATTATGGAGTACTAACTAATAGTAAAGTCCGAGTAAGCTGAATAAAAGTAAATAGCTTTATGAAATAAATCAAAGTACTTTATTCTTTATCATCCCAAATTTCCAAACTCGTCATCATCCCAAATCTTATGAAATCAAAATCAAAGCAATTTATCCCTCATCATCCCAAATTTCCAAACGCTATAATCATTGCTTCGTTTATAGTCCTATAATTATCCTATAATTATCCTCAATTCATCAATGCAAATCCATCAAACCCTATCGAGTATTTATATATCAATGTGATCAGTTAAGATAAAAGTTAATCTAAACCGTTGATAATCGACAAGGTTTTAAATCTTGGATATTGTCTCACAAATTTCACATAAGCATCTTGTATTGGAGGGAATCTCCAATGAGATGAGTGTATCTCGAATGTACATCTTGAAAATATCTGGAAGTAACTTATGTGTCTAAAGTTGATGTTTCGATGATTTATTTAACAAATATAATTTTTAAAGAAAAATAAAATTTGTAACATACTTGATTTGCATAATAAAATAATTGAAATTAATGTTACAATGAAAAGTGGCAATTTGGTTGTCTCAATTGATTTGTCAATGATTGAATAATATCCTCTTATTTGAATATAAAAAAGTCATTTGTGGCAATTCATCAAGATGAAGGGTAAAAAATATATTCAGGGAGTTGGTAAATAGTAACTTGATTGAGTAGTTTCTCTTTAAACCTATATGAAATCGAAAGATATCATGTAAAAGAAGAAAAATATATAATTTTGAGTAAGATCTAGAATTGAGATTTTGATCCGTATTTCGGGTGAGAGTTGAATATTTCAAACGAGATGAGTTTCGAACGAGATATGAATGAGATTTGATGTCTCGTCTCATCTAAGTGTAAAAAGGAGATCTCGAAGAAGAACTCAGACGAGATATTAGAGATTTAAAACCATGATCATCGAAGAGAGAGAAAAACCCAAATGTGTTCTTTTGAGTTGTGCCTTTGTAAAGTAAATAAGTGAAATTAAGGGATATACAATTATCATTCATTTAGATATAACTACTATTTGTTGCCCACCCCAGTTCATATTGTTCAGTTTAGCTTATTAAGATTATGTTTAATTGTTAGCATTTACTTTCTTCTATTATTTATGATTAATCAATATTGTTCACTTTAATCTTTTTTAATTCAAAAATACTATTTACATTTTGTTTTAGTAAATACTACATATACTTCAAGCGATATGAAATTTCAAAAAAATTAAATTAAATTGATTGACAATTCTAAAATCTCAAAAGACAAGAATTCAGAAATACCACATATTATTGTGATACTTCAATTAGACCATATCATTAAAAGGAGTTGAATTTAGTCCATAGGCTGTTGATACACTTTATCAAAATCACTGACCAGCCATTATGGGGCAGTATGAGCATGAATCAAAAAGGTGAAGCAGATGTCTTCCTAGCTTGTCCATGACCATGGAAAAGGGAACAGTATGCTCGATGAGGCTCAAAATTTAAGATAACAAATGCATGTGTCAAGGTGATAAAATTAGAAACATAAATATTTCACATCAATATATGCCAAAGATTTCAGAAGGATAAAATTTAAACATGAATATTTCAAATCAAACTATGCTAAAGATCTCAGAAGGGTATACCCTTAGTATTTGAGCTTCATAGCAGTACTTCTGCTGTGATAGTATCTCAACTGCTTTCTCTAACCGTTTGATATCAGCCTCCAGTTGTGGGGTACCACCTTGTTCTCTCATGGTTTTGTATGAGGATAGGTCATCTTCGTACCTTGCCAGTTCCTAAAATAAATTTATGCATAAAAGCTTGTGATATATTGAATAACCAACTAGTTTCAAAGAAAATATGCAAAAAAATTGCAAGGAATAAAGTTGCCTTAACACAAGAGTAGGTGATATCCTATCAATAGATTCGTAATATATATTGAAGGGGTATAATTGATTTAAAACTAATTAAAGCCTTACAAGAAAAGAAAAAATGATCTGATTTTAAAAAAGAAAAGCTGAAGAGATTTAAATAAGGATCGACAAGTATATCATACATGAATAGATAATCTGTAGTAAGTGAAAGAAATTTACGTAAGGTAGGTCGTAAATGTAATGAATGAGAACCTAAAGAAAATGAATCTATACCTGGGCCAGGTGTTTGAAGTCAGACAAACCTTTCATTAGACCCAAATTAAGTACTCTAGCAGTCATAAAGAAACATTCACAGATAAATGAATATTTATTTTTGGAAGCATTAAGTGGTCCATTGCGATTGCTGGAGTTAGGGGCTTCAGCTGATTTGGCATTGTTGCTTGTCCAAGCAGCTACCTCTTCAGACGATGCGTGTATCGCAGTAAGTTGTCTGGTAGAAATTAACAAATGTGAGGCCATTTGCTACTAAAAATTATACAAAAAATAAAATACAATAAATTCAGTTAAACTTACTTCAAGTCCAAGCGGTTGTTATAAAATACATAATTAGGATCAATTTTATCCCTTTTTGATGCATTTCCATCTAGAAAAGGTTCACATAGTCGAAGCATTACTGCACTAAGATTTACAAACATACCAGAGCTGGCGGATAACATGGGGTCAACCTGCAAAAGTATTAGAAAGCAACCAAGTATTAGAAACTAAAATTGCTATTGGCATCTGTCTAGCACGATCAGAAGTAAAGAAATACCTGCATGCGAGACCTCGATGAATTCTTCATAATTGCATTGGCAAGATATTCTAGAACTTTTTCTCGTGTATCAACATTTTTAAGCAAAGTGAGGAAAACTTCTGCTAAACCATCATATAAAATATTCACGACACTCCGGATCGATGAAAAAGCCGATAATAAATCAGATGGCCGACGTGCTGATGATTCTGAGAAGCACTGCTCTCTGTTACATTTGTATGATATAATTAACACCAAAGTACCTCAAGCATCAGGTTTATTAATTACATCTTCAATAATGAACGGGAAAACTGCTCGCTAAGTGAGGGGTCATGAAAGGTCATATTGGAAATTAGTTTTTTCGTGAAGTGTACAAATCGTGTGTTGGATCACATTATATTGTATTAATTTGAAGAAGAGTATCATGCATAACGCTTACGTTGCTATATTACAAAATGTTTTATGCTGCTCTAAACATAAGATGCATATGGAAAGTGCAATTTTGATGGTCAATACCTGGTGAAAGTGAGATTACTACCATTTACAAACATGTTTCAGGTTACGACCTCTGTAGTCAAAGCGGCTCGCCTAGGCGCGCCTAGGCGCCAAAAAGCCCTAGGCGCTAGCCTATGGCTTTTTTCTGTTTCCAGGCGCCGGTGATTGGCAAGGCACCAATAAAGCGCTCTAGGCGACTAAGCGACGAAGAAGGGAAGCCCCAATTACGCGCGTTTTAGTTAATTGAGGGATGATTTAGGTCTTTGGTCCAAAACCCTCAAAATCGAACCCGATAGTGGCTTAATTGAGCTGATGTTCGTAATAAAAAAACACTACTGCACTCGATCTCGACTCTCAATATTAAAAAAAAACCTTAATCTCGAGCTGCTGCCGAAACTCGACCAAACCCCACCGCCACCAACCCTACTGCCGCCAACCCTACTGCCACCGACTGAAGCCCCACTGTCGCTGACTCTCAGCCCTAAAAACCAAAGCCGCTGATCTCGAACCACGGGTATATTTTTAAATTTGGTTTAAGTTTTAAATTTTTTTATGAGCTGATTTTATTTTAAATAACTGTTTTGATTTTAAAAACTGATTTTAAGTTTAAATTAGTTTAAATTATAAAGTTAAAAACTGATTTTAAATGTTATTGATTTTAAATTAAATTATAAAGTTTTGTTTAAATTGAGTTTAAGTTATAAAGTTTTGATTTTAAATTCAGCTTAAGACTTTAAGTTAGTTTTCAATTTAGATTGAATTTTAAAATGCAGTTTTTACTCTCTCTTTTTTAAAATGCAGTTTTTACTCCTTTTTTACATTGAATTTCAAAATTGGATTTAAATCGACTTTAAATTGAATTTTAAAATGCAGTTTTTACTCTCTTTTTTTAAATGCATTTTTTAAAATGCAGTTTATTTAAAATTAAATCCACATTTTAGCTTAATTTAAATGTTTAAGTTAAAATTTAAATTGAATTTAAAGTTTTAACTTTTATATTTTAATTTCAGAATTTTAAAGGTAAAAGTTGAAAGTTTTATCATTTAAACTTCAAAATTTTAACTTTAAATTGATTTTCAAAATGCAGTTTTTACTTTTTTTTTAAATGCAGATTTTAAAATGCAGTTTATTTAAAATGCAATTTTTTTAAATGCAGTTTTTAAAATGAATTTTAAAATGAAATGAAAAGTTTTTTTAAATGCAATTTTTTTTAAGTGCAGTTTTCCTAAAATGCAGTTTTTAAAATGAATTTTAAAATGCAGTTAAAAGTTTTTTTTTTTAATGCAGTTTTTTTTAGTGCAGTTTTTACTAAAACAGCAAAACTGACACTCAAGGCGTCCGAAAAAGCCCTAGGCGCCAAAAAGCGCTAGGCGAGGGCTTGAGGCTTTTTGGGCTTTTTCGCCTTGACTACACTGGTTACGACAATACACGTGTATATAATAAGATAGGTATCAAAAAATTGATTGACCTAAAAAACAGATTTTCAGTATATTTGCTAAAAATTTAATCAATATATCATCCTAGTGATTGAAATTGTTGTAACACTAACAAACTTGTTAAAATTAGCATGTGAACGTAAGGGTATGCAAGAATATTCAACAAGGGAAAATCTATTTGTACACAACTTGGTGATACAATGGATCTCCATCATTGGATTGCCTTCTGAATTTCACCTTCCCTATAAACACAAAAAAAATCCAACGGTCTAGATCTTTTGTGTCAGCGTTTTTGTTTAATTTTCTGTCCAAATAGACGGCCACATTTAACAAAATTCAACTTGTTCCACTTCGAAAGAAAATTGTTATCTTTCATTACCTATGTTTTCAAAAAAAAAAGAGTGTTATTTTTTACACATTTAAATATGAAACTTTCTCGCAACTTATTATTTTAAAAAGTTAGATCGGTTAATAATTCACTCGCATTCTATAGTCAATTTTTCGTTTTCGTTTTAAGTTTTATTAGTATTTACTTTCAATTTTACTATCTATATTTTGCTCCTTTTGAATTTATAAGTTTTATTTAATATTCTCAATTGAATTAGGGATATTTATGGAAACTAATGTTTTTCTAAAAATTGTGATACCAAAAAGGTATTGCAACTATCATGTACAATAGACATGGCTAAATTTGGCAACATATAATATTGAACTTTATAAAATTTCAAGATCGGAAGGAAAATATATAAAAAAATTATAAGATATTTTAACTTTCTAAAATAAAATAAAGTATCCCTTATAATTGAAATTCTAAAAATTAATGTTAAAAATTAAAAGCTAAGAAGATTAATTAACCATGAATAGTTTTCTAATATGAGAAATGTTGTTAATAGAGAGTTTAATGAATAAAATATCAAATATATGTTTGTAAAACAAAACCATACAAGTAAAATATTAGATATATATACATATATACATATATATATATATATATGTTTATAAAACAAAACCATAAGAAAGAAAAATTACAAAATTTTCATGGTAAAATATAAATTATCAAATATATATTTGTAAACGGATACCGTGAAGAATATATATTTTCATAGATCATTTGGTATTAAGATTATAAACTAAATAAACTGGGAACATATAAAAAAATATTTGTGTCAAAAACAAGATTTGAACCCGAGGTCTAACATATGTAAACATATGAATATTTTGAATAGTTTACGTTTACACCAAAACATGCGAGACACCAAAATATCAAATGCATTACAATTGTTAATGACGATAATCCAAATCACATTAGTACGTTGCTTAGGAAAAATCATAACATGGATAATTGTAAACATATAAACGCAGGAATGTAAAATTATATGGAAGATAATACTTATTTTCAAGGTATAAAAAACACTAATTACCAATTTAAATTACTTGAGTACATAAATTCATTATGCAATAGAATAAACATCGAGTGCATGGCATGGTTACCCTGGCAACGACACTGTATAATTTTGCAGATAGGTTACAGCAACTAAAATGTTCAGCTTAGGCAACAAAATAATATATTTGATGGTAAGTAGAGCCAACCAACATACAGGTGCAATGTCTCAAAAAAACTTAAAGCCTAGAAAATCACCAGAAGTAGACGCATAATAGGTGGAGGAAAAGGTGAGAACCCGTTACATTTTTATTAATGTTACCGCAAATGCCAGCATTGTAAGCAATGAAAGCTTTAGGGTATATTCAGTTAGAACTTCCATAAACTATATAAGGGGACTCCATGATTGGATACATTGTCTCATGTTCAGATTCATTACTTACATTAGGCTAGGTCATTCAAAACTTAAACCTTGTAAAAAAATTAGCAAACAACTAAAAACTATATGACCATCTAAAATCAATGTTTAAATTTTTTGTTTTTTAGTTCCGTTAGTCCGTTTGAAATTTTTGAAATTTTGATCCCATCTCAAAAATTCGTCCATTTTGGATTTCGGATTTTGATACTTTTCAACATTTTTTACATAAATACATTAGTAGACATTAGAGATAAAATTGTACGTATATTTATGTAGAAACTATAAAAATAATTAGATAATAAATAGAGTGTTTTTATTTTAAAGGTTTTTTATAAGGTTTTTTGTGTGCTTTGTTAATACATTTTGAATTTAATTTTTCAAGGTATATTTTCCAATAAGAAATTTGTTAGTCCAAACATAATGTGTTTATTTTCTTGCTTTTATCTTGTTGTATTTCTCTTTACTTATTTTAAACCCTTGCAAAGTGGACACGATCATTTGATTTAACTATTTGAGCACAAATTTGTGAATAAAGTTGAATTTTAGTTGATTGAAGTGAATAAAGATTCAATTTTACATTTGATCGTTACATCAAAATGGCGAAATATTCAATAATTGTGTATGATTCAAAGTCATTAAAGCTTTGTTGATTATTCTTTGATGAAAATATTATTTCTATTTTCTTTTTTGAGTGTTATCATCTAAACCGGAGTATAGACCGAACTCTATCACGATCTCGCCAAAACCAAGACAAAATCAAAGAAATTTAGGTGTGCCAAACAAAAAGTTGGACCAAGTGTAAAACAATTCTAATTCGCCTGATTTCAGTTCTCACACTAACTAATTAGGCTAGAAACAAAGATGGCTACAATCCAAGTCTTTCCAAAATGCCTTAACTTAAATTTATATGAATTCGGAATCTAATAGATTGCTTAAACTTGACAACTTTAACAATCAAGATTATGCTGTTAAACGCAAATAGGTAAGTGTATGATCAGGTTCAACGTCACATCTTCTGGATCACAGAGATTGAGTTCTTGGATATTTGTTTCAACCGAACGCTAGTTACAAGGCAACATTTGGCCTTGTGTGACATGATTGGCATTATTGCGGTTTTATTTCCGTTTATATTAAGTGTTCACAACGCCAAACCATAAACATGCCTAAATACAAACCTTAGGAAACCAAAAAGAAAAAAAAAATGCACAAATTAAACTAACCCAACATCTGGCTTGCTCTTAAAATTCTTATAATCTGGAAGCGCACTAACATGCAAAAATGCCCCCAAAACACTCATCATCTCCACCACTCGTCCTTCCCCAACCAGAACCCAACTCTCCTTGGGTATCCACCTATAATGATTTACCAGTGCCTTTGCACAATTTGGGTATTTCACCAGCATAACCAACGCCCTTAATGGCTGCTGAAAATTTCCTAATACACTCACCTTCTCCACACTCAACCTCAACTTCTCATACACATCCTTCATTACCATTTCCAAACTCTCATAATCCCCATCCTTAAAAAATTCATCGAGAAACCCTGCTGGCGCTCTGATTTCCCCACTCAAACTACTCTCCCCATCCATTGGGCTTGCCACCTCTGCAAAAATCATTCCCAGCAACTCCTCGCTTGGAGCTTTCTTACTTAACCCAATTCCAAACATATCCGGATTACCAACATGGATTCTCGAATAAGAAACAACAAGCCTTCTAGCATGTTTAACAGAGCTTTCAACCTGGGTTCTTACAGCCAAATCTTTCATGGATGAAATTTTCTTCAGTTCATCGGAGCAACGGTGGTAGCAGCCGATGATGTAGGAAAATGGCGGGTCTGCTGATGGCAGATCTGCGGAAAGGCGGTCAATGAGGATGCGTTCAATCAGAGCTTGGGAAAGGAGCAAGGGCTTGTCTTCGCTCAAGATTTCTGCTGCCGTTTGTTCCAAGTATACAATTTTTGGATTTTGAATGTTGGGATCTGTGAGGGTGATTAAGAAGATTTTCCGGAGGATTATGTCTTCAATTTCTTCTAGGGATCGGCTTGGTTTTGCAGCAGTTGACATATTTTTATGGAGCTTGAGGACGATTTGGGGATTAAGGCTGCATTATATACCGGTGAATTGGAAGTAGGGTTTAGACTCTGGGAGAAAGATGAAGGGAGTAGAATGTTTCAAAAAGGACGGCGTGTTTGTGTTGATGATGATTGATGGATTAAAGACTTAAGCTGCTACTTGTTTGCAACTTAGACAACTTAATGACGAATAAAAACTTTGAACTTGTTTGTTTTTAGTAACTATTTAGGTCTAAACTACTTATTTACTGTAAAAGTGTGAGAACGCTTTCATAATGTTTTTTCTAATTCGGGATGCTTAATGATAATTCTTTGTATATACTAATTTATTAATTTTTAGGATTTATATTTATTAAGCAAATAAATGGATGTTGGTATCCTTATCGAATTTTAAAATTAATATGTTTGTAAATTTCCACATCTAAATGTTGATGTATATAGATTTTTAATTTGATATTTAGCATATATAATACATTTTATTAAAAGATAAACAATATATAAATTGATATTAAACATTACTTGAGAGAATGAAAAAATATCGAAAAATGAATGTGTAATAGTATTGATCAATATATTTTAATGTATTAAGCTTTTACAGTAAATAAAAAAAAATGATATTATTAAAACGATAAAAAAAAACTACGAAACATCTAAAAGAAATGTTAATTGAAAATAAGACGTAGAAGCTAAAAATTGGATTTTTATTTCAACTATGCGAAAATAATAATCTGATTTTTGATACATTGCTTTATACCTCGATAATTTTATTGTATAATAAACAATTTCAAAAATTGGTTAGCATCTACCTCAAAACAACAACAACAAAATTCCACTGAAATATTCTACATTTTTATTTATTAATTAACGTAAATTATGAAATAAATAATTAAAATCTAACATTTTCAATAAACATATTAACAAAAAATATAATTATGTTTCAAATTTACAAAATAAAAACATTCATCACTTATTATTAATTTTGATGTTATTCTTAACAAACATAAATTTTATCAATGATAAAAAATCTATTTGTCATACCAATTTTAGAAAGAAAAAACGTTATATATGTTTGTAATATCGTACCAATTTTAAAAAGAAAAAAATAGTGTATGCGTTTGTAATAAAATAACATCATTAGAAAGAAAATTTTATGTATACATTTGTAATAAAATAACATCATTAGAAAGAAGACTTTGTGTATACGTTTCTTTATGGTAAAATACTAATTTTAAAAAGAAATAAATTGGTTGAATTTGAATTTAGAATAATGTAGGAGAATTAAAAATAATTTTCACATACAATTGTGAAAATTTGAATTATATGGACTTGAGTGAAAAATTAATTTTATCATTTTTGTCTATATAAATGTGATAAATAGTACATGAAATTGTCACTGTGCTTATTGGACAAGTACCAAACATTAATTAACTGCATTTATTGAACAAGTTTAAATTTAAGATCATATAATTACTTTAAATACATGTGGACTTAATGTAAAAAAAGGAGAAAACTTGGAAGAGTTTTGTAAATAATCGTAGAAATTATTAAATGTTAATATTTAAATGTAAAATGACATGATAAAGAATAAGTAGAACATCTTTTTTAATAGTTGGAATAGAAGCACAATCTTTTGGTCCGACCGTGAACTTTCCAAAATACCCCTATATATAACATTTTAAATATTAAATTGTTATTGCATATGATCTCTCCAATAAATTAGAAGATAAAATCTCTCTATAATTACTTTAGACTTATTCAGACTAGATGTTGATTTCAATTATCTTTCTTTATTTATTAATAGTTGTAATATTTTTGGTGTCACGCTTTTTTAGTGTAAGCATGAACAACCAAAAATGCCCATTTATCTATATTAAATCTTAATAAGTGTAATGGCACGCGCTTTGCGCGTGAATGATTTTTCTTATAAATTGTATATATTCAAATCAGTCAAAAAAATAATTTTTTATTTCAAGTGATACAAAGATTTGTATATTTGTAGAGAAGTATTTTGAATTTTAAAGAAAGTTTAATTTTATATCCTAATTTTAGAAGCGTTTTGAATTTGTAAAGTATATTTAATTATCAACTTTTAGGGGCGTTTGAATTTTTATTTCTATTATTAATTAATAAAGAATGAATTTAATTTTATATTGGTTTAAATTTTTATTTCTATTATTAATTGGTAAAAAATGACTTTGAAAAAAGTTTATTTGTAAGATCCTATTTCTAAGTGATAATAAGATAAGTACGTTTTGAATTGTTAAAAAAAATTGACTGTTGGATCTTATTTTTAAGTAATAGTAATATTTAATAATATTTGAAGAGGGGCATTTTTGGTAGTTCACGTTGATACCAAAAAGGTGTGACACCAAAGGTATTACAACTATTATTAAAGACAAGTGTCACGGCACGCGCTTCGCGCGTGAATTACTTTCCTTATAAATTATATATGTGTAAAAAAATGATTTTTTATTTTCAAGTGATATTAAGAATTGTGTATTTGTAAAGAAGTATTCTAAATTTATGAAGGAAGTTTAATTTGAGATACTATTTTTAGAAGTGTTTTAAATTCATATTCATTGTTAGATCCTATTTTTAGGGGCGTTTGAATTTGTAAAAGAAGTTTAAAATTAGAATCTATTTTTAAGTTATTAAGATTTGCTAACATATAGAGGGGCATTTGTGGTAGTTAACGTTGATATTAAAAAAGTGTGACACTAAAGCTATTACAACTATTATTAAAGATAAATTGTATATGTGTAAATCGGCAAAAAAATGATTTTTTATTTATTTTCAAGTGATATTAAAAATCGTGTATTTGTAAAGAAGTATTCTAAATTTATGAAGGAAGTTTAATTTTAGATACTATTTTTAGAAGTGTTTTAAATTCATATTCATTGTTAGATCATATTTTAAGGGGCGTTTGAATTTGTAAAAGAAGTTTAAAATTAGATTCTGTTTTTAAGTTATTAAGATTTGCTAACATATAGAGGGGCATTTTTGGTAGTTCACGTTGATACCAAAAAAGTGTGACACCAAAGCTATTACAACTATTATTAAAGATAACTTAAAAACATGGTCCAATAAATAAACTTCCTCTACCAAATCAAAATGCTTTTTTATAAAACTATAAAAAAATGCCCCTCTACATATATTATTAAATCTCACCATCGCTTAAAAAGAATCTAATAAATAAATGTGGTTTTTAGGCACAGGGAATAAGTTGCAAAAAAATTTAGTCTCAGAAACAGCAAGTTTGTTTTTTAGTCTGAAGGACACTTTGTAGTGTAAAACACGGATTGTTAGATGTAGCTATCATTTTCTGTTTACACTATAACGTGTCCTTCAGACTAAAAAACAAACTTACCGTCCCTGAGACTAAATTTTTTTGTAACTTTTTCCTTGTGCCTATTTTCCTGTAAAAAATTACTCTACTAATTCAAAACACTCATCTACAAATATTATCAAATCAAATATTAATTTCACGCAAAAATAGAACCAAAAAAATATACTTTCTTTACCAATTCAAAATGCCCATATCTAAACATTACCAAAATCAAATTATATCACTTAAAAATAGGATCTAACAAATAATTTTTTTTTACAAATTCGTTCTTCCTTAGTTAATAACAAAATTAAAAATTAAACCTAACAAAAAATTATACGTTGCAACTAAGAAATATAAACTAAAATTAACTATATATTACTTCAACGTAAAAATATAATTAAATATATACAATTTATAAAAAATATAAATCACGCGCGAAGCGTTTGCCATAACATTCGTAATAATAGTTGTAATAGCTTTGGTATCACACTTTTTTGGTATCAACATGCCATTTATATATTATCAAGTCTTAATCACTCAAAAGTAGGATCTAATATTAAACTTCTTTAACAAAATTCAAACGTCCATAAAAGTAAGATCTAACAATTAAACATGCTTAAAAGTAGGATCTAAAATTAAACTTTTTTTACAAATTCAAAATACTTCTTTACAAACATACAAATCTTAATATCACTTGAAAATAAAAAATAGTTTTTTTGATTGATTTAAACATATACAATTTATAAGCAAAAAAATTCACGCGCAAAGCGTGTGCAGTAACACTCGTTGTAATAATTATAATAACAATAGACTGCACAAGTATTTGAAATGAAACATCTTAAGAGAATTAAGGAGAGAAGAGAAAAATCATAGAATTGATAAGAATACAAAAAATTCTTCTAGTTTACTATTATTTAATAGATTTCAAACTTTTATGTTATACTTTTGGTTACTTTTCTAAATTCATATTCCTTTTTCAAAAAAAAAAAAAAAGAAAACCAAATTAAATACTATTTTAATTTTCAAAATAAAAATCCAAAACTACAAATTTCTAAATTATATAATTTTGATAATTATTTCTATAAATACTGTTCTAAATTAAACTTTGGAAACATTATTCATGAAAATTTAACTTTTGAAATCGAAGTTTTGGAATATAAAAAATTTAAAATTAAATCATCAAAAATTAAAAACTTTAGTTTTTCACAAAACTTAAAGGTTTCCATAAATAAAATTTTCCAAATTTCAAGCTTTTAGAAATTTAAATTTATGGTTCAAAGATTTAATTTTCATAGTTACTACTGTCAAAATAGCCGTTTTCATTAGTTCAAGTCGTAAGTTTAAGAATTATAAACATAAAACCTTTAATAGTTCAGCATTCAACAATTAGTATTCGGCTTTCGACATTCAGCAATCAGTATTCAGCTTTTAGAATTTTTAAAAAACGAAGCATTAATTCGGTTAGTGGAAGATTATAGACTATTTATGTGCTTGGACTCGAAAGTTGATCAACTACTTCTCCAATAATGTTACTGAACATCTTCGTATTATCTTAGTCTTTGAATAGATCACAGCAGTACATGTACTGCAAATTATTTAATTTATAATTAAGCTCTTACAAATTTGAGTTGGTGCACATTAGTAGGTTTTAAGTGGATCATCATAGCGCAGTCATACTTGTACTATAGATAAATTAGAAAATCTTTCATCTGTATGGGTTTTCCCCACTGCAAAATATTAGTTACGATGGGTTTTAAAAACCTACTGAACTTTTGCACAAGTTGAACGATGCATAAAAAACAATTTTCCACCGCTAAATGTGCAACTTTCATGTCTACCTGATAAGATGCGTGAACTAATTGATATTGCAATTTATTTTTTGTCTTTGTTTTCTAATATAATCAATCCTATCAGGTTATCTCCTTTGTATTAAGGAGTTATTCTTAACTAGTAAAACCGATTAACATGTTCAACATATTGATTCATGGGATGTTCTTTATTATGTATGTGGGTAAGAGGATGTTCGTAGCAACCCTATTTTGAAGCCCCACTACTATATCTTGAGCTATATTATTTCAAATGTTACAAAAAATTTATATGTTCAGTCCATGTATATAAGACCATCACTATAAAATATGACATTATTTTAATGTATTTGTAGTCTTTTCAAAATCAAAATTCTATTATTCACTCACTATTCAAATACTTATTTTAATTGTTAAATTTGAACATCAAATGTAGTATGCTATATATATTCAAATGAGCTCAAATTTTGTTAAGATGATCATTAGTATGAGATACCATTTTGTAACATTTGGAATAGTGTAGATCAAGATATGATAGGAGTGCTAAATGTTGCTTTAAACAAGAGATGTCATTGAACATTCCTTACGTGTATGAGAGTGTGTGTGTATGTGTGTGAGTGTGTGTGTCTGTGTGTCGATGCACTCGCTCATTTTTTCTTCAGACAGGGTTTGTTAATGAATGATATCACGGATAGAAATGGCGTTGCTTTTATAGTTGATTTATTGTAACAGTTGCAACCTAGGTATATCAGATTAGTGTATTGTACTTAATCCTAGCAGTTACCAGTAAATTGTTTACTAGCTTTTTATAGTTTAGAAAATTGTTGGAGATGCTTTTGGTACTGTAGTTTTATCTACATTTACTATTTTATGAGAAATGTTGCATCGATGGAGTGTATTTAAAAGTGGTTTGAATTCAAAAGTGTTTGTTTACAATTTTCCCTTACTTTTTATTTATACAAGGTTATGAAAATTCATTTGCATACCTTTTCATTTATATAAGGTTATGAAAATTTGTTTACATGCCCTTCAAAAGTTAATTGCTCGTGACTTTCTAGGATATGTATGTGTAACAATTCCGTAGATTTTTTTCCTTTTTTCCACCATATTTCCGATTACCCTTGGACTTTTCCAAATTATTTTATTTGTCCACCAATTTATATTTCATTTTACATATTCTTTCACTACAAGAAAATGTTCTATTAATAGCAAGCAGGGATAGCACGGAAACATAAATTGCTATGGTTGGGCGGTCAGTGGTCATTTAGGTTAAAAGATGGCTCCTGATCACGCTATTATTAACAAAAAACAAAAAACTGGCGGTACAATTTACTCTTCCCTCCTTCATACCGCAAAGAACCCCTCTTTTTACCTAAAGCTTCCAAATCCAAAATTACAAAGTTACGAACTTCACAAATCCCTCTTCGCTTAAAAATCCACAAACTTCATGATCGTCCTTCTCTTGTCCAGCCTGCCAAAGCTCGATTACTCCACCTCGCTTAAGCTCAATCCCTCCAACTCGTTGAAGCTCGATTCCTCCACCTCACTTAAGCTCGATTCTCAATTTCGTTGAAGCACGATTTGTCAACTTAGTCGAAGCGTTAAGTGGTACTGAACTCGACACTTTTGGTTTTTTCAATTTTTCTTTTTTTATGGAGCGTTGAGTTCCTTTTAGGACGTTAACTATTACTAGACAAAACTGAACGCGCCAATTACATACCATATTATTAAATACACACTTTGCATTTGTATTATTATTATTGAAGGAGACAAGATTGCTAAGATTTATTCCAACAATTTTTTCTTTTATGATAATTTTAAGAAGAATTTGCCGTTAATACTTAGTCTTGATTTAGTGAAGTTACAGTATGCACTTGCGATTAAAGTGTTTTTTTTATAATTTTCAAAAGAATTTTCCAATATTAAGACAAAGTCCAAAATAATGTTATAGTACACACTTGCGATTCCTTAACTGCACTGAAGCATTTGCTGAAGAATGTTTTTATTTTTTGCATTTGCTTCTTCGGTGTGACTTCCATATTCTAGATGGTAGAAATGAAAATTTAAGTTTATTTTTTTGTGAGTTAGAAAAGTGAATGCAGATATGTATTTAAAGTTTATATTTGTAAGGTATATTTATCAAGATTATCATAAGTACCATTTCAAACTAAATGCATTTCGCTATAAATCAACACTTAGATTGTTTTTTGTTATGTACAAATCTTGATCATATTTGTTGTGATGATAAAGTGGTTGTATGAGGCATGATATTTGAAATATGGTATAACCTCGACTATTTTGTATTATTTTATTCTGATTTTATAAGAAATTTTTTGTTATTTCATTCTATGAGCCACCAATGCTATGTTTTGCTGAGTGATAATCATCATGATATATTTTTAATCTTTATGAAATTAATTTAGTTTTTTGAACACTTCATGGTTGAGATTTTGCATTTATTTGTATATACAAGTAGTTCTGAAACTTATATATTTTATGCAGTTACCTTGACCATTTAAGTTAAAATAGGTGCTATCTGAATATTCACTCCTTTTTCCTAGATGATGGTCTTGGTATAAAAATTGATACAGCTACATCAAAGAAAAATATGTGAGGGTAGTATAAGGAAGAATAATGAATATTATAGTATTTTGAATGTATGGGTTCAAGCTACCCTCTTGTAAATTAGAGATATAAATACTAAAGTTATTCTAACGCCCATAATTTATTATTTTATCATAGTTTATATTTTTTTCATGGTAGGTATTTAAGAAAAGTGCTACTGAGCCAGTAAAACCAGTTGAAAAGTTTGGTCAGTGATACGCTTTTGTGATATGCATACAACTGTAGCTTAATTTGTTTATGTAAGGGTAGTCAGGGTTCCAAAATTAGAAAATATCAGCTCCAAATCTAACATCATCAAACATAATATGTGTATACAACTAAATACAGTATCAACCAACACGTGATGCCCGAATTCTTTATGCTAGTTTGTAGCATCATACCGAGCGTCAAAGAGAATATAGCCAATAAACATGAGAATAGCTCCAATGAAAGGAGATGTTATTAGAAAGGAGAAGACCTAAAATAGCATTATTTTGAAACAAACGATACAAGTAAACTACATATGAATTGTATGACATACCAGAATTATTTTAAAATTAAGTTTAAGTTATAATTTATAAAATTTTGATTTTAAATCAAGTCTAAGTTAGTTTTATATAATTAAATTAAGCTTACTTTACATGTTTTGATTTAGCTTAATCATAATTGAATCTTAATTTTGAAGTTCTATATTAAAATTTTAAATTGAATTTGAAGTTTTCTGTTAAAATTTTAACCTAAAATTTAAAAATGCAGTTTTTGTTTTTTAAATGTAATTTAAAACAAAATTAAAATGCAGTTTTTCTTTTAAATACAGTTTCTGTTTTTTCTAAATGTAGTTTTTTAGTGCAGTTTCTGTTTTTTTTTTAAATGCAGTTTTTAAAGTGATCAAAAGTTCATGGAATTTCGAAAATTTATTTAAGACTAAGTACTGATGTTGCAGTTTCTTTATTTTAAGTATGTTTTTTTGTTTGTAGACGTGAATTGAACGCCTTGCTGCCTTCTTAATTGAGTTTATGATGATCGTATGTTAATTTATTCTCAATATTCCAAAAAAGCCTCAGGCATCAAAAAGCGTGAATATGCAATTTATTTAACATGAAAACAACTCATTTTACAATTCAGTCGAATCATTGCCAAAATAGCAACTTAGTTGACAACTAAACCCTGCTGCAGAATGCTATTTTATTATGAATTTGAAGTAAACTCAGTTGACATAGTATGCTAAACTCAGTTGACATAAGAAATAATATTTAACTTTTGTTTTATAGAAAATTTTCCCTCTAATTTGACAGATTATGCATCGGTAATAAAGTCTTCCTCACATATTGTGCTTCTGTTTTTTTAGAAATTTGCTTGCTGCAATATTATATATGGCGATGGGAAAAGATTGGGTGCATTTGCATAGGTCAGAATACAATATTTGGATTAATATTTAACTTGGAAATTAATATTAAAATTTGATTTTTTATGTCAATAACTTTGTTTTTTAATTTTAATTTAATTTAGAACTAGTAGGGAGTACGAGCAAGGAGCATGGAATTTTGTGCATGCCGCTAAGAGAAATTTAGGAAATATGAAAAAAAAATTGTGTCCTTGCTTAGATTGTCGAAATCTTACTCATCAATATGATAACATTGTTGTTGAGCATTTTATTATTAGAGGAATGGATCCTTTATACAAGTGCAGTAAGTGGTATAGTCACGGTGAGCAAATAAATGTAGCTAAAAAGGTGAAATTGGATGACACATATGAGTTACTTCAAGCCATTCACTTTGAAGATGAAGAGTTTGTCAACCATACTTTTTTCTCCGAGAATAAAAACGATGATGATGCACAAAAGCGAACAGATGATTTCCTTAAAAATTTGGAAGATGCAGAAACTCCACTGTATCCTGATTGCGTAGATCAAACAAAATTATCTGCTATCACTGCGTTGTATAATTTGATATGTGAAACCGGATTATCTGATACTGGTTTTGATCAGCTTCTAAGCGTGCAGCAATTGTTATTACCCAAAAATAATGTCCTTCCAAAGACTTTATATGAACTAAAGAAGTTCCTCAAAGTATTCGATATGGGATTTGAGAAGATTCATGCTTGCAAAAATGATTGTTGTCTTTTCAAAAAAGAATACAAAGATTTGACTAATTATCCCAAATACGGTTCTTCGAGATGGAAGATAAATGAGCGGACGAAAGAGGTAATGAAAGGTATTCCAGTCAAAGTGTTGAGATATTTTCCAATTATTCCAAGATTTAAAAGAATGTTTAGATCTGAGCAGATGGCAGAAGATCTAAGGTGGCATTTTAGTAATAAAAATAATGATGATAAAATGCGTCATCCTGTGGATTCTTTGACATGGAGCATGGTGGATGATAAATGGAAATCATTTTCAAGTGATCCACGCAACCTTCGACTTGGTCTTGCTACTGATGGTTTCAACCCATTTGACATTAAGGGTTCCAAGTATAGTTGCTGGCCAGTGATGCTTGTGACATATAATTTCTCGCCTGTACTATATATGAAAAATGAGAATACCATGTTAACATTATTAATTCTCGGCCCTAAGCAACCTGGAAATGATATTGATGTATATTTAGCTCCTTTGGTAGAAGATTTGCAGTACTTATGGAGTAACGGAGTGGAGATTTATGATGCATTTAGCAAGACATTGTTTAACTTAAAAGCAATCTTGTTATGGACCATAAACGATTTTCCAGCTTATGGAAATCTCGCTGGATGTTGTGTAAAAGGCAAACAAGGTTGTCCATTATGTGGTATTAATACTCACCATCGATGGCTAAATCATAGTCGAAAAAATGTCTATATGGGACACAGAAGATTTCTACCTTCATCTGATCCATTAAGAAAACAAAAGGCTTGGTTTGATAATACTGTGGAGAAAGGTAACAAGCCTAGAATTTTTACAGGTAGAGATATTTCTGTTATTTTGAAAGATTTTCCAAATGATTTTGGAAAATTTAAAAATGAAGAAATAGAAAAAGACAAGAAGAGAAAGAATAAGAAGAAGCTAAATAAGAAGCAAATTATAACGATTATGAGTAAGAAAAGAAAATGTACTGACAATAAAGAAGGTGAAAACGATCCTACAAAAAGAGAGCTATCACGGTGGAAAAATAATAATATAGTTTCTTTGAATTACCAAACTGGAAGGTTAGTATTCAAAATTTATCTTATTCATAAAAATATAACTATAAATTTTATAACGTTTAATTGCCATATTATTGATGTTTGTAGGAACTTCCACTCCGCCACAATTTAGATGTGATGCATGTTGAGAAAAATGTTGGTGAAAGTTTACTCAGCACAATGTTGCATGATAGCAAATCAAAAGATGGCATTAATTCTAGAAAAGACTTAGAGGATTGGGGAATTCGACATGCTTTATATGCGCAACCTCGTGGGAAAAAAACATATCTTCCACCGGCTCCGTATACTTTGTCTAGTTATGAAAAAAAATATTTTGTAGAAGATTGTATGATTTTAAGGGGCCTGATGGTTATTGCTCAAATTTCAAAAGATGTGTGTCGTTGGAGGATTGCAAAGTTAGTGGATTGAAGTCGCATGATTATCATGTTTTGATGCAACAGATGCTATCGGTTGCAATTAGAGGATTGCTTCCAAAGAGGCCAAGGAAAGTAATAACTCGTTTATGTGCATTTTTTAATAATCTATGTCAGCGTGTTCTTGATAGAGAAAAGCTACAACAAATGAATGATGAGATTGTCAGAATTATATGTGATCTTCAAAGATATTTTCCACCTTCATTTTTCGACATAATGATACATTTAACAATTCATCTTGGAAAAGAAGCTCGATTATGTGGACCGGTTCATTTTCGTTGGATGTATCCTTTCGAAAGGTATATGAAAACACTTAAGGATTATGTAAGGAACTATTCAAGACCTGAAGGATGCATTGCAGAGAATTATCTCGCCGAAGAATCTATGAGATTCTTTGGTGATTTTCTAAAGAAATCATCACAATTATGGAAGATAGAAGGTAGAAACAAAGATTATGAGAATGATGATGCAATACTCGAAGGACGTCCGATATCAACATGCAAAACATTTACATTGACGGCTAATGAGAAGGAAGTTGCTCATTTGGCTGTGCTAATGAATATGGCTATAACCGAGCCATTTTTAGAGTAAGCACATATTGTTTCTTTTTATTGTCTTAATATATGTGTATTTATAAATGTGACTTAGCACCTTTTATATTATGATAGTATGCATTTGGAAGAGCTACAAAGTTCGGATAAGTGCTTGGAAAGAAATGCTACATTGCTATGGAAAATTCACACAAAAAAATTTGCTGAATGGATTAAAAAGAAGGTTGATCAAATCTTTTAAATTTTGTTTTTAGCTTTGAAAATATATATTTTTGACTCTATATTGAATGGATTGTATTTTTTCAGATATCTTTAAACTCAAATGAACATGATGATTTGCTAAAATGGATTGCTTATGGTCCAAGTAGTACTGCTTTGTCCTGCAAAGGATATATAATTAATGGGTTACGTTTTCACACAAAAGATGTTAAGAGAGAAACTCAAAATTCTGGAGTGACTTATGATGCTACTACCATGTGTAGAGCAAGTGCGAAAGATGTTTCTCAAATAGTTGATGTGGTCACTTATTATGGGATTTTGACTGACATAATCCTGTTAGACTATCATAAATTTTATATTCCAATTTTTAAGTGTCATTGGGCAAACATTGGAAACAGAGTGAAAGTTGAAGATGGATTTACTCTTGTTAATTTACATCAAAATCAAGCTTCATTTTCGAGGGATCCGTATATCCTTGCATCTCAGGCGAAACAAATTTTTTATTCAAGAGAGAACGACTCTTCTAATTGGTATGTTGTAATGAAGGCACCACCAAGAGGTTTTCATGAATTAGAAACAATCGATTATATTGAGGGAACAAGCTATGTTGTACAAGATTGTGAAGAAAACGAGATGGTTGTTGATTATGTGGAAGATGCTAGCTATGTTAGGGAGGATTGTGAAGGCATACTTGAAAAAAGTTTTCCAAATCATCATTGATTATGCTTGGATTAGTTTGCTGCTGTATGTAAGTATACATTCGTAGAAAATATAGGCACAAGCGACATTTTTTATATTACCAACAAATCCTTTGATACCATGACTTGATGAGTATGATTATGTTCACATTTAATTATATTATCTCCTTTGACCTAATAGATGCAACCATTTGTACATAGTACAGTGTTGCAAATATAATTAAAACTGACATTCTTATTTTTAAGGTGAGTAGGAATGCATTGGATTTGCAAAATGATAGGATATTCTTCATATATTAGTTCTTACCACCACCTAACCTATCTCTATGTTGTACATAATTAAGCAATAATGTATTATAATATTCTTTCTAAATTTAAGTATTTAATAGTATAATTCTTAAGAGTTGAATCAAGAATCTTGCTCTTTTAAGTAGTGGCTCAACTTTGTATTTATTGTCTTTGGTTATTTTCAGAAACAGGATATAGAAACATAGAACTGACAAAATCGAGACATGAACGATGTATTTTCAGAATTCTCGTTATATGTATATAGGTACATCAGTTACAATTTATGCATGCATGTATGTCATAACAAATAGAACACCTGCAATTAATTTTGACACTCACCATGCATGCGTATAATTCTGACACTCACTACTTGTTCATCGCTGGATAATACAAGTGATACTAGTCATATTTCCATGAGCTATGTTATTATTAGCAATCTAGTACTTAAAAGACCAGCAATCTAGTACTTAAAAGACCAGGTTTTGTATCTACATGTGTCATTAAGTTGGCTAAATTCAAGTTAGGAATTTGTTTGCATGAGAAAACACACTGCAAAAAGATAGTTCAGGCCAGAAATGTTTTGTCTAAGCAAATAAAGTATGGTTTTTGTATAGTTCAGACTGAAAACACACTGCATGATAATACCACACATTTTAAATTTGATATACATGCTTTTGGGGCATAGTTTCATATATAATTTTGTAAGTACTTAATCAATTTTGTAAGTACTTAATCCAATAAATCACATGCTTCTACTTAATCAATTCAGGAGCAGGTTGATAATTTCCAATAACTAAAAGGAAGAGGGCTGCTCTAAAATGGCTAAAAGCAGTCAGTGAAATTCATACCGAAGACAACTCGTAAGAAAGTGAAAACCGAGTCATACAAACGGAAGAGAACAACGATGCTCAAATCAAAGACAACGCTGAAGCAGGTGACGAAGATATAATGCAAGAAAATGTTGAAGTTGATGTTAATGAGGGAACTACTAGAGATGCTGCTGCAATTTCGACTGCGAAGCGCAAATATAGGGGTCCAACCAAAGTGAAAAGACTTCCAGCGAATCTTGAGAATCGTATTGAAGTCGAATTTGATGCGGATGGCAAACCAATAGAATATGGATCTGTTAAACTATCTTCATATTTAGGTCCGCTAGTAAGGGAACATGTTCCCGTTACACTTGATAAGTGGAAGGAACTAAGTAACGAATTACAAATTGCTTTGTGGGGATGCATTCAGGTATAAACTGTTTTTATATTTACTAATTAGCTATACAGTTGCATGTTCTGATATAATGACTGTACTGTTCCGGTTACACTTCAAATGGTTGTACAATTTTAATGACTATGTTGCCTCGTTTACTCCGAGGCACATGCCCTAGTTAAACTGAGGCACTTGCCATTATTTAACTGTCTCAAGGGCCTCAGATTAATTGAGACACTATTTGAGATTAACAAATTTGAAACAGAAGGCCAAAACTAAGACATCCACTACCTCTGCTTTAAATTATATCTTTGCACATACAACAGGTATTCCTCATCCTCCCAGCTTTTGGATTTAAAAAGAAAAGGAACAAAGCTTAATACATATTTTAATTTAAATTTAATGATATTTTTTTAATATAACTGGTGCGTCCTTACTATGAATAATAAATATGCATATTATATGAAGCATCTTTAGACTGAATTATATGCTGCAATATAAAGTTATTTTGAAATAAACAAATTTGCTTTTGCATTACTATTCCATATATGTCCTGAGATATTTAAATTTGCTTCTACTGCTAATTCTTTCCTTGGATATTGGAGATTATTTTTTATTCGTAATTGTTCTTTTCAATCATTTTAATGTCTTAATCTATTGTTTTTCCGATTGATATTAAATCAGGAATAAGGTGCCTACTTTTCCAGGTTGCCCTAACTTTCTGTAGTTAACCTTTTCTCTGTTATCATTGAATTTGTACTAGTCAGTGTTTTTTGAGTTTAACCTGTTAGTTCATTCTTTTTAAATGTTCATGTTATTTTTTGGGTGAATTTTGATATGCTTTGCTAAAACTTTAGTAATAGTCGATAGTGATATACAGAGTATCTAGTTTGCTTGCTGGAGCTATGCTTGTAGCCAAGTTATGTATAATAATATCCACTTGGTATAACAGCACATTGTTTCTTTTTACCTACCTCCTACTGAATTAGTTTTCCAAAGAAGATGCTTTGAAGTGAATGCCTTTGTACAATTGAAATAAGCATTTAGAAGATTTTTTGATCTGATCACGACTTTTGTTAGCCAGAAAGTTTTATTGACATATCTCTCCACCATCCGTGTTCTGTATTTTTTCTATTACACTTTTCATTCAACTTTTTTTTGGTTTTCTCCCTATTTTTATTTTAGAGATCCAAAACAAAATTGTTAACAAATGAGATAAGTTATAGAAGAGAAGAAAACTGCACTTCTGAAATGAAATTAAGATACTTGCCAATAGTAAAATACAAAATTGTTAACAGTGCCGTGCCATTCATGCATCATCTATTGATCTTCCATTCTTTTGTTTGCAAATTTGCAGATCTCACGGCTTCTCATTTTTTATGTTGGTGCTCACAATTTTTTGGCATTAATTTCAAATGTACACTTATTCAACGTCAACTTTGCTAATGTGTTGTGTTGCAGGTTAGATTTAAATTGGATGAGCAATGGCAAAAAGAGTGCATATTTCAACAAATGGGGTGCATTTTTAGAGCTTCAAAAGCTAGATTATTTCGCAAAATAGCAATTGCAAGGAATGAAGAAGAAAGAAATCAGTTGAAACCCGACAACCTAAGCATGAATGAGTGGAAGAAGTTTGTCAAGTCCAAAACAACTCCAGTGTTTAAGGTAAAGTTAGTTTCAGGTTCTGTTGATGAAATTAAGCAGTGGTTACACATTTATTGTTGATGAGATTGTATGCTTTAAACAACATAAATAATGTGTTTTTTCTTAGGAACTGAGTCAGAAATATAAAGCTATTAGAAACAATCAGATACCACACACATGTAGTCGTAAAGGAATGGCTCGAGTGGCTGATGATTTGGTAAGAATTGCTAAATTATTTACCATAATATTTATCAACTAGTTTTTCAATGTGATATGTTGTAATAAATATTCTTTAGACATAGAGAAAGACGAGTCCTCATCCATCTTCTGTCACTCGATCTCATGTTTGGATCAAATCCCACACTCGAAAAAATGGCGAACCAGTAAATCTGACTGCTGCAGAGGCTATCGTAAGTACTTTGAAATTTTATTAGGTAACAATTTGTTTGCTATTGTGGTAGTTCGATTGTGTATAATATGCATTACGACAACTTGTGTAGGAAAAAATTAAACAAATTAACACTGAATCAAACTCTAGCTCAACAACTAATTACAAAGAAGATGCGCTTGCAAAAGTGTTGGGACAAGACAGACCAGGACGATTGAGAGGAATGGGAAGAGGTATGAACTACAGCAAGGCAATATGGTCACACATAAGGGATAAACAAACCATCGTCATGCAAAATCAAATTTCAGAATTAACCGTGATGGTTCAAATGCTTGTGAAAAATCAGATATGCACTGTGATATTAAGGCATATTGACTTTGTTTGAATTTAAAGTAAAATCAAAGGCATATTGACTCATATAGCTCAAAATATATTTCATTTCCCTGTTTAATAATCACAAAATGCCAGTAAAATAAAATAAAAATATCTTATTGGTTATAGGTAGCTAAAAATTGAGACCATAAATTTTATTTCTTTGGTTCCATTTCTACATTTTAATGAACCTGCCAAAATTCTTATTATACAAGAAACCTATGTTTAACACCCAACTTATTAATAGAAAAATAAATAATACTGAGAAAAAAGTCTAGGAATAAACGGATTAAATATATTTTGATAATGGAATATATTTCTTTTCTAACATAAGAGATCTTAAAGTATTTTTTAATTTTAGAAACTTAGAAAATACAAAAAAGAAATAAACAAAGAGTAGCTGGAAAGCTTCAATGATATCATCTTCTGGACAAATACATATCACATTTGCCATTCAAAATTGAATATTGAAAGCAAGTTCTCTTAACAAAAACATAAATACAATATTTCAAAACAAAGAAAGCTTTTAAAGCAAGATTTCAAAACATTTAATTGGCTTTGTTTGAATCTGCTATGCAGTCGGTTCCAAAATATGATTCTACCATTCAAAATATATTTAATTCTAAAATTAAAACCATAAGTAAGGATATTAAAAAAAATTACTAATTGGAAATCATAGGTTAATTCTAACATTACAATAAGAAAATGTACACGGTGCCTGGGTATATATATATCTTCCAATTTTGTTGATGATGGGCTTGATTTCTTCTCCCCTTAATTATCAGTAAAACTCACTTCACTACTTCACACTTTCTTTTTCCTTATTTTCAGCTCAGTCATAATTAAACCAAAAGTTATTTATATACACACACATCTAAAAGCAAAGAAATACTACACCAAGATTAATGCTTGGTGCTGCAATATAGTCAAAAATAAAGAGAGCATAATGCACTATTCAATTCAGTTATTGTTGCTAGCATATAGAAAAAAAGAAGAGATTAAGTTTGAGATTAAGTTTATTGTAAATTTCTTATCTTCATATTATATTTCTTTTATAATTGATTTCATCTTTAACATTTGTTGGCTGCATCCATTATTGTTCTGTTTTCTTCAAAAATTTCTGAGTTGCATGCCCAAATATATGACCATACTCACATTTTAGTTGTTTATATTTTATAATCATAAAAAACAGATGTACACCTGAAAAGTTTCACCTGTCCTCATACAAAGATATGAAAAGTGTGCATGGTAATGTTGTTTTTGTTTCACCTAAAATTGTACAAAAATTTGTGTCCTGTCCTTGTTTGCTGTTTCACCTGAAAATTTTAGAAAATTTTACACAAAATTGCAAAATTTTCTTTGCCATTTCACCTGAAATCCTATCACTACAGCCACATGAAATGTGCACTTGTGGATATCCATTTCCCTTTTGTATATAGTGTACCTTGGAGAGGCAGTGCTGGGCTAATGTTGTTTTTATATTTGTTTGACAGAGAAAAGAAAGCCGAGATGAAGCAAATGTACCTCAAGCGGTAAAAGTTATTTATATTACTATCGATATCATTACATTTGACATTTAATTTATTATTAATATAATTTTCATTTGATTAATTGTAGAACAATTATGATAAAAAATATGGCACATGTGATTTATTGGATTGGAGTGAGACAGATGAAATTGTTGCGGAAGGAAGAGTTGTGTCAAGTGATCCAAAGGAGCTTGTCCAACAAATCCCTTTAGGGTCTGATGCCAAGAAAATTATAATAGACACTGTGAGAAAACCGGATGCTTTCTTATGGAGACCTTCACTTTATTTGACACGTATTGGAGAAGTTGAAGGTGATATAGTAGCGTGGCCAGCTGCTAGAGTTGTTTTGCATAACTTAGACAACTTTGACAAAGACGATCATACGGTAATCTTTCATCTTTATATTATTTAAGTTTTAGTTTGAATGTATAAAAATAATAACCAATATGTTTTTTTAATAGAGTAAAAGTAGCAGCACACATCATAAATGCAAATTAATCGATTGGAGTGAGAGCGAAAAATTAGTTACAGAAGGACAAATACTTTCGAGTGATCCAAAACAACTTGTGAATGATCTCCCTCTTGGACCAGATGTTGTTGCAATTTGGAAAGATAATGCAAAAGTGGAAGATGCTTTTCTATGAAGGCCCACTAAAAGTTTGACACGAGTTGGGGAAGCCGTTGGTATCAAAGTCGCATGGCCTGAGTCAAAAGTAGTTATCGAGACCGTTAACGGTGCATCATCGGATGATCATAGGAGTAATGCCGGAGTTGTCGAGAAGGTAAACTTATTTATAATCGATTCACTTTTTTTCATCTTACGAATTGTTGAAGCACATAATAAAATATCCTTTTTATTTATTGATAGAGTACAAATTTTATGGTAAATGGTAAATGCAAGCTGATCGATTGGTCGGGAAAGAGAGAAATAGTTGCATTAGGACGCGTGTCTTCAACCGATCCAACTTCAATGGTTCATTGTGTTCCTTTGGGTAAAAATGCAATTAAAGTTTGGGTAGAAATTGTAAAAATTCCAAAAGCACGTCCATGGAGAACAGCATCCGAATTAGAAGTCATTGAAGATGCTCTTGGCACTATGATAGCTTGGCCTATTGAGAACGTTATAATGGAATCAAATTCTAATAAGTATAACTTCTTTAATTTATTTTTATTTTATTTTTCAGTTCATGTGTCAAAATTTGAAACATAAAAGGCATCAATGTCAGTCTAATGATACCTTAAGAGGGTTAAGTTCGAGTTTGGCATATGGCATTTGCGACAACGAGAGGAAGTGGGTGATTGGGTTTTGCTGTTTAAATCATATTTATAACTGAAAACGCAGTTTTTGTTCTTCTGCATTGTATAATGCCTGGTATTGTAGTGGCGTGACAATGGTTTGCATTGTGGTGGTTGTATATAGGGGATGGTTGTTGTGTACAGGGCAGCAACAGTTTTATAGCGTTCTGGTGGTTGTTGATGTGGGTTGAAAGGAGGTGATGTGATGTAGTATTTGTAGGCAATTGATTGGTGGTTTTGCTATGATGGGAGAGTGCCGCAGTGGTAAGTGGAGGTTACTATGGCAGTTTGTATGAAGTGATATATGGATGATGGAGTGTATTAAGTTGCAAGAAAAGGTTCAGGCCTAGTTGAAGGTGATGGGGTGCAAGGGGGTGGCAGAGGGTAGAGGATGGCTCAAGTGTGGATATGGTGGATGTTAGCAATGCAGTGGTAGAATTATAGGCAATGTGGATGGATGAGTTATGGCATGAAGGTAGAGGGGATCCATAGTTTGTAGTAGAATCAGATGTTTGCAATAGGGAGCAGTTTGACGGTTGTGCAGGGCCGTTTGAATGGTGGCTTTAGCGATATGAGCAGTCTGTTTGGATGGTGGCTGTAGAATGTGATATGCAGGCTTGGTGAGTTGTTACAGAGGGGGGAATAGATGTTTGTACAGGGGAGAAGGATGTCTGTGGGAGGAAAGCAACTATTTGTGTATGTATGGAATGATGCAGAGATGTGGTAGTCGATTATAGGAGATGAATGCAAGAAGAAGGGTTGCTTATAGGATGTCGAAGGAGATGGAATGGTATATGATGATGATTGTACGAAGTATGGGTGGTAGTCTGAAGGGTAGGAGTGACAGGGTGAAACTGTTGTAAGAGGAGAAGTTTGGACAGAGTAAGGTGGATATATGTAGACAGAGTATATATGGGCAGAGTGATGATGCGAGAGAGGAGGTGCATAGAGTGATGATGTGAAACTGATGTACTGGCAGTCTATTTAGTTAAAATGATGTACTAACAGTCTTTATCTTTTTTGTTATGAAAAATTATATAACTTGCGAATGATGTTTGGATTTGAAAAATAACTTATGTGCTTCGTTTTGACAGGTGCTGTCTGATGATACCGGGGTTACTACAAGCTGGAAGGAAGGAAAAATTATTTTGCTGCATTCATTCTCTTTCAAATCGGTCATGCTTGGATTAACATATTTTGTATTGACGTTCATATATCTTTGCTTTTAGTATGTATCGTTTTGGTCAGCTACGGTTGTATGTATTGTTTTTTTTTAAGATCACAAATAATTGAAACTTTGTGTACGAAATATTATGGATATATATTTAAATATATATTGTGGTTTGGCTTATGTCTTCATTTGATTACGTACATCATTATGTGATAATTGTGTTTTTTGAAATTTTATAATATATTAGTAGAATTGTAAGCTTGGATGTACCTACTAAAAAAACCGTAGGGATAAAAATTTATAGCGTTTTAACTGTGCTATGGAAAGGTTGTTTTTTCCAGTTTTATATACTACAGCATTATGATAGTGCTATAAACAATTTTCATAACAAAAAAACAACGCAATAAAAGATAGCAAACCGCTATAGAAAGTAGCTGTACTTATACAAACAATGTACTATTGCACCAGATAACGCTGTAAAATATTGTGTTCTATAGCGTCTATAGACGCTGTTGTATATTTCATATGTGTGCCAGCCTGTTTTTACATAGCAGTCACGAAAACGCTATAGTTTCACTTCATAGCGACTTTCTAAGGCTATTAAAAGTCATGTGTACAACACTCATAAAACGCTATAAAATGTCCTTGTCCATAGCGTCTCTTATAGCATTTTGTATGTTGCTGTTATCGGTCACTAACCTATTACAACATGTTAATATACAGCGTAAGAAAAAACGCTATAATAGCTTCTAATAGCGTTCTTTAAACGCTATTAAAGGGTGTTTTTGTTGTAGTGTTTTCAATGTGCATATGTGTGTGTTTGGTCAATATCCTCTTATAACACTTCAGTGGATTTTTCTTGATGGAAGAATAAGCTATTGAAGTGGAACGAGTGAGATAGAAGTTTATAACTGTATAAATTATCTGTTGAATAATTTCTTCGACATAAATCGGCATAGTTGCTCCTATAACATAACTAAACAATAAAATGGAGTTTGTAACACCATAGTATGGTCATGACTAGTTTCTCCAATTTGTTTTTGCTAGGGAAACGTGAAAAAGGTTATAATTAAAAATGGATGAAGTCACTACAAACAAAATAAAAAAGAGAGTTATTATCTCAGTGCAACTTTACGTGTTTTATTGTGTGAAAATAATTACAGTGAAAACCTACAAGCATAGAGCAGTTGACTATGACATGAGGCGCTTACATGTATAGTCGAGGGTTCAATTCTTGTTAACTTTATATTCTTAAGAGAATGAACCATGTTCCAAGAACAATTATAGTGAATAAAGCCATCATTATTAATGATGGGAAGAATAAGTTATATAACAACTTCATGACAATCATAATTCATGCACAAATGCGCTCATATTCCATAAGTACCACAGACGCCAATTCGTAAGTTAGTTCGTAAAACAAATAAGGTATATTTATCATGAAATACAAACTAATTATCTCATATAAAGGAATATATATATATATATATATATATATATATATGATATCATTATAAATATGTAATAGACTAAATGAATTTCATATAATGAGACATAAGATTCAACATCATAATACATCATATTCTAAGGAGATGAACCTATATAGTAGATCAAATCCATATACAGCATATCTCGTAATACACATAGTCTAACATGTCCATGACCAAAAAATACTAGATAAATGTGATAATAGCGATAATGGCTATAGCTCTAAAACTTGTCTCCAACTAGCGGAATCACTCATCTAAGTCAACATAATCAAGTAATAGATAATAAAATAGATAACATAGAGAGGGCCAAACATAAAGTCTGGTGAAATGAAAATATCACTAATTTGCTTGATTATCAATATGCTAATATATCATGCAAAATACTAAAAAGTAAAGTACGAGTTAATGAAAACATGCCTCAACCTGAATCTTCACAAGCATTAATCAAGTTAGTGCATTTCTAATATGGTGCTATGTAACATGTGACAAGTCTATCAACTACTAATCATCATGACAACCAAGCGCGTCTTAACCATCAAACACTAAGCTAATGGGACTCGGGTTCCCCGATAAGGCTAGGACTAGTTAAGTAAGGTCATTAATGTAACATTAGTACCACAATACTTTATTGCATCGTCCATTACTATAATCGTATCAAACCTAAATCGATATACACATGCCTAACCGCTACCATATACCACCAAGAGGACTTAGGACAAAAAACTCGAGGCCAGTAACCTTTGCTAAAAGTAGCTTGAAGTTTATTCCCTCTGCTATCAAGGTAGAATGTCCCCTATATCTGAATCGATGCCGCCTAACACCTGTATCTGAGACAACCGCGCTTCATGTAACAAATGGTTTGTAACTATTAAATCTTAAGGGCATAGCCAACTAATACAGATTTACACGACATCATACAGAATCGTATACCATAGTACTCTAATAGAGTCATTGTAACGACCCGTAAATTTTGATAAATAAATTGGTTAATTCAATTAGGTCTTTGTAATTAAATTTAGAAAGAAATATTTTTTTTTTGTAATTTATAACGAAGCAAATGTTAAAAATGAAATATAGCAATGGTAAATTAATTGTTGATAATTGGAGTGAAATTCCAATAAAGAAACAGTGTTAATTGTTACACTTGGGTATAAAATTTAAAATAAGTAAATTAAAATAAGTATTGAATTAACCAATGAAATAATAACTTAAATGAGAGGTAATAAGGGTAACCTAAGTTAAATATTAACTATTTGAATGAAGTTATAATTAATGGAATTAATGTAAATGTTATAATAAGCTATAAATCAAGTATAAGAAAACAAAGGTAAATATTGAATTAATATATATTGAATGGTAATTGAATCTAATCAACGTTTAGTAAGAAATTATAACATTGGTTTGGAAATGATTAAACTTGTAAGAATGTGATTAAGAGTTAATGTTAACAAATTATTATAAGTTACCTGTTTTGATGGAATTGGAAACAAATTTTAATAAATGATACATTAATGTGAAATGTAATACAATGCTTAGGAGTTGTTAAATTGAAGTATATTAAGGTAATGAACGAAAAAACAAGCTAACTTAGTTTATAGAGTAGTAATGAACTTAATAAAAAGATTTGAATTGAAACAAATCAATCCAATTTATAGTAAGTGTAATTATTGCAGCAATTGGAACTAAATATTATGAAATTGAAATAAAGATAAAATGGGAAAATGTTGATACAATTTAATAAATAACTAATTTAGTGCAAACCAAATTAATTGAACCAATTGTAAGATTTTAACTGATTGTAATTAATATATTTGGAAATAAGTTTAAAGTGTATTAATTGACGAAATAATACGTAATAAACTGTAATTTGACAAAATCAATGTTAGTGTAAAGTAAAGAAATAATTGGAAATAATGTCAAATTCCATTTATAATATGACAATTGGTTGATTTAAAGAATGAAAATCGATATTTATTAACTTATTGAAATTTAAAATTCAATAATTGGATTAATTGCAAATGAATGAAATTAAATATTTAATTATTGCGTTAATTGAAAATTAAGTTGAAATTGGATAATACTAATGAAATAGATCATGAGTCCAATGTTAATTCCATCCATTGACATCAATGAATTGAATAATAGAGTGAAAAGTAAATTAATTGGAATTATTGAAAATTTAATTTATAATTTCTGAATATAATGAAATTGAAAGTTAACACTGAAATTGATAGATTTATCAACTCTAAATTGACATTTAAATTTGTTTAAATTAGTGTAAATGAGTAAGAAAATTGAAAGGGGTAAAATTTGTCAATTATAGAATTGAAATTAAGATTTGATTTAATTAATTAATTATAAATTTATTTAATTAATGTAAAAATAGCCATTTTGGCCACTGACTCTGATTTCGACGAAACAAGTTTCATCAGATCCGTAGCAATAAATTATTGTAGGAATCCAAGTTTCGTAATGATCGGACTCGTTGTTTGATTGTACGGGCTCGAAACGTCTAGAAATCAATTTAATTGAAATCAACCGAAATCAATTTGGAATAACTTGATTTTGGCACAACTTCTTCATATGATGGAATTTGGATTTGAAACCTGTTCCATTGCGTTTAAAATATTTTAAAACATCTATTTTGATATATGAGTTGACCCAATTTCGTTCCGGAGTCGAAACGGACTTTTCGGGCCACTTATCGTTCAGCGCGTTTATCAATCGTGTCCATCTATTCTATTTTCAGCTTGCCTATATATACCCTATTATAAACCCTAGCAGCCCTTCTATTTCTTGTTTCTGTACGTATAAAACTTCTGTTGCTCCTCTTTCTCAATGGCAGACAAATCCAAATCCAATTGCAATTCAAAAATCAAATTGAAATTCAGTCTTCCCAGACCATAGCAAATTTTATATGGATTTGAAGCTCTTTACGAGCGCAACCTAAACCTACAATTCGTTTTTTAATTTCGATTGTCGTTCGACCGAGATTCAGGCTTTTATTTTCGGCCGTTCATATTGGTGTATCATTTTAACGGTGGATCTACGCCGTGGAGCCGATCAGAGGGCATGGATGCGAAGAAGAGTGACGAGGAAGTCCATCCTTACGGACAATTTTGTCGAAGGGAGTTCAAAATCACCGTGTTTGGCGATAAACGGAAGCGGCGGCGAGAGTGTTTTGGCGAGCCAGAGGAGGTCGGTCGGCCTGAGGTGGTGCGGCTCGGGGAGGAGTTAACGTCGGTAGGCTCTGATCGTCGGTCAGGCGTTCATAGCGGCAGCGGTCGATGGTCAAATATGGGGAGGAGGCGGCGGGTTGCTCGAATTCGTGTACGAGAAGGAAGTTAGAGTTTTCTGTGCGTAAGTTAGATGCTGTCGTGGTAAAGATTTTAAGAATATTATTTTATGTGATTTAATTTAAACTGGAATTGTTCTAATCCATATAACTTTCACATGCGAGGTCCGTTTCATGCGCGGTTTCTTGCGCTAGGTTCGTATTGGAATTCCGGACATTTTGGCGCGGGTTTGGACGAATTCTGAGACTATTCAAATTTTGGATTTAAATTGGATTTTAAATTCAATTTAAATTCAAAGGTGAGTGTTTTAACTCACTCACAACTTCTGAAATTTCTTATGGCTGTTAAATTAATTTTTGATGAGACTAGAAATTTATTTATGACTGTTTGGCATATTTTTATTCATCATCTCAGTTAAATTGAATTTATTGAATTAAATTGTTATTTAAGTTATTATTGCATATAAACTGCTAGTTAAATAGTTATTTGATTTATTATTGAATATAAACTGTCAGTAAATGCCTGTTATTTAGTTTCTGATTATATATTGATTAAATTGGATGATGATTGTGATAAATGGTTGATGATTGATATTCGATGAATGGATGTTGTATTTTATATTGTTATAAAATGCAAGTTGTTATGCATTTTATTTCATTCGAGATTGCGATTTAAACTGATATATAACCGTATTTTTATTTTAAATTACGGATTGAAATGATAAATATCCGTATCACGTACCATAGGATAGAAAATTATACACACATCGTCGGTCTATATATATAAATATTTTGAAAATGATTTCTATGGTTTTGGATAGAATTACACGGTTTAATAAATATTGATTTTTTTTGATATTATATAAAAAATATTATATATAGGTGAATTCTTGTATTTAAGCTATGTATAAATTTGTTTAATAATAATAGGTTTAATAATGGAGTTTGATTTTATTAAAATAAAATATGGTTAAGTATTTAAATCATATTTTAATATAGAGGTTATAATGATTTAAATAAATTAAGATTGGAAGGTAAATTGGAAATTTATTTGAAATTGAGCTTATTTAAGAATTAAACTCCATAAGTTGATGTAAAATTTATGAAACTTGAAATTTTAAAAGGTATGATTTTTATAACTGGATTTTGTTCAAGATGAATTAAACGAATATTTTAAGTATAAATAAATTGAATAAAATAAGTTATTTGTAATTTGATTTTCATTTAAACGATAATAGATTTATTATGCAAATATTTCAAAACTAAATAATAGAACATTGAATTGTTGAATCGTAATTTCCAACCTTAGTTTTGAAATTGTTTAATGCTCAAAGTTTAAAATATATTGAAATTGAAATGGTTTATTGAAACTGAAAGTGAGTTGAAAGTTATGAATTGAGATTTAATTTAAAGTGAATAAAATTGTAAAGTCGAGGAAATTATTTTACTTTATAAAGTAATTTTAAATTCAAACTATTTTATTTTATATACTGTTTGAATATCCAAACCATTTAAGTTTTGGAAGTTATGGTTTTGAAGTTATGAAATTCGAAGTATTATGTTTTGAAATGTTATATGTCAAGCGTTTGGTTTTGAAATATTATAATTTTGAAAGTGCTATGATTTTGGAAAGAATATATTCGAAATAAAAATGATATTATATTGATTTAGGTTTTAATAAAATGATATTATATTGATTGATTTTTTTGAAATGGAAACGATATAGTATTTATATGGTTTTGAAATGGATATTATATTTTGGTTTGAAGTATGATTATTTTGAAATGACCGTGGTGTTATAATAACGTTTGGTTGTTGAAGAGACCAGGATTGGAAGTTGTCATACTCTCTGCCAACTTTGAAAACCACTTTAATAACTATGTACGCGGTGGAGATTCCAGAAGGAAGCAGGATGGTGGCGACGTTCTATTATGGTATATACATGGACCCGACTCCCGTGAGTTGGCACAAGGTGGCTAAAACATGAGCGATTCCGGGCCAGTGAGGTAGCTCCTCTTATTGGACACACTCCTTCGATACCATTCCATTATATACTGACTTTGAGATCGATTCGGTGGCCTCTTTGATTTTAGATTTTGGGGGTGTGGTTCGAGGTGGATAGTAGCTGCGCGCTATGCGTCACACCAGTCCGGATAGCAATTGGTATATCTACCTTGGCATTGCCTAGTTGTGTCGTGTCACCTAACCTATCGCGCATTGTACGAGTTTGGTTTTCTCCCGTAGCCCATATGGTATCCTTTGGTGGCTTCCCGATCAGGAGGGACTATGATACTGGATGGACTACTGGGAATATTACGTGTTAAGGGGAATATTGGGTCACTCCTTAACGTTATTTAAAAGCAAGTTTATTTTATTAATAGACACTACTATAATAGAGAAATATTACTACTAGTAAATAGTTTAACGGATCCTTAGGAGATGTGAATCCCGAATATCTCTTAAGTTACTGCACTCACGTTAGACACTGGATAGGAGATGTCAAATCCCGTAAACATCTCTGACGCCATTCCACTCATACTATTTACCATTGATTTAACTTACATAAGATCTTTTAGTTCTGACTCGAGTGTTTTATCTTTTCAATTCGCTCGGGTCAGCCTGAGCATTTCAGGATTTGAAGACTTTATTTCTAGAGGACGAAGATTGTGTTACTGTTATCTATTATATTATCCCACTGCATTCATATTGTTCCATTGCATTGTTTATTATTCTTTGGTATGTGTAACTCTGATATTTATTGTATAAGTAAAAATAAATGTTTTGTAAAACAGCTTCATGAACTATTTATTTGATTATTATATTTTGTCGTTCCGCTACAAGATTCTGTTTTGTTTTTTCTTTCTCTGCCTTTTCTTATTCACCACAATAACAATTCGCTCTTTTGAATGGTTTGAGTCTGACGTGTGTGGTTTATCGTCGATTTAAAACGTACAAAAAGGCGGGATGTTACAGTCATCTCGAAACCATCGAAAGACTTTATAAAAGCACCATACAAACAATCGCATGTTGTATCATCACCACGGTGTCTATATCACTTAGCATCAACTGCATATTTTTTAGACTTGGTGTACCATTCTTAAACTCATTATATTTCTCCTGGGTCAATTTGGACCCTTCGACCATCTCTCGAATCCATGAAATGACCCAAATCCTCAAGATCTTAACATTTCAACATTTGGCTTAATTGCTCAAAACAATAGCCAACCAGACGATTGAATATGGAATTTTTACATATGGCCTTAATTACAAGCATTTAGTCAAGGAATCTAAACAAAAACGCACACACAAACACACAGACACACATACACATGTAGGACATTAATTCCTTGAAATTCAAATGTTTGAATTGACATACAAATGTTTGAATGCCTATTGTGCTCGAGAATTAATTCCGATGGTGGAATCTTCTTTCGTGGAAATTTTGCCTCTCCTTCTCTTTCTCTCTTTCGTCTTTATTCTCCTCCATTTGATGTTTTACTACGTGTCATCGAGACACTTCATGATGGAAGGAACCGGAGCAATCATATGGGGGAAATAGGTGGATTTCAAAAAATTATTGTTTTTGGATCTATTGGGCCTATGAAGTCTAAAGGGTTTATTAGATCCAATTTAATATTTTTTTAATAAAGTCTGGTTTTTTTAATTTTGTTTGAAAGAAGATTTAATTAATTTATATTTTAATCAATTTGAGATATGCGAGAAGTAGAGAATACCAAATACACCCTTTCGTATAAATGTTTGTAACAACAAATTGTTTTTATGTTATTGCATTGGTAAGTGAAGAGTCAATGTGTTATTTATGGGAGGCAAATAGAGGGTGGAATTAATTATGATTTACGCTTACTGCTTTTATAAACAACATACATATTTTAATTAATTTGTTTAAGAAAGGTTTTATTTAATCTAAACTAGATTATGAATTAAAAGCATATAAAATACACTCATGTGTATATAGTGCACATGCGGCATACAAACGGTGTACATAGTTAATGTGACATGATAAATGTTGGAATTTATACCACAATAGACACATTTCCCCTTTATATGCGTCTTTGTTGTCCTTGGTTATTACTCAAAATCACACACACACAAAATTACAAATCAATTTCCAATCGTGATGACGATATATATATATATATATATATTAAAACCAATTTTGACTAATTACGTATATTTTGAAATTAAAAAAATATCTTAAGTATCTCATTTTGTTCTGAAGATTGAACTTAGATTTGTAAATTCAAACTATATATCTATTTTAAAGTTTGAATTGGATATTATAAAAACATATGTGTATTTTAAACGGAATTGAATTTTTAATATACATACACAAAAATGTATATTATTTATAAACTAGTTATCATTGTTGTAAAATAAAACACACGTTGGCATATATTAAATAGACACACACACACATACGAACACATGTCTAGGAAAATCAAAAATCAATTTTTTTAATCCATAAACATACATATTGATACAAAGCAATTTAAAACATGGTTGATATATCTGTGTATAGTTATGTGTGTATGTATATTATACATATATAGACGTTGTAAAATTATTTTATGTAGTAAAATTATTTAAAATCAAAATTATTGGTCACTTAAATAACCTATAATTGCTAAGATATATACACAAACACATAATAACATTATTATGTTTTTTTCTTATCAGTTTGAACATGCATACAAACATATTAGATATTGGCACATATAAATTCATTATAAAGCATATGAGATCTGACCCACATTAACATAATGATGTATGTAACAAAATTGAGATTGAAAACTTATCAAAAGAAATTGCCTTTGATTTGCACTTTGAATGTATGAAAACTCCTAGATCTGATTGAATCACCTTTGGAAATTGCAATAATCTAGAGCATCACGTTCATATTTATTTGATTCATTTTGATTTTGATTTGGAAATATTTTATGGCGTAAAAGCCATAGATTTTTGGCCAAAGAAGAGAGAGAGAGAAGGGTATAAGAAAATTAATTGTCTAGAGAATCAACGAATGAATGTAAAGGAATTTTGTGTTAAAGGAATAATGAAACTTTTCCAATGCCTTCATTAAAACCTTCCATTTTTAATTCCTCATCAAATATCAATCAAATCACCCTATTTATGATGCATGGCTGGCCAAAATAGGGGCTAATTTGGTCTCTAAAATTTCAAAATACATTTAGTAATCAATTGCGTTAAATCAAATTTCCAAAATAGGTGGAGCCTTGGGGCAACAGTTAGGTCACCCGCATAATGATCCGAGCGTTCAGATTCGAGTCCGAAAACAGCCTATTCGCATTACGAGAGAAAGATTACGTACATTATCGATCTCCCCATAGTCCACTATCGTGCGGGAGTCTCGTACATTGGGTTCCACCTTATCAACATCATATATCAGTACGTGCATGCATAACTTTTATATATACACTTATCATTAAAAACAAACAGCATTCAAACATCAAATAAAATATAAAAAATTGATATTTCATAAATATTAACTAATTTATTAATTTACGATGATTATAAATTAACTAAATCATATGGTTTTTCTTAGTATTCGTCGATATGGTTGTGCGACTCAAAAGTGTAAATTCAATCAGAGATTAATATCAAACAATTTGATATTAATATTAACAAATCACCTTAGCTAGTGGTGTGCTATTTTGGCTGAATTTATTGCTTATGCATCTTTTTTGATAAAAGTCCAATTTTGCTGTTATAAGCGGTATGTGTTAGCAATGATTATTTACACCATTCTTTTCGCCAAATCTATATAACTTTGGACTTATGAAATTTAGTTTTAGTCGAAAATCCAATATCGTCCGCATTCAACTTAATTAGTATAAATACAAAATCATTGGTTCAATAATAACAATTATTAATAACCATAATGCTTTAGATAGTGACTTTGACTTTGAATTAACTATGCTTGATCGTGATACTAACCTCATATAACCGAGAAGACGAATTCTCTACCGTATAGTGTTTCACTTTCAATTGTTCAACTCAGACCCAACTATAGTCGTTCGATGAATGTCACATCATGATTTAACTACAATTAAAATGGAGTGTCCACATTGAATTTTAATAATATTCTCAAGTCGAGAGAACTATGTAGTATCGTCACTTCGATATTCTCTATTTGATCTTTGTTGTATTAACCAACAAAAAACTCTCTAGTGAGTCATTCTAGTTATCTGGTAACTATCAGTACCTAAACTCTTGGTTCCCTCAACAACCAGCAATACATTGCTCGACATTTGGAAAGCGTTAGGTAGTCTAATCTCAATGGATGTACCAATATCTTATCTTGAAACATCTTGACCAGGAATACTTAAAATAATATGTTATTTTAATGTGATGAATTTCTCGTGATTACAGCACATTGCAGTTACTATCACATAAAATATCATATAAGAATTTTGTATTTAATATGCATAAATTATACAACTAATTATCATATCACAATATGACAAGTATATAATACAAAGACAAAAACTTTTTTCGAACGAGATTCGTAGAGTTGATAATTTACAATGGATTATAGAATTTCCTCTAGGGCATAGCTCTAACTCTATAAATCTCCTACTTGCACTTAGGGCCAATTGTGGAATTTTAGTCACATCCCTTCAATCATTTTGCCGAATACTGATCTAGTTAGTCCTTTCGTGAATGGATCTACTATGTTGTCCTTTGTATATACGTGTCAATCATAACTTCTTTATTAGTAAAGAACTCTCTAATAAGGTGGAACTTTTAAAGAGTGTTCTTTGATTTTTTATGAGCTCTTGGTTCCTTTGCGATTTGCATCGCAACATTGTTGTTATAGAACAATGTCATTGAATTCTCAATGTTTGGAACCACCCCTGCTTAGTCATAAATTTGTGCATCCAGACCGCTTCCTTAGCTGCTTCGTTGAGGACGATGCATTTAGTATACAACGTTAATTAGTTATTATTTCTTGTTTGGAACTTTTCCAACTAAGAACCCCACCGTTTAATGTAAAAACATAACCAAACACAGACTTTCTATTATCGATATCGCTCTAAATGGTAGAATATGTTTGCCTTTCATGAGAAGGACTTCATTCTCATATATGAGGAATAAGTCTTTGATATTTCTAAATACTTAAGAATACATTTTACAGCTATTCAATGTTTCTCACTACTATTAGACTGGTATTGGTTTACACATCCTAATGCATAAGTTGCATCCAATCTGGAATATAGCATAACATATATTATGGACCGATTGTAGATGTATACAATATCCTCTCCATATGCTTATTCTCCTTATTTGTAAGAGGAGCCTTATTTAAGGATGATTCAAGATTGCATTGGAACATTTCCATGTTTGGAATTCTATATACTAAATCTTTTCAATGCGGTTTATATATATATATATATATATATATATATATATATATATATAGGGATTAGAATAATCTAGCAACCTCTTAGATTTATCTCTATAGATCTTAATACCAAGTATGTATGCTGCTTCTTCCAAATCCTTCATGGAGAAGTTCTTGGACAACCATTCTTTTACTGATTGCAATAGTGGGATGTTATTGCCAATTAGGAGTAGGCCATTAACATATAGAACTATGAACACTATAGCCCTTCCTATCCTTTCTAATATATGCATGTTTCATACGTATTTTGATTAAAAGAAAACTATTTGAGTACTATATCAAAACACTTATTCCAATTCTTCGAAACTCGCTTAAGACCGCAATTGATCTTAATAATATGCAGGTTGTGACAACCCGGAATTTTCTAGCAATATCAATTTAATAATCTGCATTAAATATTAAATTGATTTGATATATTTTTGTTAATAAGATCTGAATTGATACTTTTCTTTTCATAAATATTTAATTGGTAAATGATATCTGTAAAAATTAATTGTTTGTTTTCTATTTATATATGTATATATTTGTATACATTGTAAATAGGAAAGCTTTGTTTTAAAATTTAACTAATAAATTATGTTTCAGATGCTAATATACATTTTAGTAAATTGGAAATTATGTTTTATTTAATATAAACTTTTCAAGCTAAATAAATAAATAAATAAATAAATATAGGGTTTTAAATACATAAGATAAATGCTTAAATAGTTTGAAACTTATTTTAGCTTAAGTTAAAATTTAAATTTATTAATAAAAAAGATTTGTTTTCTTTTCTTTTTATTATAGCTTGATTAAAATATGGATTTAAAAGTATATATGAGTTTAAAATGCAATTTTGTCAAACGATAATTTAATATATTATAAGATAAGCAGTTTATAATAAAAAGATGATTTCTTTTATAAATCATTTCAAATTGATAAATGTGTTTTTATAATGTAAAATAAATAAATTAAAATGTACATGTAAAAATACAAGACTATAATATAAATTAGGGAAAATGTAAAGCAAGTACATTGGCTAAATTTAATAACATAACAACTATTAAAGTTCATTTAGTTTTCAAACAACAAAACAAAAGAAATAACATTCACATACATTTCAAAATATAATAACAAGTCAACAATTAAACTAGAAACAAATAAATTTTCAAGTTTGTAAAATATCATAAGAAGAACTGCAGCATATACATATATATATGTTTAAAGCATCAAGACAAATATCTATTGTACAAACAATATTTGTTTAAAAGAGTAGGCTGATTTGAAGCAAACAAGAACAAAAGAAGAAAATAAATATATTAAAGACAATAACATTTAATGCTTGCCTCAATGTTCTTGTCTCAGTCACCAAAATAAACATAAGGGTATTGTAGGCCTGCATAAGTAATAAACTGTAGTGTGAGGCATGAACATAAAGAAATTGACAGTAACAAAAACAAACGTATATGTGAAAGCTTGCTAAGGAAGACTGTGTAATGCATTCTTAAGCAAACAAACAAAAGTAATTAATGAAAAATCTTTCTAGCACAGTACACTGCATATCAGCCTCCACCCTAAACAAATATCTCTGATTAAAATCTGTACAAACAAAGATTTGTATGCTATATTGTCACAAGTGTATAAAACATAATAATGAACCCTGTACAATTCTTCGCTTAATATCCCTGTCTTCTTTCTTTTATTTATACCTCAATCTTACCTTCTCTAATTCGTTCATACAAACTAAAATATGAAAGTAAAACTATTGCAAACTTAAACAAAATTCAGTTTAAATCTACCCTCAAGATAAATCAATACTGAGAAGAAAAAAAAAAGTTTCAGTTGTATTCAAGCCTGTTTCACATTTCAGTTCAAAAATGGCTCTGTTCTTTTACATTTCAGGTGGGTAACTTTTTAAATCAAAACTAAATAAAATAGATTTCTGTTGCTTGTAAAGTTCTGTGATGGATGATACTTGTTTATGCATATATAGTGATAACTCAGTGTTATGAATATCTATAAACATGCATGTCTGGACTGTATATTTGGGCATTGACAACCTCTGTTTCTTTTGTTCAAAATTTACAGGTGTTGAATTAAAAATTCCAAACCAATTTATCTGTTCAATATGAATCATGGGATTTCAAATAAAATAAATCTGTTTAAAACATAAATCTAGTTTCAGCTTGTATTCAAGCCTGTTCAAAAGGATATCAGTGTTATGTATTCACTATTTTGAATTCTAAAGCAAACTTGGCTTTCAAAACTCATTCCTACCCAATCTACTTGAAATTTGGAGCTAGAGTTTAAACAAATACTGTTTGTTTGACATTGAACTGAATTTTAAAAATATATTCAAACTAAAATAACTCAGTAGCAACTCTGGTAAGCCAAATGCATAAGCACAACTCCATATAAATCAAATTTTGAATCTTTTAAATTTGGAATTCAGGTATACAAAATGAATCAGTGAACCATAACATGATTTTTAAAGGTTAAAGCATAATTTTTAGTCGTATGTTTTGAGAGCAGTTTGTGCTTTACTGTTTGGGGCATTTCGAGTCACCGTGGGCGATCAAGTCTATCTGGTGGATCGAGTTTCGGTCTGGGGGTGGAGGAGGCTACCGTGGATTAAGGAAAAATAGTGGATGGCGGCGCAATGAGTCGTGGAAGCGTCGGCGTGGGTTTAAAGTTTTTAACCTAAATTTTGCTGTGTTTTGAATTTTGATCACCGCGGTCAGTGCTTGCGTTCGAGTGTCACGTGGCTTTGAGGGGATATAGAGGGGACGTGGTCAATGTCACGGCCGGAGTTTGGTGGCCTCTGGTGGTCGGAGCACCGCGCGCGTGGCGTTGACAGGTATTGGGGGTGTTGAGTATGTTGTGTTTCCAGGTTTTATTTTTCTCATGTTGATTTCGCGCGCGCCTGGGGGAAAACTCGAAGTAGGTTGCTGTTTTTCTCGAGGCACATCATGGGTTTACTCGAAGTAAACCAGAGAGGGGGCTCAGGCTGTAGTATTCAGGTTTTATAACCTGTAACTGTTTTTTTTTATAGTTTTGAAATCTAGGTTTAAAAATTTAATCAAAGTCAAGCCTTGTTTTAAATCAAGTTTAAATAGTGAATTTAAGTTAGTTTTGAAATGTAGTTGGAAATAATTAAGTTTTATAAATTAAATTATTTTAATAACTCAAGGGTGGTTAATAATTAAAGTATTTTTAAACTAGAGTTGAATTCAAATGAAATTTAAACTGTTAAAAAAAAGATTTAAACAAGTTAACTCAAAAATTAAGATCAGGACTTAGATATGAAATTCTAGATTTGGAACTAAAATAAAGTTTTATAATTTAAATTGATTCAAATAAGTTTTAATGTTATTTAATATGTAAGTTTAAAGGGGTTTTTAAAAAAATTAGTGTTAAAACTTTATTAAGGATAAATTGGTTTTTATTGAGAAAGTAAATTAAAATAAATGTTTAAACATATTGGAAGTGAAAATTTAATCAATAATAAGACAGTTTACTTTAAGTAATGAAGACTCAGAATTTATATGCGTTAACCTTTAAGTTAATTAAGTAAGAATAATTAATGATTGATATTAATTAAATTAGTAATTATAAGTTTAAAAGTAGTAATTAAAGTTAATTAATTAATTAATTAACTAATATGTGTTTAAGAACCATATATTAGATTTTTATAGTTAATCAAACTTATAATTAATAATGATTAATATAAGTTGATTATGTTAGAAGAAAATAATTAAATAAGTGTTAATGAAGATAATTAACTAGATTATTTTATAATTAATTAATGCAATTGATTTTAATAAATTAATTGGTTTAATTAATTCAATAATAATCATTGTAATAGTTTAAATGTAATTATTTATTTGGAAAAATTAATTACTTATTAATTGTGTAAATTGATTCGACTTAATTAATTTAGTATAATAAACTGATATTTTGGAATTAAATTACTTAGAGAAGTAACTGAAGGATAATTACGGATGTAATTAATTGGTTGATGTTGTTAATAGGAGTAACTGGAGTATAATTACATGAAATTAATCAAGGGATTAATTAAGTTTGTTATTGAGAAGTAATTAACTAAGAACGATTAATTACCGTATGTTATTAATCAAGAGGGTTAATATTTGTGATTTGAAGATTTGTATTCTTAATATAATTAATAACAAATGAAAATGTAATTAGAAATCATTAATTAATATAATTAATGATGGAATTAGAGATTGATTATTTGGGAACAATAAATCAACAAGATAATTAAATGGTAATAAATCGATATAATGAAATTAATTAATGGATTTATTCAAGATTAATTTCTGTAAATAAATTAAGGAAAACTACTGGAATGCAGCAAAGGATATTTAAATCAAAGATGATTAATTTAAATATATAAGTAATTGATGATAAGATATAAATTAAGTTAATTAATTTTAGAAATCATTTGATGATTTGGTATGCGTAATTACTTAGTGTAATTAATGGAGTATAATTACTTAGGAAAGTAATTAGATGATCATTACTTGATGAAATTCATACAAGATGATTTGTAAGTGAAGTAATTTGGGTAATTTCTTTTGTAATTAATCAAAAGATTAATTTATGGAATTAATTAATCATGGGATGATTAATAAGTAATTAAAGGTAGTTAATTACTGGTTTGTTATTAATCAGGGGTGATTAATAATTGTGTTTAAGCAAAGATTAATCACTTAATGTAATTTAAATAAAGCAATTTAATATAAGTTGGAGATCATTAATTAATATAATTAATGATGTAATTAAAAATTGTTTAATTAAGGAATAATTAATAGGGAAGTAATCAAATGTTAACAGCTATGAATGATTTAAATAATTCATTTGAGAAATTAATTAAGATCTAAATTATTCTTGTAATTAGAGAATGATTAATTAATTTGATTTATAATTAATTAATGGTTGTGAGAGCAGGATTTATGGAATGAATGATTAATTTATTTATTTTAAATTAGTTAAAAATGGAAGTAGTTAATTTAATTCATTTTAAATTAATTATAGATTGTGATTCATAAATCATGCTTATGGATGATATTGATATTTCATTGATTGATTGTGATCTCAGAAATGAGATGAGTAATATCTATGTGATATAGATGTATGGTTTAAGTATGATAATATTTAATTATCTGTTTGGATGATGATATTAATTAACTGTTTATGATGATGTGATTATCTATTATGAGATGTGAATTATCTATCTGTGTGTATATTGATAATATTGAATTGACTGTTAAGACTAAATAGACAACTTAGCCTTAAAAGACACGTTTTGGATTCCTATGAGACCGGGATCGGTTTTTCTTATTTGGAACATCCGAAAACCACATCGATTCCAATTTAACGATAGGTCGTGAATCTGAAGTGAAGATGAAGATTCAGAATGCAAGGATTATCGTCGTTAACTCTGAGGGTGATTCCAAAATGAGTGTAACGAGATGATGCCTTCGGTTTCGTTCGAACCCGGAACGAACTTGTATGGATTGAATGCTTTCAACACATCGTCAGGCGGACGATGAGCATTCTAAGAGATATGTTCTATAAAGGTAATCGTAACCTCAAGCCTCATCAACCAGGAATGGCTAAAACAGGGGAGGTGCAACAAGGTTAGGTGGGTCATGCCCAAGCAGGACAAGGATATTCCCCTGTCTAGATGTCCCTTTTTATTCGGCTGTGTGGGCAGTTGGTCTGCAGCCAACTATGGGGTTATCTTGTTCGGGACTGTTCAGTAAGGAATGGTTCCGGCCTTGTGTTGCAGGGGGTCGGGAGTGATCCTCGGTACGTTGATCTAGGCCACGTACTGTGACGGGCGGTACCCCAGTAGCCCTGCCATTGTATGAAATCCACAATCCAATAAGTGCCAACGGTTTTGATTGTATTACCCACATTTGTGGCTAGTAGCTGGAATTTAATAGATGTAACAATTTCGGCTATTTTCTATTTACTTGAAAACCCTAGACCTATTATAATACCGTCGGATTTCCTATCAAATGTTTTGGTTAGCGTAAGGTAAAAACTTTTCCATGTTTATGTGTGGGAAGTCTTACGTGATACCTTTTGTTTTAAAAGGATTTTCAAAATTAAGCAACTTTAACCTGTTACTCACACCAGACCCATGTCTGACCCGGAGTTTATTTTTTTGTTTTTCATAAACTCTCGGGTACCCAAATTTTTACGGGTAGCCAAGGGATTCAGGTTAGCTTTGACGAATTCTGAAGGAGCAATGGAGCAGGAGGCTTCAGCGTTGTAGATATATATAGTTCCGCTGTGTTGGTATCTCTGAGTCATATTGTTTGAGCTGTATTGTATTGAGTTGTACAACTAGACAGGTGTCTATAACTGTCTAGTATGTGATGTATTATCTGTATAACTCTGATTGATGTATATATTATGTTAATACTTATGTGATTAATATAATTTATTCGTTCCGCTGTGAGATTCTGATGTTGTTGTTCTTTCTTCTCTATCTTTTCTATTTTATTACCATTTTCTTTCTTTAAAAACGATACTTCTTCCTGGGCGTAGGAAGTCGGGTCGTTACAGTGGTATCAGAGCGCTAGGTTGAGTGAATACCTAGGCTCTTGAGTGATTTCTTTTCTGAGAGAGCGTATTTGTAATTTTGATATATATATATATATATATATATATATATATATATATATATATATTCATTTTCATCTATTTGTTGGATTACCTGTTCGGGTTTTCCAATATACGTATAAGGGTAGATTGAGTAGTGGAGTGTGTAACACGACTACTTGTGGTTAGAAGTATATCTGATGAGACTGTAGACCTAATACCGTCTCAAGTAAATTTGTGATGTAAGGATTTCACCAAATCTCTGGAGGAAAACTATTAAGATTTGGATTCCATTTTTGTTGTACAAGTATGGATGAGTAAAATTTGGTTTTTGTCAGTTGAGCAGAAGCTAGAAATATTATCTTGGTGACTCAAGAGGTAGAAGTTGAGTGTTGAGATGCAGTAGCGATGGATAATTCTCAAGGATCTTTGGATAAGGAAGTGTGTCTGCATTAGTTTGGGGCTGAGTTCGGCTGAATGTTGTGAGGCCTGAGTTTTCCGAGGAGTTTAGGATGAAGGAATTTTTGGCATCAGTAGCAGTGTTGCATCTCAGATTGTTCTGCCGGCATGCGAGGAGGTCATTTGTCAGCAGTTCTTTAGAGGTGAAGTTCAGAGGCAGTTTTGTGGATCCCTTTCTTCAATGGATTGGCTAGATAAGCTTAAGCTATTCAGATTGGTAAGGAGAGAACAGTTTCTTTTGGATATTAGCCTGGGTTGATCGTGAAAGATACTTGCGATAGTTAAGTATTCTCTGGGATGGAAGAAATTTTCCTGGATATCTTTGAAGAAGTCAGTGGTTTGCCTTAGCATCTGAGGAGTTGAGTTTGGTATCGACTGGATTTCAGAAGTAGTGCCGATGGTTCAGCTTAGTAGTAGAATGCTTTCTAGAGAGTGGAATTGGTAAAGCGACTCAAGTTTTGGAGGAACTTCTGAGTTTTATTTTGGATCTGTTGAATCATATTTTTGTAATGTGATGTCCAATTTGTGCTTATGTGTATCATCAGCATTTTCATCTACCCCAGATCAGAGTTGTGCAGCGGAAGAAGTTGGGAGTGCATTTGTTTTTCTTTTCTGGAAAAGAGAAGTTGTTTTCTACCGAGGGTAGTAAAGGTTGTGTTCTTGGTTTTGGTTGATTTTGAGATAATCATTCTACTGGATTGTTTTTGGATTCAGATTGTTTTAGGAGTTATCAGCAAAGGTTGAGCTGATTAGTAGGTTGAAGGCAGCTCTGGATCATCAGAGGAATTTGGTGAACAAAAGACGAAGGAATTTGGATTTGGGAGTCGTAGATTTGATTTGTATGAATTTTCTCTGATTCAAAGGAGCTCTATAGATTAGTAGTATAGACCGTTTGGATTCTATAGATCAAGTATTCCGGTATTATACTGGGAAACTCTAGGGAGCTCTATCCAGAATTTTGTCTGGATAGTTAGCTTTGTTGATTGAGTTGATTGGTTGTGATGATTGTTAGCATGTGATTGATATATGCTTATGATTTAAAATTAATTAAAATCTTAAATATATTATTAAATTACCTTTGCTTTTAAATTTCGGGGACGAAATTCTTTTAAGGGGGAGGAATGTGACAACCTGGAATTTTCTAGCAATATCAATTTAATAATCTGCATTAAATATTAAATTGATTTGATATATTTTTGTTAATAAGATCTGAATTGATACTTTTCTTTTCATAAATATTTAATTGGTAAATGATATCTGTAAAAATTAATTGTTTGTTTTCTATTTATATATGTATATATTTGTATACATTGTAAATAGGAAAGCTTTGTTTTAGAATTTAACTAATAAATTATGTTTCAGATGCTAATATACATTTTAGTGAATTGGAAATTATGTTTTATTTAATATAAACTTTTCAAAGCTAAATAAATAAATAAATATAGGGTTTTAAATACATAAGATAAATGCTTAAATAGTTTGAAACTTTGTGATGCCCCACTCCTAGAGCCTCGTTAACAAAGAGTATTACATAGGTAATACTGTCGGCTAACGCGGACAATGGAGTATAATGGAAGCGACCATGTGTAATCTTACCTTAACTATTCACTAAATACGTCGAAAAGTAGTCACATTAAAATTCGACCTATTCAATAAATATTTAAAGCAAAACTACAATGGCTAAAGGATCTATCAGAAGAAAATATAACAACTCAAATGTAATTCACATCACAGAACAGTCGATCATAATATACAAATAAACAGATACACAACAGAGTATACAAAATAATACATGTCAAGTGGTACAGGAGACCACAATATACAGACGAGACAAAAAGAGTATAAATAACAGAGTTACAACAGATAAGGACCACAAAAGACGCTACAACAAAATGAAGCTAGCGAATAGTCCATGCGGAAGCAAAATAGGCCAAGTCCAAAAGCACCTAACCTGAAACAACTCGGTCTGACCCGAGTATAAAATACACGGGTCAGTCTAGATAACAAATCAGTTAGATAAACTGAACCATAATAAACGTGCAAGGTCACAATATATATCAAATATCTCTAAAAGAGATAACCCAATCATCTAACATAAGATGAATCATATAGATCAAGCCTCATATCATCGGCAACATATAGAAACAAAGGATAAGAATATCCCAAAGCAAGCCATAAGGCAAACAACAAATACCGATAAATACGAGTTCCACAAGGTAGACGCTATATTTTGTGTGGCTCCGAAGAACCAATACAGAAAAGCAATACCTAGGGAATATACATATAAATGAAACATCATGAGCGGTGGTGAGTAAACCACTCCGTTATCTCTTGAGCAGTGGTGAAGAAACCACTCCAATATCTCTTGAGCGGTGGTGAAGAAACCACTCCGAAAGCAATACTAAAGATAACCGACAACCCCAAATATTTTTGCGAGTCGGGGCAAAGGACCAACTCCAAAGCGATATTTAAAGGAAACAAGCCAGAGGAGACAGTTCGAAGACACTATCCCAAAGGCAGCATGTGTCACAAACTCCTAGAGAGGAATCCGAAAAGTGGTAACATGAGTCCCATAACCACCCATTCTCACTAAACGGTTTACTATTCGTTAGTTTATTTCACACTCAAAGCAGTATAAATTTACCTCATATCATCGATAAACCAAACCCGAAGGCCAAAACGATCAATCGAATAGGTCGGGCATTAATCAGAAGGATAAACGCACAGATTCATGGTCCGTGTTTTGCCCAACCATTTAATCACCCTTCCACTTCGTTCGAAGTGCGAAAGTGTGTGTTTTAAATAGAATTTATGAATTGGAGAAACGAGCCTTTAAATGCGATTTGAGAGATTATTTTATAAAAACCCGTGGATGAAATCAAGAGTAAGTTATCAAAGTCAAAGATGCAATAACAAACACTAAAAAGCAACTTGAATCGATAGAATCCGAAAAAATCAATCAAATATGCATAATAAACAAACCAGGCAAAACAAAGCAGGTCGGTCGACCGGACTGCAGGGCTCGGTCGGCCGGCCAGATGCAGAAACCCAATTATGGCTCGGGGCAGCAGGTCGGTCGACCGAAGCCTGCACTCGGTCGGCCGAACCTGGTGATTTTGCACTTCCTGCCCTATTTCAATGAAAATGCAAATTCTTTCCAATCCCAAAACAATGGCACATGCATACTTGTTAGGAATTCATACCAACACCCATGAAACCAAGAGAAGTAGATGTGAGTTCAAAACTCACCTTTTAACCTCACAAACCAAGATGATGAAGAAGCACAAAAGCAAGGAATCAACCAACTACACTCCACTTCAACACTACAAGCTTCAATCTAGAATCAAAGCAAGTATTTCCTAAGTTAGGGTTAGGAAAAATTACTGAAATTGAAGAGGAGAAGAGATGGAGAAGATGGAGATGACCTTACCAATGGATTCTCTATGAATTTGGAGCAAGAAATCAAGATACAAAGGAGAACTAGGGCTTGCTAATTTCTAATTCCTCTTCCTTTCCCCCATTTTCAGTTCTAAGCTTAAGTTTTAAGAAATGAATAAGTGAATGAGAGGAGTGGCCAAGCTAGTGGATTAGTTAAGCTAGTGGGCTGAACCCAAACCCAAACCCAAACCCAATAGAAAAAGTAGCCAAAATTCACAAACTGCAAACATATCAAAGATTATAATAAAAAAGATCGCAAACGCCATTTTGAAACCAATGGAGGTAGTTTCGAGTTCCAATTCGGCCATTTGCAGAAAGTAACATTTCGGACCAAAATCCGACTAACGACGTTATATTTAAATTAAACATTTAAATATAAAATCGTTAAATATGCGGGTTGTTATAGATCTCCCCTCCTTACAAAATTGCGTCCCTGCAATTCCTAGAGACAATATTTGTAACAACTACATACAATTAATCAATCAAAAGAAAAGAAAATAAGCTTGAGATGAAAAGACATACTCACCGTTTCAAAGCAAGGAAAGAAAACCCGGATAAGATCGCTCAATAAATTCTCTGGTTTCCCAAGTACAGTCATTGGGATTAGCGGACCATTGAACTTTAACGAGTGGCACGTCCTTGTTCCGAAGGTGTCGCACCTCCGTGTCAAGCACGCTAATAGGTTGCTGTACAATCGATAAGTCCGGTGAGACCTCAAGCTCTTGCAAATCAGGAGAAGTAATAACAGAATCCGACTCCCGGAGACATTTCCGAAGTTGCGAGACGTGAAACACGTCATGAATGCCAGATAAATGAGCTGGAAGTGAAACTCTATAAGCCACAGGGCCAATACGTTCAGTAATAGAAAACGGTCCTATATAACGAGGAGCCAATTTTCCAGTCGTACTGAAACGCATAACCCCCTTCAAAGGAGAAACACGAATAAAAACAAGATCGTCGATCGAGAACTCGAGAGGCTTCCTACGGTTGTCCGCGTAGGATTTCTGGCGACTCTGTGCCTCTTTCATTCTCAACCGAATAAGATCAATCTTCTCGGAAGAATCACGAACAAAATCTGGACCAAGAATAAGCTTCTCACCAGATTCTAACCAACAAGAAGGTGATCGACATGGCCTTCCGTATAAGGCTTCGAAAGGAGCCATACCGATACTAGACTGAAAACTATTGTTGTAGGAGAATTCTACAAGAGGTAGGTGATCCTCCCAACTACCACCGAAATCAAAGATACAAATACGGAGAAGATCTTCCAAAATACGATTCACCCGTTCAGTCTGTCCGTCAGACCGTGGATGATAAGCTGTAGAAAAATTAAGCTTTGTTCCCAAAGCTTGCTGAAGACTCTTCCAAAAATGACTCGTGAATAAAGGATCACGATCACTCACAATAGAACCAGGAACACCGTGAAGTCTCATGATTTCCTTGACATACAACTTAGCCAAAAGCGAAGCAGTCCTATTAGACTTAATAGGGACAAAATGAGCAGACTTGGAAAGGCGATCAACAATAACCCAAATGCTAGAATGGCCAGATCTCGAACGAGGTAGGCCGTCAATGAAATCCATAGAAATCTGATCCCATTTCCACAATGGAATCTCAAGAGGCTGAAGAAGACCAGAAGGACGCTGATGCTCGGCTTTAAAACGTTGACAAGTTATGCAATTGCTCACATAACTCGCCACATCGCGCTTCATGCCTTCCCAATAATAAAGACGACGGATATCGGCATACATCTTGCTACTACCGGGATGAATGGTGTACTTAGAACGGTGACAATCATCAAGAATGTCATGCCTAAGGGCAGAATCAGAAGGCACAAAAAGACGGTTCTTCTTACGAAGACACCCATGAGAATCCATGCTAAGATCTTGCAACACCTCATCACAAGATCCAGACTCACAAAGCTGAATAAAATGCAACAAATCAGGATCACGCCGTTGGGCATCGGCAATACGATCCAACAAAACAGGTCGAGCTCCCAAACTAAATAATAGAATAGGAGAATCAGAAAATGAACCTCGATCACGAATTTCACAAAAAGATAGAGTCTCAAGAATATTCCATTCGGCAAGCATCATAGAAATAACAGCCGAATGTTTGCGACTAAGCGCATCTGCAACACGATTACCCTTACCAGGGGTATACTGGATATCAAAGTCATAAGAAGCAAGAAACTCAAGCCAACGCTATTGTCTCATATTGAGTTCCTTCTGAGTGAACAAATACTTCAAAGATTTATGATTGGTATAGAGAATGAAGCACTCGCCCAATAAATAATGTCGCCAAATCTTCAAGGCAAAGACAATGGCGGTTAACTCAAGATCATGAGTGACACAGCGAACTTCATTCGGACGCAGTTGCCTAGAAGCATAAGCAACTACCCGATCCTTCTGCATAAGAACAGCGCCGAGACCACTACCACAAGCATCGGTGTAAACAACAAGATCATGATTCCCTTCGGGAACCACTAGAATAGGAGCATTCTTGAGAAGTTCCTTCAATGACAGAAAGGAAGCTTCACACTTGTCGGACCAATCAAAACGAATGCCTTTCCGAGTAAGGCAAGTGAGAGGAAGCACAACACGGGAAAAATCCTTAATGAACCGACGGTAATAACCCGCCAATCCAAGAAAACTACGAATCTCATGAATATTTTCAGGCCTCTTCCAATTCTGGATGGCTTCGATCTTTGAGGGATCGACAGAAATGCCATCGGAAGATACAACATGGCCTAAAAACTTAACCTTATTCTCCCAAAAGTGGCACTTGGAGAATTTGGCTCTAAGCTGATGACGACGAAGAGTACTCAAGACAATTCTCAAGTGATTAGCATGCTCAGCTTCAGACTTAGAATAAATAAGGATATCATCAATGAAGACAAGCAAGAACTTATCGAGATATTCCCGGAATACTCGATTCATGAGATCAACAAAGAAAGCAGGAGCGTTCGTCAAACCGAACGGCATAACGAGCCACTCAAAAGAACCATAACGAGTGCGGAAAGCGGTAAGAGGTATGCTATCCTCCGCGACTCGTAACTGATGGAAACCTGTGGCAAGGTCAAGCTGAGAAAAGACCTTAGCACCACTCAATAGATCGAACATATCATCGATCCTAAACAAAGGATACCTATTTCTAATGGTCAACTCGTTAAGCTTGCGATAGTCAATGCAAAGCCTAAGAGTTCCATCAGACTTCTTCACAAAGACGACCGCGGATCCCCACGGAGAAAAACTAGATTGAATCAATTGCTTGGATTCAAGCTCTAAAAGCTGCTTCTTGAGTTCCTCATTTTCCTTTGTAGACATCCTCGTGGGAGGACGACTAACTGGCTGCGCGCCTGGAATGAGATCAATGCGGAACTCAATTGCCCGTTTGGGTGGCAAACCCGATACAGGCTCAAAAACATCAGAAAAGTCACCAGCAATAGGAATACGAGATACATCATCACCATCTTGCGAATCAAGAGAATACAAAGCCATCTCGGAATTATCCACATCCCGAAGAGCAAGAGATAACTGAGAAGGCGAATCAGGATGACAAAGATATAAAATTCTCTCGGAACAAATAATCCTGGCATCGTACCTCACTAGCCAGTCCATACCAAAAATCATATCAAAACCCAAATGAGAAACAACGTGCAGATTCGCACGGAAAGGAAAGCCACATAAAACAATCTCAATACCATCACAAAACAAGCTAAGGGTCGCGGATCCCCCAATAGGATTCGCAATCCTTAAAGAAGTAACCATACAAGAAACATCCAAAGATAAATCATCAACGAGCTTCTTCGATACGAAAGAATGTGAAGCACCCGTATCGAAAAGAACTCGAATACTATGATCATGAAATAGAATAAAACCTTCCAAAATAGATGGAGATATACCTTTGGATTGAGAAGGACCTCCAGAAGCATTCGCTACATTTAACTTGCCAGATGAAGAATTATTCGGAGCAATGGGACAAGTGGAACTACGATGACCTTCCCTCTTGCAGTAACGGCAGAAAGAGAGGCTTTGGACAAGCTCGAATAATATGATCCGGAGAACCACAATTGAAACACTTTCGAACGAAAGGTGTTCCGGAAGACTGAGGCTGAGAACTAGGACCACCAGTCTTCTTCTTCTTAGAAGGAAAAGGCTTCTTAAACGGCCTCTTGTTGGGGTTCTTAGAAACCTCAACATCTACATCACTATCACCCTCCTTCTCGATGGTCTCGAGGTGAAGTGCCGAATCAACCAATTCCTCGAAAGAAAGCTTAAGCTGGAGCAACAAAGACTTCCTAAGATATTTCTTAAGACCAAAAACAAACTTCAAATTCTTCTTGTAAGAAGTGCTGATAAATTCAAGACCATACTGAGATAAAGCCTCGAACGATGCGACATACTCAGAAACAGAAGATTTCCCTTGCTTCAACTCAAGGAAGCGACGGGTCAATAAAATTTTTTCAGATTCAGGAACGAACTTGAGTTCAAATCGTCCCCGAAACTGAGTCCAAGAAAGAGTAGACTCATCAATCTCGGCTACAAGAAGCTCATACCAATCAATAGAATGCTCTTGCAATAAGCTAGAAGTCACAAGAACTCGATCATGGTCAGATAGATCCATGCGAGAGAAGATACGCTCGCACGTGCGAAGCCAAGCTTGGACTTCAAGAATAGACTCGGAGCCCTTAAACGGTTTTCCTCCAAGATGAGCAAAATCACTGCACTGACGTGCAAAAGCAGACTTGCGAGGTGGAGATACTCGAGGAGGAACGGGAGGCTGAGTGCTCCTAAACAACTCCATAAACTGATCGGCAGACATATAAACGCCATCCGGATGTGAGCCACTGGACTGCCCAACACCCGAACGTCGACCTCTGCCTCTTCCAGACATAAGCTGAAAGTCAAGATAAGGAAAGGATTATTCACAAGGTAGATATTGCAATATGGAATACTACGGAATTAAATGCATTCCTAGACGTATTCCCAAACTCTATCTAACCTTGATGGAATAAAGAGACACGATGATTCAAAGATTTGTATCACTTATACACTTTGATGTACCATAATATGTGCATCTATTCTGTGTTTATCATATTTTGTTCTGAACTCAGCTCTGATACCACGCTGTGACGCCCCACTCCTAGAGCCTCGTTAACAAAGAGTATTACATAGGTAATACTGTCGGCTAACGCGGACAATGGAGTATAATGGAAGCGACCATGTGTAATCTTACCTTAACTATTCACTAAATACGTCGAAAAGTAGTCACATTAAAATTCGACCTATTCAATAAATATTTAAAGCAAAACTACAATGGCTAAAGGATCTATCAGAAGAAAATATAACAACTCAAATGTAATTCACATCACAGAACAGTCGATCATAATATACACATAAACGGATACACAACAGAGTATACAAAATAATACATGTCAAGTGGTACAGGAGACCACAATATACAAACGAGACAAAAAAGAGTATAAATAACAGAGTTACAACAGATAAGGACCACAAAAGACGCTACAACAAAATGAAGCTAGCGAATAGTCCATGCGGAAGCAAAATAGGCTAAGTCCAAAAGCACCTAAGCTGAAACAACTCGGTCTGACCCGAGTATAAAATACACGGGTCAGTCTAGATAACAAATCAGTTAGATAAACTGAACCATAATAAACCTGCAAGGTCACAATATATATCAAATATCTCTAAAAGAGATAACCCAATCATCTAACATAAGATGAATCATATAGATCAAGCCTCATATCATCGGGATCATATAGAAACAAACGATAAGAATATCCCAAAGCAAGCCATAAGGCAAACAACAAATACCGATAAATACGAGTTCCACAAGGTAGACGCTATATTTCGTGTGGCTCCGAAGAACCAATACAGAAAAGCAATACCTAGGGAATATACATATAAATGAAACATCATGAGCGGTGGTGAGTAAACCACTCCGTTATCTCTTGAGCGGTGGTGAAGAAACCACTCCAATATTTCTTGAGCGGTGGTGAAGAAACCACTCCGAAAGCAATACTAAAGATAACCGACAACCCCAAATATTTTTGCGAGTCGGGGCAAAGGACCAATTCCAAAGCGATATTTAAAGGAAACAAGCCAGAGGAGACAGTCCGAAGACACTATCCCAAAGGCAGCATGTGTCACAAACTCCCAGAGAGGAATCCGAAAAGTGGTAAGGTGAATCCCATAACCACCCGTTCGCACTAAACGGTTTACTATTCATTAGTTTATTTCACACTCAAAGCAGTACAAATTTACCTCATATCATCGATAAACCAAACCCAAAGGCCAAAACGATCAATCGAATAGGTCGGGCATTAATCAGAAGGATAAACGCATAGATTCATGGTCCGTGTTTTGCCCAACCATTTAATCACCCTTCCACTTCGTTCGAAGTGCGAAAGTGTGTGTTTTAAATAGAATTTATGAATTGGAGAAACGAGCCTTTAAATGCGATTTGAGAGATTATTTTATAAAAACCCGTGGATGAAGTCAAGAGTAAGTTATCAAAGTCAAAGATGCAATAACAAACACTAAAAAGCAACTTGAATCGATAGAATCCGAAAAAATCAATCAAATATGCAAAATAAACAAACCAGGCAAAACAAAGCAGGTCGATCGACCGGACTGCAGGGCTCGGTCGGCCGGCCAGATGCAGAAACCCAATTATGGCTCGGGGCAGCAGGTCGGTCGACCGAAGCCTGCACTCGGTCGGCCGAACCTGGTGATTTTGCACTTCCTGCCCTATTTCAATGAAAATGCAAATTCTTTCCAATCCCAAAACAATGGCACATGCATACTTGTTAGGAATTCATACCAACACCCATGAAACCAAGAGAAGTAGATGTGAGTTCAAAACTCACCTTTTAACCTCACAAACCAAGATGATGAAGAAGCACAAAAGAAAGGAATCAACCAACTACACTCCACTTCAACACTACAAGCTTCAATCTAGAATCAAAGCAAGTATTTCCTAAGTTAGGGTTAGGAAAAATTACTGAAATTGAAGAGGAGAAGAGATGGAGAAGATGGAGATGAACTTACCAATGGATTCTCTATGAATTTGGAGCAAGAAATCAAGATACAAAGGAGAACTAGGGCTTGCTAATTTCTAATTCCTCTTCCTTTCCCCCATTTTCAGTTCTAAGCTTAAGTTTTAAGAAATGAATAAGTGAATGAGAGGAGTGGCTAAGCTAGAGGATTAGTTAAGCTAGTGGGCTGAACCCAAACCCAAACCCAAACCCAATAGAAAAAGTAGCCAAAATTCACAAACTGCAAACATATCAAAGATTATACTAAAAAAGATCGCAAACGCCATTTTGAAACCAATGGAGGTAGTTTCGAGTTCCAATTCGGCCATTTGCAGAAAGTAACATTTCGGACCAAAATCCGACTAACGACGCTATATTTAAATTAAACATTTAAATATAAAATCATTAAATATGCGGGTTGTTACAAACTTATTTTAGCTTAAGTTAAAATTTAAATTTATTAATAAAAAAGATTTGTTTTCTTTTCTTTTTAGTATGGCTTGATTAAAATATGGATTTAAAAGTATATATGAGTTTTAAATGCAATTTTGTCAAACGATACTTTAATATATTATAAGATAAGCAGTTTATAATAAAAAGATGATTTCTTTTATAAATCATTTCAAATTGATAAATGTGTTTTTATAATGTAAAAAAAAATTTAAAATGTACATGTAAAAATACAAGACTATAAGATAAATTAGGGAAAAGGTAAAGTAAGTACATTGGCTAAATTTAATAACATAACAACTATTAAAGTTCATTTAGTTTTCAAACAACAAAACAAAAGAAATAACATTCACATACATTTCAAAATATAATAACAAGTCAACAATTAAACTAGAAACAAATAAATTTTCAAGTTTGTAAAATATCATAAGAAGAACTGCAGCATATATATATGGTTAAAGCATCAAGACAAATATCTATTGTACAAACAATATTTGTTTAAAAGAGTAGGCTGATTTGAAGCAAACAAGAACAAAAGAAGAAAATAAATATATTAAAGACAATAACATTTAATGCTTGCCTCAATGCTCTTGTCTCAGCCACCAAAATAAACATAAGGGTATTTGTAGGCCTGCATAAGTAATAAACTGTAGTGTGAGGCATGAACATAAAGAAATTGACAGTAACAAAAACAAATGTATATGTGAAAGCTTGCTAAGGAAGACTGTGTAATGCATTCTTAAGCAAACAAACAAAAGTAATTAATGAAAAATCTTTCTAGCACAGTACACTGCATACTAGCCTCCACCCTAAACAAATATCTCTGATTAAAATCTGTACAAACAAAGATTTGTATGCTATATTGTCACAAGTGTATAAAACATAATAATGAACCCTGTACAATTCTTTGCTTAATATCCCTATCTTCTTTCTTTTATTTATACCTCAGTCTTACCTTTTCTAATTCGTTCATACAAACTAAAATATTAAAGTAAAACTATTGCAAACTTAAACAAAATTCAGTTTAAATCTACCCTCAAGATAAATCAATACTGAGAAGCAAAGCAAAAAAAAAAGTTTCAGTTGTATTCAAGCCTGTTTCACATTTCAGTTCAAAAGTGGCTCTGTTCTTTTACATTTCAGGTGAGTAACTTTTTAAATCAAAACTAAATAAAATAGATTTCTGTTGCTTGTAAAGTTCTGTGATGGATGATACTTGTTTATGCATATATAGTGATAACTCAGTGTTATGAATATCTGTAAACATGCATGTCTAGACTGTATATTTGGGCATTGACAACCTCTGTTTCTTTTGTTCCAAACTTACAGGTGTTGAATTAAAAATTCCAAACCAATTTATCTGTTCAATATGAATCATGGGATTTCAAATAAAATAAATCTGTTTAAAACATAAATCTAGTTTCAGCTTGTATTCAAGCCTGTTCAAAAGGATATCAGTGTTATGTATTCACTATTTTGAATTCTAAAACAAACTTGGCTTTCAAAACTCATTCCTACCCAATCTACTTGAAATTTGGAGCTAGAGTTTAAACAAATACTGTTTGTTTGACATTGAACTGAATTTTAAATGTATGTTCAAACTAAAATAACTCAGTAGCAACTCTGGTAAGCCAAATGCATAAGCACAACTCCAGATAAATCAAAATTTGAATCTTTTAAATTTGGAATTCAGGTATACAAAATGAATCAGTGAACCATAACATTATTTTTAAAGGTTAAAGCATAAATTTTAGTCGCATGTTTTGAGAGCAGTTTGTGCTTTACTGTTTGGGGCATTTCGAGTCGCCGTGGGCGATCAAGTCGATCTGGTGGATCGAATTTCGGTCTGGGGGTGGAGGAGGCTACCGTGGATCAAAGAAAAATAGTGGATGGCCGCGCAATGAGTCGTGAAAGCGTCGGCGTGGGTTTAAAGTTTTTAAACCTAAATTTTGCTGTGTTTTGAATTTTGATCACCACGGTCAGTGCTTGCGTTCGAGTGTCACGTGGCTTTGAGGGGAGATAGAGGGGAGGTGGTCAATATCACGACCGGAGTTTGGTGGCCTCTGGTGGTCGGAGCACCGCGCGCGTGGCATTGACAGGTATTAGGGGTATTGAGTATGTTGTGTTTCCAGGTTTTATTTTTCTCATGTTGATTTCGCGCGCGCCTGGGGGAAAACTCGAAGTAGGTTGCTGTTTTGCTCGGGGCACATCGTGGTTTTACTCGAAGTAAACCAGAGAGGGGGCTCGGGCTGTAGTATTCAGGTTTTATAACCTATAACTGTTTTTTTTTACAGTTTTGAAATCTGGGTTTAAAAATTTAATCAAAGTCAAGCCTTGTTTTAAATCAAGTTTAAATAGTGAATTTAAGTTAGTTTTGAAATGTAGTTGGGAATAATTAAGTTTTCATAAATTAAATTATTTTAATAACTCAAGGGTGGTTAATAATTAAAGTATTTTTAAACTAGAGTTGAATTAAAATGAATTTAAACTCTTAAAAAAAGATTTAAACAAGTTAACTCAAAAATTGAGATCAGGACTTAGATATGAAATTCTAGATTTGGAACTAAAATAAAGTTTTATAATTTAAATTGATTCAGATAAGTTTTAATGTTATTGAATATATAAGTTTAAAGGGGTTTTTAAAAAAATTTGTGTTAAAACTTTATTAAGGATAAATTGGTTTTTATTGAGAAAGTAAATTAAAATAAATGTTTAAACATATTGGAAGTGAAAATTTAATCAATAATAAGACAGTTTACTTTAAGTAATGAAGACTCAGAATTTATATGCATTAACCTTTAAGTTAATTAAGTAAGAATAATTAATGATTGATATTAATTAAATTAGTAATTATAAGTTTAAAAGTAGTAATTAAAGTTAATTAATGAATTAATTAACTAATATGTGATTAAGAACCATAGATTAGATTTTTATAGTTAATCAAACTTATAATTAATAATGATTAATATAAGTTGATTATGTTAGAAGAAAATAATTAAATAAGTGTTAATGAAGATCATTAACTAGATTATTTTATAATTAATTAATGTAATTTATTTTAATAAATTAATTAGATTAATTAATTCAATAATAATCATTGTAATAGTTTAAATGTAATTATTTATTTGGAAAAATTAATTACTTATTAATTGTGTAAATTGATTTGAGTTAATTAATTTAGTATAATTAACTGATATTTTGGAATTAAATTACTTAGAGAAGTAATTGAAGGATAATTACGGGATGTAATTAATTGGTTGATGTTGTTAATAGGAGTAACTAGAGTATAATTACATGAAATTAATCAAGGGATTAATTAAGTTTGTTATTGAGAAGTAATTAATTAAGAACGATTAATTACCGTATGTTATTAATCAAGAGGGTTAATATTTGTGATTTGAAGATTTGTATTCTAATATAATTAATAACAAATGAAAATGTAATTAGAAATCATTAATTAATACAATTAATGATGGAATTAGAGATTGATTTATTTTGGAATAATAAATCAACAAGATAATTAAATGGTAATAAATCGATATAAATGAAATTAATTAATGGATTTATTCAAGATTAATTTCTGTAAATAAATTAAGGAAAACTACTGGAATGCAGCAAAGGATATTTAAATCAAAGATGATTAATTTAAATATATAAGTAATTGATGATAAGGTATAAATTAAGTTAATTAATTTTAGAAATCATTTGATGGTTTGGTATGCGTAATTACTTAGTGTAATTAATGGAGTATAATTACTTAGGAAAGTAATTAGATGATCATTACTTGATGAAATTCATACAAGATGATTTGTAAGTGAAGTAATTTGGGTAATTTCCTTTGTAATTAATCAAAAGATTAATTTATGGAATTAATTAATCATGGGATGATTAATAAGTAATTAAAGGTAGTTAATTACTGGTTTGTTATTAATCAGGGGTGATTAATAATTGTGTTTAAGTAAAGATTAATCACTTAATGTAATTTAAATAAAGCAATTTAATATAAGTTGGATATCATTAATTAATATAATTAATGATGTAATTAAAAATTGTTAATTAAGGAATAATTAATAGGAAAGTAATCAAATGTTAACAGCTATGAATGATTTAAATAATTCATTTGAGAAATCAATTAAGATCTAAATTATTCTTGTAATTAGAGAATGATTAATTAATTTGATTTATAATTAATTAATGGTTGTGAGAGCAGGATTTATGGAATGAATGATTAATTTAATTTATTTTAAATTAATTAAAAATGAAAGTAGTTAATTTAATTCATTTTAAATTAATTATAGATTGTGATTCATAAATCATGCTTATGGATGAAATTGATATTTCATTGATTGATTGTGATCTCAGAAATGAGATGAGTAATATCTATGTGATATTGATGTATGGTTTAAGTATGATAATATTTAATTATTTGTTTGGATGATGATATTAATTAACTGTTTATGATGATGTGATTATCTATTATGAGATGTGAATTATCTATCTGTGTGTATATTGATAATATTGAATTGACTGTTAAGACTAAATAGACAACTTGGCCTTAAAAGACACATTTTGGATTCCGATTAGACCGGGATCGGTTTTCCTTATTTGGAACATCCGAAAACCACATCGATTCCAATTTAACGGTAGGTCGTGAATCTGAAGTGAAGATGAAGATTCAGAATGCAAGGATTATCGTCGTTAACTCTGAGGGTGATTCCAAAATGAGTGTAACGAGATGATGCCTTCGGTTTCGTTCGAACCCGGAATGAACTTGTATGGATTGAATGCTTGCAACACATCGTCAGGCGGACGATGAACATTCTAAGAGATATGTTCTATAAAGGTAATCGTAACCTCAAGCCTCATCAACCGGGAATGGCTAAAACAGGGGAGGTGCAGCAAGGTTAGGTGGGTCATGCCTAAGCAAGACAAGGATATTCCCCTGTCTAGATGTCCCTTTTTATTCGGCTGTGTGGGCAGTTGGTCTGCAGCCAACTGCGGGGTTATCTTGTTCGGGACTGTTCAGTAAGGAATGGTTCCGGCCTTGTGTTGCAGGGGGTCGGGAGTGATCCTCGGTACGTTGATCTAGGCCACGTACTGTGACGGCTGGTACCCCAGTAGCCCTGCCATTGTATGGAATCCACAATCCAATAAGTGCCAACGATTTTGATTGTATTACCCACATTTGTGGCTAGTAGCTGGAATTTAATAGATGTAACAATTTCGGCTATTTTCTATTTACTTGAAAACCCTAGACCTATTATAATATCAATGGATTTCCTATCAAATGTTTTGGTTAGCGTAAGGTAAAAACTTTTCCATGTTTATGTGTGGGAAGTCTTACGTGATACCTTTTGTTTTAAAAGGATTTTCAAAATTAAGCAACTTTAACCTGTTACTCACACCAGACCCATGTCTGACCCGGAGTTTATTTTTTTGTTTTTCATAAACTCTCGGGTACCTAAATTTTTACGGGTAGCCAAGGGATTCAGGTTAGCTTTGACGAATTCTGGAGGAGCAATGGAGCAGGAGGCTTCAGCGTTGTAGATATATATAGTTCCGCTATGTTGGTATCTCTGAGTCATATTGTTTGAGCTGTATTGTATTGAGTTGTACAACTAGACAGGTGTCTATAACTGTCTAGTATGTGATGTATTATCTGTATAACTCTGATTGATGTATATATTATGTTAATACTTATGTGATTAATATAATTTATTCGTTCCGCTGTGAGATTCTGATGTTGTTGTTCTTTCTTCTCTATCTTTTCTATTTTCTCACCCTTTTCTTTCTTTAAAAACGATACTTCTTCCTGGGCGTAGGAAGTCAGGTCGTTACACAGGTCTTACCCTAGCTCCCATTGATTTCAAAACCCTCAAACTGCGACATGTAAGTGGTTTCTTCCAAATTATCATTTAGAAATGTCGTTTTCATGTCTAGTTGTCATATTTCATAGTCATAGAACGTAGTGATAACAAACACCATCTGAATGAATTTATGCGTGGCTATGGGGAAAATGTTTCGTCATAATCAATGCCTTGAATTTGATGAAACTCTTTCGCAGCTTGCCTTAATTTTTAGGTCTCTACCTATACATCAGCATTTAGTTTTTTTAAATCTATTTGTAGCATGTGGGTTTAATGCCTTTAGGTATGTCAATCAAAGTCCAAACTTTGTTGTCATACATGAAATTCATTTCAGATATCAAGGCTTCAAGCCAAAGTGCAGAGTCTTTACTCTATAGTGCTCGTTGCAATGAGAGTGGAGTGTCTTCTTTTGAGACACAATCCTCTTTATCCCCATCCAGGAGAAATCCATGGTATCTCTCTAAAGCACAAGATTTCCTACTAGACTTCTAATAGGTTACCTATTTACGTATATTGGTAAGTTTGAATCATCTATTGGTTCAACCTCTATGTTAACTTCTTGGACTCATCCAAGTGTAAAGTCTAATTGTTATTTTATTTTGCAAAACAATCCTTTTCCAAAAAATAGCTATTGAGAAACAATCATCTTTTATCTCTCAATTTTGTGGAAACTATATCCTATCAAATTATTGGGATATCCTATAAATTTTGCACAATGCTGATCTTGTCTCAAATTTATTGGGGTCGACATTCTTAATGTGGGTCGGACAATCGCACACCTCAATACTTGAGTTGGGTTTTTTTCAACACCATATCTCATATAGGATATTAGGCATAGATTTAGTACGCATCAAACTTAATATATGCACTATAGTTTTCATTGCATATCCCTAATCGAAAAGAGGTAACTTAGCTTTACCCATCATGGAACAAACCATATCCAATAGGTTTTGATTCATTCTTTATAAAATATTACTGTGCTTAGAGTATAGGGTGGAGTAACCTAAAAGATAATCTCATTATCTTTTAAGTACGATTGAAGATTTTGTCCAATATGCTCACCATCTAGATCAGATCAAAGTATTTTAATCTTACGATTCATCTGATTTTCAACCTTATTCTTATACTCTTTGAATTTCTCCCAAGACATTGGATTTATTCTTCATAAGATATACATATCCTAGTCTCGAGAAATCAATAGTAATAGTTATAAAGCAAGAAGAATTATCTTTGGTAATTATGAGCATTTGGCCGCATACATCAATATGCATAAGGCCCAAGAGTTCAGCAACTCCATCGCTGCTTTCATTAAACGGGTACTTGGTCATTTTTCCCTTTAGACATAGCACACAAGTATCAAATGATTCAAAATCAAATGACAACAAAAAACCTTCAATTTTCAATTTGTGTAGTTGTTTATCACTAACACGATCTAACCTACAATGTCATAATTAATTATTATTAACGTCAACATTAGAAGAATTATTATTTGCACAAATTCGATTAAGATTAAGTGCATAAAGGCAGTTATCCATAACACCTTCACGAATATTATATCCACCAAACACAATATTCATGACATTGTTATTACAATGCAAACCATAACTAATTTCAGACAATCTCGAAACAGATATAATACCGCCAATAAAGTCCCTTACATAATAGCGTTATTCAAGACTAAATCAAAACCATCATGCAAAAGTAAATGGTAGTCTACAACTATAGTTGCATCTAGAATAGATCCGTCAGCAACTTGAAGCCTTATTTTGTTAGTACCTTAGGCATTGGTTTTGATGATAACAACCATATGACATTATATAAAGTATAGATACTAATTTTTTATCAAGTTATATTAGTATATAATGCAAGATATTAGACATATATTGATTAAGAAGACTGCATATTATAAAATGAAGATTCAAGAGGCTAATATGGAGATTTAAGAGTTAGAGATTGAAGATTCATGAGTATTGAAGAACTTAAGATTTCTTAGATAAATTATAGAGTCGTAGAATTTTTGTTAAAACCTTGATAGCACTTCTTTGATCTCTCTCTATATTTTTCCTTTTTAAATAATTTTGAATTTCAAAAATCTTAAAATTCAAAGTGTTTTAAAATATACTTATTATACTTTGTTATAATATTAGTTTTTAAGCTTTGTAAATATTTATAAGTATATTATAATATTTGTTATAACTTTGATTTTACATATATTCACTTATACTTTATTATTTATATTTAAAATCCTTTATATACTTTAAATATTCTAAAAATAATTTTATAAAGTTTTCTTAAGTTATTAAAATATGTATGAATTATGTTTAAATGATTGTACAAAGTATCAAAATATTTTACAAAACTTACAATATTCAAAAACAAATTTAAAAAGAGTTTTTCAAATTTTCAAAGGGACATGTCGACATACCCTAGCCTTGTAAGTCAACATATGGACCAAAAACTTTAAAATTCAAATTTGAATTGAATTGTCTTTTCGTTGTATCTCTTCGCGAATGGACATGACTATTGTTTCTCTATTAATAGGGGTTAAACCAATGATTTTTTGTTAACTACTTTCTCATAATTTCTCTCCTCTTTTACTCTCTTGAATTCTAAAAGAAAATCTACTCAAAATATTCTCAAAATTCAATCAGAATCAAATTCAAACTCCATTGATTTGATTCTCTATTAATTACTCTCTGATTTCTCTCATTTCCCTCAGTCAAATGACAAAATGCTATTTAAGAGGTTATAGGATCATTTATAATCAAAATCAACTATCATACTTGCGGGTGTGATTATAGCCCGTGTAAATCAATTGGGTGTGCTTAGTAGACCAGAAATCTAGTAGGTGTGCTTGTGGCCTATGTAAGTCAAGTGACTCTACCCAGAGGTTGGAAAGTCCAGAAGGTGTGTCTCGATGCCTTGAAATTACTTTTTCTATTTGAAAAGAAATATATATAAGAAATTGTACCGGACTGGATTTAGGATAACTACGAACCAATATAAAATCCTGGTGTGTTCTTTTCTTTTTACCTTTACTGCATTTATATTTATCTATGTTTAAATCTGTGATTGTTAATTGCATTGTTTAGACTATAATCCTAAAAGAATTCAAAAAGATTCAAATTTTTTATAAAAACACTATTCTCCCTTCTCTAGTTTTAAATTAGCCTTAAGATCCATTTTCCGCTAAACAACATTTGGTATCGAGCATTGGTTCTCAAAGTATTCATAATTTTGATGTTTTAAAAGTTTACATGGCTAACAATACTATTTGTAGCAATATTAATCCACTTATCAGTAGTTCATTTGTAGAAGGACATTCTAATGCTAGAACCTCACTTTTTAATGGCAGTAATTACACGTATTGGTCATATAGAATGAAATATACTTATAATTAATTAGTTTAGACATCTGAAAAATCATACAAAATAAGTACACTGAGCCTAAGATTAACTTGGACTACTGACCAAAAAGCAGTTGCATAAAGTAACTCTAAACCCATGAATATTTTTTTATTCATTGGATAGAAACGAATTTAATAGAGTGCCTATCTGTAACGAACGGGGATTTTCGACTCTTGAAAATCGACATTTATACGTCCACTGTATTGAATGCCGAGTAGCCGAGTGCTGGAAATACCAGTTCATTAGGGGTGAAGAATAAAAGGTAGAAGAAAGATAGAAAACAACAACAACACAGTCTCACAATCGCAGTGGAATATAATATAATATATCACAATGGGTTTTATACAAAAGAAGATGTAACTGTTTGATACATGCCACTACCAGAGCACAACAATTCAATACATCAAATCTGGACAGTTTTATAACTTGTCCACACTCACAGCAGAAATAACCAAGTACGTGATATACGTCTGAACTCCACTAGCTCGTTTCCTGAGCTCCATAGCACTTAGCTTGAATCTATAATACTCAATCTGACCCGAGCATTATAATAAAATAACACTCGAGTCAGTCTGGAAAAACAGTGTGAGAAACACACACAAATTATATTATTAACTTTACAAAATCCCTTGAAAACAAATGTATCTCATAAGACCACATAACAAATAAACACAACGAGTTTTACCCTACGTAAACCACAACAATTTTTATCAAAATCATCTGATATTATGATAGTGTCTAGAGAAAATAAATAGAATATAGCTGAAATGCTTGCATCTCACGTTCTAGCATAAATGGATACAATCAAAACCGTACGGTGCTTATTGGAGAATGGATTCCATCAAATGACTGAGCTACTGGGTACCCTCCACCACAGTACTCCTCGAGAACAATGTACCGAGGATCACTCTGGGATACCCCTGCTACACAAGACCGGACTACCCCTTAAACTGGATAGCCTGAATAAGATTACCCCGCGGTTGGGATCGACAACCGCCACACAGCCGAATAAAAGGGACTCTAGATAGGGTAACCTTATCCTACTTGGATGCTACCCAATTAGCCTTGTTGCCCCCATCTTAGTCGTTCCCGGTTGATGAGGCTTGAGGCTACGATTACCTTTTAAAGAACACATTCACTAAAATGCTCATCGTCCTCCAATGACGATGTTCTGATAGCATTCATCCATACATGTTGTCCTGGGTCTGGACAAACCGAATCACCGTCTTCATCATCTTCACGGTATTCATTCGTTACATTCGAACCGGATCGAAGTGGTTTTTGGATAATTAAATCTGATCCCGGTCTCATTGAAACAATTAACGAAATTGGCAATATTGATAGTCGGTTATTTAACTATCAATTCACATCCTTAATCAATCATCGGGTCTTATTATAAGTCTTCCAAAATTTATCTCAATGTCTTTATAAGATATTACTTTCAGTTTCTCAACATTTGTAAAACTGTTTTCAAATCATTTTTATTTTAAACGAACATTTCCAACCCTTCCTAATACTCAAGAATATTATTCCCACTTCATTTGATATTCAACACTTGAAAAATATTCCTCTTATTTCATTTTTCTTTTATCAAAAAAATCATTCACAACTTTATTTGTAAATTCCCAACTCGTTTCACACGAATTTTATAAACTCCGGAATTTCATTAATTAATTCGCTTAGTTTTTCAAAGCCAATTTTACTTGCTTATAAACTCAATTCCCTTTGTACTTCTTTATAAATTCTATTTCCATTCTTCGAAATTCACTTTTATTTAATTTCTTTGGAAAATTTCTTACTTTTCTTCCCAATTCTCCCTAAGAATTTTCTTATAAATCATATCCGCTGAATAAACCTTTTTTTCACGGCTTCCGAGAAGGCTTATAAATAATTTTAAAACATTTCAAAACTCTATATATATAAAATCATTTTAAAGAAAACAATAATAATTTATTTTTAAGACATATTCAAATAATTATTTAAAATATGAAACACCTTTTATAATATCACTTTCAAAGCGGGTTTTAAAAATTTTGATTTCATCAAAATAAATATTAAGTATTTAATAATTCACTTCTGAAATATTCAATACCAACTTTAAAATTTACATAGTTAATAAATAAAAAATTTCCTTTTTAAAGATTAAAACTTAACTTATTGTTAAAAATATATTTTTAAATCTAGGTAACTTAGTTTTTAATTTATAACCCCTCTCGATTTCATCACATTTTTCCCAGTACGGTCATTTTGACCATCTTCTTTTTAGAAATAGTATCTACTATTTTCTCACCCTATTTCCACATTCAAATATAATTTCTTCCCATGAATTTATATTCCAAATTCCTCATCCGATATTACTTTCCTTCATTTATAACTTCGGTTATAAATTTTTATAACTCCTTTGAGTTATCTAAAAATAATCTTATTTATAAAATTTCATTTTATAAATTCAATTTCTTTAAAGACCTATTTGTTTTTGCCAATCTATTTTTAATATTAATTCCACTCCATTCTATACTTTTCCGAATATCGTTTTAAAATTCCGTCTTTAAAAATTCCATTATATGATTGATTTTAAAATTCTCTATTTAAAATATTTTTCCACATTATTTAATACGATCAAAATTTCATCATTTCTTATTTAAAATAATCTCTTTTGAATAATCCAAGTTTCGATATACAAATTTTATATTAAAAATCTTTTTTTTTAATTTCATGAAATTTAAAATAATACTTATGGTATTTAATATCCCCAAATTAATTTCCCTACCATTATATCATTTAAAAATTCACATCACATAATAATCTAGCATTTTATATATATGAAAAATACTAATATATTGGAGGAATCCAGTAGGATCCCTCCAATCTATTTTCCTTCATCCACAAATGTTAGACAACAATAAAAATGCCAATCGCACTTCGAGGGGGATATCGTGGTATCTATAATCATCCGCTATTATGCGGGGCGCATAGGGTCTCATTCACTATAATGTGCAGGAATATCACCCTAATATTAATGTATATACTACTATATATATATATTCATCCAACGGGTAAATTTAAATTTATCAATCAATCAGGCATCCAATAATTTTAAATTTAAACATTTAAATTTAAAGGTGGAAATCCAAATGAGTGAGAAATTCTCACCTTTGATTTCTAATTGCGCTCCATTCCAATTTCCAAATTTATTCCATTTTGTAATGCTTGTCGATACGATTGCAACGCTAATTTTCTGTTTGATTTCAACCTCGTATGAATTTAATACAGTATTATTAAGAATTCGATTTTTATTAATATAATTAATCTAAATTAAATTTCTTTATTAACTAAATAAATCATCTAAATTAGTTCCAAAATATCACCTTCTTTCCAAAATTGCTCACACTTGCTGAGAGCTTGACTGTGACCCTGACTTGTTCTTCCATGCTGCCTCACCCCTTGCAGCCATCGCCCTCACCCTTCGAGTGCCTCCCTTAGGCGAACTCCATAATCGACGCCCTACCACGGAGCTCGAATCCAATCTTCCCATCACAACCTCGACCTGGAACCCTAACCCACGTCACGATCCCCCTTCAACCCCTACCTCGACGTTACCGCCGCGACCAAAACCGCCTAGCCTGTTTGCCGCCACCGCAGTGGATTCGTACCGATGACGACTCCCTTTTGATATGCGATTCTGATTCGCTGAAGGAAGCACGCGATTTTACTAAGCTTTCTTATATATATATATATATATATATATATATCTGTCACGAACCGCCCTTCTCGACCATCGAAAATCTACACAAAATACACCACCGAATAATATGCCGACGCTCGAGTGCCGGAGAAGACATATTGTTAAGGAAAAAGAAAGAAGATAGAAGAAAGAAGGAACTAAACAATAACAGAATCTCACAATCGCAGTGGAACAAAATATAATAGTGAATAACAGATCTTTACGCAAAATGAAAACTATATCTGTTTTATATATTACATCATCAGAGTATCACAAACAAACAACAATTACCAGCACGACAATTTCTAACAATCACAGCAGCGGATATAAACAAATACTGTAATACGTCTCGGACTCCAGCTCCTCTCCTGAGCTCCACAGCATTCTTTCCTGTAATCTATAATACTCGGTCTGACCCGAGCATTATAATGATATAACACCCGAGTCAGTCTAGAATACCGGCTGATAAAAATACACCTAAATTGATTATTAAAGTTTCAAAATCCTTTGAAAACAAAAGCATCTCGTAAGACCACGCCACAAATAAACATGTCTGGTTTTTACCTTACGATAGCTAAAACATTTCTTATAAAATCCTCTGATATTATAATAGGGTCTATATACAAATACTTATTCAAATGGACGAAATTGTTACATTAATTAAATTACAGCTACTAGCCACAATCGTGGGTAATACAAACAAACCGTAAAAGCCTCGTAGGGAGAATGGATTTCCAACTAATGACTAGGCACTGGGGTACCACCTGTCACAGTACCTGGTCTAGATCAGCGTACCGAGGATTACTCCCAATCCCCTACAACACAAGACCGGGACTACCCCTTACTGGATAATCCCTAGTAAGATCACTCCACAGTTGGGATCAACAACCGCACCACTAAGCCGAAATAAAAGGGACATCTAGACAGGGATGACCTCACCCTAATGGGTGCTACCCACTTAGCCTTGCTACGTAACCCCTGATTTTCAGTCATTCCCGGTTGATGAAGCTCGAGGCTAAGCGTTACCTTTTTAGAACGTTTCACTTAGAATGTCCATCGTCCACCTGACGATGTTCCGAAAGCATTCATCCATACAAGTCTGTCCCGGGTTTGAATGGAACCGAAGGCACTACTCCTACTACATCCATTTTGGAACCATCCTTAGGATTAGTAGCGACTAGCCCTTACACTTCACTGCTCCATCTTCGACTCCGAACTCGTTTTTCTCACGAAAACGTACAAACCTGATCAAAGTGGTTTTCGAGAAATAAATCCCGATCTCGGTCTCTTCGAAACGATCAACGCATTGTCCAATATTGATAGTCGGTGATTTAACTATCAATTAACATTCACAAACATCCATCAAACAATAAATAATTTTTCAAATTATTTATTAACCTCAAAATATCTTCACAAGATATATTTCCACTTCAAATCTTTTTGGAAACAGTTTTCACGCACTTTGCCATGGAATAAATTTCCCAATTATTCATTTCCACTGGAAACAACCAAGTCCAAGCATTTAGATTTTTAAAACAATTAAATCACTTTATTCTAAAATATACCTTAAAATATTTACATTAACTACTTAAACATTTTATTCAACATATATTTTAAAAACATTTAAAGCAAACTTCTTTATAAAATGCAAGCTAAATTTAAAATAAAGGTTAAGTTCAAACTAAATTTTCAATGAGGAGTTACAAAATTCTATACTAGTTTCAAATAAAACTTCAACCAAACTAGCTTTAAAATAAATCCATTTTATAAAATATAAATATTAATAATATTCTTTTCAAAACATAATACTAATTAATCCTTTAAAATAATTACTTCTATAACTAATTTATTAAATATTTACTTTTAAATTTCTACAACTTAAATAATAATTTCTTAAAACATTCCTTAAAAACAAATTTAAACTTTTTAATTTTTACTTAAAAAATCTGCTATGAAACGTACTTGGCTTTTCAGGAAACTACATTTCCATTTTAGAATAAACCAAAGAATTCTTTTTATAAATCCCGCTGGATTTATCTCCATTCAAATTTACGTTTAAATCTCGCAGATTTCTCCCAACACTTAAAAAATAAAACCCTTTTTATTTTTAACACATTTCCTAGAAATCACTCTCCAAAATATATACTTAAATTATTAAAATACGGCTACTAAAAATTATTTAAAAGAAAATAATACTTGAGAAAACATAGGGGAGATTCTAAGCGAATTAAACCAAATTACTTTTTAAAATAAAATTATTAAATCAATTATTTATAGTAAAATTCCCTTTTTGGAAATTCAATACGATTTTACCTTTAAAATAATTGAGTACTGCAAATTCTTTAAATAAATATTTGTTGAATATGCGCTTATATGATTTTTGTTTGATGATAATAAACATATATACATTCGTTTAAATGTATTTGTTAATGTACTATTTTATTTTTCATAGATTAAATAAATATTTGCTGAATAAAATAAATAACATTGAATTTGAATTCAAACGAATATTTTATTCAAATAAATATTTATTACAATTTTTGATAGTACAACTTCAAGCTCTCACTATAAATATACATTTTCTATTACAATACATTTCTGATTACATCACAATTCATTTTTACATTTTCACCTCACTACATATCACTCACACTCGTATTAATCTTCAACTTCATTCCAGTTTGAATCCAGCATCTGAGCAATCTGCAAAAATATTCACCAACGCAGTAAAATTGAAAATAAAATATTTTTGCAATATAAAATAAAAGATGGATTTTGAAAATATTATTTGCCTCAGTTATTTGGGTTGTTCGTCATCATTTAAATTTGAATTCATCACACACGAACAATGTGACATGCACAGTGTATCACTGTACATGCCACAAGGCCGTACACACCGATATAATCTTGATAATGCTACAGGGACAGGTGAACACAAGGTCAAACCCAAATAAAAAGACGGGTTCAACTCAGGTGCAACATAAATAAAATCTCGACTTCAGCACAAGGTCAAACCCGAGTTGTGAAACTGGATTCAACACAAGTGTAATGCACAGTCTACACAAATTCAACAGTGCATTAAAGCAAACTCAAGTAGACAGTAGCATATACTACAGGGATGAACACACGAGAATGGAATGCACAGGTCAGAGATGCAACAGTGGAACCAACACAAAAGTTCACAATGGAACATGATCAACTCAACTCGACTAACAGTAAACAGTGTACAACATCAAAGCCAAACTACAAGCTGCAGTAACTCAAGCAAGTGCACAAACTAAACCAACATGAATGAAGATACAGTGAAGCATGAACACGGGTAAACAACACAATCAAACTGCAACAAGGCAACAAGGAATGGCCAGAACCAAGGCAAGACCAAGCTGCAGTATACAAAAGTGACACAGCAGATTTGAATAAGAACTCCACTGGCCATGAAGCAATACCACAAATGTGCAACACAGTGAAGAGACCAAGTGCACGACTAAACTAACAAATGCAACAGACTCAACTAAACCAACATGGCCAAGACTACAAGCAACTGCATAGGACTGTAACAACCAAAATGGAAGCAAAATACACAAATGCAAAACCAAAGTGCATGAACACAGTGAAGACCACAAAGGCAATGCATCAGTGAATCAACTGAAGAATGAACTCGAACAGTAAACATATGTGCACCAGTACAAAAAAACTCGATGCAACTGACACAAACAACTACAAAACCATCAAGCTACAACTCAAATGAAACAACTCCACTGACTCGAGTGAACAAGTATGGCAGCAGGCAAGTGCACAACTTCAACAGTCTCAAGGCTACAACACCAAGTATACATGGTTGCAGATTACAAGACAGTTTGCCAGAAAATTCAAAGGGGAAGCACCACCAAAGACTCAACAGGGAACATATGCCACAAGAAAGCATGAAGCAGCATGTGATAAACTAGAATGCCATCATATGTACAAATGCAAAGACCAGTGATATAACTCAAGTGCAACAACAAAATCAAGGCAACATGAAGCATGTAAGCTCAAGCACAAAATATGAAGACTCGACACTCAAATGAACACAGTGAATGCAGACTTGAATGTACAGTGACTCAACAAACACGGTGACACAGTGCCACAGTGAACATAGTTCAAAACAGCATACATCTATATACATACATGAATGTATGTATACAAATGATCAAACAATATGATGAACAAAGTCAGAGACCATAATCAAGTAACAAAGTGCCAGTGAAACATGTGCAGCCCAGTGGACAGAGACTTCAAAGTACAGTGCAAATTGCAGTGACACAAAAATCACAATAATGTCAGATTCCAACTTGTTATGCAAATGAAGTACAAAAATAATAGCAGTATACAAGTACAGGGCCATAAAATCAAAGCCAAGGCAAATAAGTCAATGCCGAAGTACTGCAAACATATGGTGATACATAACCAAGAAGGTAACCAGTATGCACAAAATCAAAGCCAAGGCAAACCAGTCAATGCAGAAGTAAAAACGAATATGACAAAGTCAAAATCAAAGCCGTGGACCAAGTTAAAAATCCACAGCCGTGGTCATCACGAAAATTAATTCAAAACCGTGTCAACCAAGAAACGTGAAAGATACGAATTTGACAAAGTCAGATTAATCATCAATCGTTCAAGCATCATCAAGTGGCCGAGGAGAATTATTGACAAATTCAAATGACTTTATACGAACGCAAGAATAGGATTTAGAAGCCTATATAAACCCACTCATCATTGGCTTTCAACATCATCGAGTTCAAGTATAAATACATAGAAGCACAAAAGCATAAAATTACATACCGAAGCAAGGAGACGAACTCGATCCAAATTGAAGAACCGTGAGCAAATCAAAGAGCATTGAAGTCTACTATTGAACAGTATCAAAGGTCGGCGCTTCAATTTGCAAGAACCCTAGTTTGGATTGAAAGGACGAAAAGCCCTAATTTAGCTTCAAAGAGGAACGACCGCCATCTCCAAATAAACGAACGAAGAAAATAAAAGAGACGGGCTAAAATATAAAAGGGGTCGGCTCTTTTAATAACGGCTTTAAATTTAAATAGGGTTATTTTGTTTTAAATTGTATTTTCTTTTTAAACCGTTTTATTTTTCTAGTCGTGTGACTAGGGGACAAGCTACGTGGCGTAGCTTGAGAATTCGCAACTCAGTGCCTGAGTTGTGGCAGGGTTTTGAGCGTAGAGTTAGATTTAGTCGGTAGCGGGTGTCGCGAGTTTACGTGTGTAAGCGAGGGACTATCTAATTTATAGTAGAAACCTTGGGGGAAGCACGTAGGCAGGGTTTTGCCGAAGCTGGGTAAATTCTGTGTCGTTCTATTTCTGCATTTATTATTCTGCTATTATCTGTGCTGCTATTGTTATGTGATCTGTGTTAAAACTATTTTATAAGCTTCCGCAATTAATTTTTATAATTTATACCATCACCCTATTCACCCCCCCTCTAGGGTGAAATCGATCCTACAAGTGGTATCAGAGCTAGGAATAGAAGTCATCATTTTTTTTTTAAAATTCGTTTTTAAAAAAAAATCAGTTTTTGTTTTAAAAAATTTGAATTTTTTAAAATGGCTTCTTTTAATAATGCTTTTGCAGAGGGTCAATCCATAGTTAGACCACCAATGTTCAATGGTGAATATGCTTACTGGAAAAATAGAATGAAAATTTTTCTGAAAACCATTGACGCTTGGAATATTGTTGAGACAGGTTATAGAACACCAACTATAACTGTAGATAATCAGGAAATAGAGAAACCAAAGGATCAATGGACAGAACTAGAAAATAGATTACAAAATGCTAATGCTAGAGCTATGAATTCTATTATCTGTTCATTGGATCAATTTGAATTTAATCGTGTCCCACATTGTCTAACTGCACAGGAAATATGGCACACACTAGAAGTGACTCACGAAGGAACATCTCAAGTCAAAGAATCTCGCCTTGCCATGCTAAGCAGCGAATACGAGAACTTCACAATGGCGAAGGAAGAAAATGTCAAAGAGATGCATGAACGACTTTCCAATATCGTTTACAAATCAAAAGCTCTTGGAAAATCATACACAGAGTTGGAGATAGTCCAAAAAATCCTTAGAGTCCTTCCACGAAAATTTGAAGCAAAAGTGACTGCCATTCAAGAATCAAAAGATTTGAAACAAATGAAAGTCGAAGAACTCATCGGAAATCTCACCACTTATGAGCTAGAAATGAAATTCAAGGAAGAGCGTGAAGGAGGAGATACTCGAAAGAAATCAATAGCGCTCAAACGAACAACCGAAAGTGATGATGATAACGATGATGATGATGGAGCAGCAGAGCTAGCGCCACTAATAAAGAAATTCAAAAGGTGGAATCACAAATACGGAAATCCAGCTCGAAATCATGAATTAAAAAGCAGAATAGGCAAAGCACTTGACTACTCAGAAGAACAGGAGATCATTTGTCATAAGTGCAACCAACCCGGACACATCAAGCCCAATTGTCCTCGAAATCTACGCGACTTTGGATATAAACAGAAAAAGAAAAGTTTTGCAGCCACTTGGGATGAAATGGATGAGAATGATAAAAGTACTAGCAGTGGGAGTAAGAAAGCAGATATGTGCCTTCAAGGAAATATAACTGATAGCGACGATGACGAGCCAAGTGAGGTATCAAAATTTACTCACTCTGAATTACTTATTTATTTCCACGAAGTAAATGGCTGTTTGGAACGACTTAGGGAAAAATACGCCAAACTTGAATCTCAAAAGGATACTTTGATAGAATGCAATGAACAACTTGATCAATTAGTTAAGAACTATCAACGTAGAATCCCTAAGTGTGATAAGTGTCCAACATTCGAAGAGGAAATTAAAAAATCAGAAATCAATATAAAATCACTTGAAAATGAAATTCTGATTTTAAAGGAGAATGAAAATACTAGAAGAGAGAATTCTATTAAAAAGTGCACACAATTGTTAAACGAAAATGAATCTCTCAAAACACAAGTCCAACAATTATCAACGACTTTAGATAAATTTTCAAAAAGTGAAAAATCGTTGAATATGCTATTAGGAAAGCAAACTGTTAATACGGTTAGACAAGGACTTGGATATAATAATTCGAAAATTGTTGAAAGCAATATTAATCAAGTTAATTCTATGTGCACAATTTGTAGAAAATTTGGACACGATCACAATAATTGTTGGTATAGACCCAAACATGTGAAAACTATACCGATTTGGGTTCCAAAAGGCATAAATATAAAATCTCTCAAAGTTAAACAAATTTGGGTGCCGAAGGGAACAATTATAAATAGTTTTGGGTCTTTACAAAATTGTTTTTCAAAATTTTCTGCCACTAACAACCAAAATTTTCTGCCACTAACAACCATGGACCTATAAAAACAAATAGGTCACATAAATCTTTCATCGTGTAGGTGTGGTGGCAGGCTAAGGAACAACAATAGTGTTCTCTGGATTTTTGGCTGTTCCAGAAACACAACGGACGACGAAGCAAAGTTCCTTAGCCTAGTTCAAAGGTGACAGAATCACAATTGACAACATCGAAAAATATCATAAAGGTAAAACAGGTAATGGTATGTTTTAAACGATATATTAAATGTGATAATCTGCACCGTATTCTGAATTAAAATCCGCCAATATTGAGATGATGAAAAGATGATGATTCTGACTTATTCAAAATAGTTGGCCAATTATATTCTTATGCCAAAAACACTATAAAAATCTCTAGATTCTTTGAATTACTTCATATATAACAGTTTGGATTAAAAATAGTGTTTTGTTGGATAATATAATTGGTTATAATACGACTGACTCTACATTCACGGTTTTCTGATTATTTACACGGCTTCAATTCAATTTCAAAAGAATGTCATTTAAATTGCTGTAAAATTGAGTTTGAAATTTTTGGCGCACACTTCATATTTTGGTCTATAAAATTCAATTGATGATAATTTTGAATGAAAGAGAAATTCAGATGCAGATTACACTGGTAATCTAGTTGATAGAAAAATTACTAGTTGAACGTGATTTTTGAGACATTTAGTAACTGCATCGTTTTTCAAAGAAAATATCTACATATTTTTCATTTCAAACAATTTTCAAATAGCAGAAAATATTCTTATAAAACCCTCCTCGAGAAAATCATTTTTGACCATATTTTTAGATTAGTCATTTAGAAAAACTAACTTCATGATTATTTTTGAATTTGATTTTAAATGACTATTTTGACTAATCTGACTCCCTAATGATTATCGAAAAGAAAAATAGCAATTGAAGAAGTGATGAGTGTTGATATTGGTCATATATTATAACTCGAGAAAGTATAATTAGAAAATTTCTTTAGAAATTTAAACAAGAGTTATAAAAAATTTTGTTGGTAAAAATTCCATGACCATCTCTATATCTATCATATTTCTAACGACCATCACTCATCAAAATTCTATATAGTTTGTCGATGTGTGGTACTTTAAACAGGAATCGTTCATTTTTTCATTTTCACATTTTTTTAAAAAAATAAAAATAAAATAAAAAATAAAATAAAAAAATAAAAAAATATACCAAAGTATTCACTCTCATTTAAAAGTCCTCACGGTTATGCATGGGTGAATTACTTGGAATTTGTTATGTGCTTCCATGCTCATTTAAAAGTCCTCACGGTTATGCATGTATGGAACGCATATCAAAAGTTGATTTTTAAAATAAACAAGTTGATTCTAATCCCATTTAAAAGTCCTCACGATTATGCGTGGTTAGAAGATACTTGATTTCATTTTTTTTAAATAAAATTGGAATACTACTAATCTCATTTAAAAGTCCTAACGGTTATGCATGTTAGTAGATATTCAAATTCCTGATATAAATATACCACAAATAGACACAACTGTATGGTTTTATATGATGACATCATTCCTATCATTCTAAAAGTGGAATATGCGCCTAACAAAATATTTATGATTTTTGTTTGATTTTTTTATCGAAATTTAATATTTATATTCAGTTGAGCTTTAATGTTGAATTAATATCGATCACTATATCTCTATTTTCTCTAATACTATCATTCTTTTGCTGATAACAAAAGGGGGAGAGAAAAGTTAAGATTTTGTCAAATAAAATCAAGCAAAGGTCAAATAATTTTCTATTTGCATCTAGGCTCATTTGCATATTTTTATTTGTATGCATATATGTAGGGGGAGCTTTGTGTAGAGTGGAAGCATTTAAATAGAGGGAGCAATTAGAGCATATCAATGATCAAATACATTTAATATATTCAAAATCTTAAATATATGTTTGTTATCATCAAAAGGGGGAGATTGTTGAATATGCGCTTATATGATTTTTGTTTGATGATAATAAACATATATACATTCGTTTAAATGTATTTGTTAATGTACTATTTTATTTTTCATAAATTAAATAAATATTTGCTGAATAAAATAAATAACACTGAATTTGAATTCAAACTAATATTTTATTCAAATAAATATTTATTACAATTTTTGATAGTACAACTTCAAGCTCTCACTATAAATATACATTTTCTATTACAATACATTTCTGATTACATCACAATTCATTTTTACATTTTCACGTCACTACATATCACTCACACACGTATTAATCTTCAACTTCATTCCAGTTTGAATCCAACATCTGAGCAATCTGCAAAAATATTCACTAAAGTAGTAAAATTGAAATTAAAATATTTTTGCAATATAAAATAAAAGATGGATTTTGAAAATATTATTTGCCTCAGTTATTTGGGTTGTTCGTCATCATTTAAATTTGAATTCATCACACACGAACAATGTGACATGCACAGTGTATCACTGTACATGCCACAAGGCCGTGCACACCGATATACACTTGATAATGCTATAGGGACAGGTGAGCACAAGGTCAAACCCAAATAAAAGACAGGTTCAACTCAGGTGCAACATAAGGTCAAACCCGAGTTGTGAAACTGGATTCAACACAAGTGTAATGCACAGTCTACACAAATTCAACAGTGCATCAAAGCAAACTCAAGTAGACAGTAGCATATACTACAGGGATGAACACACGAGAATGGAATGCACAGGTCAGAGATGCAACAATGGAACCAACACAAAAGTTCACAATGGAACATGATCAACTCAACTCGACTAACAGTAAACAGTGTACAACATCAAAGCCAAACTACAAGCTGCAGTAACTCAAGCAAGTGCACAAACTAAACCAACATGAATGAAGATACAGTGAAGCATGAACACGGGTAAACAGCACAATCAAACTGCAACAAGGCAACAAGGAATGGTCAGAACCAAGGCAAGACCAAGCTGCAGTATACAAAAGTGACACAGCAGATTTGAATAAGAACTCCACTGGCCATGAAGCAATACCACAAATGTGCAACACAGTGAAGAGGCCAAGTGCACGACTAAACTAACAAATGCAACAGACTCAACTAAACCAACATGGCCAAGACTACAAGCAACTGCATAGGACTGTAACAACCAAAATGGAAGCAAAATACACAAATGCAAAACGAAAGTGCATGAACACAGTGAAGACCACAAAGGCAATGCATCAGTGAATCAACTGAAGAATGAACTCGAACAGTAAACATATGTGCACCAGTACAAAACAACTCGATGCAACTGACACAAACAACTACAAAACCATCAAGCTACAACTCAAATGAAACAACTCCACTGACTCGAGTGAACAAGTATGGCAGCAGGCAAGTGCACAACTTCAACAGTCTCAAGGCTACAACACCAAGTATACATGGATGCAGATTACAAGACAGTTTGCAAGCAAATTCAAAGGGGAAGCACCACCAAAGACTCAACAGGGAACACATGCCACAAGAAAGCATGAAGCAGCATGTGATAAACTAGAATGCCATCATATGTACAAATGCAAAGACCAGTGATATAACTCAGGTGCAACGACCAAAGTCAAGGCAACATGAAGCATGCAAGCTCGAGCACAAAATATGAAGACTCGGCACTCAAATGAACACAGTGAATGCAGACTTGAATGTACAGTGACTCAACAAACACAGTGACACAGTGCCACAGTGAACATAGTTCAAAACAGCATACATCTATATACATACATGAATGTATGTATACAAATGATCAAACAATATGATGAACAAAGTCAGATACCATAATCAAGTAACAAAGTGCCAGTGAAACATGTGCAGCCCAGTGGACAGAGACTTCAAAGTAAAGTGCAAATTGCAGTGACACAAAAATCACAATAAGGTCAGATTCCAACTTGTTATACAAATGAAGTACAAAAATAACAGCAGTATACAAGTACAGGGCCACAAAATCAAAGCCAAGGCAAACCAGTCAATGCCGAAGTACTGCAGACATATGGTGATACATAACTAAGAAGGTAACCAGTATGCACAAAATCAAAGCCAAGGCAAACTAGTCAATGCCGAAGTAAAAACGAATATGACAAAGTCAAAATCAAAGCCGTGGACCAAGTTAAAAATCCACAGCCATGGTCATCACGAAAATTAATTCAAAACCGTGTCAACCAAGAAACGTGAAAGATACGAATTTGACAAAGTCATATTAATCATCAATCGTTCAAGCATCATCAAGTGGCCGAGGAGAATTATTGACAAATTCAAATGACTTTATACGAACGCAAGAATAGGATTTCGAAACCTATATAAACCCACTCATCATCGGCTTTCAACATCATCGAGTTCAAGTACAAATACACAAAAGCACAAAAGCATAAAATTACATACCGAAGCAAGGAGACGAACTCAATCCAAATTGAAGATCCGTGAGCAAATCAAAGAGCATTGAAGTCTACTATTGAACAGTATCAAAGGTCGGTGCTTCAATTTGCAAGAACCCTAGTTTGGATCGAAAGGACGAAAAGTCCTAATTTAGCTTCAAAGAGGAACGACCGCCATCTCCAAATAAACGAACGAAGAAAATAATAGAGACGGGCTAAAATATAAAAGGGGCTGACATTTTTAATAATGGCTTTAAATTTAAATAGGGTTATTTTGTTTTAAATTGTTTTTTAATTGTATTTTCTTTTTAAACCGTTTTATTTTTCTAGTCGTGTGACTAGGGGACAAGCTACGTAGCGTAGCTTGAGAATTCGTAACTCAGTGGCTGAGTTGTGGCAGGGTTTTGAGTGTAGAGTTAGATTTAGTCGATAGCGGGTGTCGCGAGTTTACGTGTGTAAGCGAGGGACTATCTAATTTTAGTAGAAACCTTGGGGGCAACACGTAGGCAGGGTTTTGCCGAAGCTGGATAAATTCTGTGTCGTTCTATTTCTGCATTTATTATTCTGCTATTATCTGTGCTGCTATTGTTCTGTGATCTGTGTTAAAACTATTTATAAGCTTCCGCGATTAATTTTTATAATTTATACCATCACCCTATTCACCCCCCTTCTAGGGTGAAATCGATCCTACAATATTTACTTTACACTTGAAATAATTAAAATAACATTTTCTTCAAATATCCTAAACATATTTTAAACCGCTAATTTATATTTTGGAAGCTTTCTTTGGAATCATATTTAATTTCCAGGGAAACACTTTCCATCTTTAGAAATAATCCATTTTTATTTTTAAAACAATTTATACCTTCTTATAGAATTTCCCACCGAAAATCTATGCTTTCAAAATTTATCCACCAATAAATATACCAATTTATTTATAAACCCAATTTATAAATTTCCGTTTCACGTTTCCATTCCAATCACAGTTTCAAAACATTTCAAATTCCAAACCAATTTCCTGGATTTAATTTCCTTAAATTCATTACCTAAAAATTCTTTTCATTTCCTTATAAACCCAATTCGTTTTATTTTTATATATCGGGTTATATTTATCTAACCATAACACTGCACAACAAAATTCCCAAATTAATCTATCACAAGATATCAGTATTAATAAAATACAACACAGCTTATAACGATAATTTTTATATTGTGAGGAATCCAGTTGTATCCCTCCAACCTATTTCCATGCATCCAATATCTTAGCACGACAAATAAATATCGATCAAATATGATAATACTTATCACATTCATCTAATCAACCAATCAAACATTTAAACATTAGCTATTTAAATTAAACGGCATCCAAATGTGAGTGAGATTAACTCACCTTGAGTTTAAACGTTGAGTCGTTCCAATTTTAAATTAAATCGAGCCCGTTCGATTTAATCCAAAATTTTCACGAGCTTTAATTGCCTCCGGATCTGTTGCAGCACGTAGATCGCGTCTCTGCGATTCCGGCGCTTCTCATTTTGTCGAAATCTGATTAAGCATGCAAAAGATATAGGATTTTTAAATGTTGAATAAAGTTTTAAACAAAATTTTCTTTTAAATTTTATCGGAAAAAACGAGGCCGTTGATTTCAATTACCAAATCAAGGCCGCATATTCATCTTTCCTTCCGATCGAACATGTTAGGAACCAACCCATCGCACGCAAGAACTCTCGATTTCCGCTCCATCTACACGCCAGCAGGACCCCATCCGTCGCTGAAGATACGCCAAACCCCCACGTTCCCCTAGTCGAAACCCTGCTGCACTCGTGATCCCCACATCGTGAATGCACCTCCTAACGTTCGTGCGAACGCGCCCTCAAAGCTCCTCCTTCGATCGACGATAGCCAATCTCCACCATACATCGCCTATAGCTCACGTTACCCTACGACTTTCCAGTTGATGACGTACGACGACAATGCTTGGATCAAGAGAAATCAATGGAAAACGTGAGAGCTTTTCGGCCATAGATTTGTTTGAGTGGCGGATACATTGTTTCTAGGGTTTCCTTGTGTTGAGTGAATTTATAAACGTGCATCTATATTATTTAATCATTATTCTCAATTTTTAACTGCTTTTACAAACGAACTCCAAATCTCACGTGTCGTCTGGCGTTTATAAGGTTTTACCTGCATTTCGAACACAATGGAACGTGTTTCAGAGGCTAATTCGATCATATGCGCGAGTTACAGAAATAAACGATCAATTTTAAATTAAACCGATTAAAATAGTTTCTATGTGTTTTGAGCTGCCAGGGTCAAACGACAACTCCGATTGCTACGAAAATTGAAATCCAACAATAATACATTATTACGGATCCAATGGAACTAGTTTCGTCGAATTCCAAGACTGTGCCCCGGAAAGCTATTTTAACTCGTCGATTAATTCGAGCGATTTCCAAAATCGTCGAAATCACTAAAAATTTCACTTTTAAAATTTTACTAACTTAATTATAAATCATATAGAATCTATAATCACATTAGAAATTATTCTGATTCACTTTAAACCAAAACCTGATTATTTGCATTGTTATATTAAATCCCATTATTAAATTAATATAAAATTCCAAATTTTAACCTATCGACTTTGGATTCCATTCAAAAGTCAAACATCATTATTTAAATCCAAATAGACTTAAAATAAATCTTTGAAACCATCTTCATAACCATTTGCATCCAGATTCACAAATTATCCATATTTCAAATATTTAATTTTTATTATTCAAATCCAATTGAATTTCCATATTTGAAATTTAACCAATTTCATTAATTAACCAAAATCTTCTTATTCAAAATCAAATTATAATTCACATTCAACATTTAAAATGAATTAAATGTTCAAATCTAACGACCAAAATTCCGGGTCGTTACAATATTTGTTTGAATTGATTCGAAAAGGTGGAAGAAACGAGAGGGAGACTAGCGATTATCAAAAGAGAAATCGCGACCGTCTTGTCTTGATTCCGATTTTGAAACAAAAGAGAAGAAAGTAGCTCGCGATTTTTATCATATATTTCTTTTTTTTCTTCTCTATACAAAGCTCGATTTGTATTGAACGAAATCCTGATGGACTGATTTGAATTGAAAAGAAGAGATAGGGACTTGATTTAAGGGTGAGGGAAAGCGTGTTGGAGAAGGAAAAGTTCTAATTTTATAGATTAAAATATTGTTTAATTATAAATATCTCACTTTACCCAGCTCAAAACTTCGAACATCTATCGAGGCATGCTGCTAGGCATTTATAATATTATACCCATATTCCAAACACAATGGAAAATGTTTCAATTCCTAATTCGATCGTATGGGAAGATAGCTTTTTGGACCAAAATATTATATTAAATTTCTGTATTAATTTCAGCACGTTTATGTACCATATGGTCAAACGATAACCTTAAACGTTATGAAATTTGAAATTTGATAATAATACCCTATTACAGATCTAATGGAACCAGTTTCTTCGAACTTTGAGAGTGTTCCATGGAAGGCTATTTTTAAATATCAATTTAAACAAACTATTTTTAAAATTGAACAAATCCATTTTTAAATTTCATATTAAAAATTGCACTATCTTCCGTATTATTAATATAAATTTTATAGGCCTTTAAATTATTTTTATCAAGCTTGAAACTCCAGACTCACAATTTTAATAAATATTCAATTATATCTTCAATAATGAAATTATTCAATAAATTTCTATATTTAAATTCTGAATTTATATCATAAATAAAAACCAAATCTTCGTATTCAAAATCAATCTACAATTCAATCCAATATTTAAACCCATTTAAATATCCAAAACGAACAACGAAAAATCTGAATCGTTACATTCATCCTCCCTTAAAAAGAATTTCTTCCCCGAAATTGCTAAGGTAGGAAAAATGTTTCAAACCCATTAACTTATCAAAACCCATTTAGTGAAAATTTGATGTTCACTTTCCTAATCTCTTTTGTTTCGCCTAAACATTTTGTTTCAATTTTAAAACCCATTATTCCGATTACAATTCGAAATCCAATTGTCGTTAACAAATTTTTTTCCAAAAACCTTCAATTTAACACCCTAAATTTCTGAATTTTTTTTGGAAGAGTCTCCTTTGTACGGAGGCCCTTTTGCAATTTGACAAGAGAGATAAATATATATACATCGACCAACATGGTCGGTAAACAAAACATATTAATATTTATATTTTTCGCAGTATTTAATCTGAAAAAATACCTTATTTTAGCATTTTTAAGCAAGCGTCTTATATTATTTTGCAATTTGCGCAATCGTAGTCAAGCAATATTTATAAGCAATCATATGATTCTGACATACGTTTTATTACTTCCAATCAATCCAAACATCATTTCATTCGAAACCATTTAATTAAGCTTGAAAACACCCCAAGCTTTTTATTTAATGGGCGTTACACAACTTACTCGAAGCCAAACTTTTATTAATTTTTGACTTAAGTTAATTTACTTCAAATTATTCCAACTCCATAACTTAAGTTTATGTAACAGATTCCATTTTAAACTCTTGATTTGATCTTTATTCAATCAAATTTCATCCATTTACTAATTAATTCAATTAGTTTATTCACTCAATCCATTTTAAATTTAATTCCATACCCAATTCATTTTCGACTTTATTTGAAATGAAATTCAAGGCTACATTAAATTTATTTATACTCACTTGTATTTTATTTGCAACTCAAACCATTTCTATTTTAATCCAATTCCATTTCGTTTGACAACATTTTCAATTATATTTAATTCGCCTGCAATCTAAGTCAAAATTTATTTTATTACTCAAGTTTCATTTAAAAATCCATTTTTAAGTAACAATCCAACTTTTTTTGACCGAGTTAAATCCCATTAACATTATTCAGTCAACTAATTTATTTAGCTAATTTGCTCACTTCCAGTTTTTATTTAAATCAATATTTGATTTTATTTTAAAAAAAATTCTTCAACCATTTTACTTGAGTTCAATTTTATTTTATAACTCTAGTTAGGATTTTTGTTTCCTTCACCCAAAATATCAAACAATTTTATTTTAGGTTTTCTATTTCAAATTTTTAACTTTTTATAAGTCACACAACTTATTTTTCATTTTTCCATCAATTTTATACTTGTATATATTCACATTTTATTTTAACTCGAGATTGGCACTTGTTTATAGCCTAAGCATATTTTTATTCCAATTCAATTTTTATTTAACTTAACTTATCCTAAATTCAACTTCATACCTTTTCTCTAATTTATTTAACCTTCATAAGTTAAATTTTTATTTCACATCAAGTAAGAATTTAATTCCATTCAATATCATCTATAACTCAATTCAATTTTTAATTTTATTTTCCAATTCAATTCGTTTCCATCCCAATTTTTTTCATTTAACTGGTCTACTTCGCAAATTTGCTCCCTTCAAATCACAACCAATTAAGTTTCAAAAATTTAATTCCTTCAACTTAATCTAGGCTGAATCTCATTTTAACCTTTTCACTTTAAATTTTAAATCCAAAATTCAATTTCCATATTTTTCTTCAAAACCATTCACCATTTATAAGTTTATAACTTATTTCTTGATTATCTCTAAATTATTTAAATAAGGATTTCAAAATTCAAACACCCTGCATTTATTTTAAATCATTAAAAAATCATTAATATTCCAAAATCACACTTTTTAAATTTAAACCAAACCTGGTTTTTATCTTAAACAATTTTCCTTTAGAATTTCCAAAACAATCTGATTTGCCCAACAATCTAAACAAATCAATTTTAGTAGCAGTTTGTCACTTAGAAACTCGTAAATAGATATTAGTGATGTTGTATTTATCATCGGAATTATTTTCCAGCGACTGAAGTGAGTTCAGTGCTCTATCTCTTCCAAAATCCATTTTAAAACAATTTCCTTTCGAAAGTATTCAAGAATAATACTCTTATTTTTTTCCCACATCACTTCGGAAAAATATTTTTCCAAACGTGTCCGGATTTAAATTTCCAAATTCCGGTCTAAATATAATTTTAATTATAACCCATTTGTATAATTTATACCTATACAAATTTTCATTTGGTTATATAAGCCATTTTCAATTTTTGTATCTTATTTAATTAAATATTATCATCCAAACATCTAAATATATATAATAATTTTAAAAAATTATTCTTTTATATCAAAATATATTTAAGGTACATTATTTCATTTACCCACTCTTTAAAATAATACCATGTAGGTTTTTCTAGTTTAAGAGTTTAGAAATCCGTATCGATACAGTTGTTCCAACCATACCGACTAGAATTGATAAACACTCAACCGATAAGTCAACATAATATAAAATAATTTATATTCACTAACAAATACGCGCTCATATCTATTAATACACTTAAACCCACTCTAAGTTACTACGGACTCTATCTCTAATGAGTAAATTCCACCATAGCAAAGATTCTCGCTTAACCTTCAGCTCTGATACTAACTGCAAGGAACGGGGATTTTCGACTCTCGAAAATCGATATTTATACGTCCATTGTATCGAATGCCGAGTAGTCGAGTGCTAGAAATACCAGTTCATTAGGGGTAAAGAATAAAAGGTAGAAGAAAGACAGAAACAACAACATAGAATCTCATAATCGCAGCGGAACAAAATATAACATATATCACATATTTATATACAAAAGAATCTGTAACTGTTTAATACATAACGCTATAAGAGTACAATAATTCAATACATCAAATCTGGAAAGTTTGATAACTTGTCCGCACTCACAGCGGAAATCACCAAGTAAGCGATATACGTCTTGTAACGACCTAGAATTTCTATCATTTGAAATTCGTATATTTAACTAATTTTAAATATCTAAAAGTTAAGTTTACAAGCTGAATAGATTTTATTTCGAATATAGTGATTTAATTGGATAATTAAATTGTTAATTTAATATTTGAAATTGGGGAAATAATTAGAATTTGGATTTAATGTGAATAAATGATTTATAAAGTTAAATTAAATTCTATTTGAATTAGAATGATGTTAGAGAACTTTTAAAATCGAATTAAAAGTTAATTTGTAAAAAATGAATATTTTAATATTTAATTGACGTGTAAAATAGCCATTTTTCAAAAAGTCTCGGATTTCGACGAAACTAGTTTCATTGGATCCGTAATATTATATTATTGTAAGATTTCAAATTTTGTGTCAATCAGATTTACGGTTTAGCCGGGGCAAGCTAAAACGCATAGAAATCTGTTTAAGTGAATTTTAAATTTAAAATAGTCGATTCGAAAACCTATCTTTCAAATACGATCGAATTAGCTTCCGATATATATTACATTGCGTTCAGAATAGGGGTAATACATTATAATGCCAGGTGGCACGTTTCATTTCGAGTTCGGAAAATTTTCGGATGAATAGTGCGCGTGAATTTTCTATAAGAGGACATTAATTTTTCACATTTGCAAACCATTAGGGTTTCATGCCCTAGTCGCCACCAAACTATTTAATGGCCGATGCTTTCGTTTCTTTTCCCCTCAATTCCTCTCAATCTGCTAACAATTAGAAGAAACGTTCAACTAACAAATTATAGAGGGCGATGAGAGCTTCAAATCTATATGGTGATGATCATGATCGATGCGATGTGGAGGAAGAAAATTGCTTGTGTTTGGCTGCGGTTCATGTGTGTTTCCCACACGTGGGGATGACCGAGTTGCATGAGATTCTCGACGTTGATAGAGTAGGCGAAGGGATTTCAAACCATGGTCTCTGATCATCGTGAAGATGCTCAAGTTGGCCGCGATAATAAGGGTTTTGCGACGGCCAGTGGGTTTGTTCGAATGAAATAACGGGGGGAGGAAGAAGCAATGTAGCTGCCGAGATATGCTTAATCAAAACAAAAGGCCCAGATACAATTGAGGTTTAAAAATAAATAAAATTTGTGAAATTAATTATATTAAAATTTATACAATCTTTAAAAATGCATAACTTTGTCATACAAGATTCGTTTCACACGAAACGAATTACGCTGGGTTCATTTTGTCAAGCCCTACATTATGGAGCTAGATTGGGATTTATATGAGCTAGTTTGAATTTTGGGTAAAATTAAATGCTCTTTTAATTTTATTCGAGATAAAACGCTGAAATCACGACTGCAAGTAATGTGAGTACAACTCACTCTTTCTGACTTACTGATATTTTTATATAAGTGATAAATAATTTATTATATGATGATTGATGATTGTTTGGATGATATATGATATATTATCTATATATTGATTGGTACGTGGATATATACCCGTCTAGTGGAGCAAATGACCCTATACGTTCCCGTGTATGAGCGGATGACCTTTTTTACGCTCGTCTGCCTTGAAGCGGACATTTTACACATATTCTAATATGTATATTTGTTGCAGGGATCCAACTGGATTTCACACCAGTATTGATTTATTTACATATATTGTGATATATTCTGTTATCATATGATATATGATGTTTTGGATACCGCGATTGTTGTATTTAGTGCTGTTGCAGCATTGGGCCTATTTTTGGAATTTTAAAATTGTTAAAGTGATGATTTCCAAATTTAAAAGGATATTCAAGTGATTTTGAAAATATACATTTTGTTGAATTTTGAACTATTAAGGAAATTGATTTATTTTAATAAATAAATGTTATAAGCATTATGATGTTTTGGAAAATATAATTGGAAAGTGATATTTTTATAAATAAATAAAAATTTGGAAATTATAATACGAGTTTTATAAGTGTTAAAAAGAATTTATAATAGATTTTGTAAGTGAATAAGATTTATAATTGTGAAGTTATAAAATGAATGGGTTTTGTAAATAAATGATTTATAAGTAATTAACTTATAAATTGGATTTTGGCATGTAATTAAGTTATTAAATGTAATTGATTTATAAAGGAACTTTATATATTGAAGTTTTTGTAAAATAGAAATGGAATTTATAAACATTGTTTATAAATCCGAAATCAATTGAATTTGATAAGTAAATATGAAAGCTTATTAAAGGAGATATATTCACGATTTTGGACAGTGGATAATCCTTTAATTAAATATGTAGAAGTGTTGAATTTGGTTAGAGAATTATATTCATGATTTTGGAAAGTGAATAATATATTGAATAAGATGGATATGCTTTGGAAAGTGAATAACCTTTTGAATTAAATAAATGTTTTGGGAAGTGATATTTTAAATGGAGTTAAATGATTTGAAGTTGTTTTAAAATGTGTTAAATATCGAAACCATAGATTTCAACATTCATTTTTAAAATAGAAGTTTTCGAAAAGTATAAGGAAATGGTGGACTATAACACTGTTGTTATAGTAAATGATTTTCGAAAGTAAATGTTTTGTATAGTATATGAGATTTATATATCTATCTTATTTTTGAATCCCTATACTAGTGATTTTGGGTTGTAGTAACGATGTTTTACGCAACATCCGTTTTGACCCAAATAAAATGATGTTTAAAGAGAACGTTTTCCTTATAGAATAAAATATATACTTAATCGTGATTTAAGTATATGAAATATTTTCTGAGTGTTGAAAATAAATAGAATTGTGATTTACTTATTATTAAATAAGTATATGGAAATGTTTTCCAATATAGAAAGTTGAAATGGTTTGGAAATATATCTTTTTTAAAGATAATTTGAGGTGAATATTTGGCAATGATTTAATTAATAAAAGATTAATTAAAAGGGCCTAGTGATTGTATACGGTGCTAAATATTCTTTTGTTTATTTGTTTTGATAGTTAAATAACCGACTATCAGACTTGGCCAAAATTTTAGTTCCTCGACTTGATGTGGGAACTATTTAGTCCTACACTTAGTATGTAGCCTTCTATATAGGCTTGATTATCATTTGTGTTGAGGATGTTGATTCATATAGTGCGGAGTATTACTCCAATCTATCGAGCTTCCTTCATGGCCCAAAGGATAGCAAGTTGAAAGTTGAAGACGTGATAAGTCTATGAAACTTAGTTTCTGTGTGAGGTTGAGAAACACTTTTGCGTTGTTGATGCGAAGAGACTGGGATCAGATTTATCTGAAAACCACTTCGGACCAACGTATATGCGACGATTGTGCAGGTTGCTTTGTGATGATATTGATATTCTAGATTTCCATAGTGGGGGACTGCTTGTTGATCGTTTTGGGTTAAAATCCCAATATACATCCAGTAGGATTGGTCTCTTCGTTATGAAATATCCAATGCAAGGACTATTCGCTACTAATCCTAGTGATTTCCCAATAGGATGCGGTAGGAAGTACCTTCGGTTTCTCCTGTTCCTGGACAACTTGTATGGATGTTTGTCTGACATAGCATTTCTAAAGATTACGTACATTGGTTTTTACAAACGTACATCAGTGATGGCGAAGAAGACAACTTCTCTTAGCTTAACACCCTCCTTGAGACGTATGAGCTTAAGGATTGTATTTTTGTGGAAGACAATTAGTAGTCAATGGAAATGGTCATGTTGCATTCAAAGTGATGTGACATGTTATTGTGAAAGGTAATCGTTACCTCGTCAAGCCTCATCAACCGGAAATGACCAAAACATGGTTAGATGCAGCAATGCTAAGTGGGTCATTCCCATTTGGATACGATCATCCTCTTCTAGATATATCTTTGCATGCTATGACGTCGTGTATCTGATTATTGTGGTTTGTATGCTAGAGGGCCCTCGGTAAAGGTCGGTAATGACCGAAGGATGATATATTCGGTACCATCTAGTTATAGAGGTGGGCCGGTCTTGTGTTGGTAGAGGATACTTTGTGATGGTCCTCGGTACATTCTTCTAGAGATGTACCGCCGGAAGGTAGTCCCTTCACCTGGTCATTTGTATGGAAATCCAAAACACACTAAGAGCTGCGATTTTGTTTGTAAAGGCGTAATGAATAGCCTCGAAATGCTATATGGGCAACTATTTCGACTATGATTAATATTATTTGTACATACTACACACTAGTATAATATAAGAGGATTTGATATGAAAGAAATGTTTTAGTTATCGTAAGGTAAAAACATGTCCGTTTTTATTTGTGGACTTGTGTTACAAGATACTTTTGTTTTGATAAAGGAAACGTTTTGGTAACTTAATAAATTCAGTTGAGTGTGTTTCTCACGCTGCTTTACCAGACTGATCCGGGCGTTCTTCCCTTTCAATGCTCGGGTCAGACCGAGTATATTTATAGGTCTTGATTTGATGTCTTTGGAGCTTCAGTAGGAGAGCTGGAGATCTTCATTTCGTATATGCGTATCTGTTCTGATTATTGATTATCCGCTGTGTTTAGTTGTTGTTTTATATTATCAGCAATTGTGAGGACAAGTTATTATAACTGTTTAGGCTGATAACTATTGACTGATTGTTGAACTCTGATTGATGTGTATATATATACAGTTTCTGTTTTGTAAAGATCATTGTTATGATATTATATATTTTCCGCTGCGATGTGAGAATCTGTATTATTCTGTTTTGTTCTATCTTCTCTCTTTCTTCTCTTTTCTTCTTCTCTCTTCTTTTCTTTCTCTTGACTTTCCATCAGTTTGTGCTTTTCTGGTCGGACATGTGTGGATTATTATTGATTCAGAGCGTATGGATTTTCGGCTCGTCACACGTGGTATCAGAGCTTAGATTTTGTATGTTCCTAAGCTTTGACGTGTACTCATTATAGATAGGCATAGTAGCACCCTAGATTGAGTTTGAGTGCATTATATATATAAGCGCGTATTTGTTAGTGAATATAAAATGTTTTATATTGTGTTTACTTATCCGTTGAGTTGTTTGTGAATTCTGGTCGGTATGTGGGACGCCATGTTATCGATAGGGATTTCTAAACACTTAAACGTGGCAAGTCGATAAAGTATCATTTTAAATTGGGTAAATGAAATAATTTTACCTCAATTATATTTTATATATAAAGGAATAATAACTTTTCAGAAATTATTAAAGTGTATATAAACTAATTGTTTGGTTGTTTGAAAATGTAAATACATATAAGTTAAATAAAAGTTGTTTAAATAATAAAAATAACAATTGTAAAAGAATAAATTATATAAGCAAAAGAATTATAAGTATGGAATTATAATTAAATATGATTTACAAATGTGAATTGATCTTATATATAAGAAATGAAACAATACTTATTATAAATAAAAATGAATTTTAACTAAGAATTTGTGAAATTTGAATTCCGTCTATTTTGAAAATTGTTTTGCAAAGTTAAAGATGTTATACTATTATAAATCTAAATAAGATAAAAGAATTTGGAACGGTTCTTATATATGTGAAGTGAAATAGTGAAATTATATAAGTAAAAAGGTTTATAAATGTGATTTATAAATGAAAAAGAATTTTTAAAAGAATATAAAGCACTGAATTCACTACTATTACTAGGAAATAATAAGGGTGATGACTGCAGCATCATCAATATCATTTTTGGGTTTCTCTGTGATGGATTTGCTACCCATAGTAAATTGAAATCGAAGTTTTGTTTTGATAAACAAATTTGAATTTAAAATCCAAGTTGTAATCGATAAATATAAGGGAAATGAGTTTTGGACTTATAATATATGAGATAATAAAATTTTAGCTTTGGTAAAGTTGAAATAAATTTGGGTTAGCATATTAGATATATTATTTGAAATTAAACGTAAGTGGGTAAGTGACTATAATATGAATTTTGAAGTTTAAATAAACCTAAGTGTAAAGTGATTATATAGCCATGATTTGAAATTATAAAAATGTGAATGGAAATATACTTAAGTAGATGTTCACAGAAGTACAAATAATAAGTTGTATAACTTATAAAATGAGATAAGGTAAGTATTACCAAATGTTAAAATGGTTAAACAATTTTGTTAAGAAAAAAAAACCGAATTTGAATAGTAAAATGAATTTGACCTAAGTAAAAGTTAAATAAAGTAGAATTTGAAATAAATTAGAGATAAACTTAAGTTATATAGTGAAAGTGAAGGTAAATGAAGTTGAAGTGAAAGATAACTTAAGTGATGTTAAATGAAGTTGATTTTGGTATCGAAGTAAATTAATAAAACCAAGAGATGAATGTGAATTTGAGTTATATTATGAAATTCAACTTTAATTGTAAAATGAATCAACATTAGAAATGATGTTGTTAAGAATTGAATAAAACTTAAGTTAAGAAGCTGTGAATTGAATAATTGAATGAAAGTCAATTGAAAGTTAAACCAATTTGAAATTAAAAGTGTTGAACCTAATTGAATGAATGTAAAGTAAATTAATTTGGTAATGTTGGATATGCATTGATTGTTAGATGGATGCTAGTTTATTGAATAAAAAATTCATATGGAATTGAATTAATGAAATTGATTTAATTTGAAAGTGAACTAACTTGAATGTAATTAGTGAATATAAACTAATTGGATATGAATAAATGAATGTTAAAAAAATCCAATGTTACCGAATCAAACATGATTTAGATTGAAAATCAATCCATTGAATATTAATGAGAAGTGAATTTATATTGATTTGGTTATGGAGTTGTTGGATGTTAGTTGGATGATAGTTGTTTGATGGTTGTATTTGTTGTTTTGATTGCATTTGCTATATTGGCGTATATAGTTGTTGTGTTAATATATGTTGTATATTGATATTACTTTCACATATACATGTTTATCATTTGTTTGTTGAGTGTTTAGTAGGTGCGTATGACGCTTGCTTTGCTTTTGGAGCTCGCTTTCGTGCTATATTAGTCGTATATGCTCGCTAATAATATATAAGGTACAAATCTTGGATTACATATCGTACTTTTATACTTTTTTCCCTGTGGGATGCCTCATCACTAAGATGAGATGTATATTTGTGATATATATATTGTTACTTTTTTCTGGATCGAACTGCGCAAAGGAGGCATTGGCGAATTTTTCTAGAAAATTAAGGTGTTAGAAATTTTATGGTAAAATTGGAAAACTTTTGATAACTAAAGTTTTGGTTTTTGAGTTAAAGGTTGAACAGTATAGTTTGGTTTTGGAAAGATAACTATAAATGGATTTGAAACTTAGAAAAGTTTTTGTAAGTTTAACTAATGGATTTGAGAAAGTTAAACACTTAGAGATTTGGTAAATCTAATTTCAACGATTGTTTTTAAAAAGTTAATTGATTTTGTGATCTTTTCTTACTTGGTAATTTCGGGGAAGAAATTCTTTTAAGTAGGGGAGAATGTAACGACCCAGAATTTCTGTCACTTGAAATTCGTATATTTAATTAATTTTAAATATTTAAAAATTAAGTTTATAAGCTGAATAGATTCTATTTTGAATATAGTGATTTAATTGGATAATTAAATTGTTAATTTAATATTTGAAATTGAGGAAATAATTAGAATTTGGATTTAATGTGAATAAATGATTTATAAAGTTGAATTAAATTCTATTTGAATTAGAATGATGTTAGAGAACTTTTAAAATCGAATTAAAAGTTAATTTGTAAAAATTGAATATTTTAATACTTAATTGACGTGTAAAAATAGCCATTTTCAAACAGTCTCGGATTTCGACGAAACAAGTTTTATTGGATCCGTAATGTTATATTATTGTAAGATTTTAAATTTCGTATCAATCGGATTTACGGTTCAGCCGGGACAAGATAAAACGCATAGAAATTTGTTTAAGTGAATTTTAAATTTAAAATAGTCAACTCGAAATCCTATCTTTCAAATACGATCGAATTGGCTTCTGATATATATTCTATTGCGTTTAGAATAGGGGTAATACATTATAATGCTAGGTGGCATGTTTCATTTCGAGTTCGGAAAATTTTCGGATGAATAGTGCGCGCGAATTTTCTATAGAAGGACATTAATTTTTCACATTTGCAAACCATTAGGGTTTCAAGCCCTAGCCGCCACCAAACTATTCAATGGCCGATGTTTTCGTTTCTTTACCCCTCAACCCTTCTCAATCTACTAACAATTAGAAGAAACGTTCAACTAACAAATTATAGAGGGCGACGAGAGCTTCAAATCTATATGGTGATGATCTTGATCGATGCGACGTGGAGGAAGAAAATTTCTCATGTTTGGCTGCGGTTCATGCATGTTTTCCCATGCGTGGGGATGACCGAGTTGCACGAGATTCTCGGCGTCGATAGAGTAGGCGAAGGGCTTTCAAATTATGGTCTTTGATCGTCGTGAAGATACTCAAGTTGGCCGCGATAATAAGGGTTTTGCGATGGCGAGTGGGTTCGTTCGAACGAAATAACGAGGGGAGGAAGAAGCAAAGCAGCGGCCGAGATATGCTTAATCAAAATGAATGGCCTAGATGCAATTGAGGTTTGAAAATAAATAACGTTTGTGAAATTAATTATATTAAAATTCATACAATCTTTAAAATGCGTAACTTTGTCATACAAGGTCCGTTTCGCACGAAATGAATTGCGTTGGGTTCGTTTGGTCAAGCACTACATTATGGAGATGGATTGGGATTCATTTGAGCTAGTGTAAATTTTTGGTAAAATTAAACGCTCGTTTAATTTTATTCGGAACAAAACGCTGAAATCACGACTGCAAGCAATGTGAGTACAACTCACTCTTTCTGACTCACTGATATTTTTATATAAGTGAGAAATAATTTATTATACGATGATTGATGATTGTTTGGATGATATATGATATATTATCTATATATTGATTGGTATTTGGATATATACCTGCATAGTGGAGCAGATGACCTTATACGTTCCCGTGTATGAGCGGATGACCCTTTGTACGCGCGTCTGCCTTGTAGCAGACATTGTACAATATTCTAATATGTATATTTGTTGCAGGTGACAGGTTGGAGGGATCCAACTGGATTCCTCACCAGTATTAATTTATTTACAGATATTGTGATATATTCTGTTATCATATGATATATGATGTTTTGGATACCGTGATTGTTGTATTTAGTGTTGTTGCAGCATTGGGCCTATTTTTGGAATTTTAAAATTGTTAAAGTGATGATTTCCAAATTTAAAAGGATTTTCAAGTGATTTTGAAAATATACGTTTTGTTGAATTTTGAACTGTTAAGGAAATTGATTTATTTTAAATAAATAAATGTTATAAACATTATGATGTTTTGGAAAATATAATTGGAAAGTGATATTTTTATAAATAAATAAAATGTGGAAATTATAAAACGAGTTTTATAAGTGTTAAAAAGAATTTATAATAGATTTTGTAAGTGAATAAGATTTATAATTGTGAAGTTATAAAATGAATGGGTTTTGTAAATAAATGATTTATAAGTAATTAACTTATAAATTGGATTTTGGCATGTAATTAAGTTATTAAATGTAATTGATTTATAAAGGAACTTTATACATTGAAGTTTTGATAAAATAGAAATGGAATTTATAAACATTGTTTATAAATCCGAAATCAATTGAATTTGATAAGTAAATATAAAAGCTTATTAAAGGAGATATATTCACGATTTTGGACAGTGGATAATCCTTTATTATATATGTAGAAGTGTTGAATTTGGTTAGACGATTATATTCACCATTTTGGACAGTGAATAATATATTAAATAAAATGGATATGCTTTGGAAAGTGAATAACTTTTTGAATTAAATAAATGTTTTAGGAAGTGATATTTTAAATGGAGTTAAACGATTTGAAGTTGTTTTAACATGTGTTAAATATCGAAACCATAGATTTCAACATTCATTGTTGAAATAGAAGTTTTCGAAGAGTATAAGGAAATGATGGACTATAACACTGTTGCTATAGTAAATGATTTTCGAAAGGAAATGTTTTGTATAGTATATGAGATTTATATATCTATCTTATTTTTGAATCCTCATACTAGTGATTTTGGGTTGTCATTACGATGTTTTACGCAACATCCGTTTGACCCAAATAAAAAGATGTTTAAAGAGAATGTTTTCCTTATAGAATAAAATATATACTTAGTCGTGATTTAAGTATATGAAATATTTTCTAAGTGTTGAAAATAAATAGAATTGTGAATTACTTATTATTAAATAAGTATAAGGAAATGTTTTCCAATATAGAAGTTGAAATGGTTTGGAAATATATCTTTTTTTAAAGATAATTTGAGGTGAATATTTGGCAATGATTTAATTAATAAAAGATTAATTAAAAGGGCCTAGTGATTGTATACGATGCTAAATATTTGTTTGTTTGTTTTGATAGTTAAATAACCGACTATTAGACTTGGCCAAAATTTTAGTTCCTCGGCTTGATGTGTGAACTATTTAGTCGTACACTTAGTACGTAGCCTTCTATGTAGGCTTGATTATCGTTTGTGTTGAGGATATTGATTCGTATAGTGCGGAGTATTACTCCAATCTATCGAGCTTCCTTCTTGGTCCAAAGGATAGCAAGTTGAAAGTTGGAGACGTGATAATTCTATGAGACTTAGTTTCCGTGTGAGGTTGAGAAACGCTTTTGCGTTGTTGGTGCGAAGAGACCGGGATCAGATTTATCTGAAAACCACTTTGGAGCAACATATATGCGATGATTGTGCAAGTTGCTTTGCGATGATATTGATATTTCAGATTTTCGTAGTGGGGGACTGCTTGTTGATCGTTTGGGGCTAAAATCCCAATATGCATCTAGTAGCAGTGGTCTCTTCGTTATGAAATATCCAATGCAAGGACTATTCGCTACTAATCCTAGGGATTTCCCGACAGGATGTGGTTGGAAAGTACCTTCGGTTTCTCCTGTTCCTGGACAACTTGTATGGATGTTTGTCTGACATTGCATTTCTAAAGATTACGTACATTGGTTTTTACAAACGTACATCAGTGGTGGCGGAGAAGGCAACTTCTCTTAGCTTAACACCCTCCTTGAGACGTATGAGCTTAAGGGTTGTATTTTTGTGGAAGGCAATTATTAGTCAACGGAAATGGCCGTGTGGCATTCAAAGTGATGTGATATGTGATTGTGAAAGGTAATCGTTAGCTCGTCACGCCTCATCAACCGGAAATGACCAAAACAGAGTTAGATGCAGTGAAGCTAAGTGAGTCATTCCCATTAGGATATGATCATCCTCTTCTAGATATATCTTTGCACGCTATGATGTCGTGTATCTGATTATTGTGGTTTGTATGCTAGAGGGCCCTCGGTAAAGGTCGGCAAAGACTGGAGGATGATATATTTGGTACCATCTAGTTATGGAGGTGGGCCGGTGTTGCGTTGGTAGAGGATCCTTTGTGATGGTCCTCGGTACATTCTTCTAGAGATATACTGCCGAAAGTAGTCCCTTCACCTGGTCATTTGCATGGAAATCCAAAACCCACTACGAGCTGCGATTTTGTTTGTAAAGGCGTAATGAATAGCCTCGAAATGCCATATGGGTAATGTGACGACCCGACTTCCTATCTCCAGGAAGACGCATCACTAATGAAGAAAGAAAGGGATGGAAGAAGAAAAGAAAGAGAAAGAAGAAACACAACAATATTAGATAACTCACGGCGGAATGAATGAAATATAATATACCACATAAAATATTACATAGTATCACATTACATCAGAGTACACAACTTATACAACAGATATTAGACATTTATAAACATCTGTCTAACTATACAACTCAAGTACACAAGATACAGATATCAGATATAATACAACACAGTGGAACCATAATATATCTACACGTGGAAGCCTCCTGCTCCATATCTCCTCCAGAATTTGTCAAGCTAACCTGAATCACTTGTCCACTCATACATAATATGAGAACCCAAGAGTTTAATAAAACAGAAAATAAACACTCGTGTCAGACAGGGGTCTGGTGTGAGTAAACAGGTTAAAATTGCTTAACTTTAGAAAAACCTTTGAAAAGAAAAGGTATCACGTAAGACTTCCCACACATAAACATGGAAAAGTTTTTACCTTACGCTAACCAAAACATTTGATAGGAAATCCAGTGATATTATAATAGTGTCTAGGGTTTTCAAGTAAATAAGAAATAGCCGAAATTGTTACATTTATTAAATTCCAGCTACTAGCCACAAAAGTGGGTAATACAAACAAAACCGTAGGGTCTCATAGGAAGAATGGGTTTCCATCAATGGCAGGGCTATTGGGGTACCGCCCGTCACAGTACGTGGCCTAGGTCAACGTACTGAGGAGCCACCCTAACTCCCCTGCAACACAAGGCCGACCATCCCTTACTGGACAGCCCCGAACAAGACAACCCTGCAGTTGGCCACGACCCAACTGCCCACACAGCCGAATAAAAAGGGACTTCTAGACAGGGGAAAATCTTGTCCTGAAATGGGCGCTACCCACCTAGCCTTGCTGCACCTCCCCTGTTTTAGCCATTCCCGGGTTGATGAGGCTTGAGGCTGCGATTACCTTTATAGAACACATCTATCTTAGAATGCTCATTGTCCACCTGACGATGTTCTGAAAGCATTCAATCCATACAAGTTTGTTTCGGGTTCGAACGAAACCGAAGGCACTATCTCGTTGCACTCATTTTGAAATCACCCTTAGAGTCAACGACTATAGCCCTTGCACTCTAAATCACCATCTCGAACCTATAAGTACTATTCCGTCAAACTCATCACGAAATCACCCAAAAAGTTATACTGATGTATCGTTCTTACACCTCGAGTCTTCACTTGCACTCCACTTGGATTCACGAACTAACGTTTAATTGGAATCGATGTGGTTTTCGAATATCTAAATATGGAAACCCGATCCCAGTCTCACCGAAACCAAACGCCATCTTAATGTCCAAGTTGTTCTTAAGGGTTTAAACAGTTAACTTATATTTATGATGATATAAACAGGTAGATGAATCACATTATCACAAAGATAATTCATATCAAACATTCATCTCACAAAGCAGCATATCATATAACAGAGATATCCAAATCATCCAGTATCAACCAATCACCCAATATCAATTATTCAATATTAATCAACCATCCAAAAGCAGAATTGATTATCTCTAAATCAATTGGATTACCTAAATCCTTCTTCATTTATTTATTCCAGATAAATAAATTAATCATCTCTTAATGATCTTCTTAAATTAATCTTCCTTGATTAATTATACTTTAATTACATTCAAGTAATTATCCTTAACCATATTCAGTAATTAATCTTTAATTACTATCATTAATTACAATAATTAATGACCATTCATTTGCTTCCAATAATTAATCAATTATAATTAATTACATTAAACCTTAATTAATTACAATTAATTAATCATACTTAAATTAATTACTTTGATTAATCAACCTTGATTAATAACATTAATTATATTAATCAATGATCCTTATTAATTAATAATTACTTTAGTTAAATAATTAACTTATAATTAATCATCTTATTATCATAAACAGTAATTAACAATTTGTAATTACTTATCTTAATTAATTAACTTCTTAATTAATTATTTAAACCTTTGATTAATTAATCTAATTGATTAATCTTTAACTACTTCATTAAGTAATTATTATTCAATTAAATTAACAAATAATCCTTAATTAATTACTTTATTAATTAATAACATTTTAATTAATTTCACTTAGTAATTAATCTTAAAATTAATCATATACATTAGTTAATTAATTACATTAATTAATTCACTAAAATTAATTATGTAATTAGCTCTTAATTACTTACATAAGTAATTATCTTCTAATTACTTCATTAGATGATTACTTTCTTAATTAATTACTTAACAAATAATTAATTCCATCGTTAAATAATTCTTTAATCCTTAAATTAATTAATTACTCCATAATTAATTAACTTGAACAATTGTATTAATCAATTCTTTAATTGATAACAACAAGTGATACCCCATTAATCACCTCCAATTTAATTACTCCCATGAGTATTTTCCATTAATTACTTTCATAGGTAATTACTTTCTTAATTACATTCAATTATTATCCATTAATTACTTTATTAAGTAATTACACTTAATTAATTCAAAATTAAGTGATTATTTAAAATTAAGTAAACAATTAACCAATTATTTAAAATTAATTAATTAATTAATTAATTAACTAATTTCTTATATTTTAAAATCCCTAATTAATTAAGAAAACATTTATCTTAATTAAATTTTACTTATTAACAAATCATATTAATTAAATATTCTTATATTCAAAACAAAGATAAATTAACCTATTTATCTTCATAAATAAATTATTTGAAATTAATCAAATTTTTAATAACTTCAAAACAAATTATTTAATTTGGATTTCAAAATTATAGCAATAACCTTATTTGAAAATAAGGAATTTAGAAAACAAATTTAAAATTTAAAATACTTTAGTTATCTAACTTAAAACTTATTCATTTTAAACAAAATTTGAAACTTATGTTTTTAAACATTACTTTAAAATTATGCTTAAAACTTTGGTTCAATATTTAAATTCAAAACATTTCTTTTAAATTGGATTTCAAAATTTAATTAAGATAATCACTATCAAAACAATCATCTTGAAACATTTTAAACTTGAAATATAAATTCAATTTACACTTTTATAAGTTTGATTAACATTCACTTTTTAAAGTTTTGGTTTATATTTATTTTAAAACAACAAGTTTAACTTGGTATTTTGGTTTCTTTTATAAACTTGTTTATAATACAATGCCTGCTTTCATTAATTCAAACATAAGTTACTCAGCAACTTATATCACTTCACAGCACTAACCAGAAGAACATGCAACAGAAATCTCGAGTCGAACACAGAAAATACTCGAGACTGCCTCAAAGATCCCCAGCTCCCCTCAACTTCGAATCGCCCTCGATGCTTGCATGAAACATACCTGAGAGAACCTCGTTTTCTCCAAAGAAAAGTTCCAGCATATCCAAAACCGTGCACGCAACAACCCACGTGCACGTCGCACGGCGAACCCATCGTCGTCGAGCCATTCTCCGATTGCCGACCAACCTCATTCGTCTACGACAACCCCTATCTCAACCCAGGCCCATCAATACGAATTCGATTCGAAATTCGACCCCACTGCACGAAACTGCAGAACAACTCGATCACAAATTCCAACGCCGTCGACAATCCAAACACCGATGAACCCCATCCATCTACTCCATCGAACCGCCTCGACATGAGCTTCGTCCTACCCAAATGCGAACACCTCCGGTCAACTATTCAAGTCGCAGACAACTCGACAACAAAGCTGAACAAAAACAAAGCCAAAACCATAGTTCGATCCAATTCGAAAAATTCACACACTGGAAAAATTCTAAAACATTTTTCCCATCATCATCGATACTCATACTAACCTCGACTAAAAATTCGACCCCAGACATCACGCCAATCAACGGCAATTGCTAAAAACCCCCATTTCGAACGAAACCCAATTTCACAAGGATTATCCATCAAAAAATACAAATTTCATATCAAAATTCATGATTTTTAATCATGATTCCATGCATGTAATTCAAATTATAATTTAAGATAGTTGATTTTTTTACAAAAATTTAGTTTCACTGTAAATTTTCATTTTAAACATGTTTGTGTTATTTCAAAATTTCTGGATCTATTTTATAATCTTCGTCATACAATTACAAACAAATTTCATTCAGATATTCAAAGCTAATAATGATTAAAGAATGAGATATTTAATTTTAAGAGGTAAAAATCAAAATCTGTTAAAATAACAGAACTTACATTTCCATTACAGGTATTCAAATCAAGCATGCATTCATGTAACAAATATTCATCATCAAGCAAATTCATCGCATGCATCATCATTCAATCACAAATTAAACTAAAACTGTTTTTAAAATGATTTACTCACCTAATTTTTTACAGAGCAGATTTCTTTTCTTTTTTTAAAATTTCCAGGCCTTGCTTTGCTGTTGAAAAAGAACCCCTTTGCATGCTTCAATTGATGATTCAAAAAGGTTGAAACTGATGTTGAAAAGTGAATCCTTGCATTACAGGTTGAAGTCCATTTTAATTTACAGGTTGATTAAAAATGTTGCAATTAATCTTGAACTTGCAGGTTGAACATTTCTTTGAATTGCAGTAATTTGATTTGAATTTATTTTTGATTTTGCTTTTGATTTCCATCTGCTTTTGGATTTTAATTTCAGATTTGAGGAAATTCTGGTTTGAGCTTTAGAAAAGAAAATAAGGAATATGAAAGTGTTATGAAAGAAACTTGTTTTCTTCTAAAAACATTTAATAAAAATTAAAATGAAATTGTTGCCACATGTTAATTAATCTTACATTTGTCACTCTACTTGCTTAATTGATTAACAAGTGTTATTAAGGGTATTATCATGTTTACACATGTTTATAAGTGTTTTTAATTAAATTTTCATTTAGTTTAAAATGTAAATATAAACTTACATATTTAATTATAAGTTAAATCCTTTAAAGAAATAATAGAAAACTAATTATACCACAAATATATCTCTTATATATGTATTTTATAACCATTTTAAAATTCAAGCATTTTAAAAGAAAACAAAACAAAACTTTGTTTAAAACCTTTTTAAACTATCGTATTTAAAATAGACAATTATCTTATAATTTGAAAATAATTTAATTAATCTAAATTAACTTTTGAAAATATAAATTAAAATAAAGCTTTAAATTACAATTTATACATATATATATTACAAATAGATTAAATTAAATTTCAAAACAATATCAAATTATAACATACATACATATATGTATATATATATTACAATTTGAAAATTCATCTTTTATTTAAAACAAAAGATATTGTTATTCACAACATATATCAAATATATATATTATAAATAGAATAAAAATTTCATTAGCTTTGGAAAATAAATCTTATCTATTTTAAATTGATAGAAAGGTATTGATCAAAATTACCAGATTAAATATTTATTAACCTTTAAAAGATTAAATTTATCAATTTAAATTAAAATTATAAAGAAAAATTATCAAACCAATTTAATTATTAATACAGATTATTAAATTGATATTGCCTAAAATTCTGGGTCGTTACAGGTAACCATTTCGACTATGATTAATATTATTTGTATATACTAAACACTAGTATAATATAAGAGGATTTGATATGAAAGAAATGTTTTAGTTATCGTAAGGTAAAAACATGTCCGTGTTTATTTGTGGACTTGTCTTACGAGATACTTTTGTTTTGATGAAGAAAAAGTTTTGGTAACTTAATAAATTCGGTTGAGTATGTTTCTCACGCTGGTTTACCAGACTGATCCTGGTTTTCTTCCCTTTCGATGCTCGGGTCATACCGAGTATATTTACAGGTCCAGATTTGATGCCTTTGGAGCTTCAGCAGGAGAGCTGGAGATCTTCATTTCATATATGCATATCTGTTTTGATTATTGATTATCCGCTGTGTTTAGTTGTTGTTTTATATCATCAGCAATTGTGAGGATAGGTTATTGTAACTGTTCAGGCTGATAACTATTGATTGATTGCTGAACTCTGATTGATGTGTATATATATACAGTTTCTGTTTTGTTAAGATCATTGTTATGATATTATATATTTTCCGCTTTGATGTGAGATTCTGTATTATTCTGTTTTGTTCCATCTTCTCTCTTTCTTCTCTTCTCTTCTTCTCTCTTCTTTTCTTTCTCTTGATTTTTTGTCAGTTTGTGCTTTTTTGGTCGGACATGTGTGGATTACTGTCGATTCAGAGGGTATGGATTTTCGGGTCATCACACGTCTGAACTCTACCAGCTTGTCTCTTGAGCTCCATAGTACTTAACCTAAATATGTAATACTCGGTCTGACCCGAGCATTATAATAAAATAACACCCGAGTCAGTCTGAAAACCAGCGTGAGAAACGCACCTAATTGGATTATTAACTTTTCAAAATCACTTGAAAACAAAGGTATCTTGTAAGACCACGTCACAAATAAAAACAATGGAGTTTACCTTACGCTAACCAAAACAGTTTTAATCAAAATCATCCGATATTACAATAGTGTCTAGAGAAAGTAGATAGAATATAGCCGAAATGCTTGCATCTCACATTCCAGCATAGCTGGGCATAATCAAAATTGTACAGCATTTATTGGAGAATGGATTCCATCGAATGACTGGGCTACTGGGTACCGTCCGCCATAATACACCTCTAGAACAATGTACTGAGGATCATTCCAGGATCCTCTGCTGCACAAGACCGGACTACCCCTAAAACTGGATAAGCTAGAATAAGATTACCCTGCGGTTGGGATCAGCAACCGCCACATAGCCGAATAAAAGGGACTCTAGATAGGGATAACCTTATCCTACTTGGGTGCTACTCACTTAGCCTTGCTGTGTCTCTAGTCATTCTCGATTGATGAGGCTTGAGGCTATGGTTACCTTTTAAAGAGCACATTACTTAGAATGCTTGTCGTCCTCCAATGATGATGTTCTGATAGCATTCGTCCATACAAGTTATCTTGGGTCTGAACAAACCGAATCACCGTCTTCATCATCTTTACTCTATTCATCCGTTACGTTCAAACTGGATCGAAGTGGTTTTTAGATAGTTAAATCTGATCTTAATCTCTTCGATACGTTTAGCGAAATTGGCTAATGCTAATAGTTGGTTATTTAACTATCAATTCACATTCATAATCAATCAACGGGCCTTATTATAAATCTTCCAAAATTTATCTTAATGTCTTTACAAGATATCAATTCCTCAACATTTGAAAAACAGTTTTCAAATCCTTTTTATTTTCATGGAACATTTCCAACTCTTCCCAATACTTAGAATATTTTTTCCACTTCATTTGATATTCAACACTTGGAAAATATTCCTTTTATTTCCTTTTTCTTCTCTCAAAAAAATCATTTACAACTTTATTTGTAAATTCCCAATTCGTTTCGCACGAATTTATAAATTCCGGAATTTCCTTGATTAATTCACCTAGTATTTTCAAAGCCAATTTTACTTGCTTATAAACTCAATTCCCTTTTTACTTCTTTATGAATTCTATTTCCATTCTTCGAAATTCACTTTTATTTAATTTCTTTGCAAAATTTCTTACTTTTCTTCCCAATTCCCTCTAAGAATTTTCTTACAAATCATATCCACCGAATAACCCATTTTTTGCGGCTTCCGAGAAGGTTTATAAATAATTTTAAAACATTTCAAAACTATATATATATATATATATATATATATATATATGTATGTATATGTATATAAATATATAAAAACATTTTAAAGAAAATAATAATAATTTATTTTTAATACATATTCAAATAATTATTTAAAATATTGAAACACATTTTATAATATCACTTTCAAAGAGGTTTTTGAAAATTTTGATTTCATCAAAACAAATATTAAGTATTTAATAATTCACTTCTATAATATTCAATACTACCTAACTTTAAAATTTACATAGTTAATAAAAAATATTCCTTTACAAAATTTAAAACTTAACTTATTGTTAAAAATATATTTTTAAATCTTGGTAACTCAATTTTTAATTTATGACCCCTCTCGATTTCATCACATTTTTCCCATTTCGGTCTTCTTGACCATCTTCTTTTTAAAAGTTGTATCTACTATTTTTCTTACCCTATTCCATATTCTAAATATAAATTCTTCCCGTAAATTTATATTCCAAATTCACCATCCGATATTACTTCCCCTCATTTATAACTTCAGTTATAAATTTTTATAACTCCTTTGAGTTATCTAAAAATAATCTTATTTATAAAATTTCATTTTACAAATTCAATTCCTTTAAAGATCCATTTATTTTTGCCAATCTATTTTTAATATTGATTCCACTCCTTCTATACTTTTTCGAACATCATTTTAAAATCCCATCTTCAAAAATCCCTTTATATGATTGATTTTAAAATTCTCTATTTAAAATATTTTTCTGCATTATTTGATACGATCAAAATTTCACTGTTTCTTATTTAAAACAATCTCTTTTAAATAATCCAAATTTTGATATACAAATTTTATATTAAAAACCTCTTTTTTAATTTCATGGAATTTAAAATAATACTTATGGATGGTATTTAATATCCCCAAAATTAATTTCCCTGCTATTATATCATTTAAAAATTCATAACACACAATAATCCAACATTTTATATATATATATATATATGAAAAATACTAATATATTCGAGGAGCCCATCCAGTTGGATCATTCCAACCTATTTCTCTGCATCCACAGATGTTAGACAACAATAAAAATACCAACCCCGTTTAGAGGGGGATATCGTGGTATATAGGGTCATCCGCTATTATGCGGAGCACATAGAGTCTCATCCGCCATATTGTGCTGGAATATCACTCGAATATTAATATATATACTATTATATATATATATTCATCCAATAGGTAAAATTAAATTTATCAACCAATCAGGCTTCCAATAATTTTAAATTTAAACATTTAAATTTAAAGGTGGAGATCTAATTGAGTGATAAATTCTCACCTTTGATTTTTAATTGCGCTCCATTCCAATTTCCAAATTTGTTCCATTTCGTAATGCTTGTTGATATGACTGCAATGCTAATTTTCTGTTTGATTTCAACCTCTTATGAATTTGATACGGTATTAATAAGAATTCGATTTTTATTTATATAATTTACCTAAATTAAATTTCTTCATTAACTAAAGAAATCACCTAAATTAATTCCAAAATATCACATTCTTCCTAAAACTGTTCATGCTTGTTGAGAACTCGATTGCGACCCTGACTTGTTCTTCCACGCCGCCTTACCCTTGCAGCTATCGCCGTTACCCGTTTGAGTGCCTCCCTCAGGCGAACTCCACACATCGGCGTCGTACCACCGAGCTCGAATCCAATCTTCCCATCGTGACCTCGACCTGAAACTCTAGCCCACATCACGATCCCCCTTCAACCCCTACCTCGACGTTACCGCCAGGACCAAAATCGCCTAGCTTGTTTTCCACTACCGTAGCCTCCATAATTGCGACCCCTTCTAGCCGCACACTTTGATTCGTGCTGATGATGACTAGCTTTTGACATGTGATTCCGATTCACCGAAGGAAGCACGGATTTGACAGGGCTTTTTTTTTCTTTTTTTTATATGTACGAATAGGTGGATGAAATGAGAGGGAGACCTGCGATAATCAAAAGAGAAATCACGACCGTTTTGTCTTGATTCCGATTTTGAAATAGAAGAGAAGAAAGTAGCTCGCAATTTTTATTATATTTTTTTTCTTTTCTTCTTCTTCTCTATACAGAGCTCGACTTGTATTGAATGAAATCCCGATGGACTAATTCGAATTTAAATGAAGAGATAGGGATGTGATTTAAGGTTGAGGGGAAGCGTGTTGGAGAAGGCAAAATCCCGATTTAATAGATTAAAATATTGTTTAATATAAATATCTCACTTTACCCAGCTCAAAACTTTGAACCCCTATCAAGGCATGCCGCTAGGCGTTTATAATGTTATACCCCTATTTCGAATGCAATGGAAAAGGTCTCAAGTCCTAATTCGATCGTATGGAGAAGATAGATTTTTGGACAAAATTATTATATTAAATTTCGATATTAATTTCAGCGCGTTTATGTCCCATACGATCAAACGATAACCTGAATGATACGAAATTTGAAATCCAATGATAATATCCTATTACGGATCCAATGGAACTAGTTTCGTCGAACTCTGAGACTATTCCTCGGAAGGCTATTTTTAAATATCAATTTAAATAAACTATTTTTAAAACTGAACAAACCCATTTTTAAATCCAATTTTAAAAATCGCATTGTCTTTTATGTTATTAATATCAATTTTGTAATCTTTTAAATTATTTTTATCAAGCTTGAAACTCCAAATTCACTATTTTAATCAATAATCAATTATAACTTCAATTATTAAATTATTTATAAATTGCTATATTTAAATTCTTAATTTATTTCATAAATAAAACCCAAATCTTCGCATTCAAAATCAATCTATAATTCAATCCAATATTTAACCCTATTTAAATATCCAAAATTGAACAACAAAAAATCCGGTTTGTTACACTATTTGTAAGTCTGCATTTGAAATATGGAGAACATTGCAAGTTACACATGAGGGCACTAGTAAAGTCAAACATACCAAAATTTCTATGTTAACAAATCAATTTCAATTTTTAAAATGAGTCTAAATGAGTCAATTTTTGATATATATATATATATATATATGTATGTATGTATGTATGTATATAGTAGATTTGGAGATATAGTTCATTCACTAATTGCATTTGGGAAAAGTTTTTCTGAAGAGGATCATGTTAGAAAACTCCTCAATTCACTTACTCGTGAATGGGACCAAAAGACTCTTGCAATTGAAGAGGCTGATGATATTAACACTTTGAAAATTGGTAATTTAATGTCATTTGAAGCACAAATGCAAGGCATGAGAGATAGTAAGACAATAAGAAGAAACCCATCTGCTTTCAGTGCCGCAACACATGATCTGGATTCAAACAATGTTGATGATGATGAGGAAATCGCTATCATGATAAGAAATTTCAAATAATTTCTAAAGTATAGAAAGATGTCTTAGGAGATATGATAATACAATCCAAGTTAAAATAGTAGCGGAAATGGTGCTAGATGCTTTAATTGTGATGAACCGGGCCATATATAAAGAGATTGTCCATATCTCGAGAAACCCAAAAACACACCAAATACTGATTCATCCAGAAAATGGAGAAGGGCTTATGCTGCAACATTATATGATTCAGATACTTCCTCAAGTGATAGTGAACTAGATAAAGAAAATGCTAATATGTGCTTCAGAGCAACATTTAATGAGAGATCTGAAGAAGCAGAACTAAAATAGATACGCATTTAAATTAAAATTTTGAATTTTAGTTGTGATTGGTTTTGATTGCTAGGAATAACCTATGGATTAATAATAATATTGGTTGAAAAATGTGTGCATATATTTTAAATGTTATACATATATAATATTAAATAAAAATAATAAGAAAAAAATTAAATTATTTAATGTGCATAGTAAATAATAATTATAAGATAATTATAAGTATAAATAAATAGGAATTATTTATTAAATTTGTCCTTTTGAAAATTTTGACCTATACATCTATATACACCATATGCATAAGTCGACACATGTAGACAGATTTTGAATTTCCCTCCACATTTTCACCAACTCCTATGTTTTGAAAAGATATCTCTTGACTAGATAACATGTCCTTCGATTCTCTATTTATTTACTCTATCTTCATCCAATCATTTTCATTTTCAAATTCAAAAATCATAAACTCTCTTATTTCTTCAAACAATGCTTCAATGGCATCCTCAAGCGATACTTAGGCAACCATGAGGCTTTTTACGAAAATAAAAGAATAGCTTTTTAATGATCAAGAGCCATGCAAGCCTATATTGAGTATATATCTTTCGAAAAAAGTCTTTCCCCGAAGATTTGCTATTTTTGAAGATTTTCATACTTATGATCTTTTTAATCTTTGATTGCAAAATGAAATTCTTGGTTTAATCGATGCTTCTCAAAAATATTTCGTTTGTTATCCAAAATTGGTGAAGATTTTTTATGTAATTTTAAAAGAAAAGTTTTATGATGGAAGAGAAGGAGAAGTTTGGAGTAGTGTAAAGAGGACATAAATTATTTTAATTTGTGAACTTTTGGGTCACATTCTTGGTTGAAAATCTAGTGGAATGGACTTTTTAACTTTTCAAATTGATTTTCAAAACCGTGAAGTGATTCTGACTATAGCAAACTGAAATTTTGACCCTAAAAAATCGACATCAATGCGTCCACTATATAACATGCCGAATATTCAACTGTCGGAAATATCGGTTGCTAAGGGTGAAGAAGAAAAGATAGAAGAAAATAGAAACAACAATACAGAATCTCATAATCGCAGTAGAACGATATATAATATATAATAAAGGACTTTATACAAAAACCATAACTGTTATATACTTACAATTATCAGAGTGCAATAATCAATACATCAATCTCGACAATTATAATAACTTGTCCTATCCAGTGCTGACTATACAGTCTATACATAGAGCGAAATATAATCAAGTACGTGATCTTCGTCTGATATCCTCCAACTCGCCTCCTGAGCTCCAAGGCACTTTAACCTGTATCTGTAATACTCGGTCTGACCCGAGCATTATAATAAAATAACACCCGAGTCAGCCTGGAAAACCAGTGTGAGAAAATACACTGAATTTGAATTATTAACGTTATCAAAATTCTTTGAAAACAACGGTATCTCGTAAGACCACATCATACATAAGCACAACGGGATTTTCCCTTACGATAACCAAAACATTTGATATCAAAATCATCTGATATTATAATAGTGTCTATAGAAAGTAAATTAGAAAATAGCTGAAATGCTTGCATCTCACCTTCCAGCATAGTTGGGCATAGTCAAAAATGTATGGCGCTTATTGGAGAATGGGTTTCATACAATGACTGGGCAACTGGGTAATACCCGTCATAGTACACCTCTAGAAAAATATACCGAGGACCTCGCCTGGATCCCCTGCCAACATAAGACCGGCCTACCCCTAACATGGATAGTACCGAATATGTTATCACGTTGGCTGTTCTCACCCTTATCGAGCGCTCTTTTTTTTTCATGCACAACCATATCCATAATTTTTATACGTCCAAGGATATTTAGAAAGGTTATAACATACCCTAATTGGTGCGACCTACTTAGCTTTGCTGCATCTCTCCTATTTTAGTCATTCTCGGTTGATGCAGCTTAAGGCTACATTTACCTTTCAAGAACAATTCCACTTAGAATGCTCATCATCCTCCAATGATGATGCTCCGATAGCATTTGTCTACACAAGTTGTCCTTGGTCTGGACAAACCGAGTCACCGGCTTCGCCATCTTAATAATATCACCATTCGCAACGTTCAAACCAGATCGAAGTGGTTTTCAGATAATTAAATCTAATCTAGGTCTCTTTGAAACGATTAACGAATTTGGCCAAATTTGATAGTCAGTTATTTAACTATCAAATAACATCCATAAGTAGTCACTAGGCCATTTTATAAATTTTCAAAACATCCATTCCAAAATATCCTTTCGAAGATATTTATTAAAATCTCTTCCAGTATTTTAATATTTCAAACAATTTCAAATACTTATCCATAACCGGACATTTTTAAACCATTTCAACAAGTAGTAATATTTCCGAATCTAATTTACAACACGTAGAAAAAAATATTTCTATATAAATCATTTCACACTTAAAATATTTTCCAAAACCCTCTTTTCAATACTTAGGAGAATATTTCATAAATTTAAACATAATCTTTTGAATTAGAAATAAATTCCTTCTTACTATTTCCAAAACCGATTTATACTCTTTTATAAATCCAACCAACTGTATGAATATGCGCTTATATGTTTTTGTTTGATGATAATAAACATATATATTCATTTAAATATATTTGGTAATGTACTATTTTGTTTTTTCATAGATTAAATAAATATTTGTTGAATAAAATAAATTACACAAAATTTGAATTTGAATTCAAACAGAACAAGTTACACAGATTTTGAATTCAAACAGAAATTTTATTCAAACAAATATTTATTACAATCTTGAATAGTACAAATTCATGCTCTCACTATACATATACATTTTTGATTACATCACAATTACATCACAATTGTTTAATAACCTCACAACATATCACTCACACTCGTATTTTGTCTTCAACTGCATTCCAATTTGAATCCAACATCTGAGCAATCTGCAAAAATATTCACTAACGCGGTAAAATTGAAAAAGAAATGTTTTTGCAACATAAAATGAAATATGATTCTTGAAAGTATGATTTGCCTCGGTTATTTGGGTTGTTCGTCATCATTCACACTTGAATTCATCACACACGAACAGTGTGACATGCACAGTGTATCACTGTACATGCCATAAGGCCGTGCACATCGGTATACACTTGATAATGCTATAGGGACAGGTGAGCACAGGTCAAACCCAAATGAAAAGCCGGGTTCAACTCACATGCAATATATTGAAAATCACGACACGAGCACAAGGTCAAACCCGAGTTTTAAAACTGGGTTCAACACAAGGCAACATGAAGAATGCAAAGCTTTCAAAACTGCATCAAAGCATCAATAATGCATGAAACAATGAAACGGCCAGCTACAACAAAGACCAAGTCAAAGTCCAGCTATGGAAATAGTGTGGTCGAGAACTGATACAAGAAATTCATGGAATGGCAGCCACACATGAACATGTAACAATACAACAATCCAGAAGTGCCAACAAAGAATCAAGTCTCGACCAAAACCAGTGCATGCAACATGGTGTACAAGCTCAATGAAGATTGCAGCAAAATTCAGCAATTCAAATAACACAGTATACACAATTCAAGATGACACAGACTCAAGCAAGTGTACAATCCAACAGAAACATGATGAATTGGATCAACACAGTCAAGTCAAATGTGACAAGTTTACAACGGCTATATGAACAAGTGACCAAACTGCAAAAGTGACACAACAGTTTTGAACAAGAACTCCAGACCAACCACTGCAATGAAACAAGGCCAAAACCAGACAACTCAAATGAACAACATAATACAACCTCTTCATTAAACAACTCACATGTATGTAACCACAAGCTACAAACATCAAGTGTTGACCAAGCAGAGAAATAACACAGCAAAAATGAAAACATGTATGCAACATGGTGAGCAACAAAGGATAGTGCAAAGGGCAGACATGATGAACAAATGTACAAGTGAATCAAGTTCAGTGTGACAGTGTACAAATAACCAGAAACTCAAGATCACACATGAACAGAACATCAACTGAGCAGAGACAGATCAACACAGCAGTCTCAAGTGACACAGTTGCAAACAACATGAATATCACAAGTTCATGTTTGAACTAACTCGAGTGCAACAGAGAAGCTATGGTACTATGCAAATACACGGCAGTATCAAGTGATACAGAAGATGGACGAGGTTCAACAGTGCAGAAATCAAGCCGAAGTCAAAAAATAATAATCAAAATTCGTATCTTTGAAAAAGTTAGCAATGAAAAAGGGAAAGTTTTTACCTTTTTATTCAAGAAAAATCGTAAGCGTAAAAATCAGGAAAGCCGTGTGCATCAAGGATTAAAGTTTTGGAAAGTATCGAATTGAAACGAAGAAAGTAAGTGTATTCGAATTCATATAAATATCAAACCCAAACTATCATCATCGGCATCGTGTTTTCATACGACAATCAATAGCAAAAACAGAGAAATTACATACCGAATCAACAACTCGATCATCAGAGAACGAGCGAGCCAAGCAACAAGAATCAATCATCAGAGAACAAGCGCGAGCAAGAGCTTCATCAATCAGATCGAACAAAGCCTCAATTCGGATCGATAGCACAAAGCCCTAATTTCAGAAAGAGGAAGATCGGCCGCATTATTCTCTCAAGCAAAAAGAATTGGATCGGGCTAAAACTAAATGGGGTCGGCCGTGATTTATAAAAAGGGGGCATTATTATAAAAGGGCTTTAGTATATTTTAGGGTTTTTAAAGGGGTTTTTTATTTTCATTTTGAGCAAAAATTAGGGATTATAGTTTATATTTTAATTTTTGCTCCTGGTTTTATTTTTGAAAATTTGTTTTTTCTTTTCGAGTCAAAAGAATTTGTAAATCACCACCTAGGTTGTAGGTAGTGTCAGATTGTCTAGTTAGAATTAGTTCAGTGAGCAGGGTGTGCGAGTTTGCAAAACTCTATAGGCGGGAGTAGAGTTTGCGAGTAAACGAAACTCTATAGGCGGAGCAGGGTGTGCGAGTCTAGTAGAGTGTTTGTGAGCGGGAGCAAAGGTTTGCGAGTCTAGTAGAGTGTTTGTAAGCGGGATACTGTTTAATTCTAATAGAAATCTGGGAATGCAGCCGTAGGCAGGGGTTGCCGAAGCTGAGTAAATTTTGTGTGTGATTTACTTTTCAGCATATTTATTTCTGCAGTTTGTTTCTGTGTTTAAATCGAGAAAATTTGCTATAACCCTATTCACCCCCCCTCTAGGGTTAATCTAGATCCTACAAGTGGTATCAGAGCCTGGTATTTTTATTTAACTCTAGAGTCATGAATTCATCAAATAATGCTTTTTCTGAGGGGCAATCTATTGTTAGGCCACCCATGTTTAACGGGAATGATTATGCTTATTGGAAAGTTAGGATGGATATATATCTTAGTTCTGTTGATTATGATGTTTGGGATATTATTGAAACTGGCTATAAATCTCCCACTATAACTGTTGGTGATACTGAGATTCCTAAACCTAAGGATAGGTGGGATGCTAACGATAAGAAATTAAAAACTACAAATGCCAAAGCAATGAACGCTTTGATCTGTGCTCTTGATAAAAATGAATTTAATAGAATTTCTCATTGTACAACAGCACAGGAAATTTGGCACACTTTGGAGGTGACACACGAAGGAACTTCTCAAGTCAAGGAGTCTCGTCTAGCCCTATTCAGCAATGAATACGAAAACTTTGTGATGGACAAAGGCGAGAGCATAAAGGATATGTTTGGACGTTTTTCAACTTTGGTGTACAATGCTAGAGCGCTTGGGAAGGTCTTCACTGAGGTAGAGCTTGTGCGGAAGATACTACGAGTCTTACCGATGAACTTTGAGGCAAAAATCACGGCAATACAAGAATCGAAAGATCTGAGTAAACTAAGCATGGAGGAGTTGATTGGCAACTAGATGACATATGAGCTTGAGCTAAAAGCAAAGGAAGAACGCAACAACTCCGAATCAAAGAAGAAAACGACTGCCTTAAAGGGCAAAGAAGAGAGCGATGAAGATGATTCAATTGAAGAGCTTGCAATGGCTGTCAATATTCTTAGAAAATGGTCAAGATTCAAGCCATGCAAGAAGAAAACAAAGGGTAATAGGTCAAGAGATTCTGACAATTCCGATAATGAACTGACGTGCTATAACTGCAACAAGCCTGGCCACTTCAAACAAGAATGCCCACTTCTCAAATACAACAAAGGAAAGAAAAAGAAGAAGAAGGCTTTTGCAGCGACTTGGGATGATGAAGAAGGAGAGGAAGTGTCGGATAGCAGCTCAGAGGAGGCTAACTTGTGTTGTATGGCAAAATCAGAATCAGAAGCAAGCTCCAAGGAATCTAGTGAGGCAGGAGAGTATTCCTATAGAGATCTTGTTTTTATGTGCCTTGATCTCACTAAAGTAGTTGATGCTCTTGAATCTAAAATTTAAAAACTAAAATCTGATAGGAGAGAACTTGCTCATGAAAATTTTAGGTTAGAAACTGAATTTGAAAATATTCAAAACCTAGAATGTAAAAAATGTAAAATTTTAGATTCATAATTGACAAGACTTAAGAATAGCTTTGAGAATCTTGAAAAAGAAAACTTGAATCTTAAGGAAACCATCGACACTAGGAAAAAGGATTTTATAATCCGATGCACCTCACTTCTCACTGAAAACACATCACTTAAAACCAAAGTCCAAAATCTTGAGAAATCTCTGAATAACTTTTCAAGAGGAGAAAAATCATTCAACATGTTATTGGGAAATCAAATTTGTGCTAACAACAGAAAAGGACTAGGCTTTGGGAAAAAACAAGTTGAGGATATTGCAAAAAGGAGGAGTATCTTTGATAGATGTGAAATAGTTGGACATCGTATTGAAAATTGTAGTCATAGGAACAAGAACACAAAATTTATACAAGTTTGGGTTCCTAAGAATTCTACAAACAAATTTCATGTCTATTGGAACAAGAATAAAAGGACTAAACAAGTTTGGGTTCCAAAGGGTTTGTTTATTCATAATGCTTCTACCACTAACAATCATGGACCTATAAATAGGTCACAAAAATCTTTCATCGTGTAGGTATGGTGGCAGGCTAAGGAACAACAACGGTGTTCTCTGGATTTTGGCTGTTCCAGAAACACAACGGGTAACAAAGCAAAGTTCCTTAGCCTAGTACAAAGGTGATTGAATCACAGTGGACAACAACGAAAAATTATTGTAAAGGTAAAACAGGTAAATTTGTCTTGAACGATATATTAAATGTGATAATCTGCACCGTAATCTGAATTAAATCAGCCAGTAAGGTGATGATGAAATGAATGATGTCTTTAATTCTGACTTATTCTTAATTGATATGATTTTTCTTTTGACCTGTTCTTATTTATGACCTTGATTTGTGCTTAAATGATGACCAATCAGATTTTCAACTTTGAACTAATCCATATAAATTTGTTCGGTCAAATGATGGTATTTTATTGATCTTTGATTACTCATACTACACGTAGATATATTTTGACATTTTGATCACTGCTTGTAAATTTGCACGATTTCAAATTTCATGTGAAAGCTGTTAAAAAGGATTTTTAAGAAATTGTTGAAACTTCAAGAAATTGTTTTTGAAATAATTATGATGTTGATTGACTGTTGATTACTCATGAATATAACTTTTTATCCTACGGTTTCTGAAATTAACACTATGATATTTGTTTGAGTGTTAACATGGCTTCATTTCAAATTTCATTCTGAGATAGTTTGTTGAAATTTCACAATCTGGTCTTTGACATCCAACGAGTGAATATTGAGTGAAATTTAAATTCAGATGCAGATTACACTGGTAATATAGTTGATAGAAAAATTACTAGTGGAACGTGATTAATCTTTGAAACATTCATTTGCTGCATCATTTTTCAAAGAAAATATCTGCATATTTTTCACTTGAAACAATTTTTCAAATAGCAGAAATTTTTCTCATATAACCCCTTCGAGAAAATCATGTTTGACCATATTTTCAGATTAGTCATTTTTATTTGATTTTAAATGACAAATTTTGACTAATCCGACTCCCTACTAATTATCAAAAAGTTAAATAGTGATTGAAAATGTGATAAGTGTTGATATTTAACATACATTACTCAACAGAGTATATTTGGAAAATTTCTTTAGGAATTCAAACAAGAATTATAAAACTCTTTGTTGGGTAAAGATTCCATGACCATTTCTATATCTATCATGTTTCTATCGACCATTGTTTATCAAATATTAAATATAGTTTGTCGATATGTGGTACTATAATCAGGAATCATTTGTTTTTCATGTCACATTTTTTTAAAATAAATAAATATCCAAAGTATCACTCTCATTTAAAAGTCCTCACGGTTATGCATGGGTGAATTACTTGGATTTTTGATTATGTGCTTCCATGCTCATTTAAAAGTCCTTACGGTTATGCATGTATGGAACACATATCAAAATTAATTGCTTAAATAAACAAGTTGATTCTAATCCCATTTAAAAGTCCTCACGGTCATGCGTGGTTAGAAGATACTTGATTTCATTTTAAAAAAAATGGAATACTACTAATCTCATTTAAAAGTCCTAACGGTTATGCACGATTAGTAGATATTTAAATTCCTGATATAAATGTACCACAAGTTGATACATCTGTATGATTTTATATGAGAATACCATTTCCATCATTCTAAAAGTGGAATATGCGCCTAACAAGGGTAGTTATGATTTTTGTTTGATTTTTATTGAAGTTTAATATTTATAATCAATTTGAGTTTAATGTTGGATTAATATTGATCACTTAATCTCTATTTTTCTCTAACACTATTATTCTTTTATTGATAACAAAAGGGGGAGAGAAAAGTTAAGATTTTGTCAAATAGAATCAAACAAAGGTCAAATAATTTTGCATTTGCATCTAGGCTCATTTGAATATATTTCTATTTGTATGCATATATGTAGGGGGAGCATCATGTAGAGAGGAAGAATTTAAATAGGGGGAGCAATTAGAGTATATAATTGGTCAAATACATTTAACACGGTCAAAATCTTAAATATATGCTTGTTATCATCAAAAGGGGGAGATTGTATGAATATGCGCTTATATGTTTTTGTTTGATGATAATAAACATATATATTCATTTAAATGTATTTGGTAATGTACTATTCTGTTTTTTCATAGATTAAATAAATATTTGTTGAATAAAATAAATTACACAGAATTTGAATTTGAATTCAAACAGAACAAGTTACACAGATTTTGAATTCAAACAGAAATTTCATTCAAACAAATATTTATTACAATCTTGAATAGTACAAATTCATGCTCTCACTATACATATACATTTTTGATTACATCACAATTACATCACAATTGTTTAATAACCTCACTACATATCACTCACACTTGTATTTTGCCTTCACCTGCATTCCAATTTAAATCCAGCATCTGAGCAATCTGCAAAAATATTCACTAATGCAGTAAAATTGAAAAAGAAATGTTTTTGCAACATAAAATGAAATATGATTCTTGAAAGTATGATTTGCCTCAGTTATTTGGGTTGTTCGTCATCATTCACACTTGAATTCATCACACACGAACAGTGTGACATGCACAGTGTATCACTGTACATTCCACAAGGCCGTGCACATCGGTATACACTTGATAATGCTACAGGGACAGGTGAGCATAGGTCAAACCCAAATGAAAAGCCGGGTTCAACTCACATGCAATATATTGAAAATCACGACACGAGCGCAAGGTCAAACCCGAGTTTTAAAACTGGGTTCAACACAAGGCAACATGAAGAATGCAAAGCTTTCAAAATTGCATCAAAGCACAATAATGCATGAAACAGCCAGCTACAACAAAGACCAAGTCAAAATCCAGCTATGGAAACAGTGTGGTCGAGAACTGCTACAAGAAATTCATGGAATGGAAGACACACATGAACATGTGACAATACAACAATCCAGAAGTGCCAACAAAGAATCAAGTCTCGACCAAAACCAGTGCATGCAACATGGTGTACAAGCTCAATGAAGATTGCAGCAAAATTCAGCAATTCAAATAACACAGTATACACAATTCAAGATGACACAGACTCAAGCAAGTGTACAATCCAACAGCAACATGATGAATTGGATCAACACAGTCAAGTCAAATGTGACAAGTTTACAACGGCTATATGAACAAGTGACCAAACTGCAAAAGTGACACAGCAGTTTTGAACAAGAACTCCAGACCAACCACTGCAATGAAACAAGACCAAAACCAGGCAACTCAAATGAACAACATAATGCAACCTCTTCATTAAACAACTCACATGTATGTAACCACAAGCTACAAACATCAAGTGTTGACCAAGCAGAGAAATGACACGGCAAAAATGAAAACATGTATGCAACATGGTGAGCAACAAAGGATAGTGCAAAGGGCAGACATGATGAACAAATGTACAAGTGAATCAAGTTCAGTGTGACAGTGTACAAATAACCAGAAACTCAAGATCACACATGAACAGAACATCAACTGAGCAGAGACAGATCAACACAGCAGTCTCAAGTGACACAGTTGCAAACAACATGAATATCACAAGTTCATGTTTGAACTAACTCGAGTGCAGCAGAGAAGCTATGGTACTATGCAAATACACGGCAGTATCAAGTGATACAGAAGATGGACGAGGTTCAACAGTGCAGAAATCAAGCCGAAGTCAAAAAAAAAATCAAAATCAAAATTCGTATCTTTGAAAAAGTCAGCAATGAAAAAGGGAAAGTTTTTACCTTTTTATTCAAGAAAAATCGTACGCTTAAAAATCAGGAAAGCCGTGTGCATCAAGGATTAAAGTTTTGGAAACTATCGAATTGAAACGAAGAAAGTAAGTATATTCGAATTCATATAAATATCAAACCCAAACCATCATCATCGGCATCGAGTTTTCATACGACAATCAATAGCAAAAACAGAGAAATTACATACCGAATCAACAACTCGATCATCAGAGAACGAGCGAGCCAAGCAACAAGAATCAATCATCAGAGAACAAGCGCGAGCAAGAGCTTCATCAATCAGATCGAACAAAGCCTCAATTTGGATCGATAGCACAAAGCCCTAATTTCAGAAAGAGGAAGATCAGCCGCATTATTCTCTCAAGCAAAAAGAATTGGATCGGGCTAAAAATAAAAGGGGCCGGCCGTGATTTATAAAAAGGGGGCATTATTATAAAAGGGCTTTAGTATATTTTAGGGTTTTTAAAGGGGTTTTTTATTTTTATTTTGAGCAAAAATTAGGGATTATAGTTTATATTTTAATTTTTTCTCCTGGTTTTATTTTTGAATTTGTTTTTTCTTTTCGAGTCAAAAGAATTTGTAAATCACCACCTATGTTGTAGGTAGTGTCAGATTGTCTAGTTAGAATTAGTTCAGTGAGCAGGGTGTGCGAGTTTGCAAAACTCTATAGGCGGGAGCAGAGTTTGCGAGTAAACGAAACTCTATAGGCAGAGCAGGGTGTGCGAGTCTAGTAGAGTGTTTGTGAGCGGGAGCAAAGGTTTGCGAGTCTAGTAGAGTGTTTGTAAGCGGGATACTGTTTAATTCTAATAGAAATCTGGGAATGCAACCGTAGGCAGGGGTTGCCGAAGCTGGGTAAATTTTGTGTGTGATTTACTTTTCAGCATATTTATTTCTGCAGTTTGTTTCTGTGTTTAAATCGAGAAAATTTGCTATAACCCTATTTACCCCCCCTCTAGGGTTAATCTAGATCCTACACCAACAATTTATAACTTCTTTTATGAATTCAGATTTCATTTTCAAAGTTCCATATTCAACATTTTTGAAATTTCATTTTCTCCAAATTCCTTATAAAATCCCTTTTATCAAAATTTTGTCCATTTTATAAACCCCGTTTACGAATCTCAAGAGAACTTATAAATAAATTTCAATCACTTCAAAGCTCTCTCTCTCTCTCTCTATATATATATATATATATATATATGATAAGTATTTTTGAAGAATAACAATTTATTTATTATAAAAAACATATTTTTGAGTAATTATTTAAAAGAGTGATTATTTAAAATATTAAAACATTTTTAATAAAACATCAATAAATCATTTCCAACTCTTTTTTAAATAAAACTAATCGATTTACAAAGCTGGTTATAAAAATTAGAAATTTATTTAAGTTAATATTAAATATTTGAAAAATCCACTTCCGAAGTATTTTATTACTAAAGCAGCTTTAAATTACATGGTTTGAATAAATAAAAGTTCTCTTTTAAAACAATTTAGCTTCTCGATAAAAATGTATATTTTTAAAATCCCAATAACCAATTTAATTTTTTAATCCCTCTCGATTCATAACACATCGATATCATTTCGATTCCCAACCAGCCTCACTTTTCAAAAATAGAATTCACTACTTTTACCAAAAATCCATTTTTCATATCTCGATATAAATTCACCCTGTGAAATTATATTCCAATTTATCGATTGATTTCATTTTTCCTTATTTATAAACATCATTTATAATTTTTTAACTCCCTTGAGTTTCACTTGTTTCGCAAATCTATTTATAATATCGATTTCAAACTCCTTTTCATATTTTCAAGGAATATCGTCTAAAAATCCATCGTTTAAAAATCCTGTATATAAAATATTTTTACGAATAGTTAAATACAACCCAAAATCAATTATTGTTTTTATCCAAATCAATTTTTTATAAAAACAATCCAAATTTCGATATAAATATTTTTATATTCAAAATCTCCTTTTAAATCCTTTCAAATTCCAAAAATAATATTTATGGTATTTAAAATATCAAAAGTTAGGCCAATGCTACTATAACATCCAGTAAAATAAATTACACAACAATCCATAACAGATTATCAATTCACATCATATATCACTATATATGAAAATAATCAAAATATATTTAAGGAATCCAATTGGATTCCTCCAACCCGTTTCCCTGCATCCACAGATGTTAGATAATATAAAATACTAATCCCACTTCGAGGGGGATATCGCGGTAATATAGGGTCATCCGTTATTATGCGGGGGTGCATAGGTTCTCATCCGCTCCAATCGACGGTTATATATCCAACTACCAATATATATATATATATATATGTATATATATAACATCCAAACTGATACACACACACACACACATATATTCATCCAACCAATAATTTAAATTTAACATTTTCAAATTATAACTAGCAATCCAAATGAGTGAGATTTACTCACCTTGATTTAATTTGCAACCCATTCCAATTCTAAATTAAATTGAATAGGCGTTCAATTGAATTTAAAATTCTAGCTAACTTCAACAAATCTCCAAACCAATAATTCCAAACATCATTCCATGCAAAAATATATATCATATGTAAAAGGGAAGTAAATATAGTTATGAGTATGAAAGCTCACCAAACAATGCTAGATTGACTAAATCAATGGTTGAGTCCTTTGCTATTGCCGCTGTAATAGGCCGAGACATCGCCAAAGCATGCTCAACGACCTATAGTCGCCGCGTGACCCAGACCTGCACATCAATCAACGTCACAAAATCAACCAAACATTGCACTTCAAATCGACCTAACCCAACTTGCTCTCACGTCAACCACCACTAACGTTCACTGTCAGGCTAACCATCTTCCATTATCCTTAGGTCGCATCAACTTAGCTTCCCCACTGACATCGATCGTGTAGCCTCCCCCAAATATCACATGAACGAATGCACGCACCCAAGCTTCCTCCAGGTTTATCGCCGATTTGTCTCAAGCCGCCTACAATAGCGCGACAGTCAGTGTCGCACCACTTCGGTCATCACCCATCATCCCACTCTAGACGCCGCTTGCAGCCCTCCTCTGGTCACGTGTGCCCATAAGTGCCCACATTCGCGACTCGACCACTACTTCGGCCTTGGTGCATCAGCGATTCGCGATTCGATTTCCGCATTTCTTTTTTATTTTAGAATTCGAACCGGGTTTCAATTTAAAGAAGAAAGTGAAGATAATACAGGACTTTGATTTTTTTTGTCGATTTTGATTTCCTTCTGAAAGAAAACAAAAGTGACTTGTTTTTAAATTAAGGAAAAGCTGCTATGCGAATAAGTTGGCTCGAGACAAACTTGGACGGCTGATAGGTGCGACCGAGGGTAAGTTTGTTGGTTGATAGGCTAAATCGATAAAAATATATTTTATTTAATTTCAAAATACCAGGCTATTAAATTTTGACCCCCAACCGAGATATGCCACTAGCATCCCTAATGTTACACCCTTATTCCAAACGCGATGGAACAAGTCTCGAGGTCTAGTTCGATCGTATGGAGAAGATAGTTTTTTAAATCGACTATATAAATTAATTTCAATTAAATTATTTCCAGGTGTTTCTATCTTGTACGACCAAACATTAATCCCAAATGCTACGAAATTTGAAATCTGATAATAATACACTATTATGGATCCAATAGAATAGGTTTCATCGGATTCCAAGACTTTGCCCGAGATCCCTATTTAAACGCATCGATTAAATCGACGATTTTTTAAAATTTAAGAAACTGCTTGAATTTCAGTTTAAAAAAACTTATGAATTAAATTTTAGTTTAAATAGAATTTTATATCGACATTAGAGATTGTTTTGATCCAAATTCAACTCCAATTTTTCAATATTCATTATTTCTGTATTTCGATAAATCGATATATTTAAATTCATTCCATAATCCCAACCAAAAATCTTCGTATTCAAAATCAATTTATATTCCAAATCAATATTTAAAATGATTTAAATATTCAAAATTAAATGATAGAAAATCCGAGTCGTTACAATGACATTTTTGAAAGTGATGATGATTTTGAATTTAAAAACAAAAAATTGCATCCAAAATCAAGAATTTTAAGCCTTCTTCTGCAACAAAGTATCACTCCTAGAATGAGTAATTATAACAACCCAACAAAAAAGTTTTCAAAGCTCTTTTCACCATTTTTGGTCAATACGACATAAATTGGTCTTAAGTCATTTTGGATTAACTTTTTCCTAAAAATCTTTCTAATTGTGATACACACTATTTCATGGTGTGTATCTTACTTAAGTTTTCAATTATTTTAGTGCCGACCTTAAAGGAGAGGAAACAAATCTTCGAAAAATACTTGACAAGGCCAACATTTCACTTACGCTTATTTCACCCTTTTTAAAGCCTTATGAAACGCTTGTGGAAAAGGAACAAATGTTGGCTTGGGAAGAGAAAAAAGATATAAGAAGAGGAGCAAGATATAAGAGAAAAGGAAGAAGAGAAAGAGGAAGAAGAAGAAATGGAAGTCGAGGAGGAAGAACAAGAAGAGGTGGAGGATACTTTCTTGGAAAATATCAATATGCCACCTAATCCATCCAACAAAGATCTTATAAAAAACCAAGAGGAATATCATTCACAACCAAAGAAAGCTTAAGAAATCATTCTTAAAGAGGTTTACCTCAATTTCCAACAAAATGGATAAATTCTTTAGAAAGGTCAACCGCAAGCTTTCTAGTTGTTTATTCAAGCTATCTTTGTATGTTTTAAGTTTATGCCGAATCTCATGTATATTTATTTTAATTCCTTATTATCATCCTTATTATCAATGAAATTTTTATTTCTTCCTTTTATATATTGTCAATTATCTCTGAAAAATCATACAAATATAAATGTATAGGCCAAAACAATAGACTTCTAAAATAAATTAGTTTTGAAAAATATGGTGCATATGTCGACATATGAAAATCATGTATGTCGACATATAAGGTTAATTTTTTTTAAATTAAAATAAAATAACTATCAAGCACCAATTCATTTCAAACGACTTCTTACCTCTATATATACTTATTCACTCTAGAAATTCATTATTTTCGGTCTCTATCTTTACTCTCTTTCATATATAAACTTATCTCTTCAATATGGCTCCTCCATATCAAAAAATTTGTGAAAGACTTGAATAAACACTTGAAACATTCAAGAATATCCTTACTTTCATTCTTGAAAATCAAAGACACTTAGAACTAATCCAAATGTAGATGATAAAGAGCAAGAGAAGCATTTTGACGCTACCCGATGGATAATTTTTTCCTTTACCAAAGAAGAACCAACAATCCAAAATGTGTCACAACAAAGTTGATGAAGATTGGGATGCCATCAAAGAAAATTCAATCTTTGGCATTGATGGTTGGGTTGAAGTTCCTCGAAACGTATAGTTAAATAGTTTTGGATTTATTGTAAAATTGTATGATAATATATAATTACCATATGGATTTGTGTGGATTGAATTGATATGTATGGATCGGTTAGTTTGAATTTGTTTGATTTATGATTGATTTTTTTGATTTACTTAGACTAGTGTGATTAAACATAAGTTATTTTTGCTATCGCTTATCATAATTATCAAACATTATTCTTATCACTTTACATTACTATTATTTATTATACTTTCTTTATATCCCAGCATTATATATTATATAGTACCTAAGTATAAGGAGTTTTTTGTTAGACTTTGTCGATGGCAAATGGGGAGAAATATATAAAATATAGGAATCTTGGCATAGAATGGGGTTTTGTAACTCAGCGGAAGTAGTAACATACTTTATACACATAGTTGTCATCATCAAAAAGGGACAAATTGTTAGTCCCTTAGGCATTGGTTTTGATGAGAAGAACCATATGGTATTATATAAAATATAAATACTAATGTTTTTCTATATTTGTATATAGTGCATGATATTAAACATGTATTGTAAAGAAGACTATACTGTTCCAAGTGAAGATTCAAAAGGCTAATATAGAGATTCAAGAGTTAGAGATTAAAGATTCATGAGTATTGAAGAACTCAAGATTTCCCAAACAAGTTATAGTGTCATAATTTTTTTATTAAAACCCTGATAGCACTTCTTCGATCACTTTATCTTGTTTTTTTCCTTTTCAAATAATTTTCAATTTCAAAAATCTTAAAATTCAAAAATAGTTTTTAAAGTGTTTTAGAATATACTTTATTATAGTTAGTTATAATTTTAGTATTGAAGCTTTCTAAATATTTATAAGTATATTATAATATTTGTTATAACTTTGATTTTACATATATTCACTTATACTTTATTATTTATATTTAAAATCCTTTATATACTTAAAATATTCTAATAATAATTTTATAAAGTTTTCTTAAGTTTTAATATGATTAAAATATGTATAAACTATGTTTAAATGATTATACAAAGTATCAAAATATTTTACAAAACTTATTATATTCAAAACAAATTTAAAAAGAGTTTTTCAAAATTTCAAAAGGATATGTCGACATACACTAACCCCATATGTTGACATATGGATCGTAGATTTCAAAATTCAAATTTGAATTAAAGTGTCTTTTCATCGATCTCTTCGTGAATGGACATGGCTGTTGTTTCTCTACAAATAGGGGTTAAACCAACGAATTTTTGTTAACTACTTTCTCATATTTTCTCTCCTCTTTTACTCTCTTGAATTATAAAAGAAAATCTACTCAAAATATTCTCAATTTAATCAGAATCAAATTCAAATTCCATTGATTTGATTCTATGTTGATTACTCTCTAATTTCTCTCATCCCTCTCACTCAAAAAAAAAAATCAAAGTCCTACTCAAGGGATTATAGGATCATTTGTAATCAAAACCAATGCACCGGGTCTATAAAAATCTATCAAATCATATTGTTATACTTATGGGGTGTGGTTGTAGCCCATGTAAATCAATTGGGTGTGCTTAGTAGCCTGAAAATCTAGTGGATGTGCTTGTGGCCTGTGTAAATCAAGTGACTCTACCCAAAGGTCGGAAAGTCTGGAGGGTGTGTCTCATTGTCTTGAAATAGAGATTGTATTTGCTTTTGCTATTTGAAAAGAAATATGCAGAACAAATTATACAGGAATGGATGTAGGGTAACTCCAAACCAGTATAAATCCTGGTGTATTCTTTCCTTTTAACTTTTAGTGCATTTATATTTATCTGTGTTTGAATCTGTGATTGTTAATTACATTGTTTAAACGATAATCTTAAAAGAATTCAAAAAGATTTACAAAAATTATAAAACACTATGCACCCTCCTCTAGTTTTAAATTACCCTTAAGATCCATTTTCCGCTATGCAACACATTTCATGTTCTGTCATATGTTGTTTGCTCCTAAGTCCCTATATCGAATTACAAACATAAGTCCTAGTTCTAGTAAGTAAAACTTATGATAATTTATCGATTGCAAAACAATTTTGAATCATAAACATACTAGTAGAAGCGGTAGAACCATTCATTTTCTTCTCTTTTATAAGTTTTAGGTAATCTAGACAGTTTCGTTTGTAACGCCCCTGCTTGGGACAATGGATGACATTCAACCTTGTTGTTAGGAGCAGTCTTCTTACCCTTCTTATTGACACACTTTCTCTTCTTTGAATCATTCGATGATGATGGCTTTTTCATTATGGCGAGCATTGTGCCTTGATCCTTAAATGAGCTCTCAGATGATGTCAACATATTGAGTAGCCCCGTGAGGCTTACATTCAACTGGTTCATATTATTGCACAAATTGTGGAGCGAGTTCTAATCTAGTTCGCTTGCAGCTCATAACTTATAGTAACATCTATATGTTAAATTCTATCAATATAGCCTTCCATCATCAAAACATATTCATATAGATGAATGCCCTTTTCCATCTTCGTATTGAACAGTTTCTTAGTAATCTCGTACCTTGCAAAACTAGATTTCTTTCCAAATAAGCCTTTGAGGCTATCAAAGATTTGATGGACAGTCATGCCTTCATGTTGTCTTTGCAATGGTTTGTCTAAAGTAGACGTAACACCCCATCACTATATCTATATATAAAAGAGTGTTACTAGATAAAACTATCTAATAATACGGAGAATGAAACGACATTGAGCTGTCACACGTCAATAATCCCTTAGGCTAACACTAGTACATATTTCAAAAATCATAAACAACTCACCCTTACATATACAACATCGGCATAAAGAAATAAACACGTATGTTTGTAGGATAACACAAGACACAATATAAAATAAATCATATGGATCACAAAATCACCAACTCAGCAATAACATATAATGAAAATGTACACTAGTCTAGTGGGATATAAAATAGGTCAAACTCCCACTATCTTAAAAATATATAGTGTATAAATCCAATACATACATCTCAATATCATCAATATACATGACGCTACAAAAAATAGATAATAGTACACCGGTCAACTGATCATCTACCCTCCTTCTACGCCGAACAATAATAATCTGGTCCCTTCGCCCCTGAACTTGTAATGTCTCGGACTGACCCGAGTATTATATAAATAATACATGGGTCGGACTGTGTCTATAATGTAAATTTCAACATGTGATAATAACTGGTATGGTATAGCATGTATCACACATTATAACATAAGATCATCACATGTGTAAGTGTATATCTCAAACCATACTACCAATTAATAAAACCACAATTTAGCGGGTGAATCGACCAAATATTCAGCATCAATCACCACATTCGTATCATAAAAGGGAATCAACTATTAACAAGCACACGATCAAGTGAGGGGCTATAAGTATCATATTGTATGTCTATACATCTCAAATCACATATTCCAGTTGGAAGTTTCACAGCACACTGCACGCTCCTTTGGGTTAAGAGGACCTCGCCTCGGAATATATGTGTAGAACGGTTATCTAAATAATATAGTGTGATCATATAATCTCACATATTCCAGATGAGAGCTACGCAACACACATCATGCTCTAAGGGACAGCACATAGCATTACAACACACATCATGCCTACATTCTTAATTACTCTCTGCCATTGTGATGCTACATCCGTCTAGATACTACAATCACGATATTACTGCCTAATGGTAACAGACTATTTGGCTAGTGTGGCATTGGAGCATATCATCACACAATCTAAGTATAAGCACACAACATGTATATATAATAAGGTGATGCCATGGAACCAGGATGCGACCCTACGATCAACTAACTAGGATGAACACTAGTCAATTTGGATAACTAGCACACGACATAAGTCAGCACACAATAGCCCCTTTCTCTAGACAACAACACATAAAATAATAGTGTCCCTCACTTACAAAAAGTAATCGAACAATATCAATGCAGATATCCTACAGCACCTGGTGTTACTTGCTTGATTACTCAATGATCAGAAATTACACTCACTACCTATAATAATATTTTATATCATGAGTCAAAAGAGTAACAGAATAATATTATCGAATGTCCCATACCAGTCGTGTCACTAATCCGCTTACTTAAATTCTTGTCATACAGAACTTTGCAGAATAATATTCTATATAACAAGTCCAAAAATAACTAGAGAAATATTACCGAAAGTCTCGTAACAGACGGTACTATAACTCTGTTTATTTTAATTCCTCGTTCCACAGAAATATAAATCTTTCTTTATTGAATTGATTTGGAAGAGGTTTTAAAATACACTTTTCCTAAAACCTTCAATACAATTCCAAATATCAATTTCAATTGAAAGAAAATTAAACAATAAAATTCTCATTCTTTCCTCAAAATCCATTTATAGTTTCATAAATAAATATTTGAAATCCTCTTATTTAATTAAAGGAAATTTATGAATTGAACTTTATTCAATTTCAAACCCCTTAAAACTCCTTCCAAAAATAATTCATACATTTTGAAGTTCTCTAATAGCTGAAAATAATTATAATATTAAATAAGTTTTATAATTCAAGATTTGCTTTAAATAATGAATTTAAATAATTTTATTTTTCCCAAAAAGGATTTCCAATTAAAAATAATTTCCCAAAACTATAATTTAAAATTTCATAACCAATGTGCTTAAGACCACGTTACCATTCAAATCCTTTAAAAACAATTATTATGGAGAAGTAGTTCATCAATTAAAATTCTACCTTATATAATACATTCCTAAAATAATTTAATGGTCAAACACAATAATTTATTACTTCCAAAAATTCATTTAGCAATATATAAAACAAATCCCATAAATGATAATTTCTATTCAATAAATAAATTGCATTCAGCTTACTATTAGTTCAAAATATTATTTTATAAACTTCTAATTCATTAAATCCACATACAATTAACTTATCACTTTAAAAATGTAGATTTTAAATATCATTTCATAAATTCCTTTTAAATAATTTTATGATCAATGATAAAAAATAAAAATATTCCAAAAATACACTATTTGATAAAATCCCAAAACTCGTCGTTTACCAAATAATTTATATTTATACGCTCCTCAAAATTATTCCACATTTATATTTTCCAAAATCATTCCACTTTAAATTTTCATTAATTGAAAATATCCTCAATATTAAATAAGAAAATCATCTTGAAAATTCATTATTTATTTCCAAATAAATTTAATTATTCCAAATCTTCATCTTTGAATTTATTTACTCCCTTTCTAATCAATCTCAAATCGACTAATGCAATCACAAAAACAACCAATACTACACTCAACATAGCCCAACCAATGTACACTACGCTATATCAATCAACATCATCCAATAGCAATTAATTTCACCCAGTTAATCCGTATCAACTAAGCATTCATGTCTACCAATCAACAGAAATAATGGAAATGAGCATCTAGACGGTAGTTGTGAGTTAATTTTGCGAGTTAAGAAATTAGCCCATCTAAATGATGCTAGAATTCCAAATCAGTGACTAACTTCGGCTCAGCTTAATCGTCGTAGCAATGCAGCAAACTAAAACCCCGTGTGCACGCACCTGCTTCAGCACCCAAAACATGCACTAGTCGAACATGACCTTCATCATCGCGGCTACTCTCACCATCGCTGACAAGCACCGCAAGAGTTTGTGTGTGCACGACATTGCCGCCAACCAACTCTATCACCGTGGTCCTCCATTGTCGCCACCCGAGTACGCAACAACTCCTAGACGCGACTTCAGTTACCAGTTACACAAAATACGACCGATTTCCATTTCCAATCGCAAATGTCGCTCCCCTCTTTGGCGTTACATCGGCCATCACCTGCCACGAGCGTCTCTAGCCCTTTTTTTTTTAAAACGCGAAAGATTAGAGGATTTGGGAAAAATGAAAAGAGGGACGAATGGGTGTGATTTGGGCTGCCTAGTTTCGTATAAAATGAGAGAGAGAAAAGAATGAGTTTGGTTTTGAGAAAAAAAGGAGATGTTTCTGGAAAGACGGAGAAAGGAGCAAACTAAAATGGTATATGAGCCGATGGTTTTGGACCTGATTTCAATTAAATTCTAAGTCAATCTAGTTTTCATTTTATTTTCCATACAGATTTTAAATTTAATTATTGACGTTTACTTATAAATGTGTTTCAATCTATTTTAAATTGATTTAGACTTCCTTTTACAAGATACATCTCTATAACCGCACAATTTCCTTCAATTCGATACCTATTTATTTTTCACTATTTAGTTCACATAAATACTGTTTACACTTTAAAAATAATTCATATTCAATTAATTTTTTTATTCAATTTCAATATATTATTTAAAATTAATTTATTAAGTTAATTCAATTTATTAAAACAAAAACTTTCTATTAAATAGTCTTCAATTAAACAAATATTTACTTTTAAATAATAATAATTATCAAATAACAAATTCGAACAATTTTATTTTAATTAAATTTATTTATTTATATGACGTAGAAAGAAGAGTTATTACAGCTTCTCTTTCAGAAAATTGCATCATCGCAATTTCTTATAGGGAATGTCATGCGCAATGCATACCTTGAACTTTCTTTGTGTTCTACTAGCTTCTATCAAACTTAAACTACCCAATCCTCTATGTAGCTCTTACATTCCAACTCATCTTACCGTATGTCGCATTTGAATGGACTCGATTAATAACTTTCTATTTTCGCATATGGTAACTTTTGGGAAAAATATTCCAAGTGTTAGATTTTTCGGAAGATTTCGGCAGTCGCCTTTGTACAGAGAGTGTTTCGAAAAATCAAAATACAATATAATTACACAATCAATATACATCCAACATAGGGCATCCCGAAACATAGGGAAGCAAGGTAATATCATGATATATTCCCATATAGCGTAAAAACGTACCCTTTTATTGGTGATTAAGCAAATTATTATGCTTTTATGCGAGCAAAAGGGAGCCAACGTCGCCAATATATCCAAGTACACCTCTTGAGCATCTACACTTAATTTAGGTATAAATATTAGTTTCATACGAAGAGATATAGTAGCCATGTATTCATTAAATTTCAAAGCAACACAGTATTCAAATTTTGACCACATTCTGACAAATTTTAAATAGTCAAAACACCAAATTAAACAAAGTTATCAAAGTGAAATTTATATAACGTGTTAGCTTTTCAAAACAACTTCAGAATCATAAAAACGTCAAGTACGACTCAAGCAATGAGAGTTTTTCTTTAAGTAGTAAAATTAGGAAATAAATAAAATAGTAAGCCAACCTTTTAAATTTGCTTTTTCATCTTAGTAAGCCTTAAAATTTTGCAACACTCTTGTGCAAAAATGTTGCTTAAGCTATAAGCTTTTCAGAATGGGAAAAATCGTCGAAATCGGACAAACTGTTTAAAAACGATCAAAACAATTGAGAGCTGTGATATGGAGTTACACTTTCGGGAGGGCGAAGCTTTTCCGTTAATAACTCATGTTTTAACCTTACTTAAGCTCAACATATTAAAAAGTGACAAATGAAAAAGTCAATCCTTACGAAAGTACCTTCCTACTGCAAAAATAATCACCATAATCCATTCAAAATGTCAAAAGTTATAGCTGTTTTACTACGACACCTAATATGTAAAATCTCTAAATTTATTATCGCTTTTTTCCAACTCTTGAATCATTCTTTTCAAAATATATGTTTTGATACTTTGATGTATTTATATGAAAAATATATATTTCTCCGCAAATAATTTAACTCAAAAAATATACATTGGTCATTGTAATATAATAAACTAAAATATGATTTATTTCACTTGGAAGACATTTCTAAGATGATTTTCTTTTTCAAATCTCATTTCATCAAAAATCCATAAAGTTTTCTCTTTTTCCATTATTTCATTTAGCTTTCAAAATATTCTTTAAAATTCATTATCGTTCTATTTTGTGAAAATATGTCTTCCCTTAAGTATATATTCCTTTTAAAAATAATTTAACATTTCCACTTTAAAATGTTTTAAATCACCTTTTTGTGTGTATATGTGTATTCTCGAATAAACTTATTTTTCCTTTATTTTCTTTTAAAAACCATATTTCCCAAAAATTCATCACTTAGATATAAATTATATATATATATATATATATATATAACTTTGCTTATTATAAAGTTTCACTTTATCACAAAATGCCTAAAATCAAGGCTTTATTCCAATATTCATGAGATACCTTTCCATTTCAAAATTACTTATTTTGGTTTTATAAAATTACCTAAATTATTTACTTCATTTCTTTTATGTTGTAAAATTTATATTTGTACCTTTATATCTCAATGCATCATACTACAAAAAAAATTCACAATCTCTCATGCACAATAAAAATACTATATGGCACACATAGAATCATAACAATTTCAAATTCTAATATATAAATATATCGAAGATGCCTTACCATGAATTTCTAGTGGCTTACTTCGTCGATTAGTTGTAGTGTTGACCATGTGATCAGCATTGCCTCGCCATCGACTTCAGTTGTGCACTAATGCTCGATGGCTGCAATCATCACATCAAATATCTAAAATAGCAAAATATCTTTATTATTTTTCAAAACAATTCATTACCTTATTATAATAGTATTTATACTCATATACATATATGCATATACTCAAGTCCAAACAATTCTAATACTTCATAATATTATACAATTTTCATATCACATACATTACTAAAACACCATTTCAAAATAATATATCTCTTACAATTTTTTTCACATTTCTTAAATCTTCCCATATGTTCTTTTCAAAATAATAAATCTCCATTTTCCAAAACATTGCTATCTTTTCATAATTTTAAATATAACTTCTTGAAAACATTTGTTTTAAAGATAACTGGAATATTTTACTTCTTCCCAAAACATGATATCACTTTCCAAAACTTTGTATCCATCTGTCTCCTCTTAGTGTTTTAGAATCCCTTTCGATCACGTTGATCAGGTGCATCTACCAGAATTTTTAAATCATTCAACGGACAGATTAATACAAAATCAACTTCAAATTTTTTATTATATAAATATATTTAAATAGTTTCATATTGAAAATAATTGTTTGCAACAACTAAAACTATTACCCCGCCTTTTGGAGAAGGACGAGATATCAAAAAATTGGCTAAAAAGGATGGGTATCAAGATTAGTGATCGATAGGAAAACATGGCTATGATCGATACCGTCAAAGTTAGACCAAGCTCCAATTAAGGTGGGATCGATTAGGAATGATAAACGAGGCTTAGAAAGGCTACGTTTCAAATTTCAGGTCTATCGGAGTTCGTATGCTTGAGTTATGGATGAATCAATATTGGCAAGAATTGGTTTTGGATTGATCTCTTCATATCGATCATGGTGACTGTTGGTTTTGATTGATCAAAATGGAAGTGTACTTCGGATCGATGCGTTCATATTGATAATTTCGTATAGATTTGTAGATGGATATGACTATGGTGAGAGACTCCTTCTTGTACATTCTCTTTGGATCGTTCGTATCAATAGCATTAGATCAATACGAGGGAAAGAAATAGGTTCATGGATACAAAGCTCATATCGATGCGCACGCATCGATTGGATGGAAGCACTTCAAATTGATCAAGACTAGGATCGATATGAAGAAAGAAGCAACGGTTTCAGGGACTTGGATGGGCATTTCGTATCGATCACTTATTGATCGATACGAAGGATGCAATCAGGGATGGATACGAAGAAGGCAATTAGGGATCGATATGAAAAGGGGATGGATATATGGATATGAACAATGGACACGTGGCAATAGGATATGATGGATATGAAAGATGTAGTTTGATGGTTACGAAGTGATGGACATGAGGAAATGGAGTATGATGGATATGAACAACGTGGGATATAAAGGCGAGGGATACAAAGGGGTGATGGATACGAATTGATGGAGGTGATTTAATGGATCCGAAGCTTTCAGCCCACTTACAAACTAGAACTTGGACCGATTATATCTCTCAAACCATAAGTCCAAATGCTATGAAATTTTCAGAGAAGCTTCCCTATGCACTCAAGAATGTTCATGATCGATCTCGGCTTCATCGGACTAACTTTGGATCGATATGAATTATACGTGGATCGATCAGGATCGATCCCAAACGACCCGAATCAATCCCAAATGACCCCGAATCGATCTGGTGGGCCCACCTACGCATGAGAAGAGGCATTCCAGGTTTTGGGGCAGATATTTTCAGATCTACACCAACAAATATCAGACCTATGGCAACTAAAAAAGGGATCTTCTTCTGCTTTCCTAGGTGAAACTCTGTCATTTTGTTTACTGATTTCAAAGGCTTGTAACTGCAATTATAGTATAAAAGGATTGATTCAAAGCGGCGTAGGCCGAAGTTAGCCGAATCACCATAAGCCTTGTGTTCTTTTCTTTCTTACTCATTTTAATTTTTCCGTTTCTTCATTTTTATTCTCTACATTATCTGGATCTGAGATCTGTTTTAAGATATTGAGGATTTGTGTATAAATACTGGTGCTTTCACTACTTCTGGGGTTTGCGACCAATTTTAGCGCAAACAAAACCATTTTCTAGTATCATACAAAAATATGTACCTTTAATCGAAAATGTTCCAATTACAAAACATGCTTGCCTTAAAATGTTATTCTACCTTCAAACTATCTTTTCCAAAATCATTACTAATATTTGTCATCCAAAATTTCAATTTCTTTCATATTACTATTCAACTTATCTCAAACTGTTACTTTTTCAAAAACCATAAACATCATTCGAAAATATGATTTTCTATACTTTAATAAATCAAATTCAGATTTTTATTAAATCATATGCTTATTTGTATAAAAATATTTATATTTCAAATTTGCATAAATATTCATTTCATCTGCCATCAACAATAATGCAATTTATTACACACTGTACATCCATAATATCAAACAAGTATTAATACAACAATATACACAATTTCGAACAAATAAACAAACGCCTCTAGCGAAAAACCGCCAATCAATTTCCGTTGTGCAACTCTAATCACTACTGGGTATTCTTACTTATATCATCACAATTTGGAATTATGAAGCATTCAATTCGAGATTCCAATTAGGGACTTTTATAGCTTCCCTAACCAAACAGCTTCATTCTTACTTCAACGCCATACCAATCATCATCCATGCCGACACAGCTGGTCGAACAATTTACTTCTACCTCTTCAAACTCCATCAATTTCTCCACATCTCATACAAAACTTCCACTCATAAAAAGGCAGAAGAAATATAATAGATAATAAGAAAATTCAAACATGTCCCCAGATGACAACCCTAGTATTCATGGTATATTCCTACTGTCACATAAGTATAATAGGTAATCTACCACACATCCACGGAGATGGGGACTCTAAGTCTCATCTAAGGCCAAGATTTGTGTCCCTTATACTCTGTATTATTCTAAACCTGCTCTGATACAAACCATAACACCCTACCTCTGTACTCCTACTACCGAAGAGTATTACTTGGTAATAATGTCTGATAATATGGAGAATGAGGCGATATTGCGCGGTCATGAGTGAATATTCCCTTAGGCTAACACTGGTACTGTGACGCCCCACCTCTATACCCACGTTAGCAAAGAGTATTGTATAGATAATACCGTCTGCTAACAAGGAGAATAAGGCTGGATAGGAGCGACCATGTGTAATCTTACCTTAACTATTCACTAAACACGTCGAAAAGTAGAATCACAAACAGTTCGACGTATTCAATAAATATTTAAAGCAAGACTACAATGGCTATAGGATCTATCAGAATAGAATATAACAACTCAAATGCAATATACATCACAGAACAGTAAACCATCATACACACACACACACACATATATATATATATAGATACATAACAGAGTATACAAAATGATACATATCAAGTGGTATAGCAAACCACAATATACAGACGAGTTCACAAGAATACATATCAGAGTTACAACATATAAGGACTACAAGAAAGCTAAGACAAAAAGAAACTAGCGGAATAGTCCATGCGGAAGCAAAAGAGGCTAAGTCCAAAGCACCTAACCTGAAACATCTCGGTCTGACCCGAGTATAAAATACACGGGTCAGTCTAGATAACAAATCAGTTAGATAAACTGAACAATAATAAACCTGCGAGGTCATATAGTATAACAAATATCTCTAGAGGAGATAACACAATCATCAACAAGAGATGAATCATATAGAACAAGCCTCATATCATCGGCAACATATAGAAGCAAAGGATACAAATATCCCAAAACAAGCCCAAAGGAAAATAACAAATACCAATAAGGTATACAAGTTCCACAAGGTAAATGCTACGCATCATGCGGCTCATAATGACCAACACCGAAGGGCGATACCAAGGGAATATACATATGAATGAAACATCATAAAATTGCTCGAGCTCAGTACTGTACAAACAAGGATCCATGAGCCCGAAGACTCCAAACCCAAGTATCACCCATGCGGCACATAAGGCCAACATCAGAGCGAAACTATATAGGGCAACAAACCCGAAGGCACACACCCGAAGGCAACATACCCGAAGGCAACAAACCCAATATCACTCATGCGGCACATAAGGCCAACATCGGAGCGATACTTTATAGGGCAACAAACCGTAGTGGTGAAGGTCAGAGACCCAGTACTGGACACCACTAACTGGCGAAATGTGTCACAACTCTCGAAAAGGAATCCGAAAAGTGTTAACGTATGTCCCATAACCACTCGTTCGCACTAAACGGTTTACTATCCGTCAGTCACTTTCACACTCAAAGCAGTACAAATTTACCTCATATCATCGGTAAACTAAACCCGAAGGTCAAAACAATCAATCGAATAGGTCGGGGACTAATCGAAAAGATAAACGCACAGATTCATGGTCCGTGTTTTTTCCAACCATTTAATCACCCTTCCACTCCGCTCGAAGTGCAAAAGTGTGTGTTTTAAATAGAATTTATAAATTGGAGAAACGAGCTTTTAAATGCGATTCGAGAGATTATTTTATAAAAACCCGTGGATGAAGTCAAGAGTAAGTTAGCAAAGTCAAAGATGCAATAACAAACACCAAAAAGCAACTTGAATCGATAGAATCCGGAAAAATCAATCAAATATGCAAAATAAACAAACCAGGCAAAACAAAGCAGGTCGGTCGACCGGACTGCAGGGCTCGGCCGGCCGGCCAGATGTAGGGAGCAAAATAAGGCTCGGGGCAGCAGGTCGGTCGACCGAAGCCTGCACTCGGTTGGCCGAACCTGGTGATTTTGCACTTCCTGCCCTATTTCAATGAAAATGCAAATTCTTTCCAATTCCAAAAAAATGGCACATGCATACTTGTTAGGAATTCATACCAACACCCATAAAATCAAGATAAATAGATATGAGTTCAAAACTCACCTTTTTTCCAAAACAAAGAAGATGAAGAAGAAGCTCAAATGCAAGGAATCAACCAACTACACTCCACTTCAACACTACAAGCTTCAATCTAGAATCAAAGCAAGTATTTCCTAAGTTAGGGTTAGGAAATTACTGAAATTGAAGAGGAGAAGAGATGGAGAAGATGGAGATGAACTTACCAATGGATTCTCTTTGATTTTGGAGCAAGAAATCAAGATGCAAGAAGAAACTAGGGTTTGCAATTTCTATTCCCCTTTCCCTTCCACCATTTCAGTTGGAGCTTGAGTTTAGAAGTGAAGAGGAGTAGGAATGAATGAATGGGAGGAGATGGGCTGAGTTAGAGGGTTAAGTGGGGTTTGGGATGAACCCAAAGCTAAAGCCCAACCAGAAAAAGTAGCGAAATTCAACTTACTCCAAATATATCAAAGATTATACTCAAAAAGATCGCAAACGACACTTTGGAACCAATTCGACAGTTTGCAAAGAGTGACATTTCGAACCCCAAAATCCGAATAACGACGCCATATTTAAATCGAACATTTAAATATGAGATCGTTAAATAGGCGGGTTGTTACAGATCTCCCCTCCTTAAAGAAATTGCGTCCTCGCAATACTTAAGGAGAAAATAAATAGTAACAACCAAAAGGCATATCCACACAAAAGAATATCCGAAGAAGAAGCTCACAGAAAGGGAACGAAAAGATAAGCCCGAACTTGCTTGCTTAGAGAATTCTCCAAATTCCTAAGCTCAAATATTCGGAACACCGACGTAATGCAAACAATACGTCAATGAACCGAAGCCCAACAAAAAGAAGCACAATAAAACGTCCGATGAACTTGGTAAAAAGATCATTCCATTCGGACATCAACAAAGAAACAATCACTTGTTGGTTACAACAAAGTGCATTGGCAACACGATCCCCCTTCCGGGAGTATACAAAGAATATCAAGGTCATAAGATGCAAGGAACTCAAGCCATCATTAAGCTCCTTATGAGAAAATAAATATTCCAAAGATTTATGATCGAGGTGGAGAACAAATTTCTCCGCCATAAATAAACGATGATGCCAACTCTAAAAGCGAAAACGATAGCCGCGAGCACTAAATCATGAGTGGCATATCTAGTCTCGATAGGCTATAACTATTTAGAAGAATAAATGATAGCACGTTCTCTTTTGCAAGTGAACGACATCCAAACCAATACGATTAGCAGTGGTACAAAAGATAAAGCATTGGTTCCCTACGGGAATAACAAGAATAGGGATATCGAAAAGAAAGAGTTCTTTTAAATTAATTTTCTTTCCCAAAAAGCTAAGACTTTCAAAATTACAATTATCTTTATGTAATAATCTTTCAAGAAGATTTTACTTATTCCAAATCAATTTTACTGTGCCCGATTGTCTCATCAAAGCGTTTAGGAAATTCCTATCGATAACGTTGATCAAGCGCATCGACCAGAATTCTTAAAGCACTCAATGGGCAATACAATCACAAAATCATCTTCTATATGATAAACATGTTTCTAAAAACTTTTTTTTTAAAAAAAAATTATTCTTTGTTCGTTTAAAGAACAAAATTCCAATTATACTTATAAATAAATCTTATGAAAAAGATTTGCAAAATTCTTTCAATTGCTATTTTCCATCCAAAATCAATAAATACCAAAATGGAATCATCGAGATATTCACAGAATACCCGATTCATAAAATGGATGAAATGAGCTAGACAAACTGAATGACATAACAAATCATTTATAAGAATTACAACGAGTGCAGAATGCGGTAAGTGGAGTGCTAACTTCCGCAACTCGTAGCCAAATGAAAACCAGTGGTAAGGTTGAGCTAAAAACACCTTAACACTACAACAAAAGATTGCTTAGGTGATAACCCTAAAACAAGACCAAAATGTCAGAAAATTCTCAAACTACAAGAATGAGAGAAACAACACTTTCCTCGTCATGAGGGATTAAAGAATAAAATGATACCATCAAATTGGAATCGAAATCACAAAGAAAATAGAGACCTACCAAAAATAGATGGAGACATACCTTATGCTCGAGAAGAACCTTCAGGAGCATCTGCTATATTTAGTTTTCCTGACAGAAGGTTACTCGGAGCAATAGGACAAGTGGAACTACGATGACCTTCCTTCTTGCAATAACGGCAGAAGAGAGGCTTAGGACAAGTTCGAATCATATGATCAGGGAACCACAATTGAAACACTTCCGAATGGAAGGTGTTCCAGCAGACTGAGCGGAGAATCAGATTCAACGGACTTTTTCTTCTTGGAAGGGAAAAATTCCGGCTCATCCAATGGAGACTGCTTTTTGTTGGGGTTCTTGCAAACCTCAACATCATCACTACTATCACACTCCCCCTCGATGGCTTCGAGATGAAGTGTAGAATCAACTAACTCCTCAAAGGAAAGCTTAAGCTCAAGCAATAAAGACTTCTTCAGATATTTCCTAAGACCAGATACAAACTTCAGATTCTTCCTATAAGAAGTGCTAATGAATTCAAGACCATACATAGATAAGGCCTCGAAAGATGCAACATACTCAGAAACGGAAGACTCCCCTTGCTTCAACTCAAGAAAGTGCAGGGACAACAAAGCTTTCTCAGATTCAGGAACGAACTTGAGTTCGAATCGTTCCCGAAACTGAGTCCAAGAAAGAGCAGACTCATCAATTTCGACTACAAGAAGCTCGTACCAATCAAGGGCACGCCCTCATAATAAGCTAGAAGTTACAAGAACTCTATCATGGTCGGAAAGATCCATGCGAGAGAAAATACGCTCGCACGTGCGAAGCCAAGCTTGGACTTCAAGAACAGACTCGGAGCCCTTAAACGGTTTTCCTCCAAGATGAGCAAAATCACTGCACTGACGTGCAAAAGCAGACTTGCAAGGTGGAGACACTCGAGGAGGAACGGAAGGCTGAGTGCTCCTAAACAACTCCATAAACTGATCGGCAGACATATAAACGCCATCCGGATGTGAGCCACTGGACTTCCCAACACCCGAACGTCGACCTCTGCCTCTTCCAGACATAAGCTGAAAGTCAAGATAAGGAAAAGATTATTCACAAGGTAGATATTGCTATATGGAATACTACGGAATAAAATGAATTCCTAGACATATTCCAAACTCTATCTAACCTTGATAGAATAAAGAGACACGATGATTCAAAGATTTGTATCACTTATACACTTTGATGTACCATAATATGTGCATCTATTCTGTGTTTATCATATTTTTTTCCGAACCTTGCTCTGATACCATGCTGTGACGCCCCACCTCTATACCCACGTTAGCAAAGAGTATTGTATAGATAATACCGTCTGCTAACACGGAGAATAAGGCTGGATAGGAGCGACCATGTGTAATCTTACCTTAACTATTCACTAAACACGTCGAAAAGTAGAATCACAAACAGTTCGACGTATTCAATAAATATTTAAAGCAAGACTACAATGGCTATAGGATCTATCAGAACAGAATATAACAACTCAAATGCAATATACATCACAGAACAGTAAACCATCATACACACACATATATATATATAGATACATAACAGAGTATACAAAATGATACATATCAAGTGGTATAGCAAACCACAATATACAGACGAGTTCACAAGAATACATATCAGAGTTACAACATATAAGGACTACAAGAAAGCTAAGACAAAAAGAAACTAGCGGAATAGTCCATGCGGAAGCAAAAGAGGCTAAGTCCAAAGCACCTAACCTGAAACATCTCGGTCTGACCCGAGTATAAAATACACGGGTCAGTCTAGATAACAAATCAGTTAGATAAACTGAACAATAATAAACCTGCGAGGTCATATAGTATAACAAATATCTCTTGAGGAGATAACACAATCATCAACAAGAGATGAATCATATAGAACAAGTCTCATATCATCGGCAACATATAGAAGCAAAGGATACAAATATCCCAAAACAAGCCAAAAGGCAAATAACAAATACCAATAAGGTATACAAGTTCCACAAGGTAAATGCTACACATCATGCGGCTCATAATGACCAACTCCGAAGGGCGATACCAAGGGAATATACATATGAATGAAACATCATAAAATTGCTCGAGCTCAGTACTGTACAAACAAGGATCCATGAGCCCGAAGACTCCAAACCCAAGTATCACCCATGCGGCACATAAGGCCAACATCAGAGCGAAACTATATAGGGCAACAAACCCGAAGGCACACACCCGAAGGCAACATACCCGAAGGCAACAAACCCAATATCACTCATGCGGCACATAAGGCCAACATCGGAGCGATACTTTATAGGGCAACAAACCGTAGTGGTGAAGGTCAGAGACCCAGTATTGGACACCACTAACTGGCGGAATGTGTCACAACTCTCGAAAAGGAATCCGAAAAGTGTTAACGTATGTCCCATAACCACTCGTTCGCACTAAACAGTTTACTATCCGTCAGTCACTTTCACACTCAAAGCAGTACAAATTTACCTCATATCATCGGTAAACTAAACCCGAAGGTCAAAACAATCAATCGAATAGGTCGGGGACTAATCGGAAAGATAAACGCACAGATTCATGGTCCGTGTTTTGCCCAACCATTTAATCACCCTTCCACTCCGCTCGAAGTGCAAAAGTGTGTGTTTTAAATAGAATTTATAAATTGGAGAAACGAGCTTTTAAATGCGATTCGAGAGATTATTTTATAAAAACCCGTGGATGAAGTCAAGAGTAAGTTATCAAAGTCAAAGATGCAATAACAAACACTAAAAAGCAACTTGAATCGATAGAATCCGGAAAAATCAATCAAATATGCAAAATAAACAAACCAGGCAAAACAAAGCAGGTCGGTCGACCAGACTGCAGGGCTCGGTCGGCCGGCCAGATGCAGGGAGCAAAATAAGGCTCGGGGCAGCAGGTCGGTCGACCGAAGCCTGCACTCGGTCGGCCGAACCTGGTGATTTTGCACTTCCTGCCCTATTTCAATGAAAATGCAAATTCTTTCCAATTCCAAAACAATGGCACATGCATACTTGTTAGGAATTCATACCAACACCCATGAAATCAAGAGAAATAGATGTGAGTTCAAAACTCACCTTTTTCCCAAAACAAAGAAGATGAAGAAGAAGCTCAAATGCAAGGAATCAACCAACTACACTCCACTTCAACACTACAAGCTTCAATCTAGAATCAAAGCAAGTATTTCCTAAGTTAGGGTTAGGAAATTACTGAAATTGAAGAGGAGAAGAGATGGAGAAGATGGAGATGAACTTACCAATGGATTCTCTTTGATTTTGGAGCAAGAAATCAAGATGCAAGAAGAAACTAGGGTTTGCAATTTCTATTCCCCTTTCCCTTCCACCATTTCAGTTGGAGCTTGAGTTTAGAAGTGAAGAGGAGTAGGAATGAATGAATGGGAGGAGATGGGCTGAGTTAGAGGGTTAAGTGGGGTTTGGGCTGAACCCAAAGCTAAAGCCCAACCAGAAAAAGTAGCGAAATTCAACTTACTCCAAACATATCAAAGATTATACTCAAAAAGATCGCAAACGAAACTTTGGAACCAATGGAGGTGATTTCGAGCTCCAATTCGACCGTTTGCAAAAAGTGACATTTCGGACCCCAAAATCCGAATAACGACGCCATATTTAAATCAAACATTTAAATATGAGATCGTTAAATAGGTGGGTTGTTACAGGTACATATTTGAAAAATCATAACAAACTCACCTATACATAAACAACATCATCGCAAAGAAATAAACATGTCCGTTTTCAGGATATAACGATACACAATATAAAATAAATCGCAGGGATCACAAAGTCATCAACGCAATGATAAGGTATAACAAAAATATACACAACTTTGAGTAGGATATAACGTAGGTCAAATTCACATATCAATAATATACAGTGTATAAATCTAATACTACATCTCAAGATCATCAGTATACAAGACATTACCAAAAATAGATAACGGTACACTAGTCAACTAATCATCTAGCCTTTTTCTATACCCAACAATAACAATATGGTCCTTTCATCCCTGAACCGGTAATGTCTCAGATTGACTCAAGTATTATATAAACTTGTGTGAACCTGTGCTGGGACACGCGGGACACCACATTATTTTTTTAACATTATATTTGTGGATTTATTGTTTTATGATGGTGAAAGCATAAGCTTTTAAATTGTAATTTTTTTAGCATTTTATTAAACAATATTAATAAGATAATCTCGAATATAAAACATATAACTAATATTTTTGAACTATGTCGACTTTATAAAACAAACATTAACAACATGTATTTGTTATTATAAACTTGGCAAGCATTACATTACTGAGATTGACTTTTAATTTTCAAGTCTAAGACATAAGTTCAATATGGGTTAATTCTATGCTTAACACACAAATTTTAATATGTACACTATTCATTACAATAATAACATTCTAAACCTAGAATATAAAAAATGTTCTCTAATGAAATAATGTTCCAAATTTGGATTAAAAAAAATGAAATTTGAATAATTGTAACTATACTTTTTAAAAATTGGGTACTTAGGTGATATTACATAGTTGCATCCTTTAATTTTTTACATAAAAACTTAACTAAATTAGAAAAATGTTATAATAGCGAGGAAACACCATATTTTCTAACTCGTATGACATAATACGACATGAAAATAATATATAATAGTTTATTAAAGATGGAAATTAGATAAAATGATGTAAGAAAACACAATCAATGAAAAAAAATATTCAATACAAGTTATTATTATTATAACAAGTTATTGTAGATGCTTATATTATAATACTGTACAAAGTATTTTGTAGAAGAAACAGATATTAAAATGAAAGCAAGAATGTTGTATAGTAAAATAATGATCTTGACAAGCACCATTGTCCAAGTGGTTAATTGATTCGGCTTTGGTGCAAGAGGTCACAAGTTCGAAACTTGGTTTTGAACGTTTATTGACATGGGATATGTTGTCCCAATGATTTGTTGTATATAAAGTACCATTTTCAAAAAATTAAAATAAAATAAAAATAATGATCTTATAAATGGAACAAACAAATAAATTAAAAAGTTTTATTATGAACTAAAATCTTTAAAAACTATTTTTTACTTAGAGATAAATTATTCATTTTTCCACAAAAATCATAAATAAAACTTGCATTTAATTATGTGCATTAAATACCTTTGTTAGTTTCTTTAGAATTATTTATAACAATTTATCAAATAGAAACACATATCATATCTATCCTCCATCATCAAGCCAGTGTAACTTAATACCTAACTCTACATTCAAACATCATTCCTTTAATTTTGACTTATTTATTAAATAATTACTCACTTTCATCGTATCTTTTTTGTTAGTGGCTGTGAACATTGTCCATGAGTTTTTATCGAAGATTTAGTCAGAAATTGACATGAACTGTTTCCAGAGTATTAATCCAATATCTATACTAATTCTTTTAATATTATTCATTTGCACATCAAATTATCAACACGATATATAATTTATAACATAATTGATCGTTATTCATGTCAAGTAAAATATGTAATCATGTCCCATAATATATTGAATATATAATTTCAAGCACAAATAAAAATTTAAATATAATAGTTCTTGCCAATAAATCTTAAAAAATAAACATGTTAGGTAACTCATGCATATTATCTAATAAATTGATAAAAATCAAAATTTTAAACCAAGCTTGTTTGGTAGTTTAAATTTATTTTTTAAATATGAAGCATCATCATTTTGACACTCATGCATTTTGAGGTAGAAACATTATAGCACGAAAACTTTTTAGTTTGCAAACAGCTAATGAAAAAGTTGATCATTAAACTGTTAAAAATATCACATTTATACACCATTCATATGTACTTATATGTGAATAGAACCATAAGAGAGTAATTTGTATTTAATTTCATATGGAGTTGTGGGTAGAAGTGATTATGATAAAGATATTTACAGTCTAAAATGATTTCGAATAATTTTACGAATTCGTGATACATATGATTAATTAGAGAATAGATTGCACAACTACCCTTAATGATTGTAAAGTGGATTAATTTCCAATAATTTGGGAATTTAATTACATTTAATTAATAATTAAAGATGAAACAATATGAAAGTATACACCATACTTGAAAAATAGACTAAAATCATTAATAATATCAATAATCAACTGAACTCAAAAAATGTAAATTTTTAAATTAACCAAGTTACATAGAAACTATAATAATTGTATATATAGTTTTTTTATTAAAACCTTTAATTGTACCTTTTTATGCTTTAAGAATTGATTGGAGTTGGAAGTTATAGTTTTAGAAAATTAAGACACTGAGAAAACCAAAATTAACATTATACTTAAAACCAGAAGCATATATAATTTATGCTTTAACTAATTGACATTTTCACTTTTGAAGCAAGCATACAATTTAATTTTATAGATGTTGCAGTAAACTCAACGTGCACCAATATAACAAAAATAATGAAATGAATTGTATAAAACTCATTTTAATTTATAGATGATTAGATTGTATAGAAAAATTTCATATAGAAATAAATATAAAAATGGAAATATTTATTGTTACAAATAAATATAAAATTATATATACAAATAAACGAGTATACATTTATTGATACATGCAACAAAAAGTTGAAGTGACTATGATAAATGCATTTACTACTTATATATTCTAATTTAAATAAAGTAGAGAATTAATATTTTTTATTCTAACTTATTTCTCTTTGGTCTGATTCAAATTATTAATGTGAAATTAATTATCTCTTATGCTAAATTAATGAATTCATTATCACTGATGGGCATATTCATTCAATTTTAATAATTAACTAACCGAATAGTAAATAACAAAAAAATGTAAACAGACTCGTTCCCTATAAAATAATAACAAAACTAAAGAATATACATGTTATGGAAATTTCAAATTAACCAATATAACACATATAATTTAGTGAATTTATAAAAAGTGATCTATTTTTTAAAGCTAAGCATTTAGGTTAAAACTAAAAGGTAAAAAAAAAATCTAAACCTAACATAACTTTTTGAAATTGAAAACATAAATGGGAATTAATAGTTTCACCACTTGACTTACTAACTTTTACATCTACTGTGTCATTAAAGTTAATAAATCATTTATTAGAATATTAGCCTCCAAAAGAAAATTGACTTGGATGTATCTTCCACCTATAGTGATTCCAACCGGTGGAATACAACCCTGATTTGTTAGAAAATATGCAAATAATTTGAGTAGGAATAACAAAACATGATTTAGTAAAGCTAACTTTGGAGAATTTTGAACTAAATAGAATAAAAAAGCTAATATAGTGGTAAAATTATGCTTATGCATGAGTGTTGTAGATGGGAACAAAAATGTTGCAAGGACAAACATGCAAAACAGAGAGCTAATCATAATTTTGATGCTACACAATTCTAATTGAATTAGAAAAATATCACTATAGCTTAAAATATCATGTTTTTTTAGTACTTATAGCATAACATAACATGAAAAAATATATGTAGTACATTAAACTTATGAAATCTAATTTTTGAAACATCCAATAATTTTGCTTTTACTTCAAATATCCATGTGGACATTTTAACTAAAACGGTAAAAAAATTAATATTATTCGAAATAAATTAATATATCACCATAAAATGTCCAATACCACCATCCTAGTGGTTAGGCACTCTGGCTTGGGTCTATGAAGTCATGTTTAAGTCCTACATAGTGTGTGATTCGAACCATTGAACATACAATATATTAATTTTGAAGGTTCGTGGTAATAATATTTGATATTATCCTACCTATTTAAAAATCGTTCACTTATAATCATTATATATAACTTCATCTCCAATGTACAGAAATTACTACCATCTAAGTACTCAATTTCAATAAAAAATACTTATGGAGGATAACATTAAATATTTTAATTTAAGAAATACTTGTGAAAATAATTAGAAAGAATCAATTGGTTATATTTTAATTCTATAATTGACCAGAATTAAAGAGAATAAGTATGTATTTATTTTCTCATTAATTGAATTGTAATTAAAATAGAATTTATTGTAATTGATTCTTTAATTATTATGAATTCAAACCGATAAAAATTAAAAGCAACTACTTTGTTTTAATAATTGCATAGTAATAACATTCGATATTACCATACCCATTTAAAAATAGTTCCCTTATAATCACTATAAATAACCTCATCCCCAATTATAGTTATCTATAAACATTTTTGTCTGCATAAAAACTATTGTAACATTAAAAACATTTCATAATATCAATAACAATTTAGTGGAAACCATGAATATGAACTTTTTTATGAATATATCATAATATATTAAACACACAATATAAAAATATTTAAAGTGTAGATTGGTTAAGAAGGATAATACCCAAATTCATAAATATAAGTTTTAAGCGACAAGATTACAAAATGAACTTAAAATATTGAGTTTGCAGTATATGTCTTTAAAACTAATTTTTTTACTAAATTTAAAGTTGCTTACCAAAGATAGATCAAAAATATTTTTTGTGCATTATATTTTTTTCCTTGACTATTTTATTAAAATTTAATATATATATATATATATTCTTTAGATATAATTTTATTCTCCTAACTTGATTCTACTTATATATTTATTTTTGATAATTAAAAAACGACCAACTTTACCTCTATTTAATTATATAGAATAATTCAAATTTTTTTGATATCTATATATTAATAAATACAATAATTTTCTGTTGAACAAGCAAAAGAAACCAAATTGTAATCTTTAACAATAATTATCTATAGAAAAATATTAACGTAGCATAAATTTTCATGTTTGTTTAACACATATAACATAACATGACAAATATATATAGAATGCAAACCTTGTGGTTATTAATTTTTGGAATAACCAAATAATTTTTGTCTTTACTTCAAATATAAATGCGGACAATGTAATTGAAATAGTACAAAAATTAACATATTTTAAAGAAAAATAATGTATCACCATAAAATGTCCATCAAAACCGTCCTAATGGTTAGGCCCTCAAGCTGTAGTCCTTGATGTTACATGTTCGAATCCTGCATATTACGTGATTCGAACCACTTGAGATGTATTGACTTGTAATATGTTATATATATACTACTTGGGACTTGATTTACAACCATGTACTACCACTTAAGCACTTAATTTTTTTTAAAACCACTTGTGGGTACACAATAAAAATATTAACTTTAAGGAATTGCTTGTGGAAATAATTAGAAGGAATTAACTAATTGAAGTTTAATTCTATTTGATTGGTATTAAAGGTAATTAGGATGTAATTATTTTTCTCTTTAATTGAACTAAAATTAAAATAGAATTAATTATTATTAATTTTTTAGTTACTTTGAATCCAAATGAATCAAAATCAAAAGCCAACAATTCATTTTAACTATTACATAGTAATTGTATTCTATGTCCTACCTATTCAAAAATAGTTCGCTTATAATCATCTACGAACATTTTTATTTGCATAAAAATTCAGAACATCATAACATAAAGAAAATTTAATACAAAATCACTTCTAATTACCTTATTGTTTTGTAGTATCACCAAGAATTTGGTAGAAACCATGAATGCGAGTTTTTTTTATGAATATTCATAGTATATCAAACAACAAAATAGAAAAATATATAAAGTCTAGATTGGTTTAAGAAAGATAAAACTTGAATTTATAAAATATAAGTTGAGATTACTAAGATAAAAGAATTTCAAAAGTTAATTTTGTAATACAAGTATTTAAACTAAAATTTTCATAATTTTTAAAGTTGCCTACTCTGAAGATAGAACAAAAATATTTCTTATGCATTTGTATTCTTTCCCTTCACTGTTATATTACCAATTAATTTTTATGTATTCCCTTACTCTAGATATAATTTCTTGTTTTATTTTTAGATCAAGAGTGGTCTTTATCCAAGCAGATCACTTATTTTGATGTCTTGAGGGCTTGAACTCAAAACTTCTAGAACCTAAGTCTAAATCCCATACCTCTAGCCACTTGAGCTAGAGGTCCTCGACTTGATTTTTCTTATATACTTCTATTTAAGAATGGAAAAAGCCAACTTTACATTATTAATTATAGAGAACATAAGGTTTTTTGTATTTGTATATGTTAATTAACAAAATAATTCTCTATAGAATAAGTGAAAGAAAACAAATTCATAATTTTCAACACAAACAAATAAATTGGAAATAATTTTTTATACAAAACATGAAGCCTAAAAACTAGTTCAACTTTACTTATAACATTTTTTTCAGAATAATCGAAGACACTAGATGCTTATGCATAAATCCAATAAACTCATATAAAATAAATGAAGGAAACAAAATTAATAGGCATTCCGCTTGAAAAAAATATAAGAGGAAAATAGAATTTGGACAAAAAATTTGAATCAAAGGCTGTAATAAAAAATTCATTGCAAAAAAAAAAACAAATTTAGTCTTGAATTAAAGAAAAATAAGTAATAAAATAAAGATCTAACCTTTAATTTGAGTTCACCGATACACTGCCAAGGTTATTGCCGGCTCTCGGATAATTTTTCCATAAAAATCCCGAACTTAATGCACTAGGAAAAAACAATCATTGCAAAACATGAATAGATTCAAAAATAATTAAGTAGAATACGAAGATGAAGAAAAGAACTAAATATTTTATATATGAAATTGGAGATGTGGAAGAAACAGTCATTACAGGAGGAGGAAGAAAGTGAAGACATGAAATAAAAAAGGAAATAATATGGTTTTAACGTGTGAAGAAGAGGAAGAGAACATCATTTTGATTTTTTAAGAATGATGAATACAAAGAGTGAGATAGATGTGAAACTTAAACCATGTTATAATACGTATTAGATAAATGATTATGTTACAATGGAAATAAATTTGGTTTTAAATGAATACATTTAATTTTATAGAGATAAATGAAAATTTTCCCCATAATTGATGAGAGAAATGTATTTTGAGTGAGAGTGAACGAGAGATGAGGATATAAAGAATCAAGTATTCTCTTTTTTGTAAATAGAATAACTAAAATTGGTAATAATTCATTTTTCATATAAAAACAAAGGAATGTGAAGTGGAAAAGACATGAAGTAATAAGAGAGCTTATAGAGGAACTTGGTTTTAATAGTATAGTATGGATAACACACGGGTAAGACTATGTCTAGATTATAATTGTCAACATGTGATAATAACTGGCATGATATAGCATGTATCACACAGGGTAACATAAGATCATCACATGTAATAAATGTGTATCTCAAACCATACTACCAATCAATAAAACCACAACTTAGCGGGTGAATCAACCAAATAACAATCATTAATCAACACACCCAAAACACAAAAGGGAATCAACTATCAACAAGCACAGAATCAAGTGAGGTGCTATAAGTATCATATTGTGTGACTATATATCTCAAAACACATATTCCAATTGGGAGCTTCATAGCACGCAACACGCTTCCGTGGGTTAAGAGGTCCTCATTTCTGAATAAATGTATAGAAGTGGTATCTAAATAATATAGCATAATCATATAACCTCATATATTCCATATGAGAGCTATACTACACACATCACGCTCTATGGGACATCACACAGTACTTATAGCACACAACACATCCATAGTCTTAGTTACCCATGATCATCGTCATGCTACATCCTATACACTACAATCATGAGCTTACTTCCCAATGACAACAGACTGTTTCGCTAGTGCGGCATTGGGGCATATATCACACAAATTAAATATTAACACACAATGCATATATATAATAAGATGATGCCATGAATCCAAGGCATGACCCTACGATCAACCACCTAGGATGTACACAAGTATATCTGTATAACCAGCACACAACACAAGTCGGCACACAACATTCCCTTTCTCTAGACATTAACCCATAAAATAAGAACGTCTCACGCTTACAGAAAGTAATCGAACAAATATCAATGCAGCGTCCCATACCGCCTAGTGTTACTTGGTGGTTTACTCAATGCTTGTAAACTACTCCTTACCTAAAAATATCATATACCATGAGTCAAAAGATCTACCAAAATAATATTACCAAATGTCCCATACAAGATGGTATTACGAATCTGATTACTCAAATTCTCAGCATATAGTACTTCAATAATAATATTCTGTAAACTAGTCCAAAGAATAACGAAAGAAATATCACCGAAAGTCTTACACCAGACGATATTATAACTCCATTTATTCTAATTCCTCATTACATAGAAATATAAATCATTCTTTATTCTATTGATTCGAAAGAGGTTTTGAAATTCACTTTTCCCACAGCCTTCAATACAATTCCAAATATCAATTTCAATTAAAAGAAAATCCCCTCAAAATCCATTTACAGTTTCATAAATAAATATATGAAATCCTCTTATTTAAATAAAAGGAAATTAAACTTCATTTAATTCCAAATCCCTTAAAATTCCTTTTAAAAATAATTCACACTGTTTAAAGTTCTTCTCTAACAATTGAAAATAAAAATAATATTAAATATAATCCAGGATTTCCTTTAAATAACGAATTTAAATAATTCTATTTTTTTCCAATAGGTTTTTAATTAAGAAAATTTCCCTAAACTACAAAGGCCCGTAAATCCGCACCTCTTGAACTAATCATAATTCACATCAGTTCGACTCAAATTGAAAGAAAAATATGAATCTTTAGGGTGAAGTAGAAAAAGGTAAAAGAAAAAAGATCAACAATATCATAAAATCTCACCATTGCAGTGGAACAAATATAATATATAATAACATATTTTAAATACAAGAAATGTACTATTACTATACATACCATTATCAGAGTATAATGGACAACAATCAATCTGGATAGTTTAATAACTTGTCCCCACATACACGGCTTACACAATGGAAATTTGAACCAAATACGGGAATACATCTCTGTCATCTAGCTCATCTCCTAAGCTCCATGGCTTCCTATCTTGAATCTATAATACTCGGTCTGACCTGTGCATTATAATAAAATAACACCCGAGTTAATCTGGAAAACTAGTGTGAGAAAACACACTCAATTTGAATTACTAACTTTTCTCAAAATCCTTTGAAAACAAAGGTATCTCATAAGACCACACCATACATAAACACGATGGGTTTTTACCTTACGATAACTAAAACAATTTTTATCAAAATCGTCCGATATTATAATAATGTCTATAAAAAGGAAATAGAAAATAGCTGAAATGCTTGCATCTATTTCAGAATGGCTGGGCACAATCAAAACCGTACAGCGCTTATTGGAGAATGGAATCCATACGAATGACTGGGCCACTAATGTACCGCCCGTCACAGTACACCTCTAGAACAATGTACCGAGTACCTCGCCGAGATCCCTTGCTACACAAGACCGACCTACGCCTAACTTGGATATACGGAATATGTTATCACTCCAAGTGTTTCCACCCTTAAAATCGAGTGCTCCTTCTTTCATGCACAACATATCCATAATATATAGATGTTTGTACCAAAATTGGGCAAAACACTCTTCGAATGTGTTTGAAGAGATAAAATGAGAAAATAAATGTAGAATGAGGCAGATCTAACAAACACACCAATCAACGGATAAGAAAAAATGCAGAAACATGCAAATTTAGAGTGGTTTGGCATATTGCCTACGTTACACTACGAAAAGTTTAATGTTTATTGAATTTCAATTGTTGATTATAAGATATCACAAACAACTGAAGTATAGCAATGATTTCGGCAGAGTATCAGCGTAGAGAAGCCAAAAAAGTCCATTTTCTATAGATCTACGGTTGCTTTTATAGGTGTGGGCTGCAAATATCTGGCTCAAATCTCGGAACACTCCTTCGCTCACGTGAATGGGCCCACCAGATCGATCCGACGCTGATTGGGATCGATACGCACTGATTTCGTATCTATCCAAAAAACATCCATTTGGGTCGAAATCGACCATGGACCAAGTAGAGGTGGTAAGTAAGCCCCCGTGAAAATTTGGTGGCATTTGGATTTGTAGATTTTTAGCTATGATCGATCCAATTTGTATTTGCAAAACACTATCGAGTTCGTATCGATACAATTCATATTGATGGCTTCGTATCGATGCTAGCTTGTATTGCTAGCTCGTATCGATCAGTTGATGTGGCGCTATATTCTAGGATCGATCTACTTTTAATGCCGAGTGACTGAGTCTTCCACTTGAACGTGTTTTCTTCGTATCGATCTAGTGCAACTCCTTTCATATCGCTCTTTTGCACTTCATTTTGTATCCATGTTTCGTGCTTTACTTGTATTGATGATGTGTAGTTACTTCGTATCGATGCTATTGGTTTCATTTCGTATCGATATTTGGAGCCGTTTTATATCGATGTAGCCTGACTCCTTTCATATCGATCATCGAGTAGTTTGTTTCATATCGATCTTTTTAGGTGTTGTTCCACATCGATCGTTGGTGGCACATTTCATTTCGATCACCAACGATGGATACGAACTATGTAAATGATCAATACAAATTGTGCATAGGTGGAAACGATATGAAGCATCTTCAGATGATGGATACGAAATAAAGCATGCGTGATGGATACGAAGTGGAACTGGTATGATAGATACGAAATGGGGCAGACACAATACGAAATAGTGCAAACATAATGGATACGAAATGGATGCTTGTGGGTTGATGGATATGAAATCCTATGGATACAAATGAGATTGGTCTTCTTGATTTTGATCGATCAATATCTTAAGCATATGAACTCCGATTGACTTGAAATTTGAAATATTGGCTTTCATAGCTTTGCTTGTCGTGTCATATCAATTGTAGCTCGATCCGGACTTGGACAAAATTTACCAGTGTCCATAGTGAACCTTTGTATAACCGATCTCCGGGATGAACTGTCTTTGGTTTCCATTTAATTTCTTGGTGTCACGGCCTTGCCAAAAGGCAGGATAACATTTGCCTCCCCAAAGTACGTCTTGTGTGAACATGACGTGCTTTGAAAAGCTACAATCTTTAGTTTGAAATATCTATCCGATTCGTTGAGTAATCGTCATCTTTTCGTCAAATAATGTAACCTTTGATTGATCTAGCAATATAAATACTGGATTGTTGTCTATCAATGAGTGTATAGTGCATTGTTGCAGCCGAGCATCGAGTGTTAGCAACTTGTTGTTCACTGTTGTAATCATCACTAGGTAAGCATTCTATTCCTGTGAATTTTGGAAATTGAATATTAGTTCGTCATACATGAATATATGTTAACCCGACTCCCATCAACGTTTGTACGTTCATGAGTCGTTGTCAAGTTTTTGTATCGAGTTTCGTATCGATCCTGTCCTGGATCGATGTGAAATTCGAGTTGTAACAACATTCGATGGTTGTTTTAAGTCCTTCCTCCGTATCGTTCCTCTCCTGAATCGATTTGAGAACTCAGGATGTACGTTTCTTATCGAAGAAAGTCTTTGAAATGCTTCGCATCAATTGATACGACATCTTGTAGTTTTCAAAGGTACGAAATTGTCACTTCGTATCGATGGGAAATGAATAGTTTAAACATGACTTGGCAGTAGTGTTCTTACCGATGACATATGTGGTCGATCACTGGTGGATACGTACAGCCGCGCCCCTGACCGATGTGTGTGGATAGATACGAAGAAAGCTCTTTGATCGGTGATAGTTGTTACCATTTCAGGTTGGTTTGCATAGCGACCTTCGTATCGATAGAAACTTGACCGCTTCAATTGGTACATGGCTACTGAGAGATGAATCGTCCTTCGCTTGGATACGAACCATATAAATATGATTTGGACTTAGAAAAATTTCACTTGCTTTCATTCCCATATACTGCCTATGTATCGATCGGAGAAAAATAGAAAAATAAATTTCCTTTATCTTCGAGCCACTTAATTCATTAATCCTTCGAACTAACTACTCTAATTAGGTAATTAATTGAATAAAACTAACTTAAAATGATGAGATTCGAATTGTTGTGCCAATCCACTCTTATCCGTGGCTAACTCTGGCAGTGTCGAGGCCGGAATTAGGCCAAAGCAAGGTGGAAGGAGGAGGAAGTATGCTCATGCTATTTGGAGAAGAAGAAGGATGGAAGGTTATGAAGGCAGCATTCGTGTCAAGGTGGATGAAGGAGGAGTTCGTATCGATCTAGACATGATGCAGTTTCATATCGATAGAAAGAATTGCTTTGTATCGATGGCTGATGGGCATTTGTATCAATTGATCAACGGACCGTATCGATATGGAGCGATCAATGCGAAATTTTAGTCCTAGCGATCGATACAAAGTTACCACTGTCGATCGATATGAATTGATGGGTTTTTGATTGATACGAAGATTAATTGTCCTGACCGATACGAATTGTTCATTTGGTGACCGATCCAAGTTTGAATTTTAATAGATATGAAATTTTGCATAGTCAAACATTTGACTTCGGCGGGCTTCGGCCTTGTATAACTGAACTTAACTATTTTACTGCATATTTGATTGCCCTTCGAAGCTCGTCGATGGAAACGTAACTTGAAAATTTTGACGAACTTTAACTTGGACCATTCTCTGAAATCTGGATAGCACGGTTGGGACGGTCAGTGATGACAGTTACTTCGGTTGAATCTCAAAGTCTTGTCATTTGGACATCTCACAAATCCCATAGAATTCTAAATATTATGTAGCACTACACTGCGCAACACATTCACGCACTTCACACTGGGGGAAACATGGGTTTATTTTCGTCTATTATGATTTTTACTTAGTTCAATAGCTATGGAACCTGCAAGTTCACAGTCGCAGGATGTTCAAAGTCCGCCTCTCCCCGCAATTGAAATTCCAGTTATGGAAGCCAATTTTTATTACTTTCTTGATGTTTCCGAACATTTTCAATAAAACCCTCTCGTAGGAATATTTTAACAATGTTTTCGGTGATATTTGTGGATACTATTCGAAGCGCTCAATTTTTATTCATGTTAGCATTTCTTATAGAATTTATTATATCAACAATAGTTTCTCTACCCATGACAATTTTATTAGCCCTGCTCTAGAGGAGTTACCAGGAGCAGTCTTCATCGCACACCCACAAGATTATGTCCATTCTAATATTTCTAAAGATACGCTGGGCAGAATTTTTTTAAGGCATGGGTTGTTGCTGGACGTTGTCTTACTGCCGAGGTCAGAAAATAGAGCCTACAACCCCCCCAAAAGGATATATAGCTTGCAACAGTTTATATGCGCAGCTAGAACACTTCCTCCTTCCAACAAATTTATCCGGGAAGTTCTATTTTTCTTGAGGATCGCTCCGTCTCAGCTGCACCTGAATGGATATGCCTTGCTTAATAGTTTGTTTGTCATCTTCATGGAGCACCTCTTCCATCCTCGGTCAGTAGAGGAGATCGGATACCTATTCAATATAAAGAGTTGCAAGGACAACCCTTCCTTTACTTTTCTAAAAGCAGTTAGAAATTGCCAAGTCGTGACTAAGGCTAGGAGCGAGCTAAGTTACTTTAAGACCGAGTGGTTCTTCGTTTGGTGTCCACCGGAGTTTGCCAGATGGTGGCTAGCAAGACGTAAGTACCCTAGCCTCCTTTCTGACTAACTATATAATAGTAGTTGGTGTTGAGCCTAACATTTTCTTCCTTTTACAACTTCAATTCCACGATCTAAAGGTGCTCAGTTTAAGGAGATAGTACAAGTTCTTCAAGAGGTGCCCGCCGAACAAAGATTGATGAAGTCCTTACGGACGAGAATCTGGTTGACGTTGGGCTCATTGACAGAGATCAAAGCATTGGTATGGTAGGAGTTCTTAGGATGGTTCCAGTGAGGTAAGCTTAAAGGAGAGCTTCTGGGATAATAATTACTGAATAAGGCGGTGATGAGAATATGACCGTTGGAGTTGTGCTCACAGTCGGGCCTTTCCAAAGTCCTCGATCTTTAGGGTGGAGAAAAAGAGGCAAGTTTACTGCTCAAAAATATGTTAAGCGCAAAACCATCGTAGTCTCTTTTCCTGTTACTACCCAAGATATTCCTCTCTCGTAGATGGAGAGCTCCTTTGCGGGACTGGCTAACATCCCCATTTCAGATGACTTGCCTTTGCACCAAGATACTGGATTGGAGGGACTTCAAAGCGCCTTAGACGTAGGAGAGCCAACTCCTTCGAGTACGGCTATTACAAATGGTTGGTTGGGGGGTTTGCACATGCATACACACACTTCACGACATCACATAATTTCTTGTCACAAGCTATTCATTTCTGTAGATTTCCAAATCTGTTTCTCTTTTCATTTTATAGATACTATGTCGAGGCGAGGATGTATGCTTGGTAGCCTTCGTTCTGCACGTCGTTCATCTAGCTTATACCTTGAGTGTCACAGATGTGAGGCCGATAGAGACCGCAATCATGGCTACTCCAGTCAAGAGAGGGAGCGCTAAGAGAGGGAAAGAGATAGGGAGAGGGAGAAGGAGAGACAATACAATCGCCGTTCCCGATCATGCTCCCTGCCTCCTAGGGGTCCAACACAATCTTTCGGCTCTGGCAAAAAACCCCTTGAATCCTCGCGTCAAATACCACCTCCCCGAGCATCAAGGCCTAACCAATAGCGTTAAAGGACTAAAAATGGGGCTCCCATGGCCATTGAACAAGCCATCACAGAACCCACCGGGGAAGGAGCATTATTAGAATCGCAAAGTTGAAAAAGGATTTTACGAATGTCTACTTTGACGGTTTTATATTTCACTCGCACTTAAAGCGAATTCCCAATAAGGCAGAATAGACGATGCATGATTACATATACGATGTTTATGGCTAATATCGGGAATGGATGAAGACCACAGATAAAGTATCAGCGGTGGCCTTCGAGCGCGCGAAGACAATCGAGAAACTAGGAAACGATCTCGCTCAGAAGAACCGCATAATTCAAGTGCTTAACGATGAAAACGAGTCTGCGAGAAATTCAAAAACAAAGGCTAACAAAAAAGCCAACGAGGCAACTCGGAGGATGGAGGAGATGAGGCGAACACACTTAGCCCTCGTCGAGGAAATAGGGCACCAGACCACCACAGTCATGGATGAAAGAGATGCGGTGCTAAAGGTAAATTTGCTAAAGTCGTAAAAGAAAAAGACGGTGCAAACAAAACCGCTCAGGAAGCATGCGAGCAGGATGTGGTGCTTAGGGACGAGAGGGATGCGACAACGCTAAAGGTTCAAGAAGCCGAAGCCAGTGTCGAGGGTGAAGTGAGAGCGGAAGAGGCCAGGTTGGAGGGTGACATTGAAGATCTCCTTATTACATATAATTCCGATGTTTTGAAGCATCGAAATCTGTGCTGGCTTGAAGATTATCCATCACATCTATGCAATGCTTAGTGTCGCTTGGTTGAAGATGAAAAAGCAGAGCACCATACCGAATCCATCGATGAGTTCAAATTAGAGAATCGAGTGCTGAATGAGGATGAGAGAAGATTTCTCCACGATGCCACTATTATATTCGAGAAAGAGAGATTCGGTACCCATCATTCGGAGGCTGGAGAGGGTTCTGGCATTGAGCATCATGATACAGGCTTCGAAATTGTTATGCTAACCCAGCTCAAATATACTCCTGCGGTTGATACTCTATCTGTGACTGCTTACAATCCTGATCAACTTACAGTTGTCTAAAGCTCACGAGCATGCCCCAAAAGCCGTTTCGGCTCTACCCACGAGCCAATCTAAGGAAGGTATTCTAAACATTTCTCGCATTTATTCTAAGCCAGAAGCGTTGTTTGAAGTAGTCACTAACACCTTTTCTCTTATCTTTATTCAGCGATAGGAGCCACACCGGCCATGCGCCCCTGTTACCCAAGAGTAGCAACATGACAGGAGGCCCTTATGATGGAGGTAACCACAACAACGGCCCTACACCAACTGAGAGTGTAGGGGAGCACTTTTACTTTTGATAAGCAGATGATGGAGAAACTCCTTAGCCATCAAAGTGACCCACTTAAGGACCTGCCATTCGTCATGGGCGAAGGCACATTCATGGCCAGCTCTTCGGGCCCAACTGGCAGAATCGCCATGGATGCTCAAACAATTCATGAAGAAGAGATAATAGCAGAGATTAATGCCAAGATGGAAGTAGCCGCACAGGCCAGTGGTATCAGAGGTGGTATGGCGGGTCCTGGTCCAGCTCCTCTGCGAATGATTTCTCCCGGCAGTATAATTGTCGACACTGGTGTGCCTCCCTCATCTTACAACATCGAAAGCGTTCCTATCCCTCCGACTCTGCATTCAAAAAGCATTCCAATTCCTATGAGTTTAGAGAAAGAGGTGCCATAATTCCCCGGCTGGAGATCAACCACCAAAAGGCAAAGGCTCGAAGAGGCATCCGAGCGGTAGCTCCAGTGGGTCAACGTCGAAGAAGAAAAAGAAATCGAGAGAATGGACATGTCTCCTTGCTTCCATTTTGGTAGATATAAAGGAATTTCTTTTTGCTTCCTATAGGCCGTGTATAGATGCGGGTTCGACCCCTGCTAGTAGGATTTCTTAGAATGATTTTTGTACCCATCCTTCTTTTTCAAAGAATAGTTAAAATAACATTCCATTTTGTTTCCAACACAATTTTGTGATTATTTTCTAAAGTGATTTAGCGCTTGAACTTCCATTCAATGTACTTGTGAAGTCTTAGTCTCTGAATCGGACTTGAATTATGTTGTTAAGTCCCGAAGTTATGGCTTCGGGTTATAACCGAACGTTAAGTCGAGTCTCAATATTGTACTGTCTCGATCAACAACTGGTACTTAAATTTTGGGCAGCCGCTTTCCGTCTTTGATAAATCGAGCTTAACTTAGTTAGAACAAAATTGAAAAAAAACGGGTTCAAGTGATCGGATCACACTTGCTCATCTATTGGTAAGCGCATCCACACTCTAGGGATTGCACTTGCATGCCGACGGTCAGTCACACCCATTTAATGTTTAAGGATATGTCCGCGCTCGGAGGACTCAAGTTATTTTATGGGCGGTTAGTTACACCCATTTGATATTTAGATTTTCGTCCGCACTTTGGGAATTTAGATCGACTCATGGGTGGTCAATCACACCCAATTTGTGTTTATACTCCGGTCCGCACTTCAGGGACTTAGAATTAGCTAATGGATGGTAGGTTACGCCCATTTTGATGTTTATACTCCAGTTAGTACTCTGGTAATCTGGAGTTGGCCAACAGACGGTCGATCACATCTGTTTCGAGTTTTAGGATTTCATTCGCACTGTGGGAATGATGGATTCATCATAATCGTGGACGGTCGGGTCACATCCTCCCTGAATTAACAAGTGAGGTTGTTAGATAGATGGATCCACCCTCCTCGGACTTGGTTTAGATATGGGCGAAGTCGTTAGGTGGACGGATCCACCCTCTTCGAGCTCGCATTTGTAAGTTTGTACTCTAGCTCGCACTCTGGGAGCCAGAGTTAGTTAGAGGATTGTCACGTATCAATCCTTTTGTGGCTTCAGTGCGATGACTTGCCCCTGATCTCGGATTTCACGTAGCGAGTGACCGGCGTATCACAGTCACTCCCTATTTGAATAAGTACCACTATAGGGTGGAACTTAGCTCTCTGTGCATTGTGATGGTCGCATGATGCATTTTAAGAATCACTGCTATGGCTCGAAGCGATTGCATTTTATTGCTGAAATAAGAAAATATGGCAAAGTCAGTTGCCTTATTACAAATTTAAATCTCGAAATGCATAAACAAATTGAAAATGAAAAGTAGACTGAATGAATAAATAAAGCATGTTATGTGTAGTAGTGACGAAGACTCTCACTATTCCAGGCTCTTGGCAAAGTGGGCCCATCAGTATCGATAATTTGAACGTGCCATCTCCGAGTCTTCGTTTAATGACATACGGTCCCTCCCACGTTGGTTTTGTATGCGAAGGGATCGAGTTAATTCTCTTAAGGATGAGATCGTCGAGTTCAAAGGTTCAGGGTCAGACCTTAGCATTGTACAATCGGGAAACTCGACTTCGTTACATGGCTGCCCTCAAATCAGCCTCTTCAAGCTTCTCATCTAATAAGTCTAGAGATTCAGCAAGTAATATAGCGTTTGTCTTCGGGTCATAATATGTCACACGACGAGAAGGAACTTCCAACTCGACTGGAATAATGGCTTGTAAACTGTAAGAAAGTGAAAACGGAGTATGGCCGGTCGTGGACTTATGGGTTGTTTGATAAGCCCATAAGACCATAGGAAGTTCATCGACCCATTTGCCAAGGGCTTTTTCCAATCGTTTCTTCAAAATGGACTTTATAAATTTATTAACAGTTTCGTCCTGTCCATTTGCTTGAGGGTGTGCAACTATAGAGAACTTTTGGATATGGAATCGCTGACAGAAATTCTTGAACTCGACACTATCAAATTGGGCTCCGTTGTCAGTGATGATGGTATGTGGGAGACCAAATCGACAGATAATGTTGCGTACAACAAAGCTGATCACTTTCTTCGTTGTGATAGTAGCAAGAGGCTCGGCTTTTGCCCATTTGGTAAAGTAATCAACTGCAACGATGGCGTTCTTCACGCCACCTTTAGCTAGAGGTAGAGACCTAATAATGTTGATTCCCTATATTACGAATGACCATGGAAAGGCCGGGCTCTTAGAATCCAAGCATGTTTCTAACATCTATCACATTCCTCGATATAATCTGATGTGTCGCGATTTACAGTAGGCCAATTAAAACCATATCGGAGCACTTTCTTAGCAAGAGCTTGGCCCTCGGTGTGATCGCCACATTCTCCTTTATGCGATCATGCAATACTCGTTTGGTTTCATCGTGGGCGATACACCGGAGTAAAGGAACAAAGTACCCTCTTCTATACATCACTCCATCTGAATAGTGAACCGCGTAGCCTTTTGAAAAACTTGTCTTTTCTCACTTCTGTGCTCTAGTAGGGTTCCATGCTCGAGATAATTCCTAAACGGAGTCATCCATGACTCCTTATCGGGTATGACTTCAAGTACCTAGTCGGTCTCCATGTGATCAATGCTCGGGGAAGATAATGTCTCAATGGGAATGAGTCCCATTTGCTGGGCCTCACCGATGCTGGCTGACTTTGCCAAAGAATCGGCCTTCTGATTGTGTTCTCAGGGTATGCAATAGATGACAAAATAATTGAACGATTCAATATTTCCTGGACCCGAGCGAGATAAGCGGCCAGTTTTCGGTCTTTGGCCTGGTACTCCCCCCCCGAACTTGGTACACGACCAATTGTGAATCGCAATAAATCTCCATAGAAATAATTCTTAAATCTCTGGCAAGCCTATGGCGAGCAGGGCTTCGTATTCGGCCTCGTTGTTGGTCGCATGGAAATCGAACTTCAAAGCATAGCATATAGATCGACCTTTAGGAGTTTCAAACACAACTCTAGTGCCTGAGCAGCGGTCATTTGACACACCATCAGTATGTGGCTTCCAAACATATTTGGGAGATTCACTGGTTTCGAGCAAGTTCTCCAGGATTGTAAATTCGATGATGAAGTCTGCTAGGACTTGTCCTTAAATAGCTGGTGTGTAAGTGATGTCGAGCTGACTCAGCTCGATATTCCATTTGAGTAAAGTACCAGACGTCTCTGGCCGCGTAAGGACCTGTCGTAATGGCTGGTCAGTGTAGACAGTGATAGGATGAGCCTGAAAATACGGGCGGAGCTTTCTCGAGATAATGACAAGATAGTAAGCTAACTTCTCCAATTTTAGATAATTTCTCTCTGCTCCGATCAGCCGTGTGATGAAGTAATAGACTGGTCGTTGTATCCGGTCCTCCTCCCGAATTAAAGCAGCACTGATTGCGTTTTGTGACACGGCCAAGTAGATGTACAATCTCTCGTAATCAATAGATTTTGACAAAATGGGTGGTGTGGACAGTTGTTGAACCAGTTCTCAAAATGCGCCCTCACACTCTGTAGTCCATTCAAAGTTCTGTTTCCTTTTCTGATTAGATCGAAGAAGGGAATGCATTTGTCGGTGGATTTTAAAATGAACCTGCTCAGTGTTACCACCTTCTCGTTGAGGCTCTGAACTTGCCTTATAGTCTTTGGAGCCTTAAGATTTCTAATTACCCAGAAATTTTCGGGATTGGCTTCAATTCCCCGAGCATTAACGATGAATCCAAGGAATTTTCCAAACGCAACCCCAAAGTGAGGCTTCAATGGGTTGAGTTTCATTTTGTACTCTCGGAGGATATTGAACATCATTTCCAGGTCTTTGATATGATGGTGGAGAACCATGACTTCACAAGCATGTCGTCCACATATACCTTCATGGTTTTTCCGATCTAGTTAGCGAACATTCAGTTACGAGTCCTGATAGGTTGCCCCAACTTTCTTAAGTCCGAACGGTATGACTTTATAATAATAGAGTCTAGACCGGTGACAAACTGGTATGCTCCTGATCAGGTAAGTTCATCGGTATCATATTGTAGCCAGAATATGCATCCACAAAGGATAAGAGTTCATGTCCGGCCATTGAATCTATGGGCTGATCAATCCGAGGAAGTGAAAAACTATCTTTAGGGCAAACTTTATTCAAGTCTGAATAGTCAACGCATGTTCTCTATTTCCCGTTAGGTTTCCTGACAAGTATAGGATTGGATACCCATTTTGGACATAACGCATCTTCAATATACCCATTCAACCTGCATTTATTTACTTCTTCCTTAAGGGCGGCAGATCTCTATGGATCTATACCACGCCTTTTTTGCTTGACAGGGACGTGCCACGGGTCAATATTCAATGTGTGGTTCACGATGTCCGACGAGATCCCACACATGTCAGAGTTCATCCAGGCAAACGCGTCGAGGTCTACCTGGAGAAATTCAACCAATTCCTCCTTCATCTGCTGGTTTAGCTAAGACCTAATCTTTACCATTTTAGAACTGTCATCATTATCGATGGAAACATCGATCGTCGGCTCTGTCGGAGAAGCTTGATTGTCTTTGACTTCATCCTCGCTTTTAGTATCTCTTGGGTCAAGATTTCTTGGGAATTGGTTGTGGTGCTCGGGCCTTGGCCCATGCGTTAACTGTCAATTATACGTAAAGCGAACGCATAGAGTGTCTACGCTCTTCCCCTTCTCTTTTTGCTATGCCTCTCGCAGCTAGCAACATAACAGGCTCGTCCAGCAGCCTAGTCTCCCTGAACGAATCCGACTCCATTATCGGTAAGGAATTTCAAAGTTAGACACCAAGGGATGATAGCGGCCTTGAACTTAGCTAGGACCTATCGACCTAAGCAAGCGTTGTACGACGAGTCAGTATCTAATACAATAAATTACAATATCTAGACTCTCCGGTGCTCTCCAACTCCCAACTAGACTGGTAGTTCCACCATCCTAGTGGGTATAGTCGCACTTCCATTGAAGCTACGAATACGAGACTGAAAAGGCTTCAAATCTTTCTTTTCTATCTTCATTTGATCATAGGCTCGCTTAAAGAGTATGTTCACTGAACTTCCACCGTCCACTAAGATCCTCTTCATCCAAGCAGGACCTGTCTGAGCTGAAATGACTAGTGGATCAATGGTTGGGGCTTCGACTCTATCGGCATCCCTGTCTCGAAGTACGATGTCGTCTTTCATCGTTTTTTGTTGTTTGGCCGAAGCTACATCTTCCAAGTTACTACAACATTCGAAGCTAACATGCCTAATAAGGCTGGCATACAACTCCATTTCCCTCCAGCTTCGGTCCGCTAGGTGAGAACCATCACTAACAGTGTTAATCACTAACCTCTTTCCGGTATGACCAAGTTCCTTCGGTCTAACCTGATTTGGTATTTGGTTTTGATTTGATGGGCCTTCACCTTCAGACTATGGCATCCGAACGAACTGGTCTAACTTTCATTCTTGGATCAACTTCTTGATAATATCCTATAGATGAAGGCACTAGTTCGTGTTGTGGCCATAACTATCCTGAAATCTACAAAACTTCCTAGTTTGAATCTGTTTCTTTGACGATTGCTTCGAAGCAGGTTTCTTATATTGGATAGTATTATAAGTTTGCAAGTACACATTTTCTCGATATGTTTTTAAAGGAGTGTATGTGTCAAACATGAGAGCTCTACGTCGCGGTCTACGATTCTAATCCCGCTTCTTAACTTTATTTCCATCGCCTTTCTACTAATTTTGCTTATTCTGTATGTTTAACTACACCTTTTCGAAACTCTCCCTGGTTTGTTTCACAGCAACATTGCTTTGGATTCCTTCCACACTGGGCCTTGCATCATCCTATTTCATAGATTGTTTTGCATCCTCTCTTCTCAAGAGTCGAGCTGCCTTGGAATAGAAAACGTCCAAGGACGCAGAGGGTTTTCTGGCTAACCAGTTTCCAAATTTGGAATCGGGGTCGATTCCCTTAGCCAGTGCCATCAGAATGGAATTGTCATTAGGATTACTAATCTCAGCGCACACAGCGTGAAATCTCTCCAGGTAACGTCTGAGTGTCTCTTCGGGAGCTTAAGTGACACTGGACAAGCAATGAACATCTTTGGGCCTTGTGACATGCATGCGAAATTATTCAACAAACTTCATTACCAATTGCTCGAAACATTAGATAGATCGGGGTGGTAGGCGAGTAAACCACATAGTCGCGATTCCCCCAAGGGAGATAGGGAAACTTCGGCACTTAACCACATCATCAGCCCATGCGACAGTCATTAACCATTCATACTTTAATATGTGTTGGTTAGGGTCAGAGCTCCCTTCATAAATCGATAGAGTTAGCATTCCGAATTGCTGAGGCGGTTCAGCGTAAAGGATGTCATTGGTGAAAGGGGTATGACTTCGAGAGATTCCCCAGTCGTTAATTGTGAGGCCTTGGCTTTTATGGATCATCCAATGGATCATTGTCGAGATGTCTGGCATCTGGACATTCTGGGCATGATGAGCCAAGATGTGGTCGGGTTCCACAATGCAAGGATGGGTCGGACGCGGTCGACGGTCCATATCTTGCCTCCTTGGCTCTAGGTCTTCAGAAACATAAGGCTATGGAGTATAATCACACTAGAAACAGTTCAGATCCATTTGGTTTCGAGTGTCAGCTCAGCTCCCAACTCAATAGTAGCGGTAGCAGCGCGGTTGTCTGTAGTGTGATAAGAAACCGTCCCTCCTCGGAAGGAGAGTCCGGTCTAGTGGCTGGTTGACAGACCAAATCTCGGTTGCCCAAGATTCAAAGTGCGCTAATGTTCAGTAGCCTATGTATAGCTTCCATCTAGCCGTGGGCGCGTGGATCTGTGATTGTAGTCAGAAGAAGCTAAACTTTCAGCGGATGAGTAAGAAGCCCGATCCCTTCTGGATCTCCTTCATCTTTTATGGTTCAGCCGGTTGGTTAACGCCGTGTTGGCACGGAGCTGTTGGAGGTTTTGAGTCGGGTCTTGCATCAGTAGTTGGTACTCCTCCCTAGTGATAGGGCCTTGTGGATCCGAAGTTCCGACGGCATTCTAGCCTGTAGAGGGAAGTTGTACTGGGCTCTGCCTATCCTATCCTTTTAGATCTGCAGCGGTTTAGGTTGTCCTGGTAGCGACCATGGTGAATAGTGATGTTATATCTTAGACTTAGTGCAAATCTGAATAGGATGGAAGAACTTCTAGGCTTGAGATCTAGATCTTCCCTTTAGATACTCACAATCCAATATCGATAGTAGATCCAATGAGCAGGAGAAAATTTGAGTTCAGTTCTCAGTGAAAGCACTAAAGCGATTGTATCAAAATTGAGCACAACATTCTTCGGATGTGTTTGAAGAGATAAAATGAAGAAATAAATGTAAAATAAGGCAAATCTAACAAACTCACCAATCAATGGATAAGAAAAAATGCAGAAACATGCAAATCTAGAGTGGTTCGGCGTATTGCCTACATCCATTATGAAATGATTGATGTTTACTGAATTTCAATTGCTGATTACAAGAGATTACAACAGTACAACTGAAGTATAGTAATGATTTCGGTAAAGTGTCAGTGTAGACGAGCCAGAAAAGTCCATTTTCTATAGGTCCAGGGTTGCTATTTATAGGTGTAGGCTGCAAATATCTGGCTCAAATCTTGAGAGGCTCCTTCTCTTACGTGGGTGGGCCCACCAGATCGTTCCAATGCTGATTGGGATCGATCCATGATTGATACGCACTCATTTCGTATCGATCCAAAACACATCCATTTGGGTCGAGATCTATCATGGACCAAGTAGAGGTGGTACGCAAGCTCCAGTGAAAATTTGGTGGCATTTGGATTTGTAGATTTTGAGTTATGATCGATCCAAGTTTGTATTTACAAAACACTGCCGAGTTCGTATCGATACAATCCGTATCGATGGCTTCGTATCGATGTTAGCTCTTATCGATCATGTGACGTGGTGCTATATTCTAGGGTCGATCCACTTTTCATGCCGAGTGATCGAGTCCTCCACTTGAACCTATTTTCTTCATATCGATCTAGTGCACCTCCTTCTGTATCGCTCTTTTGCACTTCATTTTGTATTGATGTTCCATGCTTTACTTTGTATCGATGACGTGTAGTTACTTCGTATCGATGCTACTGGTTTCATTTCGTATAGATATTTGGAGCCATTTTGTATCGATGTAGCCTGACTCCTTTCGTATCGATCATCCAGTAGTTGGTTTCGCATCTATGTTTTTAGGTGTTGTTTCGCATCCATTGCTGGCGGTAAATTACGTATCGATCACCAACGATCGACACGAACTGTGTAATTGATCGATACAAATTTTGCATAGGTGGAAGCGATAAGAAACATCTTTAGATGATGGATATGAAACAGAGCAGGCGTGTTGGATACGAAGTGGAACTGGTATGATGGATACGAAATGGTCAGACACGATGGATACGAAATGGTGCATACATGATGGATACGAAATGGATGCTTATGAGTTAATGGATATGAAATCCCATGGATACGAATCAGAATGGTCTTCTTGATTTTGATCGATCAATATCTTAAGCATACGAACTCTGATTGAATTGAAATTTGGAACGTTGGTTTTCATAGCTTTGTTTGTCGTGTCATGCCAATTGTAGATCGATATGGACTTGGAAAAATTTACCAGTATCCATAGTGAACCTGTGTATAACCGATCTCGAGGACGAACTGTCTTTGGTTTCTAGTTAATTTCTTGGTGTCACGGCCTTTACGAAAGGTGGGATAATGATAGGTTTTCGAGGACATCAAGAAAAGTGATAACACACCCTAATTGGGTGCGATCCACTTAGCCTTGCTGCATCTCCCCTGTTTTAGACATTCCCGGTTGATGAGGCTTAAGGCTAAGCGTTACCTTTCAAGAACAATTCCTCTTAGAATGCTCATCGTCCTCCAATGACGGTGTTCTGATGGCATTCGTCCAAACAAGTTGTCCTGGGTCTGGACAAACCGAATCACCGTCCATCATCTACTCATCTTCACGGTATTCATTCGTAACGTTCAAATTGGATTGAAATGGTTTTCGGATAATTAAATCCAGCCCGAGTCTCTTCGAAATGATTAACGAAATTGGCCAAGCATTGATAGTCGGTTATTTAACTACCAATGAAACATCCACAATCAAACACTAGGCTTTATTTTCTAATTCTTCAACATTTATATCAAAATATCTTTACTAAGATATATATTCAAATCCCTTTCCATATTCCAATATTTGAAAACAGCTTCAAATACTTAAATCCATAACAGGATATTTTCAAACCATCTCAGCCCTTAGAAATATTTCCAAATTTCCATTTTATACTTAGGAAAATATTATAAATCTTATTTTTCAAAATCTTTTCAAACACCAACACTTAAGAGAATATTTCGTACCTTATCTCATAAGTCTTCGGAATCACTAATGAATTCCCTTTTTCAATTTCCAAAACCCAGCATCCTTACTTATAATCCCATTCAACAATTTATAACTTCTTTTATGAATTCGGTTTTCATTTCCAAAATTCCCATATTCAACATTTTGAAATTCCATTTCTCCATATCCCTTATAAAATTCCTCTTCTCAATATCATATCCATGTATAAGCCTCATTTATGAATCTCGAGAGAATTTATAAATAAACATTTTCAAAGCTTCAAACTCTATATAAATATAAAATAAGTATTTGAAAGAATAATAATTTATTTTTAGACATTTTCAAATAATTATTCAAAATATCGAAAACACTTTTATAAACATCAATAAATCAATTTTAGTTAAATAAATAAATTTTCAAAACCGATTTTTAAAAGTTAGAATTTACCAAAATAAATACTCAATATTTGAAAATCCACTGATCGAAGTATTTCAATCCTAACTAGTTTAAAATTTCATAGTTTTAAATAATGGAAATTTTATTTTAAAACTAACTTTAATTCTTAGAATTAAAAATATATTTTTAAAACCTCAATAACCAATTCAATTTTATAAACTCCTCTCGAATCACATCACATCACTTCCATTCCGATCTTCTTAACCATTTTCACTTTTCAAAAATAGTATCCATTATTTTTTTATCATGCTATTTCCCTACTATAATATAAACCCACCCTACAATTTTTTTTCCAATATATCCACTGATATCGCATAACTTATTTATTAACATCGTTTTTAGTTTTTAATACTCCTTTGAGTTTTACTTTTATAAAACTAATCTTGTTTATAAAATTCCATTTTTAATAAATCCATTCGTTTATGAATCCCATTTATAACTTCCAATCTATTGTTAATATCGACTTCAACTCCTTTTTATATTTCCCTAATATCGTTTATAAATTCTTTTTATATAATTGATTTTAAAATTTTTCCATTTAATAATTCACAATAGTTAAGTATATCCAAAAATCAAATATACTTTTCAAACCCAATTTCTTTAAATAACACCAATTCCAATATAAATATTTTGTATTAAAAATTCCCTTTAATTCCTTAAATTAAAAAATATATTTATAATCTTTAAAATATCAAAATTCAGGCCAGTGCTACAATAGCATCCGATAATTCAAATTACAACAATAATCTATGACACATTATCTACACACATCATATATCACTATATATGAAAAATGAACAACATACTTGAGGAATCTAGTTGGATCCCTCCAACCTATTTCCCAGCATCCATAGATGTTAATACAACATAAAAATACCAATCCCACTTCGAAGGGGATATCGCGGTATATAGGGTCATCCACTATTATACAAGGCACATATAGTCTCATCCGTTATAATGTGCAGGAATATCACTCTAATTACTAATATATATATATATACCACTATATTTTATATAATCATCTAACAGATAATTAAAATTTATAATTCCAATCAAGCATCCAATAATTAAATTTAATATTTAAATTTATAATTGGAAATCCAAATGAGTGAGAAATTCTCACCTCGATTTTTAATTGCAACTCGTACCAATCTTATTCCATATCCTATGTCAATTCGAATCCAACGACACCGATTTTGTGATTTTTGAACCTCGCATTCAAAATGTTATATGATTTTTAAACATTTGAATTTAATAGCTGTTAGCACCAAAACTGGTCACTAACACTCGAGAAAAGATTTGTGTACAGAGATTAATGAAGATAATAAATTAAAACAGAGGAATGTAAGCAAAACTAACTGTAAAAACAAGAATACCAGAATTATAGTGGTTCGGCGTAACTGCCTACGTCCACTGTTAATGTAATCTTTATTGCTTTTCTCAAAGACTTGAATACAAATACAATCCGTAAACTTCTAATTCGAATACAAGTTTGAACTGATGGAAGCAAGTACCAAAAATGGCAGAGTATCCTTGGAGTTCTTCAAAAAAGTCCCTTCAACTGCCCCCCGCCTCTGATTTATAGATGAGGACAGGCTGGTCCATCTGCGTAGGCCATGGCCAAGACACTTCGGCCCACTTGGTAACTCGCGTTCACCGAGCCGTGCATTCCGAGCCACCAATGCTGAATGATGGTTGCCGAGCGAGGGTTGCCGAACGATGGTTGCCGAATGATACTATCCAACCTCGTGTCTTTTCATTGGCAACTCGAAGTGTGTCATCACTTAACTCGAGGGAAGTCATTGTATGAGTTGTAGCCAAGGAAAGCCAGATGCACCACTTCAACAACAACTACCTTGACTGACCCGACGGGGCCGAACCTTCATAGCCAAGCCAACATGACTAAGGCATTTATGCAAAACGCTCCAATGCCGAGCCATCAAATACTGAGCGATCAAATACCGAGCCATCAAATACCGAGCCAAATGATTCAATTCCACTGGGGCCTGTCCATCGAGTGCCGAGCCACCCTTACCGAGAGACTTCTTCTTGGACGTCTCGACCGAGTCATCTCGCTCTCCCTTCGTTGACCGAGCGATATGTACTATGTTCTTATAGCTTCCTTTCTTTAGCCGAGCGATACACGCCATCTTTTCCTCGGCCAAACCGCGTTTAAAGGCCGAACCATACATATAGGCCGAACCTTATATACAGGCCGAACCATGTATACAGGTCGAACCATGTATACAAGCCGAACGTTATATATAAGCTGAATCGTGTGTACAGGCCGAACGATGTATATATGCTGAATTACTCAAATCGGGTCAATCTTTTATATTTCCAACCTCTCATTGGCTCGAGTTTCATCTTGATTCAGTCAAAACCTCTATGACTATCACCTTGTAGCCGGGCCAAGCAGTCGGGTAACAATAGCTAACTCGTCATTTTATTTTTTCTTAACCTATATATACCGTAATTAAATTAAATTAAAAATAGAATCATCTTATACCTTCACTGATCAATGTTTACCTCCGTCATGCTCCGGTTCAGCCATACCTCATATCTGCATGCAAAATCCATCATTGGTTGACGCTACCATGTTTCCATCACATTGCCACTTTCAGTTCGAACCGCCTAGCCTCGACAGCTCCTACCCTAGCTTTGCCTCCTTACCAGAGACGCACTCTGCTGCAGCCATCTCATCATCATCGGAGCGCAGCCCTTCACTAGAATTCGAGCGCCAAACACTAGCTCGCTCAAAACTCCAAACTTTACGCCTCCGATACCCAACGTCACTCCCCCCACCATGATTCAATCGCATGTTTCCTCCTTTTTTTTCCTTCTTTTTTAGCTCGCGACCTGAGATAGAATCGCACATGGAAACCACACCGTGCCTTTGCTCCTTTGGTCGTCGCATCACCAAAGACGATGCCTTGATTTTAGGTCGATTCTCACGTCGATTTCGATTTATTCATTTTTTTCCTGAACGAGTTCTATTTCGTTTTATCTTCTTTCTCTAGTATGTGAATTCGAGTATGAAGGTGAAAGAGGAAAGAAGCTTACGTTAAAAAATGGAAGGGAGTGGCTTGCTTCAGAAGGTAGGGGGTTTTGACCTTTCAATTATAATTTATTTTATATCCAAAATATCTCATAAAACGTAACTCGAAATCCCAAACTCCTATCGAGGTGTGCCGCCTGGAGTTATAATATTGTACCCCTATTCCAAATGCAAAGGGATAAGTTTCAAGTCCCAATTCGATCTATGGAGAAGACAGATTTTTGGATCAAATTATTATATTAGATTTTAATATAAATTTCAACGCGTTTCTATCCCGTACGATTAAACGATAACTCCAAATACTACGAAATATTTGGAATCTGGTAATAATCCACTATTACGGATCCAATGGAATTAGTTTCTTCGAATTCCAAGACTATGTCCCGGATAGCTATTTTAACGTGTCGATTAAATTGACGATTTTAGAATTTTATGAAATCATTTGGAATTTTCAGTTCTAAAACTCACTAACCTAATCAAAATTCAAAATTCAATATTTAAAACCATTTAAATATTCAAAATCCAATGACGAAACATCCGGATCGTTACATTCCTGCCCCTTAAAAGAATTTCGTCCTCGAAATTGCTAAGGTAGGACGAATGATCCAAACCCATTAAAATTTCAAAACTTATCATTAAAAATATGATATTTCACTTTTCTAAACTTTAGTTTCGATCAAAACAATTAGTTCTAAATTCTACTTTCAAATCCTTTACTCCAATTACAATTTGGAAACAAATTGTCGTTAACAAAAATTTTCAAAATTTTTCTAACACCTTAAATTTCTGAATTTTTTAGTAGAGTACGAAGAGCCTTTTGTATTATGAAAAAAGAGATAAATATATATACATCGACCCACATAGTCGGAAAACAAAAAATATATATCAATATTTATATTTTGCTGTATTTAATCTGAAAACATATCTTATTTTAGCATTTTTAAGCAAGCGGCTTATTTCATTTGCAGTTTGCGCAACCTAAAAATCAAGCAAACTGCTCCACATACCTATACTTATCTCAATTTAAACACGTAAGTACAAAAACATGAAATTTAATAACATTTCACTTATTTGAATAATGACCACACAAACTTTATAACTCAATCATGCCAAACATATATAATAAGCAATTATAAGGTTCCGATACTAATTTAATTGCTTTTAATCAATCCATATTCAATTTAAACGATTGACAACCAAATTTACTGCATTCAATTCATATTTATATCAAACAAACTCATATCCATTCCAAATTGATTTAAAAATCGATTTTACTGACTTCTGTTAATTCATAGAATTTTATTTACTTCCGTTTACGCCAATCGTCAATTTTTCTATGCAATTTCGACGATATTCATTTAATAGAATAATCATTTAAGCTTATAACTATTTTAAATTGATTCCAAATCAATATTTAATTTTATTACATTTCAAATTTATTCTCATTCAATTTATTTACTTTTCATTTAAATCCATATTCATTATATTCAAATTCATTTTTATTAAAGTCAAAATCATTTCATGCTAATTTATTAAATAACCATTTCACAATTTACTCGAGCCAAACTTCCATCCAAAATATTTTACTTAAGTTAATCCATTATTTTTAATTTATTCCAACTTATAACTTAAGTTTATTTTCATTCGAACCAACTTCCATTTCATTTACCAATTAATTAATTAATTAATTAATTAATTAGTTCATTTATTTAATCCACTTCAATTTTAATTCCAAGCTCGAATTCATTCAATTAATATTCTAAGTCATACTCAATTTATTTATACTTTAATTAAATTTATTTATAACTTAAATCATTACTATTCAATCCAATTCCATTTTATTCGACGACATTTCAAAATATACTTAAATTGCTCACAATTTAAGTTGGATTTTATTTATAGCTCGAGTTCCATTTCCAATATCCACTTTTAATCCATAATATGATTTTATTCCACCAAGTCAGTATCAATTCTATATTCAATTAACTAATTTATTATCTAATTAGTTCACTTCCATTTATAATTCAGTATTTGATTTTTATTTCAAAAATCACTTCATTCAATCTACATGAGTTCAAATTTATTTTATAACTTTAGTTTGATTTTTTTTTCTTCACTTTATAATATCACACCATTTTATTTTGGTTGCTCTATCCCATTTTTCCAATTTAATGAGTTATATGACTTATTTTCGCATTTCCATCAATTCTATACAAGAATATATATTCACATTTTATTTTTAAATCGTGGTTATACATTCATTTATAGCCTAAGTATATTTTTATTCCATTAATTTCAAAATTTATAAGCTATTCAAATTTATTTATTTGCAATTTCAGATTTCCACTCAAATTTTATTTCATTCAAGATTTATAACTTATGGTTATATAATATTTCACAACTCAAAATTTATATTTACTTCAATTTGATATTACCAATTTAGTTCAAAATTTATAACTTATAGTTATATAGTCACTTTATAATTCACATTTACATATTTAATTCAATTCCATATGATTTAAATCCAATTCACCATTTATTCAAATTTCAATTCCTTTTAACCAACATTTCAAAACCAAATTCGAGTCATTCATACTTAAATTAAATTCCACTCCAAGCAATTTATTTTTAATTCATTCAATTTAAATCAAGTAAGAATTCAATTTCAATTTTGGTTTTTTCCACTTCCTTACTTATATTCATATATCAATTTCACCATTCGAATTTATTACTGTCTCATTTCCCAATAAATTTATTAACTTTCCTTAAGTTAAATTCAATTCACACAATCAATTTTAACTTACATAGTTAAGATTTATTTCCTAAAACTCAAATTCCAAACATTCCTTTCTGATTGAAATCATCCCTTATAAGTTCTTAACTTATTTCCGAGGTTTTCCCCAACATTTGTATTTAAATTCCAAAATTCAAACACCTTGTATACATTTCAAATCACTTGGAAATCAAATATATACATATATACTTTTTTTTGGTTTAACATACCACTCCCTTTGAATTTTAAAATCAACCTGATTTATTTTTCCAAAACAATTCCCTCGGAATTTTCAAAACAACATTTATTTTTATCGAAAAATCTCCATATCGATTTACTACGGTAGCAATCCATCACTTAGAAACTCGAAAATGAACACTGACGATGCGACCGTCATCATCAGAATTATTTTCCATCAACTAAAGTGATTTCGGTGCTATATCATTTCCAAAATCCATTTAAAACAATTTTCTTTCAAAACATCTCTAAAATTATATTACTATTATTTATTACAAAATACTTTGGAAAACATTTTCAAAAATCTTTGGGATTTAATTCTTCCAATTTCTAGTTTGAATTCATTTTTAGTTTTTAATTCACTTGTATAATTTAGACTTATGCAATCCCCCTTTGGTTATATATAACCATTTCCAATTTTATAATCTTATTTTGATTATAAAATAACAACCAAACACACCTATAAAAATTTTCAGAAATTTTTTCACCTTTATATCAAAATATATTTGGGTAAAATTATTTCATTTACCCGCTTCAAAACCATACAGTGTCGAATTACTCTATTCAAGTGTTTAAAAACTCCTATCAATTTAGTGGCGTCCCACTATACGACTAGAATTTATATGCCACTCAACAGACAAATCAACACAATACTAAACCATTTATATTCACTAACAAATATACGCTCATATCTATTTTTGTACTCAAGCTCATTCTAGGGTACTACTAACCCAATCTCTAATGAGTAATCCCCACCAGAGCCAAGGTTCTTGCTTAATCTTCAGCTCTGATACCAAGTGTAAAGGCCCGTAAATCCGCACCCCTTGAATCAACCATAATTCACATCAATTCGACTCAAACTGAATGGAAAATACGAATCTTTAGCGTGAAGAAGAAAAAGGTAGATGAAAAAAGATCAACAATGTCACAAAATCTCACAATCTCAGCGAAACAAATATAATATACAATAACTGATTTTAAATACAAGAACCATATTGTTACTATACATATCATTATCAGAGTACAACATACAACAATCAATCTAGACAGTTTAATAACTTGTCCCCACATATATAGCTTACAGAGCGGAAATATAAACCAAATACTGGAATAAATCGTTGTCATCCAGCTCGTCTCTTGAGCTCCATGTCTTTCTATCCTGAATCTGTAATACTCGGTCTGACCTGAGCATTATAATAAAATAACATCCGAGTCCGTCTGGAAAACCAGCGTGAGAAAACACACTCAATTTGTGTAACGACCCAGAATTTTGGATCTTAGAAATTGAAATATTTAATCGATTTTAAATATTTAATAATTAATTTTTAACTTGAATTTCAAATATAACTATTTATTGGATAATTTAATTATTGAATTTAATAATTGAAAATGGGTTAAAATATTGAACCTTGAGTTTTAAGCTTCTTAAAAATAATTTGAAGGCTTATAAATTTATATTGATAATAATGAAGAGAATAAAAGTTTTAAAATTGAATTTAAAAGTGATTGGTTTAGTTATAAAAATATATCGTTTGAATTAACGTATAAAATAGACTTCCGAGGCACTGTCTCGAAATTCAACGAAACATGTTCCATTGTATCCATAATAGTGTATTATTATCGAATTTCAAATTTCGTAACGTTTGGAATTATCTTTTGGTCGTATGAGAAATAAACGCGCTGAAATTTATATCAGAAATTCAATATAATTATTGGGTCCAAAATGCTATCTTCTTCATAAGATCGAATTAGGACTCGAAACCTTTTCCATTGCATTCAAAATAGGGGTATAACATTATGAACGCTTAGCGGTACGCCTCGATAGGGGTTTAAATTTTTTAAGCTGGTTTACACAAGATATTTTGAATTTAAAATACTATATATGTATATTTGACTAGACTAGGCTGTCACGCTTCTTTCCATCAGCCATTCCTTCTTTCTTTCCACAGTGACCTACCACCTCCTTTTAAATCAAGTTCCCCCCTTTCCTTTTCATCAATCAGTTCACGCAAGAAAAAGAAACGAAAATGGTAGCTTCACAAAATTTATTCTCATAATATACTCGATAAAAAAAATGAAACAAGCTCGAAACATCATAGATTGGCGTGAGCTTCGACCTGGCGTATTTTTTTGAAGGTGCGAACGAGTTGGGTTGCTCGTTGGAAAAAGTTGAACTGCATTCGAAACTAGGGTTTTAGTATCCGAGCGATTGGAAGCCAGTTTGCTCGAGACGAGGGTGGATCTAGCCTTAGCATGACAAGGCGAGGTGGTAGCGTCGTCCAGGTCGGTTTCGGTCATTGTTTTGGTCGCTGCGACCTAAGCTATAATAAAAGGGACCTATCAGGTAGCGAGTGTGGGAAGGGATGCGGGTTCGAAGGTGTGGTATCTAGAAGCTGGGGATAGTGATGATGAGTTGATCGGTGGCGTAATTTGTGGCCTCATCGATCATTGGAGGCATGCAAGTGCACCATGCATGTGTGCACGACTGAAGTTTCAGGCATCATTTTTGAATTTGGGAAAGAAAGCACTGTAGCAAGCGGGCCGGTTCAAGTTTGTTGGGTATGGGTTGTTTTCCTTTAAAATAAAAAAAGTGTTTATATAATCTATTATTTTAAATAAAATTGTTCAAAAACTTATAAAGGCATATTTTATTCGTTTTGAATCGAAATCCAATGTGGTCTTTCGTGTTGGGTCCATAATAGAGAAAATTTGCTTTAGAGTCAACTTGGTTGAGTCTAGAGGTCGCAGAATTTTCAGATAAATTCAAACACGTTCAGATTCAGTCAGAACCGAAACACGAAAAGCGATAGTAAAAATCAATGTGAGTTTCTCACTCGATTTTGGATTTACCACGATTAATCTTAAATAGTTAAAATAAAAAATTGATTGAATGGTAGAATTGATACTTTTTTTATCAGTTGAATGTAATATAATATATAGTAGTGTATATATATACATATTACATGATTGATATTCCTACATATATATAGCAGATGAGACCTTACGCGCCCCGCATAATAGCGGATGACCCTATATATCGCGATATCCCCCGCGAAGTGGGATTCGTATTTCTATATTGTGCTAATATCTGTGGATGCAGAGAAACAGGTCAGAGGGATCCAATTGGATTCCTCAAAAATGTTGAATTAATTTCATATATTGATATAGGATTTGTTTGAATAATCTGAGATAGATTATAGTGTAATTTGAATGTATTGAATGCTATGGTAGTTTTGGCCTGGATTTTGGTGTTTTAAAATACCAATAATAATTGTTTTGAATTTGGAAAGAAAATAAAAAGAAATTTGAAGTAAAGTATTTATGGCGAAATTTGGATTCAATTAAAAGAAATAAATTTGGGTAAAATAAATAGTTCAGCTTCAAAACTGTACTTAGCAGTTTTGGAATATGGAAACATAGAGGTTTTTGATAAATGTAAATAAAAGGATTTTAAATTAAAAAACTTAAATGATATTTCTTTAAGTGTGAAAAGATTTTCAAATCGAGATTTAAAACATTGTAGGAAAATAAGAAGGAAAATTTGAAAATAAAATATAAAACTGCCATACTAGATTTAATTTATGAAAAGGAAGTGGAGTTTGAATCTAGTCGGGTATTGGAATATAGTTGGGTTATTTGGAAAATTGATTTAAAAATATAATTCAAATTAGAAATCTATTAAAAATCGATTAAGTATTATGAAACCGTTATAAAAGAAAAATGAGACTACGGAATTTATAAACTAGATTTATAAATAAAGTATGGTGAATATTAGTGGATAAATTGAGGTTATAAATTCACGATGAGGATTTATAAGGAAATGGTTAAATTGGTTTAAAAATAAATGGTAGATTTATTTTTAGAAAATATGAAAAGGGTATTTATGGAATTGGGACGTAAATCAAATTGGGAGTAGATTGAGAGGGATTTATAAATGCTGGACTGGTTATATTGGATTTGGAAATTATATTTTATCGAGAAATTGAGTTGTTTTAAAAAGAAGGATTTATAATTATCAACTGGATAATTTAAAAAGGTGTTTAAGGATATTTCATAAAATTAATTATTTCGTTATTTTAAATTGTTTAAAGTATATTTAATTATTAATTAAGTTAGTTTGTATTAAGTCAATTATTATTTAAAATTAATTAGTATTATTATTTAAAAGGATAAATTATTCAATTTTAAGATTTTATATAATAAAAATTATAAGAGAGTGTTTGCCTAAATCAAAACTTGGAAATTATTATAGGAATTTTATAAGTATTATTTTGAAATTTTTTAAATAAAGTTTTTAGAAAGTAATGGTTTGCTTTCGTGGTGAAATCGGAGGTAGTGAGTTTGTTTGCAGAACTGGTTTGGTTTTGAAATTCAAAGGGATGGTTTGATATACCAAGGATTTTGGGTATATATGATTTGAAAATTGATTTTGAAATATTAAATAATTGCTTAAAACTCTGGAATCTTATTTAAAATGTTTCATGGAATATTAGTAAGTTTGATAACTTAAGAAATTTTGGAATTTGATTTGGAATGGGAATTAACTTGAATTAAGTTAAATATAAGAGAATTTGAAAAAAAATTTGGCCTAAGTAGGCCAAACAGAATAGTTATGAAATAGAATTTATTAATATTGAAAATAAAATATGTTGATAGACTAATTTTAATTAGTGAGTTAAACGGATTTGAAATTGAGTTCGATTGGAAATAAATTAGTAGATGTAACTAATCTAAAATAATTAGTGAATTAAATATGGTTTGAGAGATGGTCGATAAAATTCAATATTGAAGATTTGGAAAATAAATTGAGTTCAAGTGGAAATGAAAATTTAATTTGAATAGAAATGGATATAAAAAACCAAAGTGGTGAAGTGGAAATAAATCTAAGAACATTGTGTAAAATGTTATAAATTGACTTAAGAAAATTGAGGGTCTAATTCTTAAGTGAAATTGGTATTGGAAAAATATACCAAGTACATAGGTAAATGGCATAAATGCGAATAAGAAAATGGGTATAGCTAAGAATAAATTGGAAGTTAAAGTGTAAGTTGTACGTATATTGTTGATTCGTATGACAGTTTGATCCAGATTCGAGCATAGAATTTCGTGATGATTTATATCGACACGAGTTAGGCTTTTTCGTTCGATTTTTGACGGCGAACACTAGTTATGGAATTTTGATTGATTTTGGAATTCTCTATTATAGTATATGGCTATGCAAGGAAAATGACGGTTTCTAATCAAGGAACCAGATCTAAGTCCGCAGTAGAGAGTCGTGGGAATGATTCTAGTTCGAACGTGAAATTGTTTGATTGAGTGAGCGATCAGAGTTTATATTGAGTACGGATGATACATGTACATCGTATGGGTTTTTATGAAATAAATATTGGAAATTGAAAATGTTGAATTAAGTGATTTGAATTGTATGATTGGATACTATTGGTAAGTAAGATGTAGGTATCAAAAAGCGAAAGCTAAATCGATGTCTTCAATTTCAGAAGTAAAATTTGATTGCCCGACAAAAAGGTACATGTTTACATTGTGTTTGAAATTGATGATTTTCTAATTGAACCACTTGTCTTTTGTTTACATTGTGTTTGAAATTTGATTGCCCGACAAAAAGGTACATGTTCAGATCTAGCCGCGCAAAAGAGAAGTTGGCGAAATTTTTTGAAAATTTAGGTAGTTAGAAAAGTTTGAAGAAAATTTTGATAATTTAAAATTTGGTTTTAAATTATAATTTGAAAGGTTGAGTAAATAATATTGTTTGGTATCTATGGATGAATTTTAAAAGTTTTAAAAGTGTTAATATATTTTCAATAAAATTTGTTCCGGGAAGTGTTTAAACTGTTTGGTTTTGGGAAATAGTTACCCGATTTTGGACCATTCTTCTTACCTGGCAATTTTGGGGACGAAATTCTTATAAGGGAGAGGAATGCAACGACCCTGAATTTTGGATATTTGAAATTGGAATATTTAATCAATTTTAAATATTTAAAAGTTAATTTTTAACTTGAATTTCAAATATAACTATTTGCTGGATAATTTAATTATTGAATTCATTAATTGAAAATAGGTTACAATATTGAATTTTGAATTTTAAGCTAAAAACAATTTAAAGGCTTATAAAATTTATATTGATAATAATGAAGATAATAAAAGTTTTAAAATTGAATTTAAAAGTGATTGGTTTAGGTTTAAAAATATATCGTTTGAATTAATGTATAAAAATAGTCTTTCGAGGCACAATCTTGAAATTCGACGAAACCAGTTCCATTGGATTCGCAGTAGAGTATTATTATCTGATTTCAAATTTCATAACGTTTGGTTGTACAACATATAATGCGTTGAACTTTATATCGAAAATTTAATATAATTATTGGATCCAAAAAGCTATCTTCTCCATACGATCGAATTAGGACTCGAAACCTTTTCCATTGCATTCGGAGTAGGGGTATAACATTATAGACGCCTAGCGGCACGTCTCGATAGGGGTATAAAATTTTTAAGCTGGTTTAAACAGATATTTTTAATTTAAAATAATACATATGTATATTTGACTAGAATAGGCTGTCACGCTTCTTTCCATTGGTTGTTCCTTCTTTCTTTCCAAGTGACCTACCGCCTCCTTTTAAACCAAGTTTTCCCCTTTTTATTTTCATCGAACAGTTCATGCAAGAAAAACAAACAAATATGGTAGCTGCACAAAATTTATTCTCATAATGTACTTGATAAAAAAATGAAACAATCTCGGAAGACATAGATTGGCGTGAACTTCGACCTGGCGTATTCTGTTGAGGGTGAAATTGAGTTGGGTTACTCACTAGAAAAAGTCGAACTGCATTCGAAACAAGGGTTTTAGTTTTCGAGCGATTGGAAGCGATTTTGCTCGAGATGAGGGTGGATCCAAGCTTAGCATGGCAAGGTGAGGAGCCAGCGTCATCCAGGCAGGTTCCGGTCATTGTTTTGGCCACTGTGACCTCGGCTTTCCGGTCATTGTTTTGGTCACTGTGACCTCGGCTTTCCAAATTAGCTTTGTCTACGAACAAGGAAGCTATAAGTAATGCAACTACGAATCTCATGGAGAGTTCGATCCTCGCTCAGGATGAACACTAGCGGCATGCTTAACACATGCAAGTCAGACGGGAAGTGGTGTTTCCAGTGGCGGACGAGTGAGTAACGCGTAAGAACATTCCCTTGGGAGGGGAACAACAACTGGAAATGGTTGCTAATATCCCGTAGGCTGAGGAGCAAAAGGAGGAATCCGCCTAGGAGGGGCTCGCATCTGATTAGCTAGTTGGTAAGGCAATAGCTTACCAAGGCGATGATCAGTAGCTGGTCCAAGAGGATGATCAGCCACACTGGGACTGAGACACGACCCTGGCTTCTACACAGTAAAGGGGAGACATTAGGTCAGGAGTGTAGTAAGGGGAGCGGGTTCGAAGGCGTGGTATTTGGAAGGTGGGGATGGTGAGGCGAGTTGATCGGTGGCATGATTTGTGGCCTCGTCGATCATTGGAGGCATGCAAGTGCATCGTGCATGCGTGCACAACTGAAGTTTCAGGCGACATTTTTGAAATTAGGGGAGAAAGCACTGTAGCAAGCGGGCTGGTTCTAGTTTGTTGGGTATGGATTTTTTTCCTAGAAAAAAAGTGTTTATATAATTTATTATTTGAATTAAAATTGTTAAAAAACTTATAAAGGCATATTTGATTCATTTTGAATCAGATACGTGGTCAGTCGCGTTGGGTCTGCAATAGGGAAATCTTTGCTATGGAGTCTATTTGTTGAGTTTAGAGGTTGCAGAATTTTCAGACAAAATTCAAACGCATTCAGACTCAATCGGAACCGGAATGCGAAAAGCAATAACAAAAATCGATGTGTGTTAATCTCGCTCAATTTTGGATTTACCATAGTTAATTTTAAATAATTAAAATAAACTATTGATTGATTGGTTGAATTGATATTTTTTATCAGTTGAATGTGATATTATATATAGTAGTATATATATTGGAGTGATTGATATTCCCGTACATATATAGCGGATGAGACCTTACTCGCTCCGCATAATAGCGGATGACCCTATATACTTGTATATTCCTCTCAAAGTGGGATTGGTATTTTTATATTGTGCTAACATCTATGCATGTGGTGAAACAAATTGGAGGAATCGACATGGATTCCTCAAAATTGTTGAATTAATTTCATATATTGATAAAGGATTTGTTTGAATAATCTGGGATAAATTGTAGTGTAATTTGAATGTATTGAATGCTATGGTAGTTTTGGCCTGGATTTTGGTGTTTTTAAATTCCAATAATAAGTATTTTTAATTTGGAAAGAAAATAAAAAGAAATTTGATGTAAAATATTTATGGTGAAATTTGGATTTAACTAAAAGAAACAAATTTGGGTAAAATAAATTGTTTGGTTTTAAAATTGTACTTAGCAGTTTTGGAATATGGAAACATAGAGGTTTTTGATAAATGTAAATAAAAGGATTTTAAATTATAAAACTTAAGTGATATTTGTTTAAATGTGAAAATATTTTCAGATTGAGGTTTAAAATATTATGGGAAAATAAGAAGGAAAACTTGAAAATAAAATATGAAATTGCTATACTAGATTTTAAATAAGATTTTAGTTTATGAAAAGGAAGTACTGAATCTAGTCGGGTTTTGGAATATAGTTAGCATATTTGGTAAATTGATCTAAAAATGGAATTCAAAATAGAAATCGATTAAGTATCGTGAAACCATTATAAACGGGAAATGAGACTATGGAATTTATAAACTAGATTTATAAATAAAGTAATGTGACTATTAGTGGATAAATTGAGGCTATAAGTTCACGGTGAGGATTTATAAGGAGATGGGTAAATCGGTTTAAAAATAAATAGATAAAATTTTTAGAAAATGTGAAAAGAGAATTTATGGAATTGGGACGTAAATCAATTTAGGAGTAAATCGAGTGGGATTTATAAATGCTAGACTGGTTATGTTGGAATGGGAAATTATATTTTATCAAGAAATTGAGTTGTTTTAAAAAGAAGGATTTATGATTATCAACTGGATAATTTAAAAAGGTGTTTAAGGATATTTAAAAAATTAATTTTTTAGTTATTTTAAATTGTTAAAATATATTTAATTATTAATTAAGTTTGTTTGTATTAAGTCAATTATTATTTAGAATTAATTAGCATCATTATTTAAAAGGATAAATTATTCAATTTTAATATTTTATATAATAACTTTTATAAAAGAGTGTTTGCCTAAATTTAAACTTGGAAATTATTATAGGAATTTTACAAGTATAATTTTGAAATATTTTAAGTAAAATTTTTGAAAACTAATGGTATGCTTTCGTGGTGAAATTGGAGGCAATGAGTGCCTGTAGTCAAGTTTTGGATTTCTCTGAGATAGAGACGTAACCATTGAGCTGTGAATCCATGCTTTGATACCGCAGTGGTACTTTCTAGATTATTTTAAAGGTTTCCAAATATATTTGGAAGAATAGTTTGTGAATATACTAAATTCGGTAAGAAAGTATATATTTTGGATCAAGAGATTTAAGTGATTGAAATTTAAATTGAATAAGAATTAGTGTTTTCCATGGAAAATGGAATCTGTGATTGTATGATTGTTTATTTGATAGTTCAATAACATACTATCAAATCTGGACCCAAAATTTAACTTTGCGAGCATCTAGGAGAAATACAGGAATCATATGGTACAATTACCATGCGAGGTGCTATACTGTACGTATAAACTCATTCGTTCTTCTAGGACGTTTATAAGAAAATCCATCCACTAATGGTTAGGAGGTGATCTTCGATCTTATTTTCATCTGATTATTTCCTAAAGAACCGGGGTTGAGTTTACCAAAAAATATCGAACGTTGTCTCGAAGAGACCGGGATCAGATAAGTATCCAAAAATCACATCAATCCAACTAGTTCGTTTTCGAAGGGAAAATAAGAGCATGGAATCGAAGATGGAGCATTGAAGTGCAAGGGCTAATCTCTACTAATCCTGAGGATTATTCTAAAATGGATGTAGTAGGAATAGTGCCTTCGGTTCCGTTCGGACCCAGAACGGACTTGTATGGATGAATGCTATCAATACATTATCATTGGAGGACAACAAGCATTCTAAGTGAAAATCCCTTAAAAGGTTATCATAACCTCTAGCCTCATCAACCGGGAATGACTGAAAAGCATTATCCAGATTAGGGGTAGTCCGATCTTGTGTTGCAAGGGATCCCATCATGGTCCTGGTACGCTGTTCTAGACATATACTATGACAGGTGGTACCCTAGTGCCTAGTCATTCGTATGGAATCCATTCTCCAATAAGCGCCGTACGGTTTTGATAACACCCAACTATGCTAAAACGTGAGATTCAAGCATTTCAGCTATTTGAATAAGTACTTATATTTATACACTATCATAATATCAGAGGATTTAATGTGAAATGTTTTGGTTATCATAAGGTAAAAAGCCGTCGTGTTTATATATGACATGGTCTTATGAGATACCTTTTATTTTCAAAGGATGTTGATAAATTTAATAACTCAAATTAAGTGTGTTTTCTCACGATGTTTTTCCAGACCGACTCGGGTGTTATATTATTAATATACTCGGGTCAGATCGAGTATCATAGATACATGATAGGATGCTATGGAGCTCAGATGACGAGCTGGATGGCGAAGACGTATTTCACATATCTGATTTATACCCGGCTGTGTATTATAGGCTGTATATTCAGCACTTGTATGGACAAGTTGTTATAACTTTCTAGTATTGTGTTATTAATGTGTTGTACTCCGATGATGTACTGTATAAAAATAGTTATAGTTCTTTTTGTATAAAGACTAGGTGTTATCTATTATATATTGTTCTGCTGCGATTGTGAGATTCTATGCTGTTGTTCTGTTTTTCTTCTTCTACCTCTTTCTACTTTTCCCTAATGATTTGGTATTTTCGGCATTCGATTGTTTGGCATGTAATACAGTGAATGTATTTTTGTCAATTTTTGGAAGGTCGAATATCCAAGCCATCACAATTTGAATTATTAACTTTTCTCAAAATCCTTTGAAAACAAAGGTATCTCGTAAGACCATGCCACACAAAAACACAACGGGTTTTTACCTTACGATAACCAAAATAATTTTTATCAAAATCGTCTGATATTATAATACTATATATAGAAAGTAAATAGAAAATAGCCGAAATGCTGGCATCTCACGTTTGAGCGTAGTTGGGAACAACCAAAACCGTACAACGCTTACTGGAGAATGGAATCCATATGAATGACTAGGCTACCGAGGTACCGCCCATCGCAGTACACCTCTAGAACAATGCAGCAAGGACCTCGCTGGGATCCCCTGCTATACAAGACCGGCCTATCCGTAACTGGATAAACCGAATATATTATCACCTCGGGTGTTCCCACCCTCAAAATTGAGTGCTACTTCTTTCATGCACAACCATATTCATAATATATAGGTTTGCGAGGGCGCCTAGAAAAGTGATGACATAGCCAATTAGGTGTGACCCATTTAGCCTTGCTACATCTCCCCTGTTTTAGTCATTCTCGATTGATGAGGCATCAGGATAAGCATTATCTTTTAAGAACAATTCCTTTTAGAATGCTCACCGTCCTCCATTGATGATGTTCTGATAGCATTTGGCCATACAAGTTGCCCCAGGCCTGGACAAACTGAATCACCATCTTCATCATCTTCACGGTATTTATTTGTAACGTTCAAAGCAGATCGAAGTGGTTTTCAGATAATTAAATCCGATCCCAGTCTCTTCGAAATGATTAACGAAATTGGTCAATCATTGATAGTTGGTTATTTAACTACCAACAAAACATCTATAAGCAGACACTAGGCCTTATTATATAATTCTTCAACATTTATTTCAAAATATCTTTACTAAGATATATATTCAAATACCTTTCCATATTTCAATATTTGAAAACAATTTAAAATACTTAAATCCATAACAGGATATTTTCAAACCATTTCAACCCTTATAAATATTTCCAAATTTCCATTTTTATACTTAGGAAAATATTATAAATCTTATTTTCCAAAATCTTTTCAGACGCCAACACTTAAGAGAATATTTCGCAACTTATCTCATAAGTCTTTGGAATCACTAATAAATTCCCCTTTTCAATTTCCAAAGCCCAGTATCCTTATTTATAACCCCATTCAACAATTTATAACTTCTTTTATGAATTCCGATTTCAGTTCCAAAATTCCCATATTCAACATTTTGAAATTCCATTTCCTCCAAATCCTTTATAAATTTCCTCTCCTCAAAATCATAAGCATGTATAAGCCTCATTTACGAATCTGGAGAGAATTTATAAATAAACATTTTCAAAACTTCAAGCTCTGTGTATATATAAAATAAGTATTTAAAAGAATAATAACTAATTTTTAGATCATGTTCAAATAATTATTTAAAATATCGAAAACACTTTTATAAACATCAATAACTCATTTTAGTTAAACAAATATATTTTCAAAACCGACTTCTAAAAGTTAGAATTAACTAAAATAAATTCTTAATGTTTGAAAATCTACCGATCGAAGTATTTCAATCCTAGCTAGTTTAAAATCTGATAGTTTTAAATAATAGACTTTTTCCTTTTAAAACAAACTTAACTTCTGAGAATTAAAAAAATATTTTTAAAACATCAACAATCAATTCAGTTTTATAAACTCCTCTCGAATCACATCACATCAATTCCATTTCGATCTCCTTAACCATTTTCACTTTTTAAAAATGGTGTCCACTATTTTTTTCTTACCCTATTTCCATATTTTAATATAAATCCACCATACAATTTTTCTCTCTCAATATTCCATTGATTTCGCTTACCTTATTTATAAACATCGTTTATAGTTTTTTTTTAAATACTCCTTTGAGTTTTTCTTTTATAAAACTAATCTCGTTTATAAAATTCCATTTTTAATAAATCCAATCCTTTATAAATCCCATTTATAGCTTCCAGTCTATTTTTAATATCGACTACAACTCTTTTTTATATTTCTCGAATATCACTTATAAATTCTTTTTATATAATTCATTTTATAATTTTCCATTTAATAATTCACAATAGTTAAGTATTTCTAAAAATAAAATATATTTTTCTAACTCTATATCTTAAAATAACCCCAATTCCAATATAAATATTTTATATCAAAAATTCCCTTTAATTCCTTAAATTTTAAAAATATATTTATGGTCTTCAAAATATCAAAATTTAGGCCTATACTACAATAGTATCAAATAATTCAAATTACAACAATAATCTAAAATTATCTACACACATCATATACCACTATATATGAAAATAAACAATAAACTTGAGGAATCCAGTTGGATCCCTCCAACCTGTTTCCCTGCATCCATAGATGTTAATACAACATAAAAATACCAATCTCATTTTGAAGGGGATGTCGCGGTATATAGGGTCATCCGCTATTATACGGGGCACATAGGGTCTCATCCACTATAATGTGCGAAATAGGGTCTCACTTTGAAGTGGATGAGACCCTATTTATTGGATGCTTGATTGGATTGATAAATTTAATTTCTCAATCATTTGGATTTCCAAATTTAAATTTAAATTTAATTATTGGATGCTTGATTGGGTGCTTAATTATCACGTTGATTTTGATTTATTCATTTTTTCCCGAATGAGTTTGATTTCGTTTTATCTTTTTTTCTCTAGTGCATGAATTCGAGTATGAAGGTGAAAGTGGAAAGAAGCTTGCGCTAAAAACTGGAAGGGAGTTGCTTGCTTTAGAAGGTAGGGTGTTTTGACCTTTCAATTATAATTTATTTTATATCCAAAATATCTCGTAAAACGTAACTCAAAATCCTGAACTCCTATTGAGGCGTGCCGCCTGACACTTATAATGTTGTACCCCTATTTCAAATGCAATGGAACAAGTTTCAAGTTCCAATTCGATCGCATGGAGAAGATATCTTTTTGGACCCAATTATTGTATTAGATTTCAATATAAATTTCAACGCGTTTCTATCTCGTACGATCAAACGATAACTCCCAACACTGTGAAATTTGGAATCCGATAATAATACACTATTACAGATCCAATGGAACTATTTTCGTTGAATTCCGAGATTGTGCCCCGGACCGCTATTTTAACGCTTCGATTTAATCGACAATTTCAATTTTTTATGAAATCGTTAGAAATTTCCAGTTCTAAAATCTTACTAACTAAATTAAAATTCCAAATTCAATATTTACAACCATTTAAATATTCAAAATCAAATGACGAAAAATCCGGATCATTACAAAAACCATAATATAAAATTTCCTAACCAATGTGTTTAAGACCCACATTACCTTTCAAATCCTTTAAAAACAATTAATATTGAGAAGTAATTCATCAACTAAAATTCTGCCTGATATAATACATTCCCAAGATAATTTAAGGATCAAACACATTAATTTATTACTTCCAAAACTTCGCTTAATAATATATACAACAAATCCTATAAATAATAATTTCCATTCAATGAATAAATTGCATTCAACTCATAATTACCACAAAATATTATTTTATAAACTTTTAATTTATTAGATCCAAATAAAATTAACTTAGCACTTTAATAATATAGATTTCAAATATCATTTCATGAATTACCTTTAAATATTTTTACGATCAACGATAAATAAATACGAATAAAAATATTCCAAAAATACACTTATTTGATGAAATCCCAAAACCCGTCACTTACCAAATAATTTCATTTCACACAGTCCTTAAAATTATTCCACATTTATATTTTTCCAAAATCATTCCATTTTGAAATTTTCATTGAGCGCAAATATCCTCAATATTAAATAAGAAAATCATTCCTAAAATTCACTATATATTTCCAAAATAATCCATTTATTTCAAATTTTCACCAATGAATTTATTTACCCCCTTTTCGATCATTGTTAAATGTTATGCTCAACCAATGACATCACCAAAACAACCAATACTGCACTCAGTATAGCCCGACCAAGGTATACTACACTATATCAATCAACATTATCCAACAACAATCAATTTCACCCAATTATTCATCAACCAAGCATTCACTGCCAATCAATCAATAAAAATAGTGGAATCGAGCATCTAGATAATAGTTGTGAATTAAGAAATCAACTTATCTAAATGATGCTTGAGTCCTAAACTAGTGATTAACTTCAGCTCAGCCCAATCGTCGTCGCAATGCAGCAACGCCAAACCCCGAGAGCACGCACCTGCTTTAGCACCCAAAACATGCATCTATCGAACATGACCTTCATCATCGCGTCCATTTTCACTATCACCAACAACCATCGCAAGATTTTGTGTGTGCTTGGCCCTGCCGCCAACCAACTCTATCACTGCGGTCCTCTATCATCGCTACCAGAGCATGGGGTAACTACAAGACGCGACTTCGGTTACTAGTTGCACAAATCATGATCGGTTTTCATTTCTAATCATAAGCGTTGCTCCCCCCATTCGACATTACTCTGGCTATCACCTTGCATGAGCATCTCTAGCAATTTTCTTTTTTTAAACCATGAATGATTAGGGCAAAAATGAAAAGAGGGACGAATGAATTTGATTTGGGTTGCCTGGTTTTGTATAAAAGGAGAGAAAGATAAGAATGAGTTTGGTTTTGAGAAAAAGGAAGATGTTTCTAGAAAGGGGAAGAAAGGAGTAAATTAAAATGGGCTTATGGTCGATGGCTTTGGGCCCGGTTTCAGTGTGATTTAAATTCCAATTCAACCTAGTTTTCACTTTATTTTCCATTCAAATTTTAAATTTAAAACTTAATTGTTGATGTTTAACTATAAATGTATTTCAATCCAGTTCAATCTAATTTATACTTTTACAAGATATATCTTGATAGCTACACACTTTCCTTCAATTCGATACTATTAACCGCTATTTGCCAAGGCAGTATGCATGCAGATTTAACCCAAAGAGCTTCATGAACATTAAGGCAGAAATCTCAGAGAGATGGTTACCAGAACTGGAGACTGATTATCTTTGGAACTATGGACTACATTTGAATGGATTAGGATGGACATCACTCAAAAAATGGCTACATCAGGTGAGGGATCAAATAGGAATATTCACTCTACAAAAAGGGATCAGAATAGAGGGATGAAGTAGTGGGATCAGATTAAACAGGATGCACACAACAAAACTCAATGATGATCGCTTCATAAATCAACAACCATAAGGCAGATTGGAGTGAAACTTTAGGAACAAGAAGAGGGTACCTTACGAGTCCACCCTAGGGATCTCATCCCATGAAGAGGAGTTTGGAGGGATCTGCCCTCATCTTGACTCAGGGATCGGTTTAGTTGAATTTACAACAATGATCGGTCAATAACTCAAAATGTATAGATGCTATCAGTATGAAATTTGGAGTACAAGCATATTACAACATGAGGAACACCCCATAAGAATCGCAGCCGCTAAACCCATCAAAATAAGGATCGACCTCGATCCCTATTATGAAAGCGGTCGGTCCAAATTTTCTTCGGCTGGGTCGTTTGGTCCTGAAGGTTCTTCTGGCAAAATTTCAGTCTGATCCGTACACGGCTTCCCCTATAAATACACCAGGCATGGCATCAACAAAGGGATCTTCTTTCTACTTCATTCTATCTTCTATCTAGGCTATACTCTACCATTTTCATTCTGGGATTTCATGGATTTGTAACTCTAACAACAGCATAAACAAATAAAAGGAAAATATTTGAAGTAGAAATTGGCCGGAGTTAGCCGAATCACTATAAATCTATAGCTCTGCTTACTTGCTTTCTATTTTGATTTTATTATACTTTAATTTATATTCTCCACATTATATTATCTGAGATCAATGACTGGATATCGGTGCTTTCATATAACTAGGTGTTGGTGGCCATTTTTGATGCCAACAGATACCTTTTTATTTTTTACTATTTTAATCACATAAATTTTTTTTACACTTTAAAATAAATTATATTCAATTAAGACAATTGATTTAATTTCGATATATTATGTATAAAGAATTTATTAAGTTTGTTCAACTTATTAAAACAAAAACCTTTTATTAAATAGCTTTCAATTAAATAAATATTTACTTTCAAAAAATAATTATTATCGGATAATGAATTCAAACAATTTTATTTTAATAAAATTTATTTATTTATACGATATAGAAGCAGGGTTATTACAGTAAACAACAGTTAAATTTGGGCAATTTTAAGATCTTCTACCCAATTATTATAAGCAGTCATTAATTTGGGATCTGCATTTTCAGTAGGTATTAATTTTGGTGGTTCTTATATAGATGATTATAGGCATTTATTAGTTAGTGCTATTTTGATCTCTCTTAGCTAATCAACATAATTTGCTTCAATGAGTTTGTCATTTTTTGAAAATACCTTGGCATGGACATTTTTTTAAAAATTTAACTTATATGGATTACGTCATTTATTTATAGAAAATGTTCTTATATATTTTAGTAAGGTTAAATACGTTTGTTTCATTTTACTAATAAGCTCCTACTATATTTTTATATTTCTCAAAACCCAAAGAGGAATATAGAAGGCTTTCGACTTCTCTAGTGGGTGTTAGGACTCGCTTGCCTTAGAATTCCGATCTTGAGTTTGCTCAACAAATCATTGGCCGACAAGCAATGGATAACACATTATCGGTTGCATCTTACACAACTCGTAACCCATGATCTTCGTCCTAATCTCATTTCAACCTTGAGTTTTCTCAACAAATCGAAAGAGATTATTCACTCATACCTAACATTCCATGATGGTCTAATTATAACGTATGTACCTTGATTTTGCTCTTGCTTCGTCTAATTAATATATTAATAATGTTACACACAACATCTCTAGATTGAGTTTTCTTAATGACTAGAGAATATGCAAGTAATTTATTAATATATAAATGGTAGAGGACAATATTTTTATTAGAGATTCATAATCTTTTAATATATTTATTTGAGTGATAGCGATTTAGGGAATAATGTAATTCTTATGAAATACCCTCGTGATTCAAGTGTCAGACACATCTAAAATCATGGAATACAAACCATACATATGTACTTATTCCTTAAGCCTAATTTGGATTTCTTATAGTTCCATTCTATTTATTAAATCATACTAAATTTAATTTTAATTTAATCAATTTAATCTATATAATTAATTTAATCAATTATTTATTTAATTAACACTTTAATTAGTTTAATTTGAATTTCAGCAATAGAATTTGAATTTATTAATCGTTAACAATTTAAAGATGAATATAGGCTATAATTTATAGTATATACATACATCATTATGCATGTATATCATTTACTCATTAACATTTAATTAATTTAATCAATTAAAACAATATTTAGTTAAAGAAATATTAATTAAATTCAAAAATTATCATCGTTTACCTTAAACATTTCAAGCTAAATATACGCATATCATTAATTATAAATTTTAATTTAATTAATTAATATTTAACTACTTAGTTAATTAATTAAGATAAAATTTCAAAATCAAATTATTAATTTTCAAAAACCACCTTTTGAATTTTTTTATAACATTTTATGTGTTAAACTTAAATTTTAAACTCAAAATATAGTTTTAGATTTTCGAAACATATTTTGAAAAATTAGCCTAAGGCCCAAAATCAATTAAAACCTTTATATTAAGGGTAACTGATGGGCTTACATCATCCTTTGGGCCAGACCAATAGCCAGGTAAGGCAAAATACTTAATTACCAAAACCAACCTTAGGCGGTACTTTTATAGAAACCCTACTAAATAGTTATGCTTTAATTAGTTAACCATAAAATTACTATTTAAACCATATATGTTGTTGGGTTCTGATATAATTGAAGGAATCTGATAGGTCGCAATGGGTGAAATGGGTAGATTTTATAATTTTCCTATTTTTGGATCTATTGAGCCATATAGTCTAAAGGATTTATTTGATCCAATCAAATATTATTTCAAATAAAATATTATTTTTTTGGAGAAGATTCAATTGATTTATAATTTAATCAATTTGAGATTTATGTGAAGTAGAGTATAACAAATATACTCTTCTGTGTATATGTTAGTAATCATTGCTTGTTTTTATATTATTACTTTAGTAAGTGAAAATTCAAGATATTATTTATGGAAGATGAATTAATATGACATAAATGTTAAGAAGGTGTAATTAATTAGGAGTTACACTTACTACTTTTACAAACAATTTACCATATTTTAATTAATTTTTTAAACGTTTTATTTAATTTAGACTACCTTATCATATTACAAGCATATCAAATACACTTATGTATGTATTGTGCATGCGCGACACACACATATATATATATATATATTGTGTATATAGTTAATGTGAACATTAACATGTGTTTGAATTTACACCATAATAGATACATTTCCCCTTTATATGTGTCTCGTTGTCCTGATTTTGTATTCAAATAGACACACACACACACACATATGCGTGTATGTATTTACATGCACAATTATAAGTCAGTTACCAATTGTAATGATAATAAACATAATAATTATGTTTTAAAACCAATTTTGACTAATTACATATATTTTGAAATTGAAGCAATTACTTATGATTATACTTTTGATTTTGAAATTGAACTTTGACTTATAACTTCAAACAACCTATCTATTTTAAAGTGTGAATCAGATATTTTAAAGCATATGTATAATTCAAATGGAAATGGATTTTTAATACACACACACATACTTATATTATTCATAAACTATATAGCATTAAAATAAAACACATATTAACATATATTAAATGTATGTACATGTTAGGCTAAAAAAAAGTTGAAAAGAAAATTAATCTATAAAATATGTATAGATATAAAGTAATTTTAAGTTATTTAAAATATGATGTGTGTGTATTTGTATGTACGTTTGTGTTTATAGATATATAAATGTTGTATAATTATTTTTTTTAATAAAATTGTTTAAAATAAAAATTATTAATCACTTAAACAAATTTTAACAACTGAGATAGATTTATACATTGTACAATAACTTTGTAACGTTCTTTTTTATCAATTTGAATATGAATATCTATGTATATATTAGATCCAATGACATTAACACATATATATTCATTATAAAGCATATGGATCTAATCCACAATAACATTATATAGACAAAATTAACACTGAAAATTTACCAAAAGAAATTGTCATTGATTTGCACCATGAATGTATGAAAACTCATAGATCTGATTGAATCACCACCATAAATTGCTACAAAATAAGCACCACTTTTGTATTTACTATTTTAATATGTATTAATTATATTTTGGGAATTTCTATGGCTGGGAAGCCATGGATTTTTCATCAAAAGGAGAGGGAGAAGAGCAGGAGAAAATGAATTGTATGAGGAATTAATAAATGAACGAAAAGGAATTTTGTTTTGAAGGAATAATTGAAAACTTTCTAATTCCTTCGTGAAAACCGTCCCTCTTTAATTTCTTATCTAATCTCAATAAAATCAACCCCTCATATTATGAGACATGGTCGACCAACATAGGGGTTATTTGGGCCCTAAAAATTCCCTTAATAATTAATCACTATAAATCAAATTTAAATATTACATCAATATCGTATATCGATACATGCACAACTCAATAATGACCACTCCATAACTCAACAACCACAAGGCGGATTGGGGTGAAACTTTAGGAACATGAAGAAGGGACCCTAAGGAGTCTACCTTAAGGATCGCACTCTAAGATGAGGAGTTTGAAGGGATTGACCCTTATACCTTTGGAGGGATTGACCCTCATCCCTACTCTGAGACAAATTTAGTTGAATTTGCAGCAATGATTGGTCAATAACTCAAAATCTACAGATGCTATCAACATGGAACATGGAGTACAAGCATATTACAACATGAGGAACACTCCATAAGGATCACAAGCCCTAACTTCATTAAAAGATGGGTCGGCCTTGATCTCTACTATGGAGAGCGGTTGGTCCAAATTTTCTTGGGCAGGATCATCTTAGCCTTGAGGTTCTTCTGTACAATTTTAGTCTGCTCCGTACATGGATTTCCCTATAAATACACTAGGCATAACATTTGCAAAGGGATCTTCTTTCTACTTCATTCTATCTTTTAACTAGGCCATACTCTACCATTTTTGTTTTGGGATTCACAAATCTCTAACTGTAACAGCAGCATAAACGAATAAATAGAAAAACTTAGGTGTAGACGTAGGTCGGAATTAGCCGAACCACTATAAATCTGTGTCTCTCTTTACTCGCTTTCTGTTTTAATTTTATTATTTTTCAATTTACATTCTCCATATTACATTGAAAGAAATGCGGATTACGGATCTTAAGGCTAGGATTAACACTAGAGGGGGGGGGGGGGGTGAATAGTATTTATAAAGAATTACTAAATCTTTTTAAGTTTATGTTAATTTAGACACAGATGTATGCAGTCTACAGATACAGGGATAATCATAGAAACAAACACAGATGCAGAAATAAAATAAAAGCAGTAAAGGAAAGAACGCACCGGATTTTATACTGGTTCGGAGTTACCCTACATCCAGTCCCACAAGACAAGTATGGATTTCCTTTCAAAAGCAATTGTACAATTACACCCTCGATTTCAAGGCTACGAGATACACCCTCCAGAATTTCAATACTCTAGGTAGAGATACTTGATTTTCGAGCCACAAGTTTACCCAATTGATTTACCAAGGCTACAATCACACCTTTTTCGCTTGATTGATTTTCAAGGTCACAATCACATCTTTTCTCGCTTAATAGATTACAAAGAAGTCTATAACTCTGAATAGCACCGAGAACCTTGTTGAGATAGTGATAGAGAATCAAACTAGAAGTAATCAAGTATGATTCAGTATCGATTTCGGTAGAGTAGTGGTAAGAGTATGTATTAAGAAATGTGGAAGAAGAAGAGTAGTGAAAAACCAGAAAATATGATATAAAATTCGTTGAAACTAACCCCTATTTATAGAAGAACAACAACCATGTCTATTCATGAAGAGTTATGGCGAATAGACACTTCTTTTGAAATTTAAATTTTAAACTCAACTGACACCATGTCGACATGGTCACCATAGGCATGTCGACATCCCAAAGTAATTTTTGATGATTTGATTTTCTTTGAAAATAACCTATATCTTATATTAAAACTATTTTAAACTTTTCTAATATACTTGACTATAGTTAAAATTCATAAGTAAATATAGAGAATATTATATATAAAATTTAATTATAATTTTATATTTAAATCTTAAGCATAAATATTTAAAAGTTAAATATATTATTTTAAAAGATAGTTTAAAATCAGGAGTAATTTTGACTTTGAAATTAAAGATAATTTTGAGGCTAAAATTATTTAAAATCAGGATAGAGGTTTTTGATGCTTTTAAAGAAAAGTTTTGAAAACATTCGAAAAACAGGATATAATTTTGAAAAATCATTTTGAATAAAAAGTTGGCGGATACAAAACTATGTTCCACTAGATTTTTCGTAGGTTCCATCCTACTTAGAGTTCCATCCCTTTAACAGGCTCGAAGTGGATTCCATTCCACGAATAAATTGGATTTTAAGATGCCGGTGCTTTTCTATGAGTTTTAACAAATTTCTAATTAAAGAATAAATTACTTCAATTCTTGAACTCTTGATATTCTTGATACTCATGAGTCTTTAATCTTGATATCTTGAATCTCTATACCGTACAGTCTTCATTCGTGGTACCTGCATGGTTAAAACCTGCATATACATATATCTAAACTTATAATGTTAGTATTTATATTTTATAATCTATTCTAAGGTTGTTGTCATCAAAACCATCATCTCACGGACTAACAATCTCCCCCTTTTTGATGATGACAAACTTTGTTTATAAAATATTACTTCTATCCTAATAACCCCCCCCCTTAATCTATAACTCCCCCTTAATTTATGCCTAACTAACCTATTTTATATTTCTCCCCCTTTGTCATCAACAAAAACAAACTCTAAACTTTATAACTCCAAACTATATAACTCTCCCTAATTCTAATATACTATGTGATTATAATAATAGTGTTATCATAAATAATCAACACTTAGATCTAATAATAAATCTAATCCTAAACTACTAACTATCTTAAGTATATAATAACCGTATAGTTATATGTATTAATAAGAAGAACACAATTAATTTATTAGTCATATAGTTGAATGTACATTTTTCGTTGTAAATGTTTGAAGGAATAAACAACAATGATAAAGAAAGAGAAGAAACTAATATGTGTTTTTAAACATAGGAGATCTATGAATCGAACTGTTTGGATAGTGGAAACAGAAATTTCCACGCTGTTCGACAAGATTCCCATTCTTGTCAAAACACACTTCTCCAACACACACGACTTGGTCATCATTCTCCGCGTGCGTTTCTTCCATGGGTACTTCCTCTTCTTCTTCTTCGTTGGCCTCTTGATTGAGTGAAAAATCTTCATCAATCAAGATAGGGTTGGCTTGATTATCCATTATAAATTTTTGCAAATTCCTAAGAATCTTGTCTTGCTTCTCTTGTTCCTTTGCCATACGAGTTGAATCACTTGAATTTCAGTCATCATTTGAAGTGCATCCTTCAGAGAGTCCTCTATTTTAGTCACACGAGCGAGAGTAGTACGTTGAAATGGACCAGACGTAGGAGAGGGGAACGAAAAGGTTGATTTTATGTTTGATTTGGAAGAGGAGGCCATTGATTATTTGATTTCAGAGAGAAGAACAGAAAGATAACAGAAATGATGAATAGAATTTCGAAAATGTGAAGAATATATAACCAACTATTTTGAATTTTGTTGGGAAAAGAATTTAAAAAAGAAACACGTTGCATGTCGACATGGGTATATGGGGGATGTCGACACGGTCCTTTTTATTTTTACTATTTAATTTATTTTAATGTTAATTATTAATTATACTTGTTATTTATATTTTATATTTCAGTTATAGAACAAATACCTAATTCTCTTCTAAATTTAGTAAATATTGATTCATTTAAGGGTTTTGTTAAGATATCAGCAATTTGATTCTTAGAATTGATATAATCGAGAGTAACTACTTCCTTACTTAATTATCTCTGAGAAAATGATGTCTGATGTCAATATGTTTAGTTCGAGCATGTTGAGTAGTATTTTTGAATAAATTTATCGCACTTGTATTGTCATAATAAATCGGTGATTTTGAAAAATTTAAACCAAAATCTTTTAAACTTTGTTGCATATATACTACTTGAGAACAAGCCAAAGCACCAGAAATATACTCTGCTTCAGTTGTTGATAAAGAAACTGTGTCTTCCTTTTTACTAAGCCAAGAAACCAGAGAATTCCCCAAAAAGTGACAAGTCCCACTAGTACTTTTTCGGTCTGATTTACAACCAGCATAGTCAGCATCACAGTAAGATATTAAGTCAAAAGAATCATTTTTAGGGTAAAATAAACCATAATCAGATGTGTGTTTAACATATCTTATGATTCGTTTTACGGCTTTTAAGTGGGTCTCTTTAGGTTGGGATTGATATCTGGCATAGAGACAAACACTATGCATGATATCAGGTCTACTGGCAGTAATATAGAGTAGTGATCCAATCATTCCTCTATATAATTTTTGATCTACATCTTTTGAGAGATCTTCTTTACTAAGGTACTCATTGGTTGCCATGGGTGTGGGTTTTCCACTCGCAGTAGTCAAACCAACTTTACTAATTAGGTCTTTGGCATATTTTTCTTGACTAATAAAGATACCATTATCTAATTGTTTTATTTGTAATCCTAAAAAGAAATTTAATTCATCCATATGACTCATCTCAAACTCTTTTGTCATTATTTCAGAAAATTCTTTATTCATTTCAAAATTAGTTGATCCAAAAATGATATCATCTACGTAAACTTGTACTAGTTGAATATCATTTTCATGTCTTTTAATAAAAAGAGTATTATCTACTTTACCAATTTCAAAATTAGATTGCAATAAATAAGATCTTAGTCTATCATACCAGGCTCTAAGAGCTTGTTTTAGACCATATAAAGCTTTCTTAAGTTTGTAAACTCGATTTGGTAATTTATCATTTTCAAAGAGTGGTGGTTATTCAACATATACTTCTTCTTTTACAAATCCATTTAAAAAGGCACTTTTAACATCAATTTGAAATAATTTGAAATTATTATGATCTGCGAAAGCAAGTAGAATCCTAATGGCTTCCAATCTTGCTACGGGAGCAAAGGTTTCATCAAAATCTATCCCTTCTTCTTGACAATAACCTTGAGCGACTAATCGAGTTTTATTTCTAACTACCTCTCCTTGTTCATTCATTTTATTTTTATAAACCCATTTAGTTCCAATTATAGTTTTATTTTCAGGTCTAGGAACAAGTTCCCAAACATCATTTCTAGTAAATTGATTTAAATCTTCTTGCATAGACAAAATCCGTGAATCATCAGTTGATGCTTCTTTTGGATTTTTGGTTTCAATAGTTGATATAAAAGCTACATTACTCATTTGACTTAGTTGATTTCTAGTTTTAACAAAAGATTGCATATCTCCCAGTATATTTTCTATAGGATGATCTTTTAAAAGTTTTGTCCTTTTATTAGGATGATTAATTTCGTTACTAATTTCAATTGATTCTTGATTTTGAGTGATTAAATCCTCTTCATCATTTGTATCTTCAAATTTTTTGAAATTTTCATCAAATGAAACATGCATTGTTTCTTCAATGGTGCTAGTTTTTAAATTAAACACTCTGTATGCTTTACTTCTATTAGAGTATCCGATAAAGATTCCTTTGTTGGATTTAGGATCAAATTTATCTAAATTATCTTTTGTATTTAAAATAAAGCATTTATTTCCAAATTTTTTGAAATAAGATACCTTAGGTTTCTTTGAATAAAGAAGTTCGTAAGATGTCTTATCAGTTAGAGGTCTAATTAAAATTCTATTTAAAATATAACAGGCGGTAGCAACTGCTTCTGCCCCAAAATTCTTTGGTAAATTACTATCTGAAAGCATAGTTCTCGCACACTCTTGAATCGTCCTATTTTTACATTCTACTATTCCGTTTTGTTGTGGAGTTTTCGAAAATGAAAAATTGTGAGTTATTCCCTTTTTATTGTAGAATTCCTCAAACTTTTCATTTTCAAATTCACCACCGTGATCACTTCGAATAGTTATAATTTTTTAGAGAAAACTGATTTTGAATTCTTTTTGAAAAGGTCTTAAAACATTCAAAAGTATCACTTTTATGTTTCAAAAATATTGTCCATGTAAATCTAGAATAATCATCTACAATTACAAAAACATATTTACTATGATTTATTGACAAAATTTGAGATGGACCAAATAAATCAAGATGAAGTACTTCAAGAGGTTTTGAAGTTGAAACCATATCTTTTAATTTAAAGGAACTTTTTCTAAGTTTTTCTAATTGACATGCATCACATAAACTATCTACTTTATAATTCATTTTAGGGAGACCTCTTACTAGATCATGTTTTGACAGTCTAGATAAGAGTTTGAAATTCAAATTCCCAAATCTCTTATGCTAAATCTAAGGGTCACTTGTATTTGCCAACAGACACAGGTTATCATCTGAAACTTTCATACTAAGAATTTAAATATTCTTTTTCCTGACTCCCTGAAATATTATGGTTGAATTATTATCTTTGATGTAACATTTATCCTTTTCAAATTTAATTTTATATCCTTTATCGCAGAGTTGATTTATACTTAGTAGATTATGTTTTAGATTCTTATCTAGCAAAACATTAGCAATAGTAGGAGTTTCAGAATTACCGACTTTGCCGATGCCAATCACATATCCTTTTGAATTGTCTCCAAAGTTAACCAGTCCTCCGTCTTTGTATATAGTATCATTCAGTATTTCTGGATTGCCAATCATGTGTCTAGAACACCCACTATCAAGTGTCTATTTGTTCTTTCTGATCTGCACAATTTGTCCATTGTGGATTGATTCCTCAACAGCCATAAAGCATGATTCGTGCACATCAAACAATTTTGATAGATAACTTGAATTTGAATATTGATTATATGCCGACTGATGAAACAATTATGATTTGAATATTTCTAAACTAGTATTAACAAATATAGCCATTTTTTTTTTCAAAAATCAGATTATGAAACTCTGAAAACCTCGCTCCGATACCAATTGAAAGAAATGCGAATTATGGATCTTAAGGCTAGGATTAACACTAGAGGGGGGGGGTGAATAGTGTTTATAAACAATTACTAAATCTTTTTAAGTTTACGTTAATTTAGACACAGATGTATGCAATCTACAGATACAGGGATAATCACAGAAACAAACACAGATGTAGAAATAAAATAAAAGCAGTAAAGGAAAGAACATACCGAATTTTATACAGGTTTGGAGTTACCCTAAATCCAGTTCCGCAACACAAATACAGATTTCCTTTCAAAAGCAATTTTACAATTACACCCTCGATTTCAAGGCTACGAGGAACACCCTCCAGAATTTCAATCCTCTGGGTAGAGATACTTGATTTCCAGACCACAAGTTTACCCAATTGATTTACCAAGGCTACAATCACACCTTTTCTCGCTTGATTGATTTTCAAGACCACAGTCACACCTTTTCTTGCTTAATAGATTACAAAGAAGTCTATAACTCTGAATAGCACTGAGAATCTTGTTGAGATAGTGATAGAGAATCAAACTATAAGTAATCGAGTATGATTCAATATTGATTTTAGCAGATTAATGGTAAGAGTATGTATTAAGAAATGTGGAAGAAGAAGAGGAGTGAAAAACTAGAAAATCTGATATAAAATTCGCTGAAACTAACCCCTATTTATAGAAGAACATCATCCATGTCCATTCATGAAGAGTTATGGCGAATAGACACTTCTTTTGAAATTCAAATTTTGAACTCAACTGACACCATGTCGACATGGTCACCATAGGCATGTCGACAACCCAAAGCAATTTTTGATGATTTAATTTTCTTTGAAAATAACCTTTATCTTATATTAAAACTATTTTAAAATTTTCTAATATACTTGACTATAGTTAAAATTCATAAGTAAATATAGAGAATAATATATATATAATTTAACTATAATTTTATATTTAAATCTTAAGTATAAATATTTAAAAGTTAAATATATTATTTTAAAAGATAGTTTAAAATCAGGAGTAATTTTGACTTTGAAATTAAAGATAATTTTGAGGCAAAAATTATTTAAAATCAGGATAGAGGTTTTTGATGCTTTTAAAAGGAAGGTTTTGAAAACATTTTGAAAACATGATATAATTTTGAAAAATCATTTTGTAAAAATCATTTTGAATAAAAAGTTAGCGGATACAAAGCAATGTTCCACTAGATTTTTCGTAGGTTCCATCCTACTTAGGGTTCCATCCCTTTAACAGGCTCGAAGTGGATTCCATTCCACGAATAAATTGGATTTTAAGATGCCAGTGCTTTTCTATGAGTTTTAACAAAATTTCTAATTAAAGAATAAATTACTTCAATTCTTGAACTCTTGATATTCTTGATACTCATGAGTCTTCAATCTTGATATCTTAAATCTCTATACTGTACAGTCTTCATTCTTGGTACCTACATAGTTAAAACCTGCATATACATATATCTAAACTTGTAATGTTAGTATTTATATTTAATAATATATTCTAAGGTTGTTGTCATCAAAACCATCATCTCACAGACTAACATACATTATCTATGATCTATGAGTGGATATTGGTGCTTTCATATAACTTGGTGTTGGTGGCCATTTTTGATGCTAACATTTTGATGCTTTCACTGAGAAAGCTAGCCCCGATGGATTTGGAATTCAGATTTGGAATCAACTAGATTGCCCAGATTTGGAAAAATGGTTAGAAAATCAACAAGGAGAGCGCTACTTGAAAGAAGCCATTATGGTGAGTCAAAAGGCTTCCTCTAGAGCTAGTGCTAGTCAAGCATCTATCTACATCATGAAGGATGAAATGGAAGTGATTATGGATGCTATGCTGAAAAGAACGCTGAAGAGACAGTAGGAGATTGTCTAGAATCTACTCTGATACATTGGACAAGCTGGAGCATAGAACTAAGGGAATAGAGTAGCAGGAGTTAGTGGCAACTTGGATCAAGGAACTGATACGGTAGGAGTCGCTGGAAATTAGAACCGAGACTATGGTGACAGAGCCTTAGGACAAAGGAATGGAACAGAGCAGCCGGGAGCAGTCCTCGGCCATTTTGGACAGATTGGGCTTGATCCCTCCAGAGGGATTGGCCCCGATCACTAAAGACTTGGGGTCATGCCCCTAGGTCTGGTCGATCACAATCCTGGAGGACCCGCGGTCTATCATATAGAGTATCGTGCAAATCAGAATTTGAATGCATGTCCAGAGGAATACATTCCAGAATTCCCTCATGGACTTAGGGGGTAGTTCAGAAATGATGCTATGAGGCTACCTTTTGATGAAAGTGATAGGTTTGCGGAGATGATCAGGCGAGCTATACATAAAGGACTGATGAACATGGATCTAGAGTATGTAAAGAGGAGTACATTCACTCCTAATATCAGGAATGCTAGGAATCCACCAAAGTTTAAACTACCAATGCTGGAACTATATGGCGGAAAGTCAGACTGAACTATGCATATAATGAGATATATACGATACATGAAATCACTAGGGGCATTAGAGGAAGTCATGGCACAATGCTTTCTCCTGTATCCAACGGATATAGCTGCACCATGGTTCAGGAAATTGGAGAGCGGTTCTATTTGAACAGGGATGGAATTGGTCGAAAGATTTATGAGGCAGTTCAGGGTTCACATTTCGAGACATAAAAATGTGATGAGTCTAGCAACATTGAAGTAGAAGACCGAAGAGTCTCTAAGAAGTTTTCAAACATGATTTAATGTCGTAGCAGCATTGGTGTATCGACCAGATCCATCCACATTTTTAATGGCAGCTGTATCAAGAATTGCCAATGTCATAGATTTCAAGGATTCATTGGCGCAGGATCCACCTATGGATCCCAGGGAGTTTTATCATGAAGTAGAAAGGTTCTTACGGTATGAAGAAGCATGAGCCGATAAACCAGAGGAAAACGCTATGCAAAGCTGAGGATCATCAGGAGATGCAAACAAGAATGATAAAGAAAAACAGAAAGTAGATGATGGGATGAAAAGGTTATGGAAAGAGCAAGAGTTGAATTTCTCCTCCTACTAGGATTTAATGGAAAGCTTGGAATGGATTTATCTGGACACTACGGGCAACTCCCTTATCGAAACCGGTAAGGAGGGATCCCACGTAGCGGGAGTGTATGTTTGGAAAGTACCACATGTTCCATGAATTGAATGGGAACGCCGCAGTTGAATACTGGCATTTAAAGGATATGATTGAGGAGCATGTCAGGAATGACAGATTGCCGAAGTTAGTGAGGAATCGAACAATGGTCATGGAACATGAGCAGTCACCGTCCACAACGAATGGAAACAGGAATGGCTTTGGATCAGGGTCATGGATCATCATCAACTGATCATGATGGTAAGGGTTGAGTTTAGACCTGGATTCCGGCCATAACAATAATAATAAACTCTATAATTGGGTGGCTAAGTCACTTACACATGTACGGGATCGAAGATGGTCCCTAGGCATGCTTTGAAATGATGATGAACCATCATGCCCGGAAAGGCACCCTTTGGCTTTTTTAGTTTTTTGGATTTCTGGATGTACATACTCTTATTTCTTAGGTTATTTATGATCCACATTATGTGATAAATAAAACAGGACACGATTATTATCCCCACTAGAGTAATGGGGCGGTAACCACAAGGTGTGAATCCCTTCATCGGAGAGCGACAAAATGGACTCGTACATGGATTAATTCCTCGACCGGAGAGTTGTGGCTGGAGAATAAAACCCAACATGACGTCAGGTATGGATTATGACCGGTAAGGAGTAGGTCGCTTCATTAAAGAGCAATAGAATCACCCTACTTAGGTTGTCGAGTATGAATTATGCTCGGCAAGGGTCCGAAGAAACAAAAATCGGCCTATTACTTAGGCCAAGACATTACATAATGTTCAAGGACACTGAACTAGAGTATAAAAAGTAATGTTACTTCACCGAAGAGTGATAGGATAGGCTTACTCGGTCGTCGAGTATGGATTGTGCTTGGCAAGGACTTGGAGAAGTCACGGATTTGGATATCAGCTTCGAACTGCTATGGATTTGGACATTGACTCAGAGCGGTTGTTGACTTGGATATGTGCCAGGGGCAGTCTTTAATTTGGCTAATGACACGGAGAGGTCACGATTTGGATATCAACCTCTAACAGTAATGGATTTGGCTTTGGATGGATATGGATTTGGATAAAACAATTCGAAGAGATTGGAGATTTGGAATTGGATATTGACTTAGATGGATTTCCCTAGCGATCTGGAGAGATTATGGATTTGGATTGGCAACAGATTGGATTCGAATTGGATAACATGGCTATCAATGGGTTATGGACTTTGGAATTTAGATTTATTGCAATTCAAAACACACCTACCTATCGTAAGGCATGTTTAGAGAGGCAAAGTGTTAACCTGCCTTTTTCTAAAGTAGTACATTGGTAGGTTTAACCAAATGTACTTCATGATCATCATGGCAGAAAGCCCGAAGAGATGGTTACCAGAATTGGAGATCGATAAAAATCTAATTTTACTATTATAAGCGGAACCTGTTAGCAATAGTTATTTACATCAATTCTCTTTGTCAAAAGTATATCACTTTAGACTTGTGTATTGGTCAAAATTCTAATATCATCCACATTCAACTTGATTATTCCATACACAAAATCCTTGGTTTAATAAGAAATATTATTAACCGAACTACTATATGGACAGAGACTTTGACTTTGGTTGACCACAGTTGACCATGATAATAACTGCATATAATCTAAGAGACAAATTCTCAATCAAATAATATTTCACTTCCAATGCTTTAACTCAAACCCAACTATAGTCGTTCGGTGGATTTTGTACATGATTAAACTATAATCAGAATGGACTGTCTACATTAAAGTGCAACAATATTCTCAAGTCGAGAGAACCGAGCAATATCGACTCTTCGAGATTCTTTGTTTGACCTTAGTTATATTAAACAATTGAAAACTCTCGCCATTCCATAGTTGCCTAATAACTACCAATATGTAACCTTTGGTGCCCCCAACAACCATGTGTAATACACTACCCAACATTCAAAGAGAACTACGTATTTTAGTCTCAACAAATGTCTCGATATCCTATCTTGAAATATCTTGGCTATGAATACTTTCTGATGTTTACAACACATTTCAATTACTTTCACATAAAATATCATTTAAAGATTTTCTATTTAATATATTTAACTACATAATTAATTAACGTATTACAGTATGACAACTATGTAACAAAAAGTCAAACACCTTTTATTTTAAAAGAGATTTTGTTGTAGAGTTAATAATTTACAATAAATTATAGAATTGGCCCCAGGGCATATCTCTAACTCTATCGATAATAACAATTTCTCCACTTAGATTCATATATTTGTTTTGCGCTATTCGTCATTCAAACAAGTATTGCTTTAAACTTGATGAAAAACTTTAAGCCGGAAAATACCATTTTAACAATCATTTGACAAGACTACTATACTTTCATTCTAAGTACTACATTCTAAGAAAGTTAGTGTTATGTCATAGAGGCGTATATGTAATTTCTTAATATATCTAACTCTATAATCAATGTTGTTCATAGTAAAGGTGTTTGATTTCTATTACATACTTTGTTATATAACGATATAATAAATTAAGTAATTACTTAAAATATATAAATAAGAAAATCCTTGAATAAAATGTTATGCGATTGTAATAGCAAATAGTTGAAGTTGTCAAAAATTAATCATGATATATAAAATAATATTTTGTTTTAAATATTATTGGTCAAGATGCTTCTGGAAAGGATATTGATACACTGTTGAGACCATAGTACATAATGCTCTTGAAATGTTGGACAATGTATTACTTATGGCTGCTGGGCCACCAAATGGTAATGTGCTCATAGCTATCGGATAACCGTGGAATGAGTCGTTCGGAATTTCATATTGGTTAATAACAACTTGGTCAATCAAAAAATTCAAAGTGATAATGTTACATAGTTCTCTCGACATAAGAATATTATGGAATTTCTACGTGGATATGTACCATTTCATAAAAATTAATAAGAAATTGACTAACAAGAAAAGAATTAATTAATAATAAGGCTAAAATAATTTTTTTGTAAACGTAAGAATTTTGCCATGCCGTTGTGTTCGTGGAGATTTTTTAATCAATTTCCATATATAAAGTTTTGAAAACGGAGCTCAAATGAAAAAGTTATTGATGTTTGTAGTTTTCAGATTCAAATTGATTTAAATGGAATTCAGATTAAAAATAAATAATTAATGCTAAATTTTAAAATTAAAAAATTAATGGTAGTTAGACTTGGGGGTTAAGTTAACATTATATTAACGTTAAATATTAATTAGGGAAAACATAAATTATTAATGGCAACAAAATAAACACTCCCAAAATACATTAACTAGTTGATTGGTAGTCGTGGTAACGGTTAAGGTTTTTTAAACCACGAACAGTCCAGATTTTATTATTTTAAACCAACTTAAATTTGATGATTCTGGTGCTTTTTAACCACTATAAATAATAGCCTAGTCCCCTTACTTTTGTTCATAAATTATTTTGGTAACAAAGCAAAGCTCCATCGGTCTCTCTCTCAAAGATTTAGAAAATTCTCTAGGGTTTTAAGTAAATTTTAGGCGTTTATTATTCAATTTTTAATCCTATTCTCCTTCAATCCTTGAAATTCTAAATGTAACCTATATACAATCCACTTGTATATTTCTAAAGGAAGAGATCTGGGAAGAGATTTAAGCGGGCACAAACAAATCCATGAGGAAGAGCTTAGGACCTTTTGTAAGTGGAAATCTTAGTCTTTCTTATTTTAGTAATTGTACAGTATAACTTGGATTTGATATATGCCTTGAGGAATTTTTATTTATAGAAACATCATATTAAAACTCCAACATTCCGCTAAAGAGAAATGTTAATTCTTATGTTAGAATCTCAATTATTCCACATTAAAATAGGTGGATTGTGTAGTTATTGCAATTTTAATATTTTACATTCTACTCCACATCTTATCTTTTTCTTTGGATCCGATTAATGGTGTTGAAAAGAAATAAGTTAGGAAATAGTATGTAAGGTATGGATTCCTTTATTCATAATTTGCATCGCCTATTTCCATGATTTAAATAGAAATTCTTATTTTCATTCTTTTATGTAGAAGTTGAATAGAGCATAATGTTGATTCTACTATTCTATTATAAAATACGTTCGGTATGGATTCTATTTTTATATAAGTCTATTGTTGGATTGAGAATATTGGATATATGGTATGTTTGTTAATATGGAATTAGACTTGTATTTTGACATTTAAATGATTAGTTTAAGGCAGAATCTTCACACGCTTAGAAATATTTTAGGCACACGTGTGTGTGAATATATATAATATACAATTAATAGCATGTTAACTGCATAGTAAATAGGTTATCAATTAGTATTAAATCCTCCTTATGAAAGAAATTGATAATTAAGGCAAAATAAGGATTTTTCCTTATAAGGCCTTAGTAGGGAATCCGGTGCAGTGTATGATAGTATGTTAAGTGAAATTAGATTATGATTAAGATATATGGATGCGAGGCTAGTCAAAAGCATACAAAAGTATGTCCAGCTAATCTGGCTACTAGCAGTGTGACTTTGGGGCTAATGTGAGATATCATCTATAATAAGTATCCGTGGATGACGCGACGTTAGTCCTAAATTCTGTAGGGTAAACCTACCTGGCTAATCTTCCTACCAGTACCTACTAACAGTTGGGCTAATGTGAGACGTCGTAGTTTGGAGTACAGATCATAATATGTAGGACCTGCTTTGGGTTTGAAAGTAGTAAGTGGCTGATTAAAGGCCCACCTCCTCCCTATTTAAGAGGTATTAATGGTCAGGGTTAGCAGTTAGGCATGGTTGAGAATATCCCATGAAGGGCCCGCTTCGGATTTGAGGTATTAAGTGGCTATTATAGGACCCGCCTCTCCCACAAAGAAGTATTAAGTTGCCAAATAAAGTTTCGTGCAATGTTAGCTAGATAGTATTAGAGAGGAGCCCGCTTTGGAAAAGTTATTTAATGATTGGGATCTACCTAGAATAAGGTATTAACTGGCCAGAGTCCGCTTGGTTCCCATTAAAGAGGTATTAAGTGACTTAGATACTATTTCTTACACTGTTAGGACATTATTGATGATAAATGCATAGGAGTGGGAATGGCCTTTGGCCTACAGTTGAAGATGGGTTATTGTGCTAAAAGGGTAATGGTTATAGATTGGATTGGAAAAGCCTTAGGGCTTGTAGTTGGAGAACTTACGATATATTGTTAGCGCCGAAATTGGTCACTAACACCCAAATCCATATGAAAGCACCAAATCACAGCCACAAATCACAGATAGAATGTATGTAGAGAGTATAAATATGAAGAACAGTAAAAATTAAAAAGAAATCAGTAACAAAAGAGGATTTATGGTGGTTCGGCTGACTCTGGACTATGTCCACTTCAGAAATTTCCTTTTTATTGATATGAGAATTAATTACAGTTATAATCCAGAGTTTTTAAAATCATAATGACAGAGTAGCCTTAATGAAGAAGAAGAAGGGAAGCAGAGTTAAGATCCCATTTTTCGAATCCCCACCTATTGTATTTATAAGCGAAACCTGAGTTATTGGCATTCTGAGTGATCCAGACCCATCAATTCCATAGCCGATCCACAATCCATCACCATGACCAACCCTGATTCTGGGTACGCCAACCTGTGTTTTCCTAGGTAATGACCCGAAGCAGCCTTATGCTTAACTCGAAGAACACTGTGTCATGACTCGGAGCAAAACATTGCTGACCCAAGCTATTTCCTCTATGCCGCCCACCCTCTTTTCCACAGTTGGACCGAAGAAACTCATACGATGACCCGAAGTAGCCGACCACTCCAAATATGCCATTCCCTATGTGTTGCCGACCCACTCCCTAGGATTGACCTAGAGATGCCGACCCAAGCTTGTGATGATGCTGACCCGGGGTGATCTAAAACATGCCGACCCACAATCCATCTCTATAGCCTACCCGGGGATTTCCATACATCGATCTGGGTCCATCTTGGAGCCAAGCAAGCACCGACCCATCCAAATGCCGAACCACCTTCAATCTGACCCACTCCAATCACCGATCCACACCACTACTGACCCACTTCTTCATGACCGAACCACCTTCCTGTTGAATCATAAGTTTTGATTCATGACAAAGAGCTTAAACAAATTAGTTATAGGACTATATGATCAAATGACAAAATGAGAAAGAGATATGATACTAAAACTACAAAGGAGACAAGACTCCAAAACTGAGTATAGTATGTTTATTTTTTGAAGTTTTTAGTCTTAGAATTGTTAAAATCTATCCTCAAAGTAGTTTACATAAAATCAAAGTTGTTTTAAAATTCAAATTCTTTAAAAAATGTGTAAATTGTGCACTGACAACTAGGTCAGTCGACTGACCAAAAATGGCCAGTCGACTGAACCTGTTCAGCTGCATAAATATTCTCTGTTTTACACCAACTTTGAATATTCAGTTGATTGGTCATTTTGAGTCAGCCGACTGAACGAGTCCAACAGCTATTTTTCTGAACAGACACTTCCATTTGCCAAGAGATACGATCCAATTTGAAGAGTTGTGGCTGCATCTTTTGGTCAAAACTCTTCGTGAATAGTTGTACCTGTTTATCTACTATGTAAACAAATGAGATTCACTTCTCAGACCATCAAATTTTATTGTGTTTTCTGATCATACTTTCTACTATCTCTGCATTCTACAAGCAATCACAATTTATATATATTGCTTGAATCTCCGAATCAATTAACTTATTCTTCGATTCAAAGCAATATTTTCCTTTCTAAATCTTTACACACACAACTTATATACTTGAGGAAAAGATTATAGGAAGAGTGTACTATCGATGAAAAATCAATGTTATCAAGAACACAAAGTGTCAATTTTTTTTTATTGAAACTGTTGAAGTCCTATTCGGTTGCTTAGGCGGTAAAAGTCCTCTTTCGTTTGTTAGAGGTGGAAAATTCCTGATCGGTTGCTCAGGCTTTATTTACCAATTCCTCCGGGTTAAGTGAGGGTTATTGTGAGAAATTCCATAGGGAAGTCTGGGACTGGACGTAGAATGGGAAGTTCGAACAGTATAAAAACTCCTGATGTGCTTTTTCTTATTCACTTTACTATCATTTTCTGTTTCTGCATTTAGATTATAATATATTTCATATTACACGATCCTAAGTGATAACTAGCCACATAATAGTCACTTTCATTTGGTATCAGAGTTAGACATCCTATAGCCGTAACACAGTTATTTGATAATTTATTTTGCTAATATGGAAAACAACACCAGCACAAGCACTGTCATTAACACTAGTTTTATTGAAGGTCAATCTACTGCACGACCTCCACTATTCATTGGCATAAATTATAATTACTGGTCAACTAGAATGAGAATATATATGCAAGCTAATGGTTTTGAGACATGGAATATTACCCAAATTGAATGTACCATGCCATCAAAAGATTTTTCAACTTGGACTACTGCACAAAAAACTGATGCTACTTCAAATGCTAAATCTATGAACATGTTATTTTGTGCATTAGATAAAAATGAGTTTAATAGAGTCAGTATGTGTACAGCTTATGAGATATGTAGAACTCTAAAAGTAACTCATGAAGAAACTAACAAAGTCAAACAAAGCAAAATATCTATTTTGAAAAATCAGTTCCAAAACTTCAAAATGAAATCAAATGAAAGTATAAATGACATGTACTCTAGATTTCAAGATATATATATCACTCACTATTGGCACTAGGAGAAAAATTCTCTGACTTTGATATAGTATCAAAAATCCTAAACTCTTTAACGGATGAATGGGAAAGAAAGGTCCTAGCTATTGAAGAAGCAAACGATCTTTCTACTATGAAACCAGAAGAGTTAATAGGTAATCTAATGTTATATGAAGTGAATTTGCAGGCAAAGAAAGTTCAAGCATAGGATATGAAGAATCTAGGATTTCAAGCAGAAAAAGATGGTTCTGACTCAGATGAAGAGGATATGACACTTATTGCTAAAAATTTCAAAAAGTTTTTGAAATTCAAAAAGAATAACAAGTTCAGTAGTTATAAAAATAACTTTAACAACAACAATAATAGCAATAAACCATCATCTTCTGTCATGGAGTGTTATGAATGTCATAAAAAGGGTCATATGAAGAAAGATTGTCCAGAGAAACAGAAGAATAAATTCAAGAAGAATTTTTTTAAGAAGAAAGCATTTTTAGTAACATGGGATGATTCAGATTCTTCTTCATCATCAGAGAGTGACAGTGACAGTGATACAGAGCAAGCAAATATATGCTTCATGGTTACAAGTAATGACGTAAGGGAATCAAATTTTGATGATCTGGTTGAACTAAATTTAGAACTGGTGGATTTTGTAAAACAAACTAAAAGAAAAAATAAGGAGTTATAAGGAAAACTAAATAGATCTGAATTAGAAATTAGTATGCTGAGATATGAAAAGAAAATTCTGGAAGAAGAACTTGAAAAATTTCAAGAATCTAATTCTAATTTAACATCTCAACTTTCTATGTTAACTCAGGAATTAGAAATTCAAAAAAATAAAATGATGATTTATAAGTTGAAATTAATGATTTGAAAATCTAACACCAATGTATTAGAGTTAGAAAAATCTAGTCCCAAAACTTAGTTAGAAGATATTAATAGAAATATTTCTAATTTTAATAAAGGATGAGAAAATCTTTCAAAAATAATAGAAAATTATCAATCTACTTCAAATAAAATGGGACTAGGATATAAGAAAGTTGAAAATTCAAAGAAATCTGGAAAGTTTAAAAATAAGTTTAAAAACAAAATTAAGAAAGATATTAAGATAACAGCTTTTAAAGATTTTAAAACTATTAAAATATGGATTCCTAAAACAAATAATAACTTAATTAGGAATAGCATATCAATACATTTATGGAAACTGTTCATAAAAATGAGAATTATATTTATAAAGGGAATTTTGAACCTTCTTGGGTTTGGTTTCCTAAGACCTAACTCTTATGAACCTAAAATGAAAAATGGATACAATCTTAATCTTTATTTTTTGCAGGTACCACTTAAAAAGAGAGGAAAATGAATTTTAGACAACGGTTGCTCGAAACACGTGACAGGTAATAAGGACATGTTAACAAGCATTGTCTACTCAAATGGAGGATTGGTCACTTTTGGAGATAATTCAAAAGGTTATATATTGGCAAAGGCGATGTGGGAAATAACGGTATCTCTAACTCACCTCTCATTACTGATGTTTTATTAATTAAAAACTTAAAACATAATTTATTAAGCATAAGTCAATTATGTGATAAAGGTTTTAATATATCCTTTTCAAAAAATAAATGTAATATTTCTGATAAAAATCAAAATTTAATTTTTGAAGGTATAAGAGATAGAAGTACTTATATTTTAAATATTAATATAAATTATAACACAAACATGTGTTTAGTTGCTACAGAGAATGATTCTTGGCTATGGCATAAAAGATTTTGTCATATAAATATTAATACTATTAATAAAATAGCTAAAAATGAACTTATTAAAGGACTACCAGATATGAAATTCAAAATTGATAATATTTATGATGCATGTCAGTTAGGAAAATTAACAAAATCTTCTTTTAAATCTAAGAAAATCATATCTATGACACAACCACTTGAACTATTTGATATGTACCTTTTTGGACCTACTCAAGTTCAATATATTAATCACAATAGATATATGTTTGTTATTGTAGATGATTTTTCAAGATATACATGGACTACTTTTATGAAACAGAAAAGTGATACCTTTGATAATTTTAAAATTTTTGTAAAAAGAATTCAAAATATTAAAAATTTAAAAGTTTAAAATATTAGAAGTGATCATGGATATGAACTTGAAAATGAAGCTTTTGAACATTTTTGTAACAAGAAAGGAATTAATCATAATTTCTACTTTCCTAGAACACCACAACAAAATGGAGTTGTAGAGAGGAAAAACAAAACATTACAAGAATGTGCAAGAACTTTATTAAATGGAGCACTTTACCTAAGCATTTCTGGGCAGAAGCTGTTGCAAACTCCTGTTATGTTTTGAATCGTGATTCTATTCGATCACTAACAAAACATACCCCATATGAACTTTTAAATGGTAGAAAACCTAATATATCATATTTCAAAGTTTTTGGTTCAAAATGTTTTTTTACAGTTAACACTAAAGTGTTAGTCCATGAGATGATGGTTTTGATGACAACAACCTTAGAATAGATTATAAAATATAAATACTAACATTATAAGTTTAGATATATATATATATATATATATATATATATGCAGGATTTAACCATGCAGGTACTAAGAATGAAGACTGTACAGTATAGAGATTCAAGATATCAAGATAGAAGACTCATGAATATCAAGATTATCAAGAGTTCAAGATTTCAAGGTTAAGTATTTTTCACTATTGAATTTTGTTAAAACTCATAGAAAAGCATTGGCATCTTAAAGTCCAATTTATTCGTGGAATGGAATCCACTTCGAGCTTGTTAAAGAGATGGAACCCTAAGTAGGATGGAACCTACGAAAAATCTAGTGGAACATTGTTTTGTATCCGCTAACCTTTTATTCAAAATGATTTTGCAAAATTATATCATGTTTTCAAACTGTTTTCAAAACTTTCCTTTTAAAAGATTCAAAACCCTCTATCCTGATTTTAAATAATTTTAGCCTCAAAATTATCTTTAATTTCAAAGTCAGATTACTCCTGATTTTAAACTATCTTTTAATATAATATGTTTAGCTTTTAAATATTTATACTTAGATTTAAAATATAAAATTAGTTAAATTCTATATATATTATTCTTTATATTTACTTATGAATTTTAACTATATTCAAGTATATTTGTAAAGTTTAAATTAGTTTTAATATAAGATAAAGGTTATTTTCAAAAGAAAATCAAAACATCAAAAAATGCTTTGGGATGTCGACATGCCTATGTACCCCATGTCGACATGGTGTCAGTTGAGTTCAAAATTTAAATTTCAAAAGAAGTGTTTATTCGCCATAACTCTTCACGAATGGACATGGCTGTTATTCTTATATAAATAGGGGTTAGTTTCAACGAATTTTATATCAGATTTCCTGTTTTTTCACTCCTTTTCTTCTTCCACTTTTCTTAATACATATTCTTACCATTGCTCTGCCGAAATCAACATTGAATCAAACTCGATTACTTCTAGTTTGATTCTCTATCACTATCTCTACAAGGTTCTCAGTGCTATTCAGAGTTATAGGCTTTTTGTAATCTATCAAAAGAGAAAAGGTGTGATTGTAGCCTTGAAAATCAATCAAAATAGAAAAGGTGTGATTGTAGCCTTGGTAAATCAATTGGGTAAACTTGTGGCCCGAAAATCAAGTATCTCTACCCAGAGGATCGAAATTATGGAGGGTGTACATCGTAGCTTGAAACCGAGGTGTAATTGTACAATTGCTTTTGAAAGGAAATCCGTACTTGTGTTGCGGGACTGGATGTAGGGTAACTCCGAACCAGTATAAAATCCGGTGTGTTCTTTCCTTTATTGCTTTTATTTATTTCTGCATCTGTGTTTGTTTCTGTGATCATATCTGTGTCTGTATATTGCATACATCGGTGTTTAAATTAACATAAATCGAAAAAGATTTAGTTATTCTTTATTAACACTATTCACCCCCCTATAGTGTTAATCCTAGACTTAAGATCCGTAATCCGCATTTCTCACAATTGGTATCAGAGCAAGGTTTTCAAAGTTTCATAATCTGATTTTTGAAAAAATTTCAAAATGACTACCAGCACTGGTACTGTTACTAACACTAGTATCGTTATCACTTGTTCATTTGTAGAGGGTCAGTCTACTGTCAGACCACCACTTTTTAATGGCAGTAACTATGCATATTGGGCATGTAGGATGAAAATATATTTACAATCTATAGGATTAGACACTTAGAATATCACATAAACTGAATATTCTGAACCCACAACTAATTTTGCACAGTGGACTACTGATCAAAAGACTATTGCACAAAATAATTCTAAGGCAATGAATATTCTGTTTTGTTCACTAGATAGAAATGAATTCAATAGAGTGTCAGTTTGTAGGTCTACATATGAAATCTGGAAAACTTTGCAAGTTACTCACGAAAGAACAAGCAAAGTTAAATAGACCAAATTTTCCATGCTCATAAATCAGTTTCAATTATTTAAAATGAATCCTAATGAGTCTATTTCAGATATGTATAGTAGATTTTAGGATGTGCATTCTCTAATATCTTTGGGAAAGGAATTTTCTGAAGAAGATCAAGTCAGAATTTTTTTTAAATTCTCTAACTCCAGAATGGGATCAAAAGACACTTGCGATCGAAGAGGCAAATGATATTAGTACTTTAAAGATAGAAGAATTAATTGGACATCTAATGTCGTATGAAGTTCAAATGATCGGGAGAAGAGAAAGTAAAGCATCTGAAAAGAAATCAATGGCATTCCATGCATTAACCGATGGATCAGACTCAAACAGTGATAATGATGAAGAGATAGCCTTTATGACCTGAAATTTTAGGAAATTCCTGAAATACAGAAATATGAATAATCTCAAGAGAAACAACTATAAGAATTCTAGAAATTAGAATGTAGTGCCAAATAATGACAAATGTTACAACTGTGATAAACCAGGCCATTTCAAAAGAGACTGTCTGTATCCAGATAGGCAAAATTCTTCTATGAACAATGATCCAGCAAAGAAACGGAAGCGTGCATTTACTGCTACTCTAGATGACTCAGACTCGTCCTCAAGTGATGATGATCAGAAAACAGATATTTCGAATTTGTGTTTCACAGCTGTTCATGGCTCAGACGAATTCAAAGAAATGGACTCAGAAAAAGGTACACGTTTACAATACAATTGGTTGAAATTGCTTGCTTAGAATTAGTTGCTTGATTGTTTGATTAATTGGTTTTGAATTGGTGTGTTGTTTGAATTTTAAAATTTATTTTCTATTTTCTATTATTATTTCATTATTTCATTATTGTTTTTATTATTTTTTAATAGTATAATAATATTTTCTGAAATATACTTAAAGTTTAATAATATTTCAGATATATATATAGGCATTAATAATAATAATATTTATATATATATTAGAGAACTTAGGAAAAATCAATTCATGAAAATTCAAAGGCACATGTCGACATGGTCCCTACCATGATGTCGACATGGGATTTCAATTTGAATTTCAAAATTTGAATCAAATGTTTGAATTTCCCTCCACCTTTTCACTTCATTCAATTATCTGAAAAGCTACTTTTTGACCAGAGAATATATCCTTTGAGAATCTATTCATTCACTATCTTTTTTTCATATCTTTTCACTCTCATTTTCAAATTCAAACTCTGTCTTCATAACTTCAAACTCTCTACTCTCAACTTTAATGGCTTCTTCAAGCGACACCTCCACCATGAGAATTTCTAGAAAAATCAAAGACCAATTATTCAATGATCCGGAGGCAATAAAAGCATACATCAATTATGCTAACTATGCCAAAGTCCATCCCGGAAAATTTGCTATTTTTCAAGATTTTTCTTCTTATGAACTTGATTCTCCTTTTGCAAATAATGGAGTTCTTAGTCTTATTGATGCTTCTCATAATTATTTTGTTTGCTATCCAAATCTTGTCAAAATTTTCTAGGATAATTTAAACCGTGGATTTTATCATGGAAATGAGGATGAAACTTGGAGCAGGGTCAAAGGCACTAGAATTGTTTTGAATTGTGAACTTTTGGGTACCATTCTCAATTGCAAGTGTACGGGAATGGATCTTTCTAATTTTAAAATCGATGAAAATGATCGTGAGACATTTCATCACATTTTCGAAGGGTTTGATAATTTTGAATTCAAAAATCGAAATTTTCGACCAAAGGCAAGAATTGTCAATCTTCTTTTGCAACATATTTTGACCCCAAGATCGGGGAGTTTTAACAATCCTACTTCAAAAGTTTGCAAAGCTCTTTTTTCTATTTTCGGAAATTATGACATAAATTGGGCGCAAGTTATTTTGGATGAACTTCGTCCTAAAAATCTTGAAATGGGTGAGAATACTTTATACCATGGAATTTATCTCACTCGTATTTTTAACTATTTTGGAGTGGATTTCAAAGGCGAAGAATTTGTTTCTAGAAAAGTTTTCAACCATTCCAACATTTCGCTTATGAAAATTCCTTTGTTTTTCAACCTTATGAGACCCTTGCCGAAAAGGAAGAGCGTTTGGCTCATGAGGAAATGGAAGAAGAGGAAGAAGAAGAAGAAGGGGATGAAATGAAAATTGAAGAAGAAGAAGGTGAAACCTCTTTGGAAAGCATTGACTATCCTCCTAATCCATCCACCAAAACCCTTCTCAAAAACCAAAAGACGATTGTTGAGAATCAATGGATTCTTAAAAGATCCGATAGTAAGAAGTTGGACAAAATTTCATCCAAGATGAACAAGTTCATTTCCAAAGTCACCAAGAAACTTGGACTATCTTCATCTTCATCATCCTCTAACTAGTCTTATCTTTTGATATCTTGTTGTATTTTTTTGAGTTTTCTTTATTTCGAATGTTCATGTAGTTTGTTGTGTGCTTAATCGTTGTAGTATTGTAGTATGCAATGAAATGAAATTTCCTTTCTATTATCTATCTTATCTTATCTCCAGAATAAATGTTAGGCTAGTATATAAATACACACACACACACAATTATTCACAAAATCAAATTAGTCATAATTTTTCACTGACCCATGTCGACATCCCCTATGCCCATGTCGACATGTACTGGTCAGAAATGGCAATTGATTTTGAATTTGAAATTTAAATAACTACCAAATGTCTATTCATTTCAAACGAATTTCTACACCTATAAATACCTGTTTCTTCCAGAATTCTTCACGGAAATTCATTTCTTATCATCTATATCCTTTATTTCTTTCATAAATTCAACTATGGCTAATCCTATTCACAATCTATCCGAAAATCTTGAAGAAACTCTTAAATCGTTCAAGAATATTCTCTCATTTATTCTACGAAACCAGCGTCACTTAGAATTGAGTCAAATGCAGATGATCAAGGAACAAGAAAGGCACTTCGATGCGATACGATGGATGATATCCTCTCTGCACAAGGATGATAACGAAGCACATCCTCCTGTCTTTCTCACCAATGACAATGATAATTGGGATGCTATTAAGGCAGACCCAATCTTTGGAGAAGAAGGATGGGTGGAAGTTCCACGTACGTTTGATTTTTATTTGTTTGCTTTGTTTGATTTGCTTGAATTGATTTGGTTTGGATTGATACTCTGTGTGGATTGATTTCTTGATATTGGTTTGAAATCTGTTGTATAAAACATATATATACATTGAAATGTATGTAGACTTTGATTAGTTAACATGTTCATAAGTATAATTATTTCTTAATCTATATATTTCGTCGTATAGTTTATCAATGCAGGTACTGAAGAATGAGGGGGAGTGAACTTTTTTTTATGTTTATGACAAAGGGGGGAAAAATATAAAATAGGGTAGTTAGGCATAGATTAAAGGGGAGTTATTAGTTTTAGGGGGAGTTATTAGGATAGAAGTAAAATTTTATAAACAAAGGTTTCATCTTCAAAAGGGGGGAGATTGTTAGTCCGTGAGATGATGGTTTTGATGACAACAACCTTAGAATAGATTATAAAATATAAATACTAACATTATAAGTTTTGATATATATATGTATATGCAGGATTTAACCATGCAGGTACTAAGAACGAAGACTGTACAGTATGGAGATTCAAGATATCAAGATAGAAGACTCACGAGTACCAAGATTATCAAGAGTTCAAGATTTCAAGGTTAAGTATTTTTTATTATTAGGAATTTTGTTCAAACTCATAGAAAAGCACTGGCATCTTAAAATCCAATTTATTCATGGAATCGAATCCACTTCGAGCCTGTTAAAGGGATGGAACCCTAAGTAGGATGGAACCTACGAAAAATCTAGTGGAACATTGTTTTGTATCCGCTAACCTTTTATTTAAAATGATTTTTCAAAATTATATCCTGTTTTCAAAATGTTTTCAAAACTTTCCTTTTAAAAGATTCAATACCCTCTATCCTGATTTTAAATAATTTTAGCCTCAAAGTTATCTTTGATTTCAAAGTCAAATTACTCCTGATTTTAAACTATCTTTTAATATAATATATTTAACTTTTAAATATTTATACTTAGATTTATAATATAAAATTAGAGTTAAATTCAATATATAATATTCTCTATCTTTACTTATGAATTTTAACTATATTCAAGTATATTTATAAAGTTTAAATTAGTTTTAATATAAGATAAAGGTTATTTTCAAAGAAAATCATAACATCAAAAAATGCTTTGGGATGTCGACATGTCTATGTACCCTATGTCGACATGGTGTCAGTTGAGTTCAAAATTTAAATTTCAAAAGAAGTGTCTATTCGCCATAACCCTTCACGAATGGACATGGCTGTTGTTCTTCTATAAATAGGGGTTAGTTTCAACGAATTTTATATCAGATTTTCTGGTTTTTCACTCCTCTTCTTCTTCCACTTTTCTTAATACATATTCTTACCATTACTCTGCCGCAATCAACATTGAATCGAACTCGATTACTTCCAGTTTAATTCTCTATCACTATCTCTACAAGGTTCTCAGTGCTATTCAGAGTTATAGGCTTTTTGTAATCTATCAAAAGAGAAAAGGTGTGATTGTAGCCTTAAAAATCAATCAAAAGAGAAAAGGTATTATTGTAGCCTTGGTAAATCAATTGGGTGAACTTGTGGCCCGTAAATCAAGTATCTCTACCTAGAGGATCAAAATTCTGGAGGGTGTACCTCGTAGCCTTGAAACCGAGGGAGTAATTGTACATTTGCTTTTGAAAGGAAATCCGTACTTGTGTTGCGGGACTGGTTGTAGGGTAACTCCGAACCAGTATAAAATCCGGTGTGTTCTTTCCTTTATTGCTTTTATTTTATTTCTGCATATGTGTTTGTTTCTATAATCATATCTGTGTCTGTATATTGCATACATCGGTGTCTAAATTAACATAAATCGAAAAAGATTTAGTAATTCTTTATTAACACTATTCACCCCCCTCTAGTGTTGATCCTAGCCTTAAGATCCGTAATCCGCATTTCACACATAAAGATCAGCTTGGCAAGTTTGATCTAAAATCCGATGAAGGAATATTCATACTATATTCGGAAAGAAGCAAAGCTTATCGAGTTTTTAATACAAGAACTTGTAACGACCCGCTATTTTGGACTATTCGCATCCGCACATGTCGGACTTGAATAATTCAAAATACCGAATTGTTAATTTAAATTTGGCAAAACTGAACATATACAGTAAATAAATAATCACAGAATCACAGACACAAAGTAATGATATGCAGCGGAAGTAAAAGAGATAGTAGTTCATGAAGCTACTATATAAATATATAAGATACATCAGAGTTTACAATAGAAGAGTAACACGATACATCAGGTACAAATCAGAATACATCACTGGAATCATCGAACACTGAAAGTAGAATAGATGGCTGGATCTTCAAGCAAAGCTCCAACTCCAAAGGTGAGTCTCAAATACTGGTACACTCATTCTGACTCGAGCGTAAAGAAAAACACAAAACACTCGAGTCAGGATTAACATTCTTATATTAATAAATCCGACTCAAGTGAAATAACAATTGAAATACAAGTAACTCACAGGACGTTGGAATAACCATCCTCTGAGGATCCGTTAAACTATGTACTATGTAGTAGTGTACGCTAAATAGATAATGCCTATCAGTAATATAAATATCAAAATAGTGTTAAGGCGTTACCATTATCCCCCTTAACACATTTTATATAAGCGTTATAGTGTATACAACACTTTAAACTCCACTATAAACTAGTGGGATATCAGGGAGTACTCCATAGGTATAACCGAAAATAAATTCATATTGGTTGCGTATACAGGGATACAAGTATGACAAGGCACATGAGGCAATACCCAAGGTAGTAAAACTACCGTTTGCCTGATCCGGACTGGTGAAAACGCATCGCCGCAACGATCGCAACACCGCGAAACAGCACTCCCAAAAGTACGAAGGTGCACCAATCAATAACAAGTAATGAGTAGTATTCGAAGAAGTGTGTTTGCTCGAGGTGGCTAACCCCATTTGGCCCGGCACGACTCCTGTTTTAGTCATTTCCAATTTGACACAAGTGTCAAGGCTATCCATTATCGTTCTCTTTCTTCAGTCATCATGTACATCATTCCAACCACTTCATTCTGGATCACACTCCGCGTATAGTTATTAAAGTGGTGTTCGGTTTAGACAGAGAGTATGTCCATAACCGATTCCGGTCTCTTTAATAACTTTCGTAATTATTACACCGATTGGTCATTTAATATATTTCAAAACCAAATCAATTTCAATTCCATTTAGAATTTATAAATCAACATTTCATTTGTCTTTCTAAATCAATTTTCATAATTTACGTTTCAAAACTTCTAAATTCCTATTACAAAATCTTATAATTCAATTTCAATTTATATTTAAACAGTTCAAATATTGATTCAAGTTCGTATATAAGTTTCATTCCGAAATCATTTAAATTAATTTAATTTTTCATTCAAATCAATTTAAATTCATTTGTCGATTTCATTCGATATTCGTTAAGTTAATTTATCATTCAAATAATTTCTATTTAATTTTTAGTTCATTAAATCAATTTCTTAGTTAAATTCCACTTATTAACTTACTTAAATTTTCCAAGCTTAATCAATAAAGGAAACCAAATTTCATTTATTAACGAAGTTCCAATTCACTTATTCAAAGTTCAATTTTCTTATCAAGAATTCAAATTTTTATTTAATTATCAAATAATTCAATTTTTATTTAATTATTAAATAATTTCAAACTTGATTGATAATTTCAAATTTAATTATTCAATAATTCCAAACTCAATTATTAAATAATTTCATACTTAATTATTAAATAATTTCATAACGTAATTATTAAATAATTTCAAAACTTAATTCAATCATTTCTTAAATTAAATAACGTTCTTGCATTAATTACTTTGTTTATATTTCATTTCAGATTATTAAATATTAACATTACTTTTCATTAAACTTCAAATTCCAACTTCTTTTCGAAACTTTATTATTTATTCAAATAAAATCTTAATTTAATTTTTAAATCAAATTTTTGACCAGTCGATTATTTAATTCTCTACCTAAGTCAAATTCATTTTGGTATCTATCATTTCAACCCGATTCCATTTCAATCCAAAAATCAAAGCATAGCAAGGGAACTTGCAGTGTGATAACTGGGATGGCGTCAATGTAAATAAACAAGCAATAACGACAATCAATAACAACCTATAATCCATTCAATAAACCCGAAATAATCGTATTAATTCACACTGTTGTTTGTGCAAATTAATTTAATTACTTCCAGAATCTACACTATCATTTCATGCAGATTAAAGATTATTCCACTAATTATTTATACGGTTTTTCACTTGCCATTCAATTTCAATTTTATACTACAACAATTAATCCAATTTACATTCAATGGTTCAAAGTGTAATTATCACTATTCTACATGTCAATTAATTTAACAAATAAAAGGGGTCATATTTAACTAATTAAATTTAACATATAAATCAATTTTAAAATTGTTAACTAACCTATATCAATTCCAATTTTGCATACTATTTATCACTTTACATTAACAAATTAACGTCCAATATAAACATCAAACAATCAATCAATTATCAACCAAACTGTATTGTCATCGCATAAATAACAGATAATGGTGTCAGATGTCACAGGTGAACTGATACAGGTAATAACATTTATATAACAGTGTAAATAACTAACAACAGCATATTTCAATTTTCGTTTCAATCGAAATCAAATTTAATAAATAAAAGAATATTAATCGTGAGTGATTGCTCACCTTTCGAGGCTAGATCGATAGACGATGAAATTGAGTTATGAAATCCAGGCACGAAACTCAATGGGGCAAGATAGAACTCGAATCGTCGAATGAAGCTGATAATAAAGAATTGACGAAACCAATCAGAACTAGATCGATGAAGGTAAGTGGTATAAGTGAACTTACATATGATTATAGATATAACTATATATATAATCATATTTTTAAATTTAACATATTCATATTTAATATATACATGTACTTCAAATTTTAATTATTTAAATTAAAACACACTCATATATATATTATTATTATATAAAAATCAAATTATAAACTTACATTGCACAAGTATCATCATTTTACATTTAAACTCAATATTTGACAACAATTACTATCTTTCAGAACTTTCATATAATTATATATATATATATATATATATATGTAAATAAAGTCAGACTATTCATATACGAACAAACGTACGTACATAAAATTTGAAAACAAAACTATATATAACTAACGACAGATAAAATAAACTTTCTGTAGATTGCAAATTTACCCACCGCATAATGTATTTTTTTATATATACATCTGTATACCATTAATAACAAAATAAAATAATTACAGATTATAAACAATAACATATGGAATATACATAAAAGTGTACTCCCAGATTCTACATACTAACAACTATACATAAATATGGTTTACCTTTCTCAAACATCACTAACCAATACCAGTAGCTAAAATACTTAAACAATTCATATAACTTATAATATATAAGACAGTTCCAAAGTTAATGTTATACACAACTAAATATAATATGCTAAACAAAAGAAACGAAACACTGATATAGATACTTGCGAAATAACAAATCAAAAAGGAGGCTGCATGCTTTCAAAACAACATATATATATATATATATATATATATATATATATATATTCTTGAAATGGCAGGTACTATTCATTCGAAACAGGGTATATAACATTCGTACATATAAAATTTATATATAACTATACTAAAAAAATACAGCCTACTGTATATCTATAATCTATACCTATACATATATACATGTTATTAAATAGTATAACTTATAATGCATAATGTATGTAACTAACCTATAACTTATACGCATGCTTTTACAAATTGATGGTATATGTGACTCAAATTTTTTTCATTTTTTTTTCATTTAGGTACTGATATACAAAATGTTATATAAGTATTTATTGTATAAATATGCATACAGAACTCAAAACATATGCACATATACATATAATATAAACCACGTAAGTAAGAAGGCTTGCTGTTAGTCATTTGTTATAAGAGAGGAGAGGCATGCAATATTTATATTACCTATTACAAATAGAGGAGGCTGACGCATTTCTGTGGCCAGTGAGCTGAGCTTTGGTGGTGAAGGCCATCGTGGAGGGGTTTACAGGCCTTGAGGTGAAGGGAAGGCACTGAAACATTATCATGGGCGGCTGAGACAAGCAGTGGAGAACACGGGCTTCAGCTCTTCCAGGGTGGACAGCGAAAGGCGGATCTGGGTCGCGTTTGATTATTGTGGAGGGAGGATGGGTTGCTGACTGTGTGCTCAGATTTGTAGGAGAATGAGAAGGAAGGGTTGAAGGTGGTGGATCTCATGTAGCAGATTAAGCGTGAGGGGAAAATAAAAGGCCATGGGCAAGGTTGCTATTAGGTGGTGTGTAACAGCCCGCTATTTTGGACCCTTCAAATCGACACTAAAACCGTACATGTCCGACTTGAATAATTCAAAATATCGAATTGTTAATTTAATTTGGCAAAACTTAAGATATACAGTAAATAAATCAAACACAGATCACAGACACAGAGTAATATAATGCAGCGGAATAGAAAAGTAGTAGTTCATGAAGCTACTATATATATTAGAGTTTAAAATAAAATACATCAGAATCTCTTGAATACAGAAAAGTCTTCAGTACGAGCCGATGAATTCTCTGAACCAGTCAAATAGAAAACTGAAAGCTGAAACGATAGTTGGATCTCCAAATGAAGCTTTAATCTCCAAAGGTGAGTCTCTAATGCTGTATTACTCGGTCTGACCCGAGCGTAAAGCAAAAACAAAACACTCGAGTCAGGATTAACATTCTTATATCAATAGATTCAACTCAAATGAAATATCAATTGAAATACAATATATCTTAAAGGATGTTTGGGATGTCCATCCTCTAAGGGTCCATAGAACTGTCTACAAGGTAGAAACATATACTATTACACTGTGGTCATTCACTTAATTTATACTTCAACCCCAATGTCGATTTCACTCCAATTAATAGTATGTACATATATTAAATAATGTATTCGGTAAAGTATTTCAACTCCCTCAACTTAACATAATCATCACCCCGACCTTACCATCATATTCAATCTCATTTTATCAATTTGAATTTTCCTAGAATATCCACTTCAAATTTTAAAAATCTCAAATTTGGATTTGATATCCCAATTACCCCTTTTATTCAATATGTTTCCATACTTTAAGTATTATACATTTCAACTAAATTTTTCCCAATCTAGATTCCTAAATAAAAATATCCAAATTTAGTTCACCCTCAATTTATATCTAATTCAATTCGTTGTCTAAAATAACAAATTCAACTATCTGGGTTCCAAATACATATCCAAATCGCTAACCATTTAATTTCAATACAGTTCATGGCTTAGATACTTAGATGTTAAATTTAACAGTTTCATATAGATTCTTGGTTTTTACATCATTATTATTTAGTTTTGAACCCTCCCTTATTCAATACCATTTTAGTGACTTTAAATTACATCTTTCTCAAGATTTCTCAAATTTTATCAAACGTGAAATATCTCATTTGATAAAATTCAAATTGATTTAAATAAATCCTTATCTAAACATCATTTTACAATAACCCAAATTTATCTCCCAATCTTAATCGTTCGATATTATTGCAAAAACTATTCGAGATAAATTCACATAGATATTTATCATAATTCTTGTATTTAGTCAAATCTTGATTTACTAGATATAATTTACTCTATATTTATCATTTCTTTTACATATGTTTTTAAGAATTTACATTTATTAAGACCATATATTTCTCATCATATGGTCAAGTGTTACGGATATTACCATTTTAATCCGTACTCTAAATGTATACGGGTGGATAGCATTCCAACCCGTAAATCCCAATTTTAATTAAATGAAACCAGCTTGGGTCTATCATTTCGAACTTGCAGTGTGATGACAGGGATGGTGTCAAAGTAAATAGACAAGCAACAACAACAATCAATAACAATTCAATAAATAAAACAAATAACCCCGAAATAATCGTATTTATTCGCATTGTTATTTGTATAATTATTTCTAGAATCTACACTATCATTTCATGTAGATTAAAGGTTATCACATTACAGTTCTTCACTTGTCGTTCCTTTTTAAATTTTAGTTTAAAACTACAACAATTAATCCACACTACGTTCAAGGGTTTAAAGTATAATTTATCAATTTCTACGACAATTAACGGGTCAAATTTAACTAATCAAATTTACATATGGCGGGGTCAGATTTTTAATAAAACAAGGTCCGTCATATATACTCCGTTTAATTTGTAAATTATACTACCCCAAATTTTAAACTAGCAAACTAGTTATCACTTAACAATAATAATTAACATTCAAATTACACAACAATCAATCAAACAATCAATTATCAACCAATCTGTATTTTTATCACATAAATAATTAACCGATAAGGGTGTCAGGTGTCATAGGTGAACAGATACAGATAATAGTAGTCATAACAGAAAAACAACTAACAGCAGCATATTTCAATTGTCGTTTCAATTGAAATCAAATTTAATAAATAAAAGAACGTTAATCGTGAGTGATTGCTCACCTTTCGAGGCTAGAGAGATAGACAATAAAGTTGAGTTATGAAATCCAAGCACGAATCTCAAAGCAAGGAAAAATTGGCACGAACCGACGATCAAAGCTGATAAAAGAAAATCGATGGGAACGGATCAAATTAGCCCAATATAACATTTTATAAGTCTAACTTGAAACAAATGTGTTGTAAAGTCCTTACCTATTTCAAATCTACTTAAAATTCAGAAATCTAACCTTCAACCAAATTTTAAAAGATATAAATTTGGCTATAAAATAATATAGATACTTAGGGGTAGACCGTACAATAATCACAAAAGATGCAGACCCTGTTATACATAAAATATGTGCTGACTCTCTACGGTGTATAGCAACTTAAAAATATAAATCCGTAAGCCTAAGTACATGTAACCTCTCTTGAAACTTAGCATATGTATAGTTACAGACAAGGACCATACTTATATTATACACCATTTAACATATTTATAATATTATTGGACATATGTGCTGCTCGAAACATACCTTATACTAACACTAATTGAAAATTTCTACTTAAACTTTAATAACTCGATACACTTTTAAACAACAGGTAGCTCATCTATATACTAAAGTGTACACAGACACATAGATGGACTGCTAATATAAAACAAGGTGTGACCGACATGTGCAAATATATATATGCAGAAACATGTAATGCAGACCAAACTCGATGCCATAAATGTGGATATGAATATACAACTACTATCCTATTGCATACTATTCCTAAACTATCGCCTTACTTCAACTAGACGTGATAGTATAAATATAGGCTGAGTATAAGCTTTTACTTACAGTACTAATATTTTATTCTATTATATTACCCTTTTAACCAAGATTAGTTGAAACGCATTAAAATTTCATAAACAAACATACGTTTCAAATAAAGGCAAGAAAAATAGAAACGGCAATTTCAACCTATATTGTAGCTAAAAGTATTATAATATATTCACGTATATAAACTGCTAGCTAGTATGTAAACCAAATATAGAACGTAACTGTGTAGGAGATATTTATATACCTTAAAACGAACTATATATACATGTTCTGAACATTATATACACTATGCATATTAACAGCTATATAATATAACTTACTATCAAATTCGAAAAAGACATATACTGGATCTCTATAGACATATATAAATACAGTAACTATATTTTATAACAAAGTATTACATAAAATCTTTTACAGTTTACATATAAATTAATATAAAAATCTGAGTTTATATATATAGATCCTTATAGATCCAAATACATGCATACGCAAGCTACACTTATGCAGACATCACACACATAACTAGATATATACACAGACCTTCTTTAAATATATAAAGTATAAATCAAAAGGAAGCAAAATATCAAGTTATATAACATATATATGTATATATAGGACAAGACTTGGTCGAACTCGGTTGCAAGAATACTCATTCTAAAATGCATATACCCTAGTTCAAAATACACAGACTTACCTATACTATGTACAACTGCAGTGACATTACATAATATATGACCTATGTACATATGTTAAAACAAAGACCAATATACAACCCATATAATGCCTGAACATAGATGATTACCAAATAGACCAAAGTGTGCCCTACTAATATCAGACAACTAACTTCTATTATACTAATAAGTATAAAATATACCTCAGCAAACAGACAAGACTTCAAGCGACAGGGGAGAGAGAGGAGAAGAGGGGACGGTTGCAAGGTGGAGGTTGACTGATGGAGCGGTGGCGGAAGCGAGTCAGGGTCGAGGTGGTCCCGGCATGGGTTGTGAAGTGGCTTCGGTAGGTGGCTGCGGTGACTGGAAGGGGTAGGCTCGGAGATGGCTCGGCAAGGCAGCTGGCGAAGGTCCGGAAATGGGTGAGGCCATGGTCGGAGAGATGAACGGCGTGAGGCAATGGGAGCATGGCTGTTGCGTGAGAGGTCGGAGATTGGCGGAGGTAGGCTGGTTGATGGGGCCGTGGGTTCCATGCTGTTGCCTGCGGCGAAGGAAGGCGAGCGGGCGGAGGAGTTTGGCAAAAATGAAAATGGCAGATCCAGGGAGAGAAATGAAGTAGAGAAATATATAACAGGTGGAAGGAGAGCTTACGTTATATTTTATTTCTATTCATTTAAGAATCACAGAAACGAACAGATGAAAAAAAAAAAAAAATAGCGAAACGTACGCCATAATTTATGCAAAAGATACTGGTTTCAATTAATTTCCCTCAATAGCATATATGAAAGAGATCATAGGCAAATGTGAACGGATAAAAAAAAATATAAGAAACGAAACACGTCTGCATTCCAAAAGAACGAGGCGAAACTCAAGGAAAAGTTAAACGTTATTATTACAACGTTTTAAATTTTGAACGGCTAACAATTTATGTAGAGAAATAATTATAGCAATCAAATTTGCTTGGCAGTCAAGGTTCGAAGTCTGAAAAGCAAAAGAAAATAAAAGGTTACGGATCTGGTACCGACGTGGTTACCAGTTTCGTGGAGTTCGCGGTGAGTCGGACTTCAAAATACAGAAATAAATATACTATTGAGATCAGCACGAAGAGACGATCACAACGGCATACAAATATTGGTGGTACGATCATCCGATCAAAAGTCGATAATCGGTACCCGAAATGCAGTTATTTTAGCCAGAAATGAGATAAACGGAGTAATAGAAGTCCGAATTTTGAAAAACGGAAATGGCATCTTAGTCAGAAGGAGATTTAGAAATTTTCCATAAAAAAAAATATTCAGGCTTGAAAATAAATTTATTATCAGCAATTACTGGCTAGCTTGAATTAAAGAAAATTTTACCATGAAATAAACTATCATAAAATAAATTGAAAATTTAAGATCTGCTATATTTAAACATACGTATTCTAAATATATAAACATTTTGTTTTAAAATTTAAATTATTATAAAATTTCACGAACATTTCATTAAATACGTTATAAAACCAATTAAAAATTATTAAAATTTTATGGGTCGTTACACCCTCCCCCACTCAAAACTTTTCGTCCCCGAAAAGGAAGGAGGTAGGAGAATAAAACAACCAGAAAGAATAAAGATTGAAAGATAAGATAAACAATTAATTTCAAATTACATAAATTTTTATTTGAAATATCTATTTGAAACTTTCATTTGAAATTTAATTTTCTTTAATATTTAAAACATTTCAAACCCCTTTGAAAACGATTATTTACATTATTACTTATATTTACAAAGACTATTGAAAATATTAATTCCAAAATTTATGAAAATTTTAATTTATCTCAAAATACCTTTCAAATATTATCAATAAATTAATAATCATTTTCTTTAAAGATGTTTTATTTAATTAATAACTTCAAAATATTTACAATATTTAAAATCTTCTATCAAACCAAGTAGTATATAAATAAACAGTATTTTAAAGATTATATTCAAAAGAAAAGGAAGGTAGATCCTGGAGACAGAATCAAGGGGAATAACTAAAGCTGAGCAGATACGGTAGTTTCAAAAGAATGGCATCGGGCACGAATAATTTATTTCAAACCTTTTATAATAATACTCTTATAATAAAATACTTATTATATTGGAATAAATTTCCTTTTGAAAATACTTTTATAACTCGATGTTTCAACAAGTTTATCATCGTTCTTGTAGACTCTGGCCATGCGTTGATCAGGCGCAAAGCTAGAATTCTTCAAGTACTAAGTAGACTTGTTTCAACACCCAGTGAAAATACTTGAAAAAAACCCTTTAAAAACAACAGATATGGAAAGTACGATCCAAACAAAACAATTAACCAAAACCTTTGTCCGATCATGGTTCGCAGATACACAATGGTTACGCCTGGTTCCCCCAGGAAACAATCCATATCCGTAAGCTTTCACAGCCCTGCGAGTTACGCCATGATGACTAGTAGGGTGCGGGATACACAATGGTTACGCCTGGTTCCCCCAGGAAACAATCCGTACCCCCAGGCAAGACTCAGCCAGGCACTTGCGCTACTATTCGCGACCTACACAGATTGCAGGATACAAAATGGTTACGCCTGGTTCCCCCAGGAAACAATCCGTACCCCTAGGCAAGACTCAGCCAGGCAATTGCGCTGTGCATTCACGAGAGAAAAAGAAACCGTGGGTTACGACACGGTGGGAACACTCGAGTATTACATCCGGAAAACCAAAATCAGAGAGAATAATATCAATAGAATGAATCCACGCTGTGGCCACAAAGCGGATATCAAGCAGAAGGCACTTTCCATATCTTTACTTGGAAAATATATATATCATATAGTACCTTTTTAAATCCCTTTTAAATATCATACTGATATAAAGTCCATAATATATAGGATTCCATTTCAAATCGAATATTTTCCAAAGCCATTGTATATCAAATCATACTTATATAGACTTTGATTATATAAAATTCTCTTTCCAAATTGAATACCTTTCAAATCAATAGATTCCAAATCAACTTCATACTTATACAAATCCATTTTATATAAGTTCGACCCCTCCCAAATCAAGTGCTTAATAAAATAAGGTTCTCAATTTCAATTTATTTCAATATCAATTCGATTTCAAAATCATATATGATTTCCCCAAATTTTCTTCCAAATTAGATATCTCAATTTCGAAGTTCCTAAATAATATGTTTAGAAAATTATCCCAGTTTCCAGATTAAAATAATTTAAGTCAAACAAATTCATTTCCAAAATCATCCTATAAGTACTGGTTTTAAATTTTCAATTAAATTTCAAAACCAAATATTCTCTCAAAATCAATTATACTCAAAATGGTTTCCCAATTAATAATTATCCCTTTATAACCTTTAAACTATTTATTTCTATTTAAAATATCCAATTTGCCTTTCCGGAAACCATTATTTAAACTAATCATTTTTCCAATATTTCAAACTAAATTCCATATTAGTATAATTCAAAATATTCATATTCTCTTATTTATCAAAAGGCTTCAAACTTAAACATCTAAAACAAACTTATATGCTTTATCAAACATTTTATATTCTTCGAAATTTCCTAGATTTTAAATTTTAAACCTTGATTTGGAAGTGCTCGAACCTTCAAAATAGTCGGTGAAATCAAATTTCAAATCCAAGAGTTTGAAATCAATTTTTATAAGTAGGGTTATTCTGAGTTAAATCGAAAACTCGAGGATCGAACACCGGTATATTTTAAATTATTTCAAATATATACATATATCTTTCGAAAATATCAAATTATACTTCGGAATTTGAAATCAAAACGGTTTTCTAAAATCACTCGCATAGCGGAGCTATTGAAGTGGCCTCTTCCCCACTTTGAAACTCAAAAATCAATGTCGATGATGCGTGCACTCATCACCGAAATTGTTTTCCAGTGACATAAGTGAGTTCTGGACTTCTATTTTCTTTGAAACTCCTTCAAAATTATTAGAATTCGTTTGAACTTATTTGAAACATTCCTTATTCGGAAAATACTTTTAAATCGTATTATTTATATATTTTCGAAAATCTTAAAACCAATTTCAAAGCACCGGAATTCAATTCTCGAATTTCAAATTTACCTTTACAGTTATAAATCATTTTTATATAAATAAATCTCTTATAATTTTTCAAATTTTCAAATCCTTTCAAAACCTTTTTATATAGAATACATATCTTATTTGCTTTATATATGTAGGTATATAATCCCTATTGAAACCAATTTCTTTTTATATATAGGATAAAATCATAGTTATTAAAATATAAATTTTATATATAAAGCAATTTCAAAATACGAGCATACCCGATTTTCAAAGGATAAATTAAGAATGGATTTCAAACAAAGATGGAGATTTAAATTAGAGGAACTCTACTCAATAGAATCCAAATACAAAGATAGACTCGATCGAAGATGAGATAATTAAATTTCAAAATAGAAGATGGATATACTTCTATAAATCGCGGGCGACCTTAACCCGGTCAACAGTGACTTCAGGGGATATGATCGATGCGGAATTCTAAAACAAATCGGTATTCGGTTGCCAAATATAGAATTTGGCACATCAAGATATATCAGCATCGTAAACCGAGGGTACAGAACTCTTCGGTGAATCAATGCCAATTGTACGGAGTTTCATCCGTTTTACAAAACATTCAGTGGAGTCATTGGATACTCCTGGGTCAAAAAAAACATAAATAGAGGGAGGCAAGAATGAATTTTGGAATCGAGGGGCATTACAAAATCCAAAGGAAATCGAGTCGAAAGGAAGAGATTCAACTCGAGCGAAAGTGATTCTGTAAATAAATTTACCATATATGTTAAGTTTTGCCTAGAGCCAAGGCTCTGATACCAGCTGTAACAGCCCGCTATTTTGGACCCTTCAAATCGACACTAAAACCGAACATGTCCGACTTGAATAATTCAAAATATCGAATTGTTAATTTAATTTGGCAAAACTTAAGATATACAGTAAATAAATCAAACACAGATCACAGACACAGAGTAATATAATGCAGCGGAATAGAAAAGTAGTAGTTCATGAAGCTACTATATATATTAGAGTTTAAAATAAAATACATCAGAATCTCTTGAATACAGAAAAGTCTTCAGTACGAGCCGATGAATTCTCTGAACCAGTCAACTAGAAAACTGAAAGCTGAAACGATAGTTGGATCTCCAAATGAAGCTTTAATCTCCAAAGGTGAGTCTCTAATGCTGTATTACTCGGTCTGACCCGAGCGTAAAGCAAAAACAAAACACTCGAGTCAGGATTAACATTCTTATATCAATAGATTCAACTCAAATGAAATATCAATTGAAATACAATATATCTTAAAGGATGTTTGGGATGTCCATCCTCTAAGGGTCCATAGAACTGTCTACAAGGTAGAAACATATACTATTACACTGTGGTCATTCACTTAATTTATACTTCAACCCCAATGTCGATTTCACTCCAATTAATAGTATATACATATATTAAATAATGTATTCGGTAAAGTATTTCAACTCCCTCAACTTAACATAATCATCACCCCGACCTTACCATCATATTCAATCTCATTTTATCAATTTGAATTTTCCTAGAATATCCACTTCAAATTTTAAAAATCTCAAATTTGGATTTGATATCCCAATTACCCCTTTTATTCAATATGTTTCCATACTTTAAGTATTATACATTTCAACTAAATTTTTCCCAATCTAGATTCCTAAATAAAAATATCCAAATTTAGTTCACCCTCAATTTATATCTAATTCAATTCGTTGTCTAAAATAACAAATTCAACTATCTGGGTTCCAAATACATATCCAAATCGCTAACCATTTAATTTCAATACAGTTCATGGCTTAGATACTTAGATGTTAAATTTAACAGTTTCATATAGATTCTTGGTTTTTACATCATTATTATTTAGTTTTGAACCCTCCCTTATTCAATACCATTTTAGTGACTTTAAATTACATCTTTCTCAAGATTTCTCAAATTTTATCAAACGTGAAATATCTCATTTGATAAAATTCAAATTGATTTAAATAAATCCTTATCTAAACATCATTTTACAATAACCCAAATTTATCTCCCAATCTTAATCGTTCGATATTATTGCAAAAACTATTCGAGATAAATTCACATAGATATTTATCATAATTCTTGTATTTAGTCAAATCTTGATTTACTAGATATAATTTACTCTATATTTATCATTTCTTTTACATATGTTTTTAAGAATTTACATTTATTAAGACCATATATTTCTCATCATATGGTCAAGTGTTACGGATATTACCATTTTAATCCGTACTCTAAATGTATACGGGTGGATAGCATTCCAACCCGTAAATCCCAATTTTAATTAAATGAAACCAGCTTGGGTCTATCATTTCGAACTTGCAGTGTGATGACAGGGATGGTGTCAAAGTAAATAGACAAGCAACAACAACAATCAATAACAATTCAATAAATAAAACAAATAACCCCGAAATAATCGTATTTATTCGCATTGTTATTTGTATAATTATTTCTAGAATCTACACTATCATTTCATGTAGATTAAAGGTTATCACATTACAGTTCTTCACTTGTCGTTCCTTTTTAAATTTTAGTTTAAAACTACAACAATTAATCCACACTACGTTCAAGGGTTTAAAGTATAATTTATCAATTTCTACGACAATTAACGGGTCAAATTTAACTAATCAAATTTACATATGGCGGGGTCAGATTTTTAATAAAACAAGGTCCGTCATATATACTCCGTTTAATTTGTAAATTATACTACTCCAAATTTTAAACTAGCAAACTAGTTATCACTTAACAATAATAATTAACATTCAAATTACACAACAATCAATCAAACAATCAATTATCAACCAATCTGTATTTTTATCACATAAATAATTAACCGATAAGGGTGTCAGGTGTCATAGGTGAACAGATACAGATAATAGTAGTCATAACAGAAAAACAACTAACAGCAGCATATTTCAATTGTCGTTTCAATTGAAATCAAATTTAATAAATAAAAGAACGTTAATCGTGAGTGATTGCTCACCTTTCGAGGCTAGAGAGATAGACAATAAAGTTGAGTTATGAAATCCAAGCACGAATCTCAAAGCAAGGAAAAATTGGCACGAACCGACGATCAAAGCTGATAAAAGAAAATCGATGGGAACGGATCAAATTAGCCCAATATAACATTTTATAAGTCTAACTTGAAATAAATGTGTTGTAAAGTCCTTACCTATTTCAAATCTACTTAAAATTCAGAAATCTAACCTTCAACCAAATTTTAAAAGATATAAATTTGGCTATAAAATAATATAGATACTTAGGGGTAGACCGTACAATAATCACAAAAGATGCAGACCCTGTTATACATAAAATATGTGCTGACTCTCTACGGTGTATAGCAACTTAAAAATATAAATCCGTAAGCCTAAGTACATGTAACCTCTCTTGAAACTTAGCATATGTATAGTTACAGACAAGGACCATACTTATATTATACACCATTTAACATATTTATAATATTATTGGACATATGTGCTGCACGAAACATACCTTATACTAACACTAATTGAAAATTTCTACTTAAACTTTAATAACTCGATACACTTTTAAACAACAGGTAGCTCATCTATATACTAAAGTGTACACAGACACATAGATGGACTGCTAATATAAAACAAGGTGTGACCGACATGTGCAAATATATATATGCAGAAACATGTAATGCAGACCAAACTCGATGCCACAAATGTGGATATGAATATACAACTACTATCCTATTGCATACTATTCCTAAACTATCGCCTTACTTCAACTAGACGTGATAGTATAAATATAGGCTGAGTATAAGCTTTTACTTACAGTACTAATATTTTATTCTATTATATTACCCTTTTAACCAAGATTAGTTGAAACGCATTAAAATTTCATAAACAAACATACGTTTCAAATAAAGGCAAGAAAAATAGAAACTGCAATTTCAACCTATATTGTAGCTAAAAGTATTATAATATATTCACGTATATAAACTGCTAGCTAGTATGTAAACCAAATATAGAACGTAACTGTGTAGGAGATATTTATATACCTTAAAACGAACTATATATACATGTTCTGAACATTATATACACTATGCATATTAACAGCTATATAATATAACTTACTATCAAATTCGAAAAAGACATATACTGGATCTCTATAGACATATATAAATACAGTAACTATATTTTATAACAAAGTATTACATAAAATCTTTTACAGTTTACATATAAATTAATATAAAAATCTGAGTTTATATATATAGATCCTTATAGATCCAAATACATGCATACGCAAGCTACACTTATGCAGACATCACACACATAACTAGATATATACACAGACCTTCTTTAAATATATAAAGTATAAATCAAAAGGAAGCAAAATATCAAGTTATATAACATATATATGTATATATAGGACAAGACTTGGTCGAACTCGGTTGCAAGAATACTCATTCTAAAATGCATATACCCTAGTTCAAAATACACAGACTTACCTATACTATGTACAACTGCAGTGACATTACATAATATATGACCTATGTACATATGTTAAAACAAAGACCAATATACAACCCATATAATGCCTGAACATAGATGATTACCAAATAGACCAAAGTGTGCCCTACTAATATCAGACAACTAACTTCTATTATACTAATAAGTATAAAATATACCTCAGCAAACAGACAAGACTTCAAGCGACAGGGGAGAGAGAGGAGAAGAGGGGACGGTTGCAAGGTGGAGGTTGACTGATGGAGCGGTGGCGGAAGCGAGTCAGGGTCGAGGTGGTCCCGGCATGGGTTGTGAAGTGGCTTCGGTAGGTGGCTGCGGTGACTGGAAGGGGTAGGCTCGGAGATGGCTCGGCAAGGCAGCTGGCGAAGGTCCGGAAATGGGTGAGGCCGTGGTCGGAGAGATGAACGGCGTGAGGCAATGGGAGCATGGCTGTTGCGTGAGAGGTCGGAGATTGGCGGAGGTAGGCTGGTTGATGGGGCCGTGGGTTCCATGCTGTTGCCTGCGGCGAAGGAAGGCGAGCGGGCGGAGGAGTTTGGCAAAAATGAAAATGGCAGATCCAGGGAGAGAAATGAAGTAGAGAAATATATAACAGGTGGAAGGAGAGCTTACGTTATATTTTATTTCTATTCATTTAAGAATCACAGAAACGAACAGATGAAAAAAAAAAAAAAATATAGCGAAACGTACGCCATAATTTATGCAAAAGATACTGGTTTCAATTAATTTCCCTCAATAGCATATATGAAAGAGATCATAGGCAAATGTGAACGGATAAAAAAAAATATAAGAAACGAAACACGTCTGCATTCCAAAAGAACGAGGCGAAACTCAAGGAAAAGTTAAACGTTATTATTACAACGTTTTAAATTTTGAACGGCTAACAATTTATGTAGAGAAATAATTATAGCAATCAAATTTGCTTGGCAGTCAAGGTTCGAAGTCTGAAAAGCAAAAGAAAATAAAAGGTTACGGATCTGGTACCGACGTGGTTACCGGTTTCGTGGAGTTCGCGGTGAGTCGGACTTCAAAATACAGAAATAAATATACTATTGAGATCAGCACGAAGAGACGATCACAACGGCATACAAATATTGGTGGTACGATCATCCGATCAAAAGTCGATAATCGGTACCCGAAATGCAGTTATTTTAGCCAGAAATGAGATAAACGGAGTAATAGAAGTCCGAATTTTGAAAAAGGGAAATGGCATCTTAGTCAGAAGGAGATTTAGAAATTTTCCATAAAAAAAAATATTCAGGCTTGAAAATAAATTTATTATCAGCAATTACTGGCTAGCTTGAATTAAATAAAATTTTACCATGAAATAAACTTTCATAAAATAAATTGAAAATTTAAGATCTGCTATATTTAAACATACATATTCTAAATATATAAACATTTTGTTTTAAAATTTAAATTATTATAAAATTTCACGAACATTTCATTAAATACGTTATAAAACCAATTAAAAATTATTAAAATTTTATGGGTCGTTACATGGTGGATGTGGCAAGGGTTGGCTGATGGGTTGCGTTCGGATCTGCTAGGAGGCGGAAAGTTGATAAGATTCTCGGCTGTGGGCTGTGAGGCCAGTGATCTAGAAAGAGAAGATAGTCCCAGGTTGTGTGGGCTGTGCTATGGCCAAAGCTGGAACGGTGGGGTGTATGGTTGCAGCTGTTCACGTAGATGTGGTGTTGAAGGCAAGGGCAGAGATGGGCTCGGCAAAGGAAAAAGAAGGCGGGCAGTGGGAGAGAGTGGGTCGGCAGCGAAGAAGATGGGTGGTGGAATGTTCGGAGGCGTGTTCGGGTCGGTGAGGTCAGGATCAGCTACAGGAATGGATGGTGAGGCTGTGGATGGTTGCTTGGCTATCGGGTAAAGGATGGGTTGCTCGGTAGTTTGGTGAGGATGGTCGGTTGGAAGAGGGAAGGGCCAAGAAAAAGGAAGATGGGGAATGAACAGGTATAAAGCAAATAGAAGGGATTGAGCAGTTTTCCAGCAAACAAATATGAATGCAACTCCATATGCTTTATTTTATATATTTTTTTTCTCAAAAGAAGTAGAATGATAAGCTATATGTAGTATAAAGTTTATATTATTATAATTTTTTTTTCTCAAGCACATAAAACGAATAGAAAAGGAAAATGTGAAGTGAACAAGCAATATTTCCAAAACAATGGAAATGTTGAAAGTCACGCACATGAATTCAGGCAGTTATTAAAAGCAAATGGCTGTTGGGATTACACGGTGGATAGTGGAAAGACACAAGAAAACAAAGAGGGAAAATATGAAACCGATATGTCAAATCGTTTTGTCAATTTCGCCGATTACTAGACACCGAAATGCACAAATGAATATACTGCGGAGATCAGCATGACAAGACGAATAGAACGGTATACAGATATCAGGGGTACGGTTGAATTATAAAATTTTTGAATTTTTTACTACGCAAAATGCATGAAAAACACAGAAAAATAAGATCGACGGAGCTAAAAATGTCCGAATTTGGAAAAACGAAAAATGGCATCTTGCTCAGAAGACGGTTTAGAATTTTTCTATGTAAAAATATTTAGGTTTCGAAAACGTATTATTTTCATCGCTTTTTAACTGATTAAATTGAAGTAAATTTACGCGCGAAATAAACTTTCATATTTTCGGACGAAAATTTACCAGTTGCTATGTTTAACTAGACGCATTCCAAATATCAGATTTATATTTCGAAATTTTATCGTTTACAACTTCACAAAATTTCAATTAATAATGTTATTAAAGCCAGTTAAATCTACGGGTCGTTACAGAACTAAAGTAATCGAAGAAACTCTTCATGTTTCATTTGAATGAAAATGTCAAAATTTCTTATAAAAATACAAACTTGGAAAATAATTCAAATCAAATTCTAACAAATAATTCAGAAGATGATGATATTATTTATCAAAATAATAATGCTGATAATACTAGAGAAAACGAAAACATTGTTCATAATGAAAATGTAGTAAGATCTCCTCCAAGAATTCTTAGAGATCACCCTGTTCAATATATAATTGGAGAAGTAAATTCAAATGTAAGAACAAGACATCAATTAATCAAATGGGCCATATAGCTTTTCTCTCTAATATAGAACCTAAAAATATTAAGGAAGCCTCCATTGATGACTAGTGGATTATAGCTATGCAAGAAGAGCTAAATCAATTTGAAAGAAACAAAGTTTAGGAATTAGTTCCTAGACCAAGTGATCAATCCGTCATTGGTACAAAATGGGTTTTCAAAAACAAAGCTGATGAATAAGGTAACATAACTAGAAATAAAGCTAGATTAGTAGCGTAAGGATATAATCAAGAAGAGGGAATAGACTATGAAGAAACGTTTGCTCCTGCCGCAAGATTAGAAGCTATACGTATTCTATTGGCCTTTGCATGTTTTTATAACTTTAAATTATATCAAATGGATGTTAAAAGAGCTTTTCCAAATGGATATATAAAAGAAAATGTCTATGTTGAACAGCCTCCTCTTTTTACCCATAAAAAAATTTTAGATCACGTCTATAAACTTAAGAAAGTTTTACATGGTTTAAAACAGGCACCTCGTGCTTGGTACGACCAACTTAAAAGCTATCTAATAGAATCTGGTTTTGAAATTGGAAAAGTCGATCAAACTATATTTATTAAGAAATCTAAACAAGATGTTTTAATTATACAAATATATGTTCATGATATTATATTTGGTTCAACAAATGAAAAATTATGTCGGGAATTTTCGACTATCATGGCAAATGAATTTGAAATGTCACATATGGGTGAACTATCATTTTTTTTCATTCTTAGTTTCATTCATTATGTATTTAATATATTGAATATATTTATTTTTCTTGCAAAATATACTGTTCAAATGCTGCAAATAAGAATTCAGTCGACGAACGTTTTAGGTCAGTCGATTGAATCTGAAAATAGAGATTTTTGGATAATGTTCGTTCGACTGAACGAATTTGGCCAGTCGACTGAACCTGGAAACAGAGAGTTTCAGGATATCAATCAATCGACTGACCATATACGACAAGTCGACTGAATAACAAATCTGAGCTTTTTAACACTATTTCACCTACCTTTTTACCCCTTTAACCCGTCATCCTCTTTTTTAACTCTTCACTTTTACTTTTCCACTTCAGATTTTCAAAACCCTAGCTCCCAAAATTTTCAAATTCCTTTACTCAATTATAATTTCAAATGGTTCCAAGACAACCTAAAAGATCTAGACAAGCCTCTACCTCTTCCTCTGAGCAAATGGACACCCAAATTGCTCCATGGCTTTATGATGCTACTGCTGTCCAAAGATGGAACAAAATGAAGGAAGCACACTTTCTCAAAGGATCTTTTGTTATGTTTCCAGACTTTGCTTCGTATAGAATTCAGGAGCTTGCATGTATGACCCAGAATTTTCAACCTCGAAAATTCGACACTAATACGTCCACTATTAAAGTGTCGAGCAATCGAATGCCGGAAATTCCAGATTGTTAGAGTAAAGAAGAAAAGAGGTAGAAGAAGAAACAGAAAACAACAGTACAAAACCTCACATTCGTAGCGGATTAAAATATAATATCAAATAATAGCATTTATAGAAAGAAAAGCTATAAAATAATTACATTCAATATATCAGGGTACAATTCATTTACAGATAAACTGGATAGTTGAAACAACTTGTCCCTGACTACAATCAATACAATCTCAAACACATAGCGAATTATACTCCATATATTCCCAATATCCAGCTCGCCTCCTGAGCTCCAAAACGTCCTAACCTGAAAATCTGTAATACTCGGTCTGACCCGAGCATTACATTAAAGTAACACCCGAGTCAGGCTGGAGACCAGCATGAGTAAACCCATATAATTTGAAATGCAATGCTGTAAAACTTATTTGAAACCCGAGGTAACTCGTACCTTTCTACGAGTTCTTAACTTGTTAAAGTCCATTACTTATTACAAAACAATATCCAAGAACTGTTACTCAGTTAAAAGGCCAAGTTACTTAATTTATTCTATTCTAGCCTATTTGGTTCTAAACTCAAATCTATAAAGAATTATAGTAGATTACTATTTGAAGTGGTTTCGGATATTACTGATATCCGACCTTGGTCTCTTCGAATCCAATGTCATCCTTTAGGTCAAGTTATTTAAGTAAACAGTTTAATAAAATTCAGAATAACATACGCATACAGAAATCTATTACAAATATCTAATTAAATAAATGGTTCACATTTATTAACAGATCTATCCATCTATCTCATATCACGGCACATCACAAATTACACAGAGATATCAACCAAACCAAGGCATCAAATTCAGGTTCATCATTCATAAGCAAGATTAATAGTCATACAATTCCAGATTAATTTAATTTAATCTCCAAATAAATTAAATTAATTACTCTAATTACTTTTAAATCCTTCTTACTTAACATTGATTAATTACAACTCATTTATTATTAATGAAATTAATTAATCATCCTTTAATTATTCACATTAATTAAGTAAACTATAATTAATTACATTAATTAATGATCCTTAATTAATTACATAAATTAATTATTCTATATCACTTATGTTAATTAATTATCATTTAATTAATCACATTAATTAATTATTCTTTAAATTACTTACATTAATTAGCTAATCCTTTAATTAATTACATTAATTAAGTAATCCTTTAATTAAGTAATTAATCCTTTAATTAATTACATTAAGTAACTATCATTTTAATTACTTCCATTTATTAACCTTTAATTAATACATTAAGTAATTAACAATCCTTTAATTAATTACTTTATGAAATTATACTTTAATTACTAAGACCTTAATTAATTAAGATAAATCATTTACCTTAATTAATCACTTAGTTACACTATTTAAATATTATTAAATTAAATGCTGGAAATTAACATACAAAATCATTTGAGAATTCTTTGATTAATCAAAGTTTAATATACTTATCTTAATCACTTCTTAATTACATCATTTTATTTTCATTTGATAAACATTAGGAATTAACTACACAATTAACCTAATATATAATTATCTTTAAACAAAACAATTTTAAACGTTAAACCTTAACATTTTAATCTTTGCAAACTTGTTTGAACTTGATCAATACTTTGCTATGATTTTTTTTTTAATATTTTAGTCTTTAACTTATTTTCTTTTTAAAATTTAGTTAACTAAATTCACTTTTATTTTACTTTTAGAAACCAGGCTAATTCATATAACAAAACCCAGCCCCAAAGCTAAAACCCCCAAGCCCAACCCCAATCAACTCACCCTCCTCTCTTCCTTCGAGACAAACCACCAACGACCTCAAGACTGACCCTAGAAAAACTCTTCTTCCCCGACTACCACATCAAACCCAAACACGAACGTGCACACGTGCACGTGCATGCCGTGCCTACGCTCCTCCGACCAAATCTCCGATCCTCGACAAGTCATTGACACCTACCCAATCACCCCGACCATCCAGCGTGACGAACAACGCCTGGAAATCGAAATCGAGCTAACGACCATAGCCTGGAACCCAACTCGATCGACAAGAACCGCCACGCGCCATCGATCCTGACACCAGAAGCCATGCAATCACGACGAGCTACGCCGATGACCCAAGCTCCAATCCCCCCTACACCAATCGTCTCCGATGCTTCTTTGACGACACATAACCCTAGAATACAATACACAAACCCCACATCAAACCCTAAATCGACGTCCCCAAGCCCCGCCGATGATCTAAAAATCCAGTCACCATTTTTCCTATGACCTCCATCCTTCCAGCTACTCTCAGCTCCAAGCACGACACTCCTCCATAGACGATCGCCAAGAAATCGAACGAAGTTCGAATCCCGATCAACTCAGAAATTCCCAACAATCCCAAAACTTAAAGTCTTGAAACCATTGTCAAAAATCATTATTTTCTAATACGAATCTGCTACTATGATCATAACTTGAAATTAAGATCATTGATTTTTCTTCTTTGAAAAGATTTAACTATAATTCTTTGTTTCTGAAATAATTACTAAATATTTTCACTTGAAATTATTTTTAAAAATAATGTTACATTCACATACACATTTCATCTTCAGAGGTCTTAGCCTACCATTGAATATATGAAGAGCAATTGAATTGAATTTAGTGGATGTGAGACTGTAATATAACAGAGACATATAAATATACATATACATATACACAGTCATGCACAACATTTCATATCTATATACATGCAACTACATAAATTCATCCATGCAAAGCAGTTCACATCATTACATCCACAATTTATCAGGTTAAAAACAGATTTAAGCTTTTTTTAAAAAATGTTTACTCACAGTTTATATTTGAGCAGAGAAGCCTGGAACAGATTTTGAAAGCTGGAAATTTGTTTGAACTTGAAAACTAGAAATGCTTGATTTTGAAACTGCTACTTGATTCAGCTTGTAGTTAGTTGTGTTGAAATCCTGGGTCTTTGCTTTAGTTTCAGGTTGAAACTTGTGAAGAGTTGAAGTAGTTTTGATTTCCGTTTTTCTCTGGTTTAGTTTCTTTAGATTGTTTAGAAAATGAAACATAGGAGAAGAAATGAAAGAGTAGAGTAGAGATGTGAATATATATAGCCTTGTTTATTTATTTTTAAAAGTGGAAAGAAAATTAATAACTATGACACTTGTATTTTGCATGTCACATTTAGCTTACACTTGTTAAATTGCATGAACTTATGTTTTTATATATTTTTATATTATATTTTCAATTTTATTAATACATCTCCTTTATTAATATTTATAAAATCTTTAAAGAAAATGATTTAGAACAAATTATACACTAATAAATAATCGTATATATATTAGTTTTCAAAATGTAGAGTTTTAAATCTAATTAATTTTTAAGATATACATATTGAATTTCAAATTCAATTTCTATTTACAATCTACTTATGTATATACATAAACAAATACATATTTTATTTGTTCGAAAAAAGAACAAATTTTTGGCACATTTTAAATTATTATAAAAGAAGATTGTCAAATAAATATTTGTCCAGATACACACACACATACGTATTATCAGAATTATTTATTCAACTTATAAATCAATGTTTTCCAGAATTTAAAATCAATTAGTTACCAATTGATAGATGCCTACAAATTCGGGTTATGACATTCCTTCCCCCTTTAAAACTTTTCGTCCTCGAAAATGAACGAAGCCAGAATTTATTTCTTTTATCAGTTAAATTACTCTTTGAACATTTTAACTAAAACTCTTTTAATTTTAATTTTTTTAAAACTTTCGAAAAATCCATATAATTAGTTTTATAAAAATACTTTTTATAACTCGATGTCTCAACAAGTCCATCCTTGTTCTCATAGAATTTCGGTCATACGTTGATCAGGCGTAGGATTGAAAATCTACAAGTACTTGGTAAACCCGTTTTCAACTCCCAACGAAAATACTTGGAAAACATTTTTGAAAATAGAGAAAACATTTTTGAAAATGTAGAAAACATTTTTGGTGATATTGCTCTAGATATTGTCACCTCCTCCATGGTCGTAATTAGCTCGATGGTTACGTTGCCATTCCGGCAAAATCCATAGAAAACTATAGGCACTCCACGCCCCTCGATTACACCATGGAACCCACCACAGATCGCAGCTACACCCACGGTTACGTCACCATCATGGAAAAACCCATGTAATGTAGGCATCAGTGTCCTATAATTTCGCTGCCGAATGAAACTTCTCCACACAGACCATATAGATCGCCGACTACATCAGTCGAGTCTCAATATAGCCTATAGGAACTCACTGCCACACAACTTTCACTATGTCTTCATAAATCGCAGTCTACCAATGTTATATCACTCTTCCAGCAAAATCAAATGTAGACCGTAGGCAATCACTGCCTCTCGACTTCTGCTATGGTGCGCAGTAGATCGCAGTGACACCAAGTTACACCATCGTCACAACACAACCCAAATGTCTCTGTAGGAATCAGCACCCTCGACTTTCGCTACCCTAACCACAATCCTCGGGAACTTCAATTTGTCTGGACTTCCTCCCAGGATCAAATTTATAACCCCCTTAGGGCTCAAGGCAGAACCACCCCGTGGATCTCTTACTGGAAGTTCATTTAAATGGGAGCGCCTTTCTTCCCAGAGCTAATCTCAAAACATATTATACTATACACATATAGTATCTTTTAAATCATACTCTTTATGATTCACATAAAAATCTCCTTTACACAAAATCGATATCTCAAATTGATAGTTCTCAAACTTGGCTTTCCAAATTCCCAAAATTCATTTTTCCCAAAAATCAAAAGCCTTTCAAAATCCATGGGTTCAAAAACCTTTTTCCCAAAATCATTCTCATAAAATTATTTATACATATTGATATATATAATCTTGAAAGATCTAGGGATCACTTTATACATATATAAATTCCTTTTTTATACTTTTAAATATTTTCAAAAAAATCTCTTCTTCTAGTTATAGATTCAACAAGGAGAGTTTATCATTTATATATATATATATATATAATTTTATTATGCCAAATCAAATATTCAAGTTTGATTTCTTTTATAAAGTTACTTGCCACATTTCTTACTTTTTATAAAATGAATTTTTAGTTATACTGATATCCAATTTTCACTCTTATTCATCATATATTCAAAATATATTTTTCTATTTCAAAAATTAATTTTTTTGCACTTCTTTACAAAATTTTCAATATCTATTTCATTCAAGCACCTACGATGTACATATACCATCCGTACGCAATATCAAATCTGATCGCTCACTCGATCACACAATTTCACTTTCGAACTAGTATCGTCCACCTGACATCCTGGTGCGGACTCAGATCTGGTTTCTTGATCCAAAACCATCATTCTCCTTTCATAGCCATAATTATGATAGAGAATTTCCAGAATCAATCAAAAATCCGTATCCAAGTTTCGCCGTCGAAAATCGAGTGAAAAATCCCAGCTCGGACCGATATACAATCTCGAAATTCTGTGTTCGAATCTGGATCAAATCATTATGAGAATTAGAATAATATACGTACATCATACGTACTTATCTTCATTTTGATTCTATTCACTTATTCACAATTGCTTAGAATTTCCATTTGGATTATCACTTCAATTATAAACAGTTTGCACTCTGACCAACTTGAATTTAAGAAAATAGCTTGAAAAGTTTGAAATAGATAAGTAGTTGTAAAATAGTTATTAGTTGTAAAATAGTTGTAAAATAGTTAAATAGTTGCAAAATAGCAATAAAATAGTAATTAGTTTGTAAAACAGGTGAAAAATTGTTATAAAATAGAAATTAGTTTCAGAGTAGCTGAAAAATAAGTATAAGACGGTTTGGGTTTTAAAAAGAAAGGTTGTATAGTAAATAGCTAGGAAAAATAGATTTAAAGCAATTTATATTAAAACGATTTATTTGAAAATAGTTTCAGAGTCAAACTGGTTCAATTTCTCAATCTCCCACTCCAATCAATTTCCAATTTCCACTTAAATTGATTCAATTCCAATTCAATTTGAATTAACTTCAATTCCTATCCCAAATTCAAATCAATTCCCATTTGAATTTAAACTTATTCAACTTCAATCACAGTTCCCATTTAATTCAAATCAAATTTAATTTGAACTAATTTCAATTCCAATCTCAACTATAAACCATCTTGAATTATATAATTTTGAGTTAAATTTTTAAATGTTCATTTAATCCTTTAAATCAAATTAACCTTTACTTTTAATTTAACAACCTAAGTCTTTAAACAATTTAGTTTGAATTCCGAGTCCAAATTTTAAATATTCATTTTAAATTACCTTTACTTAACTTATTTTAACTTTGATTTTATTCCTATTTAATTTAATTCAATTTCAAATTTCAAGCAATTCATTATAATTCCACCTTTGAATTAATTCCAATAATTTTTATATTTGACTATACTGCTACAAAATATTCCATACATTGATAGACTACACACTAGTAGTTCAAACATTACATCCATTTATCCAAAATAAGAGTCTTACAGTTGTCATAAATCTAGACGCCTTCTCCATTACCTAGGTGCTTGGAAAAGAACAGAGCCTTAGTATTCTTACAAGAATCCTCTCTAGGGACTCCCTTCCAATGGGCAAATCCCGAGCATGCACTTTTCAACAGGATGTCCCCACCTTTAACATTTACCATAAAAGGTTTCTACCTTTCCATCCATCTGAATAACCCTTACGCCTCCTGCAGGACGTTCCATAATCTTACTCTTCTTCCGCCTCTTGAGACAATTCCCGGCGATGTGCCCCGACATCTTACAATGATAGTAAATAGTCGACTCATTGACTGGTTCCATGGGTTTATGCTTCACCTTCCTCACTTCAGCACAATGGTTTAGGAAATGTCCTTTCTTATGACACTTAAAGCATAAGATCTCAGAGAGAAATCGTTGGAATGTACCCTTCAATTCCTCCCTTGTTTTACTGCACTTGGCTGCATAATGGCCCTTATTGTAACATCTGTAGTAGGTGACATTATCATAAGGCCCTGGTCCAGCCCTTTCCTTAACCTGTTTCTCATACTCTTGAATTGCTTCTTCTTGATCCATATGTGAAGTCGCTCTTCGCTTTTGCATCTAGCCTTCCATTCTTCACCCTTAGCCATCTCCCTCTAAGACAGGATTTAGTGGGACTTCCTAACCTATATTAGACTTAATTAGTAGAATTCCAACTTATATTCTTATTATCCTATTCAATTTCAATAACCAACAACCAACTTCCTTAATATATATATATATAATAATTAGAAAAAATATTGCGTTATATATCAAAATATAAGCTTATATAAGAATCATTCATTTTTTAAACCATTTTAAAATCTTTATATAAGAAAATAACAAGTACGCTTTCATATATATATATATATATATATATATTACACTCAACTCATTCTAGGTACTACTGACCCTATTCTAATGAGCAAGCCCACTAGAGCCAAGGTTCTCGCTTAACCTTCAGCTCCGATACCAAATGTAATGACCCGGAATTTTCGACCTCGAAAATTCGACACTAATACGTTCACTGTAGACGTGCCGAGCAATCGAACACTGAAAATTCCAGATTGTTAGGGTAAAGAAGAAAAGAGGTAGAAAAAGAAACAGAAAACAACAGTACAAAATCTCACATTCGCAGCGGATTAGAATATAATATCAAAAAATAGTATTTATACAAAGAAAAGCTGTAAAATAGTTACATTCAATATATCAGAGGACAATTCATTTATAGATAAAATGTATAGTCGTAACAACTTATCCCTGACTATAATCAATACAATCTCAAACACATAGTGGAATATACTCCATACATTCCTGCCATCCAGCTCGCCTCTTGAGCTGCAGAACATCCTAACCTGAAAATCTGTAATACTTGGCCTGACCCGAGCATTACATTAAAGTAACACCCGAGTCAGGATGGAGACCAGCGTGAGTAAACCTATATAATTTGAAATACTAAGCTGTAAACCTTATTTGAAACCCAGGGTAACTCGTACCTTTCTACGAGTTCTTAACTTGTTAAAGTCCATCACTTATTACAAAATAATATCCAAGAACTATTACTCAGGTAAAAGGCCAAGTTACTTAATTTATTCCATTCTAGCCTATTTGGTTCTAAACTCAAATCTATAAAGAATTATAGTAGATCATTAATCGAAGTGGTTTTGGATATTGCTGATATCCAACCCCGGTCTCTTCGAATCCAATGTCATCCTTTAGGTCAAGTTGTTTAAGAAAATGGTTTAATAAAATTTAGAATAACATATGCATACAGAAATCTATCACAGATATCTAATTAAATATATGATTTATATATATTAACTGATCTATCCAGCCATCTCATATCACAACACATCACAAATTACACAGAGTTATCAACCAAACCAAGGCATCAAATTCAGGTTCATTATTCATAACTAAGATTAATAGTCATACAATTCTTGATTAATTTAATTTAATCTCCAAATAAATTAAATTAATTACTCTAATTACTTTTAAATCCTACTTACTTAACATTGACTAATTACAACTCATTTATTATTAATGAAATTAATTAATCATCCTTTAATTATTCACATTAATTAATTATACTATAATTAATGACAATAATTAATGATCCTTAATTAATTACATAAATTAATTATTCTATATCACTTATGTAACGACCCGCTATTTTGGACCGTTCAAATCGACACTAAAACCGTACATGTCCGACTTGAATAATTCAAAATACCGAATTGTTAATTTAATTTGGCAAAACTTAAGATATACAGTAAATAAATCAAACACAGATCACAGATACAAAGTAATATAATGCAGCGGAATAGAAAAATAGTAGTTCATGAAGCTACTATATACATCAGAGTTTAAAATAAAATACATCAGAATGTCTCGAATACGGTGAAGTCTTCAGTACGAACCGATGACTTCTCTGAACCTGTCAACTAGAAGAACTGAAAGCTGAATAGATAGTTGGATCTCCAAATGAAGCTCCAATCTCCAAAGGTGAGTCTCTAATGCTGTATTACTCAGTCTGACCCGAGCGTAAAGCAAAACACAAAACACTCGAGTCAGGATTAACATTCTTATATCAATAAATTCAACTCAAGTGAAATATCAACTGAAATACAATATAACTTAAAGGATGTTTGGGATGTCCATCCTTTAAGGGTCCATAGAACTATCTACAGGGTAGAAATATACACTATTACACCGTAGTCATTCACTTAATTTATACTTCAAACCCAACAGTCAACTTTACTTCGAATAATCATATTTCCCAAACTAGTATCTATATATCGAGTAAAGTATACAGTACAGTATTCAAATTCCTTAACTTAACCAATTGTTCACGTCAACCTGACCTTCCCATTTAAATAAAATCCAATCTCATTTTATCAGTTAAAATCTTCCTAAAATTCCCACTTTAAATTTATAACTCCCAATTTGGATTTGATATCCCAATTTCCCCTTTTATTTCAATATGTTTCCATATTCTAAGTATTCAACATTTTAACTAAATTTTCCCAATCTAGTTTTCTAAATAAAATTCCAATCTAGTCCAAACTCAAATTTCACTTAATTCGATTTGTTATCTACATAACCGATTTAACTATCTTGGTCAATATCATTTTAGTGACCGTAAATTACACTTTACCCAAATTTTCTTAAATTTTATTTACCGTGAAATATCTCATTCGATAAATTTCAAATTGATTTAGATAAATAAATCCTTATCTAAATACCATTTCAAACTAACCCAAATTTATCTCCCAATCTTAATTTATTCAGATTATTGCAAAATTTATCCGAATAAAATTTACATAATTATTGATCATAAGTTATGTATTTAATCGAATCTTGATTAAACTGGATATAATTAACTCTATATTTATCATTACTATGTATATATGTATTTAAGAATTTACATTTAATAAGACCATATATTTCTCACCATATGGTCAAGTGTTACGGACATTATCATCTCAATCTGTACACTAAATGTATACGGGTGGATAGCCTTTCCACCCGTAATCCCAATTTAATTAAATGAAACCGTTGGGTCTATCATTCAACCCATTTCAATTCAAAAACAAACATAACAAAGGGAACTTGCAATGTGATGACAGGAATGGTAAACAAGCAATAACAACAATCAATAACAATTCAATAGATAAATCAAATACTCCTGGAAAAATCATATTAATTCGCATTGTTATTTGTATAATTATTTCTAGAATCTACACTATCATTTCATGTAGATTATAGATTATTACACTTCAGTTTTTCACTTGTCGTCCCATTTCAAATTTCAGTTTAATACTACAACAATTAATCCAATTACGTTCAAAGATTTAAAGTATAATTTATCAATTTCTACGACCATTAAAGGGTCAAATTTAACTAATCGAATTTACATATGGCGGGGGCAGGTTTTAATAAATCAAGGTCCGTCATATAAAATCCGTTAAATTTGTAAACTATACTAACCCACATTAAACTAGCAAACTAGTTATCACTTAACAATAGAAATTAACATCCAATTTAAACGACAATCAATCAATCAAATCAATTATCAACCAATCTGTATTATTATCCCATAAATAATTAACCGATAATGGTGTCAGGTGTCATAGGTGAACAGATACAGATAATAGCAGTCATACAGTAAAACAACTAACAGCAGCATATTTCAATTGACGTTTCAATTGAAATCAAATTTAATAAATAAAGAACGTTAATCGTGAGTGATTACTCACCTTTCGAGGCTAGATAGATTTTTGACACTGAAATTGAGTTACTAAATCCAGGCACGAATCCCAAAACAAACAAGGTGGCACGAATTCGACGAATAGCTGATAACAGGAAACGATGGAATAAATTTGAATCGGTTTTGATAAGAGTTGAACTAAATATACGTAAATATATTTAGTTAAAATAATATATGTATTTATTTTACAAATTAGACGTTAAATCCCAAAACGTACTGTACCTATGTAAAATTGAAAACCAAATTCACGTACATATATTTAAAATATATATTCAGAAAATAGTTTGCATAATATTATGTGTTTACAACAGTGATACATATTAACCATTTACCTCATTAAAAATTTAAAGTATAAATACGTGCACAAAACCCATAGGAAAACTTCCACTGACAACAAATATTACAGAGCTTATGAAATTTATTTATAAAGATATCAGCTTGAATACTCATAACTTACAATATAATATTAAAATCCATACTCTTTCCAGTGAAACAACAGAAAACTGTAACCATCCAAATATATACCTTATATAAAATAAATTCAGGCCTACTCTATTGTAAACGGTAAGTATGAATGACTCAGCCTAACTTATAGAAACAAATATTATATAAACTAAAATACAGCAATCTGCATTATAAACTTGCATAGTATATATATTATACACAACAAAGTACAACTTGTATACAATACAAACTATAAACATATATGTGTACGAAATATACCAAAATAAAACAACTCATGTGAAAACTTATACATGCTGCGAATAAACTATGCACATACTACTGTAATATATAAATTAGAACGTATTAGTATTTGTGTAAGCAAAATATTAATAAACCAAAACTATCAACTTTTAATATATAAGTGAATATATCAGTATAAATAATATATGTAGTTAGTATACTTTTTAAACAAACAAAACTTTATGATATATAACAGAATAATTTAAAACACTGTAACTCAAAACTTGCGTATGTAAAATAAATAAACTAACCTATACAAGAGGACAAGGCTACTCGGCTGTGCTGAGGAGAAGGGCGGATTAGGGCACCGGAAAGGACAGCTGTGCTCGAAGAGGGCTGTTAAGGTGGGGCCGATGGATCTGAGATGGGGAAAAAGTGGAGGTGATGAAGTGGAGGCTCGGCCTCTGGGTTGTTGCAACAAGGAGAAGGGGAGGAGAAATAGGCGGTAGGTGATGGGTAGGTGGGTCTGCCGTGCTCAGTGATGTGGAGGAAGCGGGGATGAGGTGGCGCGGTAGGCTGCAGGCCAGAGGGAGGCATAGTGTGCTCGGTGGTGCGTGGGTGGCGCTGGGTGGAGATGCCGGTCACGTGCACTGGGAAAGTGAGTGGAGGTGGCGAAGTTGGCGAAGGAGCAGATCTCGGAGGTGATGGTGGTTAGGGGTAGGCGTGGTGGAAGATAGCTGCACTCGGGTTTGAGGTCTGGTGGTGGCGGAAGCGGGTCAGTGGGAAGACACGGCGGAGGTTGGACGAGTGGGAGATGCAGACGCATGCTTGGGTACGGGTCTCGCACGGAGGCGTGGTGTCGGGTTTTGATGGCACGCTAGCGTGAGGAGGTGGAGTATAAGGAAGGGTGGGCCAAAAATAAATGGGAAAAGTGGAAGAAGATATTCGGCTACAGGAATGAATAGAAGAAGAAAAATAAATATACAAGGGAAAGGAGAACCAGTAACAGCAACTTGTGAGCTAGAGGGACACGTTTTCATATATAATAATAATATAGAGACGTTTCTAACAAAAGTTATACATAGAAGAAAGGCAAGTGAATATATATATAAAACGTACACAATGCGATCAGTCATCCTAAAATTTAGCTGAAGAGTTACGGCAATAAATCTTGTAAGCAGGGAAATATATAAAGAAGGAGAAGAGTCCGCGTTCTCTGATTTTGCTAAAATAAATTTCAACATTTAAAATAATAGATGTTGGAATTCATTTCAAAAGTAACTGTAGGACCATAGATTGATGGACATATAATTAAAGCAATTTATTATATTGCTTGGGATTCACGTTCAAATTTGAAAAGGCAAAGGAAAACTAACTGCCACAAATTTATGGTACCGATACAACGTACCGTTTTATGGTTTCTGTTTCGTATCGGATACCAAAATACAGAAATAAATATACTATTGAGATCAGCACGACGAGACGATCTCAACGGTGTATAGATATCAGTGGTATGATCATCCGATCAAAAGTCGATTATCGGTACCAAAATGCTGCTAATTTGTCAGAAATAAGGTAAACGGAGCAGTAGACGTCCGAATTTTGAAAAACGAAAGATGCCGTCTCACTCAGAAGAGGATTTAGAAATTTTCTGTTGAAAAATATTTATGTTTGGAAATTAATTTATCATCATCAATTATTAACTGATTTGAATGCAGTAGAGTTACTTAATAAAATAAACTTCCATAAACTAAATTGAAAATTTGCCATCTGCTATGTTTAGTTGGACGTAATCCTAATATTAACTTTTTATTTGCAAATTAATTTTTTTAAAATTTTACCAAAATCCAATTAAATACGTTAATAAAACAATAAAATTTATTAAAATCTTACAGGTCGTTACACTCTCCCCCACTCAAAACTTTTCGTCCCCGAAAAGGAAGGAAGTAGGAGAATAGAACAACCAGGAATAAAGTAAATTGAAGGTCAAAGGTAGATAATTTATTTAGAACTATATAAATCTTACTTGAAATATTCCTTTGAAACTTCATTTGCAATTTAATTTCTTTAATGTTTAATACTTTTCAAACTCCTTTTGAAACAACTATTTACATTATTATTTATATTTACAAAGACTATTGAAAATATTAAATCCAAAATTTATGAAGTTTTTAATTTATCTCAAGATCTCTTTCAATATTATCAGTAAGTTAATAATCATTTCTTTAAAATGTTTTATTTAATTAATAACTTCAAAATATTTATAACACTAGAATTTTATATTACACAATGTAGTATATAATTAGACATTATTTTAAAGGATAAATCCCACAAGGAAGGAGAGTAGAATTGTAAACAGAATCAAGGAGAATAAATAAGCTGAGCAGATAGGGTAGATTCAAAAGAAAGAATCGGGCACGAAATTTAAATTTTCCAAAGGAATTTAATTTCGAAGATTTATACAAATATTTCTTTGATGGGGAAAAATACTTTTATAATAAAATACTATCATATCGAAATAAATTTCCTTTCGAAAATATTTTTATAACTCGATGTTTCCACAAGTTCATCCTCGTTCTTGCAGACTCTGGCCATGCGTTGATCAGGCGCAAAGCTAGAATTCTTCAAGTACTAAGTAGACTTGTTTCAACACCCAGTGAAAATACTTGAAAAACCTTTTAAAACAGATATGGAAAGTACGATCCAATCAAATCAACCAAAACAAAACCTTTGTCCGATCATGGTTCGCAGATACACAATGGTTACGCCTGGTTCCCCCAGGAAACAATCCATATCCGTAAGCTTTCACAGCCCTGCGAGTTACGCCATGATGACTAGTAGGGTGCAGGATACACAATGGTTACGCCTGGTTCCCCCAGGAAACAATCCGTACCCCCAGGCAAGACTCAGCCAGGCACTTGCGCTACTATTCGCGACCTACACAGATTGCAGGATACACAATGGTTACGCCTGGTTCCCCCAGGAAACAATCCGTACCCCTAGGCAAGACTCAGCCAGGCAATTGCGCTGTGCATTCACGAGAGAAAAAGAAAAACCATGGGTTACGCCACGGTGGGAACACTCGAGTATTACATCCGGAAAACCAAAATCAGAGAGAATAATATCGATAGAATGAATCCACGATGTGGCCACAAAGCGGATATCAAGCAGAAGGTACTTTCCATATCTTTACTTGGAAAATATATATCATATAGTACCTTTTTAAATCCCTTTTAAATATCATACTGATATAAAGTCCATAATATATAGGATTCCTTTCTAAATCGAATACTTTCCAAACTAATACTATATCAAAACATACTTATATGGACTTGATAAAATTCACTTTCCGAATTGAGTACCTTTCAAATCAATAGGTTTCAAATCACTTTCATACTTACACAAATCCATTTTATATAAGTTCGACCACTCCCAATTCAAGCGCATAATAATATACGGTTCTCAATTTCAAATCATTTCAATATCATATATGATTTCACCAAATTTTCTTCCAGATTAATTATCAAAATTCCAAAATTCCCAAAATAATAGGCTTAGAGAATTATCCCGGTTTCAAGTTTTTAAAATAATTCAAGTCAAACAGATTTATTTCCAACCTCACAATATAAGTACTGGTTTTTAATTTCAATTTAATTTCCAAAACCAATATTTTCTCAAAATCAATTATACCCAGAAATGGTTCCCAAATTTATACTTATCCCTTTAAACCTTTAAACTATCTATTTCTATTTGAAATATCCAATTTACCTTTCTGAAAACCATTATCCAAACTATTTAAATTTTTTCCAAAACATTTCAAAACTAAATTCCATATTAGTATAATTCAAATATTCATATTCTCTTGTTTAACAAAAGGCTTCAGACTTAAACATATAAACTAAACTTATCTGCTTTATCAAATATTTTATACTTTTCGAAATTTCTTAGCTTTGAAAATTTAATCTCGATTTGGAAGTGTTCGAACATTCAAAATAGTTAGGGAAATCAAATTTCAAATCTAAGAGTTGGAAATCAATTTTTATAAGTAGGGTTATTCTAAGTCAAATCGAAAACTCGAGGACTGAACACCGGTCTCATTTTAAATTGTTTCAAATATATATTTATCTCTTTCGAAAATATCAAATTACTTCGGAATTTGAAATCAAAATGGTTTTACAAAATCACTCGCATAGCGAAGCTATTAAAGTGGCCTCTCCCCCACTCTGAAACTCGAAAATCAATGTCGATGATGCGTGCACTCATCACCGAAATTATTTTCCAGCGACATAAGTGAGTTCTGAACTTCTATTTTCGTGAAAACTTCTTTGATTTTCTTCAAAATTATTGGAATTCATTTGAACTCATTTGAAACATTTCTTATTCGGGAAAAATACTTTTAAATCGTATTATCTATAGATATTTTTCAAAATCCTAAAACCAATTTCAAAATACCCGAATTCACTTCTCGAATATCAAATTTAACCCTACAGTTATAAATCATTTTTTTTTTATAAATCCATTTCTTATAAATTTTCCAGACTTTCAAATCCTTTCAAAACTTTCATATATAGAATAACATTTCTTGTTTGGAAAAAAAAAATACCTTTAAATCGTATTATTTATATATATTTTCCAAAATTTCAATTCTTTCAAACCCTCTTATATAGAATGACATATCTTATTTGCTTTATACATATAGGTATATCATCCTTATTGAAAACAATTTCTTTTTATATATAGGGTATAATTTTGATATATAAAGCAATTTCAAAATACAAACATACCCGATTTTCAAAGGATAATTTAAGAATGGATTTCAAACAAAGATGAAGATTTAAATTAGAGGAAATCTAATCAATAGAATCCTGATACGAAGATAGGCTCAAACCCAGATGAGAAAATCAAATTACAATTAGAAGATGGATATACTTCTATAAATCGCGGGCGACCTTAACCGGGTCAACCGTGACTTCAGGAATATGATTGATGCGGAATTCCCAAGGCAAATCAACATTCGATTGCTAGAGATAGAATTCGGCATATCAAGAAATAGTAGCATCGCAAACCGAGGATACAAAATCTTCGGTGAATCGATGCCAATTGTAAAGGAGTTTTCACCCTCTTTACAAAACATCCAGTGGAGTTATGGGATACTCCAGAATCAAACTAATATAAATAGAGGGAGACAAGAATGAATTTCGAAATCGAGGGGCATTCCAAAATTCGAAGGAAATCGAGTCGAAAGAAAGAGATTCAACTCGAGCGAAAGTGATTCTGTAGATAAATTTACTATATATGTTAAATTTTGCCTAGAGCCAAAGCTTTGATACCAGCTGTAACGACCCGCTATTTTGGACCGTTCAAATCGACACTAAAACCGTACATGTCCGACTTGAATAATTCAAAATACCGAATTGTTAATTTAATTTGGCAAAACTTAAGATATACAGTAAATAAATCAAACACAGATCACAGATACAAAGTAATATAATGCAGCGGAATAGAAAAATAGTAGTTCATGAAGCTACTATATACATCAGAGTTTAAAATAAAATACATCAGAATGTCTCGAATACGGTGAAGTCTTCAGTACGAACCGATGACTTCTCTGAACCTGTCAACTAGAAGAACTGAAAGCTGAATAGATAGTTGGATCTCCAAATGAAGCTCCAATCTCCAAAGGTGAGTCTCTAATGCTGTATTACTCAGTCTGACCCGAGCGTAAAGCAAAACACAAAACACTCGAGTCAGGATTAACATTCTTATATCAATAAATTCAACTCAAGTGAAATATCAACTGAAATACAATATAACTTAAAGGATGTTTGGGATGTCCATCCTTTAAGGGTCCATAGAACTATCTACAGGGTAGAAATATACACTATTACACCGTAGTCATTCACTTAATTTATACTTCAAACCCAACAGTCAACTTTACTTCGAATAATCATATTTCCCAAACTAGTATCTATATATCGAGTAAAGTATACAGTACAGTATTCAAATTCCTTAACTTAACCAATTGTTCACGTCAACCTGACCTTCCCATTTAAATAAAATCCAATCTCATTTTATCAGTTAAAATCTTCCTAAAATTCCCACTTTAAATTTATAACTCCCAATTTGGATTTGATATCCCAATTTCCCCTTTTATTTCAATATGTTTCCATATTCTAAGTATTCAACATTTTAACTAAATTTTCCCAATCTAGTTTTCTAAATAAAATTCCAATCTAGTCCAAACTCAAATTTCACTTAATTCGATTTGTTATCTACATAACCGATTTAACTATCTTGGTCAATATCATTTTAGTGACCGTAAATTACACTTTACCCAAATTTTCTTAAATTTTATTTACCGTGAAATATCTCATTCGATAAATTTCAAATTGATTTAGATAAATAAATCCTTATCTAAATACCATTTCAAACTAACCCAAATTTATCTCCCAATCTTAATTTATTCAGATTATTGCAAAATTTATCCGAATAAAATTTACATAATTATTGATCATAAGTTATGTATTTAATCGAATCTTGATTAAACTGGATATAATTAACTCTATATTTATCATTACTATGTATATATGTATTTAAGAATTTACATTTAATAAGACCATATATTTCTCACCATATGGTCAAGTGTTACGGACATTATCATCTCAATCTGTACACTAAATGTATACGGGTGGATAGCCTTTCCACCCGTAATCCCAATTTAATTAAATGAAACCGTTGGGTCTATCATTCAACCCATTTCAATTCAAAAACAAACATAACAAAGGGAACTTGCAATGTGATGACAGGAATGGTAAACAAGCAATAACAACAATCAATAACAATTCAATAGATAAATCAAATACTCCTGGAAAAATCATATTAATTCGCATTGTTATTTGTATAATTATTTCTAGAATCTACACTATCATTTCATGTAGATTATAGATTATTACACTTCAGTTTTTCACTTGTCGTCCCATTTCAAATTTCAGTTTAATACTACAACAATTAATCCAATTACGTTCAAAGATTTAAAGTATAATTTATCAATTTCTACGACCATTAAAGGGTCAAATTTAACTAATCGAATTTACATATGGCGGGGGCAGGTTTTAATAAATCAAGGTCCGTCATATAAAATCCGTTAAATTTGTAAACTATACTAACCCACATTAAACTAGCAAACTAGTTATCACTTAACAATAGAAATTAACATCCAATTTAAACGACAATCAATCAATCAAATCAATTATCAACCAATCTGTATTATTATCCCATAAATAATTAACCGATAATGGTGTCAGGTGTCATAGGTGAACAGATACAGATAATAGCAGTCATACAGTAAAACAACTAACAGCAGCATATTTCAATTGACGTTTCAATTGAAATCAAATTTAATAAATAAAGAACGTTAATCGTGAGTGATTACTCACCTTTCGAGGCTAGATAGATTTTTGACACTGAAATTGAGTTACTAAATCCAGGCACGAATCCCAAAACAAACAAGGTGGCACGAATTCGACGAATAGCTGATAACAGGAAACGATGGAATAAATTTGAATCGGTTTTGATAAGAGTTGAACTAAATATACGTAAATATATTTAGTTAAAATAATATATGTATTTATTTTACAAATTAGACGTTAAATCCCAAAACGTACTGTACCTATGTAAAATTGAAAACCAAATTCACGTACATATATTTAAAATATATATTCAGAAAATAGTTTGCATAATATTATGTGTTTACAACAGTGATACATATTAACCATTTACCTCATTAAAAATTTAAAGTATAAATACGTGCACAAAACCCATAGGAAAACTTCCACTGACAACAAATATTACAGAGCTTATGAAATTTATTTATAAAGATATCAGCTTGAATACTCATAACTTACAATATAATATTAAAATCCATACTCTTTCCAGTGAAACAACAGAAAACTGTAACCATCCAAATATATACCTTATATAAAATAAATTCAGGCCTACTCTATTGTAAACGGTAAGTATGAATGACTCAGCCTAACTTATAGAAACAAATATTATATAAACTAAAATACAGCAATCTGCATTATAAACTTGCATAGTATATATATTATACACAACAAAGTACAACTTGTATACAATACAAACTATAAACATATATGTGTACGAAATATACCAAAATAAAACAACTCATGTGAAAACTTATACATGCTGCGAATAAACTATGCACATACTACTGTAATATATAAATTAGAACGTATTAGTATTTGTGTAAGCAAAATATTAATAAACCAAAACTATCAACTTTTAATATATAAGTGAATATATCAGTATAAATAATATATGTAGTTAGTATACTTTTTAAACAAACAAAACTTTATGATATATAACAGAATAATTTAAAACACTGTAACTCAAAACTTGCGTATGTAAAATAAATAAACTAACCTATACAAGAGGACAAGGCTACTCGGCTGTGCTGAGGAGAAGGGCGGATTAGGGCACCGGAAAGGACAGCTGTGCTCGAAGAGGGCTGTTAAGGTGGGGCCGATGGATCTGAGATGGGGAAAAAGTGGAGGTGATGAAGTGGAGGCTCGGCCTCTGGGTTGTTGCAACAAGGAGAAGGGGAGGAGAAATAGGCGGTAGGTGATGGGTAGGTGGGTCTGCCGTGCTCAGTGATGTGGAGGAAGCGGGGATGAGGTGGCGCGGTAGGCTGCAGGCCAGAGGGAGGCATAGTGTGCTCGGTGGTGCGTGGGTGGCGCTGGGTGGAGATGCCGGTCGCGTGCACTGGGAAAGTGAGTGGAGGTGGCGAAGTTGGCGAAGGAGCAGATCTCGGAGGTGATGGTGGTTAGGGGTAGGCGTGGTGGAAGATAGCTGCACTCGGGTTTGAGGTCTGGTGGTGGCGGAAGCGGGTCAGTGGGAAGACACGGCGGAGGTTGGACGAGTGGGAGATGCAGACGCATGCTTGGGTACGGGTCTCGCACGGAGGCGTGGTGTCGGGTTTTGATGGCACGCTAGCGTGAGGAGGTGGAGTATAAGGAAGGGTGGGCCAAAAATAAATGGGAAAAGTGGAAGAAGATATTCGGCTACAGGAATGAATAGAAGAAGAAAAATAAATATACAAGGGAAAGGAGAACCAGTAACAGCAACTTGTGAGCTAGAGGGACACGTTTTCATATATAATAATAATATAGAGACGTTTCTAACAAAAGTTATACATAGAAGAAAGGCAAGTGAATATATATATAAAACGTACACAATGCGATCAGTCATCCTAAAATTTAGCTGAAGAGTTACGGCAATAAATCTTGTAAGCAGGGAAATATATAAAGAAGGAGAAGAGTCCGCGTTCTCTGATTTTGCTAAAATAAATTTCAACATTTAAAATAATAGATGTTGGAATTCATTTCAAAAGTAACTGTAGGACCATAGATTGATGGACATATAATTAAAGCAATTTATTATATTGCTTGGGATTCACGTTCAAATTTGAAAAGGCAAAGGAAAACTAACTGCCACAAATTTATGGTACCGATACAACGTACCGTTTTATGGTTTCTGTTTCGTATCGGATACCAAAATACAGAAATAAATATACTATTGAGATCAGCACGACGAGACGATCTCAACGGTGTATAGATATCAGTGGTATGATCATCCGATCAAAAGTCGATTATCGGTACCAAAATGCTGCTAATTTGTCAGAAATAAGGTAAACGGAGCAGTAGACGTCCGAATTTTGAAAAACGAAAGATGCCGTCTCACTCAGAAGAGGATTTAGAAATTTTCTGTTGAAAAATATTTATGTTTGGAAATTAATTTATCATCATCAATTATTAACTGATTTGAATGCAGTAGAGTTACTTAATAAAATAAACTTCCATAAACTAAATTGAAAATTTGCCATCTGCTATGTTTAGTTGGACGTAATCCTAATATTAACTTTTTATTTGCAAATTAATTTTTTTAAAATTTTACCAAAATCCAATTAAATACGTTAATAAAACAATAAAATTTATTAAAATCTTACAGGTCGTTACAACTTACATTAATTAATTTTATTTTAATTAATCACATTAATTAATTATTCTTTAAATTACTTACATTAATTAGCTAACTCTTTAATTAATTTCGTTAATTAATTAATCCTTTAATTAAGTAATTAATCCTTTAATTAATTACATTAAGTAATTATCCTTCTAATTATTTCCATTAATTAACCTTTAATTAATACATTAAGTAATTAACAATCCTTTAATTAATTACTTTAAGAAATTATACTTTAATTACTAAGACCTTAATTAATTAAGATAAATCATTTACCTTAATTAATCACTTAGTTACACTATTTAAATATTATTAAATTAAATGCTGGAAATTAACTTACAAAATCATTTGAGAACTCTTTGATTAATTGAAGTTTAATACACTTATCTTAATCACTTCTTAATTACATCATTTTATTTTCATTTGATAAACATTAGGAATTAACTACACAATTAACCTAATATATAATTATCTTTAAACAAAACAATTTTAAACGTTAAACCTTAACATTTTTATCTTTGAAAACTTGTTTGAACTTGATCAATACCTTACTAAGAAAATTTTGTTTAATATTTTAGTCTTGAACTTATTTTCTTTTTGAAATTTTGTTAACTAAATTCACTTTTGTTTAAAACCAGGTTAATTCATATAACAAAACCCAGGCCCAAAGCTAATACCTCCGGGACCAACCAGAGCAACTCACCCTCTTCTCTTCCTTCGAGACAAACCACCAATGACCTCGAGACCAACCCTAGAAAAACTCTTCTTCCCCGACTACCACATCAATCCCAAACACAAACGTGTGCACGTGCATGCCGTGCCCACACTCCTCCAACCAACTCTCCGATCCTCGACAAGTCGCCGACACCTACCTCAGTCGTCCCGACCATCCAGCGTGACGAACAACGCCTGGAAATCAAAATCGAGCTAACGAACACAACTTGGAACCCAACTCGATCGACAAGAACTGCCACGTGCCGTCGATCCTGATCACTAGAAGCCACGCAATCATGACCAGAGCTGCGCGGATGACCCACGCTCTAATCAAACCTACATCGATCGTCTCCGGTGCTTCCCCGACGACACACGACCCTCGAATACAATATCGACCAAAACCCGACATTAAACCCTAAATCGACGTCTCCAAGCCGCACCGATGATTTGAAAATCCAATCACCATTTTTCCTATGACCTCCATCCTTCCAGCTACCCCCAGCTCCAAGCGCGACACTCCTCCGCCGCCGATCGCCAAGAAATCGAACGAAGTTCGTTTTTCGATCAACTAAGAAATTCCTAACAATCCCAAACCTTAAAATCTTGAAACCACTATCAAAAAACATTATTTTCTAATATAAATCTGCTACTATGATCAAAACTTCAAACTGAGATCATTGATTTTCTGGTTTGAAAAGATTTAACTGTAATTCTTTGTTTTTGAGATAATTACTAAATATTTTCACTTGAAATTATTTTTAAAAATAATGTTACATTCATATACACATTTCATCTTCAGAGATCTTAGCCTACTATTGATTATATGAAGAGCAATTGAATTTAATTTAGTGGGTTTGAGACTGTAATATAACAGAGACATATGAATATACATATACACAGTCATGCATAGGCATTTCATATATATATATACATGCAACCACATATATTCATCCATGCAAAGTAGTTCACATCATTACATCCACAGTTTATCAGGTTAAAAGCAGATTTAAGCTTTTGAAGAAAAATGTTTACTCACAGTTTATATTTGAGCAGAGAAGTCTGGAACAGATTTTGAAATTTGGAAATTTGTTTGAACTTGAAAACTAGAAATGCTTGATTTTGAAATTGCTACTTTATTCAGCTTGTATTTAGTTGTGTTGAAATCCTGGGTCTTTGCTTTAGTTTCAGGTTGAAACTTATGAAGAGTTGAAGTAGTTTTGATTTCAGTTTTTCTCTTTTCTCTGGTTTAGTTTCTTTAGTTTGTTTAGAAAATGAAAGATAGGAGAAGAAATGAAAGAGTAGAGTAGAGATGTGAATATATATAGCCTTGTTTATTTATTTTTAAAAATGGAAAGAAAATTAATAACTATGACACTTGTATTTTGCATGTCACATTTAGCCTACACTTGTTAAATTGCATGAACTTATGTTTTTATATATTTTTATATTATATTTTCAATTTTATTAATACATCTCCTTTATTAATATTTATAAAATCTTTAAAGAAAATTATTTAAATCAAATTATACACTAATAAATAATCATATATATGTATTAGTTTTCAAAATATAGAGTTTTAAATCTAATTTATTTTTAAGATATACATATTGAATTTCAAATTCAATTTCTATTTACAATCTACTTATGTATATTCATAAACAAATACATATTCTATTTGTTTGAAAAAAAGAACATGTTTTTGGCACATTTTAAATGATTATAAAAGAAGATTATCAAATAAATATTTATCCAGATATATATATATATATATATGTATTATCAAAATTATTTATTCAACTTATAAATCAGTGTTTTCCAGAGTTTAAAATCAATTAGTTACCAATTAACAGATGTCCAAAAATTTGGGTTATCACATTGCAAAGAGAAGTCGTCTAGAATCTCTTCTTGACCACAATCAAAACAATCTCAAAATTTATCATATTATGGTAAATTCTTTTATGCAAATTTAAATTTAGGTAATCAAAATCCACGAAATCGTGACAATTGCGTATGGAGTTTAGTTTTTTGTCAACAAATATTCTGGCCATTAGATAGAATTGGACACATTCTCCACACACACCAACTAATGGTATTCCGTTGGAAGATTTAAATGTGCCTATAGGCGAAAGAGATGAAGTAAGTCATGGGTTTATGAAAGATGACATGACTGAACTGAAATCTATTGTCTTATGCCCTCCAGCTCAAATTATGGCGAGTATATTATGCGGCTACTTATGAACCTACAAGTTCCTATTCTGGAATCTGATACCTCCATTCCTAAAACTTTAAATAGCCGCACAATTAGTCTAATGAAATTGCCTCCTAAACCTCTCACTATCATGTCTTTTCAAGACTGGCAATCATGACATCGTCAACAAGCTACGACTCCACAACAATAAAGAGATGACATTCGTGCACCAACCCCTTCCCAAAGCCCCCGAGAAACTATTGATCTAATTGTGCGAAATCAAGTCATTTTGGATTCTCGCATCAAAACTCTAGACAAGAACATCGACAAGAAATTCCACAAAATTAAAAGCTTTTTCAGGATTTTATGGGATGCAATCTCTTATTCCACTTCCACAACCGCGGACACTTCACATCGTGATCCGGGTAAATGTCTAGCTCCTCGATTTACTTGGTCTACATCTGAAGAACATACAAGTTATAACACAAGCAGAAATGGGGGTGGCAGACAATTTTTGGAAAGTTCTTCAAGAGGCAAAGGACCAATGCAAGTGGAAGAAGAAACAGAGTCTAACTCTGATGAGTGATATTGATATTTCTTGATGGTAGTAAGTTATCTTTATTTATTTCAAACATTCTACTACTGTTTATTTTTATGAGCTTGTATAAGTAGCTCAGTACAATTCGAAACATTCTTTTTTTTGTGATTGTTACGTTGTTAGTTCAATGATGAAATTATTGTTTATTTCCTTTTTGTCGATGACAAAGGGGGAGAAATTTGTATGGCTGACCATTTCTTGCAGGATTAGAATGTCGCCAAATATTCAGGGGGAGATATATATAACTTTCGTTATATATTTCTTAAAATATAGTATCATATAAAACAAGTTATCATCAATCAAGAAGGGGGAGAATGTTGAATCATAAGTTTTGATTCATGACAAAGAGCTTAAACAAACCAGTGATGAGACTATATAATCAAGCGATAAAAAGAGAAAGAGATATGATACTAGAACTACAAAGGAGATAAGACTTCAAAATTGAGTATAGTATGTTTATCAGTCTTAGATCTGTAAAAATCTATCCTCAAATAGTTTACACAAAATCAAAGTTGTTTTAAAATTCAAATTCTTTAAAAAATGTGTAAATTGTGCACTAACAACTAGGTCAGTCAACTGACCAAAAATGGCCGGTCGACTGAACCTGTTCAATTGTACAGATACGCTCTGTTTTACACCAACTTTGAACATTCAATCGACTGGTCATTTTGGGTCAGTCGACTGAGCGATTCCAACAGCTGTTTTTCTAAATAGACACTTCCATTTGCCAAGAGATACGATCCAATTTAAAGAGTTGTGGCTACATCTTTTGGTCAAAACTCTTCGTGAATAGTTGTAGCTGTTTATCTACTATATAAAAACATGAGATTCACTTCTCAAACCACCGAATTTTTTTTGTTTTCTGATCATACTTTCTACAATCTCTGCATTCTACAAGCAATCGTAATTTATATATATTGCTTGAATCTCTGAATCAATTAACTTATTCTTCGATTAAAAGCAATATTTTCCTTTCTAAATCTTTACATATACAAATTATATAATTGAGGAAAAGATTATAGGAAGGATGTACTATCAAAGACAAATCAGTGTTATCAAGAACACAAAGTGTCAAAACAATTTTATTGAAACTGTTGAAGTCCTATTCGGTTTCTCATGTGGTAAAAGTTCTCTTTCGTGTGTTAGAGGCAGAAAAATCCTGATCGGTTGCTCAGGTGTTGTTTACCTATTCCTCCGGGTTAAGTTAGGGGTTATTGTGAGAAATTCCAAAAGGAAGCCTGGGACTGGACATAGAACGGGAAGTTTGAACCAGTATAAAAACTCTTGATGTGCTTTTTCTTATTTACATTACTATTATTATATGTTTCCACATTTAGATTATAATACATTCTATATTACACGATCCTAGGTGATAACTAGCCACACGATAGTCACTTTCACTTCCTCTTGACCCAAAACCTTCACAACACCGACCCACTTGTGAACTCCTACCAACCTAGAGCAAGTCGAAGCACAACCCAATGTAACTCGAAGCAAACTCCATGAAAACTCAAAACAAACCTAGGAACGACTCTAAATAAACCCCTGGTGACTTGCGACAACTTGACTTTTGTTGAAATCCATATTTCAAGTTTCCTGTGACTTTTGTCCATTGATTATGCCGAACCCCATCTTCGTAATCATGAATATTATCCGTGATTAAACGTCTATCCACCCAGTTGAGTAAAACCATCGTACTCTAGTCTCAACAAACGAGTAGTCGATTTAGTTAAATCCGCCTGTCTACGGCCTTGCCAAAAGGCGGGCTAACATATATTTATGATGCTTAAGACATATTCTTATTTAAATTATATTTCCCAAGTATAATTATAGAAAGGATCGAGATTTTTATTCACTAAACATTATTGTTCCGACTCCCTCCTTATTACAACATAAATTATAGAAGATGATGCAGATTATGAAGGTGAAGGTGATGAGGGGACTTGTTATAGTTACCTATTTATCTTCTTATACTATTTTTGTATTTCTGATGTATCCATTTAAAATTGTTGATGTGTTTTAAGATATTACACTACGGATGTTTGGCGTTGTTATGTGGTATTGTGTTGTATTTTTCTAACATTTGAGTTTTAAATAAAATGGGTACTGTTTCTAATATTATATTTTGTTCTTCCCTATGTGACTCTCAATGTGTAGATAGATAGCTTTATGTATTATTCTTTATATCAATTTTACCAACCAACGACCAGCTTTAGAATAAGTCTAAGGTTTATTGGGTCTTTCCTGGATCGAATATTAGGTCGATTTCGAGGTGGGTTGTTACGTTTTGTATCAAAGCTTGGAGTACTCGATCAATGGGAATATGTATATGTATGAGCGGCATACTTGATATTTTTGGAAGTATTTTTCAAAATCCCTACTATATATATAATGTGCCAAACTCTATAGATTTTAACTATAGAAGTAGCCGCAACCATATTTCTAAAGGATGAATGAAGTAATTATGAGTTGGGAAAAATAAAGTTAAATTTATACTCCTACCCCAGTTACACCACACAGTGGAGGTTGTATCATGAGGAGTGGACCAAGAAGAGCCCATGATATGTAGAAGCACCCCAGAAGCTAAATGATACTCAACTCCTTTGTTGGGCCTAGACTGACTTATGATTTTGGATTTCGATGGATTGCCGATTAAAGGTATATATTTCATCTAGACAGATAGGAGATAATAATCTATATCTTGTAAGCATATAGAAGTAAGAGATGATATGAATGAGGAAAGGTGAGAAGTATGAGTGGAGCAAGTTCCGCTAGAAGGTGTACATTAATCACTATAAGGAGATAATCATATTTTTATGAAGATTAAGTAGAAAAGAAGAAAAGTTCAATAGAAAGGACAATTATAGTCAATTTCTAAATCCAACTCCATAGAAAAGAATTTGGTAAAAGGTTTTTGGAAAATTCCTTGAAATGTTTGAATGAGTTTTTAAAGAATTTGTTGGGAGGTTGTTGTTTTGAAAAAACAAGGAAATTTGGAAATTCATAATTAAAAAAAATGTTGAGTGAAAAGTTTCTGACTAAAAGGTTTTTGGTAAAAAGGGTTTTTGAAAATTTTAAATTCTTTGTTTAAAAATAGTTTAAATCATAAAATTTTGGTTTAAATTTTTTTAATAAAGGGATTTTTTAATTTTGAAATAAATGAAAATAGAGCGTAGGTTTGGAATCAATGAATTTTCTTAAAATTTGGAAGTTTTTTTAAAATTCTTTCTAAAAGGGGGAATAAATAGAAATGGAACATGGTTAAATGAGGTAGAGAGAATATAAGGGTAAGATTGCTTAATAATGTAGGTAGGAGGAACATTCCCGTGTTAGGAAATGCGGAGAATAATAGTTGAAATAGATTTATATAAAGAAAAGCCCAGATGGCTAAAGCAATAAGCGAACGCACTACGATAAGTCAATATTGGGAAATTTAGATAATAATAGCATTATGAACTTATATAAAATAGGATTAGTAATCTAGTTAGAAATAATATAGGAGAGAAGTAGCAGGAATAGGATAGGAAAATAATAGGATAGAAGTTATCCTTGCCTACTCCAATTTTCATTGTTTAAAATTATAAAAGATTAAAAAAATGATAATTTGGTATAATAATTGAATTTTTGAATGTCTTGAGTTAAATACTACTTTTAAAAGAAATAAATCTCTATTATAGAAAGAACTTAAAAGATAAAGTTGTGTTATAAAAGGGAAAGTTTTTCATAGTTCCTTTTTGGAGACAAAGCAATTTTGAATTTGATAAAAAAGTTTCTAAGTTTATATATTCAAAGATAAAAGTTTCGGATTAGGTACTTCATGATTGTCAAATTTATGTTTTATAAGGAATGGTAAAGACTAAACCAATTTTTTTTAATATGGATTAGATAAGGATCACAATGTAGGTGAGAAAAGGTAAAGGTTTTAGGACATGAATAAAATAAGAATAGTATGTACAATCTGATCAAGAAATTTGAAATTAGTTCCGAATATTTAATTGTAGAATGTTGATAAAGTTGTAAAGATATTCCAAATATATGAATGAGCTGTAAATTAGATCACACTAGTTGACTTGGAATGTGAATTTATATGTTTTGATTTATTTGGAGCAGGTTCCGTGTAATTTCCATAAATTATCCAATTCCAAAATATGTATAAAAGCTTGACTTTTGAATAAACAAAGGATATACCAAATAGGGAAAGAATAAACAAAGGATATAACAAAGGACATTCCAAAATATGTATTCCTTATTAGAAGGTTAACTCTGATAAATTAAAATATGGAAAGGAATGTTCTAGTTTAGGAATTAATAGTCACAATTATAAACAAACAAATAAAGATGTATAACCAAGCTAAACGTTGAAAAATAAAAATATATAGACAATATAATTTACGACGATATTCCTATTAGTTATTAACAACATAGTAATTATAGAATTGGGATTTATGGACATTAATTACAGATTTAATGGGGAATAAATTTTTAATTAATAAAGAGTTAAAAAGAATAAAATGGAGGCTAATTAGGGAATTTAATATGGAATTTATGGGGACGCATGATTTATCCCATAGTAATAAATGGACCGTATTTACTAGAAACCAAGACGGAGAATTAAGGAAGATGGATGATAATGGAATGACACAGTAGGAATGTCCATTTTAATTTAGTAAGAGATGTTAAGAACTCAACATCATTAACACCAGTTGATGATGAATGACATCTTCTAGCAAAATTTTCTTTTAGAGTTTTTGGTTTGTAATCGCTAGTTATCTCCTTTAGATTATTGGAAAAGTGTACAATATGGTATAAGATGTGTTCCTGTTTTATCATTGGGTTGATTTTATGGATGTGATTAGAATGGTAAAAAATATATACATATTGAAACAATGTAAATAAAGAAATTTTGTAAGTACATTAAATTAGCGGTAAGTTATAGGTAAGACTGGAAGTTAATGAGGAAATTAGGTTGGCAACTAGAAATAAAAAATCGGTAAGTTATAGGTAAGACTGGAAGTTAATGAGGAAATTAGGTTGGCAACTAGAAATAAAAAATGCTTCGATCCCAGAAACTTTAGCATTTTGAAAAAAATAAATTTTAGCTTGTGGAGTGTCACCATTCTAGGATGAACATTCACCCCAAAGGAAATAAAATCCATAAGGGTATGAAGAGAATTTTCTATTGGCAAAGGATGAAGAAGAGGGTTGATGAGCTTGTTTCCAAATATTTGATGTACCAAAGGCTAAAGGTCGAGCAAGGATAGCCCGAAGAATTGTTATTACCATTGGAGATTCCAACTTAAAAATGGGAGCAAATATCGATGGACTTCATATATGAGTTTCCTAGGAGTCAAAGTGGCAAAGAAACAATTTAGGACATAGTGAGCAGGCTCGGTAAAAGCATTATTTTATTCCCATTAAGCAATATTACTACAACATCTCTAGCATAGATTTATATCAAGAAGGTGGTTCGACATCATGGAATTCTAGTTAGCGCTTTTAGTGATTTTGGAGGACAATGGGAGCAACACTTCATATAATAATAGTCACCAAGCGACGATTAGCTCGACACCTTATGAAACACTTTACAGGAGACTATACAAAGCGCCTAGTTGTTGGTGGGAAACCACTGACAATTTTTTTACTCAAACCAGATATAATTTATGATATTTTGGTAATGATAGAGTTGATTAGGCAGTGAACAAAGGTCGTAAAAGATCATCTGAAATCCTATGCGGATAAGTGAATTAAAGGAATCAGAGTATGAGGTAGGAGACATGGTGTACGTTAGAGTTTCTCCTCTGAGGAAGATTGTGAGGTTCATAATGTCAATACCAAGATTTGTTTGGCCTTTCCTAATTTCAAAAAGGATAGGAAGACTTACTTATCATGTTGGAGCTACCAGATAAGTTAGCAGGAGTTTGTGACGTTTTTCACGTTTCACACTTAAGGAAATGCCTTCATAGCACAACTCCTATGGTAGAGCCTGATCAGTTGGTAGATAATAAGATGGACCGATAGCACCCTGTACCACCACATACACAATGGAGCATGAAACTAAGAAGCAACATAACAAAGAAATTAGGATGGTTCGAGTACAAGCGGAGATAATTCGATGGAAAACTCATGGGAAACTGAAGAGAAGACAAGGACTTCTCATCTTGAGGTTTCCTCGGGTAAACTTTCTATCTTCAAAATTAGGTTTTGGTTGGATCGTGGTTGCTAGATTGGATGGTAGGGACGGTTGCCACACTTTATACTGTCATAGTTGCACTCTTATAGAAAACTTTTTGCATGTTTAGGATGTTCGCATACATGCCTACATGTCACGACACTTGCACTCATGCTAGGATTGAGCTCACATATAGTATGCTCACATACATAATCACATTGCACTTTTTGGTTAAGCAGATGGTTGTGTAGATAACATGGTTGTATAACATGGAGACTTAGTGTGCGTTATGCTATCCGTCCCTTAGGCATTTCGGGGACGAAATCCTTTTTAAGGAGGAAGGAGAATGTAAAACACATAAAAATTAATAAAAGATTGATTAATAAGAAATTAATTAATTAATAATAATAAGGATAAAAAAGGAAATTTTATAAATGTCGAAATTCGGCTGTTAAAGTCGTGCCATTGCGTTCGTGGTGATTTTCTAATCAATTTCCATATATAAAGTTTTAGAAACTAGCTCAAGTGAAAATGTTATTGGCATTTGAAATTTTCAGATTCAAATTAATTTAAATGGAATTCAAATTCAAAATAAATAATTATTATTAAAGTTTGAAATTCAAAAAATTAATGGTAGTTAGAATTATGAGTTAAACATTAAAATAAACGTTAATATCAATTAAGGAATAAAATAAATTATCAACGACAACAAAATAAATGTTTCCAAAATACACTATGTGATAACCCGGATTTTTGGACATCTAATAAGTGGATAATTAACTGGTTTATTCAGTCAAACAGATAAAATTCTGATATTTGGAAATTTTAATAAATTTGAATCTATAATAAATATTGAAATATAAATATCTAGAAATAATAAATTTTTACAGTAAATTAATATATATATATATATATAAATAAGATATATGACAAACTCCATAATGTTGAAAATCTTAAGTGTATACTTATACAAATTCATTATGAATATATAATCACAGTAAACATATTAATATTTTTTTTTATTTGGCAAGTTTTATCTTTTTAAAACTAATAAAAGGATTTTCTAATTGTAATATAATATATATAAGTGCATATATATATTTAATTGGAATTTATGTTTTGAAAATTAATATGATAATTTTCAAGAGTTATTTAAAAGTTGAATTCTACATTTTAACACTAGTACTTATATATATCAATTTAAATATAATGACAACTTAAGTATAAAATATAAAATATATGAATAAAGGCTTTATACGTTTGTAAGCTCTATAATACATGGAATTAACACTTGTAGCTAAGATTACTTGCATAGTTAACATGTGGCATATGTGTTTCTCTTTAAAAATTTTAATTATATAATTAGTATTAGAATAAAACAGGCTGTGCATGTTCTCTTTTCAAAATTCTTCTTTGAAACTAAATTTAAAACTAAAGGAAAAAGACAAAAAAAAAACAACTCCTTTCAAGTTTTTATCTAAGCTTAAGCAAAGCTATGATTAAAAAGCTTCAAACAAGCAAATTCAAATTCAAACAAAGATCAACTTCAGATTTCACCTCAAATTCAAGTCCAGATTTAGGGGCAAAGCGATTTCCAGTCAAAAACTTCCTTTCCAGGCTTTCTCTGTTCTTCTATGATGGTGAGTAAACTTTAAACCCCTTTAGGTAAATCATCTGTATATTGTGCATACAAAAATTAATGGCAACAATAACTTAAAATATGATTAGCATTGCTGGAATAAATGTTGTCTGGTTTGGATTGCAGTTTGCATGTCCGTGTGTGTATAAGTATATCCCTGTTTTAAATTTCAATAGCCTTAATAAGTTCCAAAAATTAAAATCTCTTCACCCGATCACTTCTAGCATATGATGTTTAGAAGAAACTTGTATGAAATGATGAAATGCAAATTTTAAAAATATTTGTAAGTAAAATTACTAGGTAAGTATATGATAAATAAGTAATTGCAGTAAAAAGAAAATATATCAGAGAAACTGATTGCTTTAATTTAAGTTTCACCTTTATAATTTAATTCGTCTTTAAGAATTATGATTTTTAGTAATGATATCAAGATTTTTTAATGTTATATGAAGAGGAATCTTGAGTTGATCGGAAAATGGTCATTGGCCAAATTCCGGCAATACCGACAATGGTGGGTCTCATGATTTGGTCAAGAGATAGCTGTGGGGGTGGGGAGCATTGGAAAAGCAGCAATTGATTTTACTAATGGATAGATTTGTGGGACGCAATGACTTTAGGGTTTTGGCTGACATTTGAGTTTGGTACGGTCTCTCATAATTAGTGACGACGAGAGGATGCTAGGAGGATGCGGACGTAGGAGAAAGGCAGGAGCGGGTTGTAGCGGAGCTTCAGGAAATTTTTTAGGTTGATCGGAGGAAGGTGGTGGTTGATCGAGGCGGTGAAGGTAGGATGTCATTTTTTGAACCCTCGCTGCGATGTTTGATTTTTCAAACAGGGCCGGGTTTCGCAATTCAGGAAGAGATTCGTGTGGAGATGGATGGGGGTGTTTTGCGAGGGGGTGGGTGATCGGAATCGATGATCGTAGTGGTTGTTCACGTGCACACGAGCGTGCACGTTTCGGTTCGGGTTCGAATTGGGTAGAAGGGAGAGTGAGGGACCGTGGGAAGAAGGAGAGATTTGTGCCGAGAAAAAGAAGTAGCGGGCGGAAATAAGAAAATAAGTAGGGCAATAGAAGGAAATAGAGATAAGGGAAGAGGTTTGGACCGGAAGTAACGGGTCGGGATTTGAATAGGAATGGAATTTTTTTAAAGATAAATTAGAGATGTCTTTTGTATTTCCAAACCCTAGTTACCATTTAACTATTCCCTGATTTTGTTTAAACAAGGAAACCAAGTTGATAATTTTGTTTAAAACTTGCTAATATGATTTTTGAGTAAGATAAATAGTCATCATTAAGTTAACGGATTGGGTAGAATAAAATGATTTTAAAACTTTAATTAATGGGAAATCTTAGGTTAATCATACGTGTTATTTATTAATTAATTCCATGGAACTAATTAAATAAGATCAATTTAAAAGTGTTTGTAATTAGTTCGATGATGTTTAAATAGAATTATTAGATATAGTTAATAAGGCAAATTAGATAAATGAATTATCTTAATTAATTGAAGGGTAATTAATTAATATGATTAATTTATTAAAGGTTAATCACTTATTGAAATTAATTAATGATATTTAATTAATGAAAGCAATTAAAGTATAATTGCTTAATGTCATTAATTAAGGAGGGTAACTAATGGGTAATTACTAAATGTGATTTATTTAATGATAATTACTTAATGAAAGTAATTGAGGATTAATTAATTAGTGTAATTAATTAAAGGATTGATTAATTAAGGAAATTAATAAAAGGGTTAGTTAATTAACGTGGTTAATTATAGGATAATAAATCAATATAAGTGATTACTTTATGAGAGCAATTAAAGGATTATTTAATGTGATGGGTGAAGGTTAATTAATTTGTATAATTAATTAAAGCTTAAAATGTAATTGAAGAGGACAATTAAGGGATGATTAATTAATGGTTTGTAATTAATTAATGATTTAGTGAGCAGGATTAAAAATAAAGTGATTAAAGTAATTAATTTATTTTACCCAAATTAATTAAAAAAGGTATGACTAATTAATCTTCCTTATGAATAATTGAATGTATTAAATACCTTAGTTTATCTGATATTTATGATATGAAATGTTTTGAGATATGACTCGGTTAAATAGTGATGATGTGGTTATCTATCGAGATGAATTGCTGTGTAAAGTGATCCTTGTAATTAAAGTTTGAATTGCATTTCACTTGAATAACTTGGGTTAAAATGACATAGGATTCAAAGAGACCGGGGTCGGGTATCAGTAAATAGCCGAAACCACTTCGATTTGAATCTGCTTTAATTCTTTATAGATTTGATATGTGAAATCAATAGACTGAAATGCAACAATTTAAGTGAGTTGGACCATTGAAACTAAGTAAGGGTAATTAGGGATTGATGTGTGAAATAAGTATTGACTATAACAAGTTAAGAACTCGTAGTGAAGTACGAGTTACCCTAGAATTTAAGTATGTTATAATATTAGTGTTTTCATGTTAGATGGGTTTACTCACGTTTGTTTCCAGCCTGACCCGGGTGTTACTTTGATGTAATGCTCGGGTCAGACCGAGTATTACAGATTTTTAGGTAAGGACATTCCGGAGCTCAGGAGGCAAGCTGGATTGCAGGAACGTATGGAGTGTATTCCGTAGTGATATATTGTTGTTATCTAGGACAGGTTATTTTAACTGTCCGGTGATTGTGAAATGTTGCAACTATGATGTATTGATGTAAATTAACCGATATAGTTTTTCCTTGTATAACTGTTATTTTATTTGATATTATATTTTGATCCGTTGCGAATGTGAGATTCTATGTTTCATTTCTGTTTCTTCTTCTATCTCTTTTCTTCTTTTCCTAACTATCTGGAATTTTCGGGATCGAAAATTCTAGGTCGTTATATTTTCTGGTATCAAAGCTGAAGGCTAAGAGAGAACCTTGACTCTAGTGGGTTTACTCATTAAGGATAGGGTCAATGGTACCCTAGAATGAGTTGAGTGTATATATATGAGAGCGTACTTGTTATTTTTTTATATAAAGATTTTAAATGGTTCTAGAAATGATTTTTATATAAGTTTATCTTTTGATATACAAAGAAATAGTTTTTCCAATATATAAAGAAAATTGGTTGTTGATTATTGGAATTAAATAAAATAATAGTGAAATGTTTGTTAATGATAAAACAAAATGAAATGTTTTAAGGAATTAAACATTTAGGTGAGTATGACTTATAAATTGGGATTGAAGAATTTAAAATTGTGAAGTTTTAAATCTAAGACCAGAAAATTTAGAATTTGTTTCAAGGTGCTAAGAGAAATAACAAATAATAATATTTGAATGAAAGGGTCCTCTTTCAAACAAAAATTGTTTGGAAATTTTAAATAATTTTTTTTTGAATTAAAAAAAAAGTTGTTTAAAATTTAAGGTATAACTTGGTGCGCTAAGGAAATAAATTTGTATATATGAGGGGTATACAAAATATCAAAGATGATTTGAAATAAACTCTAAGTGTCGAGTTTTAAATTTTTCCTTGGAATGTGATATAAAAACCCAAGGTGATAAGGTTTTGAACTTATAAGTGGGAAGATTATTAATGAGAAGTTTAAATTTTGAAATGGGAATTCAAATCTGAATAATGTTGACTGGAGTAAATTGAATTGAATTTAACTTAGGGAAAGTTAAATAAGTTTAAGACAAACAACTTGAATTGGAAATATCAAGATGAAATTGAGATTTAACTTGGGAAGTTAAATGGTTGATTTGAATTGGGAGTTTGTGTGATCTCAAAATGGGTTTGAAATCTGGAAATTGGATATGGATGGATGTTTTAAAATAATTTGGATAACATTATCCTATTGTTACTAATAATCTTTTAACTGTGAATTAGATTTGTTTAAATGAATGAAGAAACAGATTGTGGTAATATATCCATTATTGAGATAAAAGGGAAATTAAACTTTAATTTGAAATTAAGGATATGGAATCACTTTGAACTTAAGATTTGAATGTTAAGAATTGAATTTGAAAATTAAATTGTTTAAGAATCAGTTTGAAAGTTGAAAGATAAAATTGTTTTGAACTCTAATTTGAACTTTGAAATAAGTTAAGTAAAGGTAATTTAAAATGGAATTTTGAAATTTGGGCACAAAATTAAATTATTTAAAGATTTGGATTGTTGATTTAAAAATAAAAGGTTAATTTGATTTACGGGATTAAATCAACATTTAAAAAGTTAACTCGAATTTATATAATTCGAGATGATTTAAAGTTGAGATTTAAATTGAATTAGTTCAAATTGAATTTGATTTGAATTAATTAGAATTGTGATTGAAGATGGATAAGTTTAAAATTCAAATGGAAAAATTGAATTAGATTAATTTGAAATGAAACTGAAGTTGAATGAGTTCAAATTCAAATGAGAAATTGATTTGAATTTGGGAGGGGAATTGAAGATAATTTAAATGGAGATTGTGAAGTTGAACAGTTTGGCTTTGGATTTTTTTTTTAAAATAAATTGTTTTTTTGTAAACCTTCTTAAATCTATTTTTCCTAGCTATTTACTATAACATCTTTTCTTATTAAAACCCAAACTATCTTATACTTATTTTACAACTATTTTGCAATTACTTAAATATTCTATAACTATTTGACTATTTTACAACTATTTTATAATTACTTAACTATTTTACTACTATTTTGCAACTAATAACTATTTTACAACTACTTATCTATTTCAAAAAATTTCAAGCTATTTTCTTGATACAAGTTGGTCAGAGTGCAAACTGTCTAAAATTGAATGCCAATTGAGATAAGAATTGAAGTGATAATCCAAATAAGGATTGAAGCAATTGTGAGTAAGTGAATAGAAATCAAAAGGAATGTGAATAGAAAAGGAGATTGATTTGGTTAATAATCAATGAAGATAAATACGTAGGATGTATGTACATTATTCTATTCGCATAACGATTTGATCTAGATTCGAGCACAGAATTTTGAGATAGTATGTCGATCCGAGTTGGGATTTTTCACTCGATTTTCGACGGCGAACTTGGATATGGATTTTTGGTTGATTCTGGATATCCTCTATCATATTATGACTATACAAGAAGAATGACGGTTTCTAATCAAAAAACCAGATCTGAATCCGCACTAGAAAGTCGGATGGACGATACTAGTTCGAAAGTGAAATTGTGTGATCGAGTGAGCGATTAGATTTGATATTGATATAGGTTTGAATGAAATTGATATTAGACAAGTAATATGGTATAAATTATGTATTATATATCTGTTATATAAGATAAATCTCCCATTGTTGAATCTATAACCAGAAGAAAAAGTTTTTGAAAGTATTTATAGTATAAAAAGGGACTTGATACAAGTATGAAATAATCCAAAGATTTTCCAAGGTTAGATATATATCTTATACATATATAAAGGATTTTATGAGGATGATTTTGGGAAAAGGTTTTGGAAAGGCTTTTGATTTTTGGGAAAAATCAATTTTGAAAATTTGAAAAGCCTAGTTTGAGAATTATCGATTTTGGAATAATCGATTTTGAGAAAGGAGATTTATATGAGATTCATACTAGGTGTATGATTTAGAAGATACTATGTGTGTATAGTATAAAGTGTTTTGAAAATGGCTTTAGAGAAAAAGGCGCTCCCTTGAAATGAACTTCTAAGGAGCACCATAGGTTGGTACTGCCTTGAGCCCTAAGGATGGGCGGTTCTAAGTGGATCCTGTGAGGAAGTCTGGACAAACTGAAGTTCCTAAGGATTATTGGGTAGCGAAAGTCGAGGGCGCTGATGCCTATAGAGGCATTTGGGTTATGCTGTGACGACAGTTTAACTCGATGTCGCTGCGATCTACCTTGGACCATAGCGGAAATCGTGTGGAGGTGAGTGTCAACGGTCTACGTTTGATTTTGTAGGGAAGACAACGTAACATCGGTAGACTGCGATCTATGGTCGAGTATAGAAGTTTCATTCTTTTGACAGCGAAATTCGAGGGCGCTGATGCCTACAGCTATATGGGTTTTTTCTGTGATAGCAACGTAACCCCAGATGTAGCAGCGATCTGTAGCGGGTTGCATGGCGTAATCGAGGGGCGTGGAGTGCCTACAGTTAGCTATGGATTTTGTCAAGATGGCAACGTAACCATCGGGTTAATTGCGACCATGAATGGTGGTGATGATTTCCAGAGCATTCTCACCAAAGATGTTTCCTCTATTTTCAAAAATGTTTTCTATATTTTCAATAAATTATTTTCCAAATATTTTCACTGGGTGTTGAAAACGGGTTTACCAAGTACTTATAGATTTTCAGTCTTACGCCTGATCAACATATGACCGAATTCCTGTGAGAACGAGGATGGACTGGTTGAGACAACGAGTTATAAACAGTATATTTATAAAACTATTTTGGCAATATATATAGATTTTGAAAAGTGTTTTAAAAATTCTTAATAAAAGAGTTTATAGTTAAAAAGTAATCAAAAAGTAATTTTTCTGATAATAAGCATTTAATAAATTCTGGCTTCGTTCCTTTTCAAGGACGAAAAGATTCGAAAGGGAAGGATGTGATAACCCAGATTTTTGGACATCTGATAAGTGGATAATTAACTGGTTTATTCAGTCAAACATATAAAATTCTGATATCTGGAAATTTAAATAAATTTGAATCTATAATAAATATTGAAATATAAATATATAGAAATAATATATTTTACAGTAATTAACATATATATATATATATGTAAGTAAGATATATGCAAAACTCCATAATGTTGAAAATCTTAAGTGTATACTTATACAAATTCATTGTGAATAAATAATCATAGTAAACATGTTAATATAATAATATTTTATTTGGCAATTTTTATCTTTTTAAAACTAATAATTTCTAATTATAACATAATATATATAAGTATATATATTGAATTGGAAGTTATGTGTAACAACCTTGATTTTGATTACCGTCGAAAAATAAAATAGAAATTTTAAGTTGAGAATTGAAAAAAAATAATTGCAAATGATTTGCAAAGTCAGTTGAAAAATAACTAAGTAAGTTATACTTTCTTCTTTTGCCTTCACATGCGTGTGAATAGGTCCATTCAAAAACAAGAGTTGAACATTTTGGTGCCATCATCATTTGTATGCAAGCTTGTCCTTTCTTCCACTGATGCACGTTTTCTATCAAATGCATATGTACAAACTTTTGCCAGCACTTCATTCTTTAACTTGTATACACAAATTGGAAAAAGAAAAGTAAACACTTCATCCTTTCTTTTGTTCATTCTTCCAGTTGCACTGCAAAAATATTAATGGCGTTTCAAAATTTCTTGTTCCAATTTGATTTTTGTTTGCATCAGAGAATTTGGGCGTGAGGGGTAAAGTTTCTACTGGTTCTAAAGCTTGAATCTTTGTTGCTAATTGATTCAGAAGCAAATTAGAGGTGAGTGAAAACTCACACTTCTAATTAAAACTATGGTTGCCTATTTTTCCTGTCCCGTTGTTTGTATGAGTTTGCAAATTTTCATCAGTTAAGTTGTTTATATGTTTTTTTATGAACAATTGCACTGCACTGGACCTTTATAGTATAGCATGCACTAGATTTGGAAATTCCATTTTTACATACATGAAAGAATGAAAGTAAACATTGCATTTCATTACGTGCCTGCATGTAGTAACGCCCAGGTGCCTTTTTTGTTTTGTTCCGTGTGTGAAAATTTCACTGCCCAGGACATTTTTTGTTTGTTTTTCATTTTGTGTGCGTGCATGCCATACTCGAAATCAAGTTCCAGGCCACCTTCCTTTTTCTTTTTTTTATACACGCGTGTGCAAGAAATGTTGCCCAGACCTTTATTTGATTCCATGCGTGTAAAATTTATAGTGCCCAGTCCATTTATTTGTTACTTGCATGCAAGAATAGGGTATGCACAAAAGTTGAAATTTTTTGTCCATTTCATTTTTGCGTACAAACATGTACACATAAATATGTCCGGGCTAGTGTGCAAAAAAGTGTAGTTCTGACCCTTATATTAATTCATGCGTGCAGAAGTATAAGGCCAGGCTTTTCTTTATAGTCTTGTACGTGCTTTGAAAATTAGTGTGTGCCTATTTCATACACGTGTACTACTTCCTGGTTGTTTATTCATCACTTCATTTTTGCGTGCATGTAAACTTTGCACGAAACCAAGTTCCAAGTCTTCTTGTTTTTTTTGTTTTTTGAATTGTGCACGCATGAAAACGTGTCCAGGTCATTAGTATTACGTGTGTACATATATAGCTTTGCCCAGGTTTTTGTTTCATATATGCGTGCACCAAGCGAGTAAACTGAATTGCAAAAGCCAATATCTTTTCGTATTCAAAGTTCAGACCATTTTATTTTATTTATATTGGTTATGTGCGTGCAAATTTGAGTTTCACGTTACTAAGTCCAGGCTATCCTATATTTGATGCATATAGAAGTAGTGCAGTCCAATTATTAATTTATTTTGAACTGGTGTTTTGTTTTGGAACGTATTTTGTTGCCGTTATTTTTTATAACGAGGTTTTACCCTAGTGTTTATATTTGAAGCATGCTATTTTGATGAGATTTTTTACGAATAAAAACTACTATTGTTTTGACGTCAGAAACCATCTATTTAAAGTGAATTTTCAAGCGGCTATCTTGCAACCAAGAAAAACCGCAACGCTGATTTATATCCATTTTTATGGTGTTTTGTGAAGTGCAATTTCCTTGTCGAAATTGCTATAAAAGTTGCTATTTTAGTCACGTGTTTTTAAATCGTCTTAAAATATAATTGTTTCCAAAAAAATTCACTGTTTACGCTTTCAAAAGAATGAGGAATCGATTTAAACGCTTCAGCAAAATTAAAGACTATGGACCCTTACTTTTACTGATTCGATTAATTTCGGACTTGTCCATTTGAGAACGTAAAAATTATTTATATAAAATACAAAATTTTGCACTTTCAAGGAAACGATGATGAGATTTAAACGACTTAGCAAAAGTGCGGAATATGGAACCATGCTTTTACTAATTCGGTTAATTTCGGACTCGTTAATTGAAATATTTGCCGTGGAATTGCTGTTTGAAAATTTTGATGATTTTTTTGGCTTTCGAGCCACTATGCTAGACCTTCGGGTCAATTACTAGTACTAGGCCTTCGGGTCATTTGTTGGACCTTCGGGTCATTCGTTGGGCGCCAAATATTATGCTGACAGTACTTGGTAGGCTTCGGCCATTTGAGATGCATGTGCGGCGTAGCTTAGACTCGCCATATGCCGAGATCGATCCATTTTATGCTGATTTTTCTAGTTATCTTATTTTGATTTCTAGATTTTTGTGTATTGCTGTTTTGAATTCAATTATGAATTTGGAAATTGATTTTGATGGTGTTTAATGAGATTTCTTCATTTAAACTATGTTGATTATTTATGCTGAATAATCTCATTCGAGGCTAAGATTAATTTACGTTAGTGTAGTTTATCATACACTTATTTCTAAGTTTAAATTAGACTGATCCGTTTGTTATTTTCTTTTAAATAATACTCGGGTCAGGCCGAGCTATTTCAGGATAATCGCTATCTCTGATTCAGTTGCTGCTTCAGCTTTTGGGATTTCACCTCATCTTTTGTTTAGGCTGGGGGGTGTTACTTTTAGTGTATTGACTCTCATCTCATCTATGTATTGATGGCTATGTATATGTACATTTGGTTCATGTGAACCATCAAGTGTTGTAGCATGTATCCAGACTTACCTTCCGCTATATATGATATTTCTATTCCGATGTGATTATACTTATCTGTGTTGTTCTTATTATGAGTTGTTCTGAATTTTTAATAAGCCACCGTGGTTTCGTTTTAGATTTGGATTGAATATATATCGTTGGGAGTAATTTACTCAACTCCTATTGATGTAATCAATACTTGTCTAAGGCATAACTTACGGATGGTCGCTTCTAACAAGCCTTATTCTTCGCAATAGCAGATGTTATTACCTTATAATAACCTTTGTTATTGTGAGCATAGAGGTGAGGCGTCACAGCTTGGTATCAGAGCTGAGATTCAGAACATATTATAATAAACACGGAACATAAGAAGAATGGAACATGTGTTACAACTATTCGAGGGTTTCATTCGTGCCTTTCTAATCTATTCCTTCGTTGTTCTTAAACTTTATCCACTTTAACATATTGGAATATGTCTAGGACTAAATCTCATATGTCCATAGTATTCCATTTGTTAAATTCCTTATCAATCTTGTATTGTTTTAACTAATCCTTATCCTCTCTTGTTCTCTCGGCCTATGGCTGGAAGAGGTAGAGGGAAGCGTTCTACTACATGTTCGTCTAGTGGTTCTCATCCGGACGGAGTCTATATGTCAGCTGATCAGTTTATGGAGCTATTCCGGGGTACTCAGCCTTCTATTGCTACTCCCGTAGCTCCCACTCACAAGTCAGCCTTCGCTCGCATGTGTAGTGACTATTCCCACCTTGGAGGCAAGCCTTTCAAGGGATCAGAAAATGTATTGGAGGTTCATACTTGGTTGCGCGCTAGTAAGCGCATATTTTCTCGGATGGATCTTTCTGATCATTATCGCGTTCTCATGGCATCTAGCGTGTTGCAAGAACTTGCGCTTGACTGGTATGAGCGTTTGATTACGGAAGTTGATGAGTCTTCTTTCTCGTGGAATAAGTTTAAGGGACAATTCGAACTTAAGTTCATTCTTGAATGAGAAAAGGCTAATCTTTCTCATAGTTTCCTTGAGTTAAAACAAGGAAAGTCCTCTGTTTCTGATTATGTTGCGTCTTTCGAGGCCTTATCCAAATACGGAGTTGAGTTCATTAACACTCCGCGTAAGAAGAATCTAAGATTTGTCGAAGGTTTGAAGAAGTATTTGAAGAAAGTCCTTTTGCTTCAGCTTAAACTTCCTTTTGAGGAACTTGTTGATTCGTCACTTTGCCTTGAAGCTGTCGAAAAGGAGCGTGATAGTTGTGATGAGGTTGAGGTTTCTAAGAACCCCAACAAGAAGAGGTTTCCATTTCATAGGCCTAATCCTTCTTCCAACAAGAAGAAGAAGAAGCAAGCTACCTCTGGTTATCAGCCTAATAGTGCACCTTCTAATCAGAGGGCGTGTTAATTGTGGTTCTCTGGATCATCTTCTCCGTAGTTGTCCTAAGCCTCGCATTTTCCGCTATTGCAAGAAAGAAGGTCATTGGGTTTCTGATTGTCCCACTGCTCCTAAGGGTTTCAAATCTGGGAAGCTTAGTGTTGCTAAAGCTTCTTGTGATTATTCTCAGCCTAAAGGTATTCCTCCTTCTGTTTTGGAAGGATTTATTTTATTTCATGGCCGTTCTATTAGAGTCCTTTTTGATACGTGTGCATCACATTCATTCGTGTCAAAGGAACTTGTTGATGTTATTCCTTTGGATGTTGTTAGTCTTTGCGACCCTTTGAGGATTGTGAATCCTATTGGTGGATCCTCCACTCTTGGTTTTTTATGTGTTGATGTTGAGATTATTCTATGTGGTTTTTCCTTTCATGTGAATCTGCATGTTATGGATCATCTTGGTTTGGATATGATTTTAGGGATGGATTGGCTCGTCTGTAATGAAGTTCAAATCCTATGTCCTGAAAGAACTTTATATCTCAAGCATCCTGATGCTATAGTGTAGTTATCTATTATATTTCGAGACATAGACCATGCTTCGAATGCTCTCATTTCTTCCTTTGAATAGGAGGATGTCATAGCTAATATTCCAGTTGTTTGTGATTTTTCTGATGTCTTCGAGCCTATTTCGAGTTTGCTGTCGAAGAGGGAAATTGAGTTCCGTATTGATCTTATCTCTGATGCTCATCCTGTCAGTCGTCCTCCCACGAGGATGTCTGCTAAGGAAAATGAGGAACTCAAGCAACAATTATCTGAATTGGAAGCCAAACAATTTATTCGTTCTAGCTCATCTCCTTGGGGCGCCGCTGTTGTCTTCGTTAAGAAGCCAGATGGTACTCTTAGGCTTTGCATTGATTATCACAAGCTTAACGAGCTCACTATAAAAAATAGGTACCCGTTACCTAGGATCGACGACATGTTCGATCAATTAAGTGCTGCAAAGCTCTTCTCCCAACTCGATCTTGCTACCGGTTTTCATTAGTTACGAGTTGCGGAAGATAGCATCCCTCTTACCGCATTCCGTACTCGTTATGGTTCTTACGAATGGCTTGTTATGTCGTTCGGTTTGACGAACGCTCTAGCGTATTTTGTTGATCTTATGAATCGGATATTCCGAGAATATGTCGATAAGTTCGTCTTGGTTTTCATAGATGATATTCTTATTTATTCCAAATCTGAAGCCAATCATATTCAGCATTTGGAGAGTGTTTCGAGCACTCTTTGTCAACATCAGCTTTATGCCAAATTCTCCAATTGTCACTTCTGGGAGAATAAGGTGAAGTTTCTCGGTCATATTGTTTCTTCCGATGGTATCTCTGTCGATCCTTCTAAGATCGAATCTATTCAGAATTGGAAGAGACCCAAGACCGTTACTGAGATCCATAGTTTCCTTGGATTGGCGGGATATTATCGCCGGTTCATTAAGGACTTTTTCTCGTATTGCTTTACCGCTTACCACTCTCACGAGAAAAGCTATTCCTTTTATTTGGTCTGATAAGTGTGAGTTTTCTTTCATAAAGTTAAAAGATCTCCTTACTCAAGCTCCTATCTTAGTGGTTCCCGAAGGGAATCATGATCTTGTTGTTTATACCGATGCCAGTGGTTATGGACTCGGTGCTGTTCTCATGCCAAAGGATAAAGTAGTTGCCTATGCTTTTAGACAACTAAAGCCTAACGAGATTCGTTATGCTACCCATGATTTGGAGTTAGCCGCCATAGTCTTTGCTCTAAAGATTTGGCGACATTATTTATTGGGCGAGTGTTTTGTTCTCTTCACTGATCACAAATCTCTGAAATACCTCCTCACTTAGAAGGAACTTAATATGAGGCAACAGCGTTGGCTCTAATTTCTTTCTTTGTATGATTTTGATATTCAGTATACCCTGGTAAGGGTAATCGAGTTGCTGATGCGCTTAGTCGCAAGCAGCAAGTTGTTATTTCCATGATGCTAGAAGAGTGGAATATATTGGAAGCTTTACCTCATTGTGATATTAGAGACCATCCTTCAGTTTCTAATTCTCCAGTGCTTTTATTTAGCATGGAAGCTCGTCCCAGTTTGTTGGATCGTATTGCCGATGCCCAGAAACAAGATCCAGATCTCGCTTATCTTATTCAGAGTTGTAAATCGGAACCCCGAAGCAATAATCTAAAGGATTTCGATATTGATATTCATGGTTGTATTCGTAATAAGGGAAGGTTGATCGTGCCTAATGTTCCTAATCTTAGAAATGACATCCTTGAGGACTGTCATCATTCTAAGTATACTATCCATCCCGGCAGTAGTAAGATGTATGCCGACATGAAGTGCTTATACTTTTGGGAGGGTATGAAGGGTGATGTTGCAAGTTATGTGAGTCGTTGCATGACTTGTCAACTTATTAAAGCGGAACACCATCGTCCTAGTGGACTTTTGCAGCCTCTTGAGATTCCATTATGGAAATGGGATCATATTTCTATGGACTTCATTGATGGTCTACCTCGTTCAAGGTCGGGCCATACTAGTGTTTGGGTGATTGTTGATAGATTGACCAAATCAGCCCACTTTATTCCTATCAAGTCCAATCGGACCGCTCCTTTGTTGGCTAAGCTTTTTATTAAAGAAGTCGTTCGACTTCATGGAGTTCCTAGTTCCATCGTTAGTGACAGAGATCCGCTTTTCACTATTGGTTTCTGGCAGAGCCTTCAGAAAGCTTTGGGTACTAAGCTCAATCTCAGTACAACTTATCATCCACAGTCTGATGATCAGACTGAAAGGGTGAATCAAGTCTTGAAAGATCTCCTTCGCGCTTATATTCTTGACTTTGGAGGTAAGTGGGAAGACCACTTTTCTCTTGTTGAATTTTCTTATAACAATAGTTTCCAATCCAGTATCAGTATGGCTCCTTTCAAAGCCCTTTACAGGAGGCCGTGTCGATCACTGTCTTGTTGGTTGGAATCCGGGGAAAAGTTAGTTCTCGGCCCCGATCATATTCGTGAATCTTTTGAGAAGATTGATATTATTAGACATAGAATGAAAGAGGCTCAGAATAGGCAGAAATCTTGTGCCGATCATCGTAGGAAGCCTTTGGAATTTTCTGGAGGCGATCGCGTGTTCATTCGTGTTTCTCCAATGAAGGGGGTGGTGCGTTTTAGTAGCTTCGGGAAATTGGCTCCTCGATATATTGGACCATTTCCTATCATGGAACGCATTGGCCCTGTTGCTTATCGTATATTGCTACCTATTCAGTTTTCGGGAATTCATGACGTATTTCATGTATCCCAACTTCGTCGATGCCTTCGAGATTTGGATTCTATTATTGATCCCCATGTGTTGCAAGATCTTAAGATCTCAACCGACTTATCGATGGTGCAAAATCGTATTCGTGTGCTAGCTTCGAAGGTTAAACGCCTTTGGAATAAGGAAGTCCCGCTTGTGAAAATTCAGTGGTCCGCAAACCCCAAAGATTGCATCTGGAAAACCAAAGAATTCATCGAGCATTCTTATCCCAGTTTTCTCTCCTCTTCGGGTGGGGGTAAGCATTCTTAATCCATCTTTTTTAATTTAAATCTTTGTTGTGATGAATTACTTGTGTTATAGACTGCTTATAGTATGAAAATTATGGGGATGCAATTTTTATAAGGAGGGAGTTTGCAACAACCTTGATTTTGATTACCGTCGAAAAAAAATTTAAAATAGAAATTTTAAGTTGAGAATTGAAAAAGAAGAAAAAAAAATTGCAAAGTCAGTTGAAAGTCAGCTGAAAAATAACTAAGTAAGTTATACTTTCTTCTTTTGCCTTCACGTGCGTGTGAATAGGTCCACTCAAAAACAAGAGTTGAACATTTTGGTGCCATCATCATTTATATGCAAGCTTGTCCTTTCTTCCACCAATGCACGTTTTCTATTAAATGCATATGTACAAACTCTTGCTAGCACTTCATTCTTTGACTTGTATACACAAATTGGAAAAAAGAAAAGTAAACACTTCATCCTTTCTTTTGTTCATTCTTCCATTTGCACTGCAAAAATATTAATGGCGTTTCAAAATTTCTTGCTCCAATTTGATTTTTGTTTGCATCAGAGAATTTGGGCTTGAGGGGTAAAGTTTCTGCTGGTTCAAAAGCTTGAATCTTTGTGGCGAATTGATTCGGAAGCAAATTAGAGGTGAGTGAAAACTCACACTTCTAACTGAAACTATGATTGCCTATTTTTCCTGTCCCGTTGTTTGTATGGGTTTGCAAATTTTCATCAGTTAAGTTGTTTATATGTTTTTTTGTGAACAATTGCACTGCACTGGACCTTTATAGTATAGCATGCACTAGATTTGGAAATTCCATTTTTACATATATGAAAGAATGGAAGTAAACATTGCATTTCATTACGTGCCTGCATGTAGTAATGCCTAAGTGCCTTTTTTGTTTTGTTCTGTGTGTGAAAATTTCACTGGCAGGACATTTTTTTTTGTTTTGCATTTTATTTGCGTGCATCCATACTCGAAATCAAGTTTCAGGCCACCTTCCTTTTTCTTTTTTTTATACATGCGTGTGCAAGAAATGTTTCCCTGACCTTTATTTGATTCCATGCGTATAAAATTTATAGTGCCCAGGCCATTTATTTGTTACTTCCATGCAAGAATAGGGTATGCACAAGAGCTGAATTTTTTTGTCCATTTCATTTTTGCATACAAACATGTACACCTAAATATGTCCATGCTATTGTGCAAAAAAGTGTAGTTCTGACCATTATATTAATTCATGCGTGTAGAAGTATAAGACCAGGCTTTTCTTTATAGTCTTGTACGTGCTTTGAAAATTAGTGTGTGCCTATTTCATACACGTGTACTAGTTCCTGGTTGTTTGTTCATCACTTCATTTTTGCGTGCATGTAAACTTTGCATGAAACCAAGTTCCAGGTCTTCTTGTTTTTTTTTCCCGAATTATGCATGCATGAAAACGTGTCCAGGTCATTAGTACTACGTGTGTGCATGTATAGCTTTGCCTAGGTTTTTGTTTCATATATCCGTGCACCAGGCGAGTAAACTGAATTGCCAAAGCCAATATCTTTTCGTATTCAAAGTTCAGACCATTTTATTTTATATATATTGGTTATGTGCGTGCAAATTTGAGTTGCACATTACCAAGTCCAGGCTATCCTATATTTGATGCATATACAAGTAGTGCAGTCCAATTATTAATTTATTTTAAACTGGTGTTTTGTTTTGGAACGTATTTTGTTGCCGTTATTTTTGTAACGGGTTTTTACCCCGGTGTTTATATTTGAAGCGTGCCGTTTTGATGAGATTTTTGGCGAATAAAAACTGCTGTTGTTTTGACGTCAGAAACCGTCTATTTAAAGTGAATTTTCAAGCGGCTATCTTGCAACCAAGAAAAACCGCAACGCTGATTTATATCTGTTTTTACGGTGTTTTGTGAAGCGCAATTTCCTTATCGGAATTTCTATAGAAGATGCTGTTTTAATCACATGTTTTTAAATAGTTTTAAAACATAATTGTTTCCAATTTTTTTTTTCATTGTTTACGCTTTCAAAAGAATGAGGAATCGATTTAAACGCTTCAGCAAAATTAAGGACTATGAACCCTTACTTTTATCGATTCTATTAATTCCGGACTTGTCCATTTGAGAACGTAAAAATTATTTATATAAAATACAAAATTTTGCACTTTCAAGGAAACGATGATGAGATTTAAACGACTTAGAAAAAGTGTAGAATATGGAACCACGCTTTTACTAATTCGGTTAATTCCTGACTCGTTAATTGAAATATTTGCCGTGGAATTTCCGTTTGAAAATTTTGATGATTTTGTTGGGCTTTCGAGCCACTATGCTGGACCTTCGGGTCAATTACCAGTACTAGGCCTTCGGGTCATTTGTTGGACCTTCGGGTCATTCGTTGGGCGCCAAATATTATGCTGACAGTACTTGGTAGGCTTCGGCCATTTAAGATGCACGTGCGGCGTAGCTTAGTCTCGCCATATGCTGGGATCGATCCATTTTATGCTGATTTTTCTAGTTATCTTATTTTGATTTCTAGATTTTTGTGTATTGCTGTTTTGAATTCAATTATGAATTTGGAAATTAATTTCGATGGTGTTTAATGAGATTTCTTCATTTAAACTATGTTGATTATTTATGCTGAATAGTCTCATTCGAGACTATGATTAATTTGCTTTAGTGTAGTTTATCACACACTTATTTCAATATTTAAATTAGACTGATTCGTTTATTATTTTCTTTTAAATAATACTCGGGTCAGACCGAGCTATTTCAGGATAATCGCTATCTCTAATTCAGTTGCTGCTTCAGCTTTTAGGATTTCACCTCATCTTTTGTTTAGGCTTTGGGGTGTTACTTTTGGTGTATTGACTCTTATCTCATGTATGTATTGATGACTATGTATATGTACATTTGGTTCATGTGAACCATCGAGTGTTGTAGCATGTATCCAGACTTACCTTCCACTATATATGATATTTCTGTTCTGATGTGATTATACTTATCTGTGTTGTTGTTATTTTGAGTTGTTCTGAATTTTTAATAAGCCATCGTGGTTTCGTTTTACATTTGGATTGAATATATATCGTTGGGAGTAATTTACACAACTCCTATCGATGTAATCAATACTCGTCTAAGGCATAACTTACGGATGGAAGCTTCTAACAAGCCTCATTCTTCGCAATAGCAGACGTTATTACCTTAATAACTTTTGTTATTGTAAGCACAGAGGTGGGGCGTCACATTATGTTTTGAAAATTAATATGATAATTTTCAAGAGTTATTTAAAAGTTGAATTCCACATTTTTAACACTAGTACTTATATATATCAATTTAAATATAATGACAACTTAAGTATAAAATATAAAATATATTAATAAAGGCTTTATACATTTGTAAGCTCTATAATACATGGAATTAAGACTTGTAGCTAAGATTACTTGCATAGTTAACATGTGGCATATGTGTTTTCTCTTTAAAATTTTAATTATATAATTAGTATTAGAATAAAATAGGCTGTGCATGTTCTCTTTTCAAAATTCTTCTTTGAAACTAAAGAAAAAAAATAAAAAAAAAATTCCTTTCAAGTTTTTATCTAAGCTTAAGGAAAGCTAGGATTAAAAAGCTTCAAACAAGAAAATTTAAATTCAAAACAAAGATCAACTTCAGATTTCAACTCAAATTCAAGTCCAGATTTAGGGGCAAATAATTTCCAGTTCAAAATTTTCTTTCCAGGCTTTCTCTGTTCTTCTATGATGGTGAGTAAACTTTAAACCCCTTTAGGTAAATCATCTGTGTATTGTGCATACAACAATTAATGACAACAACAACTTAAAATATGATTAGCATTGCTGGAATAAATGTTGTCTGGTTTGGATTGCAGTTTGAATGTCTGTGTGTATAAGTATATCCCTGTTTTAAATTTCAATAGCCTTAATAAGTTCCAAAAATTAAAATCACTTCGCCTAATCACTTCAGCATATGATGTTTAGAAGAAACTTGTCTGAAATGATGAAATGCAAAATTTAAAAATATTTGCAAGTAAAATTACTAGGTAATTATCTGATAAATAAGTAATTACAGTAAAAAGAAAATATGTCAAAGAAATTGATAGCTTTAATTTCAAATTTCAGCTTTATAATTTAATTCGTCTTTAGAAATTATGATTTTTAGTAATAATATCAAGATTTTTCAATGTATATGAAGAGGAATCTTGAGTTGATCGGAAACTGGTCATTGGCCAAATTCCGGCAATACCGACAATGGTGGGTCTCAGGATTTGGCCAGGTGATAGCTACAGGGGTGGGGAGTGTTGGAAAAAAGGTAATTGATTTTACTAATGGATAGATATGTAGGACACGGTGACTTTAGGGTTTTGGCTGACATTTTATATTGGTTTAATCTCTCATAATTGGTGACGATGAGGGGATGCTTGGAGGATGCAGACATAGGGGAAAGGCAGGAGCGGGTGGTAGCGGAGCTTCACGAATTTTTTTAGGTTGATCGAAGGAAGGTGGTGGTTGATCGAGGCGGCGAAGGTAGGATGTCATTTTTTGAACCCTCACTGTGATGTTTGATTATTCAAATAGGCCAGATTTCGCGATTCAGGAAGAGATTCATGTGGAGATGGATGGGGGTGTTTTCCTAGAGGGTGGGTGATCGGAATCGATGATCGTAGTGGTTGTTCACGTGCAAACTAGCGTGCACGTTCCGGTTCGTGTTCGAATTGGGTAGAAGGGAGAGTGAGGGATTGTGGGAAGAAGGAGAGATTTGGGCCGAGAAAAAGAAGTTGTGGGCCGAAATAAGAAAATAAGTAGGCAATAGAAGGAAATAAAGATAAGGGAAGAGGTTTGGGCCGAAAGTAACGGGCTGGGATTTGAATAGGAACGGAATATTTTTAAAGATAAATTAGAGATGTCTTTTGTATTTCCAACCGTAGTTAACATTTAATTATTCCCTGATTTTGTTTAAACATGGAAACCAAGTTGATAATTTTGTTTAAAACTTGCTAATATGATTTTTGAGTAAGATAAATAGTCTTCATTAAATTAACAGCTTGGGTAGAATAAAATGATTTTAAAACTTAATTAATGGGAAATCATAGGTTAATCATACATGTTATTTATTGATTAATTCCAGGGAATTAATTAAATATGATCGATTTAAAAGTGTTTGTAATTAGTTCGATGATGTTTAAAAAGAATTCTTAGATAAAGTTAATAAGGAAAATTGGATAAATGAATTATCTTAATAAATTGAAGGGTAATTGATTAATGCGATTAATTTATTAAGGGTTAATCACTTAATGAAATTAATTAATGATATTTAATTAATGAAAGTAATTAAAGTATAATTGCTTAATGTCATTAATTAAGGAGGGTAATTAATGGGTAATTACTAAACGTTATTTATTTAATGATAATTACTTAATGAAAGTAACTGAGGATTAATTACTTAGTGTAATTAATTAAAGGATTGATTAATTAAGAAAATTAATAAAAGGGTAGTTAATTAATGTGGTTTATTAAAGGATAATAAATCAATATAAGTGATTATAATTAATTAAGGATAAATATAATAAGTTATTGTTAATTACTTTATGAGAGTAATTAAAGGATTATTTAATGTGATGGGTGAACGTTAATTAATTTGTGTAATTAATTATAGGTTAATTACTTAAGGTAATTAAAGAGGATAATTAGGGGATGATCAATTAATGGTTTGTAATTAATTAATGATTTAGTGAGCTAGATTAAAAAAGTGATTGAAGTAATTAATTTAATTAATTTAAATTAATTAGAAAAGGTGTGACTAATTAATCTTGCTTTCGAATGATTGAATGATATTGAATACCTTGGTTTATCTGATATTTCTGATTTGAAATGTTTTGAGATATGATTCTGTTAAATAGTGATGATGTGGTTATCTATCGAGATGAATTGCTGTGTAAAGTGACACCCTGTAATTAAAGATAGAGTTGCATTTCACTTGAATAACTTGGGTTAATATGACATATGATTCAAAGAGACTGGGGTCGGGTATCAGTAAATACCTGAAACCACTTCGATTTGAATCTACTGTAATTCTTTATAGATTTGATATGTGAAATCAATAGGCTAGAATGCAACAATTTAAGCGAGCTGGACCATTAAAACTAAGTAAGGGTACTTAGAGATTGATGTGTGAAATAAGTATTGACTATAACAAGTTAAGGACTCGTAGTGAAGTACAAGTTACCCCAGAATTTAAGTATGTTATAATCTTAGCGTTTTTATGTTAGATGGGTCTACTCACGCTGGTTTCCAGCCTGACCCGGGTGTTACTTTGATGTAATGCTCGGGTCAGACCGAGTATTATAGATTTTCAGGTAAGGACATTCTGGAGCTCAAGAGGCGAGCTAGATGGCAGGAACGTATGGAGTGTATTCCGCTGTGATATATTGTCGTTGTTATCTGGACAAGTTATTTTAAATGTCCAGTTATTGTGAAATGTTGTAACTCTGATGTATTGATGTAAATTAACTGATACAGTTTTTCCATGTATAAATGTTATTTTATTTGATAATATATTTTGATCCGCTGCGAATGTGAGATTCTGTGTTTCATTTCTGTTTCTTCTTCTATCTCTTTTCTTCTTTTCCTAACGATCTGGAATTTTCAAGATCGAAAATTCCGGGTCGTTACACACTAGCTGGTCAATCGCCTAGGTAAGAGCGGTCAACCGCTGGTCATGATAGCAGCTAGGGTTTTCACACACAGTTCAGATTCTATTATCTTGACTTAAATCCGATGATTCTGGTGCTTTCTGGCCACTACAAATAACAGCCCTCCCTTTCACTTTTATTCACAAATTAGTTTGGAAACTAAGCGAAGCAATGTCGACATCTCCCTTCAAAGATTCAGAAAATTCTCTAGGGTCACAAGTAAGAAATTTTAGGTGTTTATTATTCAATTTCTAACCATACTCTACTCAATCCTTGAAGTTATAAATCTAACATATATACAACTCACTTGTTGTATATTTCTAATGGAAGAGATTCGGAAAAGAGATTTAAGCAGGCATAAACAAATCCAAGAGGAAGAGCAAAGGACTTTTGTGAGTGGAAATCTTAGTCTTTCCTATTTTAATAATTGTGCAGTGTAACTTGAATTTGATATATGTCTTAGGGAATTTTGTTTACAAAAATGTTACATTAAAACCAAGATATTCCCCTAAAGAAAAATGTCAATTCATATGTAGAATCTCAATTATTCTATATTAAAATAGCAGGATTATGTAATTATTGAAATTTTAATGTTTTATATTTTATTCCACTTCTTGTCTTTTTTCTTTGGATCTGATTAAGGGTTTTGAAAAGAAATAAGTTAGAAAATGGTGTGTATGGTACAGATTTCTTTATTCGCAGTTTGCACCGCCTATTTTTGTGATTTAAATAAAAATTCCCATTTTCATTCTTACATGTAGAAGTTGAATAGAGCATACAAGGATTTGAATTGCAAATTTTATTAATGTTGATTCTACTATGTATTACAAAATAAGTTCGGTATGTATTCTATTTTTAAACAAGTCTATTGTTGGATTGAGAATATTGGATATACGGTATATTTGTTGATATGGAATTGGCCTTGTATAAATTTGAAGCTTTGACATTTAAACGGTTAGTTTTGGGGCATAACCTTCATACGCTTAGAAATATTTTAGGCATGCATTTGCGTATGTGTGTATGTGTGTGTGTGTTAGCTAGCATATATATATATAACGTATAGTTAACAACCTATTAATTGAATAGTAAATAGGTTCTTTATTAGTATTAAATACCCCTTAGGAAAGAAATTGACAGTTAAGATGTAATAAGGATTTTTCCTTATAAGGCCTTAATAGGGAATGAGTGAGGTGCATGATAATATGTTAAGTGAGAGTAGACTATGACGATGTTATAGGGATGCTAGGTTAGTAAAAAACACATGAAAGTTTGCCCAGCTAACCTGGCTACCAGTAGTGCGACTTTAGGGCTGATGTGAGACATCACCTATAATAAGTACCCGAGGAGAATGCGAGGTTAGTCCTAAACTCTATAGGGTAAACCTGCTCAGTTAATCTGGATACCGGTACCTACGAATAGTCGGACTAATGTGAGACGTCACAGTTTGGATTACAAGCCATAATATGTAGGACCTGCTTTGGGGTTGAAGGCAGCAAGTGACTGGTTAAGGACCATCCTTCTCCCTGTTTAAGAAGTATTAAATGATCAGAGTTAGTGGTTAGGCACGGTAGAGGATATCTTGGGAAGGATCCGCTTCGAGTTGAGGTATTAAGTGGCTATTATAGGGTCTGCCTCTTCCATAAAGAAGTATTAAGTGGCCTGATGAGATTCTATGCAAAGTAGTCTAGATAATATCAGAGAGGATTCAACCTTGGTATAGGTATTAAATGAAGAGGACCCTCCAAAAATGAGGTATTAAATGGTCAGAGTCTGCCTAGTTCCCATTAAAGAGGTATTAAGTGACTTAGGTTGTAACGCCCTACCTTTATACCCATAGTACTCGAGAATATTATAAGTAATATTGTCAAGTAATATAGAGATAAGGCTGGTTAGTAGCGACCATCAGTAGTATTGCTTTGGGAAAGTATTGATACGTCAAATATTGTGATAATGTTTTTTTTCTCATTTGCTAATGAGGACGGATACGACTTATGCAATCCAGTCACAAAACAATAATACAACGACTTACTAATAATTCAAAACAATATATCACATAATACAACACAGAATCATAAGTCCTGGAGGAAGTAAATACATCAAATAACTTATAATAGTGTAAGTCTACGAAAGTGGAAACTAGACCTACATATAAAAAATATATACATAAATAGACTATGGTGGGTCTAAAAGTATACATAACAACTCAAGTAAACACAACATCAAGTACACATCATGAATACATGTAAGACTAATATCTCAAAATAAACTCTATCATATTGATAACACTATATAGATCTACTATAGCTAGCCCACATCCAAAGTCATTAAGTCCTTATACCTATCAAGTCTCAGTTTGATCCGAGTATTATAAAATAACGGGTCAGACTATTTCTAAATATCCAAAAGGTGTGATCATAATAATAAACATGGATAAACAACAAGGATATAGAAACTCGTAGGGCAAATTAAACTAAACAAATTCAACTACCATAATAATAACTCATAGCAAATGGTTCCTAACTCTAGAAATAGCCATAAAAAAGTAAACGACAACACATCAAAAAATTCACCTAATCATAAAACACATATATAGTCTTTCATAGGTAAATCCGAATTATGGTGAAATCCCAAATCGAATCACAATAGCAACATATAGCCACTTAGTGGAAAAACACAAAAAGACATTAATATCCTTAAAATTTATTCACCAACCCAAAATCACTTTAATCTTATAACACTAAAACCCAAGAAATGTTTGGTGAAAATACAAATCTCACAAATTCTAAAAATCAACTATAAAAATCTAAAAATAGAAAGGGGAGACTTATCACAGATTGTGGAGCATGTAAACTCATCGAACATGCGCATTAAACATAGATGGTTCAGAGACCCACGGATGGATATGAAAACCCATAAAATACGTATGAGCTTAAAGCTCCACAAACGAGCATAAAGCTCCATAGATGAGCATAAAAGTCCATATATAGGCGTATAACCCAAAAACATAGATGAGCACAAAAACCCATAAAACACAGATTAAGTATCATAAAATCGTGAAAAATAATCATTCAAGCAATGACTCTATGTCCTATAACCACTCAGTTTTACTTGAAAATTTCCTATAAGTTAGCGAACTTCACTCGATAAGTGTAATCTACTTTCGATTAGTAACTAAACGAGTATCACCCAATGTCTCATAACCCCTTTGTGATGCTTAAATATTTACTAAACAATTGTGAATCCTACTCGACTAAAATATTCAATTGAACAAGTCCAATAATTAACCGATAAAGTAATACAAATTGTCCATACCAATGGTATTGCTAAATCGTTTAATTTAATTTCTCACTCAAATGAAGGCAGAAATTACAAGAAAGCAATAAACTCAAAAATACAAAATGCCAAAATAGCATAGAAAATAGCCAAAGGCTAAACCCAATAGAACCAAAATAGAATTTAAGGTCTTTAAAAGGAAATAATATACTTCTAATATATAGTAAATGATTTCTAAATCACTTTATTTATTTACTTTCAAACTTCATGCTTTAAAATCCATAAATTCATCTATTATTCTACTATTTATATATATATATATATATATATTTATCACTTGATAAAAATATATACTATATGTTTGAATAGATCTCAAAACATATTTATATTTAGCTATAGTTGTCCTAAAATCCCATAAAAACTATATATATACATACTATTATTAATTTAGAAACAAGATAGTTTATATTTCACAATCATTCTTTTAAACCCATAAAACTATCTCTTCCAATTGTATTTAATATATATATATATATATATATATATATATATATATATTCTTAATAAAACCATTTATAAAAAGAAATTGAATTGAATTGAAAACTAGTTTGAAAACGATACTTCATAATAAACGTCCTTTAGAATTTTTGTTTCAAAACTATATACATATATTAAATAAATACTCATATGAACTCATAAAACTTTGTTTAAATAAATCTCGAATTCAATGCATTGAAACTTAGCAATTCAAAGGATTATTCACCAAGAAAAACGTTAAAACAAAGGAGGAGTGGCAGCAGCCTGGAACTCACGTTCCAGGACGATGACTGGTTGATCGATCATGAACGATCGGTCGACCAGTGGAGCATGTAGAACTCGAGTTCTAGGTACTCCTCGCTCCCCATCATCGATGTTTTTCACCCCAGTAGAACTCTTGTTCATTCCAGTGACTTATGTTCACTATATAATCTCATAAAATCAACATGCATTTAACAAGGATTTATGTAGAAATCAAACCATTCAAAAGAGTAAGCATACTGGTTTACAGTAAATAGAAAAAGTTGATTGCTACAGGTTCTCGTTTATAGAAACAAAAATTCACCAGTCCAATTTTCAATCATTCAACATAAAATCATTAAACATGCAATTAGATATTCATAGATAGGTTTGTGAAGGTTAACTAAGCTTAAATCCCTAATTTTATTTGCTAAACAATTCATTTCAACAAAATCCTTGATTATTAGCTTCTAAAAGGATTTTAATTTGTAATAGGTTTGAATGAATTGAATTCTAGGTTTAGGGAGAGGTTTGGTTTCTTTTTGCTTACTGGTTTTGAGAAAGTATACGTACAGTACAAAGAAAAGAGGACTTTTCTCTTTTGTAAATTTTACTAATGGGCTTAAAACTAATTAGAGAATGTTTACATTTCTTTTTAATAAATCTAGTCTTATATTCTCCTAATTAATTCCATAGGCTTTCTATTACATTCTAATGATAAAAACCCCCTTTTGATCAATGGATTGGAAAATAAAACCCCACTCAACTAGTGTGACAGCCCTGACCTGAACTTCGAAAATCAGCACTGAATACGACACTCATATTCAAATGCCGCAGATCCAAACGTCGAATCTAGTTCGCTGGAGCTTATAACACCATTAAGTACAACACAGCGGAAGAAAAGAATAATATCAGTATACAACATTTGATACAATGACAAATACAATATCTAATATAATATGATACAACAGAATGATACAATAGATATCAATACTATCAGAGATACAAGAAATAGCAGCGGAAATATAATGATAACACCAATAGCGGAACAGTATCTCCAATAAGGTCTTCAAGAGAGGAAAAGGAATAGAATCCAGAACTGTAACTCCATCTCCAAGGTACAAATCCAGAAATATCTCGAACTCCCAATAATGACGTTTCACCTAGTTAAGCAAGTCTCGTCCAAATCCAAAGACTGGACCAACTCTAGATAATCTACTAAACCTGACTATCTGAGAAACCCAACTCTAGACTGCCCGTGTGGAAAAATAGTGGGCACCCAGAGTATAGGAAAGGAACAATAAACTCCGAGTCAGTCATGGGACTGGTATGAGTAACGAAAACAGTTTATCTTTTAAAACAGACAACAAGAATTTAGATTGAAATCCGCAATGTTTTTTAGGAAATGAAACTACCATAAGGCCTCCCACCACACACACAATGCAAACGCCGAATTGGAGGAGATTTCTCCTTATGATAGTCAAACATGCTTGATACGCGAAAAAAGCATTTTGATATTATTATTAGTGCATAGTGCAGAAAACCATTTCGAAAGTATAATATAAATCTTAGCCAGCATAGGCATTTCGCACTTATGCCTACTATAGCAACCATGTTCAATAGTAGGTTACCGCCACATTCCATGGCAGGTTATACAACTAAAACCGTACACGGCGCGTATTGTTTTGTTTGGATTTCCAACAAATGATCGGGCTAAGGAACTATCCACTGTCCGTGGGTACGCCTCTGGCGGGACGTCCCGAGAACCTAACCGGATCTCTGCCAACACAAGGCCGGGTTACCTCTGTAACTAGGTAACTACTACTCGAGCATGCCACCCCCGGTCCTTTGGGACCTTTATCCGAGGCGCCTCTAAACCACAAAGCAACAACCACACAGTAAATGAGATTGAAGCCCACCACATAGGTAAATATCTGGGCTCCATACCATGATATCACCCTTTACTAGAAGGGAATGACACATCCTAAAGGGCTCGACCCTCATAACCTTGCCGCATCTTTCCTGTTTCGACCATTTTCGGGGTGTGAGGTCCTGATGCAGTTTCGTCCACAAAGCTACGCTTCATACAAAAGCCATGCTTTGATCACAAATGATCAACAAATGATCGTCAACACACAGCAGCACTCAGCATGCCACACTACCAAATTGGGAGTATATCGCTGATAACCTTCAACTACATAACCTCTGAGCTCGTACGTCTCAGACAAGGGTGTTAAGCTAAGAGAATAAATTCTTCACCACTAACAGATATGTATTTGAAAGAAATCTTCTTTATATCTCAAAGCGTAGTGTCAGACATACAACCATACAAGTCTGTTCCGGGTTCGAACAGAACCGAAGGCACTTCGTAAGAAGCCCTTGCAAATCCGAGTATTCACAATCCTGATTGGACTTCCCATCACTTAGCGAGAACTCTATACCGGAGAAACTCAGTGTAGAGTCAATCGATAGGTTATCCTATCGTTTTTGCAAATATCCAGTCTTCACTACCGGTCTTCAAATGCTATCCATAATGACGTATCACTATTCGGAATGGGTTATATGACACAAGGTCCTCTCCTGGCTAACCCGAATAATGAGCGTGATATTTGAAAATATATGGATATGGGATTTCAGTTAAGTCACAACTTATAAAATCCAAAATTTTTTTTTCAAATGGTTAAACAAATTACCATTTCAAACCTTTTAAACAAAAAGATTTGTTTCACAAAGTTCACACAGTTTCACAAAGATCCATTTACGGATTTCAAAACAATTTCCACTTCAATTGGCTTAACTCCTTAAATATTTAGATTAAAGATTTAACTTATAGCTTTCAAACCGTTTCCATAACTTGGAAATCATTTTCATTTTAAACTATAAATCCTTTTAACTCAAATTGGACGTTCATTTCTTTTGTGAAAGCTTTAATTAATTGAAAAAAATAGGTTTCATTTCGGAGGAATCCAATTATATTTGCTTGAGTTAAGGCCTTTGAATTTAAATTCAATTTCCCAAATCAATACATTGGAAATGGTTTAACCCATATATAATTAGTATAACATCTTTAATCCCTAGTTTCAAATCATAGAATTCAATTTCAAATTTTGAATTCAAATTTAAATCAAATTATTTAAATTTCAAAACTTTATCAAGTTATTCAAAAATAAGTTTTACCTTGAAATTTCATTTCAAAAGCTTTTCACATTTAACCCGATTCCATTTCCAAACCGTTTGAATTCAAATTGTCTATTTAAAAATCATTTCAAAAATCTATGACTTAATCCATATCCTCGTGGAATCCATATTTGTGTGTGTATGGTGTGGTCCCGGGGTGTAACACAATAGTGCAACAACATCATCATCACATATCAAATCACAGAAATATAGTTGATAAGCGGTATAAACTATAACGCTTATCGTTCATTCACAGATTCACAGATAATTTACAAATGCATCACAAATAAATGAATAAAATACACAACTTAATCCACAGAACAAAATATCACATATCAGATAGGACAATCAATTCAAGGCATCTCATACAATACAATCATTCATAAGTAAGGTTAAGCATTCAATAATCATTTATAAGCCGGATTAATTAATTGTTTAATCCTAATTAATTCACTTTATTTCCAATTAAATTAATTACTTATGAATTAATTATCCAATCCTAATTTATTAATTTCAAATCATTTGTTATAAATTAATTTATCAAACACTGCAATTAATTATTCTTAATTAATAACTTATTCTTAATTAATCATATTAATTAAGTTAACCTCTAAACCAATTACATAATTAATTAACTCCGTAATTAATTATTTTAAGAAATTAACCCTTTAATTACTTACCATAAAGTAATTACGCTTACACAATCTCATAAATGATTATCATTATTTAATTAATCTAATTAATTGTTAAAATTAATCACATTAATTAATTATTTAAATAATCTTAGTTAACGACCGTCATTAACTAATAACAATTCTTTAATCGCTTTCCTAATTAATCTCTAATTATAAATTAATCTAAATCATTAATTTATAAATTAAATAATTGAGTCATTCCTTAATTATCTTATTCATTAAATCATTTTAGTACCTTAATTATCTCTAAGGTAATCCATTTCTATATTAATGACTTCATTAATATTTAAGTGTATTTAAACATTACACTTCTAAATTTAGATTCAAATTTCAATTTGAATTTAAGATTCAAAATGATTATATATTTTTAAACATTTACCAAATTTAAATATCAAGTTATAAACCTATATAAGAAAAGTTCTAACTAAATTACCTAATTTTTTTATTAAAATTTAAGCTTTAAAAATACATTGTATTTTAATTTGCAAAATCCAAGTTAAAACAAATTATTTAACGTTTAAGTCAAAATCCTTTTTATAAAAGAACTTAATCAAATCCAATTCAAATACTTATTTGAAAACAAATTACTTTAAAAAAAAGCTATTTGATTTAAACTTGTTTAAAACATTCAGGTTTAAAAACTGATTTAAATCACAGATTTGAATTCAAGAAACTTGAATCCATATTTAAACATTTGATTTAAACTTGGTTTTAAACTTTGATTTAAAATTTTAATTTAAACTTACTTTTAAATTCTTGATTTTAAATTCTTGATTTAAAATCCTAATTCATTTTAAAAGCTTAAGATTCAAAAGTTTATTTGAAACTAAACTTTACTTTAAATTTAAACCCAGCTTAAATTCTGGTTTCAGATTTTAAATTAAATTTAAAATCCAGAAAACTGTCCGGTTTGTTTTAAAACCTGAAATCCTCCTTTTAAATAATTTTAAAACTTTAAGACTTCAAAACGATTTTGAATCTAACTTCATCTAGATTTAACTTGTTTTTGAATCTATTTCACCGTTTAAATTTTATTTAAAGTTGCTTTGAATTCAAATTTACTGTCAGGTTTTGCTAAAACCTGTAGCTAGACTAAATAAACAACCCGAGCCTCACCGTTTATACTTCGAGTTCAACCCTAACTTAACACAGGACAAATGATCGATTACCTCGAGCAAATACTCGAGACAAATATGCGTACCATCCCTACTTTTCCCCCAGTTACAACATTTCCAGATCACCAAAATAGTGCATGGTGTACGTGCACATCATCGCCGTTCAACTCCAGGCAACTCCAGATCGTCGAACAAGTCGACGAGCACCCTCGACCCTATTCCAGACCACCAGAACCCCGCCTTCACCTCGAAATCAAAATTAAGCTCACCTCCCAAAACCTGGAAACGTGAACTGGAACTCCTCACCAACCTTGTCCACCAGAGCCCTTGAAATTTCGGCCATCACTTCGTCAACGCGACCACTACCTTCCCCCTAAATCATGTCGTACTCGATCAATCAAAGAAGACTAACGTATCCAAAAATCCAGCCTCTCCAAAATTCGGTTTACGAACGAAAAATGCTTACCGCTGCCTCCACGGTGAACGTGAGCATCTCCGATCATTTTTCCTACCATCGCCATAGGCCCCTCCACCACCACACGAAGCTTCGACCACCAACAACACTCTGATCAACAGAAATTGATCCAAACCCAAATTTCAAACAAGGCCGAACTACTCCCAAACCTTTAATCAAAAAATTATATTTTTTCCTTTAAAAATCATGTTTTAGCATACGAATTCAAGTTATATACCTGAAATCGTGAATTAAGAAACTTGTATTTTGACTTATTTGAAGTTGTATTTAGTTTTCTTGCTTTCCAGAGAAAATCTAAGTTGTTTAACTTAAATAAATAATTATTTTTCTTTAATAATACGTACTATAACAAACAAATTTTGTTCTAACACCATGTCCAAACAATGAATAGAATAAGAGGAAAAGATTTTTGAATTAAAAATCTTGTGCTTAGAATTTGAACAGAGGACATATATATAACATAAACAACAACCTGTACACCCATCAACCAATATACACAAAGAATTCTTGTTTATATAAAACATACTTATCACTAATATAACTTGTAACAGATTCATATTTTTAAATTGTTTAAAATGATATTACTCACTTTGGATTCCAGAAGAATAACTGAATTTCTTTTTTCTTAAAACAGGCTTTGAAACTTGCAAGCTGAAATCTTGATTTCTCTGGTTTGTATGAATTTTTTGTTTTAAACTGAATTTTTGTTTAAGTTTTAGATGATGTAATTTCAGGTTTACTTTGAATAATGGACGAAACTGAAATGAAGGTGATATATAGGAAAAGGTTTATAGGGTTATAATTTGTTTGTACAAAATTATCCAGGTAGGTGATATTTTGTGTGCTAAGCATTAATTATCATTGTCTTTATCTACATACTTATATTTTCATTTGTTTGCTTTGGACATAGATTTTTTTCTATCTACTTTTGCAAGCTTCATACTTGAATGTATATATGTATATATTTATTTCTTTTGCTTTGTCTTGTTTCATGTTTCATACTTGTTTATAAAAATATTGTCTTGTTTTACCTTTTTATATGTATACTTTATTTGTTTGTACATAATTATTTTGTCTTGTTTTAATTTTTCATTTGCATTCATTCATTATTTTTAACTTTTAAAGAAATTGTTTTTAAAACTTAATTATACTTTAACAATATAAACACACATATGATATGTTATAAAACATAGAATTTTACTTTAAACATCCTTTGAAAACTATCTTACATCAATTTCAAAATATAACTTCCAAAAAATTCATTTGTACAAATAAAGGCACATCTAATTTAATCATATCCAAAATCCAAATACAAATTTATTTTCTAAGATGTTTAGATTTACATCCCAATTTTAGATTTTATTTTCAATCTATTTTATATACATATTTATTTTCAAATATCCAAATTAATTCATAATTTAACTAGAATCTTATATTAATTACCAATTAATTTCACCATTTTTATTCAAAAATTAAATTAATAAGAAATTTAAACTTAGTAAAAATCCATGATCTTTACAGATTCCCCCTTAAGAAATTTCGTCCTCGAAATTTGCAAACACGAAAACAACAAAGATATATACACAAAGATAGAGAAATAGCGATAGATGAAAGATAGAGAAATATCTTTCCAAATCAAACTGAATATTTATTCTGCATTTGGCTTACCAAATCAGAATATCGACGATATGAGAACAAACTCATACAATACTACACAGGATACTCAGGTCACGAGATCTACGAAATATGCAGGGCACTGGTTAGTTCGATGGATAACTAACCATTCGTAGAATATATCGGACCCCAGAGAATAGATAGATAGATTCGATCTCCTACAATTTCTCGAACACAAAATATGGATTCCAACTTCGGTCGGAATACCCCAAAGTATATATATAATTTGTCCCTCTTCGGATTTTGATCTACCCAAGAAATCACCATAGAATTTCAAATTTGGTTTTAATTGATATCATTTTATCGATTCAATTCAAATTTAGCTTCATATTCTATCAATTTAACTCAATTTAAAATTTCCAATTTATTTAAAATTTTCAATTTCAAATACATTAAAGTTTAAATCGAAAAGCTGGTTAGAAACAAAGTAAGGACTTCCTACAACGATTCGTAGGGCCACCATCACACCGAGCCTTCTCCTTGCAGCTGGAACGAAGCAAATCAAAAGAATTTGGAAAAGAATCAAAGGAGATTGATAAGAGAAAGTTATTTCCACTGTTGCAAGGCATTGACCATTTGTACTGGTACTCCCATATCCCCTATCTCGTCCTCTTCTTGCACTCATACTCACTATCAATGGATAATAAGCAAATTTACCGAGGCATTCGAACGGATATCTTAGGGATATACTCATTCTAGGATATACTTCACCCTATCTCTAATGAGTTACTTAATGTGTTATACTCTTGAGCTAAAGTTTTAACCCTCAGATCTGATACCAAATGTGATAGTCTAGGCTTTTCAACCATCGACAGCGGCCAATCTCGACTGGTAGGCTTTTCAACCATCCCAGCCCCGCCGTGGCTCACACTGGTACCCTGCCCTTGCTTTTACGGCCAGCCTTTCGACTGTCACAGCTTACGCCTAACCAACCCCTTAAAGAGGACGTGTAGGGGTAAGAGTCTCATGCTCGCCACCTAACAAAAAGCAAGAACCCCCCATCACGTTTCACCTAGATAAGCAAGGTTAGTCATGGGACTGTTATGAGTAACAAAAACAGTTTATCATTTAAAATAAGACAACAAGAATTTAGATTGAAATCCGCAATGCTTTTTAGGAAATGAAACTACCATAAGGCCTCCCGCCACACACACAATGCAAACGTAGAATTGGAGGATATTTCTCCTTATGATGTCAAACATGCTTGATACGAGAAAAAAGCATTTCGATATTATTATTAGTGCATAGTGCAGAAAACCATTTCGAAAGTATAATATAAATCTTAGCCAGCATAGGCATTTCGCACTTATGCCTACTATAGCTACCATGTTTAATAGCAGGTCACCGCCACATTCCATGGCAGGTTATACAACTAAAACCGTACAGGGCACATATTGTTTTGTTTGGATTTCCAACAAATGGTCGGGCTAAGGAACTTCCCACCGTCCATGGGTACGCCTCTGGTGGGACGTCCCGAGAACCTAACCGGATCTCTGCCAACACAAGGCCGGGTTACCTCTGTAACTAGGTAACTAATACTCGAGCATGCCACCCCCCGGTCCTTTAGGACCTTTATCCGAGGCGCCTCTAAACCACAAAGCAACAACCACATAGTAAATGAGATTGAAGCCCACCACATAGGTAAATATCTGAGCTCCATACCATGATATTACCCTTTACCAAAAGGGAATGACACACCCTAAAGGGTGCGACCCTCATAACCTTGCTGCATCTTTCCTGTTTCGATCATTTTCGGGGTGTGAGGTCCTGATGCAGCTTCGTCCGCAAAGCTACGCTTCATACAAAAGCCATGCTTTGATCACAAATGATCAACAAATGATCATCAACACACATCAGCACTCAACATGCCACACTACCAAATTAGGAGTATATCGCCGATAACCTTCAACTACATAACCTTTGAGCTCATACGTCTCAGAGAAGGGTGTTAAGCTAAGAGAATAAATTCTCCACCACTAACAGATATGTATTTGAAAGAAATCTGCTTTATATCTCAAAGCGTAGTGTCAGACATACAACCATACATGTCTGTTCCGGGTTCGAACAGAACCGAAGGCACTTCGTAAGAAGCCCTTGCAAATCCGGGTATTCACAATCCCGATTGGACTTCCCATCACTTAGGGAGAACTCTATACCGGAGAAACTCAATGTAGAGTCAATCGATAGGTTATCCTATCGTTTTTGCAAATATCCGGTCTTCACCACCGGTCTTCAAATGCTATCCATAATGACGTATCACTATTCGGAATGGGTTATATGACACAAGGTCCTCTCCCAGCTAAACCGAATAATGAGCGTGATATTTAAAAATATATGGATACGGGATTTCAGTTAAGTCACAACTTATAAAATCCAAAACTTTTTTTTCAAATGGTTAAACAAATTACCATTTCAAATCTTTTAAACAAAAAGATTTATTTCACAAAGTTCACATAGTTTCACAAAGATCCATTTACGGATTTCAAAACAATTTCCACTTCAATTGGCTTAACTCCTTAAGTCTTTAGATTAAAGATTTAACTTATAGCTTTCAAACCGTTTCCATAACTTGGAAATCATTTTCATTTTAAACTAGAAGTCCTTTTAACTCAAATTGGACGTTTATTTCTTATGTGAAAGCTTTAATTAATTGAAAACAAATAGTTTTCATTTCGGAGGAATCCAATTATATTTGCACGAGTTAAATTCTTTGAATTTAAATTCAAATTCCCAAATCAATACATTTGAAATGGTTTAACCCATATATAACTAGTATAACATCTTTAATCCCTAGTTTCAAATCATAGAATTCAATTTCAAATTTTGAATTCAAATTTAAATCAAATTTTTTAAATTTCAAAAATTTATCAAGTTATTCAAAAATAAGTTTTATCTTGAAATTTCATTTCAAATGCTTTTCACATTTAACCCGATTCCATTTCCAAACCATTTGAATGCAAATTGTCTATTTAAAAATCATTTCAAAAATCTGTGACTTAATCGATTTCCTCGTGATATCCATATTTGTGTGTGTATAGTGTGGTCCAGGGGTTTAACACAATAGTGCAACAACAACATCATCACAAATAAAAACACAGAAATATAGTTGATAAGCGGTATAAACTATAATGCTTATCGTTCATTCACAGATTCACAGATAATATGCAAATGTATCACAAATAACTGAATAAAATACACAGCTCAATCCACAGAACAAAATATCACAGATCAGATAGGACAATCAATTCAAGGCATCTCATACAATACAATCATTCATAAGTAAGGTTAAGCATTCAATAATCATTTATAAGCAGGATTAATTAATTGTTTAATCCTAATTAATTCAATTTATTTCCAATTAAATTAATTACTTATGAATTAATTATCCAATCCTGATTTATTAATTTCAAATCATTTGATATAAATTAATTTATCAAACACTTCAATTAATTATTCTTAATTAATAAATTATTCTTAATTAATCATATTAATTAAATTAACCTCCAAACGAATTACATAATTAATTAACTCCTTAATTAATTATTTTAAGAAATTAACCTTTTAATTACTTACCATAAAGTAATTACAACTTACACAATCTCATAAATGATTATCATTATTTAATTAATCTAATTAATTGTTAAAATTAATCACATTAATTAATTATTTAAATAATCTTAGTTAATGACCGTCATTAACTAATAACAATTCTTTAATTACTTTCCTAATTAATCTCTAATTATAAATTAATCTAAATCATTAATTTATAAATTAAATAATTGAGTCATTCCTTAATTATCTTATTCATTAAATCATTTTAGTACCTTAATTATCTTTAAGGTAATCCATTTCTATATTAATGACTTCATTAATATTTAAGTGTATTTGAACATTACACTTCTAAATTTAGATTCAAATTTCAATTTGAATTTAAGATTCAAAATGATTATATATTTTTAAACATTTACCAAATTTAAATATCAACTTGTAAACCTATATAAGAAAAGTTCTAACTAAATTACTTAAATTTTTTTATTAAAATTTAAGCTTAAAAAATACATTATATTTTAATTTGCAAAATCCAAGTTAAAACAAATTATTTAACTTTTCATTCAAAATCCTTTTTATAAAAGAACTTAATCAAATCCAATTCAAATATTTATTTGAAAACAAATTACTTTAGAAAAAGCTATTTGATTTAAACTTGTTTAAAACATTCAGGTTTAAAAACTAATTTAAATCACAGATTTGAATTCAAGAAACTTGAATCCATATTTAAACATTTGATTTAAACTTGGCTTTAAACTTTGATTTAAAATTTTAATTTAAACTTACTTTTAAATTCTTGATTTTAAATTCTTGATTTAAAATCCCAATTCATTTTAAAAGCTTAAGATTCAAAAGTTTATTTGAAACTAAACCTAACTTTAAATTTAAACCCAGCTTAAATTCTGGTTTCAGATTTTAAATTAAATTTAAAATCCAGAAAACTGTCAGGTTTGTTTTAAAACCTGAAATCCTCCTTTTAAATAAATTTAAAACTTTAAGACTTCAAAACCATTTTGAATCTAACTTTATCTAGATTTAAACTTGTTTTTGAATCTATTTCACCATTTAAATTTTATTTAAATTTGCTTTGAATTCAAATTTACTGTCAGGTTTTGCTAAAACTTGTAGCTAGACAAAAAAAACAACCCGAGCTTCACTGTTTATACTTCGAGTTCAACCCTAACTTAACACGAGACAAATGACCCATTACTTCGAGCAAATATTCGAGACAAATATGCATACCATCCCTACTTTTCCCCCAACTACAACATTACCATATCACCAAAGTAGTGCATGGTGTACGTGCACATTGTCGCCGATCAACTCCAGGCGACTCTAGATCGTCGAACAAGTCGACGACCACCCTCGACCCAATTCCAGACCACCAGAACCCCGCCTTCACCTTGAAATCAAAATTGAGCTCATCTCCCCAAACCTGGAAACGTGAACTGGAACTCCTCACCAACCTGGAACTACGTCGCCTCTGCAACCTTGTCCACCAGATCCCTTGAAATTTCGACCATCACATCGTCAACACGACCACTACCTTCCCCCTAAATCATGTTGCACTCGATCAATCGAAGAAGACGAACGAATCGAAAAACCCAGCCTCTCTAGGTTTATGAACGAAAAATGCTTGCCGCTGCCTCCACGATGAACGTGAGCATCTCCGATCATTTTTCCTACCATCGTCATAGGCCCCTCCACCTCCACGCGAAGCCTCGACCACCCACTACACTCTGATCAACAGAAATTGATCCAAACCCAAATTTCAAACAAGGCCGAACCGCTCCCAAACCTTTAATCAAAAAATTATAATTTTTGCTTTAAAAATCATGTTTTAGTATACGAATTCAAGTTATATACCTGAAATCGTGAATTAAGAAACTTGTATTTTGACTTATTTGATGTTATATTTAGTTTTCTTGCTCTCCAGAGAAAATTCTAAGTTGTTTAACTGAAATAAATAAATTTTTTTCCTTTAAAATTTTAATACATACTACAACAAACAAATTTTGTTTTAACACCATGTCCAAACAATGAATAGAATAAGAGGAAAAGATTTTTAAATTAAAAATCTTGTGCTTAGAATTTGAACAGAGGACATATATATAACATAAACAACAACCTGTACACCTATCAACCAATATACATAAAGAATTCATGGTTATGTTCAGACATACTTATCACTAATATAACTTGTAACAGATTCATATTTTAAATTGTTTAAAATGATATTACTCACTTTGGATTCCAGAAGAATAAATGAATTTCTTTTTTCTTGAAACAGGCTTTGAAACTTGCAAGCTGAAATCTCTTGATTTCTCTGGTTTGTATGAATTTTTTGTTTTAAATTGAATTTTTGTTTAAGTTTTAGATGATGTTATTTCAGGTTTACTTTGAATAATGGACGAAACTGAAATGAAGGTGATATATAGGAAAAGGTTTACAGGGTTATAATTTGTTTGTACAAAATTATCCAGAGATTTTTTTCTTAATATGGTGGCTGGTAGGCGATATTTTGTGTGCTAAGCATTAATTATCATTGTCTTTATCTACATATTTATATTTTCATTTGTTTGCTTTGTACATAGATTTTTTTTCTATCTACTTTTGCAAGCTTCATACTTGAATGTGTGTGTGTGTGTATATATATATTTTATTTCTTTTGCTTTGTCTTGTTTCATATTTCATACTTGTTTATAAAAATATTGTCATGTTTTACCTTTTTATATGTATACTTTATTTGTTTGTACATAATTATTTTGTCTTGTTTTTATTTTTCATTTGCATTCATTCATTATTTTTAACTTTTAAAGAAATTGTTTTTAAAACTTAAATATACTTTAACAATATAAACACACATATGATATGTTATAAAACATAGAATTTTACTTTAAACATCCTTTGAGAACTATTTTACATCAATTTGAAAATATAACTTCCAAAAAATTCATTTGTATAAATAAAGGCACATCTAATTTAATCATATCCAAAGTCCAAATACAAATTTATTTTCTAAGACGTTTAAATTTACATCCCAATTTTAGATTCTATTTTGAATCTATTTTATATACATATTTATTTTCAAATATCCAAATTATTTCGCTATTAATTCATAATTTAACTAGAATCTTATATTAATTACTAATTAATTTCACCATTTTTATTCAAAAATTAAATTAATTAGAAATTTAAACTTAGTAAAAATCCGAGATCGTTAGAACTAGTTAACTCCTCGCTTATCTTGATTGACATAATTTCAATATTGATCTAAAAAGAGAATTTTACACTTTTTAATTTAGAAACCAATTTAAATACTAATTAGATTCAAATGAAATAAAATGTAAATAATGATTTTTAAAGTGATTTCTAACACTTCGAAAATTCCTTCATTTTCTTATTTTGCAATATTTAGAATTACACATTATAAAACATTCTATCTTTTATAAAAGAATACAAAATCCAAACTAATTATTTAATTTCTCCAATTTAAATCAATGTTCATTTTATCTAATCAACCAAAAAATCGTAGTTGTTATAAACCTCTCCCTAAATGAAATCGTGTCCCCATAATTTCCACTTCAAAGAGATTTTATTCTTTTAATTCTTCTTAAAAACTTATGTTTTGACCAAACATCTCTAGAAAATAAACGTTATTTTAACTAAACTCCAGTAATATAAAATATTAATTTAATTTAACATAATAGTTTACAAAAGTCAACATCTCATTCATCTTTATTCTCTAGATTGAAAATAGTTCACACTAATGTTTCATATTTTTTTAAAAATATAACACCTTTGGTAGTTTAAAATACTAAATAATTATGGTGTTAAAAAGATATTCATCTTATTTAAATCTCATAGAGTAAGAATGTGAAAACAATATGAAGACTTTCTTTATTTTATATTTTATCCCACTATTTTATTTCAATTTATTCAAAAGAAATCATTTCTTCAAGAATTATTTTTCCATAATGTGAAAATTACATATTTTAAACCAAAACTCAACTTTTAATTTCTACCAATTCAAATTCTCATATTGAAATTCATAGATTAGGAATGCTAATTCCTGGTAAAAGGTTACATGTATTCTCAACCCAATATGACTTTTCTTTCCTTCACTAAATATGAATTTATCAAATCTTCATAGACTTCCAATGATTATAAAGAAAATTTAATTTAGTATAAGTCATATCCTTATACTCAAATTTAACTTATTCATAAAATCCGTTCTCCTACTTTACAAATGAATTTTTAAAATCTCATTTTTATTTTTTAAAGCTATTTAAATAAATTATTCTTATTAATTTGACATGCCAAATTCACGACCATCTCAATCAAAATGATAGCCAACTTAAAATCATAATAATCATCAAACATGCATGAGATATATAGACAACGCTTCGTGAGCTACCAAAATAGAAGATACCTAAATTTTTTCCTTTAATAGCAAATCACAAAAGAATATCAATATTCTTAAGATTTTATTCACAAAATCCACAAAATCTAAATTAGCTTAAAAAGAGCTAAACCCACGAAATTAAGGTGAAAACTCAAGTCTTAAGAATCCATAAATCAATACTAAAAATCTAGAAAACAAAAAGGGAAAAACACCAGAAATGCCAAACATCGCACTTTTCCATTTAAAAGTAAATCTCAAGAAGATTTTGGTGAAAAGTAAAATCGTGTAGAATCTAGAGGTAAAAAGAAATCTAGAAATCATAAAGGGGAAGACGTCTAAAATTACTCCAAGATTGGTGAACATAACATCACCATACGTGTAACATTCCTGATTTCAAAGCCAAATTAATTTAGTGATTAATTTGATTTTTGAATTTAATTTAGAATTAATTGGAAATTTAATTTGAAATTTCCAGGAACAAATGAAAAAAAGGTGTTTATTTATTTTTTGAATGGATTTTTATTTGGAATTTGGATTTGAAATTCAAATACATATATGTTGAAAAATAAAGATTTGGAAAATAAATAAATTATGATTGGAATAAGATATATATTTATAAAAAGATATTGTTTGTTTATTATTCATGGATATAAACAGATTGTATATTAATTTTTAAATTTGAAATATAAAATAAAAGTTTAAACAAATATAATGAATTTGAAATCTCCATATTTTAAAGATAATAAAAGCTTGTTTTCTAATATATATATATATATATGTTTAAAAATTGGTTTGTAGATTTATTAAATAAGATTTAATTAAAAAATTTAAAATGCTTTTCTCTCATATACTTGAAAATAAATATAGTTGTTAAATAAATACAAAGCTTTGATATGAATGTCTATTTTGAAAGTATAATATTTAAAATACATACACATATGTAAATGTAAACATATGAAGATATAATTCATAAATTTTAAAATGAAGGGGATTTAGACATAAAAATGCTCCTATTTTATAAGTGTAGATTAAAGAAAAACATAAACTAACAAGTGTAAACAAAATAAACCAAGTAGCACATTTGTTTTAAGAACATATAATTAAAAAGAAAATAGGTTGCTCATTTTGCTCTTCATCATTTCTGAAAAATAAAAGAGACCAAAAAAAATCTATCAAAAGATTTTTCAAAGAATCTCAAAGCCCGTAAAACAAATCTTCATAACATCTCAAATCTGAAGAGTAAATCAAAAGTAAAATCTATTTTCAAATGTAACCTAGAAGCTTCAACCTGAAGCAAAGCAATAGAATCAACTGAGCAATGCAAGGATCAAGCGTTGATTCAACATGTCAAAACAGATCAAAATCAAAATTTGCAAACCTGGAAACTAAAGCCTGTGAAGAATAATGCAAAGCAGTTCAAGCAATTCAAACTGAAAGCAGATTCAACATCAAATAACTTCCATTTCTTTAAAGCTTCAGTTTGAATCAAGTTCAGATTCAATGTAGCACATAAAATTCATAGCAGATCAACTCACATCCATGAAAAACAAATTCCAGATTTTAGTTCAAGCTTCCCTGTATTCTCTGCTTTCAAGCATCAAATCTCTTAGGTGATCAAACTTACTTTAGATCTAATCTTTGACTTGATGTGTGTTGGAAGTAAAATTGTAAATGTATTTGCATATATGCAAATATGCATGTATATATGTAGAAATGGATGAATGCATGTCTGGGTACAAAGCAAATAACTCTGTTCCAGGTTAACAGGTTTTCAAACCTGTTTTTAAAAATTCAAATCTTTACCTCTAATTCTCTCCAGACCTTAGGGTTTAAACGAAATGTGCTTATGTCATCAAGAACAAAGTTTTAAAGATATTTTTGAGAAGAATTTATTCTAGTTTATTTGGAAATTTAAAATATACAAGGAAACTCAAAATTTATCAAAATTGCAATTTCCCTGAATTCAAGATTGACTTATATCATTCAAAATGATTTCGAAAACCATGAATTTTAAAGGTGAAATCAAGATTTTTAAACTTGTAAATTGAGAGCATTTTTGAGTTGAACGATTTTAGAACTTTCGTCGATTGCCAACGATCGACGTGGTGTTGGAGGTTTAGGTTGATGTCAAAGGTGGCTTGCATGTTGATGATCATAGGAAAAATGATAGAAGCATTTAATGTTGGTCGAAGCGGTGGTGTAGCGGTGAAGTAGGGTTTAATGGCCGCGTGTGGTTGTCGATGATTCTTGTGCTCGTTTGTCATCAAGGATGGATCGGGTTTGTTCGTAGGGAGTGGAATCAAAGCATGGGTCTATGGAGAAGTTCAGAACGCAATAGCGAGTTTCTTGGTGATTTGACATGGCAGCGTGAGGGGGATTTTTTCATCTGGTTTTGTGTTCCAATTTGATCGACAAGCTCATTATCGATCTACGACCAAATCAGGGAATCTGCGTGCGTGTGAGGTTTAGATGGATCGTCAACGATGTGTTCGTGGCAGCGGAGTTGATAGGATCGTCGACAAAGTGATGTACATGTGCACGGCATATCAAATGTGTCTGGTAGTTGAGGATTTGGGGAAGAAAGATTCACCTCGTGTTTTTGTTCGAAATTACGTGGGTTTGACTCGAAGAAGAAAAGGGTGGCGAATGGCTCGAAGTAGATCTCGGATATTAGAAGCTTGAGCTCGGGTTTTGTTTTGATTAGCCTGAGCTTTTAAAAGAATCAAGTTTCAGGATTTTAAAATTTTAAAAATAAATCTGTATACATGTTTTAAAATTTGGTAAGTAACAACCTTATGCCATGGTAAAATTTGTATACAGGTTTTAAAGTAAAATGTTAACCAAATTTTCTAGTGAAATTATTTGAACAAGTTTTCAAAAATAAATGTTTTAAATTTCAAAGCTAAATGAAAATTTACAAGTTTTCATAAAAATGAACTAATTAAGTTTTAAAAGTAAATATGAATTAGTCTTCAAAGTCAATTTATTTATGACAAGTTTAACAAATTTCAAAGTATAAAATGTTAAATGTTTTTAAAATTGTTTTAAAGAAATTTAAATTAAGTAAGTAATTAAAGGTAAAAGTATTAATTTTAATTAATAAAAGATCTTAATTTATTTTGTAATAAATCAATTTCAAGCTTTTAAAAATTGATAAGATTCAAATGTTAACTAGGTAAGGTAAGTGGCTTATTTTTGATTAATTAAGGATTAAAGTGATTGATTAAAAGGTAATCTATCTATGTAATCAATTTAAAGAATAATTAATTAAAGGAAAATTAACTATGTGATTAATAAATTAAGGTAATTAATTTGAGGATGAGTAATTAATTAAAGGTTAATTAATTAATGAAAGTGATTAGGGATAATCACATATTAATTAAGGATAATTAATCAAATAGTAATTAATTAAGGGTTAATTAATTAATGTAATTAATTAAAGAATAATTGAATAATTAAAGGTTAATTATTTAATGATTAAAGGTTAATTAATTAAAATGGTTTGTAATTAGTTAATGTTAATTAACCAGGATTAGTGATTTATTAACCTAGTTTAAGTTAAGTTAAAATCAGGATTGAGTGATTAATTCATAAGTAATTAATTTAATTGAAAATTAAATTGAATTAATTTAGGATTAAACAATTAACTAATCCTGTTTATAAATGATTTTTGAGCACTTGGATTTCATATGAATGTTTGCATTGTATGAAATGCCTTGAATTGATTGTTATCTCTGGTCTGTTCTGTGAATTGAGCTGTGTGAAATTTATTTTATTTATTTATCTGTGATACATTTATCTGTGAATCTGTGAATGAAGATAAGCGTTATAGATTATACCACTTATCGATATTGTTATGATTGAATCTATGATGATTGATGTTGTTGCACTATTGTGTAAAAACCCTTGGACTACACCATACACACACAAATATGGATTGCACGTGGAAATTGGTTAAGTCATAGATTTATGAAATTGTTTTTAAAGATGAATTTTTGAATCCAAAAGGTGTTTGGAAATGGAATTGGGTTAAATATAAAAAGCTTTGGAAATGGGATTTCAGAGATAAAAGTTTGATAATTTTTTTGAAATTTAGATAATTTGATTTGAATTCGAATTCAATATTTGAAATTGGATTAGAAATAATGGTTTAAAATGGTTATGTAAGTTATAAATATGTTTATATTAGTTTTAAACCATTTTAAAAGTACAGTTTTTGGAAATTTAAATTTAACCCAAGATTTAAGGGATTTAACTTGTGCAAATGTTATCGGATTTTTCTGAAAACAAAAACTATTTGTTTCCAAATAATAATAGCTTTCATATAAAGAAAGGATTTCCAATTTGTATTGAAAGATTTCAAGTTTGAAATAAAATTGAAATAGTTTTGAAAGCTATAAATGAATCTTTGTGAAAGATGGTTGAACCTTGTCTGAAATTGAAAAGGATTTTTAATGGTGTATCTTTTATATATAAAAGATTTGAAATGGGGATTGTTTTAAAAGTTATGAATGAATCTTTGGAAATGGTTTTGAAAGCTATAAATTGATTTCTTGATTTAATGATTGAATGTGTTAATCCAGTTTGAAAAGGAAATTGTTTTGATAGGCTATGAATAAATCTTTGTGAAAGGTTAGAGAACTTGAAAGGAATCTTTTTGTTTAAAAGATTAGAGATGGTAATTTGTTCAAACCATTTGAAGAAAGGTTTTGGATTTTAAAAGTGTGACTTAACTGAGATCCCAATATCCATATGTTTTTAAATATTGCGCTCATTATTCGGTTTAGCCGGGAGAGGACCTTGTGTCATATAACCCATTTCGAATAATGATACGACGTTATGGATATCATTTGAAGACTGGTGGTAAAGACCGGAAATTTTCGAAAACGAAAGGATAACTCGTCGAATGTCTCTGTACCGACTGGTCCCCGGTATAGAGATCTCGATATGTGATGGGGAGTCCGGGCGTGATTATGGATTATCCGGATTTGCAAGGGCTTTTTTGGAAGTGCCTTCGGTTCTGGTCGAACCAGGAACAAACTTGTATGGATGTGTGTATGATGTTACACTTTGAGATGTAATGCTAGTTTCTATCAAATACATTTCTGTTTGGTGGCGGAAATTTATTCTCTTAGCTTAACACCCTTCTCTGAGACGTACGAGCTCAGAGGTTATGTAGTTGATGGTTACTAGTGATACATTCCCAATTTGGTATTGTGGCATACGAAGTGTTGCCGATCATATGTTGATCAAAGCATGGCTTTTGTGTAAAGCGTAGCTTTGTGGATGTGACTTCGTCGAGCCTCACAACCCGGTAATGGTAGAAACAAGAATCGTGGCAGCAAGGTTATTTGGGGGTAGCACCCCCTGAGGGTATGTCCATTTCCTTCTGGATAAAAAGTGATATCATGGTATGGAGCCCAGATATTTACTTATGTTGATTTTGAAAGTGGTATCATGTTATGAAGCCCAGATACTTTGCTTTGTGGTTATTGGTTGAGGCGCCTTGGATAAAGGTTGGTAATGACCGGGGGGTGGCATACTCGTGTTCGTAGTTACTTCCGGGCAAGGGTAACTCGGCCTTGTGTAGCAGAGATCCGTTAGGATCTTGGGGGCGTCCCTCCAGTGGCGTTCCATTTTTTGTGGGAAGTTCCTTTGCCTGACCATTTTCTAGAAATCCAATCATCCAATACGCGCCCTATACGGTTTTAGTTGTATAAGCTGCCACTTACTTATGGTGGTCACCACTGTTTAGATGGTAGCTATGGTAGGCATAGTTCTAAATGTCTATGCTGGCTAAGATTAATATTATACTTTCGAAATGCTTTTTGAAACTATGCACTTGTAATAATATCAAAAAAGGTTTTTGTGTATCAAGCATGTTTGACTATCATAAGGAGAAATCTCCTCCAAGTCTGCATTTGCAGTGTGTGCGGTGGGAGGCCTTATGGTAGTTTCATTTTCCAAAAAGCATTGCAGATTTCAACTTTTAAAATCTTTTGTTGTTTGTTTTAAAGATAAAACTGTTTTTGTTTGCTCATACCAGTCCCATGACAGACCCGGAGTTTATTGTTCCCTCCCAAACTCTAGGTGCCTACAATTTTCCACAAGGGCGGTCTAGAGTTGGTTTTTTTCAGATAATCAAATATTAGGCGTAGATTCGATGTCTTTGAAGCCTTTGGATATTGACGATCACATTTGTTTCATTCCGGAGTTACCTAATTTGCTTATTGCATCGAGATGATGGTTCGAGCTATCTTTGGTTTGGAGATAGAGTTACAGTTGCAAAAAATGGAGATGCTTTCTATTGGAGTTATCTTTCGCTATCGATGGTTGCGACCATCCTTTTTGTTGTTATCCTATCCCGCTGTTGTATATTTATCTCTGATATTGTTGGAATTCATATTGTATCGGATATTGTATTCATTGGAGTTATATGATATATTCTTTCCTTCCATTGTGTTGTTATACTTAATGTGTTATAAGCTCCGGCACGAATTAGATTTCAACGGTTGAATCTGCGACATTCAAGTACTGGTGAAGTACGGGTGTTGATTTTCGAACGTTGAAATCTAGACCGTCACAAATTTGGAATCAGAGCTGAAGGTTTAACTTTAGCTCAGGAGTATAACACATTAGGTAACTCATTAGAGATAGGGTGAAGTATACCCTAGAATGAGTATATCCCTAAGATATCAGTCCGTATGCCTCAGTAAATTCTCTTACTATCCACTGATAGTAAGTATGAGTGCAAGAAGATGATGAGATATTGGACATGGGAATGCCACTGCAAATGGTCAATACCGTGTAACAACCAGGAAACAATCTTTTCTCTATCAATCACTTTTGTTCTTCATCCAATTTCAATTCTTTGATGTCTTCGTGGCAACTCAAGAGAGGAGTTTTGGTAAAAGATCATTATTTTGGTTAAATCAAAGGATGTGTCGGTATGGGACATAAACTCCATATAGGTCAGAATTGTTTGTTTGGATGAATTGTTTGCTTTGGTTGCTATGGTTGATAGGTATACTCTGCTTAAACTAAAAAGTTTTGGGATTGTATCCATATATCTATCTATTCTTTAAAGTCCAGATATATTCTACGAGTGGTTAGTTATCCTTTCGAACTAACCAATGCATCTGCATACTTCGTAAATCTGGATGACCCAAGTGTCTTGTGAAGAGTTAAATATATTCGTTCTTGTATCTATTGATGATATTCTGATTTGGTAAGCCAAATGCAGATTAGATATTCAGTTTTATCTGGAAAGATATATCTCTGTTGTCGCCTTGTCCAGCAAATTTCGAGGACAAAATTTTCTTAAGGAGGGGAATCTGTAATATTCCTGTTTTTAAAGCCAAATTAATTTAGTGATTAATTTGATTTTTGAATTAAATTCAGAATTAATTGGTAATTTAATTTGAAATTTCCGGGAACAAATGAAAAAAAACGTGTTTGTTTATTTTATAAATAGATTTTTATTTGGAATTTGGATTTGAAATTCAAATACATATATGTTGAAAAATAAAGATTGGGAAAATAAATAAATTATGATTGGAATAATATATATATTTATAAAAAGATATTGTTTGTTTATTCATTTATATATATAAATTGATTGTATATTAATTTTAAATTTGAAATTTAAAAACAAAAAGTTTAAAAATATATAATGAATTTGAAAACTCTATATTTTAAAGATGATAAAAGCTTGTTTTCTACCATATATATGTTTAAAAATTGGTTTGTAGATCTATTAAATAAGATTTAATTAACAAATTTAAAATGCTTTTCTCTCATATGCTTGAAAATAAATATAGTTGATAAATAAATACAAAGCTTTGATATGAATGTCTATTTTGAAAGTATAAAATTTAAAATACATACACATATGTAAATATAAACATATGAAGATATAATTCATATATTTTAAAATGAAGGGGGTTTAGACATAAAAATGCTCCTATTTTACAAGTGTAGATTAAAGAAAAACATAAACTAACAAGTGTAAACAAAATAAACCAAGTGGCACATTTATTTTAAGAACATATAATTAAAAAGAAAATAGGTTGCTTATTTTTCTCTTCATCATTTCTGAAAAATAAAAGAGACAAAAAAAATCAATCAAAACAGTTTTCAAAGGATCTCAAAGTCAGTAAAACAAATCTTCATAACATCTCAAATCCGAAGAGTAAATCAAAAGCAAAATCTGTTTTCAAATGTAACCTGGAAGCTTCAACCAGAAGCAAAGCAACAGATTCAACTGAGCAATGCATGGATCAAGCGTTGATTCAACATGTCAAAATAGTTCAAAATCAAAATATGAAAACATGGAAACTAAAGCCTGTGAAGAATAATGCAAAGCAATTCAAGCAATTCAAACTAAAATTAGATTCAACATCAAATAACTTCCATTCTTTAAAGCTTCAGTTTGAATCAAGTTCAGATTCAATGTAGCAAATCAAATTCGTAGCAGATCAACTCACATCCATCAAAAACAAATTGCAGATTTTAGTTCAAGCTTCCCTGTATTCTCTGCTTTCAAGCATCAAATCTCTCAAGTGAGCAAACTTACTTTAGATATGATCTTTGACTTGATGTATGTTGGAAGTAAAATTGTAAATGTATTTGCATGTATGCAAGTATGCATGTATATATGTAGAAATGGATGAATGCATGTCTGGGTACAAAGCAAATAGCTCTGTTCCAGGTTAACAGGTTTTCAAACCTGCTTTTAAAAATTCAAATCTTTACCTCTAATTCTCTTTAGACCTTAGGGTTTAAATGAAAAATGTTTGTATCATCAAGAATAAAGTTTTAAAGATATTTTTGAGAAGAATTTATTCAAGTTTATTTGGAAATTTAAATATACAGGGAAACTCAAAATTTATAAAATTTTTGATTTGCCTGAATTCAAGATTTACTTTTGTCATTCAAAATGATTTCGAAAACCATGAGTTTTAAAGGTGAAATTAAGATTTTTAAACTTGTAAATTGAGAGCATTTGTGAGTTGAACGATTTTAGTACTTTCATCAATTTCCAACGATCGACGTGGTGTTGGATGTTTAGGTTGATGTCGAAGGTGGCTTGCATTTTGACGATCACAAGAAAAATTCTAGAAGCATTTATGTTGGTCGAAGCGGTGGCGTAGCGGTGAAGTAGGGTTTAATGGCCGCGTGTGGTTGTCGATGAATTCTGTGCTCGTGTGTCATCAAGGATGGATCGGGTTTGTTTGCAAGGGGTGGAATCAAAGCATAGGTCTATAGAGCAGCTCAGAACACAATTGCGAGTTTCCTGGTGATCAGACACGGCAACGCGAGGGGTATTTTGTCATCTGGGTTTGTGTTCCAATTCGATCGACAAGCTCATTATCGATCTACGACTAAATCAGGGAATCTGGATGCGTGTGAGGTTTTGGTGGATCGTCAACGATGTGTTTGTGGCAACGGAGTTGATAGGATCGTCGGCAAAGTGACGTACACGTGCACGACATATCAAATGTGTCAGGTAATTGAGGATTCGGGGGAGAAAGATTCACCTCAGGTTTTTGTTCGGAATTATGTAGGTTTGACTCGAAGAAGAAAAGGGTGGCTAATGACTCAAAGTAGGTCTTGGGTATTAGAAGCTGGCTTTTCTTTTGATTAGCCCGAGCTTTTAAAAGAATCAAGTTTCGGGATTTTAAAATTTTAAAAATAAATTTGTATATAGGTTTTAAAATCTGGTAAGTAACCTTGTACCATGGTTAAAATTTGTATATAGGTTTTAAAGTAAAATGTTAACCAAATTTTCAAGTGAAATTATTTGAACAAGTTTTCAAAAATAAATGTTTTAAATTTCAAAGCTAAATGAAAATTTATAAGTTTTCATAAAAATGAACTAACTAAGTTATAAAAGTAAATATGAATTAGTCTTCCAAGTCAATTTATTTAAAATAAGTTTAACAAGTTTCAAAGTATAAAATGTTAAATGTTTTTAAAATTGTTTTAAAGAAATTTAAGTTAAGTAAGTAATTAAAGGTAAAAGTATTAATTTTAATTAATAAAAGATCTCAATTTATTTTGTAATAAATCAATTTCAAGCTTTTAAAAATTGGTAAGATTCAAATGTTAACTAGGTAAGGTAAGTGGCTTATTTTTGATTAATTAAGGATTAAAGTGATTGATTAAAAGGTAATTTATCTGTGTAATCAATTTAAAGAATAATTAATTAAAGGACAATTAACTATGTGATTAATAAATTAAGGTAATTAATTTGAGGATGAGTAATTAGTTAAAGGTTAATTAATTAATGTAAGTGATTAGGGATAATAACTTATTAATTAAGGATAATAATCAAATAGTAATTAATTAAGGGTTAATTAATTAATGTAATTAATTAAAAAATAATTGAATAATTAAAGGTTAATTATTTAATGATTAAAGTTTAATTAGTTAAAATGGTTTGTAATTAATTAATGTTAATTAACCAGGATTAGTGATTTATTAACCTAGTTTAAGTTAAGTTAAAATTAGGATTGAGTGATTAATTCATATGCAATTAATTTAATTGAAAATTAAATTGAATTATTTAGGATTAAACAATTAATTAATCCAATTTATAATTGATTTTTGAGTGCTTGGATTGCTTATCGATGTTTGCATTGTATGAAATGCCTTGAATTGATTGTTATCTCTGGATCGTAATATTCTGTTATGTGAATTGAGCTGTGTGAAATTTATTTTATTTATTTATTTGTGATACATTTATCTGTGAATCTATGAATGAAGATAAGCATTATAGATTATACTGTTTATCGATATTGTTGTGATTGAATCTGTGATGATTGATGTTGTTGCACTATTGTGTAAAAACCCCTGGTCTACACCATACACACACAAATATGGATTGCACGAGGAAATTGGTTAATTCACAGATTTTTGAAATTATTTTTAAAGATGAATTTTTGAATCTAAAAGGTCTTTGGAAATGGAATTGGGTTAAATATAAAAAGCTTTCGAAATGGGATTTCAAAGATAAAAGTTATTTTAAAAACTTGATAATTTTTTTGAAATTTAGATAATTTGATTTAAATTCGAATTCAATATTTGAAATTGAATTAGAAATTATGGTTTAAAAAGGTTATATAAGTTATAAATATGTTTATATGAGTTTTAAACCATTTTAAAACAATTGTTTTTGGAAATTTAAATTTAACCCAAGATTTAAGGGATTTAACTTGTGCAAATGTAATCGGATTTTTTCGAAAACGAAAACTATTTGTTTCCAAATAATAATAGCTTTCATATAAAGAAAGGATTTCTGATTTGTATTGAAAGATTTCAAGTTTGAAATGAAATTGAAATAGTTTTGAAAGCTATAAATGAATCTTTGTGAAAGATGGTTGAACCTTGTCTGAAATTGAAAAGGATTTTTAACGGTGTATCTTTTATATATAAAAGATTTGTAATGGGGATGTTTTAAAAGTTATGAATGAATCTTTGGAAAAGGTTTTGAAAGCTACAAATTGAAGTCTTGATTTAATGATTGGATGAGTTAATCCAATTTGAAAAGGAAATTGTTTTGAAAGGCTATGAATAAATCTTTGTGAAAGATTGGAGAACTTTGTGAAAGGAATCTTTTTGTTTAAAAGATTTGAGATGGTAATTTGTTTAAACCATTTGAAGAAAGGTTTTGGATTTTAAAAGTGTGACTTAACTGAGATCCCAATATCCATATATTTTTAAATATCACGCTCATTATTCGGTTTAGCCGGGAGAGGACCTTGTGTCATATAACCAATTACGAATAATGATACGACGTTGTGGATAGCATTTGAAGACAGGTGATGAAGACCGGATATTTTCGAAAACGAAAGGATAACTCGTCGAATATCTCTACACCGACTGGTCCTCGGTATAGAGATCTCCATATGTGATGGGGAGTCCGGACGTGATTAGGGATTATCCGAATTTGCAAGGGCTTCTTTGGAAGTGCCTTCGGTCCTGTTCAAACCTGGAACAGACTTGTGTGGATGTGTGTCTGACGTTACACTTTGAGATGTAAAGCTAGTTTCTATCATGTACATTTCCGTTTGGTGGCGGAGATTCATTCTCTTAGCTTAACACCCTTCTTTGAGACGTACGAGCTCAGAGGTTATGTAGTTGATGGTTACTAATGATGCATTCCCATTTTGGTAATGTGGCATACGAAGTACTGCCGATCATTTGTTGATCAAGGCATGGCTTTTGTGTAAAGCGTAGCTTTGTGGACGTGACTTCGTCAAGCCCCATAACCTAGTAATGGTCGAAACATGAATCGTGGCGGTAAGGTTATTTGGGGGTAGCGCCCCCTGGGGGGCATGTCCATTTCATTCTGGACAAAAAGTGATATCATGGCATGGTGCTCAGATATTTACTTATGTTGATTTTGAAAGTGGTACATGGTATGGAGCCCAGATACTTTGCTTTGCGGTTGTTGGTTGGGGCGCTCCGGATAAAGGTTGGTAACGACCATTGGGTGGCATAGTTCGGTTTTAGTTGTATAACCTGCCATTTACTTATGGTGGTCACCACAGTTTAGATGGTAGCTATATTAGGCATAGTTCGAAATGTCTATGCTGGCTAAGATTAATATTATACTTTCGAAATGTTTTCTGCACTATGCACTAATAATAATATCAAAAAAGGTTTTTGCGTATCAAGCATGCTTGACTATCATAAGGAGAAATCTACTCCAAGTCTGCGTATGCATTGTGTGTGCGGTGGGAGGCCTTATGGCAGTTTCATTTTCCAAAAAGCATTGCGGATTTCAACTTTTAAAATCCTTTATTGTTTATTTTAAAGAAAAAACTGTTTTTCTTTGCTCATGTGAGAAATGCAGATTACGGATCTTAAGGCTGGGATAAACACCAGAGGGGGGTGAATAGCATTTTAAGGAATTATTAAATCTTTTCGAGTTTTTGTTAATTTGAACACAAACGTATACAATATTCAGACACAGATATGATCACAGAATCAAACATAGATGCAAATATAAAGTAAAAGCAGTAAAGGAAAGAACACACCAAATTCTATACTGGTTCGGAGTTAACCTACATCCAGTCCCACACACAAGTACGAATTTTCTTTCAAAAGAAATTGTACAATTACACCCTTGATTTCAAGGCTACGAGGTACACCCTCCAGATTCACAATCCTTTGGGTAGAGATACTTGATTTTATGGGTAAAAGTTCACCTAATTGATTTCCAAGGCTACAATCACACTTTTCTCGCTTGATTGATTTCCAAGGCCACAATCACACCTTTTCTCGTTTAATTGATTACAAAGAAGCCTATAACTGTGAATAGCACTGAGGAGATAGTGATAGAGAATCAAACCAGAGATAATCTAGTTAGATTCAATGTTGACTATGGCAGAGTAATCGTAGGAATATGTATAAAGAAAATGTGGAAGAAGAAAAGAAATGAAAACAGAAAATATGGTTGAAAATTCATTGAAAACAACCCCTATTTATAGAAGAACAATAGCCATGTCCATTCGTAAAGAGATACTACGAATAGACACTTCTTTTGAAACTTAAATTTTGAGATTAACTGACACTATGTCGACATGGGTATATTGAGCATGTCGACAACCCAAAGGAATTTTTAGTAGTTTGTTTTTCTTTGAAAATAATTTTTATCTTATATTAAAACTATTTTAAACTTTTATAAATATACTTAACTATAGTTAAAACACATAAATAAATATAGAGAAAAATATTTTAGTGTATATAAAATTTTACCATAATTTTATATTTAAATCTAAGTATAAATATTTAAAAGTTAAATATATTATTATTAAAAGATGGTTTAAAACTAAGGATATTTGATTTTGAAATTAAAGATTATTATGAGGCTAAAATTATTGAAAATCAGGATAGATGATTTTGATTCTTTTAAAAGGAAGGTTTTGAAAATATTTTTAAAACAAGATATAATTTTGTAAAATCATTTTGAATAAAAATTAGTGGATACAAAACAATGTTCCACTAGATTTTTCGTAGGTTCCATCCTACTCGGGGTTCCATCCCTTTAACAGGCTCGAAGTGGATTCCATTCCACGAATAAATTGGATTTTAAGATGCCAATGCTTTTCTAGGAGTTTTAACAAAATTCCTAATTAAAAAATAAATTACTTGAAATCTTGAACTCTTGATAATCTTGATATTCTTGATACTCATGAGTCTTCATTCTTGATATCTTGAATCTCTATACTGTACAGTCTTCATTCTTGGTACCTGCTTGCTTAAATTCTGCATATACATATATTTCTAAACTATAATGTTAGTGTTTATATTTTATAATCCTATTCCAAGGTTGTTGTCATCAAAACCATCATCTCATGGACTAACAATCTCCCCCTTTTTGATGATGACAACCTCTATTCATAAAATATTACTTCTATCCTAATAACTCCCCCTTAATCTATTATCCTATTTTATATTTCTTCCCCTTTGTCATCAACAAAAAAACTAACTCTAAATATATAACTCCAAACTATATAATCTCCAAACTTTATAACTCCCCCTCATTCTTGGACCAAAGTACCTGCATTAATACACTATACAAATGGAATATATAATAGATAGATTAAGCGATAATTATACTGATAGACAATAAAAATCATATAAATATTAATGCATATTTATACATGTTTTTCACACCAAATATCAATCCAAATCAATTCAAATCATACAAACCAACTAAAACAAACCAAACAAATCACACATTACGAGGAATTTCCACCCATCCTTCTTCTTCAAATATAGGGTCTGCTTTAATGGCATCCCAATTTTCATTTTCATTAGGGAGAGAGATGGGGGGATGTGCTTCGTTATCATCCTTGTGCAGGGAGGAAATCATCCATCATATTGCATCAAAATGTCTTTCTTACTTTTTAATCATCTGCATTTGACTCAATTCTAAGTGTCGCTGGTTATGAAGAATGAATGAAAAAATATTCTTGAAAGAGTTAAGAGTCTCTTCAAGATTTTTTGATAGATTATGAATTGGGTTGGCCATATTCGAATTTGTGAGAAGAATGAGAGACAAATTTGATAAGAGATAATATTTAGTGATGAATTCTGGAAGAAATAGGTATTTATAGGTGTAAAAATTCGTTTGAAATGAATACACATAAGGTAGTTATTCAAATTTCAAATTCAAAATGAAATGTCATTTCTGACCAGTACATGTCGACATGAACATAGGGGGTACGTCGACATGGTCCAGTGAATTTTGATGACTTATTTTGACTTTGTGAATAATTGTGTGTGTGTATATATATATATTTATATAGTATACTAACATTTATTCTAGAGATAAGATAAGCTTGATAATAGAAAAGAAATTCCATTTCATTTCATACTAAGATAATACAACGATTAAACATAAAGAACTAAACGAACATTCAAATCAAAATAAACTAGAACAAATCCAATGAGATACGAAAAGGTAGAACTAGTTAGAGGATGATGACGATGAAGATAATCCAAGCTTCTTGCTGACTTTGGAAATAAACTCGTTCATCTTGGATGAAATTTTATACAACTTCTTACTAATGGATCTTTTAAGAATTCGTTGATTCTCAACAATAGTCTTTTGGTTTTTGAGAAGGGTTTTGTTGGATGGATTAGGAGGATGTCGATGCTTTCCAAAGAAGTTTCACCTTCTTTTTCTTCTTCTTCTTCAATTTCCATTTCATCCCCTTCCTCTTCTTCTTCTTCCATCTCCTCATGAGCCAAACGCTCTTTCTTTTTGGCAAGAGTCTCATAGGGTTGAAAAACAAATGGAATTTTCATAAGCGAAATGTTGGAATGATTGAAAACTTTTCTAGAAATAAATTCTTCTCCTTTGAAATCCACTCCAAAATAGTTAAAAATTCGAGTGAGATAAATTCCATGATACAAAGTATTCTCTCCCATTTCAAGATTTTGGGACGAAGTTCATCCAAAATAACTTGTGCCCAATTAATATCATAATTTTCAAAAATAGAAAAAAGTGCTTTACAAACTTTTAAAGTAGGATTGTTAAAATTTTCCGACCTTGGGGTCAAAGTATGTTGTAAAAGATGATTGACAATTCTAGCTTTTGGTCGAAAGTTTCGATTTTTGAATTCAAAATTATCATTTCCTTCGAAAATGTGATGAAATGTCTCACGATCATTTTCATCAATTTTAAAATTAGAAAGATCCATTCTCGTACTCTTGCAATTGAGAATGGTACCCAAAAGATCACAATTCAAAACAATTCTAGTGCCTTTAACACTACTCCAAATTTCATCATCGTTTCCATTATAAAATTCACGATTAAGATTTGCACAGAAAATTTTGACAAGATTTGGATAACAAACAAAATTATTTTGAGAAGCATCAACAAGACCAAGAATTAGATTGTTTGCAAAAAGGGAATCAATTTGATAAGAAGAGAAATCTTGAAATATAGCAAACTTTCCGGGATGGACTTTTGCATAGTTAGCATAATTGATGTATGCTTTTATAGCCTCCGGATCATTGAAGAGTTGCTCTTTTATTTTGCTGGAAATTCTCATAGTGGAGGGGTTGCTTGAAGAAGCCATTAGAGTAGAGAGTAGAGAGCTTTAAGTTTTGAAGAGAGAGTTTGAATTTGAAAATGAGAGTGAAAAATGTGATAAATGATAGTGAATAAATAGATTCTCAAAGGACACGTTCTCTGGTCAAAAGATGCCTTTTCAGAGAATTGAATAAAGTGAAAAGGTGGAGGGAAATTCAACCATTTGAATTCTAGTTTTGAATTTCAAATTCTATACCCATGTCGACATCATGGTAGGGACCATGTCAACATGTGCTTGTGAATTTCTATGATTTATTTTTCCTAAATATTCCGATATATATATATATATGTATGTATGTATACTTATTATTTTTAATGTCTATATATATTTGGAATATTATTAGAATTATAGTATATTCCATAATATATTATTATACTAATAAAAATAATAAAATAATAATAAATTTTTTTAAAATTCAAATAAAACACCAATTCAAAATCAATCAATCAAGCATCTAATTCTAAGCATGCAATTTCAACCAATTGTATTGTAAATGTATACCTTTTTCTGAGTCCGTTTCTTTGAATCGTCGGAGTCGTGAACTGCCGTGAAACACAAATTTGAATTATCTGTATTCTGATCATTATTGCTTGAGGACGAGTCTGAGTCATCTAGAGTAGCAGTAAATGCACGCTTCCGTTTCCTTAATGAATCATTGTTTGTAGAAGGATTTTGCCTCTCTGAATATGGACAGTCTCTTTTGATATGGCCTGGTTCATCACAATTGAAACATTTGACATTGTTTGGCACTACATTCTTATTTTCAGAGTTCTTATAGTTGTTTCCCTTGAGATTATTCATCTTTTTGTATTTTAGAAATTTCCAAAAAGTCCTGGTCATCAAGGCTATCTCTTCATCATCATCGCTGTTTGAGTCTGATCCATCAGTCAATGCATTAAGTGCTATTGATTTCTTTTCAAATGCATTGCTTTCTCTTCTGTCGATTATTTGGACTTCAAACGACATTAGATTTTCAATTAATTCTTCTATCTTTAAGGTATTGATGTCATTTGCCTCTTCGATCGTAAGTGTCTTTTGATTCCATTCTGGAGTAAGAGAATTTAAAAATTTTCTGACTTGATCTTCTTCCGAAAATTCCTTTCCCAAGGATATTAGAGAATGCACAATATCATGAAATCTACTATACATATCTGAAATAGACTCATTAGAATTCATTTTAAATAATTGAAACTGATTTGTGAGCATGGAAATTTTGGTCTGTTTAACTTTGCTTGTTCCTTCGTGAATAATTTGCAAAGTTTTCCAGATTTCATATGCAGACCTACAAACTAACACTCTATTAAATTAATTTCTATCAAGTGAACAAAACAGAATATTTATTGCTTTACAATTATTTTGTGCTACAGTCTTTTGCTCAGCGGTCCACTGTGCAAAATCAGTTGTGGGTTCAGAATATTCAGTTTGTGTGATATTCCAAGTATCTAATCCTACAGATTGTAAATATATTTTCATCCTACATGCCCAATATGCATAGTTACTGCCATTAAAAAATGGTGATCTAACATTAGACTGGCCTTTTACAAATGAACTAGTGACAGGAATATTAGTGTTAGTAACAGTACCAGTATTGGTAGCCATTTTGAAAACTTTTCAAAAATCAGATTATGAAACTTTGAAAACCTTGTTCCAATACCAAATGTGAGAAATGCGGATTAGGGATCTTAAGGCTGGGATAAACACTAGAGGGGGTGAATAGTGTTTTAAGGAATTATTAAATATTTTTGAGTTTTTGTTAATTTGAACACAAATGTATACAATATTCAGACACAGATATGATCACAGAATCAAACACAGATGTAAATATAAAGTAAAAGCAGTAAAGGAAAAAACACACCGGATTTTATACTGGTTCGGAGTTACCCTACATCCAGTCCTGCACACAAGTACGGATTTTCTTTCAAAAGCAATTGTAAAATTACACCCTCTATTTCAAGGCTACGAGGTACACCCTTCAGATTCACAATCCTCTGGGTAGAGATACTTGATTTTACGGGCAACAAGTTCACCCAATTGATTGCCAAGCCTATAATCACACCTTTTCTCGCTTGATTGATTTCCAAGGCCATAATCACAGCTTTTCTCGTTTATTTGATTACAAAGAAGCTTATAACTCTGAATAGCACTGAGGATCTTGTTGAGATAGTGATAGAGAATCAAACCAGAGATAATCTAGTTTGATTCAACGTTGATTTCGATAGAGTAATGGTAGGAAAATGTATAAAGAAAATGTGGAAGAAGAAGAGAAATGAAAACCGGAAAATATGATTGAAAATTCATTGAAAACAACCCCTATTTAAAGAAGAACAACAGCCATGTCCATTCGTGAAGAGATACGACGAATAGACACTTCTTTTGAAATTAAATTTTGAGATTAACTGACACTATGTCGACATGGGTAAATTGAGCATGTCGACATCCCAAAGGGATTTTTGGTAGTTTGTTTTTCTTTGAAAATAATTTTTATCTTATATTAAAACTATTTTAAACTTTTACAAATATACTTAACTATAGTTAAAAACTCATAAATAAATATAGATAATAATATTTTGGTATACATAAAAATTTACTATAATTTTATATTTAAATCTAAGTATAAATATTTAAAATTTAAATATATTATTATTAAAAGATAGTTTAAAACTAATAATAATTTGATTTTGAAATTAAAGATTATTTTGAGGCTAAAAGTATTTAAAATCAAGATAGATGATTTTGATTCTTTGAAAAGGAAGGTTTTGAAAACATTTTGAAAACAAGATATAATTTTGTAAAATCATTTTGAATAAAAAGTAGCGGATACAAAACAATGTTCCACTAGATTTTTAGTAGGTTCCATCCTACTCAGGGTTCCATCCCTTTAACAAGCTCGACGTGGATTCCATTCCACGAATAAATTGGATTTTAAGATGCTAGTGTTTTTCTAGGAGTTTTAACGAAATTCCTGATTAAAAAAAATAAATTACTTGAAATCTTGAACTCTTGATAATCTTGATATTCTTGATACTCATGAGTCTTCATTCTTGATATCTTGAAGCTCTATACTGTACAGTCTTCATTCTTGGTACTTGCATGGTTAAATCCTACATATACATATATTTCTAAACTATAATGTTAGTATTTATATTTTATAATCCTATTCCAAGGTTGTTGTCATCAAAACCATCATCTCACGGACTAACAGCTCATACCAGTCTCATGACTGACCCGAAGTTTATTTTCCCTTCCATAACTCTGGGTTCCCACGATTTTTCACACGGGCAGTCTAGAGTTGGTTTTTTTAGATAATCAAATATTTGACATAGATTCGATGTCTTTGAAGCCTTGGGATCTTGGCGATCACATTGTTTCATTCTGGAGTTACCTAGTTTTCTTATTGCATCGAGATGATGGTTCGAGCTATCTTTGGTTTGGAGATAAAGTTCCAGTTGCAAAAAATGGAGATGCATTCTATTGGAGTTATCTTTCCGCTATCGATGGTTGCAATGTCTAGACCATCTTTGTTGTTGTTATCCTATTCCGCTGTTGTATATTTATCTCTGATATTGTTGGAATTCATATTGTATCGGATATTGTATTCATTTGAGTTATATGATGTATTCTTTTCTTCGCCTATGTTGTTATACTTAATGTGTTATAAGCTCCGGCATGAATCGGATTTCAACGGTTGAATCTGCAGCATTCAAGTACAAGTGAAGTACGGGTGTCGATTTTTGAACGCTGAAATCTGGATCGTGACAATACGCATGTGTTAACTCCGAGACGCACAAAAAACAAAAAATTAAATAACAAAGACAAACAAAAATAGGAAAATGAAGATCCAAGAGGCCTGGAACGATCAATATAAAGAAAAAGAAAGGTGTACGAGCTCTTCCAATATGCTAGTTTCAACAATTCTCGTTCCCTACATTTCTTCATAGACATGAAAGTCTACAAATCTCCAAGACAGACATAAAACTCTACAAACTCCAAGATAGTCGTAAAAGTATACAAACTCCAAGAACAAGTCTAAAACTTGTCAGAATACGTGCCAATGGCGTTCGACCGAACAACCCTAGGAATTAACCAGAGAAATAAACGTAAGCGTTTCATACAACTTGTTTTACTAGTCCATTTAAATCAATTTCTCATTCAATTGAGGACGTGCAATTTTTATATATCAAAAAAAAAATTCTTTTTGAAACTATTTTTAAAATACTGTTTACCAAAATTAATACTAGCCATTTAAATACTTGTTATGTGTGTGTGTCTATATATGTGTTTGTGTGTGTGTTAAAACCTTGCTTTTCAAAAAATTCAAAAGTATTAATACATATATGTTTCCAAAGTTGGGTTTATAAATAATATATTTTTATTGAGAAAACAATTTGATTTAAGATATATCTCTTTGAAAAATCTAGTTTAAAAATGGTACAAAGGGTGTAATGTGCTATAACCAAAGAGCAATTTCCATGGAAGGAAATATCAAAATAAGAGCATCAAATGGAAGTTAGAAACAACCCAGAATTTCAGCACGGAAAACACCATAAACTAATCCAAACAATACCAGAACCCAAGCAAAACAACACCATGAAAATTGAAAGAAGCAATAATCCAAAATTCACCAAAAGAAATATCGAAACAACTTTTATAACCAAGGGCAAGAATAATGAAAGCCAAAACAAGCTTGTAGTTTTGAAAGCAATTATTTCTAATTCAATTACAAATGGAATGATTTCTAAAGGCTATATATATGTGTGAATATATTCAACATCTTCTTTAGAGCAATTAACTTCATATTGCTTGGGCTCAAATATAAAATTTATCATCCATTTAAACCACAAAATGATTTACATAGCAAATCATAATATTACACATTATTCTTCTTAGCATATATCTTAAAAATAAACATTCATAATTTACAAATATTAGGTAATTTAATGACGTTACCTTGCCATCTATTTATAGTGAATCGCTTTGTCAAATGACTGCGATGTTTACTGTGAAGTCAACATGGCCTCGCACTGATCTCTCTTATCACTAAGGTTCAGTGGCTGGATATGTCTTCTAAAATTAATACATATAATGCATTTTTACTAATTTTATTATAATTTTCTAAAGCATCGAAATATTAAACACATATATACATATATAAAGTTTCCTTCTAAATTTATTTTCCAAAATATATTTCCACAAAGTATTTCATTTTCACAAATAATGATATTCAAGTCTAAAATATTTACTAAATTTTATTATCAAAACTTCAATTAATATCACCTTTCCAAATAACAATTTAGTTCATAATATTTTTTTCTAAATAATTTTTTTTCATCAAAAAACTTGTCTTGAAAATTTATCACATTTGTATATACATGTATACATATTTTTTCTCAATTATCCTTTTTTTCTTCCATAAGTTGTTACATATACATATAAATATATTTTCCAAAACATTTATCGCATTTCAAGATAATATTTGACCCACTTAAAACTTTAGCTTCTCATTAAATATTATTTTCAATATATTCACAATTATTTATAACACCTTAAGTATTATAACTCAAAATTATTGTGTCCGGCTGTCTCGTCAAAGCATATAGGAATCCCAACCGACCCTATGGTGTCCTACGTCTCGACCAGAATTCATAAAATACCCAACGAGCAATTTAACACAAAACTAATTACAAAATTTATAAATCTCTATATTCTCATACAAATGAAAATCTATCAGTAACAATTCAAATATGCAACCATTCATCCATGCATACAATGGTCAATGAAACATAAATAAATAACTAATTACTGTGCTCAGTGGAAACGGTCTATTAGCTTCCGCTACGTAACTTTGATCACTAACGGATCAGAACACCACTACATAGCACTTATATTTTAAAATCATTTTGTAAAAATAATTTGTATAGTAATTTAAAATTTCCACAAATAAGTCCCAATGATTATTCCCAATAATCATTATACATCTACTCTAAATAGGAAAAAAATTCTAATTTCTATCTGACACATCCAAGGGACGATACTTTAAATCTATCTGGGCCAAGATTCATGCTTCTAACGTTATATGTTGTTCTGAACCACGGCTTTAATACCAACTATAATGCCCATCTTTACATCCATATTACCCGAGAATATTATAAGTAATATTGTCAAGTAATATGGAGAATAAGGCTTGTTAGGAGCGACCATCCATAGTATTGCCTTGAACGAGTATTGATAGAATGAATATTTAGACTATATTTTTTTTCTCATTTCCTTACGAGGAGTGATTCAACGTATACAATCCAGGCAGAAAACAATAATATGTGGCTTACTAATATCTGATAACAATATATCAAATAATAAGACATAGAATCACAAGTCGTGGCAGAAGTAAAATGCATCAAATACCTCATAACAGCGTAAGTCTACTGTAACGATCCGGAATTTTTGACCTTGAAAATTCGACACTAATATGTTCATTGTAGAAGTGCTGAGAAATCGAACGTCGGAAATCTCAGGTTGTTAGGGTAAAGAAGAAAGAGGTAGAAGAAGAAACAGAAAACAAAACCAAAAATCTCACATTTCGCAGCGGATCAAAATATAATAATATCAATAATAACATTTATACAAAGAAAGGTGTAACTGTTAATTACATACAATTCGTCAGAGTTACAACCATTTAAAAATAGACTAGACAGTTATATCAACCTGTTTCAGAATACAATCAGAACAAAGTCTAAACAAACAGCGGAATACACTTCATACATTCCTGCCATTCAGCTCTCCTCCTGAGCTCCATAATGTCCTAAGCTGAAAATCTGTAATACTCGGTTTGACCCGAGAATTACATCAAAGTAACACCCAGGTCAGGCTAGAAATCAGCGTGAGTAAACCCATCTAACATAAAATACTAAGATATAAAACTTATTTGAAAACCCAGGGTAACTCGTACCTTATTACGAGTTCTTAACTTTCCATAGTCAAATACACATCTTACAATCACATCTAAGCATTATTACTCAGATTAAATGACCAAGTTTACATCATTTATTTCATTTCAGCCTATTTATTCCAAAATCAAATCCATAAAGAATTATTGTAGATTACAAATCGAAGTGGTTTTGGGTATTTACTAATACCGGACCCCGGCCTCTTCGAATCCAATGTTATTCTTTAAACCAAATTGTTTAACTTTAAACGACACAATTTATATTCAGAATTTCATATTCGCAACCATCCATCTCAGATAGTTAACCCCCAATATCACAGTTCAACCAAAGTATCTCATACCACAAAAGCAGCACAAATTCACATATCAGAGATATCAAATAATCTGAGGCATTCAATATCATTCAATCGTCCATAAATAAGATTAATTAGTCACACCATTTCTAACTAATTTAAATAAATTAAATTAATTACTTCAATCACTTTTAATCTTGCTTACTTAACATTAATTAATTATAAACCAATTAATTAATGGGCATTTTCACTTCAAGGGCTTATTTGTGAAGGGAATAAGTTTTAAGGACACTATTTCTGAAAAATTAGTTTTAAGGACATTTTACAGGAAAAAGATAAAAGAATTTATCATTTTCAGTTATACAGAAATAATGATAAAAGGATTTATCATTTTTCAGTATAACTTAAAAAGATAAATGAATTTATCATTATGCTGAAAATTGTCCTTAAAACTAATTATTCAGAAATGTTGTCCTTAAAACTTATTACCTTGTAAATAGAAGCCCTTCAACCTAATTTCCACTTAATTAATCATGCTTTAATTATCATCTTTAATTACATTAAGCAATTAGCCTTTAATTAATTACACAAATTAATTAACCTTCAACCATTCACATAAATTAACCTTTAATTACTTTCATAAATAATTAACAATAATTTATTACATTGATCCTTAATTAATTATTCTATCTCACGTACATTGATTAATTATCCTTTAATTAATCACATTCATTAATTAACTAACCCTTTAATTAATTTCATTAATTAATCAATCCCCTAATTAATTACACTAAGTAATTAATCCTTAATTACTTCCATTAAGTAATTTCCCTTTAATTACTTACATTGAATAATAATCATTTAAGTAATTAATCACCAATTTATTACATTAATTAATATCTAATCACCAATTAATTAATCTCTAATCACCAATTAATTAATATCTAATTAATTAATTTATAATTCTTAATTATTAATTAATTAATCATAGATCATTAATTAGTTAATTATTCTTTAATTACTTCATTAATTTAATTAGTCTTAAATCGTCAAACCTTAATTAACTTTAAGATAAACCATTTACTTATTAGTTACTTAATTATCATTATCAGTCAAATCTAAATATTTTATCTTTCAATATTTAATTAAACCATTAATTTAAGTAAAAAAGATAACTTAAGATTTTAACTTAATAATTTTAAGTTAAACAAAACATACCGCTTTTCTTGAAACCAAATTTTCTAAAAAACATTATTATTTAAAGAATATTGATTTAAGAAATAGATTTAACTTGATTTATTTTAAATTTTAAAACTTGCATTTCAATTGAATTTTAAACTGTTAAAAATTTCTTCAGGTTCAACCCAGCAAAAACACGAGCCCAGAGGAAAAAAAACCCGAGCTAGCTACACAACTTTCCCGAGCAAAACACTAGTCAGTCGCGAGAAAAATTGCACGTCGCGGCTTCGAGTCAAACCATGAAAATCTTCGAGACAAACCCGAGCACCATCCTCCTTCTACCCCGATTCCAAATGACGGCGCACACATCTGATACGCTGGAACATTCGTGCATGTGCATAATGCCTCGCCACTACTCCGATCGATGTTACGACCTTAGATAAATCGACGACGACCTCACCTTTGTTCCCATCAACCCAGAAGTATGGATCTACCCCAACTCGAAATTGATCGAGTCGACATAGCTAAAACCCAAACCAGCTCAACGAAAACCACTCCACAACGCCACCACCAATCATCGGCCATCACGATGTCGAGCCCAAACCTTCGCCACACTTCCATCTTCCCTCTCCCCCACCTCCGATCCACCTCGATGCTAGCATGACGACGAGATCGTCCAATAAACATCCCAAACCAAAAACTCAAGCTAAACCCTAAAACCGCTTCATGGCTTCTCCACGGTGAATTAAAAATTCACCTACCATTTTTGCAGAGCTCGTCAACTCCTCTACTACCTCTGGTCGTGATCCCGACCACTCAAAACTTCACTGACCACTAGAAATCACATCAGACATGAATTACCTTCATCCTTCGATCTCTCTCGAATCACAAGCTTAAAATTCCTGATTTTATTTTTAAAATTCATGATTTTCAAATACAAATCAAATTATATACATGAAACATTTAATCTTTAAGACCGAATCTTTTGATATGATTAAGCTTTACTGTAATTTACCTTCCAGTTAAAACTACTTTCATTTTTAACGCAAAAATTATTTAAAGAAAATTAGATCTTGTCATAACAAACATATTTCGTTTATAAATCAAACCCTAAAGAGAACCAGGAGAAGATCAATTTGATATTGAACAAATTTAAGCCTGTAGAACTAAGAACAGAGCAAACACTATTGTTCCAGACATGCATACAAACATCCACATTCAAATATACATGAATTCATATTTAAATCATCATGCAAACACTAATCACACTTAACTTTAAGTAATTTCTGCATATATAGTTTACTCACCTGTTTAAATGTTGAATAGAGAAGATTGAAATAGGAACTTGAACATGCTTTTGATCTAGAAACTTAATACTTGAAAACTGGAATGTCTCCTTGGTTTTGAAAACTGAATGCTATGATGATCTTTTGAAAACTGAAGCTTGAAAATGCTTGAAATATGAAGCTTTAATGATTCAAGTTGAAGAGTTGTTGCTTGATTAAATTTTCAGTTTTGAGTTTGTTTACAGCCCTTTTGTTTTTCTGGTTTAAAATTGATTACAAGCTTTTATTTTGATTTTCTCAGGTTAGTATGTTTACTGATTTTTGATTTCTTGTTTTGGAAATGAGAATAGGAAAGAAATAGAGAAGGTTAGAGATATATTTATAACTTGATTTTTATGATTTATAAAAAAAAAAAAATTAAAAGGTGACACTTGATTTATAATATAACATTTTTCATTTACATTAGTTTGTCATCTTACATTTGTTAAATTGTAAACATTCAACTTACATGTGTAATTATATATGTTTTTAATTAATTTTAAATGGTTTATAAAACTTTTATATTAAATTTGCTATTTAATAAATATTTTTCTTAATTTATATAAATAAAATCCTTTAAAGAAAATAATGTAAAAATTGCACATATATATAATATATTTTTTAAAACCAAATTTATTTTAAGATAATTATCTTTTGAATTTCAATCTTAAATTCAAATTCAATTTTAATTAACTTATATATATATTTAAACAAACACATATTAAATTTGTTTGAAAATAATAATTTTGCCAATTTTAAATAATTATACTAGGAGGATTTATCAAACCAATACTTATCAAGATATTTTTTATTACTAGAATTATTAATTAAACTTAAAAATCAGTATTTCTACTAATTAAATCCAGCTAATTTATCAATTACAGATGTCCAAAAATCCGGGTTATCACATTTCTCTCCCCTTAGATTCTTTTCGTTCCCGGAAAGGAACGAAGCCAGAATTTTACTAAAATGATTATTACCAGCTTATATTGCTCTTTGACCATATCAACAATAAACCCTTTATTTAAGAATTTTAAAAACACTTTAAAATCTATATAATATTACCAAAATAGTTTTATAAAAATATTTTTTATAACTCAATGTTTCCACAAGTCCATCCTTGTTCTTACAGAATTTAGGCCATACGTTGATCAGGTGTAGAACTGAAAATCTATAAGTACTTGGTAAACCCGTTTTATAAAATCATTATGTGCTCGAAAATCGAGATAGTATACGTAGGTGTAGGACTCAATGTTTACACTAAGTAATTACACTAAGCATCAGGTGTAGGACTGTCATCAGTCCTCTAATTAATTAGAGGACTGATGGTAGTATCAAGTGTAATTACTTAATCGAAGTTGGATTAATGATAGTATTAGGTGTAGGACTGTCTATAAGAACTCAATTTTCGAGATAGTATACGTACGTGTAGGACTCAATGTTTCCATAAGCGTCCCCTTAGGGCTCGAGGCAGAACCACCCCGTGGATCTCCTGTGAAGTTCATTTCAATGGGAGCGCCTTTTTCTCCAGAGCCAATCTCAAAACACTTTATACTGTACACTTATAATATCTTTCAAATCATACTCTATATGATTCACATAAATATCCTTCACACAAAATCGATATCTCAAATCGATAGTTCCAAACTTGGCTTTTCAAACTCCCAAAATTTGATTTTCCCAAAAATCAAAAGCCTTTTTCAAATCCATAGGTTCCAAAACATTTTCCCCCAAAATCATTCTCATAAAACCATTTACACACACACACACAAAAAACACTTTCCAACTTGAAAATAATCTTTGGATCACTTATATAGATTCCCCTTTTATACTTCAAATATTTTCTAAAACCCTTTCTTCTGGTTCTAGATTCAACATAAGGGGAGCTTATCATATATAACAAATATATATATATATAACTTTACTATGCCAATCAACATCAAATTTTGATTTTCTTTTATAAAGTTACTTACCATATCACTTACTTTTCATAAAATGAATTTCAAAAGATATCCAACTTCCACCTTTATTCATATGTACTTCGCAAAATTTATTTCAAAAATCATTTCCATTTCTTTCAAAATTTCAATATCTATTTCATTTAAGCACGTACGATGTACATGTACCATCCGTACGCAATATCAAATCTGATCGCTCACTCAATCACACAATTCCACTTTCGAACTAGTATTGTCCACCCGACTTCCAAGTGCGGACTCAGATCTGGTTTCTGGATCAGAAATCGTCACTCTCCATGTGTAGTCATAACTATGATGGAGAATTCCCAGAATCAACCAAAAATCTATATCCAGGGTTCACCGTCGAAAATCGAGTGAAAAAATCCTAACTTGGATCGATATACTATTTCGAAATTCTGTGCTCGAATCTGGATTAAATCATTATGCGAATAGAATAATATACGTACATCCTACGTATTTATCTTCATTGATCATTAGCTAAATCAATTCTCTTATCTATTCACCTTCATTTTGATTCTATTCACTCATTCACAATTTTCTCCGAATTTCCATTTGGGTTAACACTTTAATTCTTATCTCAATTGGTATTCAATTATAGACAGTTTGCACTCTGACCAACTTGTATTAAGAAAATAGCTTGAAAATTTTCAAAATGGATAAGTAGTTGTAAAATAGTTATTAGTTGCAAAATAGCAGTAGAGTAGTTAAGTAATTATAAAATAGTTGTAAAATAGTCAAATAGTTAGATAATTGCAAAATAGTTATAAAATAGTAATTAGTTTACAAAACAGTTGTAAAATTGTCGTAAGATAGTTAAATAGTTCCAAAAGTAGTTGTAAAATAAGTATAAGGTAGTTTTGGGTTTTAAAAAGAAAAGTTGTATAGTAAATAACTAGGAAAAATAGATTTAAATACAGTTATATTAAAATAATTTATTAGGAAAAAATGGTACAGAGCAAAACTGTTCAATTCCCAATCTCTATTCCCAATCAATTTCCAATTCAATTTGAATTAACTTCAATTCCCCATCCCAAATTCAAATTATTTTCAATTTGAATGTAAACTTATTCAACTTCAATCACAGTTCCCACTTAATTCAATTCAAATCTCAACTATAAACCATCTCGAATTATATAAATTCAAGTTAAATTTTAAATGTTGATTTAATTAAATTAACCTTTACTTTTAAATCAATAACTTAAATCTTTAAACAATTTAACTGTTAGTCCAAATTTCAAAATTTCATTTTAAATTACCTTTACTTAACTTATTTCAAAGTTCAAATAAGAGTTCAATTTTTTTTAAACAATTTAACCTTTAGAATCCAATTTATTACCCAATTTTAACTTCGAAACCAATTCTTAACAACTTCCAGGAAGCTCATTTCTAATGTTTAAATCTTTAAGCTCAAAGCGATTTCCTTTTTATAAGTTAAATCTTATTTCTATTTTATTTCAGTAATGGATGTATATTACCTCAATCCATTTCTTTATTTATTTAAAATAATCCAGTTCTATGTTTCATAGATTATTAATAACAATAGGATGATATTAGGATAAAATAAATAAACATCCAAATTATTTTAAAACATCCATCCATAGCATCCATTACCCATTTCCAGATCTCAAACCCGTTTTGAGATCACGCATAACTCCCATTTAAACCATCCATTTAACTTCCGTAAGTTAAATCTCAATTTCATCTTGTAAATTCCAATTCAGATGGTTTTTTCAACTTATATAACTTCTCCTAAGTTAAATTTAATTTATTTGATCCAGTCAAAATTACAAAATTGGAATTCTCCATTTCAAATTTTAAACTTCTTATCAATATCTCTTTTCACTTATAAGTTCAAAGACTTATTTCACTTTGGGTTTTCACATCTCATTCCAAGGAAAAATTTAAAACTCAACACTTAGAGTTTATTTCAAATCATCTTTGATATTATGTATATCCCTCATATATACATATTTATTTCCTTTTCACATTAAGATATACTTTAAATTTTAAACCACCTATGGTTTTAATTCAAAACAAATTCCTTTAAAATTTTCAAACAACTCTTGTTTGAAACAGGTCCTTTTCATTCAAATACATTGTAAATAATACTATTTGTTGTTTCTTTTAACACGTTGAAACAAATTAGAAATTTTCTAGACTTAGATTTTAAACTTCACAATGTTAAATTATCTTCAATCCCAATTTATAAGTCATATTCACCTAAATGTTTACTTCCTTAAAACATTTCTTTTTTCTTAACAAATATTTCATTATCAAACAAAACAACCATTTATGATAATAACCAAGATTAACATATCTTGATACCAATTCATTATTATCTTATTCTAAAAACACTTCTATAAATTCAGGATTTTAATTTCAGTTTGGATCCATTTCAAACTTATCTTCACTCAATTTCAATTTGGTTGCATTCCAATTACCACTTAATTCTTATTAGTTTATTTAATTCCACCAATCAATTTCTTTAATGTATTAAATAACTGGAAAAATAATTCCTTTATATATCAAAAGATAAACTTATAAAAAATCATTTTTAAAACCATTTTTAAAATCATTATATAAGAAATTAACAAGTACACTCTCATATATACATATATACACTCAACTCATTGTAGGGTACTATTGACCCTATCATTAATAAGTAAACTTACCAGAGCCAAGGTTCTCGCTTAACCTTCTATTCTGATACCAAAATGTAACGACCCGAAATTTTCGACCTCGAAAATTCAACACTAATACATTCACTGTAGAAATGCTGAGAAATCGAACGCCGAAAATCTCAGATTGTTAGGGTAAATAAGAAAGAGGTAGAAGAAGGAAAGAAACAAAAGACAGAATCTCACATTTTGCAGCGGATCAAAATACAATAATATCAATAATAGAATTTATACAAAGAAAGCTGTAATTGTCAATTACATACAATTCTTCATAGTTACAACCATTTACAAATAGACTAGACAGTTATATCAACCTGTCACAGACTACAATCGGAACAATGTCCAAACAAACAGTGGAATACACTCCATACGTTCTTGTCATCCATCTCGCCTCCTGAGCTCCAGAACGTCCTAACCTGAAAATTTGTAATACTCGGTCTGACCCGAGCATTACATCAAAGTAACACCCGAGTCAGGCTGGAAACCAGCGTGTGTAAACCCATCTAACATAAAATATTAAGATATAAAACTTATTTGAAAACCTGGGGTAACTCGTACCTTATTACGAGTTCTTAACTTGCCATAGTCAAATACACATCTTACAATCATATCTAAGCATTATTACTCAGATTAAATGACCAAGTTTACATCATTTATTTCATTCCAGCTTATTTATTCCAAAATCAAATCCATAAAGAATTATTGTAGTTACAAATCGAAGTGCTTTCGGGTATTTACTGATACCCGACCCTGGTCTCTTCGAGTCTAATGTTATTCTTTAAACCAAATTGTTTAACTTTAAACGATACAATTTATATTCAGGATTTCATATTCACAACCATCCATCTCAGATAGATAATCCACAATATCACTGTTCAACCAAAGTATCTCATATCACAAAAGCAGCAGAAATTCACATATCAGAGATATCAAATAATCAGAGGCATTCAACATCATTCAATCATCCATAAGCAAGGTTAATTAGTCACACCGTTTCTAAGTAATTTAAATAAATTAAATTAATTACTTCAATCGCTTTTAATCCTGCTTACTTAACATTAACTAATTATGAACCAATTAATTAATCATCATTTAATTATCATCTTTAATTACATTAAGTAATTAACCTTTAATTAATTACCCAAATTAATTAATCTTCAACCATTCACATAAATTAACATTTAATTACTTTCATAAATTACTTAACAATTATTTATTACATTGATCCTTAGTTAATTATTCTATCATCACTTACATTTATTAATTATCCTTTAATTAATCACATTCATTAATTAACTAACCCTTTAATTAATTTCCTTAATTAATCAGTCCTCTAATTAATTACACTAAGTAATTAAGATTAATTACCTCCATTAACTAATTTCCCTTTAATTACTTAGACTGAGTAATTATCATTTAAGTAATTAATCACCAAATACTTACATTAATTAATCTCTAACCACCAATTAATTAATCTCTAATTGCCAATTAATTAATCGCTAATTAATTAATTTATAATTATTAATTATTAATGAATTAATTCTAAATCATTAATTAATTAATTATTCTTTAATTACTTCATTAATTTAGTTAACCTTAAATCATCAAACCTTAATTAACATAAGATAAACCATTTATCTTATTAATTACTTAATTATCATTATCATATAAATCTAAACATTTTATCTTTCACTATTTAATTAAACCATTAATTTAAGTAAAAAAATAACTTAAGAATTTGACTTAATAATTTTAAGTTAAACAAAACATATCACTTCTCTTAAAACCAAATTTTCTAAAAAATATTATTATATAAAGAATATTGATTTAAGATATAGATTTAGCTTGATTTATTTTAAATTTTTAAACTTGTTTTTCAATTGAATTTTAAACTGTTAAAAATTTCTTCGGGTTCAACCCAGCAAATACACGAGCCCGGAGAAAACAAAAACCCGAGCTAGCTACACAACTTTCCTGACCAAAACACTTGTCACTCGTGAGGAAAACTACACGTCTCGGCTTTGAGTCAAACCACGAAAATCTTCGAGCCAAACCTGAGCATCATTTTCCTTTACCCCGATGCCAAATGTCAACACACATCTGATACGCTGGAACACTCGTGCACGTGCATAATTCCTCGCTGATGTTCCGATCGACGCTGCGACATCAGACAAGTCGGCGACGACCTTACCGTCATTCCCATCTACCTAGAAGTATGGATCTACCCCCAGCTCGAAATCGAGCCATTCGACACAGCTAAAAAACAAACCTGCTCAACGAAAACCACTCCGCAACGCCACCATCGATCACCGGCCATCACGACATCGAGCCCAAACCTTCGCCACACTTCCATCTACCCTCTCCCCCTCTCCGATCTACCTCGATGCTAGAATGACAAAGAGACCGTCGCTTGAACATCCAGACCAAAAACTCAAGCTAAACCCTAAAATCGCTTCGCCGCTCCTCCATGGCGAATTAAAAATTCGCCTACCATTTTTGCCGAGCTTGTCAACTCCTCTGCTACCTGCGGTCGTGATCCCGACCACTCAAACTTCACTGATCACCGGAAATCACCTCAAGCATGAATTCCGTTCATCCTTCGATCTCTCTCGAATTACAAGCTTAAAATTCCTGATTTTATTTCTAAAATTCAAGATTTTCAAATACAAATCAAGTTATATACATGAATATTTAATCTTTGAGATCGAATCATTTGATATGATTAAGCTCTATTGTAATTTACCTTCCAGTTACAACTACTTTCATATTTAAATCAAAAGTTATTTAAAGAAAATTAGATCTTGTCATAATAAACTGATTTCGTTTATAAATCAAATCCTAAAGAGAATCGTGGAAGAGCAATTTAATATTGAACAATTTTAAACCTGTAGAACTAAGAACAAAGCAAACACTATTGTTCCAGACATGCATACAAACATCCACATACAAATATACATGCATTCATATTTAAATCATCATGCAAACACTAATCACACTTAACTTTAAGTAATTTCTGCATGTATAGTTTACTCACCTATTTAAATGTTGAATAGAGAAGATTGAAACAGGAACTTGAAAATGCTTTTGATCTGGAAACTTAATACTTGAAAAATGGAATGTCTCCTTGGTTTTGAAAACTGAATGCTATGATGATCTTTTGAAAACTGAAATTTGAAAATGCTTGTAAATCTAAAGCTTTAGTGATTCAAGTTGAAGAGTTGTTGCTTGATTAAATTTTCAGGTTTGAGTTTATTTACAGCCCTTTTGATTTTTCTGGTTTGAAATTGATTACCGGCTTTTATTTAGATTTTCTCAGGTTAGTATGTTTACAGATTTTTGATTTCTTGTTTTGGAAATGACAATAGGAAGGAAATTGAGAAGGTAATGTAGAGATTTATTTATAACTTGATTTTATGATTTTTAAAAAAAAAATAAAAGAAAATAAAATTAAAAGGTGACACTTGTTTAATAATCTAACATTTGTAAACATTCAACTTACATGTGTAATTATGCATGTTTTTAATTAATTTTAAATGGTTTATAAAACTTTTATATTAAATTTACTATTCAATAAATACTTTTTTTAATTTATATAAATAAAATCCTTTAAAGAAAATAATATAAAAATTACATATATATAATATATTTTTTAAAACAAAATTCATTTTAAGATAATTATCTTTTGAATTTCAATCTTAAATTCAAATTTAATTTTAATTAACTCATATATATTTAAACAAACACACATTAAATTTGTTTGAAAATAATAATTTTGCTAATTTTAAGTAATTATGCGAGGAGGATTTATCAAACCAATACTAATCCAGATATGTATTTTTTATTACCATAATTATTTATTAAACTTATAAATCAGTATTTCTACTAATTAAATCCATCTAATTTATCAATTACAGATGTCCAAAAATCCGGGTTATCACAACTACGAAAGTGGAAACTAGACTTGCATATAAAACTATATACATACAAAGACTTTGACGGGTCTAAAAGTACACATAAAAGGTAAAGTCGACTACGACCCCAATGTGATCCAACTCTCCAAAGTCTTCTCTTCCTTTCATATTGTTCACTGTCATGCTAAAAACATCCCCAACCCTTGCTCTTTCTATATATCCTTCGTTTATGCTGCTAATAATAAAGCTATCAGATCTTATTTTCTCCACATCCTTCCCAAGCTGCGTCAAGACACACACCCATGGATCATCCTAGGTGACTTCAACCGCTGTGATAAACTCGCTGATAGGCTAGGAGGAAATCCACTTTCCCCAAATGAAATCGAACCTCTTCAAACTTGTGAGGACCCGACTTTCTATCCATAGAAAGGCGTATCATCTTGAAGGAAGAAAGTGATAGAAAAGAGAAAAGATAGAGAAGAAATAAGAAACAACATCAGAATCTCAACAGCGGAACGAATAAATTATATTAATCACATAAGTATCACATAATATACAATCAGAGTTACACAGATAATACATCACAAACTAGACAGTTATAAACACATGTCTAGTTATTACATCTCAATACAACTCAGAGAAAATAACACAGAGAAACCAACACAGCGGAACACTATATATATCTACAACCCCGAAGCCTTCTGCTCCATCGTTCCTCCAGAATTCATCAAAGCTAACTGAATCCCTTGGCTACTCGTAAAAATTTGAATACCTGAGAGTTTAGGAAAAAAAGAAATAAACTCTGGGTCAGACATGGGTCTGGTGTGAGTAACAGGTTAAAGTTGCTTAACTTTAAAAACTTTTGAAAACAAAATGTATCACGTAAGACCTCCAACACATAAACATGGGTAAGTTTTTACCGTACACTAACCAAAACATTTTATAGTAAATCCAGTGATATTATAACAGTGTCTAGGGTTTTCAAGTAAATAGAAAATAGCTGAAATTGTTACATCTATTAAATTCCAGCTACTAGTCACAAATTTGGGTAATACAAATCAAAACCGTGGGGTCTCGTAGGGAAAAAGGGTTTCCATCAATGGCAGGGCTATTGGGGTACCGCCCGTCACAGTACGGAGCCTAGATCACCGTACCGAGGATCACTCCCGACCCCCGACAACACAAGGCCGGAACCATTCCTTACTAAACAGCCCCAAATAAGACAACCCCGGCAGTTGGAGCTCAAAACTGCCCACACAGCCGAAATAAAAAGGGACCTCTAGGCAGGGGTATATCTCGTTCTGCTTGGGCATGACCCACCTAGCCTTGCTGCACATCCCCTGTTTTATCCATTCTCGGTTGATGGGGCTTGAGGCTACGATTACCTTTAGAGAACACATCTCTTAGAATGCTCATCGCCCACCTGACGATGTTCTGAAAGCGTTCAATCCATACAAGTTCGTTCCGGGTTCGAACGAAACCGAACGCATTATCTCGTTACACTCATTTTGGAATCACTCTCAGAGTTAACGACGATAACCCTTGCACTCTGAATCTTCATCTTCACTTCAGATTGACGACCTATCATAATTTGGATTGATGCGGTTTCGGATGTCCAAATATGGAAACCCGATCCTGGTCTCATCGAAATCCAAAATGCCATCTTTTAAGGTCAAGTTGTTTTTTTAAAGTTTAAAACAATTTAATTCAATTATCTATATACACACAAATAGATAATTCGTAATATCACAATAGATAATCAACATTATCATCATAAACAGATAATCCATATTATCATCACAAACAGATAATCCATATTATCATTGTATTTTAATCAAAGCATCTATTTCACATAGCGTCATTTATCTCATATATGAGATCTCAAACCATTCAAGGCAAACAATATCATCCATCCATACATAAGCAATCACATCAGCTATAATTAATTTAAAATGAATTAAATTAATTACTTCATCTCTAATTAATTTTAGGTAAATTAAATTAATTACTTCACCATTGTACATCTTGCTTATATAACTATTAATCAATTACGAATTAATTAATAAATCATTCACTAATTATTCATTTCAATTAATCATCCTTGATTAATTAACTTTTAATTATATTCAAGTAATTATCCTTTAATTAATTTCACAAGTTAATTATCCTAAACCAAACACAATAATTAACCTTTAATTACTTCGTAAATTAATTAACTATAAATTACATTAATCTTTAATTAAACTAATTAATTACTCTTTAATCACTTATTATTGATTAATTAATCTTAATTGATCAACCCTTAATTACATCATTAATTATATTTATTAATGATTTCAAATTACATTTTATTTAATTATCCTATTAAAATTAATTACCTTAAGTAATTAATCTTCAATTAAACCACATTTATTAATCACCCCTGATTAATACCATTCAATAAATAACTACCCTTAGTTACTCCATCAAATAAATTAATTACTCCTTAATTAATTTTCTTTAAATTAATCCCTTGATTAATTTCACAAAGTAATTTAGACTTAAATTACTTCCATTATTAAATCATTCTCAGTTAATTACATCCAGTAATTACCATTAATTACTTCCCTAAGAAATTATACTTATCACATCATCAAATGGTTATTTAAATTAATTAAACTTAATTAATTAACTTAAACAATTCATATTAGACTTAATTAATTACAATGAGTAATTAATTTCTTAATTTACTTCCATTAAGTAATTATACTTAAACAATTCACAATTTTATCTTAAATTAGTTAATCTAATTAATTATTAAAAATTAATCACATTAATTAATTATTAAATAATTCTAGTTAATGACCTTCATTAACTATTAACAATTCTTTAATTACTTTTCTAATGTAATTAACTAAGCTTAATCATTATTAATTACAATTTAATAAATCTTTAATAACCTATTAATTAATCCATAATTATTTAATTAATTAAGTGTTAACTGTAACATAACTAATCCTTAATTAATTAATTAATTAATTAATTAATTACTAATCATTAATTAAAAATTAAAACCTTATTTAATTAATGATCCTTAATTACCAATTTATTTATCCTAAATTAATTAGCTTGAACCTTATTTAATTAATTTAAACTCTTAATTGCTAAATTAATTAATACAAATCATTAATTAATTAAATTAGTTAATTATTCATTTTTATTATTATATTAATTTAATGAATTACAAATCATTAAATTCTAATTAATTAATTTTTTAAGATAAAACTTTATTCAAATTTATGATTTAATTATCATAAATAAAGTATTTAAAAACAATTTTCTTTTAAATTTACTTTAAATTTCATTTTAAATTTAAGATTTAAAATGAATACCAATTTAACTTTAAGATTTAAAAACCAATTTTTAAACCTTTAAAATCACATGTTAAAGAAGTATTTATTTAATAAAAGAAATTTTAATTTTTTTTAAAAAACCAAATTCATCTTAAATTCAAATCATATTTAAAATATGCTTTAATCATGCAAAGTTGTTTAAAACAATTTAAATTTAAAAACTTTCTTTTATTTCAAAACTAAGATTCAAATTTAGAGTTGAATCAGATTTAAGCCTTTGATTTCAAACTTCACTTACATTTTAAACCTTCATTAAACATTCAAATCATTTAAACATTTAAGATTGCTAAACAAGTTAAATTTTAAAAACTTTATTTTATTTCAGGCTAAGATTCAAACTAACTTGAATCAGATTTAACAGGGATTTAAAACTTGTTTTAAATCCTACTTTACAATTTAAAAATTCGGTTTTAAATTTGAAACAAAATGCCACAGGTATGAAACCTGTAACACACACATATGACTTGAGCCACCTCAATCTGCTTGGAGTCCAAAACGAAAAGTCTTCGAGTAAATCATCAATTTACTCGAGAAAACCCAAGACCACTACTACCCCCAAACCAAACTTCACCAGAAAAATAAAGTGCACCGTGCACATGCACGGTGACTTTATCCACCTCCGACCATCTCCGATGGTCCATCCACATCGGCGACATCCTCCACATACAAACACAATCACATAGAACATCCTTCCCAAGCTCGAAATTAAATTCGAGTATAAACCCCAAACCTGGAACAAGAATACAAGAAACACCAAAACCTGGAATGTCGTCGCCTTCTCAATTCTGATCATCTGAGAACCCGTGCTCCCAGCCACACCATCGTCAACATCACCTCTTCCAATCCCCTGAATTTAGCAGCACCCGATCCATTGGGGTAGTCGAACCAACCCAAAAATCAACCTAGTTAAAAACTAGGGTTCTGAACTTAAATCGATCACTTAAACCTCCACAAAGATCCTAATCATCTTCTTGTATTTTTGCCTCACTACCCTATCACTCCTCTATCATCAGAGAGAAACCCGACCCTCCAGCACACAAAGATCATTAGAGATCATCAAAAACTCATATTTTAGTCCAACCAAAAATGCTCACTCAACCCTTAGCTAAAAATTGTGATTTCCTTCTCAAAAATCATGTTATAAGTTAAGGATTCAACTTATGATCCTGAATTTATAAATTAGAAGGTTTGGGTTTTTCTCTTATTCAAGTTTCTCTGTTGTTTTTATTTCCCAAAGCAATATACAAAATTATTTGAACTTAAATAAAATTTAAACTCTAATCTAGGATGAAACAAACAATTTTAGTTTGTATTTTAAGTCCTAAAAGTTATCAGATCAAGGGATAGTAATTTTTGAATAAAACTCAAGCTTGAAAACTATAACAGTATAGCCACAGAGACTACAATATGTACACAACCATTCATCCACACATACACAGAAGAATACATATATACAAAGCATACTTATTCCAAATTTAACCATGCAACCAGATTGTAACGAGAACGGATTTTGCCCGCTCGAAAATCGACATCCATACTTCATATCGTATTCGAATGCCATAGATTCGACCGTTCAAATCTGATTCGCCGAAGCTTATAACAACATTAAGTAAATAACACAGCGGAATAAAAGAATAATACATTGATATACAGCTTTGATACAATATCTGATACAACAGATGATCGAATAGATATCAATATACATCAGAGATATGATACAATAAATAGCAGCGGAAAAGGAAAATAGATAACATCTAAGATAGTCTTCAAAAGAGAACTTCGAGAACTGCAACTCCATCTCCAAGAACCAATCCAGCAATAGCTCGAACTCCCAATAACGATGCACCAAGACAAGCAAGACTGGTGTGGTCCAAAGACTGAACTAACTCCAGATAATCTACTGAACCTAGCTATCTGAAAAACCCAACTCTAGACTGCTCGTGTAGAAAATAATGAGCACCCAGAGTTTAGGAAAGAAAACAATAAACTCCGGATCAGTCGTGGGACTGGTGTGAGCGACAAAAACAGTTTATCTTTTAAAACATTCAACAAAAGATTTTTCAAAGTCAATTCGCAATGCTTTTTTAAAAAATGAGACTACCATAAGGCCTCCCGCACACACACACAATGCAAACGCAGAATCGGAGGAGATTTCTCCTTATGATAGTCAAAGATGCTTGATACGCATTAAAAAGAAACATTTGATATTATTACTAGTGCATAGTGTAGTAGAAATCATTTCGAAAATAAAGATATAAATCTTAGCCAGCATAGACATTTCGAACTATGCCTACTATAGCTACCATCTAAACAGTGGTGACCACCATAAGTAAATGGCAGGTTCTACAACTAAAACCGTACAGGGTTTCGTATTGGGAATTGGATTTCCAACAAATGGCCAGGCCAAGGAACTTCCCATTGCCACATGAGAACGCCTCTGGAAGGACGTCCCCGAGAACCAAACCGGATCTCTGCCAACACAAGGCCGGGTTACCCCTAACTGGGTAACTACTGACACGAGTATGCCATCCCCCGGTCCTTTGGGACCTTTATCCGAGAGCTCTCTAATCAACATCACACCATAATAATAAGTGTTTCAACATGAGTAAGCATCTGGGCTATATACCATGATACCACCCTTTTCCAGAAGGAAATGCACATACCCTAAAGGGAGCTACCCCTCATAACCTTGCTGCATCTTTCCTGTTTTGACCATTCCGGGGTGTGAGGCTCGACGAAGTCACGTCCACAAAGACACACTTTATACAAAAGCCGTGCTTTGGGTCAACAAATGATCATAGAAATGATCACAAAGATAAACGATCAAACAAATGATCCTATCACAAATGATCAACACAATGATCATTTCACAGCAACACTCAGCATATCACATTACCAAATTGGGAATATATCGCTGATAACCTTCAACTACATAACCTCTGAGCCCGTACGTCTCAGAGAAGGGTGTTAAGCTAAGAGAATAAATTCTCCGCCACCAACAGAAATATATTTGAAAGAAATTAGCTTTATATCTCAATTTGTAATGTCAGACATACTATCCATACAAGTCTGTTCCGGGATAGAACAGAACCGAAGGCACTTACAAAGAAGTCCTTGCAATCCTGATATTCACAAATCACGTTCAGACTTCCCATCACATATGGAGTCTCTATACCGGGGACCATTCGATGCAAAGACATTCGATGAGTTGTCCTTTCACTTTCAAAAATATCTGGTCTTCAACACCGGTCTTCAAATGCTATCCATAACGACATATCACATATTCGGAATGGGATATATGACACAAAGGTCCTCTCCCGGCTAAACCGAACAGTGAGCGCAGTATTTCAAAAACATATGGATATTGAGATTTCAATTAAGTCACAACTTAAAACCCACAACTTTTCTTAAAATGGTTTAAACCAATTACCATTTCAAATCTTTATATTACAAAAAGATTTATTTCACAAAGATCAATTTATAGACTTTAAAACAATTTCCATTCCAATTGGATTAACTCATTAAATCTTTAAATCAAAGATTTAACTCATAGCTTTCAAAATTCGATTAACTTGTTGAACCTTAAATCATGATTCAACTTATAGGTTTCAAATCGTTTTCATAACTTGGAAATTATCTTCATTTTCAAACTTGAAATTCTTTTTAACACAAATTGGACGTTCATTTCTTATGTGAAAGCTTTTATTATTTGAAAACAAACAGTTTTCGTTTCAGAAAAATCCAATTATATTTACACGAGTTAAAGTTCTTAATTTATATACATATTCCCAAATAAATTCATTTTAAAATAGTTTAACCCATATATAACTGGTATAACATCTTTAATCCCTAGTTTTAAATCATAGAATTCAATTTCAAATCTTGAATTTAAGTTCAAATCAAATTATTCAACTTCATATCTTATCGAGTTATTCAAAATAAATTTCATCTATGAAATCCCATTTCAAAAGCTTTTCACTTTAAACCCAATCCATTTCCAAAACATTTGAATTCAAATATTCAAATTTAAAACTATTTCAAAAATCTGTGACTTAATCGATTTCCTCGTGAAATCCATATTTGTGTGTGTATGGTGTGGTCCAGGGGTTTAACACAATAAAAGTGCCACATCATCAATCATCACAGATTAAAACACAGAAATATAGTTGATAAGCGATATAAACTATAACGCTCATCGTCCATTCACAGATAATATACAAATGCAAATAAATATACACTGCTCAATCTACAGAACAAAATATCACAAATCAGATAGGATAATCAATTCAAAGCATCTTATATAATACAATCATTCATAAGTAAGGTCAAGCATTTAATAATCATTTATAAACAGGGTTAATTAATCGTTTAATCCTAATTAATTCAATTTAATTTCGATTAAATTTAATTACTTATGAATTTATTATCAAATTCTGATTTATTAATTACAAATCGTTTGATATAAACTAATTTACCAATTTCCTTAATTTATTAAATGATTCTTAGTTAATCACATAAATTAAATTAACCTTAAGTTAATTACATAATCATTTAACCTTTAATAAATTAATTATCCTTAAATAAATTTACTTGGTTAATTTATCACATTATCCTTACATTATTTATTGCTTAATCACTTGATTAATCAATTTTAATCATTAATTTATATTTAATTAAAAATTCTTAATGTACCAATTAATTATTCCTTAATTAATTAATCTTTAAACCTTAATTAATGATTTTTTTTAAACCCTTAATTCCTTATTTAATTTACCCAACTCATTAATAAATTAAATAAATAAATTATTCATTTTAATTAACTTAAGACAAATCTCTTTTTTATTAGTGATTTATTATCACTTATAAATATGTTGACAATTCATATTCAATTTACTTTTAAATTCATTTCAAATTTAATTAATTAAAACGAATAACCCATTTTAGAATACACTTAAGTATTTAACGTTTTCCAGTTATTAAACAAATTTAAATTTTTAAACTTTGTTTCCAAACTAAGTTTCAAACCGAACTTAAATACATATTTAAAACTTAAATTTATAAGTTCAGTTCAAAACTTGCTTTGGCCTTGCTCAAATCTTTCTTTTACAAGTCAAGTTCAAATTTTAAATTCAATTTCCTTTTCAAATCTACTTAGTTTATTATGTAATTTCAAGTTATTAAACTTTATTTATTTTCAACTAAGTTTCAACTGGACTTGGATTTATATTTAACTTTGATTCAAAACTTATTTTAAACTTTGTCTGATCATTTAAATTCAGTTTAAGTTTTCAAAAAAATATAACAGGTTTCTATTTAAACCTGAAAACACTCATACCCGAGCCACTCAAAAATTTGCTTCGAGTCTTTATCACGTTCTCACGCACACGACCCCGAGACAATCAAACAAAACTTCGAGTCTTCCTCCATGCCACTTCTTCTTCCCCAACCTTGTAACTCACAGACACAACGACGCGCGTGCACGTGCGCCGGAGCTGCAACCGCCATGGACAATCCACGTTGACTCTTGCAAGTCGACGTTCTTCCTCTATCACTATTTCGATCATCTGATCCTCTCCACCATCTCGAAATCGAATTCGAGTTCATGCTAGAACCTGGAAACAACATCAGTTTCCACCATCACCTTGGAAACTATCGCCGTTCTCACCATCTCGACCACCAGGCCAATCGAAACTCCGGCTACCCACTCTCCAACATCACCTCTACCCTCTCCCAGAGTCATGGCGAACTCGATCGGTTATAGATGACGTACAAAGTAAATTTCAAGATCACAAAAAAACTAGGTTAAAATTTTTTAACCGGTCGCCACCGCCACCACGACCATCTACACCCCTGCCCACCATTTTTCCTGTAACCACCTTAGGCTCCTCCACCTCCAGGAACAACCACGGCCCTTCTGGTCAACTTGATCGCCAGAGGCGACTCAAAACACTTAATTCGATCAAACTTAAACTGCACCTAGAATCCCAAACTAAAAATTTTGATTTTAGTGTCAAAAATCATGTTTTAGTTTATGTATTCCAATTATAATCCTGGATTTATAAAATAAAATACTTGAATTTTGACTTGTACAAATTTTCTTTGTTGTTCTTTGATTCCCAGAGCAAAATAAATATTGTTTTACTTAGTTTGAAACTCTAAACTAAAGTTTGAAATGAAACAATCAAGTTTCATGAAAGTCTGAAACTAAGCAAAGATCGAATTAAAGATTTTTAATTTAAAAATTTAGATATACACCTGAGGACTATAATCCAGAGGATGATCAGACAACAATACACACAGACATGCATTCTCATCGGACAGCATACTTCAAAGCAACTTTCACAACAGCTAGAAGTATCACATATATAAATAGATTCAACATTAGAACAGGTCAGTTTTCTCACCTGTGTATTGATAAAACAGAGGAGACTCAGGCTTGAAACTGGAGTGTGGATGATAACAGAGATTAAGATTTGAACTTGAGAGTGGAAATGCTTTTGCAAACAAGAGTTGATCTGAAATGCTTCAGGTCTGAATCTTTGAAAACTTTGCTTCAAGTTTTGAAACTTGAAGTTTGATTGCTGAGAAACACTGCTTCTTTGTTTTGTTGAAGTTGTTGATAATCTTTTTTTTTTTTCAGATTTGCTTATTTACCTTGGATCTTGTTCCCAGGTTTGATATCTTCCAAAACTTTGTTTGAGATGTTAATTATTTTAGATTTTTTTGCTCAGCTTTTAGAAATGAAACTGAGGTGAAGAGGGTGGTGTATATGAAGAGAAGTTGACTGTGTGATGTACTAATTTTGTACAGGGTATTATATTGTTTTGTACACAATAGGTATGGCTGAAGATGACAGGGGAAAGTAATGTCTGGGTATATGATTATCAGAGATTTTGTTGGCTGAAATCTATTTTTTAAACAATTCGAGTTGTCCTTTGCTTTGTTGACCATGCAAACTTTTTGTGGCTGATGAGAACACTTTGGGTGCTGCTATGATCTAGCTTTAGTGGCTAAAGATACTTGCATTTTTTTATTATATGTGAATGTATTCATTTATTGGTTTATTTCTTTCTTTCTTTACTTTAGTAATATTGTTTTGCTTTGGCCCCGTCACTTTTATAAAATAAGGTGAACTTCTATTTAACAAGTTGTTTGAATTTTGAGCTAATATATTTCATTTGCCTAGCTTACTTATGTATTTGTTTTGCTATCTTTTATAAGTGTTTATATGCGAATGCATTTTATTTCTATGCTTTTACTTATTAATTTTATTTATTATTTACTATAAATCCTAATTCAAATACAAATGAATTATTCAAATTCTAAATTTATTCCAAAATTTATTCAATATTCACATTAACTATCAATTTAAATTAAATTCAAAATTGGGGTCGTTACAGACTTCCCCACTTAAAAGAATTTCGTCCTCGAAATTCGCAGGCACGAAAACAACACAGAGATAGATTCAAAGATAGAGAAATATCTTTTCAGATCAAACTGGATATCAGCTCTGCATTTGGCTCACCAAATCAGAATATCAACAATAGATACAAGAAATTATAATAGAATTTCAAATTTGGTTTTAAACGAAATCGTTTTATCGATACTATTCAAATTTATCCTTCATATTCCATTAATCAATTTAACTCAATTTCAAATTTATTCAAAATTTCTAATTTCAATTTTCAAATTCATATTCATTAAAGTTTAAATCGAAAAACTGATAAGAAACTGATGAGGATACGAAGTAAAATTTTCTACAATGATTCGTAGGGCCATCATGACACCGAATCTTCTTCTTGTAACTGGTACGAAGAAATCAAAAGAGTTTGGAAATGAATCAAAGAAAATTGATAGAGAAAGATCATTTCCACTGTTACAGGGTATTGACCATTTATAGTCGTACTTTTCTATCCCCTATCTCGTTCTCTTCTTGCACTCATACTTACTATCAGTGAATAGTAAGAGAATTTACTGAGACACTCGAACGGATATCTTAGGGATTACTCATTCTAGGGTTTACTTCACCCTATCTCTAATGAGCTACTTAATGTGTTACACTCCTGAGCTAAAGTTCAACCTTAGCTCTGATACCAAATGTAACGAGAACGGATTTTGCCCGCTCGAAAATCGACATCCATAATTCATATCATATTCGAATGCCATAGATTCGACCGTTCAAATCCGATTCGTCGGAGCTTATAACAACATTAAGTAAATAACACAGCGGAATAAAAGAATAATACATTGATATACAGCTTTGATACAATATCTGATACAACAGTTGATCCAATAGATATCAATATACATCAGAGATATGATGCAATAAATAGCAGCGGAAAAGGAAAATAGATAACATCTAAGATAGTCTTCAAAAGAGAACTCCGAGAACTGCAACTCCATCTCCAAGAACCAATCCAGCAATAGCTCGAACTCCCAATAACGATGCACCAAGACAAGCAAGACTGGTGTGGTCCAAAGACTGAACTAACTCCAGATAATCTACTGAACCTAGCTATCTGAAAAACCCAACTCTAGACTGCTCGTGTAGAAAATAATGAGCACCCAGAGTTTAGGAAAGAAAACAATAAACTCCGGATCAGTCGTGGGACTGGTGTGAGCAACAAAAACAGTTTATCTTTTAAAACATTCAACAAAAGATTTTTCAAAGTCAATTCGCAATGATTTTTTAAAAAATGAGACTACCATAAGGCCTCCCGCACACACACACAATGCAAACGCAGAATCGGAGGAGATTTCTCCTTATGATAGTCAAAGATGCTTGATACGCATTAAAAAGAAACATTTGATATTATTACTAGTGCATAGTGTAGTAGAAATCATTTCGAAAATAAAGATATAAATCTTAGCCAGCATAGACATTTCGAACTATGCCTACTATAGCTACCATCTAAACAGTGGTGACCACCATAAGTAAATGGCAGGTTCTACAACTAAAACCGTACAGGGTTTCGTATTGGGAATTGGATTTCCAACAAATGGTCAGGCCAAGGAACTTCCCATTGCCACATGAGAACGCCTCTGGAAGGACGTCCCTGAGAACCAAACCGGATCTCTGCCAACACAAGGCCGGGTTACCCCTAACTGGGTAACTACTGACACGAGTATGCCATCCCCCGGTCCTTTGGGACCTTTATCCGAGAGCTCTCTAATCAACATCACACCATAATAATAAGTGTTTCAACATGAGTAAGCATATGGGCTCCATACCATGATACCGCCCTTTTCCAGAAGGAAATGCACATACCCTAAAGGGAGCTACCCCTCATAACCTTGCTGCATCTTTCCTGTTTTGACCATTCCGGGGTGTGAGGCTCGACGAAGTCACATCCACAAAGACACACTTTATACAAAAGCCGTGCTTTGGGTCAACAAATGATTATAGAAATGATCACAAAGATAAACGATCAAACAAATGATCCTATCACAAATGATCAACACAATGATCATTTCACAGCAACACTCAGCATATCACATTACCAAATTGGGAATATATCGCTGATAACCTTCAACTACATAACCTCTGAGCCCGTACGTCTCAGAGAAGGGTGTTAAGCTAAGAGAATAAATTCTCCGCCATCAACAGAAATATATTTGAAAGAAATCAGCTTTATATCTCAATTTGTAATGTCAGACATACTATCCATACAAGTCTGTTCCGGGATCGAACAGAACCGAAGGCACTTACAAAGAATTCCTTGCAATCCGGATATTCACTAATCGCGTTCGGACTTCCCATCACATATGGAGTCTCTATACCGGGGACCATTCCATGCAAAGACATTCGACGAGTTGTCCTTTCACTTTCAAAAATATCCGGTCTTCAACACCGGTCTTCAAATGCTATCCATAACGACATATCACATATTCGGAATGGGATATATGACACAAAGGTCCTCTCCCGGCTAAACCGAACAGTGAGCGCAGTATTTCAAAAACATATGGATATTGGGATTTCAATTAAGTCACAACTTAAAACCCACAACTTTTCTTCAAATGGTTTAAGCCAATTACCGTTTCAAATCTTTATATTACAAAAAAGATTTATTTCACAAAGATCAATTTATAGACTTTAAAACAATTTCCATTCCAATTGGATTAACTCATTAAACCTTTAAATCAAAGATTTAACTCATAGCTTTCAAAATTCGATTAACTTGTTGAACCTTTAAATCAAGATTCAACTTATAGCTTTCAAATCGTTTTCATAACTTGGAAATTATCTTCATTTTCAAACTTGAAATTCTTTTTAACACAAATTGGACGTTCATTTCTTATGTGAAAGCTTTTATTATTTGAAAACAAACAGTTTTCATTTCAGAAAAATCCAATTATATTACACGAGTTAAAGTTCTTAATTTATATTCATATTCCCAAATAAATTCATTTTAAAATAGTTTAACCCATATATAACTGGTATAACATCTTTAATCCCTAGTTTTAAATCATAGAATTCAATTTCAAATCTTGAATTTAAGTTCAAATCAAATTATTCAACTTCATATATTATCGAGTTATTCAAAATAAATTTCATCTATGAAATCCCATTTCAAAAGCTTTTCACTTTAAACCCAATCCATTTCCAAAACATTTGAATTCAAATATTCAAATTTAAAACTATTTCAAAAATCTGTGACTTAATCGATTTCCTCGTGAAATCCATATTTGTGTGTGTATGGTGTGGTCCAGGGGTTTAACACAATAAAAGTGCCACATCATCAATCATCACAGATTAAAACACAGAAATATAGTTGATAAGCGATATAAACTATAACGCTCATCGTCCATTCACAGATAATATACAAATGCAAATAAATATACACTGCTCAATCTACAGAACAAAATATCACAAATCAGATAGGATAATCAATTCAAAGCATCTCATATAATACAATCATTCATAAGTAAGGTCAAGCATTTAATAATCATTTATAAACAGGGTTAATTAATCGTTTAATCCTAATTAATTCAATTTAATTTCGATTAAATTTAATTACTTATGAATTTATTATCAAATTCTGATTTATTAATTACAAATCGTTTGATATAAACTAATTTACCAATTTCCTTAATTTATTAATTGATTCTTAGTTAATCACATAAATTAAATTAACCTTAAGTTAATTACATAATCATTTAACCTTTAATAAATTAATTATCCTTAAATAAATTTACTTGGTTAATTTATCACATTATCCTTACATTATTTATTGCTTAATCACTTGATTAATCAATTTTAACCATTAATTTGTATTTAATTAAAAATCCTTAACGTACCAATTAATTATTCCTCAATTAATTAATCTTTAAACCTTAATTAATGATTTTTTTTAAACCCTTAATTCCTTATTTAATTTACCCAACTCATTAATAAATTAAATAAATTAATTATTCATTTTAATTAACTTAAGACAAATCTCTTTCTTATTAGTGATTTATTATCACTTATAAATATGTTGACAATTCATATTCAATTTACTTTTAAATTCATTTCAAATTTAATTAATTAAAACGAATAACCCTTTTTAGAATACACTTAAGTATTTAACGTTTTCCAGTTATTAAACAAATTTAAAATTTTAAACTTTGTTTCCAAGCTAAGTTTCAAACCGAACTTAAATACATATTTAAAACATAATTTATAAGTTCAGTTCAAAACTTGCTTTGGCCTTGCTCAAATCTTTCTTTTACAAATCAAGTTCAAATTTTAAATTCAATTTCCTTTTCAAATCTACTTAGTTTATTATGTAATTTCAAGTTATTAAACTTTATTTATTTTCAACTAAGTTTCAACTGGACTTGGATTTATATTTAACTTTGATTCAAAACTTATTTTAAACTTTGTCTGATCATTCAAATTCAGTTTAAGTTTTCAAAACAATAAAACAGGTTTCTATTTAAACCTGGAAAACACTCATACCCGAGCCACTCAAAAATTTGCTTCGAGTCTTTATCACGTTCTCACGTACACGACCCCGAGACAATCAAACAAAACTTCGAGTCTTCCTCCATGCCACTTCTTCTTCCCCAACCTTGTAACTCACAGACACAACGACGCGCGTGCACGTGCACCGGAGCTGCAACCGCCTCCGACCATCCACGTTGACTCTTGCAAGTCGACGTTCTTCCTCTATCACTATTTCGATCATCTGATCCTCTCCACCAGCTCGAAATCGAATTCGAGTTCATGCTAGAACCTGGAAACAACATCAGTTTCCACCATCACCTTGGAAACTATCGCCGTTCTCACCATCTCGACCACCAGGCCACTCGAAACTCCGGCTACCCACTCTCCAACATCACCTCTACCCTCTCCCAGAGTCATGGAGAACTCGATCGGTTATAGATGACGTACAAAGTAAATTTCGAGACCACAAAAAAACTAGGTTAAAAAATTTTAACCGGTCGCCGCCGCCACCACGACCATCTACACCCCTGCCCACCATTTTTCCTGTAACCACCTTAGGCTCCTCCACCTCCAGGAACAACCACGGCCCTTCCGGTCAACTTGATCGCCAGAGGCGACTCAAAACACTTAATTCGATCAAACTTAAACTGCACCTTGAATCCCAAACTAAAAATTTTGATTTTAGTGTCAAAAATCATGTTTTAGTTTATGTATTCCAATTATAATCCTGGATTTATAAAATAACATACTTGAATTTTGACTTGTACAAATTTTCTTTGTTGTTCTTTGATTCCCAAAGAAAAATAAATATTGTTTTACTTAGTTTGAAACTCTAAACTAAAGTTTGAAATGAAACAATCAAGTTTCATGAAAGTTTGAAACTAAGCAAAGATCGAATTAAAAATTTTTAATTTAAAAATTTAGATATACACCTGAGGACTATAATCCAGAGGATGATCAGACAACAATACACACAGACATGCATTCTCATAGGATAGCATAATTCAAAGCAACTTTCACAACAGCTAGAAGTATCACATATATAAATAGATTCAACATTAGAACAGGTCAGTTTGCTCACCTGTGTATTGATAAAACAGAGGAGACTCAGGCTTGAAACTGGAGTGTGGATGATAACAGAGATTAAGATTTGAACTTGAGAGTGGAAATGCTTTTGCAAACAAGAGTTGATCTGAAATGCTTCAGGTCTGAATCTTTGAAAACTTTGCTTCAAGTTTTGAAACTTGAAGTTTGATTGCTGAGAAACACTGCTTCTTTGTTTTGTTGAAGTTGTTGATAATCTTTTTTTTTGCTTTTCAGATTTGCTTATTTACCTTGGATCTTGTTCCCAGGTTTGATATCTTCCAAAACTTTGTTTGAGATGTTAATTATTTTAGATATTTTTGCTCAGCTTTTAGAAATGAAACTGAGGTGAAGAGGGTGGTGTATATGAAGAGAAGTTGAATGTGTGATGTACTAACTTTGTACAGGGTATTATATTGTTTTGTACACAATAGGTATGGCTGAAGATGACAGGGGAAAGTAATGTCTGGGTATATGATTATCAGAGATTTTGTTGGCTGAAATCTATTTTTTAAACAATTCGAGTTGTCCTTTGCTTTGTTGACCATGCAAACTTTTTGTGGCTGATGAGAACACTTTGGGTGCTGCTATGATCTAGCTTTAGTGGCTAAAGATACTTGCATTTTTTTATTATATGTGAATGTATTCATTTATTGGTTTATTTCTTTCTTTCTTTACTTTAGTAATATTGTTTTGCTTTGGCCCCATCACTTTTATAAAATAAGGTGAACTTCTATTTAACAAGTTGTTTGAATTTTTAGCTAATATATTTCATTTGCCTAGCTTACTTATGTATTTGTTTTGCTATCTTTTACAAGTGTTTATATGCGAATGCATTTTATTTCTATGCTTTTACTTATTAATTTTATTTATTATTTACTATAAATCCTAATTCAAATACAAATGAATTATTCAAATTTTAAATTTATTCCAAAATTTATTCAATATTCACATTAACTATCAATTTAAATTAAATTCAAAATTGGGGTCGTTACACAGATACATATACTTAAGTTTTTAAAATAATGTTACTCACCGTTGTTTTGAGAAGATGAACAGAGCACCCCTTAGCTTTGAAAACAGTTTTGAACTTTTAAAACCGGGAAATGTTTTGCTTTGATTTTCCTTTGATCATCTTGCTTTTGTTTGATGAAGTTGTTTAAGTTTGTAAAAAAAAAGCTTAATTATTCTCTGGTTTTGTTGCGTTCTGATAAACGAATAGAAATAAGAAGATATATATAGAAAGGAGTTTGTATAGGGGGTAGGTTTTTCTGGAACAAGCTTTTCCTTAGGGTCAGAGATATTTTTTTTCATATGGAGGCTGAATTGATCTTCCTTTTGTGTTAGAGGTGATGGCATTAAACGCCTTGGTTCCTTTTCATGTTTACACATATTATTATTATTATTTTTATTTTTATTTACCTTACCAAGTAAGATTATATTGTGGAGGCTGAATTGATCTTTGAACAATTCGAATTGACTCTCTTTGTTTGCTAAGAAGAAAGCATTTAATGCTAATGTCCTTTATGTTTCATACTTATCCCATTTTTGTATATGTACATAGATATTTCTTTTACTTGTTCTTGCCTTGCATACTACTTACAGGTTACATACATATATTACTTTGCCTGGTTGGCTTTCATTCTTCAGTTACATATATGAAGTTGTTTTAGTCATTTGTATTGGTTTATTACTTAATTTATATCCATATACTTTTTATACTTAAACAATTTACAATTTTATTTTTATTTTTATTTTAAACTTAAACTATCAAATACTTAATTTACTTGTTATCTATTCTTATACTTATGTTAATATCATAGTTTCTTATGTTTATGTATTTATACTTATGTTTATAACCATATATTTGATTTATACTTATGTTTAAATATTTATAAGATTTATTTTATTTTAAACATTTTTGAAAGACTTTATTTTAAATTTTCAAACCATAGTTTCTTCCAAAATACACACACACACACATATATATAAATAAATTTGAAATAACAATTTCTATTTATATTAAAATCCATTTGTATAGACATTACATTATTAATATTGTTTAAAAATAACTCTTTATTAAATTAAAATAATTTATAAAAGAAATTATCCCTTTATTAATAAATTTACTTATTTTATCAAGCTATATTTAAGAAGAACAAAACAACCTTTTTGTTTAAATTTAAACTTAAGCTAGAATCATTTTAAACAAATTAAACTTTTATCTTGAGTATTTTAAAGCCATATGGTTATTTATTTAATAGCTTAATATTAAATTAAATCAAATTTCCAAATTACCAAAACTATTAGAATTAGAAAACATGCCTTTATTTATAAAATTTAAAATAAAGTTTATCTATTTACAATATATACAAATATATATATATTCATTATAAATAGAAAACAATTTAATTAGCTTTTAAAAGATAAAGTCATCCATTTAAATATTTATTAAAGAAGATTATTAAATCAAATCTATTTAATTTTAACACAGATTATTAAATTGATATTGCCAAAAATTCCGGGATATCACATTCCTCCCCCCTTAAAAGAATTTCATCCCCGAAATTTAAAACAAAGGTAATTTAATAATCTAATTAAAGATTTAATTTTAAAACACAAGCATATATCAATCATATGCTAACAACCATAGCAACCAATTCATCCAATCAAACAAATCTAATTATCCAGACAAAATTCGGGATAGAATTTTCTTGAGTTTCCCAAGTAAAAATACCGGGATACTCGCTCTACAGAATCTAAACAATCAATACTACTAAGCTATAGAGCTTCCTCTCATCTAGACCTACAAAACAAGACAGAATATCTGACTACAGACAAGTCTGACTCAACAACCAAAACTCCTTGAACTGCTGGCTCTACAACCAGAGCTAGATCTTACACGTACTCCCTCAGAGATACATGAAACACAACGAATCTCAGTTATCCAAACTGGCAATACAACCCTGAAGACCAAACACTTATCCAAAATCAAATCTCCGACTTCAGAATCCAAATTCCTTCCTCTCTTATCCACAAAACTCTTCTGACGATCCTGGGCTGCCTACATCCTTCCTGATCAGCTCAACCCTTGCTGATGTTCCCTAGAAAAAAACTGAACCAAAAACAATCCAACAAAATGATCTTTCCAAGATCAATAAAAATTCAGAACACAAACTCTATTCCAAATTAGAAAACAAATCTCACTTCTCCCATCTTGGAAAGATAAAAACAGGTGCACTCCCTACCTGGCCTCAGATCCTGAAAAATTTCCTGTAGAAATTCTCTAATCCAAAACACTGGAACTTCTAATTGTTTCCAAACTAAAACAGCTGCCACCATGATTCCACTATGCAACTCTAACTGAGCAGATGAAAATGCTGATGATGATCACGAGCACAAACTGGACAACACATCCTAGAACTATGGTTCAACAGATCCATAAAAGAAACTTAGAAGTTCCTCCAAAACCTAAACTGCTTCACCAAATCCTCACTCTAGGAACAATCCTTCTACTAAGCCGAACCACTGTTACCACTTCTAGAATCTAGTCGATAGGAAAACTCAATTTCCAGATGCGGACAAACCTCTGACCTCCTAAAGACATCCGGAAAAATTTCTGACAACCCAAGAGAACACTCAGCTATCGCAAGTCACTTTTTCGATCAATCCATCCCAATTCGAAAGAAAAACTGTTCTCTCTATACCAAACGGAACAACTTATGCTTATCTAGCCAATCCATCGAAGAAATGGATCCACTCTGCTACTTCTGAAATTACCTCAAGAAAAATTGCTTACCAGAAAACCTTCTCGACGGCACACAGAACATTTCGAGTTGCACTGCTGACTCAAATGCCAAAGACTTCCTATTCAAAGCTCTTCGAGAAACTCGAATCTCAAATCAGAAAGAAACACCCTACTAAACTTAGCCATAACACCGAAGCAGAAACACTTCCTTAACTTGTCCCAAAGAAACATCTTCGGAGACATCCATAGTCACCGTGTCTCATCACACAGCTACTACATCCTGAGGTATCAAGATATCATGACTTGCTTCCGTCCAACGGACAGATCCAAACTCCATCTCACCCAAACTTACACTTCAAAGATGAACTCCGAACCTTAACAGGTTTCCTTCAGAGATCGATGAAATCCTTACACCACCCGAAGCTCACTCGAGACGGTATTAGGTCTCCAGTTTCGACAGATACACTTCCAACCTCAACCATTCAAACTCCAACCATTGGTAGTCGTGTTACACACACCACTATCCTATCTACCTTTATAACTTATATAGGAAAACCAGAACGGGTAATCCAACAAATAAGTAGAAATATATATATATATATATATATATATATATATATATATCAAAATTACAAATACGCTCTCTCAAGAAAGAAATCACTAAAGAGCCTAGGTATTCGCTCAACCTAGCGCTCTGATACCAACTGTGACAACCCGACTTTCTATCCACAGAAAGACGTATCATCTTGAAGAAAGAAAGGGATAGAAAAGAGAAAAGATAGAGAAGAAAGAAGAAACAACATCAGAATCTCAACAACAGAATGAATAAATTATATTAATCACATAAGTATTACATAATATACAATCAGAGTTACACAGATAATACATCACGCACTTGACAGTTATAAACACCTGTCTAGTTATTACATCTCAATACAACTCAGAGAAAATAACACAGAGAAACCAACACAGTGGAACACTATATATGTCTACAACGCCGAAGCCTTCCGCTCCATTGCTCCTCCAGAATTCGTCAAAGCTAACCTGAATCCCTTGGCTACTCGTAAAAATTTGAGTACCCGAGAGTTTAGGAAAAACAGAAATAAACTCCAGGTCAGACATGGGTCTGGTGTGAGCAACATGTTAAAGTTGCTTAACTTTAAAAACTTTTGAAAATAAAAGGTATCACATAAGACCTCCCACACATAAACATGGGTAAGTTTCTACCTTAAGTTAACCAAAACATTTTATAGGAAATCCAGTGATATTATAATAGTGTCTAGGGTTTTCAAGTAAATAAAAAATAGCCGAAATTGTTACATCTATTAAATTCCAGCTACAAGCCACAAAAGTGGGTAATACAAATCAAAACCGTAGGGTCTCGTAGGGAAAATGGGTTTCCATCAATGGCAGGGCTACTGGGGTACCGTCCGTCACAGTACGGGGCCTAGATCACCGTACCAAGGATCACTCCCGACCCCCTACAACACAAGGCCGGAACCATTCCTTACTGAACAGTCCCGAACAAGACAACCCCGGCAGTTGGAGCTCAAAACTGCCCACATAGCCGAAATAAAAAGGGACCTCCAAATAGGGGTATATCTCGTCCTTCTTGGGTATGACCCACCTAACCTTACTGCACATCCCCAGTTTTAGCCATTCTCGGTTGATGAGGCTTGAGGCTACGAATACCTTTAGAGAACACATCTCTTGGAATGCTCATCGCCCACCTGACGATGTTCTGAAAGCATTCAATCCATACAAGTTCGTTCCGGGTTCGGACAAAACTGAAGGCATTATCTCGTTACACTCATTTTGGAATCACCCTCAAAGTTAACGACGATAACCCTTGCACTGTGAATCTTCGTCTTCACTTCAGATTCACGACCTACCGTAATTTGGATAGATGTGGTTTTCGGATGTCCAAATATGGAAACCCGATCCTGATCTCATCGAAATCCAAAATTCCATCTTTTAAGGTCAAGTTGTTTTAAAGTTTAAAACAATTCAAATCAATTATCTATATACACACAGATAGATAATTCACAATATCACAATAGATAATCAACATTATCATCATAAACAGATAATCCATATTATCATCACAAATAGATAATCCATATCATCATCATATTTTAATTAAAGCATCTATTTCACACAGCGTCATTTATCTCATATCTGAGATCTTAAACCATTCAAGGTAAACAATATCATCCATCCATACATAAGCAATCACATCAGCTATAATTAATTTAAAATGAATTAAATTAATTACTTCATCTCTAATTAATTTAAGGTAAATTAAATTAATTACTTCACCATTGTACATCTTGCTTATATAACTATTAATCAATTACCAATTAATTAATAAATCATTCACTAATTATTCATTTCAATTAATCACCCTTGATTAATTAACTTTTAATTATATTCAAGTAATTATCCTTTAATTAATTTCACAAGTTAATTATCCTTAACCAAACACAATAATTAACCTTTAATTACTTCATAAATTAATTAACTATAATTAATTATATTAATCTTTAATTACACTAATTAATTACTCTTTAATCACTTATTACTGATTAATTAATCTTAATTGATCAACCCTTAATTACATCATTAATTATATTTATTAATGATTTCAAATTACATTTTATTTAATTATCCTATTAAATTAATTACCTTAAATAATTAATCTTTAATTAAACCACATTTATTAATCACCCTTGACTAATACCATTCAGTAATTAACAACCCTTAATTACTCCATCAAATAAATTAATTACTCCTTAATTAATTTTCTTTAAATCAATCCCTTGATTAATTTCACAAAGTAATTTAGACTTAAATTACTTCCATTATTAAATCATTCTTATTTAATTACATCCAGTAATTATCATTAATTACTTCCCTAAGAAATTATACTTATCACATCATCAAGTGGTTATTTAAATTAATTAAACTTAATTAATTAACTTAAACAATTCATATTAAACTTAATTAACTACAATGAGTAATTAATTCCTTAATTTACTTCCATTAAGTAATTATACTTAAACAATTCACAATTTTATCTTAAATTAGTTAATCTAATTAATTATTAAAAATTAATCACATTAATTAATTAATTATTAAATAATTCTAGTTAATGACCTTCATTAACTATTAACAATTCTTTAATTACTTTTCTAAAGTAATTAACTAAGCTAAATCATTATTAATTACAATTTAATTAATCTTTAATAACCCATTAATTAATCTATAATTATTTAATTAATTAAGTGTTAACTATAACTTAATTAATCCTTAACTAATTAATTAATTAATTACTAATCATTAATTAAAAATTAAAACCTTATTTAATTAATGATCCTTAATTACCAATTTATTTATCCTAAATTAATTATCTTGAACCTTAATTAATTAATTTAAACTCTTAATTAATAAATTAATTAATCCAAATCATAAATTAATTAAATTAGTTAATTATTCTTTTTTATTATTCTATTAATTTAATGAATTACAAATCATTAAATTCTAATTTATTTATTTATTTATTTAAGAGAATACTTTATTCATATTTATGATTTAATTATCATTAATAAAGTATTTAAAAACAATTTACTTTTAAATTTACTTTAAATTTCATTTTAAATTTAAGATTTAAAATGAATAGCAATTTAACTTTTAGATTTAAAAACCAATTTTAAAACCTTTAAAATCACATGATAAAGAAGTATTTATCTCATAAAAGAAATTTAAAAAAAAAAAAATTAAAACCAATTTCATCTTAAATTCGAATCATATTTAAAATATGCTTTAATCATGCAAAGTTGTTTAAAACAATTTAAACTTAAAAACTTTCTTTTATTTCAAAACTAAGATTCAAATTTAAAGTTGAATCAGATTTAAGCCTTTGATTTAAAACTTCACTTACATTTTAAACCTTCATTAAAAATTCAAATCATTTAAACATTTAAGATTGTTAAACAATTTAAATTTTAAAAACTTTGTTTTATTTCAAACTAAGATTCAAACTAACTTGAATCAGATTTAACTGGGATTTAAAACTTGTTTTAAATCCTGTTTTACAATTTAAAAATCCATTTTTAAATTTTGAACAAAATGCTACAGGTATGAAACCTGTAACACACACATATGACTCAAGCCACCTCAATCTGCCTCGAGTCCAAAATGAAAAGTCTTCGAGTAAATCATCAATTTACTCGAGAAAACCCGAGACCACTACTACCCCCAAACCAAACTTCTCCAGAAAAATAAAGTGCACCATGCACATGCACGGTGACAATATCCACCTCCGATCATCTCCAATGGTCCATCCACATCGACGACATCCTCCACATCCAAACACAATCACACAGAACATCCTTCCCAAGCTCGAAATTAAATTCGAGTACAAACCCCAAACTAGGAACAAGAATACAGGAAACACCAAAACCTGGAATGTCGTTGCCTTCTCAATTCCGATCATCTGAGAACCCGTGCTCCCAGCCACACCATCGTCAACTTCACCTCTTCCAATCCCCTGAAATTAGCAGCACTCGATCCATTGGGGTTGTCGAACCAACCCAAAAATCAACCTAATTAAAAACTAGGGTTCTGAACTTAAATCGATCACTTGCACCTCCACAAAGATCCTGATCATCTTCTGGTATTTTTTCCTCACTACCCTATCACTCCTCTATCACCAGAGAGAAACCCATCCCTCCAGCACACAAAGATCATCAGAGATCGTCAAAAACTCATATTTTAGTCCAACCAAAACTGCTCACTCAACCCTTAGCTAAAAATTGTGATTTCCTTCTTAAAAATCATGTTATAAGTTAAAGATTCAACTTATGATCCTGAATTTATAAATTAGAATGTTTGGGTTTTTCTCTATTCAAGTTTGCTCTATTGTTTTTATTTCCCAGAGAAATATACAAAATTATTTTAACTTAAATAAAATTTAAACTCTAATCTAGGATGAAACAAACAATTTTTGTTTGTATTTTAAGTCCTAAAAGTTATCAGATCTAGGGATAGTAATTTTTGAATCAAAACTCAAGCTTGAAAACTAAAATAGTATAGCCACAGAGACTACAATATGTACACAACCATTCATTCACATATATACAGAAGAATACATATATACAAAGCATACTTATTCCAGATTTAACCATGCAACTAGATACATATACTTAAGTTTTTAAAATAATGTTACTCACCGTTGTTTTGAGAAGATGGACAGAGCACCCCTTAGCTTTGGAAACAGTTTTGAACTTTTAAAACTAGGAAATGTTTTGCTTTGATCTTCCTTAAATTATCTTGCTTTTGTTCGATGAAGTTGTTTAAGTTTGTAAATTAAAAAAAGCTTACTTATTCTCTGGTTTTGCTGTGTTCTGATAAACGAATAGAAATAAGAAGATATATATATAGAAAGGAGTTTGTACAGGGCGTAGGTTTTTTTTGGAACAAGCTTTTCCTTAGGGTCAGAGATATTATTTTTTCATATGGAGGCTGAATTGATCTTCCTTTTGTGCTAGAGGTGATGGCATTAAATGCCTTGGTTCCTTTTCATATTTACACATATTATTATATTTTTTATTTATTTTTATTTATCTTACCAGGCAAGATTATACCGTAGAGGCTGAATTGATCTTTGAACATTTCGAATTGACTCTCTTTGTTTGCTAAGAAGAAAGCATTTAATGCTAATGTCCTTTATGTTTCATACTTATCCCATTTTGTATATGTACATAGATATTTCTTTTACTTGTTCTTGCCTTGCATAATACTTACAGGTTACATACATATATTACTTTGCCTGGTTTGCTTTCATTATTTAGGTACTTATATGAAGTTGTTTTAGTCATTTGTATTGGTTTATTACTTAATTTATATCCATATATTTTTTATACTTAAACGATTTACAATTTTATTTTTCTTTTTATTTTAAACTTAAACTATCAAATACTTAATTTACTTATTATCTATTCTTATACTTATGTTAATATCATAGTTTCTTATGTTTATGTATTTATACTTATGATTATAACCATATATTTGATTTATACTTATTTTTAAATATTTATAAGATTTATTTTATTTTAAACATTTTTGAAAGACTTTATTTTAAATTTTCAAACCATAGTTTCTTCCAAAATACACACACACACACATATATATGAAAATAAATTTGAAATAACAATTTCTATTTATATTAAAATCCATTTGTAAAGACATTACATTATTAATATTATTTAAAAATAACTCATTATTAAATTAAAATAATTTATAAAATAAATTATCCCTTTATTAATAAATTTACATATTTTATCAAGCAATATTTAAGAAGAACAAAACAAACTTTTTGTTTAAATTTAAACTTAAGCTAGAATAATTTTAAACAAATTAAACTTTTATCTTGAGTATTTTAAAGCCATATGGTTATTAATTTAATAGCTTAATATTAAATTAAATCAAATTTCTAAATTACCAAAAATATTAGAATTAGAAAACATGCCTTTATTTATTAAATTTAAGACAAAGTTTATCTATTTACAGTATATACAAATATATATTCATTATAAATAGAAAACAATTTAATTAGCTTTTAAAAGATAAAATCATCCATTTAAATATTTATTGAAGAAGATTATTAAATCAAATTTATTATTAACAATATCATTAAATCTATTTAATTTTAACACAGGTTATTAAATTGATATTGCCAAAAATTCCGGGATATCACAGAACTGCCATTGACGACTCTAACTTATCGGAAATTAAAACAATGGGAATAAGCTTCTCATGGAACAACAAAAGCAGACATGGTAGTAGAACTTTCTCTAAGATTGATCATGCTTTCGGTAACCACCTAGCCCTCTCCAAATGGCCTACTATTTATAACCACCTCCCCCTCCTCTTCTTTCCGACCACTCTCCACAAATAATACACCTAAAAGAAGCTGGCATTAATGGAAACTCAAGTTTTAAATTTTTTAATACATGGGTTAATGAACCTGACCTCTTTGGTATTGTTAATGAAGCTTGGGTAAGACCAACTTATGGTAATCCAATGTTTGTTTTGCAGGTGAAACTGAAAAAAACCAAAATAGCTCTCAAACAGTGGTCTAAAAGAAGATTTGGCGAAGGAAGCAAACAAAGCACTTACTGGAAGAACAAGATGGAAGAGATGCAAATAATCATGATGGACGACCCCCTCAATCCAACTCACACCGCCATGGAGACGTACATATCAAGACAATACTCAGATGCACTCACAGAAGATCTCTCTATGATGAATCATAAGGCAAGGCTGCAATGGAGAGAAGTTGGAGATAGGAAACCGTGCCTTCTTTCATGCAAACTTAAAGGTTAAACACTCAAGAGAAAACATTGTTTCAATCCAAGATACCGAAGGGATTGTTCAAACGTCGAAAGAAGGAGTGGACGAGGCTTTTATTCGACACTTCTCTAATTTATTCAGCAACATGGGCAATTTTGAACCTGAACTTAACCTCATCGATCCCCACATCCTCCCCAGGCTTTCTACCGATGACCATGCTACTCTCTATCAAGAAATAAATAAAGAAGAGATTAGAATAATAATGTTTTCCCTGAATAGAAAATCGGCAGGAGGCCCTTACGGTTTTAATGCAGAATTCTACTATGCTTGGTGTGACATAGTTAAGATTGAGGTCCTCAAAGCCGTCTAGAACTTCTTTAGGAATACTAAACTGATATCTTCTTTCAATAACTCTAAAATTGTGCTGATTCTTAAGGTCAACAACCCATACAAAGTGACTTCTTTTAGACCAATCTCATGTTGTAACACGATCTATAAATGCATCTCGAAAAATATTGCGTCGAGGATGAAAACCGTCATGCCAAATCTAATTTCTTCAAACCAAGCTGTTTTTTTATCGAGAAGAAACATTTTAGACAATGTTTTACTGCGCATGAATTATTGCATGGTTACAAAACTAAAAATTCATCTCCAAGAGTTATGTTGAAATTTGACATCATGAAAGCTTTTGACATGCTCCAGTGGAAAACTATAGAAAGAGTTATGCGGTACATGAACTTTCCAGCTTCTTTCATAGCCTGGATCATTGGATGCATCTCCATGGCTCGTTTCTCAATCAATATTAATGGCTTCAGTGTGGGATTCTTCGGAAGTAAGCAAGGCACTCGACAAGGGGACCCAATATCACCATATATTTTCATACTCATCATGGTGCTTCTCACGCAACTCCTGAAAAATCAATCTGCTACCGGCCTAATCAAGCATCACCCGATATGTTCAGACCCTGAAATAATATCTCTTATGTTCACTGATGACTTGGTTATATTATGCTTACTGGACACTAGCACGTTGAATGCTGTAATGGATATTCTACTCGACTTTCATGCGGTGACAGGTTTGTCAGTCAATCTCGACAAATCTAAAATGATAACATCTGGCCTTAGTCCTACCCTAAACGATGAAATTCAGGCTATCACTGGCTTAACCATAAACTCAAACACAATTTCATATCTCGGTCTTCCCCTCACTTCCTCTAGAATTACTGTTAACCAATGCTTACCGCTGTACGAAAATATCACTTCTAGACTTGACTGTTGGGCGAGCAAAATGTTAAGCCAAGCGGGGCAAATCACATTAATAAAATCAGTTATCTTCTCTATGCAAGTCTATTGGGCTAGAACCTACTTATTACCTCAAAAGCTCATCAACATGATACAAAAAGCTTTCATGAGATATACATGGACAGGTAAAATAGTGGGCCGATATTTAGCTCCTGTTAGTTTCAAGAGATTAGAAAAGTCTATTGCAAATGGAGGGCTCAGCATCATCAACATGTACCACTGGAACTGACCGGCAATTTCTAGGCTTATATATGATTGCACAAATGCTAAGGACAACCTATGGGTTAGATGGTCCACTAAACACGTGCTCTGTGGTTGCAACTTCTGGAAAATCCTGACTCCGAATAAAGTTAGCTGGATGTGGAGAGCTCCTTTTAAGCTAAAGGAGGAGGTTTTGTCTCTTTTTCTTTACTACCCCATAAACAAAAACAACGATGTTAGCTTTTGGGATGACCCCTGGATTAAGAGCAGCATGATCTTAAGGAGAACACTGTCATATGATGAAATAGAGCAATCGTGAGTGAACCAGGTTGCCAAGGTCCAGAGCTACATTCATGGTACTAACTTCAGGCTGCCAAGGACTTCCAACACCCGTATCCAACAAATGTGGAACCTTGCAGCTGACTGCAAAATTCATAGTGATAGAAAGAACTTAGTTCAGTGGGGTAGTAAGGTTGATAGCTTCAGTATAAAAGAAACATATTCTTTCCCGGCAGGTGATGTTGGTGAGAGATGTAGGTGGAGGAGTAGAATATGGTGCAAAGATAATAATCAGAAGGATAACTTATTTCTACGGAAAGTGATCAACCGGGAACTGAATACAAAAATGAAACTGATTACCAGGGGTGTTCATGTTGAGGTTAACTGTATTTTCTGTGATCAATTACCAGAGATGGTGGAGCCCTTATTCTTTGAATGCACTTATCTGAATGATCTTCGGAAGTCTTGGCTAAGGAAAATCAAAAGGAGATGGAACGGAATTGACAGCTGTGCGTAGTGGAAGTACATATACGACAGTACCGAGGGAAAAACTTGCGAAAACAGGCTATTCAAGTTCATTGTAAAGAGATTCATGACCGTGGTCTGGAAAGAAAGGAACCGACATATCTTTCAACCTGATAAAAGAATGACTGCAGAACAATTCGAGAATCATATGAAGCAGGAAATAAAGCAAGACATGTGTCTAGCTAACGTTGCCTTTGACCCAGGCATCTTTCTTTAGTACGGTGCTCTAACCGTATTCTTTTGGTCCAGTGTTTATGTTTTTCTTCGTGCTCCCTGTGATTGTTGCACTTTGTTTTCCTAGTACTCTAACATGCCAGTCTGTTGGCTTGTTCTCTCTATCCCACTTTGATGCAGCAACAACATGGTAGGGGTCTATTCAACCCCGTCGGCTTTGCCCAAAAAAAATCAAGTACATGTCATGAATACATGTAAGACTAACATCTCAAAATAAACTCTATCTTATAATAACACTGCATAGATCTACTATAGCTAGCCTACATCTAAAGTCACTAAGTCTCCGTACCTATCAATTCTCTGTTTGACCCAAGTATTATAAAATAAATGGGTCAGAGTATCTATATATATATCCAAAAGGTGAGATCACAATAATAAACATATAGAAACTCAAATGGTAAATTAAACCAAACAAGTTCAAATACCATAACAATAACTCATAGCAAATGATTCTAAACTCTAGAAACTTCTATAAGAAAGTAAATGGAAACACATCACATAATTCACCAAATCATAAAACATAAATATAGCCTTTCACAGGTAAATCCAATTATGGTGAAATCCCAAATCGAATCACAATAGAACCACATAGCCACTTAAAATTTATCCTTAAACACAGAAGGACATTAATATCCTTAAAATTTATTCATGAACCCCAAGTCACTTTTATCTCATAAAAGTACAACTCAAGAAATGTTTGGTGAAAACATAAATCTCCTAAAATCTAGAAATCAACAATAGTAATCCAGAAATACAAAGAGGGAGGCCTATCACAGATTGGTGAACATGTAAGTTCACCAAACAAGCATGTTATACAAAGATGGTCCAAAGGACCCATGGACGGATATGAAAACCCATAAAACACAGATGAGCATGAATCTCCATAGATGAGCATAAAACTCAATAGATGGATGCATAACCCATAAACACAGATGAGTATGAAATCCCATAAAACATAAATTAAGTGTAACGAACTCACGAATAGTAATCATTTGAGCAATGACCGTATGTCTTATTTCCACTTAGGTTTACTTGAATATTTACTATAAGTTAGCAAACTGCACTCGATACGTGTAATCTACTTTCGATTATTAACTAAATAAGTACTAACCAATGTCCCATAACCACTTTGTGATGCATAAATATTTACTAAACGATTATAAATTCCACCGACTATAATATTCAACTAACAAGTCCAATAATTAAATGATAAATTAATACAAAAGTTTCATATCACTTGTTATACCACCTTTTAACCAGACATTATATCATAAAAGTTGGCTAAATGGCTTTGTGATCATCAAGGCAAGAGGCCCAGAGAGACGGTTATTAGGCTCGGAAATCGATCATATTAGGAAATGTAGCAATAGTTGGACGGATTCGGACCAGGTCCCAATCAAGATACAATTAATATGAAGTGACAAGGAAGGCCACATTTCAAATTTCAATTCAATCGGAGTTTGTATGCTCGAGTTTTGGACGAAGGAAGAATTCATATGGATCGATCAGGAACGATCCATAAAACAGTTTGAGTCATCAGAGAACGCTTAATATCTCGAGATCCACAAGGCTAATCATTTGAAATTTCCAGGATATCAACAAAATAAAGATCGAGGTTTACAAAAATGATCGCGAGTCCTATAGTTGCATTTAGGATTTAGCCGATCGTTAATGGTCGATCGTTTTAGCCGAGTCCTAAAAAGGATTAGTATCTTCCATTGCATAATCTAATTGCAACCAAGATCGATCCATATCACCTAAATCACAAGTTAGAATGATTCCATGTTTCAAATGCAGTATAAAGAGACATATGGGACCACCCCAAAAACGATGGCAAATCCTAAGTTTGCATTTAGGATTTAACCAATCGTTATTGGCCGATAGTTTTGGACAAGTCCTAAAAACGATCTGCATCTTCCAGTGCATAATCTAATGTTAGCCAAGATCGATCCATATATCCTAAGGTACAAGTAAGAATGATTGCATATTTCATAAGGAGTATCAAGAGACATATGGGACCCCCCTAAAATGATCGCACTAAAATTGGGGACAAGAAAAAGTATCGGTGAAACTTAGGTCGATCGTTCCTAATGGCCGAGTTAGGTATGCCGATCGTTTTGGTGGGCCCCTATGGACCTAGAGAGCCTTCTGCCAAAACCTTTATGGAATATCTCATCATCTCTCCCTATAAATACAAGCCCCATGGTTCACTTTGGGGATTTTATGCTGCTGGTTACCTATTCCTTATTGTAATAAAGTTTCTCCTATTCCTAGCTGTTTTTTAACCCACTTTTGGCAAGGCTGCAGACAGGCGGATTTAACTAAATCCACTACTCGTTCGTCGAAACTGGAGTATGATGGGTTTGAGACAATTGGATGGATTGACGATCAAGCACGAATGATATATATATGATTGCAGAGCTGAGGTTCGACATGACATGGTTCGGCCATGTAGGTCAACCATTCATTCCAGGTGGCTCGGTTATATATGGCTCGGTCAAGAAGTGGAGACCATGCATGGGTCGGTCGGCATTGGTCGTTCGGTATGGAGTGCATGATTCGGCCGGCATTGGTCGTTCGATTTGGGAGTCATGGGTCGTTCGACGTTGGTCGTTTGGTCTGGGAGTCATGGGTCGGTCGACATTGGTGGTTGGGTTTGGAAGGGACTGGCTTCAGAAGGATCAGGTCATCTGATTCGGTCTGTGGTGGTTCGACGAGTATGGATCGGTACAATCTGACTTCGGGCTATGGAACAAACTACTCCGAGTCAAGCATATGGCTACTTCGGGTCGCACGTAAGGAAGCTTCGGATCGGTAGGAAGAAGACTCCGGGTTGGCTATTGTAGGAGAACATACTTGGTTCGACATGTCTGTGTGGGTCGGTGGTTGCAGTTCGGCTTGCCTAGTTCGGTCGCTTGGATTTACACTTATGGGCTAAGCTAACTTGGCCATGGGCCTGCACAGAGGAAATAGCCTAACTTCATCTATAAATATAGCATGTGAGGCTTCAGAAAAGGAGATCTTCATTCTGTTTTCCATCTTCTTTGTCATTAAGGATACAATGCCATAATTGTTTTGAAAACTCCAGACTGTAACTGTAATTGGTTCTCATATCAATAAAAAGGAAAATTTTGGAGTGGACGTAGGCCAGAGTCAGCCGACCCACTATAAATCCACCTTTTTTCTGCTTTCTTTTTAATTTTACTACTCTTCATATTTATACTCTCTACATACGCTCAATCTATGACTTTTGTTTGGTGCTTTCATCTGGATTTGGGTGTTAGTGACCAACTTTGCCACCAACACTACTATAATCAGATTATTAGTTAATTACTAAAGAAAAACTTCAAAGTGGACGTATGCATACAACGTCAAATCACTATAAATCTCTGTATTGTTGATTATTATTTTTTATTTACTGTTAGTTTATTTTGCTCCTCAGTTTCAATTTTACTTTCATCATTTACTTCTCTACATAAATCTATTCTTGGGTGTTTGTGACCAATTTGGTTGCAAACATTTTGGTGCTTTTACTGAGAAGAACTTGCACCCGTGGATTTGGAAGCTGGGATCTTGAATCTGGAAGCTTGGATGTGTGGATCTTGGAAGCAATGGCTTAGCAATCAATAAGTAGACCATTAGCGAAGAGAAGCGAACATGGAGGGATGCTTCTTTTGGAGCTGGATCAAATCAAACGTCTATCTACATCACCAGAGAGGAAATGAGAACAATGATGGATGCTATGTAGGAGAGGATGCTAAAGAGACAGGACGACATCAAACTTTAATTTCAAAGACCTTATTTAATTAAGATAAATCATTTAAATTAATTAATCACTTAGTTACATTATTTAAATCTTATTAAATTAAGTGCTAGAAATTAACATACAAAATCATTTAAGAACTCTGATTAATTAAAGTGTAATACACTTATCTTAATCACTTCTTAATTACGTTATTGCATTTTCATTTGATAAACATTTCGAAATTAACTACACAATTAACCTAATATACGAATACCTTTAAACAAAACAATTTTAAACATTAAACCTCAACATTTTAATCTTTGAAAACTTGTTTGAACTTGATCAGTATTTTGCTTTGAAAATTTTGTTTAATATTTTGGTCTTGAACTTATTTTCCTTTTAATTTTTTTTAACTAAATTGACTTTTGTTTTACTTTTAAAAACCAGGTTAATTCATACAACAAAACCTGGGCCCAAAGCTAAAACCCCCGAGCCCAACCCCGAGCAACCCACCTCCTCTCTTCCTTCCAAACAAACTACCAACGACCTCGAGACCGACCCGAGAAAAACTCTTCTTCCCCGTCTACCACATCAAACCCAAACACAAACATGCGCACGTGCACGTGCACGCCATGCCTACGCTCCTCAGACCAAATCTTCGATCCTCGACAAGTCATTGACACCTACCTCAGTCATCTCGACCATGCAGCGCGACGAACAACGCTTGGAAATCGAAATCGAGCTAACGACCACAACCTGGAACCCAACTCGATCGACAAGAATCGCCATGCGCCGTCGACCCTGATCACCATAAGCCACGCAATCACTCCAAAACCACGCTGATAACCCATGCTCTGATCCCCCTACACTGATCGTCTCCGGTGCTTCCCTGACGACACATGACCCTCGAATATAATATCGACCAAAACCCGACATTAAACCCTAAATCGATGTCTCCAAGTCGCACCGTTGACTGAAAATCCAATCACCATTTTTCCTATTACCTCCATCCTCCCAGCTACCCCCAGCTCCAAGCATGACACACCTCCATCACCGATCGCCAAGAAATCGAACGAAGTTCGATTTTCGATCAACTCAGAAATTCCCAACAATCCCAAACCTTAAAATCTTGAAACCACTGTCAAAAATTATTATTTTCTAATACGAATCTGCTACTATGATCAAAACTTGAAATTGAGATCATTGATTTTTCTGGTTTGAAAAGATTTAACTGTAATTCTTTGTTTTTGAAATAATTACTAAATATTTTCACTTTAAATTATTTTTAAAAATAATGTTACGTTCATATACACATTTCATCTTCAGGGATCTTAGCCTACCATTGATTATATGAAGAGCAATTGAATTTAATTTAGTGGATTTGAGACTGTAATATAACAGAGACATATAAATATACATATACACAATCATGCACATGCATTTCATATCTATATACATGCGACTACATAAATTCATCTATGCAAAGTAGCTCACATCATTACATCCACAATTTATCAGGTTAAAAACAGATTTAAGCATTTTAAGAAAAATGTTTACCCATAGTTTACATTTGAGCAGAGAAGCCTGGAACAAATTTTGAAATCTGGAAATTTGTTTGAACTTGAAAAATGGAAATGCCTGATTTTGAAACTGCTACTTGATTCAGTTGTACTTAGTTGTGTTGAAATCCAGGATCTTTGCTTTAGTTTCAGGTTGAAACTTGTGAAGAGTTGAAGTAGTTTTGATTTCAGTTTTTCTCTTTTCTCCGGTTTAGTTTCTTTAGTTTGTTTAGAAAATGAAAGATATGAGAAGAAATGAAAGAGTAGAGTAGAGATGTGAATATATATAGCCTTGTTTTTTTATTTTTAAAAATGGAACTAAAATTAATGATTATGACACTTGTATTTTGCATGTCACATTTAGCCTACACTTGTTAAATTGCATGAACTTATGTTTTTATATATTTTGATATTATATTTTCAATTTTGTTAATACATCTCCTTTATTAATATTTATAAAATCTTTAAAGAAAATGATTTAAAACAAATTATACGCTAATAAATAATCATGTATATTATATATATATATATATATTAGTTTTCAAAATATAGATTTTTAAATGTAGTTTATTTTTAAGATATATATTGAATTTCAAATTCAATTTCTATTTACAATCTACTTATGTATATACATAAACAAATACATATTCTATTTTTTTGAAAAAAAGAACAAGTTTTTGGCACATTTTAAGTGATTATAAAAGAAGATTATCAAATAAATATTTATTCAGATATATATATATATATATATGTATTTATATAATCAAAATTATTTATTCAACTTATAAATCAGTGTTTTCTAGAGTTTAAAATCAATTAATTACCAATTGACAGATGCCCAAAAATCTGGGTTATCACATTCCTCCCACTTTAAAACTTTTCATCCTCGAAAAGGAACGAATCCAGAATTTATTAAAATGTTTTTTATCATTTAAATTACTCTTTGAGCATTTTTACTAAAACTCTTTTATTTTTAAAATTTTTAAATAACTTTTAAAAAATCCATATAATTTTATCAAAATAGTTTTATAAAAATACTTTTTATAACTCGATGTCTCAACAAGACCATCCTTGTTCTCACAGAACTTCGGTCATACGTTGATCAGGCTTAGGACTGAAAATCTATAAGTACTTGGTAATCCCGTTTTCAACCCCCAGTGAAAATACTTGGAAAACATTTTTGAAAATAGAGAAAACATTTATAAAAATATAGAAAACATTTTTGGTGAGAATGCTTTGGAAATTATCACCCCCTCCATGGTCGCAGTTAGCTCGATGGTTACGTTGCCATCCCGGCAAAATCCATAGAAAACTGTAGGCACTCTGCGCCCCTCTATTACACCATGGAACCCACCACAGATTGTAGCTACACCCGCGGTTACGTTGCCATCATGGCAAAAACCCATGTAACTGTAGGCATCAGCGTCCTCGAATTTCGCTAGCGAATGAAACTTCTCCACATAGACCACGTAGATCGTCGACTACATCAGTCGAGTCCTAATGTAGCCTGTAGGCACTCACTGCCATACGACTTTTGCTATGTATTCATAGATCTCAGTCTACCAATGTTACGTCGCTCTTCCAGCATAATTAAATGCAAGCCGTAGGCAGTCACTGCCTCTCGACTTCCGCTATGGTGCGCAGTAGATCGCAGTGACACCGAGTTACACTGTCGTCACAGCATAACCCAATTTCTCTGTAGGAATCAACGCCCTTCACTTTCTCTACGCCAACCACAATCCTCAGGAACTTCAGTTTGTCCGGACTTCCTTCCATGATCAAATTTAGAACCCCCCTTTAGGGCTCAAGGCAGAACCACCTCGTGGATCTCCTACCGGAAGTTCATTTAAATGGGAGCACCTTTTTTCCCAGAGCCAATCTCAAAACATTTTATACTATACGCATACAGTATCTTTTAAATCATACTCTTTATGATTCACATAAAAATCTCCTTTACACGAAATCGATATCTCAAATCGATAGTTCTCAAACTTGGCTTTCCAAATTCCTAAAATTTATTTTTCCCAAAAATCAAAAGCCTTTCAAAATCCATGGGTTCAAAAACCTTTTTCCCAAAATCATTCTCATAAAATTATATATATATATATATATATATATATATATAATCTTGAAAAATCTAGGGATCACTTTATACATATATAAATTCCCTTTTTATACTTTAAATATTTTCAAAAAAATCTCTTCTTCTAGTTATAGATTCAACAAGGAGAGTTTATCATTTAAATATATATATATATATATATAGCTTTTATTATGCCAAATCAAATATTCAAGTTTGATTTCTTTTATAAACTTACTTGCTACATTTCTTACTTTTTATTACATGAATTTCAGTTATAGTGATATCCAATTTCCACTCTTATTCATCATATATTTCAAAATATATTTTTCTATTTCAAAAATTATTGTTTACACTTCTTTACAAAAGTTTTAATATCTATTTCATTCAAGCACGTACGTTGTACATATACCATCCGTACGGAATATCAAATCTGATCGCTCACTCGATCATACAATTTCACTTTCGAACTAGTATCTCCACCGACTTCCTAGTGCGGCCTCAGATCTGGTTTCTTGATCAAAACCCATCATTCTCCTTGCATAGCCATAACTATGATAAAGAATTTCCAGAATCAATAAAAAATCTATATACAGGGTTCGCCATCGAAAATCGAGTGAAAAATCCCAGCCCGAACTCATATACTATCTCAAAATTCTATGTTCAAATCTGGATAAATCATTATGCAAATTAGAATAATATACATAAATCTTACGTATTTATCTTCATTTTGATTCTATTCATTTATTCACAATTGCTTCAAATTCCCATTTGGATGGTCACTTCAATTATAAACAGTTTGTACTCTGACCAACTTGAATTTAAGAAAATAACTTGAAAAGTTTAAAATAGATAATAGTTGTAAAATAGTTATTAGTTGTAAAATAGTTAAATAGTTGCAAAATAGCTATAAAATAGTAATTTGTTTGTAAAGCAGATGAAAAATTGTTGTAAAATAGAAATTAGTTTCAGAGTAGTTGAAAAATAAGTATAAGATGGTTTGGGTTTTAAAAAGAAAGGTTGTATAGTAAATAGCCAGGAAAAGTAGATTTAAAACAGTTATATTAAAACAATTTATTTGAAAATAGTTTCAGAGTCAAACTGGTTCAATTTCCCAATCTCCCACTCCAATCAATTTCCAGTTTCTACTTAAATTGATTCAATTCCAATTCAATTTGAATTAACTTCATTTCCTATCTCAAATTCAAATCAATTCCCATTTGAATTTAAACTTATTCAACTTAATCACAGTTCCCATTTAATTCAAATCAAATTCAGTTTGAACTAATTTCAATTCCAATATGAACTTTAAACTATCTCGAATTATATAAATTTGATTTAAATTTTTAAATGTTGATTTAATCCTTTAAATCAAATTAACCTTTACTTTTAATTTAACAACCTAAGTCTTTAAACAATTTAATTTAAATTCTGAGTCCAAATTTTAAATATTCATTTTAAATTACCTTTACTTAACTTATTTTAACTTTGATTTTATTCCTAATTAATTTAATTCAATTTCAAATTTCAATTAATTCATTACAATTCCACCTTTGAATTAATTCCAATAATTTTTATATTAGACTGTACTGCTACAAAATATTCCATACATTGATAGGCTACATACTAGTAGTTCAAACATTACATCCATTTATTCAAAGTAAATGTCTTAAATTTAGACGCCTTTTCCATTACCTAGGGGCTTGGAAAAGAACAGAGCCTTAGTATTCTTACAAGAATCCTCTCTAGGGACTCCTGTCCCATGGGCAAAGCCTAAACATGCACTTTTCAACAGGATGTCCCCACCTATAACATTTACCACAAAAGGTTTCTACCTTTCCATCCATCTGAATAACCCTTACGCCTCCTGGAGGACGTTCCATAATCTTACTCTTCTTCCGCCTCTTGGGACAATTCCTCGCGATGTGTCCCAACATCTTACAACGATAGCAAATAGTCGACTCATTGACTGGTTCCGTAGGTTTACGCTTCACCTTCCATACTTCATGGCAATGGTTTAGGAAATATCCTTCCATATGACCCTTAAAGCATAAGATCTCAGAGCGAAACCATTGAAATGTACCCTTCAATTCCTCTCTTGTTTTACTGCACTTGGCTGCGTAACGACCCTTATTGTAACATCTGTAGCAGGTGACATTATCATAAGGCCCTGGTCCAGCCCTTTCCTTAACCTATTTCTCATACTCCTGAATTGCTTCTTCTCGATCCTTATGTGCAGCTGCTCTTCACTCTCTGCATCTAGCCTTCTGTTCTTCACCCTTAGCCATCTCCCTCTAAGACTGGATTAAATGGGACTTCCTAACCTATATTAGACTTAATTAGTAGAATTCCAACTTATATTCTTATTATCCTATTAAATTTCAATAACCAACAACCAATTTCCTTAATATATATATATATATATATATATATAGAGAGAGAGAGAAATTATTGCTTTATATATCAAAATATAAGCTTATATAAGAATCATTCATTTTTTAAAACCATTTAAAAATCTTTATATAAGAAAATAACAAGTACGCTCTCATATATATATTACACACAACTCATTCTAGGGTACTACTGACCCTATTCTAATGAGCAAGCCCACCAGAGCCAAGGTTCTCGCTTAACCTTCAACTCTGATACCAAATGGAACGACCCGGAATTTTTGACCTCGAAAATTCGACACTAATACGTCCACTGTAGAAGTGCCGAGCAATCGAACATCAGAAATTCCTGATTGTTAGGATAAAGAAGAAAAGAGGTAGAAGAAGAAACAGAAAACAACAGTACAAAATCTCACATTGGCAGCGGATTAAAATATAATATCGAATAATAGCATTTATACAAAGAAAAGCTGTGAAATAGTTACATTCAATATATCATAGTACAATTCATTTACAGATAAACTGGACAGTTGTAACAACTTGTCCTTGACTATAATCAATACAATCTCAAACACATTGTGGAATATACTCCATACGTTCCTACCATTCAGCTTGCCTCCTGAGCTCCAGAACGTCCTAACGTGAAAATCTACAATACTCGGTGTAACCCGAGCATTACACTAAAGTAACACCCGAGTCAGGCTGGAGACCAGCGTGAGTAAACCAATATACTTTGAAATACTAAGCTGTAAAACTTATTTGAAACCTGGGGTAACTCGTACCTTTCTACGAGTTCTTAACTTGTTAAAGTCCATCACTTATTACAAAACAATATCCAAGAACCGTTACTCAGTTAAAAGGCCAAGTTACTTAATTTATTCCATTCCAGACTATTTGGTTCTAAACTCATATCTATAAAGAATTATAGTAGATTACTAATCGAAGTGGTTTCGGATATTGCTGATATCCTACCCTGGTCTCTTCGAATCCAATGTCATCCTTTAGGTCAAGTTGTTTGAGTAAACAGTTTAATAAAATTCATAATAACATACGCACACAGAAATCTATCACAGGTATCTAATAAAATAAATGATTTACATTTATTAATAGATCTATCCAGCCATCTTATATCACAGCACATCACAAATTACACAGAGATATCAACCAACCAAGGCATCAAATTCAGGTTCATTATTCATAAGCATGATTAATAGCCATACAATTCCTGACTAATTTAATTTAATCTCCAAATAAATTAAATTAATTACTCTAATTACTTTTAAATCCTGCTTACTTAACATTAATTAATTACAACTCATTTATTATTAATGAAATTAATTAATCATCCTCTAATTATTCACATTAATTAATTATACTATAATTAATTACATTAATTAATGATCCTTAATTAATTACATAAATTAATTATTCTATATCACTTATATTAATTAATTATCTTTTAATTAATCACATTAATTAATTATTCTTTAAATTACTTACATTAATTAGCTAACCTTTAATTAATATTAATTAATCCTTTAATTAAGTAATTACTCCTTTAATTAATTACATTAAGTAATTATCCTTTTAATTACTTCCATTAATTAAACTTTAATTAATACATTAAGTAATTAACAATCCTTTAATTAATTACTTTAAGAAATTATACTTTGATTACTAAGAACTTAATTAATTAAGATACATCATTTACCTTAATTAATCACTTATTTACATTATTTAAATCTTATTAAATTAAATGCTAGAAATTAACATACAAAATCATTTGAGAACGCTTTGATTAATTAAAGTTTAATACACTTATTTTAATCACTTCTTAATTACATCATTTTATTTTCATTTGATAAACATTTAGGAATTAACTACACAATAACCTAATGTATTATTACCTTTAAACAAAACAATTTTAAACATTAATCCTTAACATTTGAATCTTTGAAAACTTGTTTAAACTTGATCAATACTTTCCTTTGAGAATTTTGTTTAATATTTTAGTCTTGAACTTATTTTCTTTTTAAAATTTTGTTAACTAAATTCACTTTTGTTTTACTTTTATAAACCAGGTTAATTCATATAACAAAACATGGGCCCAAAGCTAAAACCCCCAGGCCAAACCCTGAGCAACTCACCCTCCTCTCTTCCTTCGAGACAAACCACCAACGACCTCGAGACCGATCTGAGAAAAACTCTTCTTCCCCGACTACCACATCAAACCCAAACACAAACGTGCACATATGCACGTGCACCCTGTGCCCATGCTCCTTCAACCAACTCTCCGATCCTCGACAAGTCACCGACAACTACCTCAGTCGTCCCGACCATCCAGCACGACGAAAAATGCCTGGAAATCGAAATCGAGCTAACGACCACAACCTAGAACCGAACTCGATCGACAAGAACCGCTACGCGCCGTCGATACTGATCACCAGAAGCCATGTAATCACGACCAGAGCTGCACCAATGACCCACGCTCCGATCCCACGTACACCTATCGTCTTCGGTGCTTCCCCGACGGCACACGACCCTCGAATACAATATCGACCAAAACCTGACATTAAACCCTAAATCGACGTCTCCAAGCCACACCGATGATCTGAAAATCCAATCATCATTTTTCCTACGACATCCATCCTTCCAGCTACCCCCAGCTCCAAGCGTGACACTCCTCCATCACCGATCGCCAAGAAATCAAACGAAGTTCGATTTTCGATCAACTCAGAAATTCCCAACAATCCCAAACCTTAAAATCTTGAAACCACTGTCAAAAATTATTATTTTCTAATACGAATCTGCTACTATGATCAAAACTTGAAATTGAGATCATTGATTTTTCTGGTTTGAAAAGATTTAACTGTAATTCTTTGTTTTTGAAATAATTACTAAATATTTTCACTTTAAATTATTTTTAAAAATAATGTTACATTCATATAGACATTTCATCTTCAGGAATCTTAGCCTACCATTGATTAAATGAAGAGAAATTGAATTTACTTTAGTGGATTTGAGACTGTAATATAAAAGAGACATATAAATATACATATACAAAGTCATGCATAGGCATTTCATATCTATATACATGCAACTACATAAATTCATCCATGCAAAGCATTTCACATCATTATATCCATAGTTTATCAGGTTAAAAACAGATTTAAGCATTTTAAGAAAAATGTTTACTCATAGTTTATATTTGAGCAGAGAAGTCTGGAACAGATTTTGAAATCTGGAAATTTATTTGAACTTGAAAACTGGAAATGCTTGATTTTGAATCTGCTACTTGATTCGGCTTGTACTTAGTTGTGTTGAAATCCTGGGTCTTTGCTTTAGTTTTAGGTTGAAACTTATGAAGAGTTGAAGTAGTTTGGATTTCAGTTTTTCTCTTTTCTCTGGTTTAGTTTCTTTAGATTGTTTGGAAAATGAAAGATAGGAGCAGAAATGAAAGAGTAGAGTAGAGATGTGAATATATATACCCTTATTTATTTATTTTTAAAAATGGAAAGAAAATTAATAACTATGACACTTGTATTTTGCATGTCACATTTAACCTACACTTGTTAAATTGCATGAATATGTTTTTATATTATATTTTCAATTTTGTTAATACATCTCCTTTATTAATATTTATAAAATCTTTAAAGAAAATGATTTAAAACAAATTATACATTAATAAATAATCATATATATGTATTAGTTTTCAAAAGATATTGTTTTAAATCTAATTTTTTTTTTGAAAACTGGTTCAAACTTTTCTATTAAGAATCATAAAGTATTTACAAAAGCCTAATCAAAGGCAATACAAAACAGTGCGAAAAAACAATCAACATCTGATACGAAAACAAGGCCCATTTAAGTAAGGCCAGCTTCATTTCTTCGGCCCACATGCCCAAAGAATCGAGACAAATCTCGATCAAAAAAGGCAATGTAAAACCTAACTTACTTCAGCTTCTCATTAATAAAGTCTCCGAAGCTCCAAACTTTATTACTTTAATGGCGGCACTAAAGAAGAAGCTAAAGTCTTCTCGTCTTCCTTTCTTCTATTGCCAGATCCAGTCTATTCTACTCTTTAGTCTTTCAAAACTTCACCTTAATTGACTGGTAAGCCTCTTTCTCTCAAAAAGGGAATCTTTTAGCTTCATTATAGTATCTAACAGCATGCTTTCGTAATTTGAGGTTTCTCATCGAAAACTAGAAGTCAAATTAACCGACTTCTATGTTAGAACGGTCACCGAAGTATCTGCAAACTCTATCGCAAAGATCCCTAAAGATCCGAGCAAGATAAGTCTCAGCATCTTTTAAAAATGATGTCTTTAACCCTTGTTCAAGAAAATAATCCTCTTAATTTACTTTTCTAACAGATCCGCAGCAAGTAGGCTTCACCTTCGAGACTCGGTTGCAGCTGTCTCAATTTACTGCAACTGGGTTGATTGCGAAATGTGTCATTAGCTGAAGCGCCTCTAACGAATGATATCATAAGCTAAGTCTCCACACCCAAACAGTAGTTTTTAACTGATATTTCAATAAAAAGTGACTAATGTTTGTGATTTTCTTGTCTTCAGCGGTCTTTTGGACATTGAGCTTCAACAGGACCTGCAATCTGAAGCACTTACAAACTAGATCAATTAGTATTGTTGATTTTTTAATTGTAATGTAACTTAAATGAGGGGGAGTGAGGAAAATGTAAATAATACAGGTACTCAGGAAAAATCTCAGCCTAGAAACAGCAATACTAGGAGCAAGCAGGAGGAGGTTACATATGATAATAAAGATGCAGCCCCAATTCAGCATTGGGAGGTATAACCCCATCTCTTTTCTATTATGTCATTCATGCCAGTGATGTGCCTGAAATGTTTAGACTTAGTCATTCTGATGTTTATAGTCTGGAAAATCTGTTTACATAACTGTGAATGATTAGTGTATTGATTCTGAAAGATTCTGTTATTACGTTCTCTCCATATATGCCAAACACAAGTAGACAATGAAAGTTGTAACAAATCTGAGTTTAAATTTTTAACTCTAGATAATGAGACTATTTCCTGTAAATCATTCTTCAAAGTAAACGAGAGCAAACTTCTTGGAGAAGTAAAAAAATTTTTACTACTCCACATCCAAATCTTTCCTGTGTAATCACATTGAAAAAATATATGGTCTATGGTTTCAATGTGTTTATTGCACAAAACACAAGTTGGGTCCACGACTATATGCTTCTGCAATAATCTATCCTTGGTGAGTAAAAAATCATTAATAACTTTGAAAAGGCAAACCGCCATTTTTGGGACATGAATTTTGTTCCAAACTAAGGACGACCAGTCTTTAAATTCATAACTGGTTCTCACCGAATTCCAAACCTTTTTAAATTGATAAAGTCCATCCTTAGTGCCCTTCCAAGCCCATTAATCCCTCTTCCTATCCTTATGGATCACTACTCCTTCAATTTCTGTGTGTAACTGGAATAAGAAACTAACCTTATCCCATCTCCACTCACCATTTTCTATAATCTTACAAAGGGACATGTTTTCTGTTCCAGTTCTAAAGGCCGCATCTCTACCAATATGATCCATAATAAAGCTTCCATTCATCCAAGGGTCATACCATAGGGAGGTGGTTTTACCGTCTATAATGTTAAGGGAAAGACATTTCAGAGCTTCGTGTCTATTTCCCAAATGTATTTCCACACTCCCGAGTCATCCATTCTCTGAGAAATTTCCCAAAAACTTTTATACCCAATGTACTTTTTATGCATGAAGTTCGCCCAAATACCTTCTACGTTAATTATTTTCCATATCAACTTAATATATAACGCTCGATTCATCTCTTCGAGATTTCTCAATCCCATTCCTCCCTCTTCTTTCCGTCTGCACAGAATTTCCCAGGGTATCTTACTGCTACGGCTTTTCCATAAAAAATGGAGAATCATATGCTTTATTTTTTGGACAGTGGAGACTGGAAGTCTAAAACATTGCATCCAAAACTGAATTATTGGGTAAATTGTAGACTTGATGAGTTCAAGTCTACCAGCTAAGCTAAGCATTCTTGTTTCCCATCCCCCAAGTCTAATTTTAATCTTTTCTATTAAAGTGGCACAATCTTTATCCCTTAAGTTAGCATTCGACAGAGGGATGCCCAAATACCTTACTGGGAGATCCGCATGCTGGATATTAAGGATATTGCTAATGTCAGTACAGTGCTCCACACCTTTGCCAAAGAAAACATTGGATTTTTCACAACTTAACTCCAGTCCCGTCACTTTCCTCATACTATTGAACACATCCCTAATCGCTGTTGCCGTCTGTGTATTGCCTTTAGTGAAAATAAGTATGTCATTAGCGTAAATAAGATGGGTCAGTTTATTATCAAAATCTGAAATAGGAGAAATTGAGCCGTCTCGTACTTTCCCGTCCATCAAAAGCGAGAAGTACTCCATCACCAGCGTAAAAAGGATCGGGGAAATTGGGTCACCTTGCCTGAGTCCGTTTGAACTCTTGAAGTAACCGTGCGCTTCCCCATTTGCAATAATGGAAAACACAGGTGACGTTATGATGTTATCCATGATTTTTACCCATTTATCCGGGAAGCCCAAGCTTCTTAGCATGTGAATAACAAAAGATCGATTTATCGAGTCATAAGCTTTCTTTAAATCAACTTTAATGCACATGTATTTATATTCCTTTCTTCCAAGTCCCCTGATAATTTCATGTGCAAATAGAATTCCATCCCCTATAGACCTACTTTTAATAAATGCCGTTTGATTAGGGGACACCAACTCATCTAGGAATGGGACAAGTCTGTTGCAAAGTATTTTTGTGAAAACCTTGTACAAGGTGTTACAAAAGGCAATGGGTCTAAAATCTTGGATTCTAGTGGAATTAGCTTTTTTAGGAATCATATGCAGGAATGTATGGTTCCATTCCTTAATAATTAGACCCTTATGAAAAACATCATTCAAGGCTTTGTGAATTAGATCTTTCGAAGTATTCCAATGAATTTTGAAATTTTTTGAATTAAAACCGTCTAGGCCTGGGGATGTAGTATCTTTTATATCCCACAATGCAAATCTAATTTCATCTAAAGAAATACTGTCATTCAAAAAATTAGCCCCGTACTCAGAAATGATATTTTTGCAAGTGACTTATGGAAACTTCTCATTAAAAGGGCGATTAAAGACCCCTTTATAATAATCTATGGCTAACTTGCAAACTTGTTTTCCAAGATCTCTTTTCCATCTATTTCTATTCTAGTTAAGCATTTGCTGCTTCTTCTACTAGACATCTCCCATCATCAACCAATCACATTTTGCCTTTTGTTTGGTGTCCAGGAATTCTTTTTTAATGGCCAAGTCCAGATTGATTTTCGCGTTTTGAAATTCCATTGCTAAATTGAGATCATCAGATTTTTCCAGAAGTTTTTGAAGTCTAGAACAATTCTCTCTTTGAACTTTAACCTCCAATTTGGTATTGCGAATTCTAGCACCTTAAATCTTTAGTTCACTCTTGATGCTCTTAAGAATGTGCAAGATTTGGTAAAGGGGACGGTTATCTTGATTAGCAATCCAGAATTTCTCAACCAAAGGGAAATATTGGTCACATAAGGCTAGTGATTCATAAACCTAAAAGGTCTGTTTTTGTCCCTATGTTTGCAAGAGAGTGAAACATGAATAGCATTATGATCACTAACCGAAGGAGGAAGATATTCAGCCGAAAGGTCTAGAAATAAATTAATCCAATCTAGGTTAGCAAAGACCCTGTCAATCTTAGAAAATATATTCCGACTGGGGCCTGACCACCAAGAGAATTCGTACCCTTTGACATTAACCTCATTCAGCCCTGTGTATTTGGATATTTCGTCTAACTCGAAAAGGTTATCAAACCTCACTAGATTTCCTCCCTTTTTATCAGAGGGATTACTTATGCAATTGAAGTCCCCAAGAACTAGCCAAGGTCTATAAATACTGATAGCATCCTCCTGTAAATTATTCCATAATCTTTTTCTTAGTGTAGCATGATTCTGAGCATATACAAAGGATATATTGCATTTGAATTTCCAGATGTTAATCAGTTCTATAGTGATGTGTTGATCACTCATGCTTATAAAGTTGTACTCCCAAGAGTTTCCATCTATGAGAACAAAAATTCTACATTTGTAGTAACAGGAAACATTACTAATTATTTTCCATCCGTCATCCAGAACTTTTTCAAGCTTCATGATGTCCGAATGCAACAATTTATTTTCCAAAACACCGAAGCAACTAATTTTATATTTATCTATAAGGCTTTTCACTTCTTTTATTCTGTTAGGGTTGTGAAACCCCCTAACATTCCAACATGCTATCGACATTATATAACTTTGTTGTTGCGAGTCCTCTGCAGTCTGCTGCTAGTGGACTCCCCTTTTTCTTCCATAGAGATGCCTAACATTTGAACCCACTTAGGATTCTTACGAACAAGCTTATCCTTCTGAATATCCTCAAATTTTTTATCTTGGGAATTTGCTGCTCCTCCTGGACTTCGTTATCATATGTAACCTTTCCCCCTGCTTCTTCTGTTGATCCTGTATCTTGACCCAGATTTTCCTGTACCTGTATATCAAAACATGGTTCAGATCCTCTCATATAACTAACATTATTAATTATACTATCATCAATACAAATATAATTTGAATGTAAAGAGCTAGAGAAAAGGGGAAGGTCCGGTGGTGTATGAGATGATGAGATCAAGGGCACGGAGATGTCTGTTCCCCTTTCTGTCTCCCGATCATAAGAATCTTTCTGATTGTCTTCTGGAGATCCGGCTTTATTAATGCAATTTTCATGCTGATCCTTTTTCTCTGGGTTTTCCTGAGTTTTAGCCTCTCCACTTGGAACCTCCTCCACAATGTGTCTGGTTTCTCCTTCGGGTATAGGACTGTCATTCACAGGCTCTGAAACTTGAGAATTAGGGGAAAACTCTTCATTCGCCTGCATGCTCAATTTATTAGGTGTGTCTTGTGCTCCTTCTCTCGTTATTTCCGAACAGCCCACTGAACTTAGATTCACAGGGTTTTCTCTATCTGCTTCTTCCGATGGCGTCTGTTTCGGAACCCAAGACTTGGTCATTGGACATTCTGTTGTTACATGTCCAAAGCATACGCACTTACCACATATCAGAGGGGGGTTCTCATATGTTACCTCCTGAAGGAAACTTCTTCCTTTGTCATCCATGCCTTCAATGATATTTGGCATACCATAGGCAGCATTGACTTCAATTAGAACTCTAGCGTAGGCTAATCTGGATTTGTTTTTCGTGGCCTCATCCATCTTAATAGGAACTCCTATAGTGCTTGTCAAGGCACTAATTGCTTTATTACCCCACAGTTTAAAACTTAATCCTGGGAGTCTAACCCACATAGGCAGGGATGCAAGAAGATCCCTATCTGTTTTCATATCTGGGGAGAGACGCTTCATTATAATCAGGTTCCGGTCCATAAACCAAGGACCTGTTTTCAATATCTTGTTGCAGTCTTCCTCAAAACCAAACCTGACCACAAAAAAACCGTTGTCCCTAGAGTGGACTGAAAACGGCTTCTGTGTTGTCCATACTCTGTTAGCATATCCTTCAAATGTTTTCAGCCATGGTTTATAACCAACCACATACAACAGAATACATAAATCCCATCCATCCTCCGCTTCTTTAATAGCTTCTGTTGTAAGATTACCTATCCTTTTACCGTCAGCTATCTTAGGCTCAATAAATTCGAGATCTAGGTTCCCTATTTCGCCAACTGCTCCTGTTTTGACTGCCTCACTGTATGAGATTTTTTTTGCGTTTTCAGACACAGTAAATTTAATTTTAGTTCCTGCTTGACCTAAAATTGGTTTAATTGATTTCATCGACTTAAAGGACGATCGGCTGCCTACAACTTCCTGAGTCCTTCCCCCCGAATTCCCTACTGGATTTTTGCCAGATCTCAGATTTCCTCCCAAATTGATCCTGGCGTCTGGACCCGAAGGAGCAGGGATCTTTCCCCTTTTCCTCCTCACCTCCTCCCAACCTTCTTCATCTTGTAGAGATCCCATGTTGTTTGAAGATATGAAAACTGGAAATTAAAATAAGAAGTCGCAAGCAAAAAGAGAGAAAAAAAGTAAACCCTAATCTCCAGATCTAGATCTAGGAGCCGCCATTAAAATAAACCACTGATATAAGTTCATAACTTATTTCTAAAAATCTAATTTATTTTTAAGATAAACATAATGAATTTCAAATTCAATTTCTATTTACAATCTACTTATGTATATAAAATAACAAATACATATTTTATTTGTTTGAAAAAAAAGAGTAAGTTTTTGGCACATTTTAAATGATTATAAAAGAAGATTATCAAATAAATATTTATCCTTATATATATATATTATCAGAATTATTTTTTCAACTTATAAATGAGTGTTTTCAAGAGTTTAAAATCAGTTAATTATCAATTAACAAATGTCCAAGAATCCGGGGTATCACATTGCGAGGAGAAGTCGTCTAGAATCTCTTTTTGACCACAATCAAAATAATCTCAAAGTTAATCATATTATGGTAAAACACTTTTGTGCAAATTTAAATTTAGGTCATTAAAATCCATGAAATCGTGACAATTGCGTATGGAGTTTATTTTGTGGTCAACAAATATTCTTGTCATTAGATAGAATTGGACACATTCTCTACACACCAACTAATGGTATTCCATTGGAAGATTTAAATCTTCTTATAGGAAAAAGAGATGAAGTAAGTCATAGGTTTTTGGAAGATGACATGACTGAACTAAAATCTATCGTCTTACGCCCTACAGCTCGAATTATGCATCGAGCCTTGATGCGTACAATTCTTCTTCATACTGGTTCTTATGAGCTTGTATATCCGAAAAATTATAGGACGTTGTATGCTATCCGGGGAGATGTCCAAATCAATTGGCCGAAGCTTATTCTTGATGAGTTCTTGTCTTTTAACCAACGTCGAATGAACATCATCTATTATGGCGAGTATATTATGTGGCTACTTATAAACCTACAAATTCCTATTTTGGAATAAAAACTTTAAATAGCCGGACAATTAGTCTAATGAAATTGCCTCCTAGACCTCTCACTATCATGTCTTTTCAAGTCTGGAAATCACGACATCGTCAAATAGCTACTACTCCACAGCAACAAAGAGATGACATTCGTGCACCAACCTCATCCCAAAGCTCCCGAGAAACCATTGATCTAATTGTGCGAAATCAAGTCATTTTGGATTCTCGCATCAAAAATCTAGACAAGAAGATCGACAAGAAATTCCACAAAATTAAAAGCTTTTTCGGGATTTTATGAGATGCAATCTCTTGTTCCTCTTCCACAATTGTGGACACTTCACATCATGATCCGGGTAAATGTCCAGCTCCTCGATTTACTTGGTCTACATCTGAAGAACACACAAGTTCTAACACAAGCGGAAATGAAGGTGGCAAACAATTTTTGGAAAGTTCTTCAAGAGGCAAAGGACCAATGCAAGTGGAAGAAGAAACAGAGTCTGACTCTGATGAGTGATATTGATATTTCTTGATGGTAATAAGTTATCTTTATTTATTTCAAACATTCTACTACTGCTTATTTTTATGAGCTTGTATAAGTAGCTCAATACAATTCGAAACATTATTTTTTTTGTGATTGTTATGTTGTTAGTTCGATGATGAAATTATTGTTTATTTTGTTTTTGTCGATGACGAAGGGGAGAAATTTATATGACTAACCATTTGTTGCAGGATTAGATATGTCGCCAAATATTCAGGGGGAGATATATATAACTTTCGTTATATATTTCTTAAAATATAATATCATCTAAAACAGGTTATCATTAATCAAAAAGGGGGAGAATGTTGAATCATAAGTTTTGATTCATGACAAAGAGCTTAAATAAACCAGTGATGAGACTATATGATTAAGCGACAAAAAGAGAAAGAGACATGATACTGAAACTACAAAGGCAACAAGACTTCAAAATTGAGTATAGTATGTTTATTTGTTGAAGTTTTTAGTCTTAGAATTGTTAAAATCTATCCTCAAGTAGTTTACACCAAATCAAAGTTGTTTTAAAATTCAATTTTTTTTTAAAAATGTGTAAATTGTGCACTGACAACTAGGTTAGTCGACCGACCAAAAATGGCCAGTCGACTGACCAAAAATGGCTAGTCGGCTGAACCTGTTCAATTGCACTGATACACTCTATTTTACACCAGCTTTGAATATTCAGTCGACTGGTCATTTGGGTCAGTCGACTGAACGATTCCCACAGCTATTTTTCTAAACTGACACTTCCATTTTCCAAGAGATACGATCCAATTTGAAGAGTTGTGACTGCATCTTTTGGTCAAAACTCTTCGTGAATAGTTGTAGTTGTTTATCTACTATATAAACACATGAGATTCACTTCTCAAACCACTGAATTTTATTTTGTTTTTTGATCATACTTTCTACTATCTCTGCATTCTACAAGAAATCACAATTTATATATATTGCTTGAATCTCTGAATCAATTAACTTATTCTTCGATTCAAAGCAATATTTTCCTTTCTAAATCTTTACACACGCAAATTATATACTTGAGGAAAAAATTATAGGAAGGGTGTACTTTCAAAGACAAATCAGTATTATCAAGAACACAAAGTGTCAAAACAATTTTATTGAAACTGTTGAACTCCTATTCGGTTACTCAGGCGGTAAAAGTCCTCTTTCGGTTGTTAGAGGTGGAAAAATCCTGATCTTTTGCTCAGGTGTTGTTTACCTATTCCTCCAGGTTAAGTGAGGGGTTATTGTGAGAAATTCTAGAGGGAAGTCTAGGACTGGACGTAAAACGGGAAGTTCAAACCAGTATAAAAACTCCTGGTGTTCTTTTTCTTATTTACTTTACTATTATTATTTGTTTTCACATTTGGATTATAATACATTCCATATTACATGATCCTAAGTGATATCTTGCCACACGATAGTCACTTTCACTTCCTTCGACCCAAAACCTTCACAACACCAACCCACTCGTGAACTCCTACCAACCTAGAGCAAGTTGAAGTACAACCCAATGTATCCCGAAGCAAACTCCATTAAAACTCAAAGCAAACCTAGGAACGACTCTAAGTAAACCCCGGGTGACTCGCTACAACTCGACTTTTGTTCAAACCCATATTTCAAGTAACCCATGACTTTTTTCCATCGATTATGCCGAGCCCCATCTTCATAATCATGATTATTATCCATGATTGACCGTCTATCCATCCAGTTGACTAAAACCATTGTACTTTAGTCTCAACAAACCAGTAGTCAATTTAGTTAAATCTTCCTGTCTACGGCCTTGCCAAAAGGCGAGCTAACATATATTTATGATGCTTAAGACATATTCTTATTTAAATTATATTGCCCAAGTACTATTATAGAAAGGATCGAGATTTTTATTCACCAAACATTATTGTTCCGACTCCCTCCTTATTACAACATAGATTATAGAAGATGATGTAGATTACGAAGGTGAAGGTGATGAGGGGACTTGTTATAGCTATCTATTTATCTACTTACACAATTTTTGTATTTCTAATGTACCCATTTAAAATTGTTGATGTGTTTTAAGGTATTACACTATGGATGTTTGGCGTTGTTATGTGGTATTGTGTTGTATTTTTCTAACATTTGTGTTTTAAATAAAATGGTAACTGTTTCTAATTTTTTTTTCTTCCCTATGTGACTCTAAATGTGTAGATACATAGCTTTACGTACTATTCTTTATATCAATTTTACCAACCAACGGCCAGCTTTAGAATAAGTTTAAGGTTTATTAGGTCTTTCCTGGATCGAATATTAGCTCGATTTTGAGGTGGGTTGTTACGTTTTGTATCAAAACTTAGGATACTCGATCAATGGGGATAAGTATATGTATGAGTGGCATACTTGATATTTTTGCAAGTATTTTTCAAAATCCTTACTATATATATAATATGCCAAACTCTGTAGATTTCAACTATAGAAGTAGCCGCGACCATATTTCTAAAGAATGGATGAAGTAATTATGAGTTGGAAAAAATAAAGTTAAAATTTATACTTCTACCCCAGTTACACCATAGGGTAGAGGTTGTATTGTGAAGAGTGGACCAAGAAGAGCCCACGATATATAGAAGCACCCCAAAAACTAAATGATACTCAACTCCTTTGTTGGGCCTAGACTGACTTATGAATTTGGATTTCGATGGATTGCCGATTAAAGATATATATATATATATATATATATATATATATATATATATATATATATATATATATTTCATCTAGACAGATGGGAGATAATAGTCTATATCTTATAAGCATATAAAAGTAAGAGATGATATGAATGAGGTATGGTGTGAAGTAGGAGTGGAGCAAGTTCTGCAAGAAGGTGTACATTAATCACTACAAGGATATAATCATATTTTTATGAAAATAAAGTAGAAAAGAAGAAAAGTTCAATAGAGAGGACAATTATAGTCAATTTCTAAATCCAACTCCATGGAATAGAATTTGGTAAAAGGTTTTCGGAAAATTCCTTGAAATGTTTTGAATAAGTTTTTAAAGAATATATTGGAAGGTTATTGTTTTCAAAAAACAAGGAAATTTGGAAATTCATAATTAAAAAAAATGTTGAGTAAACAGTTTTTGATTAAAAGGTTTTTGGTAAAAGGGGTTTTTAAAATTTTGAAATTCTTAGTTTAGAAATAGTTTAAATCAAAAAAATTTGGTTTAAATTTTTTTGATAAAGGGATTTTTTATTTTTGAAATAAATGAAAAACAGAGCGTGGGTTTGGAATCAATGAATTTTCTTACAATTTGGAAGTTTTTTTAAAATTCTTTCTAAAAGGGGGAATAAATAGAAATGGAACATGATTAAAATGAGGTAGAGAGAATATAAGGGTACGATTGCTTAATAATGTAGGTAGGTGGAACATTCCCGTGTTAGGAAATGCGGAGAATAATAGCTGAAATAGATTTATATAAAGAAAAGCCTAGATGGCTAAAGCAATAAGCGAACGCACTAAGATAAGTCAATATTAGGAAATTTAGATAATAATAGCATTATGAACTTATATAAAATAGGATTAGTAATCTAGTTACAAATAATATAGGAGAGAAGTAACGGGAATAGGATAGGAAAATAATAGGATAGAAGTTATCCTTGCCTACTCCAATTTTCATTGTTTAAAGTTATAAAAGAATATAAAAAATGATAATTTGGTATAATAATTGAATTTTTGAATGTCTTGAGTTAAATCCTGCTTTTTAAAAAAATAAATCTCTATTATAGAAAGACCTTAAAAGGTAAAGTTGTGTTATAAAAGGGAAAGTTTTTCATGACTCTTTTTTAGAGATAAAGCAATTTTGAATTTGATAAAAAAGTTTCTAAGTTTATATATTCAAAGATAAAAGTTTTAGATTAGGTACTTCATGATTGTCAAATTTATGTTTTATAAGGATTAGTAAAGACTAAACCAATTTTTTTAATATGGATTAGATAGGGATCACAATGTAGACGAGACAAGGTAAAGGTTTTAGGACATGAATAAAATAAGAATAGTATGTACAATCTGATAAAGAAATTGAAATTAGTTCCAAATATTTAATTGTAGAATGTTGACAAAGTTGTAAAGATATTCCAAATATATGAATGAGATGTAAATTAGATCACACTAGTTGACTTGGGTTGTGAATTTATATGTTTTGATTTATTTGAAGCGGGTTCCATGTAATTTCCATAAATTATCCAATTCCAAAATATGTATAAAAGCTCGTCTTTTGAATAAACAAAAGATATACCTAATGGGGAAAGAATAAACAAATGTTATAACAAAGAATATTCCAAAATATGTATTCCTTATTAGAAGGGTAACTCTGATAAATTAAAATATTGAAAGGAATGTTCTAGTTTAGAAATTAATAGTCACAATTATAAACAAACAAACAAAGACGTATAACCACGCTTAATGTTGAAAAATAAAAATTTATCGACAATATAATTATGGCGATATTCGTATTCGTTATTAACAACATAGTAATCATAGAATTGTGATTTATGGACATTAATTACAGATTTAATGGGGAATAAATTTGTAATTAATAAAGAGTTAAAAAGAATTAAATGGAGGCTAATTAGGGAATTTAATATGGAATTTATGGAGATGCATGATTTATCCCATAGTAATAAATGGATCGTATTTATTAGAAACCAAGACAGAGAATTAAGGAAGATGGATGATAATGGAATGACACGGTAGGAATGTCCATTTTAATTTAGTAAGAGATGTTAAGAACTCAACATCATTAACACCAGTTGATGATGAATGACATCTTCTAGCAAAATGTTCTTTTAGAGTTTTTGGTTTGTAATCGCTAGTTATCTCCTTTAGATTATTGGAAAAGTGTACAATACGTTATAAGATGTGTTCCTGTTTTATCATTGGGTTGATTTTATGGATGTGATTAGAATGCTAAATAAATAAATATATATATTGAGAAACAATGTAAATAAGGAAATTTCGTAAGGACATTAAATTAGCGGTAAGTTATAGGTGAGACTGGAAGTTAATGAGGAAATTAGGTTGGCAACTAGAAATAAAAAATGCTTCGATCCCAGAAACTTTAGAATTTTGGAAAAAATAAATTTTAGTTGTGGAGTGTTACCATTCTAGGATGAACATTCACCCTAAAGGAAATAAAATTCATAAGGGTATGAAGAGAATTTTCTATTGGTAAAGGATGAAGAAGAGGATTGGTGAGCTTCTTTTCAAATATTTGATGTACCCAAGGATAAAGATCGAGCAAGGATAGCCCGAAGAATTGTTATTACCATTAGAGATTCCAACTTAAAAATGGGAGCAAATATCGATGGACTTCATATATGAGTTTCCTAGGAGCCAAAGTGGCAAAGAAACAATTTGGGACATAGTGAGAAGACTCTGTAAAAGCACCATTTTATTCCCATTAGAAGCAATATGACTACAACATCTCTAGCATAGATTTATATCCAGAAGTTGGTTCGACATAATGGAAATCTATTAAGCGCTTTTAGTGATAGAGACCCCTTATTCACTTGTGATTTTGGAGGAGTTTGCAGACATCTTTAGGAAGCTCATTGAATCTAAGCACTGCTTACTATCCATAGACTGATGGTTTAAATGAAAGGGTGAATATAACTTGGAAGATTTGTTGAGAGCTTGCATCATGGACTTTGGAGGACAGTGGGAGCAGCACCTCATATAATAATAGTCACCAAGCGACGATTAGCTCGACACCTTATGAAACACTTTACAGGAGACTATACAAAGCACCTAATTGTTGGTGGGAAACCACTGACAATTTTTTTACTCAAACCAGATATAGTTTATGAGATTCTGGTAATGATAATGTTGATTGGGCAGTGAACAAAGGTCGCAAAAGATTGCCAGAAATCCTATGTGGATAAGTGAAGAAAGGAATTAGAGTCTGAGGTAAGAGATATGGTGTTTGTTAGAGTTTCTCCTCTTAGGAAGATTATAAGATTCATAATGTCAATACCAAGATTTGTTTGGCCTTTCCTAATTTCAGAAAGGATAGGAAGACTTACTTATCATGTGGAGCAACCAGATAAGTTAGCAGGTGTCTGTGAAATTTTCAAGTTTCACACTTAAGGAAATGCCTTCATAGCTCAACTCCTATGGTAGAGCCTGATCAGCTAGTAGATAATAAGATGGACCGATAGCACCCTGTACCACCACATACACAATGGAGCACGAAACTAGGAAGCAACATAACAAAGAAATTAGGATGGTTCGAGTACAAGGGGAGACAATTCGATGGAAAATTCATGGGAAACTAAAGAGAAGACAAGGACTTCTCATCTTAAGGTTTCCTCGGGTATCTTAAAATTAGGTTTTGGTTGCATCGTGGTTGCTAGATTGGATGGTAGGGAATGGTTGCCACACATTTTACTGTCATTGTTGCACTCTTATAGAAAACTTTTTGAATGTTTAGGATGTTCGCATACATGCCAATATGACACGACACTTGCACTCACGCTAGGATTGAGCTCACATATAGTATGTTCACATACATAATCACATTGCACTTTTTGATTAAGCAAATGGTTGTGTAGATAACATGGTTGTATAAAATGGAGACTTAGTGCGCGTTAAGCTATCCGTCCCTTAGGCATTTCGGGGACGAAATCCTTTTTAAGGAGGAAAGCGAATGTAAAACATATAAAAATTAATAAAATATTAATTAATAAGAAAAGAATTAATTTATAGTAATAAGGCTAAAAAAGGAAATTTTATAAATGTCGGAATTTGGCTGTTAAAGTCGTGACATAGCATTCGTAGTGATTTCTAATCAATTTCCATATATAAAGTTTTAGAAACTAGCTCAAATGAAAATGTTATCGGCATTTGAAATTTTCAGATTCAAATTAATTTAAATGGAATTCAAATTAAAAATAAATAATTAATGTTAAAGTTTGAAATTCAAAAATTAATGGTAGTTAGAATTATGAGTTAAGCAAACATTAAAAAACCATTAAATATCAATTAAGGAATAAAATAAATTATCAACACAACAAAATAAATGTTCCCAAAATACACTATGTGATGACCCGGATTTTTAGACATCTGATAAGTGGATAATTAACTGGTTTATTCAGTCGAACAGACAAAATTCCGATATCTGGAAATATAAATAAATTTGAATCTATAATAAATATTGAAATATAAATATCTAGAAATAATAAATTTTACAGTAAATTAATATATATATATATATATATATATATATATAAATAAGATATATGCAAAACTCCATAATGTTGAAAATCTTAAGTGTATACTTATACAAATTCATTGTGAATATATAATCACAGTAAGCATATTAATATAATGATTGTTTTATTTGGCAAGTTTTATCTTTTTAAAACTACTAAAATGATTTTCTAATTATAATATAATATATATATAAGTATGCATATTGAATTGGAAGTTATGTTTTGAAAATTAATATGATAATTTTCAAGAGTTATTTAAAAGTTAAATTCTTCATTTTTAACACCAGTACTTATATATATCAATTTAAATATAATGACAACTTAAGTATAAAATATAAAATATATGAATAAAGGCTTTATACATTTGTAAGCTCTATAATACATGGAATTAACACTTGCAGCTAAGATTACTTGCATAGTTAACATGTGGCATATGTGTTTTCTCTTTAAAAATTTTAATTATATAATTAGTATTAGAATAAAGAAGGCTGTGCATATTCTCTTTTCAAAATTCTTCTTTGAAACTAAATTTAAAACTATAGAAAAAAACAAAAAAAACAATCCCTTTCAAGTTTTCATCTAAGCTTAAGCAAAGCTAGGATTAAAATGCTTTAAACAAGTAAATTCAAATTCAAAACAAATATCAACTTCAGATTTCAACTCAAATTCAAGTCCAGATTTAGGGGCAAAGTAATTTCCAGTTTAAAACTTTCTTTCCAGGCTTTCTCTGTTCTTCTATGATGGTAAGTAAACATTAAACCCCTTTAGGTAAATCATCTATATATTGTGCATACAATTAATGACAACTATAACTTAAAATATGATTAGCATTGCTGGAATAAATGTTGTCTGGTTTGGGTTGCAGTTTGCATGTCTGTGTGTGTATAAGTATATCCCTGTTTTAAATTTCAACAGTCTTAATAAGTTCCAAATATTAAAATCTCTTCGCCTGATCACTTCTAGCATATGATGTTTAGAAGAAACTTGTCTGAAATGATGAAATGCAAATTTAAAAAAAATTGCAAGTAAAATTACTAGGTAATTATCTTATAAATAAGTAATTACCGTAAAAAGAAAATATATCAGAGAAATTGATTGCTTTAATTTCAAGTTTCACCTTTATAATTTAATTCGTCTTTAGAAATTATGATTTTTAGTAATAATATCAAGATTTTTTAATGTGTATATGAAGAGGAATCTTGAGTTGATAGGAAACTGGTCATTGGCCAAATTCCGGCAATACCGATAATGTTGGGTCTTAGGATTTGGTCAGGAGATAGCTATGGGGGTGGGGAGCGTTGGAAAAATGGCAATTGATTTTACTAATGGATAGATTGGTGGGATGCGGTGACTTAGGGTTTTGGCTGACATTTGATTTTAGTTCGGTCTCTCATAATTGGTGACGACGAGGGGATGCTAGGAGGATGCTGACGTAGAGGAAAGGCAGGAGCGGGTTATAGCGGAGCTTTAGGAAATTTTTTAGGTTGATCGGAGGAAGGTGGTGGTTGATCGAGGCGGCGAAGGTAGGATGTCATTTTTTGATCCCTCGCTGTGATGTTCGATTTTTCGAACAGGGCCGGATTTCGTGATTTAGGAAGAGATTCGTGTGGAGATGGATGAGGGTGTTTTGCAAGGGGGTGGGTGATCGGTATAGATGATCGTAGTGGTTGTTCACGCACACGAGCGTGCACATTTCGGTTCGTGTTCGAATTGGATAGAAGGGAGAGTGAGGGATTGTGGGAAGAAGGAGAGATTTGGGCCGAGAAAAAGAAGTAGCGGGCGGAAATAAGAAAATAAGTAGGGCAATAGAAGGAATAGGGATAAGGGAAGAGGTTTGGGCCGGAAGTAATGGGCCGGGATTTGAATAGGAATGGAATTTTTTTAAGATAAATTAGTGATGTCTCTTGTATTTCCAAACCCTATTTAACATTTAACTATTCCTTGATTTTGTTTAAACAGTGAAACCAAGTTGAAATTTTGTTTAAAACTTGCTAATATGACTTTTGAGTAAGATAAATAGTCGTCATTAAGTTAACGGATTGGGTAGAATAAAATGATTTTAAAACTTTAATTAATAGGAAATCTTGGGTTAATCATACATGTTATTTATTAATTAATTCCAAGGAGTTAATTAAAAAAGTGTTTGTAATTAGTTCGATGATGTTTAAACAGAATTATTAGATATAGTTAATAAGGCAAATTAGATAAATGCGTTATCTTAATTAATTAAAGGGTAATTAATTAATGTGATTAATTTATTAAAGGTTAATCACTTAATGAAATTAATTAATGATATTTAATTAATGAAAGTAATTAAATTATAATTGCTTAATGTCATTAATTAAGGAGGGTAATTAATGGGTAATTACTAAATGTGATTTATTTAATGATAATTACTTAATGAAAGTAATGGAGGATTAATTACTTAGTGTAATTAATTGAAGGATTAATTAATTAAGGAAATTAATAAAAGGGTTAGTTAATTAATGTGGCTAATTAAAGGATAATAAATCAATATAAGTGATTATGGAATAATTAATTAGGGTAATTAATTAAGGATTAATTGTATAAATTATTGTTAATTACTTTATGAGATTAATTAAAGGATTATTTAATGTGATGGGTGAAGTTTAATTAATTTGTGTAATTAATTAAAGGTTAATTACTTAATGTAATTAAAGAGGATAATTGGTTTGTGATTAATTAATGATTTAGTGAGAAGGATTAAAAATAATGTGATTAAAGTAATTAATTTAATTTATTTGAATTAATTAGAAAAGGCGTGGCTAATTAATCTTGCTTACGAATGATTGAATGATATTGAATACCTTGGTTTATCTGATATTTCTGATATGAAATATTTTGAGACATGATTGGGTTAAATAGTGATGATGTGGTTATCTATCGAGATGAATTGCTGTGTAAAGTGATACCCTACAATTAAAGTTTGAATTGCATTTCACTTGAATAACTTGGGTTAAGATGACATAGGATTCAAAGAGACCGGGGCCGGGTATCAGTAAATTCCCGAAACCACTTCGATTTGAATCTACTATAATTCTTTATAGATTTGATATGTGAAATTAATAGGCTGGAATGCAACAACTTAAGTGAGCTGGACCATTGAAACTAAGTAAGGGTACTTAGGGATTGATGTGTGAAATAAGTATTGACTATAACAACTTAAGAACTCGTAGTGAAGTACGAGTTAATGATACCCTAGAATGAGTTGAGTGTAGTATATATGGAAGCGTGCTTGTTATTTTCTTATATAAAGATTTTAAATGGTTTTAGAAATGATTTTTATATAGTTTATCTTTTGATATATAAAGAAATAGTTTTTCCAATATATATAAAGAAAATTGGTTGTTGATTATTGGAATTAAGTAAAATAATAATGAAATGTTTGTTAATGATAAAACAAAATGAAATGTTTTAAGGAATTAAACACTTAGGTGAGTATGACTTATAAATTGGAATTGAAGAATTTAAAACTGTGAAGTTTTAAATCTAAGGCCCGGAAATTTAGAATTTGTTTCGAGGTGTTAAGGGAAACAATAAATAATAATATTTGAATGAAAGGGTCCTGTTTCAAACAAAAATAGTTTGGAAATTTTAAAGCAACTTATTTTGAATTAAAACAAAAGGTGGTTTAAAATTTAAGGTATAACTTGGTGTGCTAAGGAAATAAATTTGTATATATGAGGGGTATACATAATATCAAAGATGATTTGAAATAAACTCTAAGTGTCAAGTTTTAAATTTTTCCTCGAAATGTGATATAAAAACCTAAGGTGATAAGGTTTTGAACTTATAAATGGAAAGATAATTAATGAGAAGTTTAAAATTTGAAATGGTAACTCAAATTTGAATAATGTTGACTGGAGTAAATTGAATTGAATTTAACTTAGGGAAAGTTAAATAAGTTTAAGACAAACAACCTGAATTGGAAATTTCAAGACGAAATTGAGATTTAACTTGGGAAGTTAAAATGTTGGTTTGAATTGGGAGTTTGTGTGATCTCAAAATGGGTTTGAGATCTAAAAATTGGATATGGATGGATGTTTAAAATAATTTGGATAATATTATCCTATTGTTACTAGTAATGTTTAAACTGTGAATTGGATTTGTTTAAATGAATGAAGAAATGGATTGTGGTAATATATCCATTATTGAGATAAAAGGGAAATTAAACTTTAATTTGAAATTAAGGATATGAAATCACTTTGAACTTAAGATTTGAATGCTAAGAATTGCATTTGTAAATTAAAATGATTTAATAATCAGTTTCAAAGTTGAAAGATAACATTGTTTTGAACTCTTATTTGAATTTTGAAATAAGTCAAGTAAAGACAATTTAAAATAGAATTTTGAAATTTGGACTCAGAATTAAATTGTTTAAAGATTTGGTTTATTGATTAAAAATAAAAGATTAATTAGATTTAAGGGATTAAATCAACATTTAAAAATTTAAGTCGAATTTATATAATTCGAGATGGTTTAAAGTTGAGATTTAAATTGAATTAGTTCAAATTGAATTTGATTTGAATTAATTAGAATTGTGATTGAAGATGGATAAGTTTAAAATTCAAATGGAAAATTTGAATTGGATTAATTTGAAATGAAATTGAAGTTGAATGAGTTCAAATTCAAATGAGAAATTGATTTAAATTTGGAATGGGAGTTGAAGATAATTTAAATGGAGATTGTGAAGTTGAACAGTTTGGCTCTGGATTTTTTTTAAAATAAATTGTTTTTATGTAAACCTTCTTAAATCTATTTTTCTAGCTATTTATTATGCCATCTTTTCTTTTTAAAACCCAAACTATGTTATACTTATTTTACAACTATTTTGCAATAACTTAAATATTCTATAACTATTTGACTATTTTACAACTATTTTATAATTACTTAACAATTCTACTACTATTTTGCAACTAATAACTATTTTACAACCACTTATCTATTTCAAAAAAATTCAAGATATTTTCTTAATACAAGTTGGTCAGAGTGCAAACTGTCTAAAATTGAATGCCAATTGAGATAAGAATTGAAGTGATAATCCAAATATGGATTGAAGCAATTATGAATAAGTGAATAGAAATCAAAAGGAATGTGAATAGAAAAGGAGATTGATTTGGCTAATAATCAATGAAGATAAATACATAGGATGTACTTACATTATTCTATTCACATAATGATTTGATCCAGATTCGAGCATAGAATTTTGAGATAGTATATCGATCCGAGTTGGGATTTTTCACTTGAAATTCGACGGTGAACCTGAATATGGATTTTTTGTTGATTCTGGATATTCTCTATCACAGTTATAACTATGCAAGGAGAATGACGGTTTCTGATCAAGAAACCAGATCTGAGTCCGCACTAGAAAGTCGGGTGGACGATACTAGTTCGGAAGTGAAATTGTGTGATCGAGTGAGCGATCAGATTTGATATTGCGTATGGATGTTATGTGTACATCGTACGGGTTTGAATGAAATTGATATTAGAAAAGTAATATGGTATAAATTAAGTTATATATATATATATATCTAATATATAAGATAAATCTTCCCTTGTTGAATCTATAACCAGAAGAAAAGGTTTTGAAAGTACTTATAGTATAAAAAGGGACTTTATACAAGTATGAAATGAACTAAAGATTTTTTAAGGTTATATATATCTATATATATAAAGGATTTTATGAGAATGATTTTGGGAAAAGGTTTTTGGAACCTTTGGATTTGGAAAGGCTTTTGATTTTTGGGAAAAATCAATTTTGGAAATTAGGAAAGCCTAGTTTGAAAATTATCGATTTTGGGATAATTGATTTTGAGAAAGGAGATTTATATGAGATTCGTACTAGGTTGGAAGATACTATATGTGTATGGTATAAAGTGTTTTAAAAATGGCTCTGGAGAAAAAGGTGCTCCCTTGAAATGAACTTCTTAGGAGTACCATAGGTTGGTACTGCCTTGAGCCCTGAGGGGGGGTACTAAAGTGGATCCTGTGAGGAAGTCCGGACAAACTGAAGTTCCTGAGGATTATTAGGTAGCGAAAGTCGAGGGCGCTGATGCCTATAGAGGCATTTGGGTTATGCTGTGACGATAGTATAACTCGATGTCACTGCGATCTACTGTGAACCATAGCGGAAATCGTGTGAAGGTGAGTGTCAACGGTCTACGTTTGATTTTATCGTGAAGGCAATGTAACATCGGTAGACTACGACCTATGGTCAAGTGGAGAAGTTTCATTCTTTTGGCAGTGAAATTCGAGGGCGCTGATGCCTACAGTTATATGGGTTTTTGCTGTGATAGCAACGTAACCCCAGATGTAGCTGCGATCTATAGCGGGTTCCATGGCGTAATCGAGGGGCGCAGAGTGCCTACAGTTATCTATTAATTTTGCCGGGATGGCTGCGTAACCATCTAGTTAATTGCGACGATGAAGTGGGTGATGATTTCCAGAGCATTCTCACCAAAGATGTTACCTCTATTTTCAAAAATGTTTTCTATATTTTCAATAAATTATTTTCCAAGTATTTTCACTATGTGTTGAAAACGAGTTTACCAAGTACTTATAGATTTTCAGTCTTACGCCTGAACAACGTATGACTTAATTTCTGTAAGAACGAGGATGGACTAGTTGAGACATCGAGTTATAAAAATTATTTTTATAATACTATTTTGGCAATATATATAGATTTTGAAAATGTTTTTTAAAAATTCTTAATAAAGGAGTTTATAGTAAAAAAGTGATCGGAAAGTAATTTTTTCTGATAATAAGCATTTAATAAATTCTGGCTTCGTTCCTTTTTTAGAACGAAAAGATTCAAAGGGGGAGGAATGTGATAACGTGGATTTTTGGACATCTGATAAGTGGATAATTAACTGGTTTATTCAGTCGAACAGATAAAATTCTGATATCTGGAAATTTAAATAAATTTGTATCTATATAAATACTGAACCATTAATATCTTGAAATAATAAATTTTATAGTATATTAACATGTATATAAATAAGATATATGCAAAACTCCATAATGTTGAAAATCTTAAGTGTATACTTATACAAATTCATTGTGAATATATAATCACAGTAAACATATCAATATAATAATTTTTTTATTTGGCAAGTTCCATCTTTTTAAAACTAATAAAAGGATTTTCTAATTATAATATAATATGTATAAGTATATATATATATTGAATTGGAAGTTATGTTTTAAAAATTAATATGATAATTTTCAACAGTTATTTAAGAGTTGAATTCTACATTTTTAACACTAGTACTTATATATATCAATATAAATATAATGACAACTTAAGTATAAAATATAAAATATGTGAATAAAGGCTTTATACATTTGTAAGCTCTATAATACATGGAATTAACACTTGCAGCTAAGATTACTTACATAGTTAACATGTGGCATATTTGTTTTCTCTTTAAAATTTTAATTACATAATTAGTATTAGAATAAAACAGGTTGCACATGTTCTCTTTTCAAAATTCTTCTTTGAAACTAAATTTAAAACTAAAGAAAAAAAACAATTCCTTTCAAGTTTTATCTAAGCTTAAGCAAAGCTCGGATTAAAAGGCTTCATACAAGCAAATTCAAATTCAAAACAAAGATCAACTTCAGATTTCAACTCAAATTCAAGTGTAGATTTTGAGGCAAAGAAATTTCCAGTTTAAAACTTTCTTTCCAGGATTTCTCTGTTCTTCTATGATGGTGAGTAAACTTTAAACCCCTTTAGGTAAATCATCTATATATTGTGCATACAACAATTAATGACAACAATAACTTAAAATATGATTAGCATTGCTGGAATAAATGTTGTCTGGTTTGGGTTGCAGTTTGCTTGTCTGTGTGTGTATAAGTATATCCCTGTTTTAAATTTCAACAGTCTTAATAAGTTCCAAAAATTAAAATCTCTTCGCCTGATCACTTCTAGCATAAGATGTTTAGAAGAAACTTGTCTGAAATGATGAAATGCAAAATTTTAAAAATATTTGCAAGTAAAATTACTAGGTAATTATCTGATAAATAAGTAATTATAGTAAAAAGAAAATATATCATAGAAATTGATTGCTTTAATTTCAAGTTTCACCTTTATAATTTAATTTGTCTTTAGAAATTATGATTTTTAGCAATAATATCAAGATTTTTTAATGTGTATATGAAGAGGAATCTTGTGTTGATCGGAAATTGGTCATTGGCCAAATTCCGGCAATACCGACGATGGTGGGTCTTAGGATTTGGTCAGGAGATAGCTGCGGGGGCGGGGAGAGTTGGAAAAATGGCAATTGATTTTACTAATGGGTAGACTTGTGGGACGCGGTGACTTTATGGTTTTGGCTGACATTTTAGTTTGGTTCGTTCTGTCATAATTGGTGACGATGAGGGGATGCTAGGTAGATGCAGACGTAGGGGAAAGGGAGGAGCGGGTGGTAGCGGAGCTTCAGGAAAATTTTTAGGTTGATCGGAGGAAGGTGGTGGTTGATCGAGGCGGCAAAGGTAGGATGTCATTTTTTGAACCCTCGCTGTGATGTTTGATTTTTTTAACAGGGCCGAATTTCGCGATTCTGGAAGAGATTCATGTGGAGATGGATGGGGGTGTTTTGCGAGGGGGTGGGTGATCGGAATCGATGATCGTAGTGGCTGTTCACGTGCACACGAGCTTGCACGTTCCGATTCATGTTTGAATTGGGGAGAAGGGAGAGTGAGGGATTGCGGGAAGAAGGAGAGATTTGGGCCGAGAAAAAGAAGTAGCGGTCCGAAATAAGAAAATAAGTGAGGCAATAGAAGGAAATAGAAATAAGGGAAGAGGTTTGGGATGGAAGTAACGGGCCAGATTGAATAGGAATGGAATTTTTTAAGATAAATTAGAGATGTCTTTTGTATTTCCAAACCCAAGTTAACATTAACCTATTCCCTGATTTTGTTTAAACAGGGAAACCAAGTTGATAATTTTATGTAAAACTTGCTAATATGATTTTTGAGTAAGATAAACAGTCGTTATTAAGTTAAAGGATTGGGTGGAATAAAATGATTTTAAAACTTTAATTAATTGGAAATCTTAGGATAACCATACATATTGTTTATTAATTAATTCTAGGGAATTAATTAAATAAGACCGATTTAAAAGTGTTTGTAATTAGTTCGATGATGTTTAAACAGAATTATTAGATATAGTTAATAAGGCAAATTAGATGAATGAATTATCTTAATTAATTGAAGGGTAATTAATTAATGTGATTAATTTATTAAAGGTTAATCACTTAATGAAATTAATTAATGATATTTAATTAATGAAAGTAATTAAAGTATAATTGCTTAATGTCATTAATTAAGGAGGGTAATTAATGGGTAATTACTAAATGTGATTTATTTAATGATAATTACTTAATGAAAGTAATTGAGTATTAATTACTTAGTGTAATTAATTAAAGGATTAATTAATTAAGGAAATTAATTAAAGGATTAGTTAATTAATGTGGTTAATTAAAGGATAATGAATCAATATAAGTGATTATAGTATAATTAATTAGGGTAATTAATTAAGGATAAATGTAATAAATTGTCGTTAATAACTTTATGAGAGTAATTAAAGGATTATTTAATGTGATGGGTTAAGGTTAATTAATTTGTGTAATTAATTAAGGTTAATTACTTAATGTAATTAAAGAGGATAATTAAGGGATGATTAATTAATGGTTTGTAATTAATTAATGATTTAGTGAGCATGATTAAAAAAAGTGATTAAAGTAATTAATTTAATTAATTCAAATTAACTAGAAAAGGCGTGACTAATTAATCTTGCTTAGGAATGATTGAATGATATTGAATACCTTGGTTTATCTGATATTTCTGATATGAAATGTTTTGAGATATGATTGGGTTAAATAGTGATGATGTGGTTATCTATCGAGATGAATTGCTGTGTAAAGTGATACCCTGTAATTAAAGTTTGAATTGCATTTCACTTGAATAACTTGGGTTAAGATGACATAGGATTCAAAGAGACCGGGGCCGGGTATCAGTAAATACCCGAAACCACTTCGATTTGAATCTAGTGTAATTCTTTATAGATTTGATATGTGAAATCAGTAGGCTGGAATGCAACAACTTAAGTGAGCTGGACCATTGAAACTAAGTAAGGGTACTTAGGGATTGATGTGTGAAATAAGTATTGACTATAACAAGTTAAGAACTCGTAGTGAAGTACGAGTTTCCCCAGAATTTAAGAATGTTATAATCTTAGTGTTTTCATGTTAGATGGGTTTACTCACGCTGGTTTTCTGCCTGACTCAGGTGTTACTTTGATGTAATGCTCGGGTTAGACCGAGTATTACAAATTTTCAGGTAAGAATATTCTGGAGCTCAGGAGGCGAGCTGGATGGCAGGTTCGTAAGGAGTGTATTCCACTGTGATATATTGTTGTCATTATCTAGTACAAGTTATTTTAACTATCCAATGATTGTGAAGTGTTATAACTCTGATGTATTGATGTAAATTAACCGACACAGCTTTTCCTTGTATGTCTGTTATTTTATTTGATATTATATTTTGATCCGCTGCGAACGTGAGATTCCGTATTTCATTTCGGTTTCTTCTTCTCTCTTTTCTTCTTTTCCTAACTATCTGGAATTTTCGGGATCGAAAATTCCGTGTTGTTACACACTAACTGGTCAATCACCTAGGTAAGAGCAATCAACCGCTGTTCGTGGTAGCGGCTAGGGTTTTCACACCACGAACAGTTCAGATTTTATTATTTTCACTTAAATCCGATGATTCTGGTGCTTTCTAGCCACTACAAATACAGCCCACCCCCTCACTTTTATTCACAAATTAGTTTGGAAACTAAGCGAAGCAATGTTGATATCTCCCTTCAAAGATTCAAAAAATTCGCTAGTGTCTCAAGTAAGAAATTTTAGGTGTTTATTTTTCAATTTCTAATCATATTCTACTCAATCCTTGAAATTATAAATCTAACATATATACAACTCACTTGTTGTATATTTCTAATGGAAGAGATTTGGAAAAGAGATTTAAGCGGGAATAAATAAATCCAAGAGAAAGAGCAAAGGACTTTTGTGAGTGGAAATCTTAGTCTTTCCTATTTTAATAATAGTGCAGTATAACTTGAATTTGATATATGTCTTAGAGAATTTTGTTTACAAAAACGTCACATTAAAACCAAGATATTCCCCTAAAGCAAAATGTCAATTCATATGTAGAATCTCAGTTATTCTACATTAAAATAGCAGGATTATGTAATTATTGAAATTTTAATGTTTTATATTCTGTTCCACTTCTTATCTTCTTTCTTTGGATCCGATTAAGGGTTTTGAAAAGAAATAAGTTAGGAAATGGTGTGTATGGTACATATTCCTTTATTCGTAGTTTGCATCGCCTATTTTCGTGATTTAAATGAAAATTCCCATTTTCATTCTCATATGTAGAAGTTGAATAGAGCATAAAATGATTTGAATTGCAGATTTTATTAATGTTGATTCTACTATTTTAGTACAAAATAAGTTCGGTATGGATTCTATTTTTAAACAAGTCTGTTGTTGGATTGAGTATATTGGATATACGGTATATTTGTTGATATGGAATTGGCCTTGTATAAATATGAAGCTTTGACATTTAAACGGTTAGTTTAGGGAATAACCTTCATACGCTTAGAAATATTTTAGGCATGTATGTGCATATGTGTGTATGTGTGTGTGTGTGTGTGTGTGTGTGTATTAGCATATATATAACGTATAATTAACAACCTATTAATTGAATAGTAAATAGGTTCTTAATTAGTATTAAACCCACCTTAGAAAAGAAATTGACAGTTAAGATGTAATAAGGATTTTTCCTTATAAGGCCTTAATGGGGAATGAGTGAGGTGCATGATAATATGTTAAGTGAGAGTAGACTATGACGATGTTATAAGGATGCAAGGTTAGTAAAAAAAAACATGAAAGTTTGCCTAGCTAACTTGGCTACCAGTAATGTGACTTTGGGGCTAATGTGAGGCATCACCTATAATAAGTACCTAGGGAGAATGCAAGGTTAGTCCTAAACTCTATAGGGTAAACCTGCCTGGTTAATCCGGATACCGGTACATATGAATAGTCGGAATAATGTGAGACGTCATAGTTTGGATTACAAGCCATAACACGTAGGACCTGCTTTGGGGTTGAAGGCAGCAAGTAACTGGTTAAGGACTATCCTTCTCTCTATTTAAGAAGTATTAAATGATCGGATTTAGTGGTTAGGCACGGTAGGGGATATCTTGGGAAGGGTTCGCTTCGAGTTTGAGGTATTAAGTGGCTATTATAGGGTCTGCCTCTTCCACAAAGAAGTATTAAGTGGCCTAATGAGATTCTATGCAAAGTCATCTAGATAATATCAGCGAGGATTCTACCTTGGTATAGGTATTAAATGAAGAGGACCCTCCAAGAATGAGGTATTAAATGGTCAGAGTCTGCCTAGTTCCCATTAAAGAGGTATTAAGTGACTTAGGTTGTAACGCCACACCTTTATACCCATATTACTCAAGAATATTATAAGTAATACTGTTAAGTAATATAGAGATAAAGCTGGTTAGGAGCGACCATCAGTAGTATTGCTTTGGGCAAGTATTGATACATCAAATATTGTGATAATATTTTTTTTCATTTCCTAACGAGGAAGGATATGACTTATGCAATCCATGCACAAAACAATAATATAGCGGCTTACTAGTAATTCAGAACAATATATCACATAATACAACACAAAATCATAAGTCCTAGTGGAAGTAAGGTACATCAAATACCTTATAATAGTGTATGTCTACAAAAGGGGAAACTAGACCTACATATAAAAATATATACATACATAGATTATGGCGGGTCTAAAAATGTACATAACAGCTCAAGTAAACACAACATCAAGTACACATCATAAATACATATAAGACTAATATCTCAAAATAAACTCTATCATATTGATAACACTGCATAGATCTACTATAGCTAGCCCACATCCAAAGTCACTAAGTCCCTATACCTATCAAGTCTCAGTTTGACACGAGTATTATAATATAACGGGTCACACTATTCCTAAATATCCAAAAGGTGAGATCATAATAATAAACATGGATGAACAACAGGGATATAGAAACTCGTAAGGCAAATTAAACTAAATAAATTCAACTGCCATAACAATAACTCATAGCGAATGGTTCCTAACTCTAGAAATAGCCATAAAAAAGTAAAGGACAGCACATCACAAAATTCACCCAATCGTAAAACACATATATAGTCTTTCATAGGCAAATCCGAATTATAATGAAATCCCAAATCGAATCACAATAGCAACATATAGCCACTTAGTGGAAAAACACAAAAAGACATTAATATCCTTAAAATTTATTCACCAACACAAAATCACTTTAATCTTATAACACTAAAACCCAAGAAATGTTTGGTGAAAATGCAAATCTCACAAAGTTTAAAAATCAGCAATAGAAATCTAAAAATAGAAAGGGGAGGCTTATAACAGATTGTGGAGCATGTAAACTCACCAAATATGCGCATTATAATAGATGGTTCAGAGACCCACGGATGGATATGAAAACCCATAAAACACATATGAACTTAAAGCTCCACAAACGATCATAAAGCTCCATAGATGAGCATGAAACTCCATATATAGGCATATAACCCATAAACATAGATGAGCACAAAAACCCATAAAACACAGATTAAGTATCATAAACTCATGAAAAGTAATCATTCAAGCAATGACTCTATGTCCCATAACCACTTAGGTTTACTTGAAAATTTCCTATAAGTTAGCGAACTCCACTCGATAAGTGTAATCTACTTTCGATTAGTAACTAAACGAGTATCGCCCAATGCCTCACAACCACTTTACGATGCTTAAATATTTACTAAACAATTGTAAATCCTATTCGACTAAAATATTCAATCGAACAAGTCCAATAATAAACCGATAAAGTAATACAAATTGTCCATGCCACTTGTATTGCTAAATCATTTAATTAAATTTCTCACTCAAATGAAGGCAGAAATTGCAAGAAAGCAATAAATCCGAAAGTCATACAAAATGCCAAAATAGCATAGAAAATAGCCAAAGGTAAACCCAGTAGAACCAAAATAGAATTTAAGGTCTTTAAAAGGAAATAATATACTTTTAATATATAGAAAATGATTTCTAAATCACTTTATTTATTTATTTACTTTCAAACTTCATACTTTAAAATCCATAAATTCATCTATTATTCTACTATATATATTTATTTATCACTTGATAAAATATATACTATATGTTTGAGTAGATCTTATAACATATTTATATTTAGCTATAGTTGTCCTAAAATCCCATAAAAGCCATATATATACATACTATTATTAATTTAGAAACAAGAGAGTCTGTATTTCACAACCATTCTTTTAAACCCATAAAACTATCTCTTCCAATTGTATTTAATATATATATATATATATATATATATTCTTATAAAACCATTTATAAAAAGAAATTGAATTGAATTGAAAACTAGTTCAGAATCGACACTTTATAGTAAACTTCCTTTAGAATTTTTGTTTCAAAACTATATACATATATTAAATAAACACTCATATGAACTCATAAAACTTTGTTTAAATAAATCTCCAATTCAAAGCATCAAAACTTTGAAATTCAAAAGATAATTCACCACGAAAAACGTTAAAACAAAGGAGGAGTGGCAGCAGCCTAGAACTCACGTTCCAGGCCGATGACTGGTCGATCGATCATGAACGACCGGTCGGCCGGTGGAGCACCTAGAACTCGAGTTCTTGGTACTCCCCGCTCCCCATCGTCGATGTTTTTCACCCAGTAGAATTCTTGTTCGTTCCTATGTTTACTATATAATCTCATATAATCAGCATGCATTTAACAAGGATTTATGTAGAAATCAATATATACAAAAGAGTAAGCATACTGGTTATAGTAAATAGAAAAAGTTGATTGCTACAGGTTCCCGTCTACAGAAAAAAATTCACCAGTCCAATTTTCAATCATTCAATAAAAATTCATTAAACATGCAATTAGATATTCGTAGATAGGTTTGTGAAGGTTAACTAAGCTTGAATCCCCAATTTGATTTGCTAAACACTTCATTTCAACAAAACCCTTGATTATTAGCTTCTAAAAGGATTTTAATTTGTAATAGGTTTGAAGGAATTGAATTCTATGTTTAGGGAGAGATTTGGTTTCATTTTGCTTATTGGTTTTGAGAAAGTATACGAACAGTACACAGAAAAGAGGACTTTTCTCTTTTGTAAATTTTACTTATGGGCTTAAACCTAATAAGAGAATGTTTACATTTCTTTTTAATAAATCTAGTCTTATATTCTCTTAATTAATTCCATAAGCTTTCTATAATGTTCTAATGATTAAAACCCTTTTTTCAGTGGATTGGAAAATAAAACCCACTCAACTAGTTAACTCCTCGCTTATCTTGATTGAGATAATTTCAATATTGATCTAAAAAGAGAATTTTACACTTTTTGATTTAGAAACCAATTTAAATACTAATTAGATTTAAATGAAATAAAATCTAAATAATGATTTTTAAAGTGATTTCTAACACTTAAAAGATTCCTTCATTTTCTAATTTCGCAATATTTAGAATTGCACATTATAAAATAATCTATCTTTTATAAAAGAATACAAAATCCAAACTAATTATTTCATTTATCCAATTTAAATCAATGTTCATTTTATCCAATCAACCAAAAAATCGTAGTTGTTATAAACCCCCCCTAAAGGAAATCGTGTCCTCGTAATTTCCACTTCAGAGAAATTTTATTCTTCTAATTCTTCTTCAAAATTTAAGTTTTGACCAAACATCTCTTGAATGTAAACGTTATTTTAACTAAACTCCAGCAATATAAAATAATGATTTAATTTAAGACATTAGTTTACAAAAGTCAACATCTCATTCATCTTTATTCTCTAGATTAAAAATAGTTCACACTAATATTTCACATTCTTTAAAAAATATAACACCTTTTGTAGTTTAAAATACTAAATAATTAAGTGTTAAAAAGATATTCATTTTATTTAAATCTCATAGAGTAAGAATGTGCAAATAATATAAAGACTTCCTTCATTTTTAATTTATCCCACTATTTTATTTCGATTTATCAAAAAGAAATCATTTCTTCAAGAGTTATTTTTCCATAATATGAATATTACAAATTTTAAACCAAAACTCAAATTTTAATTTCTACCAATTCAAATTCTCATATTGAAATTCATAAATTAGGAAAGCTAATTCCTGGTAAAAGTTTACATGTATTCTCAACCTAATATAATTTTTCTTTCCTTCACTAAATATGAATTTATCAAATCTTCATAGACTTCCAATGTAACGATCGCGAGATTTTTCGACTCCCGAAGATCGACATCGATACGTCCACTGTATCAACTGCCGAGCAATCGAAGGCCGGAAAACCGTACCATTACGGTTAAAGAAGAGGTAGAAGATAGAAGAAGAAAGAAAGAAAAAGAAAACAACAGAAATCAGAATCTCACAATCGTAGCGGAACATCATATAATAGATAAATGAATATCTTTAAACAAAGAACTATATCAGTTATTTCATTACATCACATTACATTATATTATCAGAGTTTACAACAAAAAACAGCGGAAAAAAATACTATATATTAGTTGATACGCCAAACCATCCAGCTTGCCTCTAGATCTCTACAGCAACTCCTGAATTCCAGAATATCTAATTAATCTAACTCTAGACTGCCCGTGTTAAAATTGGTGGGAACCCAGAGTTTAGGAAGAGAAAAATAAACTCCAGGTCAGTCATTAGACTGGTGTGAGAACTTAAAATAGTTTATCTTTAAGAGTAAACAAAGAAATATTTTAAATTAGATTCGCAATGCTTTTTAGAAAATGAGACTACCATAAGGCCTCCCGCACACACACACAATGCAAACGCAGAATCGGAGGAGATTTCTCCTTATGATAGTCAAACATGCTTGATACGTAAATTTCTTTGATATTATTATTATAGGTGCAAAGTGTAGGAAAACATTTCGAAAGTAAAGATATAAATCTTAGCCAGCATAGGCATTCCGCACTTATGCCTACTATAGCTACCATGTTCAATAGCAGGTTACCGCCACATTCCATGGCAGGTTATACAACTAAAACCGTACAGGGCTCGTATTGTTTCTTTGGATTTCCAACAAATGGTCATGCCAAGGAACTTCCCATTGCCACATGGAAGCGCCTCTGGAAAGACGCCCCGAGAACCTAATCTAACATTACAGTTAGATCTCTGCCAACACAAGGCCAGGTTACCCCTAGTTGGGTAACTACTGACACGAATATGCCATCCCTCGGTCGCAACCGACCTAAATCCTGAGATTCACCAACAACCACAAAGTAATAAGTTTGCAGCAACAACATAGGTTAAGTATCAGGGCTCCATACCATAATACCACCTCTATCCAGAAGGAAATGACATACACTAAGGGTGCGCTATCCCCTAATAACCTTGCCGCATCTTTCCTGTTTTGACCATTTTCGGGGTGTGAGGTCCGACGAAGTCTCGTCCACAAAGCTACGCTTTATACAAAAGCCAAGCTTTGATCAACAAATGCTTAACAGCACTTCGTATGCCACATTACCAATTTGGGAATATATCACTAGTAACCATCAATTACATAACCTCTGAGCTCGTACGTCTCAGAGAAGGGTGTTAAGCTAAGAGAATAAATTCTCCGCCACCAGCAGAAATATATTTGATAGAAACCAGCTTTACATCTCAAATTGTAACGTCAGACACACATCCATACAAGTCCGTTCCGGGATCGAACGGAACCGAAGGCACCTCCGAAGAAGCCCTTGCAATCTGGATATTCACTAATCACGACCGGACTTCCTGTCACAAAGGGTGATAAAATCACTATATCGGAGATCAGCCGATGCAGAGTCATTCGACGGTAAGCCTTCCGTTTTCAAAAATACCCGGTCTTCAACACCGGTCTTCAAATGCTATCCATTACGGCATATCACTTATTCGGAATGGGGTCTATGACACAAAGGTCCTCTCCTGGCTAAATCGAATAATAAGCGCTTATTTTGAAAATAAGTGTAGCATTCATATTCAAGCAATCATAACAAATACACATTTAAAGGTAAATATTGATAGTCAGTTATTTAACTATCAAGGCCAACAACCAAATATCCAGCACAATTACAATCACTAGGCCCTTTTTATTAATCTTTCATAAATTAATAGCTTGCCAGATATTCACTTCAATTTATATTTAAAAAGATATATTCTCTAAACCATTTCAATTTCATATTGGAAAAACAATTCCAAATACTTATTCATTTTCATTTTATCTTTAAAAGATAAAAACCCAAAACATTTCACTTCATATTGGAAAACATTTCCAAATACTTATTTAACCATAAGTAATTCACAAATCTATATATTTTCAATACTTAGAAAATATTCAATATACTTAAAACAAGATGAAGTATATATTTCATTCATTAAGGAAAACATTCTCTTAAACACATTTATTTGGGCCAAAACGAATGTTGCGTAAAACACCGTTACGACAACCCAAAATCACTAGTATAGGGATTCGAAATTAAGATAGATATATAAATCCCAATACTATACAAAACTTTTCCTTTCGGAAATCATTTACTATAACAATAGTGTTATAGTCCATCTTTTCCTTGTTTCTCGAAAACGTCTATTTTAACAATGAATGTTGAAATCTATGTTTTCGACACTTAATACATTTTAAAACATCTTTAAATCGTTTTAAATTCTATTTATAATATCACTTCCCCAAAACACTTTAATATATTCTTCACTGTCACAACATCGTGAATATTCTTCGTTAACCAAATTCAATATTTTTTCTACACATTTTATTTAAAGGATTATCCACCGTCCAAAATCGTGAATATATCTCCTTTAAAAATCTATAATAATTGACTTATCAAACTAAGTCGATTTCAGATTTATAAAACAATGTTTATAAATCCCATTTATATTTTTATAACAACAACTTATAAAAATCACTTTATTAACAAATTCTATCCATATCCCATTTACACGCCAAAATCCATATTTTAAGTAAATTTAATTATAAATCTTTTATTTTACAAAAATGTATTCATTTTATTACTTCTCAATTTATAAATCTATAAATTTCGTTTACTTACTAAATCCATCCATTTATTATTTCATTTTAACACAAAAAACTAGTTTTATAGTCCCAATATTTTTAATTTATAAATATCAATTTTTATAAATCTTTTATATAAACCGTTTATAAAAATTCAAAATCCCAATTTAAACTATTTTGTAAAATTTATTAACTCCATATTTCAAAAATCACATTTTAACTATATTTCTCAAAATCATATATTTTATAACATTAAAATTATAACGTTTATTTATTTAAAATGAATCAATTCTAAAATTTAATAAAACACATACTTTCAAAAATCACTTTAAAAATCCTTTTAAATTCGAAATCGTTACTTTAACATTTTTAAAACTCCAAAAATAGGCCCAATGCTGCAACAACACTAAATATCACAATCACGGCATCCAAAACATCATATATCATATGATAACAGAATATATCACAATATCTGTAAATAGATCAATTACTGTTGAGGAATCCAGTTGGATCCCTCCAACCTGTTTCCTTGCATCCATAGATGTTAGCACAATACCAATTCCGTTCCAATATGGAATATCGCAGTATATGGGATTTATAAAATACTATCCGCTATTATGCGGCGCAATAGGGTCTCATCCGCTATATAATGCGGGAAAATCAACTCCAAGTACATATATAATACCAATTCCAATCAAGATGGAATTATTGCGGTATATGTTTTTAATAAATAACATCCGCTTAATATACGACGTATAAGGTCTATTTCAAAACAATAGATAATAGTTTATCATTCTATCACACAATCAAGAAATTTTAAATCTAACTATTTAAAATTTAAATCAAAACAATTTCGATTGAGTGAGAAGTTCTCACCTTGGTTTCAATAACAGTTTCAGTGTTTTATTTCGAATAAAATTAAACGCGCGTTTAATTTTACCCAAAATTTTCACTAGCTCCAATCAACTCCAATCCAGCTTCATCGCGTAGTGTTCGTCCATACGAACCCAACGCAATTTGTTTCATCCATTTTCGACCTCGTATGAACAAGTTATCGCGTTACAAGTTTACACAATTTATAATACACTTTATTCAACTTTTATTTTTAATTTTTTAAAACCTTTTAAAATCTTGGCCGTTAGATTTCCTTCCTTCAATCTGGGCCGCGATTTCTAACTTCTTCCTCATCAGGTAAATGTCGCACGATACAACCCATATCTCGATTGTCCCATTGATTTGCCGCGCCCACTAGAGATCGCCAGAGCACGATCGAACAACGCCATTCGAAACGCCTCAACGCCGAGCACCACCGCCGAAGGTCTAGCCAAGCCCGGTAGCTCCTCCTTCTTGAAAAACGTGAACGAACGTGCGATGTTTGCACTTGATTTTCCATCGATTTACTCGCCTATATTCGATCACGGCCGTTGGATCGATAGATCTCGTCGCCCTCTTCAATGTTGCAGTTGAAAGTTTTTCGAATTAGTTGATAAATTTAAAGAAAAAAACGAGGAGAAAGGTGGTGTTTTCTGGCCGTAGAAAGCTAATGGCGGCTAGGGTTAGGGTTGTTAGGTTTTGTGAAAAATGAGAATAATGGGGGCCTTTTATAGAAAATTACGCGACACTATTCATCCCGAATTTTTACGAACTCCAAACGAAGCGTGCCGCCTGGCGTTTATAATATTTTACCCCCATTCTGAATGCAATGGAATATATATCGAGAGCCAATTCGATCAAATTTGAATGATAAGTTTTCGAATCGACTATTTAAATTCAAAATCCACTCGAATCGACTTCTACGCGTTTTAGCTTGCCGCGGACAAACCGTAAGTCTGATTGACATGAAATTTGAAACCATAAAATAATTTAACACTACGAATCCGATGAAACTAGTTTCGTCAAAATCCGAGACTATTTGAAAAATGGCTATTTTAACCCGTCAATTAAATATTAAAATATTCAATTTTCACAAATTTATTTTTAATTCAATTTTAAAAGTTCGATAACATCTTTCTAACTCTAATATGATTTAATACAACTTTATAAATCATTTTTATCCACATTAAACCCAATTTCCAATTATTCCTAAAATTTCAAATATTAAATTATCGATTTAATTTTCCAATTAAATCCAGATATTCAAAATCTAATTTATTCGACTTACAAATTTTACTTGTTAATATTTAAAATCAATCAAATATATGAATTTCAATTGACAGAAATTCTACGTCGTTACAAACTTGCCCCCTTAAAAGAATTTCGTCCTCGAAATTACCAAGTAAGAAAAAGTTACAGAATCCATTAACTTTTCAAAACCATTTGTTCAAATTAGATTTCAAATTCATTTAAGTGTTTAACTTTCCCAAAATCTAATAGTTAAATTTCTTACAATAACTTTACTAAGTTTTCAAAATTTTCCAATTTTCTCAAAAATATTCTAACGCCTTAAATTTTCATAAAAATTCGCCATAGTCTCCTTTGCGCGGTTCGATCCGAAAAAAAATGATAGTATATATATCACAGATATACATCTCATCAAGTAATGAGGCATCCCACAGGGTAAAAAGTGTAAAAGTACGATATGTAATCCGAGATATGTACCTTACGTATTATTACCGAGCATATACGGCTAATATAGCGCGAAAGCGAGCTCCAAATGCGAAGCAATGCGCAATCCGCACCTACTAAACACTCAACAAAAATGATAAACATGTAAATATGAAAGTAATATCAATATACAACATATATCACTACAACAACTACATATGCCAATATAGCAAATGCAACAAAAGCAATAAATGCAACCACCAAACAACTATCATCCAACAAATCCATATCAACTCAATATACATTCACTTCTCATTATTATTCAATGAATTGGTTTTTCATTTAATCACATTTGATTCATTAACATTGGATGTTTTTACTAACATTCACTTATTCATATTCAATTAGTATACATTCACTAATTTATATTCAAGTTAGTTTTACTTCAATTCAAATTCAATTACACGGCTTTCAATTTCATTAATTCAATTTCATATGGATTTCTATACAATCAACGTATAACCAACTTAACCAAATTTATTTAATTCACTTACATTCATTCAATTTGGTTCATCACTTTAAATTAGCTTTAATGGATTAACACTTACATCCATTATTCCATATCAATTTTTTTACATTCGATTGATTAATATTCCATCCATTTATCAATTCAATTGCTAATTCCTTTAACAATATAAGGTTGAATTTCATTTATATAACTCAAGTTAATATTCATCACTTCACTTTATTAATTTACTTCGATACCAAAATCAACTTTGTTCAACTTCACTTAAGTTATATTCCATTTCAAACATCATTTGTTTAACTTAACTTAAAATTCCACTTATAAATCCAATTCATATTCCAATTCCAGTTCTATTTACTTACAAATTCGAAATGGATTTCATTTTCATTTTCTTGCACTTGCAAATTTTATTTATTTATTCATTCACAATTTATTTTCCAACTTAATAATTGTATTTCAATCATTTTATATAACATTCCAAAGTCTTTTCAATCTTTCAAAACCATTTTTGAAAACAATTCAATTATCCTTTGAATTTTAAAACCCAAATTTTCCAAACAACCTCCATTTAAAACGACTTGACAGCAATCCCTCTTTTGGAAACCCGAAAATGAACACCGATGATGTTGCAATCATCATCGGAATTATTTTCTAGCGACCGAAAAGAGTTTAGTGCTTTCTTTCCTTCAAAATAATTTTTTCAAAACCCTTGAAAAATCATTTTCAAACTTAAAAGAATTTAAATTTCCCAAATCTTAAAATTTCAAATTCTTTAAATTTGTTTTCATATATTACTCTGGAATTCCTATTTCAAATTACAAATCATATTTATAAATATATTCATATGGTTTCACTTCTTATACGTAAGATTATTTCACAATTGTAAATGACATTAACTATAATTCCATACTTAATAATTCATTTGCTTATACAATTTTATTCTTTTAATTAGATTATTCAAACATCTTTTAATTAACTTATATATATTCTTACATTTTCAACAACCAAACAATCAATTTGTATACACTTTAATAATTTTTGAAAAATTATTCCATTATATATAAAATATAACCAAGGTAAAAATATTTCATTTACCCAATTTAAAATGATACTATGTCATTTTATCTTGTTTAAGAGTTTAGAAACCCCTATCGAAACAGTTGGCCAAACTGTACCAACCAGAATATATAAACAATCAACCGATAAGTCAACATAATACAAAACAATTACATATGCACTAACAAATACGCGTTCGTATCTATTATTACACTCAAACTCATTCTAGAGTACTACTGACTCTATCTCTAATGAGTAATTCCCAACAGAGCCAAGATTGTCACTTAACCATATGCTCCGATACCAAATGTAACGATCGTGAGATTTTTCGACTCCTGAAGGTCGACATCAATACGTCCACTGTATCAACTACCGAGCAATCGAAGGCCGAAAAACCGTACCGTTAGGGTTAAAGAAGAGGTAGAAGATAGAAGAAGAAAGAAAGAAAAAGAAAACAACAGAAACAACATCAGAATCTCACAATCGCAGCGGAACAACATATAATAGATAAATGAATATCTTTAAACAAAGAACTATATCAGTTATTTCATTACATCACATCACATTACATTACATTATCAGAGTTTACAAAAACAAACAGCGGAAAAGAAATACTATATATTAGTTGATACGCCAAGCCATCCAGCTTGCATCCAGATCTCTACAGCAACTCCTGAATTCAAGAATATCCTGATAACCTAACTCTAGACTGCCCGTGTTAAAATTGATGGACACCCAGAGTTTAGGAAGAGAACAATAAACTCCAGGTTAGTCATGGGACTGGTGTGAGAACTTAAAAAAGATTATCTTTAAGAGTAAACAAAGAAATATTTTAAATTAGATTCGCAATTCTTTTTAGAAAATGAGACTACCATAAGGCCTCCCGCACACACACATAATGCAAACGCAGAATCGGAGGAGATTTCTCCTTATGATAGTCAAACATGCTTGATACGTAAATTTCTTTGATATTATTATTATAGGTGCAAAGTGTAGGAAAACATTTCGAAAGTAAAGATATAAATCTTAGCCAACATAGGCATTCCACACTTATGCCTACTATAGCTACCATGTTCAATAGCAGGTTACCGCCACATTCCATGGCAGGTTATACAACTAAAACCGTACAGGGCTCGTATTGTTTCTTTGGATTTCCAACAAATGGTCAGGCCAAGGAACTTCCCATCTCCACATGGAAACGCCTCTGGAAAGACGCCCCGAGAACCTAACCTAACATTATGCTTAGATCTCTGTCAACACAAGGCCGGGTTACCCCTAGCTGGGTAACAATTGACTAAAATATGCCTTCCCCCGGTCGCAACTGACCTAAATCCCAGGATTCACCAACAACCACAAAGTAATAAGTTTGCAGCAACAACATAGGTTAAGTATCAGGGCTCCATACCATAATACCACCTCTATCCAAAAGGAAATGACATACACTAAGGGGGCGCTATCCCCTAATAACCTTCCCGCATCTTTCCTATTTTGACCATTTTCGAGGTGTGGGGTCCGACGAAGTCTCGTCCACAAAGGTACGCTTTATACAAAAGCCACGCTTTGATCAACAAATGCTCAACAACACTTCATATGCCACATTACCAATTTGGGAATATATCACTAGTAACCATCAATTACATAACTTCTGAGCTCGTACGTCTCAGAGAAAGGTGTTAAGCTAAGAGAATAAATTCTCCGCCACCAACAGAAATATATTTGATAGAAACCAGCTTTACATCTCATATTGTAACGTCAGACACACATCCATACAAGTACGTTTCGGGATCGAACGGAACCGAAGGCACCTCCGAAGAAGCCCTTGCAATCAGGATATTCACTAATCACGACCGGACTTTCCGTCACAAAGGGTGATAAAATCTCTATATCGGAGATCAGCCGATGCAGAGTCATTCGACGGTAATCCTTCCATTTTCAAAAATACCCGGTCTTCAACACCAGTCTTCAAATGCTATCCATCACGGCATATCACTTATTCGGAATGGGGTCTATGACACAAAGGTCCTCTCCTGGCTAAACCGAATAATGAGCGCTTATTTTGAAAATAAGTCTAGCATTCATATTCAAGCAATCGTAACAAATACCTATTTAAAGGTAAATATTGATAGTCGGTTATTCAACTATCAAGGCCAACAACCAAATATCCAGCACCATTACAATCACTAGGCCCTTTTCATTAATCTTCCATAAATTAATAACTTGCCAGATATTCACTTCAATTTATATTTAAAAAGATATATTCTCTAAACCATTTCAATTTCATATTGGAAAAACAATTCCAAATACTTATTCATTTTCAATTTATCTTTAAAAGATAAAAACCCAAAACATTTCACTTCATATTGGAAAACATTTCCAAATACTTATTTAACCATAAGTAATTCACAAATCTATATATTTTCAATACTTAGAAAATATTCAATATACTTAATACAAGATTAAGTATATATTTCATTCTTTAAGGAAAACATTCTCTTAAACACATTTATTTGGGCCAAAACGAATGTTGCGTAAAACACCGTTACGACAACCCAAAATCACTAGTATAAGGACTCGAAATTAAGATAGATATATAAATCCCAATACTATACAAAACTTTTCCTTTCGGAAATCATTTACTATAACAACGGTGTTATAGTCCATCTTTTCCTTGTTTCTCGAAAACGTCTATTTCAACAATGAATGTTGAAATCAATGTTTTCGACACTTCATACATTTTAAATCATCTTTAAATCATTTTAAATTATATTTAAAATATCACTTCCCTAAAATACTTTAATATATTCTTCACTATCACAAAATTTGAATATTCTTCGTTAACCAAATTCAACATTTTTCCAACACATTTTATTTAAAGGATTATCCACCGTCCAAAATCGTGAATATATCTCCTTTAAAAATCTATAATAATTGACTTATCAAACTAAGTCGATTTTGGATTTATAAAACAATGTTTATAAATCCCATTTATATTTTTATAACAACTTCAACTTATAAAAAACACTTTATTAACAAATTCTATCCATATCCCATTTACACGCCAAAATCCATATTTTAAGTAAATTTAACTATAAATCTTTTATTTTAAAAAAATTTATTCATTTTATTACTTCTCAATTTATAAATCTATAAATTTCATTTACTAACTAAATCCATCCATTTATTATTTCATTTTAACACAAAAAACTCATTTTATAGTCCCAATATTTTTAATTTATAAATATCGATTTTTATAAATCTTATATATAAACCGTTTATAAAAATTCAAAATCCTAATTTAAACTATTTTATAAAATTTATTAACTCCATATATCAAAAATCACATTTTAACTATATTTCTCAAAAATCATAAATTTTATAACATTAAAATTATAACGTTTATTTATTTAAAATGAATCAATTCCCAAATTTAATAAAACGCATACTTTCAAAAATCACTTTAAAAATCCTTTTAAATTCGAAATCATTACTTTAACATTTTTAAAACTCCAAAAATAGGCCCAATGCTGTAACAGCACTAAATATAACAATCATGGCATCCAAAACATCATATATCATATGATAACAGAATATATCACAATATCTGTAAATAAATCAATTACTGTTGAGGAATCCAGTTGGATCCCTCCAACCTGTTTCCCTGCATCCACAGATGTTAGCACAATACCAATTCTGTTCCAATACGGAATATCGCGGTATATGAGATTTATAAAATATTATCCGCTATTACGCGGCGCAATAGGGTCTCATCCGCTATATAATGCGGGAAAATCAACTCCAAGTACATATATAATACCAATTCTAATCAAGATGGAATTATCGCGGTATATGTTTTTAATAAATAACATCCGCTTAATATACGGCGTATAGGGTCTATTTCAAAACAATAGATAATAATTTATCATTCAATCACACAATCAAGAAATTTTAAATCTAACTATTTAAAATTTAAATCGAAACAATTTCGATTGAGTGAGAAGTTCTCACCTTGGTTTTAATAACAGTTTCAGCGTTTTATTTCGAATAAAATTAAACGCGCGTTTAATTTAATCCAAAATTTTCAGTAGCTCCAATCAACTCCAATACAGCACCATCGCGTAGTGTTCGTCCATACGAACCCAACGCAATTTGTTTCGTCCATTTTCGACCTCGTATGAACAAGTTATCGCGTTACAAGTTTACACAATTTATAATACAATTTATTCAACTTTTATTTTTAATTTTTTAAAACCTTTTAAAATCTTGGCCGTTAGATTTCCTTCCTTCAATCTGGGCCGCGATTTCAAACTTCTTCCTCATCAGGTAAATGTCGCACGATACAACCCATATCTCGATCGTCCCATTAATTTGCCGCGCCCGATCGCCAGAGCACGATCGAACGACGCCATTCGAAACGCCTCAACGCCGTGCACCCCCGCCGAAGGTCTAGCCAAGCTCGGTAGCTCCTCCTTCTTGAAAAACGTGAGCGAACGTGCGATGTTTGCACTTGATTTTCCGTCGATTTACTCGCCTATATTCGATCACGGCCGTTGGATCGATTGATCTCGTCGCCCTCTTCAATGTTGCAGTTGAAAGTTTTTCGAATTAGTTGATAAATTTGAAGAAAAAAAGAGGAGAAAGGTGTTGTTTTCTGGCCGTAGAAAGCTAATGGCGGCTAGGGTTAGGGTTGTTAGGTTTTGTGAAAAATGAGAATAATGGGGGCCTTTTATAGAAAATTACGCGACACTATTCATCCCGAATTTTTTCGAACTCCAAACGAAGTGTGCCGCCTGGCGTTTATAATGTTTTACCCCCATTTCGAATGCAATGGAATATATATCGAGAGCCAATTCGATCAAATTTGAAAGATAAGTTTTCGAACCAACTATTTAAATTCAAAATTCACTCGAATCGATTTCTACGTGTTTTAGCTTGCCTCGGACAAACCGTAAGTCCGATTGATATGAAATTTGAAACCATACAATAATTTAACATTACGGATCAGATGAAACTAGCATCGTTGAAATCCGAGACTGTTTGAAAAATGGCTATTTTAACTCGTCAATTAAATATTAAAATATTCAACTTTTACTAATTTACTTTTAATTCAATTTTAAAAGTTCGATAACATCTTTCTAACTCCAATATGATTTAATACAACTTTATAAATAATTTTTATCCACATTAAACCCAATTTCCAATTATTCCTGAAATTTCAAATATTAAATTATCGATTTAATTTTCCAATTAAATCTAGATATTCAAAATCTAATTTATTCAACTTACAAATTTTACTTGTTAATATTTAAAATCAATCAAATATATGAATTTCAACTGACAGAAATTCTGGGTCGTTACATCCAATGATTATAAAGAAAGTTTAATTTAGTATACGTCATATCCTTATACTCAAATTTAACTTATTTATAAAATCCGTTCTCTTACTTTACAAATGAATTTTTATAATCCCATTTTTATTTTTTAAAACTATTTATATAAATTATTCTTATTACTTTGACATGCCAAATTCATGACCATCTCAATCAAAATGACAATCAACTTAAAATCATAACAATCATCAATGATCAAACATACATGAGATTTATAGACAGTGCTTCGTGAGCTACAAAAATAGAAGAAACCCAAAAAAAATCCTTTTAATAGCAAATCACAAAAGAATATCGATATTCTTAAGATTTTATTCACAAAATCCAAAAAAGATAAATTAGCTTAAAAAGAGCTAAACCCCTGAAATTAAGGTGAAAACTCAAGTCTTAAGAATCCAGAAATAAATTCTAGAAATCTAGAAAACAAAAAGGGCAAAACACCAGAAATGCCAAACATCGCACTTTTGCATTTAAAAGTAAATCTCAAGAAGATTTTGGTGAAAAGTAAAATCATGTAGAATCTAGAGGTCAATAAAAGAAAACTAGAAATCATAAAGGGGAAGATGCCTAAAATTACTCCAAGATTGGTGAACATAAAATCACCGTACGCATGTGTTAACTCCAAGATAGACATGAAAGTCTACAAATCTCCAAGGCAAACATAAAGGTCTACAAACTCCAAGATAGTCATAAAAGTATACAAACTCCAAGAACAAGTCTAAAACTTGTCAGAATAAGTGCCAATGGCGTTCGATCGAACAACCCTAGGAATTAACTAGAGAAATGAACACAAGCTTTTCATACAACTTGTTTTACTAGTCCATTTATTTCAATTTCTCATTTAATTGAGGACGTGAAATTTTTATATATCAAAATAGTTTTTCTTTTTAAAACTATTTTTAAAATACTGCTTTACCAAAATTAATACTAGCCATTAGAATAACTTGTTATGTGTGTGTGTCTATATATATGTGTGTGTGTGTGTGTGTGTGTGTGTGTTAAAACCATGCTTTTCAAAAAATTAAAAAGCATTAATACATATATGTGTCCAAAGTCCGATTTATAAATAATATATTTTTATTGAGAAAACAATTTGATTTAAGATATATCTCTTTGAAAAATCTAGTTTGAAAATGGTGCAAAGGGTGTACTGTGCTATAACCAAAGAGCAATTTCCATGGAAGGAAATATCAAAATAAGAGCATCAAATGAAAGTTAGAAACAACCTAGAATTTCAGCAAGGAAAACACCATAGATAATCCAAACAATACCAGAACCCAAGCAAAACAACACCACGAAAATTGCAAGATGCAATAATCCAAAAGTTACCAAAAGAAATATCAAAACGACTTTTATAACCAAGGGAAAGAATAATGAAAGCCAAAACGAGCTTGTAGTTTTGAAAGCAATTATTTCGAATTCAACTACAAATGTAATGATTTTATTTATATATATATACACACACATATTCAACATCTTCTTTAGAGCAATTAACTTCATATTGCTAGGGCTCAAATATAAAAGTTATCATCCATTTAAACCATAAAATGATTTACATAGCAAATCAAAACATTACACATTATTCATCTTATCATATATCTTAAAAATAAACATTCATAATTTACAAATATTAAGTAATTTAATGATGTTGTCTTGCCATCTATTTATGTGAATCGCTTTGCCAAATGGCTGCGATGTTTACCATGAAGTCAACATGCCTTGCCACAGATCTCTGTTATCACTGAGGTTCAATGGCGGGATATGTCATCTAAAATTAATACATATAATGCATTTTTACTAATTTTATTATAATTTTCTAAACCATCAAAATATTAAACACATATATACATATAGATAAAGTTTCCTTCTAAATTTATTTTCCAAAATATCTTTCCACAAAATATTTTATTTTCATAAATAATGATATTCAAGTTTAAAACATTTACTAAATTTTATTATCAAAACTTCAATTAATATCACCTTTCCAAATAACCATTTAGTTCATACTATTATTTTTTTAAATATTATTTTTTCATCAAAATGCTTGTCTTGAAAATTTATCACATTTTTATATACATGTATACATATTTTTTCTCAGTTATCCTTTTTTCTTCCAAAAGTTATTACATATGTGTATAAATATATTTTCCAAAACATTATTGCATTTCAAAATAATATTTGACCCACTTCAAACTTTAGCTTCTCATTAAATATTATTTTCAATGTAATCACGGTTATTTACAACACTTTAAATATTATAACTCAAAATTATTGTGTCCGGCTGTCTCGTCAAAGCATTTAGGAATCCCAACCGACCCTCTGGCGTCCTACGTCTCGACCAAAATTCATAAATCACCCAACGGACAATTTAACACAAAACTAATTACAAAATTTATAAATCTCTATATTCTCATACAAACGAAAATCTATCAGTGACAATCAAATACGCAACCATTCATCCATGCATTCAATGTTCAACGTAACATAAATAAACAACTAACTACCTTGCTCGGCGGAAACAGTCTATTAGCTTCCGCCGTGCAATTTTGATCACTGACGGATCAGAACACCACTACATAGCACTTAAATTTTAAAATCATTTTGTAAAAATAATTTGTACAGTAATTCAAAATTTCCACAAATAAGTCCCAATGATTATTCCCAATAATCATTATACTTCTACTCTAAATATGAAATAAATCCTAATTTCTATCTGACACGTCTAAGGGACGATACTTTAAGTCTATCTAGGCCAAGATTCATGCTTCTTACGTTCTATATTGTTCTGAACCTCGGCTTTAATACCAACTGCAATGCCCCACCTTTACATCCATATTACCCGAGAATATTATAAGAAATATTGTCAAGAAATATGGAGAATAAGGCTTGTTAGGAGAGACCATCCATAATATTTCCTTAAACGAATATGGATACATTGAATATTGAGACTATATTTTTTTTTCTCATTTCCTTACGAGGAGTGATTCAACGTATACAATCCAGGTACAGAACAATAATACATAGCTGACTAATATTTGATAATAATATATCAAATAATAAGACATAGAACCACAAGTCATGGCGGAAGTAAAATACATCAAATACCTCATAACAGTGTAAGTCCACTGTAATGATCCGAAATTTTCGACCTCGAGAATTTGACACTAATACATTCACTGTAGAAGTTTCGAGAAATTGAACGTCGGAAATCTCAGATTGTTAGGGTAAAGAATAAAGAGGTAAAAGAAAAAACAGAAAACAAAACATAGAATCTCACATTTCGCAGCGGATCAAAATATAATAATATCAATAATAGCATTTATACAAAGAAAGATGTAATTGTCAATTACATACAATTCATCAGAGTTACAACCATTTACAAATAGACTAACTGATATATCAACCTGTCTCAGACTACAATCAGAACAAAGTCTAAACAAACAGTGGAATACACTCCATACGTTCCTGCCATCCAGCTTGCCTCTTGAGCTCTAGAACGTCCTAACCTGAAAATCTGTAATACTCGGTTTGACCCGAGCATTACATCAAAGTAACACCCGGGTCAGGCTGGAAACCAGCGTGAGTAAACCCATCTACATAAATACTAAGATATAAAACTTATTTGATAACTCGGGGTAACTCATACCTTATTACGAGTTCTTAACTTGCCATAGTCAAAACACATCTTACAATCATATATGAGCATTATTATTCAGATAAAATGACCACGTTTACATCATTTATTTCATTTCAGCCTATTTATTCCAAAATCAAATCCATAAAGAATTATTGTAGATTACAAATCAAAGTAGTTTCGGGTATTTACTGATAACTGACCCCGATCTCTTCGAATCTAATGTTATTCTTTAAACCAAATTGTCTAACTTTAAACGATACAATTATATTCAGGATTTCATATTCGTAACCATCCATCTCAGATAGATAACCCACAATATCACAGTTCAACCAAAGTATCTCATATCATAAAAACAGCACAAATTCACGTATCAGGGATATCAAATAATCTGATGCATTCAATATCATTCAATCATCCATAAGCAAGATTAATTAGTCACACCGTTTCTAATTAATTTAAATAAATTAAATTAATTACTTCATTCGCTTTTAATCCTACTTACTTAACATTAATTAATTACAAACCAATTAGTTAACCATCCTTTAATTATCATCTTTAATTACATAAGTAATTAGCCTTTAATTAATTACAAAAATTAATTAACCTTCAACCATTCATATAAATTAACCATTAATTACTTTTATAAATTAATTAACAATAATTTATTACATTGATCCTTAATTAATTATTCTATCATCACTTACATTGATTAATTATCCTTCAATTAATCACATTCATTAATTAACTAACCCTTTAATTAATTTACTTAATTAATCAATCCTCTAATTAATTACACTAAGTAATTAATCCTTAATTACTTCATTAAATAATTTCCCTTTAATTACTTACATTGAATGATTATCATTTAAGTTATTGGTCACCAACTAATTACATTAATTAATCTCTAATCGCTAATTAATTAATCTCTAATTACTACTTAATTAATCTCTAATTAGTTAATTAATTTATAATTCTTAATTATTAATTAATTAATCCTAAATCATTAATTAATTAATTATTCTTTAATTACTTCATTAATTTAATTAATCTTAAATCATCGAACCTTAATTAATTTTAAGATAAACCATTTATCTTATTAATTACTTAATTATCATTATCATATAAATCTAAACATTTTATCTTTCACTATTTAATTAAACCATTAATTTAAGTAAAAAAATAACTTAAGAATTTAACTTGATAATTTTAAGTTAAACAAAACATACCACTTTTCTTGAAAACATTTTTTCTAAAAAACATTATTATTTAAAGAATATTGATTTAAGAAATATATTTAACTTGATTTATTTTAAATTTTAAAACTTGCTTTTCAATTGAATTTTAAACTGTTAAAAATTTCTTCAGGTTCAACCCAGCAAAAACACGAGCCCAGAGAAAACAAAAACCCAAGCTAGCTACATAACTTTCTCGAGCAAAACTAGCTACACAACTTTCTCGAGCAAAACACTAGTCACTCGCGAGCAAAACTGCATGTCTTGGCTTCGAATCAAACAACGAAAATCTTCGAGACAAACCCAAGCATCATCCTCCTTCTACCCTAATGCCAAACGACGCAGCACAAATCTGATATGCTGGAACACTCGTGCACGTGCACAATGCCTCGTCGCTGCTCCGATCGACGCTGCGACCTCAGAAGAGTCGGCGACGACCTCACCGTTGTTCCCATCTACCCAAAAGTATGGATCTACCCACAACTCGAAATCGAGAAAGTCGACATAGCTAAAACCCAAACCTGCTCAACGAAATCCACTCCGTAATGCCACCACCGATCACCGGCCATCACGACGTCGAATCCAAAACTTCGCCATACTTCCATCTTCCCTCTCCCCCACCTCCAGTCCACGTCGATGCTAGCATGACGATGAGATCGTCCCATGAACTTCCCAGACCAAAAACTCAAGCTAAACCCTAAAACCGCTTCGTCGCTCCTCCATGGTGAATTAAAAATTTGCCTACCATTTTTGCCGACCTCTTCAATTCCACTGCTAACTCCGGTCGTGATCCCGACCACTCAAACTTCACTGACAACTAGAAATCACCACAGACATGAATTTCATTCATCCTTCGATCTCTCTCTAATTACAAGCTTAAATTCCTGATTTTATTTTTAAAATTCATGATTTTCAAATACAAATCAAGTTATATACATGAAACAATTAATCTTTGAGATTGAATCTTTTGATATGATTAAGCTTTACTGTAATTTACCTTCCAGTTAAAACTACTTTCATTTTTAAATCAAAAATTATTTAAAGAAAATTAGATCTTGTCATAACAAACAGATTTCATTTATAAATCAAATCCTAAAGAGAATCAGGGGAAGAGCAATTTGATATTAAACAAATTTAAACCTGTAGAACTAAGAATAGAGCAAACGATATTGTTCCAGACATGCATATATACATCCACATACAAATATACATGCATTAATATTTAAATCATCATGTAAACACTATCACACTTAACTTTAAGTAATTTCTGCATGTATAGTTTACTCACCTGTTTAAATGTTGAATAGAGAAGATTGAAATAGGAACTTGAAAATGCTTTGATCTTTTTATCTGGAAACTTAATACTTGAAAACTGGAATGCTTCATTGGTTTTGAAAATTGAATGCTATGTTGATCTTTTGAAAACTGAAGCTTGAAAATGCTTGAAATCTGAAGCTTTAATGATTCAAGTTGAAGAGTTATTACTTGATTAAATTTTCAGGTTTGAGTTTGTTTACAGCCCTTTTTATTTTTCTGGTTTGAAATTGATTATAGGCTTTTGTCTTGATTTTCTCAGGTTAGTATGTTTACAGATTTTTGATTTCATGTTTTGGAAATAAGAATAGGAAAGAAATAGAGAAGGTAATGTAGAGATATATTTATAACTTGATTTTATAATTTCTAAAAAAATAAAAGAAAATAAAATTAAAAGGTGACACTTGTTTAGTAATCTATCATTTGTCATTTACATTAATTTGTCATCTTACATTTGTTAAATTGCAAAAATTCAAATTACATGTGTAATTATGCATGTTTTTAATTAATTTTAAATGGTTTATAAAAAATTTATATTAAATTTACTATTTAATAAATACTTTTCTTAATTTATATAAATAAAATCCTTTAAACAAAATAATATAAAAATTACATATATATATAATACATTTTTTAAAACCAAATTTATTTTAAGATAATTATCTTTTGAATTTCAATCTCAAATTCAAATTCAAATTTAATTAACTCATATATATTTAAACAAACACACCTTAAATTTGTTTGAAATAATAATTTTGCCAACTTTAAATAATTATACTAGGAGGATTTATCAAACCAATACTTATCCAGATATATATTTTTTATTACTAGAATTATTTATTAAACTTATAAATCAGTATTTCTACTAATTAAATCCGGCTAATTTATCAATTACAGATGTCCAAAAAATATGGGTTATCACATTCCTCCTCCCTTAGAATCTTTTCGTCCCCAAAAAGGAACGAAGCCAGAATTTTATTAAAATGATTATTATCATCTTGTATTGCACTTTGACCAAATCAATAATGAACCCTTTATTTAAGAATTTTAAAAGCACTTTAAAATCTATATAATATTACCAAAATAGTTTTATAAAAATACTTTTTATAACTCGATGTTTCCACAAGTCCATCCTTGTTCTTACAGAAATTTGGTCATACGTTGATCAGGTGTAGGACTGAAAATCTGTAAGTACTTGGTAAACCCATTTTAAACACCCAGTGAAAATACATGGGAAAACATTTTGTTGAAAATATAGAAAACATCTTTGAAAATAGAGGAAACATCTTTGGTGAGAATGCTCTGGAAATCATCACCCCCTCCATGGCTGCTGCTAACCCGATGGTTACGTTGCCATCCCGGCAAAATCCATAGATAACTGTAGGCACTCCACGCCCCTCAATTACGCCATGGAACCTGCAACAGATCACAGTTACATCCTGGGTTACGTCGCCATCATGGCCAAAGTCCATGTAACTGTAGGCATCAGCGCCCTCGATTTTCACTGCCAAATGAAACTTCACCGCTCCTACATAGGTTGCAGACTACATCAGTCGAGTCCCAATGTAGCCTTAGGCTCTCACGGCCTCTTGACATTCTCTATGTCTCCATTGATCGCAGTCTATCGATGTTACGTTGCCATCACGGAAAAATCAACGTAGACCGTTGGCTCTCACAGCACATACGACTTCCGCTATGGTCCGTAGTAGATCGCAGTGACACCGAGTTACACTGTCATCACAGCATAACCCAAATGTCTCTGTACGCATCAGTGCCCTCGACTTTCGCTACCCACAACACAAAATCCTCAGGAACTTCAGTTTGTTCGGACTTCCTCTTAGGATTAAATTTAGAGCCTTCCCTTAGGGCTCAAGGCAGAACCACCACGTGGATCTCCTATGAAGTTCATTTCAATGGGAGAGCCTTTTTCTCCAGAGCGAATCTCAAAATACTTTATACTATACACTTACAGTATCTTTCGAATCATACCCTATATGATTCGCATAAATCTCCTTTACACAAAATCGATATCTCAAATCGATAGTTCCAAACTTGGCTTTCCAAACTCCTAAAATTTGATTTTCCCAAAAATCAAAAGCCTTTTCCAAATCCAGGTTCCAAAACCTATTTTCCCAAAATCATTCTCATAAAACCATTTATATATAGATATATATATACACACACAACTTTATCCTTTCCAATTTGAAAATAATCTTTGGATCACTTATATAGATTCCCCTTTTATACTTCAAATATTTTCAAAAACCTTTTCTTCTGGTTCTAGATTCAACATATGGGGAGCTTATCATATATAACAAATATATATATATATATATATATATATATATATATATATATATAACTTTACTACGCCAATCAACATGAAAATTTGATTTTCTTTTATAAAGTTACTTACCATATCACTTACTTTTCATAAAGTGAATTTCAAAAGGTATCCACATTCCATCTTTATTCATATATACTTCTCAAAATTTATTTCAAAAATCATTTCCATTTATTTCAAAATTTCAATATCTATTTCATTTAAGCACGTACTATGTACATATACCATCCGTACGCAATATCAAATCTGATCGCTCACTCGACCAAACAATTCCACTTCCGAACTAGTATCATCCACCCGACTTCCTAGTGCGGACTCGGATCTGGTTTTCTGATCAAAAACCGTCATTCTCCATGTATATTCATAACTAAAAATCCATATCCAGGGTTCGCCGTCGAAAATCGAGTGAAAAAATCCTAACTCGGATCGATATACTATCTCGAAATTCTATGCTTGAATCTAGATTAAATCATTATGTGAATAGAATAATATACGTACACCCTACGTATTTATCTTCATTGATCATTAGCTAGATCAATTCTCTTTTCTATTCACTTTCATTTTGATTCTATTCACTCATCCATAATTTTCTCCCAATTTCCATTTGGGTTAACACTTTAATTCTTCTCTCAATTGGTATTCAATTATAGACAGTTTGCACTCTGACCAACTTGTATTAAGATAATAGCTTGAAATTTTTTAAAATGGATAAGTAGTTGTAAAATAGTTATTAGTTGCAAAATAGCAGTAGAATAGTTAAGTAATTATAAAATAGTTGTAAAATGGTCAAATAGTTAGATAATTGCGAAATAGTAATAAAATAGTAATTAGTTTATAAAACAGTTGTAAAATTGTCGTAAAATAGTTAAATAGTTCCAAAAGTAGTTGTAAAATAATTATAAGATAGTTTGGGTTTTAAAAAGAAAAATTGTATAGTAAATAACTAGGAAAAATAGATTTAAAAACAGTTATATTAAAATAATTTATTTGGAAAAAATGGTTCAGAGCAAAACTGTTCAATTCCAAATCTCCATTCCCAATCAATATCCAATTCAATTTGAATTAACTTCAATTCCCTATCCCAAATTCAAATCAATTTCAATTTGAATTTAAACTTACTAAACTTCAATCACAGTTCCCACTTAATTCAAATCAAATTCAATTTGAATTAATTCGATTCAAATCTCAACTTTAAACCATCCCGAATTATATAAATTCGAGTTAAATTTTAAATGTTGATTTAATCAAATTAACCTTTACTTTTAAATGAACACTTAAATCTTTATACAATTTAATTGCGAGTCCAAATTTCAAAATTCCATTTTAAATTACATTTACTTAAATTATTTCAAAGTTTAAATAAGAGTTCAAAACTTTTTAAATAATTTAATCTTCAGAATCCAATTTATTACCCAATTTTAACTTCGAAACCAATTCTTAACAACTACCAACAAGCTCATTTCTAACATTTAAATCTTTAAGTTCAAAGCGATTTCCTTTTTATAAGTTAAATCTTATTTCTATTTTATTTCTAATGGATGTATATTACCTCAATCCATTTCTTCATTTATTTGAAATAATCTAATTCTCAGTTTCATAGATTATTAATAACAACAGGATGATATAAGGATAAAATAAATAAACATCCAAATTATTTTAAAGCATCCATCCATAGCATCCACTACCCATTTCCTGATTTCAAACCCATTTTGTGATCACACATAACTCCCATTTAAACCAGCCATTTAACTTCCCTAAGTTAAATCTCAATTTCATCGTGTAAATTCCAATTCAGGTTGTTTGTTCAACTTATTTAACTTCTCCTAAGTCAAATTTAATTTATTTGACCCAGTCAATCTTACAAAATTTGAATTCTCCATTTCAAATTCTAAACTTCTTATAAATATCTCTTATCACTTATAAATTCAAAGACTTATTTCACTTCGGCTTTTCACATCTTATTCCAAGGAAAATTTAAAACTCAACACTTAGAGTTTATTTCAAATCATCTTTGATATTATATAAATCCCTCATATATACATATTTATTTCCTTTGCACATTAAGATATACTTTAAATTTCAAACCACCTTTGGTTTTAATTCAACACAAATTCCTTTAAAATTTTCAAACAACTCTTGTTTGAAATAGGTCCCTTTCATTCAAATACATTATAAATAATACTATTTATTATTTCTTTTAACACGTTGAAACAAATTACAAATTTTCTGGACTTAGATTTTAATCCTGCTTACTTAACGTTAATTAATTATAAACCAATTAATTAATCATCCTTTAATTATCATCTTCAATTACATTAAGTAATTAGCCTTTAATTAATTACACAAATTAATTAACCTTCAACCATTCACATATATTAACCTTTAATTACTTTCATCAATTAATTAACAATAATTTATTACATTGATCCTTAATTAATTATTCTATCATCACTTACATTAATTAATTATCATTTAATTAATCACATTCATTAATTAACTAACCCTGTAATTAATTTCCTTAATTAATCAGTCCTCTAATTAATTACACCAAGCAACTAATCCTTAATTACTTCCATTAAGTAATTTTACTTTGATTACTTACATTGAATAATAATCATTTAAGTAATTAATCACCAATTACTTACATTAATTAATATCTAATCACCAATTAATTAATCTCTAATTACCAATTAATTAATCTCTAATTAATTGATTTATAATTCTTAATTATTAATTAATTAATCCTAAATCATTAATTAATTAATTATTCTTTAATTACTTCATTAATTTAATTAATCTTAAATCATCAAACCTTAATTAACTTCAAGATAAACCATTTATCTTATTAATTACTTAATTATCATTATCATATAAATCTAAACATTTTATCTTTCACTATTTAATTAAACCATTAATTTAAGTAAAAAAAATAACCTAAGAATTTAACTTAATAATTTTAAGTTAAACGAAACATACCGCTTTTCTTGGCATCAAATTTTCTAAAAAACATTATTATATAAAGAATATTGATTTAAAAAATAGATTTAACTTGCTTTATTTTAAATTTTAAAACTTGCTTTACAATTGAATTTTAAACTGTTAAAAATTTCTTCGGGTTCAAACTAGCAAAAATACGAGCCCAGAAAAAACAAAAACCCGAGCTAGCTACACAACTTTCCCAAGCGAAACACTAGTCTCTTACGAACAAAACTGCACGTCTCGGCATCGAGTCAAACCACGAAAATCTTCGAGACAAACCTGAGCATCATCCTCCTTCAACCCCGATGCCAAATGACACAGCACACATCTGATACGCTGGAACACTCGTGCACGTGCACAATGCCTCGCCGCTGCTCCGTTCGACGCTATGACCTCAGATAAGTTGGCGACGACCTCACCATCGTTCCCATCTACCCAGAAGTATGGATCTACCCCTAACTCGAAATCGAGCAAGTTGACACAGCTAAAATCCAAACCTGCTCAATGAAAGCCACTCCGCAACGCGACCACCGATCACCGGCCATCACGAGGTCGAGCCCAAACCTTCGCTACACTTCCATCTTCCCTCTCCCCTACCTCCGGTCCACCTCGATGCTAGCACGATGACGAGATCGTCCCATGAACATCCCAGACCAAAAACTAGAGCTAAGACCTAAAACCGCTTCGCCGCTCCTCCACGGTGAATTAAAAATTCGCTACCAATTTCGCCGAGCTCGTCAACTCCTCTGCTACCTTCGGTCGTGATCCCGACCACTCAAACTTCACTGATCACCAGAAATCACCTCAGGCATGAATTCTATTCATCCTTCGATCTCTCTCGAATTACAAGCTTAAGATTCCTGATTTTATTTTTAAAATTCATGATTTTCAAATACAAATCAAGTTATATGCATGAAACATTTAATCTTTGAGGTCGACCTTTTGATATGATTAAGCTTTACTGTATTTACCTTCTGGTTAAAACTACTTTCATATTTAACTCAAAAGTTAACTAAAGAAAATTAGATCTTGTCATAATAAATAGATTTCGTTTATAAATCAAATCCTAAAGAGAATCAGGGGAAGAGCAATTTAATATTGAACAAATTTAAACCTGTAGGACTAAGAATAGAGCAAAAACTATTGTTCCAGACATGCACACAAACATCCACATACAAATATACATGCACTCATATTTAAATCATTATGCAAACACAAATCACACTTAACTTTAAGTAATTTCTGCATGTATTGTTTGTTCACCTGTTTAAATGTTGAATAGAGAAGATTGAAACAGGAACTTGAAAATGCTTTTGATCTGGAAACTTAATACTTGAAAACTAGAATGTCTCCTTGGTTTTGAAAACTGAATGCCATGATGATCTTTTGAAAACCGAAGCTTGAAAATGTAGGATCTAGATTAACCCTAGGGGGGGTGAATAAGGTTATAGCAAATTTTCTTAATTTAAACACAGAAATAAACTGCAGAAATAAATATGCTGAAAAGTAAATCACACACACAAAATTTACCCTGCTTCGGCAACCCCTGCCTACTGCTGCATTCCCAGATTTCTATTAGAATTAAACAGTATCCCGCTTACAAACACTCTAACAGACTCGCAAACCCTTGCTCCTGCTCACAAACACTCTACTAGACTCGCACCCCCTGCTCCGCCTATAGAGCTTTGCAAACTCGCAAACTCTGCTCCCGCCTATAGAGTTTTGCAAACTCGCACACCCTGCTTACTGAACTAATTCTAACTAGACAATCTGACACTACCTACAACCTAGGTGGTTATTTACCAATAATTTGACTCGAAAAGAAAAACAGACTTCAAAAATAAAAGCAGGAGAAAAAATTAAAATAAAAACTTGAATCCATAATTTTTGCTCAAATGAAAAATTAAACCCTATTAAAAAAATAAACTAAAGCCCTCTAAAAATAAAATCCCTTTTATAAATCAAGGCCGGCCTTCTTTTATTTCTCTAGCCCGATCCACTTTTATTTTCTTTGAGAAAATGATGGCGGCTTTGATTTTTCGTTCAATCTGAATTAGGACTTCGTTCCCTTGCAATCCAAATTGGGGCTTTGACTGGTTTGTGATGCTCTTGCGCGCTGCTTCTCTGATGATCAGTTGTCTTAATTGCGTTGCTCTTGCTTCTCCAACAATCAATTTTGAAATTAGGGCTTTTGGAGTTCGGCTTCAATTTGGTATGTAACTTTTTTTTTGCTTTTCTGGATTGAATACTTGAATTCAATTGTTGCTCACTTGCCGATGATGAACTTGGGTGAATATTTGGATTTGATTCGATTTTCTCACACCCCTACTTTCGATGATGGTTTGGGAGACGTATTTATATGGATTCTGAAACCCTATAATTCGTTCGTATCAAATTGATACTTTCCTAATTTTCGTTTTCCTGATATAGTGACTTACTTGATGCATACGGTCTTGATTTTCAAACGTTTGATTTTACTTGAGTAATACGGCAAAGACTTTCTGGTTTTACTTTGTGACTTTTTCAAAGATACGTATTTGATTTTATTGACTTTGTCATCTCTAATCTTTTGTCAAATCTAACTTCGGCTTTACTGTGAATTACGGCTTTGACTTTCTACATTGTTAATCTTTCGACTTTCACTGTGAATTACTTTAGTTGATTACCACTGCATCGGCCATCTTCTCTAATGATGTTAATTTCACTTTGACCTTGGTTATTGATATTGATCGAACTTGTTTTGATTCATCTTGATGTTCTGTAGTCTTCAAGCATTTGTGATTTCCATATCATGTGCATCACTTGTTCATTCCACTGTGCATTTCTCTGGCCATTTGGGTTGGGCATTTCTATATATGATGTTTGTCACTGTTGTATTGTATACATGGGGTTTGAATTTTTTTTTAAACTTGCTTGAGTTTCACTGAGTTTGGTCGAGACTTGTTTGTTTATGTCTGCGTCTTGTGGTTGCCACTTTGTTGCATTGAGCTTCACCTCTATTGGTGTTTTAGTGTTCATGACTGTTGTGTCTGCACTTAATGTTCTGGTCATTTCATCTGTGATGTTTTGATGTTGTTTCATTTCTTCAAATCTGTAGCTTGCATCACTTGTATCACTGCATCCATTCTATAGCATGGTTTGGAGTTGTTGTACTTGTGGTCTTGTATTTGGTTTATTTGAGTAGCAGAACTTGTTGTCTTGTGCATTTCCACACTGAACTACTCTGTCTTACATTTGTCTGATTGTCTGGACAATTGTTTTATCACTTTGGCTTCACTGAGTTTGTTGTGCCACTTGTGCATTGTTGTCATTTGGCATCTTTGCATTCATCACTGCAATACTCATTGTCACTGCTTCTTTTGTTGGTTGTTATTCTTTGAATGCATCTGATCTGATGGCATGTTCAACTCATGATGCTTTGTTCTTTGTGATTTGCACTTGCACACTTGCTCTTGTTGGCTGCGCACACGAGTGGGCGAGGCAGTGCACACGTGTATGAATGTACACGTGTGTATTGCAGCCACTTATGATTACCTGTCCCTGATAGGAATACAAGTGTATATATCTATGTGCACAACTTTGTGTGTGATGAATTCAAATGTAAATGGTGACAAACGACCCAAATAACCGAGGCACCAATAAAAACAAATTTGTATTTTTGCAAATTCAAATTTGTTTATTTTCAGATTACTGCTGTAGTTGCTAATTATACAGGTACACAGGAGACAGGACAAGAACTGGAGCTGGACAATGTAGATAGATGCAGATTAAATGTTTTGTAAAAATGTACAGTGTTGTGTGTTGTAGTGAGAGAAAATATGAATATGAAATGTATAGACTAGTGTATGTATATAGAGAGAGCTGAAAACTTTGTAAAATATTATATTGAATAAAATACTGATTGAATTCAATATAAATTCTGTGCAATGGTATTAATATTCAATATGAATATTTATTCTTATATGTATATAGTACAATCTGCAAACACTTATTGATATATATATTTTTGTTATCATCAAACAAAAATTCACATCAAACAATCTCCCCCTTTTGATGATGACAAACATATATATATAAAAGATTTCGAAATTCTAATAAATGTGTTTGAGCATGAACTATTTAGCTCCCCCTATATGAATGCTCCCCCTACAACTGAGACCACTCCCTATTTACAAGATTTAGAGAATTACAAAAGAATAAAAGACTAATGAAAGTTAACTAACAACATTTAACAAATTTGTTGAAATATTCCAAAAAATATTTACTTCCTTATCAAAATCTTGTTCTTCTCCCCCTTTTGTCATTATCAAAAGACTGACAAAAAACAATTGAACAGTAGGAACAAAAAATAAGATATCATAACGAGATAGCAATTTCCACATTGTAGAGAATGGATCGATGATTCGGTTTTTGTATAATAAGAAGAGAGATATTTTAAAATTAATTTGACATTTAAGCACAAAAAAAATAAGCACTTACTAACCACGCATAACCATAAGGACTTTTAAATGGGATTAGCAGTTACTTATTAGTCTAAGCATCCAGACTTTTAAGTGAGACCAGAATACTTAGTTACCATCCATGCATAACCATAAGGACTTTTAAATAAGAATGGAGTAATGATAAAAATAATTCACTCACACGCTCCATCCATGCATAACCATAAGGACTTTTAAATGAGAATGGATGCATGAGAGTTATTGTTGTTATTATTATTATTATTATTATTATTATTATTTCTTTTATTTTAAAAATAATCCACTCTTCTCATTTTACAAAACTATTATGAACGATAGAAAGATGGTAGAAATAGAAATGATCGTGGAATAAGTACCAAGTTAATTATATTATGTAATATCCAGTACTAAATACCATATTCGAATCAATCTTTGGATAATATCCAGAACTGGTTTGAATCTTAGAAATTGAAGTTGAAAGTATATATCCAAGAATATTTCAACTAAAAAATGGAAAATGATTAGTCAATTTCTATAATCCCCAAATCCAAACGTAATCTGGAAAATCTGTCTTCGGGGAGAGGTTTTGTGAAAATATCAGCAAATTGAGCCTCAGTTGAAATATATTCAATGCAATGTCTTCCTTAGCAATGTGATCTCTAAGAAAGTGGTGTCTCACATCAATGTGTTTTGTGCGTGAATGATGAACAGGATTATTTGACAAGTCTATTGCACTTTTACTATCACATTTTAATGGAACTTGTTTATAAACTAAGCCAAAATCAGAAAGAGTTTGCATCATCCATAAAATTTGAGCACAACAACTTCCTAAAGCAATATATTCTGCTTCAGTGGTGGATAATGCAACACAATTCTGTTTTCGACTTGACCATGAAACTAATGAATGTCCTAGCATGAAACATGTCCCACTAGTGCTTTTCCTGTCAACCAATGAACCAGCATAATCAGCATTAGAATAGCCAACTAAATCAAAATTTTCACAAGAAGGGTACCATAATCCAAATTTGTATGTGTGTGAAAGATATCTCAAACTTCGTTTAGTGGCTTTCAAAGGAGATTCTTTAGGATTAGATTGAAAACGTGCACGCAAACACATAGAAAACATAATATCAGGTCTAGAAGCAGTAAGATAGAGAAGTGAACCAATTATCCCTCGATATTTTTTCTGATCAACAGCAATTCCTTTCTCGTCTTTGTCCAACTTTGTTGATGGGCTCATAGGAGTTCTCAATGGTTTGGAGTTCTCAACTCCAAATTTCTTCAACAGTTCCAACACATACTTGGATTGTGAAATAAAAATACCATCACTGCTTTGCTTGATTTGGAATCCAAGAAAATATTTTAATTCTCCAACCAAGCTCATCTCGAATTTAGCCTGCATGACTTGTTCAAATTTCTCGCACAAAAGTTCATTAGTAGCACCATAAATAATATCATCCACATAAATCTGAACAATCAAAAATTCACTTCCATTATGTAATAGAAACAGTGTCGCGTCAGCACTCCCCTTTTTAAAGCCATTTTCCAAAAGATATGTACAAAGACAGTCATACCAAGCTCTAGGAGCTTGCTTAAGACCATATAATGCTTTTTCTAGTTTATACACATGATTTGGAAAATCATGATTTTCAAAACCGGGGGGTTGTTCAACAAAAACTTCTTCTTTCAAATCACCATTTAGAAAGGCACTTTTTACATCCATTTGTTTAAGTAAAACCCTTATAACATGCAAAACTTAGTAAAATCCTAATGGCTTCTAACCTAGCCACTGGAGCAAATGTTTCATCAAAATCTATGCCTTCTATTTGGTTATATCCTTTTGCGACCAACCTAGCCTTGTTTCTAATTACATTTCCTGATTCATCAAGCTTATTTTTGAACACCCATTTAGTTCCAACAATTGGATAGTCACTAGGCCTAGGGACTAATTTCCAAACTTTATTTCTCTCAAATTGATTAAGTTCATCTTGCATTGCTAAAACCCAACTTTCATCATCAAGAGTCATTTCAATAGAATCAGGTTCAATCTCAGAAATAAAACCACTGTGGCAACAAAATGCACATAAGTTTTTATCAAATGACGAGCGAGTGCGTATACCTTCTGTAGGATTACCTATAACCAATTCAGGAGGATGAATGGATTTGAACTTCAATCTACCAGCATCAAAAGTCCTACTTTCATCTTTCTCACTAGATGTCCCTTCTTCAATGCCTTCATGATCTACCCCATCGTCAACCGTCTTTTCAGTCGTCCTTTCCGGGTCAGATTCATCGAATTTCACATTGATTGATTCAACGATTGTGTTTGTTCGTTTGTTGTATATCCTGTAAGCCTTTCTCCTTGTTGAATAGCCCATGAAAACTCCCTCATCAGCCTTTGATTCAAATTTTCCAAGTTGATCACCTGTGTTAAGAATGAAACAAGGACATCCAAATACACGAAAATAAGAAATGTTAGGTTTACTTTCATGCCATAATTCATAAGACGTTTTGTCAAGTATTGGTCTAATCATTGCTCTATTCATTACATAACATGAAGTATTCACTGCCTCTGCCCAAAAGGTTAAAGGTAGTTTATACTCACTCAACATGGATCTAGCCAATTCCTGTAATGTACGATTTTTCCTTTCAACCACCCCATTTTGTTGAGGTGTTCGTGGAGCAGAAAATTCATGTTTTAAACCACTTTATTCACAAAAGCTTTCAAATTCCAAATTTTCAAATTCGCCTCCATGATCACTTCTCAAAGTTTTAATTAAAACTCCATTTTCATTCTGAACAAGTTTTGCAAATTTTGAAAAATAATCAAAAGATTCAGACTTTTTGGCTAAGAAATACACCCATGTAAATCTAGAGTAATCATCAACCAATACCTAACAATAACGTTTTCCATTTAAGCTTGCAATTTCATTTGGTCCAAATAAGTCCATGTGAATTAATTCAAGGACCCTTGATGTGCTAACAATGTTTTTAGGGCGAAATGATGATCGACTAAGCTTTCCCAAGGAACATGCTTTACACACTTTATTATTTTTAAATTTCTGATGTGGTAACCCTCTGACTAATTCATTTGTTTCAAGTTTTTCTAAGAGGCTCATGCTAGCATGTCCAAATCTCCTATGCCATAAAGATGCCTCTTCGTCAGTGGCTACCAAACATCTAGAAAGATTTAGATCATCAAACGAAAGTGAGTAAACATTTCCTTTTCTTTTGCCTATAAAAACAATGTTATTAGAAGATTTATCAATGATTTTGCAAGTATCACTATCAAAAACTACATTCATACCTTTGTCACATAGTTGGCTAATAGAAATGAGATTGTGATGCAAATTATCTACGTAGAAAACATTAGTCAAGGAAAAAGTACCGTTACCTACTTCACCTTTACCAATAATCTAACACTTGCTATTGTCTCCCATGATCACATTTCCACCTTAAAAATTCTCTAGGCTAACGAACTTCGATTTGTCACCTGTCATATGTCTAGAACACCCTGAATCTAGAAACCATTCTTGTTGCTCCTTAGCCCGCCAACAGACCTTACTAAATTCCTCTGAATTATTATTTGGTGGATTCATGACTCTAGAGTTAAAGAAAAATAACCTGCTCTGATACCACTTGTAGGATCTAGATTAACCCTAGAGGGGGGGTGTGTGAATAGGGTTATAGCAAATTTTCTCGATTTAAACACAGAAATAAACTGCAGAAATAAATATGCTGAGAAGTAAATCACATACAAAATTTACCCAGCTTCGGCAACCCTTGCCTACTGCTGCATTCCCAGATTTCTATTAGAATTAAACAGCATCCCGCTTACAAACACTCTAACAGACTCGCAAACCCTTGCTCCCGCTCACAAACACTCTACTAGACTCGCAACCCCTGCTCCGCCTATAGAGCTTTGCAAACTCGCAAACTCTGCTCCCGCCTATAGAGTTTTGCAAACTCGCACACCCTGCTCACTGAACTAATTCTAACTAGACAATCTGACACTACCTACAACCTAGGTGGTGATTTACCAATAATTTGACTCGAAAAGAAAAACAGACTTCAAAAATAAAAGCAGGAGCAAAAATTAAAATACAAACTTGAATCCACAATTTTTGCTCAAATAAAAAATTAAACCCTATTAAAAAAATAAACTAAAGCCCTCTAAAAATAAAATCCCTTTTATAAATCAAGGCCGGCCCTCTTTTATTTCTCTAGCCCAATCCACTTTTATTTTCTTTGAGAAAATGATGGCGGCTTTGATTTTTCGTTCAATCTGAATTAGGACTTCGTTCCCTAGCAATCCAAATTGGGGCTTTGACTAGTTTGTGATGCTCTTGCACGCTGCTTCTTTGATGATCAATTGTCTTATTTGCGTTGCTCTTGCTTCTCCGACAATCAATTTTGAAATTAGGGCTTCTGGAGTTCGGCTTTAATTTGGTATGTAACTTTTTTCTTTTCTTTTGTGGATTGAATGCTTGAATTCAATTGTTGCTCACTTGCCGATGATGAACTTGGGTGAATATTTGGATTTGATTCGATTTTCTCACACCCCCACTTTCGATGATGGTTTGGGAGACGTATTTATATGGATTCTGAAACCCTATAATTCGTTCGTATCAAATTGATACTTTCCTAATTTTCGTTTTCCTGATATAGTGACTTACTTGATGCATACGGTCTTGATTTTCAAACGTTTGATTTTACTTGAGTAATACGGCAAAAACTTTCTGGTTTTACTTTCTGACTTTTTCAAAGATACGTATTTGATTTTCTTGACTTGGTCATCTCTAATCTTTTGTCAAATCTGACTTCGGCTTTACTGTGAATTACGGCTTTGACTTTCTGCATTGTTAATCTTTCGACTTTCACTGTGAATTACTTTAGTTGATTGCCACTGCATCGGCCATCTTCTCTGATGATGTTAATTTCACTGTGACCTTGGTTATTGATATTGATCGAACTTGTTTTGATTCATCTTGATGTTCTGTAGTCTTCAAGCATTTGTGATTTCCATATCATGTGCATCACTTGTTCTTTCCACTGTGCATTTCTCTGGCCATTTGGGTTGGGCATTTCTATATATGATGTTTGTCACTGTTGTATTGTATACATGGGGTTTGAATTTTTTTTAAACTTGCTTGAGTTTCATTGAGTTTGGTCGAGACTTGTTTGTTTATGTCTGCATCTTGTGGTTGCCACTGTGTTGCATTGAGCTTCACCTCTATTGGTGTTTCAGTGTTCATGACTGTTGTGTCTGCACTTAGTGTTCTGGTCATTTCATCTGTGATGTTTTGATGTAGTTTCACTTCTTCAAATCTGTAGCTTGCATCACTTGTATCACTGCATCCATTCTATAGCATAGTCTGGAGTTGTTGTACTTGTGGTCTTGTATTTGGTTTATTTGAGTAGCAGAACTTGTTGTCTTGTGCATTTCCACACTGAACTACTCTGTCTTGCATTTGTCTGATTGTCTGGACAATTGTTTTATCACTTTGGCTTCACTGAGTTTGTTGTGCCACTTGTGCATTGTTGTCATTTCGCATCTTTGCATTCATCACTGCAATACTCATTGTCACTGCTTCTTTTGTTGGTTGTTGTTCTTTGAATGCATCTGATCTGATGGCATGTTCAACTCATGATGCTTTGTTCTTTGTGATTTGCACTTGCACACTTGCTCTTGTTGGCTGCGCACACGAGTGGGCGAGGCAGTGCACACGTGTATGAATGTACACGTGTGTATTGCAGCCACTTATGATTACCTGTCCCTGATAGGAATACAAGTGTATATATCTACGTGCACAACTTTGTGTGTGATGAATTCAAATGTAAATGATGACAAACGACCCAAATAACCGAGGCACCAATAAAAACAAATTTGTATTTTTGCCAATTCAAATTTTTTTATTTTCAGATTACTGCTGTAGTTGCTAATTATACAGGTACACAGGAGACAGGACAAGAACTGGAGCTGGACAATGTAGATAGATGCAGATTAAATGTTTTGTAAAAATGTACAGTGTTGTGTGTTGTAGTGAGAGAAAATATGAATATGAAATGTATAAACTAGTGTATGTATATAGAGAGAGCTGAAAACTTTGTAAAATATTATATTGAATAAAATACTAATTGAATTCAATATAAATTCTGTGCAATAGTATTAACATTCAATATGAATATTTATTCTTATATGTATATAGTACAATCTGCAAACACTTATTGATATATATATATATATTTGTTATCATCAAACAAAAATTCACATCAAACAGAAAATGCTTGAAATCTGAAGCTTTAATGATTCAAGTTGAAGAGTTGTTGCTTGATTAAATTTTCAGGTTTGAGTTTGTTTACAGCCCTTTTGATTTTTCTGGTTTGAAATTGATTACAGGCTTTTATTTTGATTTTCTCAGGTTACTATGTTTATAGATTTTTGATTTCTTGTTTTGGAAATGAGAATAGGAAAGAAATAGAGAAGGTAATGTAGAGATATATTTATAACTTGATTTTATGATTTTTTAAAAAATAAAAGAAAATAAAATTAAAAGGTGACACTTGTTTAATAGTCTAACATTTGTAAACATTCAATTTACATGTGTAATATGCATGCTTTTAATTAATTTTAAATGGTTTATAAAACTTTTATATTAAATTTACTATTTAAGAAGTACTTTTCTTAATTTATATAAATAAAATCCTTTAAGGAAAATGATATAAAAATTACATATATATAATATATTTTTTAAAACCAAATTTATTTTAAGATAATTATCTTTTGAATTTCAATCTCAAATTCAAATTTAATTTTAATCAACTCATATATATATTTAAACAAACACACATTAAATTTGTTTGAATATAATAATTTTGCCAATTTTAAATAATTATACTAGGAGGATTTATCAAACCAACACTAATCCAAATATATGTTTTTTTATTACCAGAATTATTTATTAAACTTATAAATCAGTATTTCTACTAATTAAATCCAGCTAATTTATCAATTATAGATGTCCAAAAATCCGGGTTATCACATCTACAAAAGTGGAAACTAGACTTGCATATAAATTTATATACATACAAAGGCTTTGACGGGTCTAAAAGTATACATAACAGGTAAAGTCAATTACGACCCCAATGTGATCCAACTCTCCAAAGTCTTCTCTTCCTCTCAAATTGTTCACTGTCATGCTAAAAACATCCCCAACCCTTGCTCTTTCTATATATCCTTCGTTTATGCCGCTAATAATAAAGCTACGAGATCTTCTTTTCTCCACATCCTTCCTATGCTTCATCAAGACACACCCATGGATCATCCTAGGTGACTTCAACTGCTGCGATAAACTCGCTGATAGGCTAGGAGGAAATCCTCTTTCCCTAAATGAAATCGAACCTCTTCGAAATGCCATTGATGACTCTAACTTATTGGAAATTAAAACAACGGGAATGAGCTCCTCATGGAACAACAAAAGCAGACATGGTAGTAGAACTTTCTCTAGGATTGACCATGCTTTTGGTAACCACTTAGCCCTCTCCAAATGGCATACTATTTATAACCACCTCCCTCTCCTCTTCTTTCCGACCACTCTCTACAAACAATACACCTAAGAGTACTGGCATTAAAGGAAACTGAAGTTTCAAATTTTTTAATACATAGGTTAATGAACCTGACCTCTTCGACATTGTTAAAGAAGCTTGGATGAGAACAACTTTTGGTAACCCAATGTCTGTTTTGTAGTGAAACTGAAAAACACAAAAATAGCTCTCAAACAGTGGTCTAAAAGCAGATTTGGCGAAGGAAGCAAACAAAGCACTTACTGGAAAACAAGCTGGAAGAGACGCAAATAATCATGATGGACGACCCTCTCAATCCAACTCACAGCGCCATGGAGACGTACATATCAAGACAATACTTAGATGCACTCACAAAAGAACTCTCTATGATGAATCAAAAGGCTAGGCTGCAATGGAGAGAAGATGGAGATAGGAACAGTGCCTTCTTTCATGCAAACTTAAAGGCTAAACACTCAAGAGAAAACATTGTTTCATTCCAGGATTCCGAAGGGATAGTTCAAAAGTCGAAAGAAGGAGTAGATGAGGCTTTTATTTGACACTTCTCTAATCTATTCGGCAACATAGGCAATTTTGAACCTGAACTTAACCTTATCGATCCCTACATCCTCCCCAGGCTTTTTACCAATGACCGTGCTACTCTCTGTCAAGAAATAAATGAAGAAGAGATTAAAATAGTAATGTTTTCCCTGAACAGAAAATCGACAGGAGGCCTTGCCAATTTTAATGCAGAATTCTACTATTCTTGTTGGGACATAATTAAGATTGAAGTCCTCAGAGCTGTCAAGAACTTCTTCAAGAATACTAAACTGATATCTTCTTTCAACAACACTAACATTGCGCTGATTCCTAAGGTCAACAACCCTCACAAAGTGACTTCTTTTGGACCAATCTCATGTTGTAACATGATCTATAAATGCATCTCTAAAATTATTGCGCACAGGATGAAAACTGTCATGCCAAATCTAATTTCTTCAAACCAAGCTTCTTTTTTACCGGGAAGAAACATTTTAGACAATGTTTTACTGGCGCATGAATTATTGCATGGTTATAAAAATAAAAATTCATCTCCAAGAGCTATGTTGAAATTTGACATCATGATAGCTTTCAACATGCTCCAGTGGAAAACTGTAGAAAGAATTTTGCGGTACATGAACTTTCCTGCTTCTTTCATAGCCTGGATAGTTGAATGCATCTCCATGGCTCGTTTATCAATCAATATCAATGACTCCAGTATGGGATTCTTAAGAAGTAGGCAAGGCATTCGACAAAGGGATCCAATATCACCGTATATTTTCATACTCTTCATGGAGCTTCTCAAGCAACTCTTGAAAAAACAATCTGCTACCGGCCTAGTCAAGCATCACCCGAAATGTCAGACCCTTAAATAATATCTCTTATGTTCGCTGATGACCTTGTTATATTCTGCTTATCGGACACTAGCACGTTGAATGCTGTAATGGATACTCTACTCGACTTTCATGCAATGACAGGTTTGTCAGTCGGTCTCGACAAATCTGAAATGATAATATCTGGTCTTAGTCCTACCCTAAACGATGAAATTCAGGCTATCACTGCCTTAACCATCAAATCTAACACAATTTCATATCTCGGTCTTCCCCTCACCTCCTCCAGAATTACTGTTAACCAATGCTTACCGCCGTACGAAAAAATCACTTCTAGACTTTACTACTAGACGAGCAAAATGTTGAGCCAAGCGGGGAGAATCACATTAATAAAATCAGTTATCTTCTCTACGCAAGTCTATTGTGTAGGATCGATTTCACCCTAGAGGGGGGGTGAATAGGGTGATAGTGTAAATTATAAAAATTAATCGCGGAAGCTTATAAATTAATTTCAATTCAGATCACAGAATAGCAGCACAGATATCGCAGAATATAAATAACAGAATAAAACAGAACAACACAGAATTTACCCAGCTTCGGCAAAACCCTGCCTACGTGCTGCCCCTAAGGTTTCTACTAGAAATTAGATAGTCCCTCGCTTACACACGTAAACTCGCTATACACCGCTATTGACTAATCTAACTCTACGCTCAAAACCTTGACCACAACTCAACTACCGAGTTGCAAATTCCCAAACTACACACCGTAGTTTGCACCCTAGTCACACGACTAGAAAATAAAAACGGTTTAAAAAGAAATACAAACTAAAAACAATTTAAAGTAAAATAACCCTATCTACAAATTTAAAACCCTTAATAATAACACAATAAAAGTAAATAGGCCGGCCCCTTTTATTATTCAACCCGTCTCCTTTCTTTTCTATTCCCTTCGTTGTAATGGCGGCCGTTCCTCTTTTAGGGCTTTGTTCTCTTTGCTTGGCTCTGAGATTTAGGGCTATTTCGAAGCTCCGATTCTAAGTTGATCGAATCAGTGGTTAATTGCCTGAAGCCTTGTTCGATCGAATCGCTGTTGCTCACTTCGGTTGCTTCGAATTTGTTCGAGTTCGAGATGGCTTCTGTAAGTGATTTTTGCTCTTTTAATTCTCTGATTGAATGCTTGAACTCGATGATGATTTTGCCGATGATGATTAGGGTTTTATACGCGTTCGATTTCCTTAATTTGCGTACGTCTGATATTTTCAAAATTGTTGATTTGGCCGTTCGATATTGTATGGATGTTGATGATTTCCTCTGACTAGTTCATAATCGTATATTTGTTACTTGGTATTCACGGCATTGAATTGTGACTTGGTCATTATACTTGATATCACGGTTTTGATTTAGTTCGTGAATTTTTAATATGTTGACTTGTTCAACATTGCTTGGCCACGGCTTTGATTTTGGTCTTGTTCAACTGGACTTCGGCTTGTTATTTTTTTTTTTTCTTTTACTGTAACAGATGCTACACTTGTTGGTTCGATTCCAGTATGTTGACTGTGACTTGTTTAACTAGACTTCGACTTGAATTTATTTCGAGTTTGACTTGTTCTGCACTTGCATACTCACTATATATGCTGTTGCTTCTGGTTGCACTTTGATGTTGCATACTGAACTGTTGCTCCAATTTGAACCTGTAGTATTGGCCATTGCTTGGTCTCTGTTCATTGTCTCATTCACTGTTGCCTAAGTCCGCACATGTTTGGATTGCATATATGTACTGTCTGCACTTGCATACTTACATTGTTGAGTTGAGTTGATAAGATGCTGCACTTGATCATTTAGTTCAAGTGTAATTTGCATTCACTTTTTGTAGTTGTTGCTGTGCCTCTCTTGTGTCACCTATGTTGCAACTGCACTGTTGCCTTGTTGATTCCACTGTTTTAGATGCTTCTTTGACCTTGCATCACTTTGGTCTGGTCTGTATACATGTTGTTCTTGCTTTGTTTTCTTCACCATTAATATTCTGTCTGGATTCATTCAACATAGTTGTATTTGTACATTGCCTTTGTTGTGGTCTGGTCCTGTGATGTTGAGGCTGTGCTTGGTCATTTGTCTGCACTTTCACTTGAACTTGTAGTCTGAGCTCGTATGAATTTGTTCATTGTATTGCTCCTTGAGTTGCTGTACTTTTGACAGAAATACTTCACTTGATTCTCGTTTGCACTTTGTAGTTGATGTACTGCATGTCCATTGATTTGAGGCTGATCATAGCATTCATGTGTACTTGTTGCCTTGTATTCCATATGCATGCATATAGCCATACTGTTGCATATTAGTGTGCTTCTGTCTTTGACTATCTTTCTTTCAGTGCTTAGTGTCTTGACTTCATTGCTTGTTTCACTTGTACTATTGCCTTGTTGACTGCATCACCATACTCGCAGTTTTGACTTGCATTGGTGCAGTTTCCATTCATGTTGCCTCTTGTGTATGCATTTGCATATTGCTTGTTCACTGTGTCACTTAGATGCATATGTTAGCACTGTGCATTGACTTAAGCTTCTCTTTGGTCATAATTATTGAACTTGAGTCTGTTTCAACTTGATGTTGCTTTATCTGCCACTGTTGTTTACTTGAGTTGAACCTGTCTGGGTTTGACCTTGTACTTGATTTGTTAGCTGTGCATTTTGTTTTGCACACACGAGTAGGCGAGGCAGTGCACACAGTGTACTGCAGCCACTTTTGTTCCTGATAAAATACTGATATGCACAGATACAAAAATATGATGACGAACAACCCAAATAACTGAGGCAAACAATGTTTTCAAAATCATCTTTTATTTTGAATTGCAAAAATATTTTATTTTCAATTTTACTGCGTTAGTGAATATTTTTGCAGATTTCTCAGATGCTGGATTCAAATTGGAATGCAGTTGAAGATAAATATGAGTGTGAGTGATATGTAGTGAGGTTGTGATGTAAATGTGAAATGTCGTGTATTGTAATCAAAGTTGTATAGTTATAGTGAGAGCTTGAAATTGTACTATCAAAATTGTAATAAATATTTATTTGAATAAAATATTCGTTTGAATTCAAATTCTGTGTCATTTATTTTATTCAGCAAATATTTATTTAATCTGTGAAAATAAATAGTATATTAACAAATACATTTAAACGAATGTATATATGTTTATTATCATCAAACAAAAATCGTATAAACGCATATTCAACAATCTCCCCCTTTTGATGATAACAAACATATATTTAAGATTTTGAATATATTAAATGTATTTGATAATTTTTGCTCCCCCTATTTGAATGCTTCCTTTCTATATGATACTCCCCCTACATATATGACTCCCCCTACGTATATGCATACAAATAAAATGTGCAAATGAGTCTATATGCATATTGAAAACTTCTTTGACCTTTTCTCTCCTTTTTACAAAATCTTAACTTTTCTCTCCCCCTTTTGTTATCAGCAAAAGAATAATAGTAATAGAAAAGTAGAGATATAGTGATCAATGTTAATTAAACATTAAAAAACTCAATTGAATATAAAAATTAAATTTCGATAAAAAATCAAACAAAAATCATAAATACTTTAATTGACGCATATTCCACTTTAGAATGATAGGAATGATTTCATCAAATAAAACCATATAGTTGTGTCTATTTGTGGTATATTTATTTCAGGAAATTTGAATATCTACTAACCATGCATAACCGTTAGGACTTTTAAATGAGATTAGTAGTATTCATAATTTTTATTTTTATTTTTTGAAAAATGAATTCAAGTATCTTCTAACCACGCATAACCGTGAGGACTTTTAAATGGGATTAGAATCAACTTGTCTATTTAACCAATTAATTTTGATATGCGTTCCATACATGCATAACCATGAGGACTTTTAAATGAGCATGGAAGCACATAATCAAAAATCCAAGTAATTCACCCATGCATAACCGTGAGGACTTTTAAATGAGAGTGAATACTTTGGATATTTTTTTTTTTTTTTATTGCTAAAGATATAAATTGAAGCACAAATGATTTCCCGTTTTAAAATACCACATATTGACCTACTATATTGAATTTTGATGAGTGATGGTCGAAAGAAAAATGAAAGAACTAGAAATGGTCATGGAATATTTATCAACAAAAAAAAATTTTATAACTCTCGTTTAAATTTCTAAAGAAATTTACTAATTATACCGTCTTGAGTTATAATATATAATTAATATCAACACTCATCTTATTTTCAATCACTATATATCTTCTCGATAATTTTTAGGGGAATCAGATTAGTTAATATAGTTATTTAAAATCGATTTCAAAAATAGTTATAAAATCAAGTTTTCTTAAATAACTAATCCGATACAAGATCAAAAATGTTTTTTTTTTTTAGAAGGGGTTTTATAAGAAAATTTTCTGCTATTAAAAAAATATTTCAAATGAAAAATATGCAGACATTTTCTTTGAAAAACGATGCAGTTAATGAATGTGTCAAAAATTAATCATGTTCCACTAGTAATTTTTCTATCAACCATATTACCAGTGTAATCTGCATCTGAATTTAAATTTCACTCAATATTCACTCGTTGAATTTGATAGACCAAACCATGAATTGTGCATCAAAAAATTTCAACAAATTATCTCATGATTATTATCAACAAATTTTGAATGAAATTTTCTTGGATTTGAAATGAAGACTGTGTCAACAATCAAACATATACCAAAGTGTCAATTTTACAATCCATCAAACTTCATTTTTATTCCAAGCAATTTCTTGAATTTCAAAAAAATTCCTTAAAATCCTTTTTACAATTTCAAAAATTTCTTAAAATCCTTTTTATAATTTTAAACAGAATTCATTAGGATTTTAAATTTAGGCCGTGTCAAACCATGAATTTAGATTTAGCCAAAAATATTATAACAAAAAGTATTATCCAATCAAAACACTATTTTTATCCCAAACCTATATATCAAGTAATTCTAGAGAAATTTATAGTGTTTTTGGCATAAGAAAATAATTGGCTAACAGTTTTGAATAAAGTCAGAATCAAAATCATTATCATATCATCATCATATCATCATCGCATAATTGGCTGATTTGATTCAGAATATGGTGCAGATTATCACATTTAATATATCGTTTAAATAAATATACCTTTACCTGTCTTTACCTTTACGATATTTCCCGTCGTTGTCCATTGTGATTCTGTCACCATTATACTAGGCTAAGGAACTTTGCTTTGTCGCCCCTTGTGTTTCTGGAACAGCCAAAATCCAGAGAACACCGTTGTTGTTCCTTAGCCTGCCACCACACCTACACGGGAGAAGTTTTATGTGACCTATTTGTTTTTATAGGTCCATGGTTGTTAGTGGCAGAAAATTTCGAAAAACAATTTTGTGAAGACCCAAAACTATTTATAATCGTTCCCTTTGGCACCCAAATTTGTTTCACTTTGAGAGATTTTATATTTGTGCCTTTTGGAACCCAAATCGGTATAGTTTTCACATGTTTGGGTCTATACCAACAATTATTGTGATCGTGTCCAAATTTTCTACAAATTGTGCACATAGAATTAACTTGATTAATCTTGTTTTCAACAATTTTCGAATTATTAAATCCAAGTCCTTGTCTAACCGTATTAACAGTTTGCTTTCCTAATAGCATATTCAACGATTTTTCACTTTTTGAAAATTTATCTAAAGTTGTAGACAATTGTTGGACTTTTGATTTGAGAAATTCATTTTCGTTTAACAACTGTGTGCACTTTTTAATAGAATTCTCTCTCCTAGTATTTTCATTCTCCTTTAAAATCAGAATTTCATTTTCAAGCGATTTTATTTTAATTTCTGATTTTTTAATTTCCTTATCAAATGTTGGACACTTATCACACTTAGGGATCCTACTTTGATAGGTTTTAACTAATTGATCAAGTTGTTTATTACATTCTATCAAAGTATCTTTTTGAGATTCAAGTTTGGCGTATTTTTCCCTAAGTCGTTCAAAACAACCGTTTACTTCATGAAAATATATAAGCAACTCAGAATGGGTAAGTTTTGATACCTCACTTGGCTCGTCATCGTCACTGTCAGTTGTATCACCTCGAAGACACAATTCTGCCTTTTCGCTTTCACTGCCAGTGCTTTGATCATTCTCGTCTATTTCATCCCAAGTGGCTGCAAAACTTTTCTTTTTCTGTTTCTTTCCGTGGCTGGATTTAATTTGTGGACAATCGGGCTTGATATGGCCGGGTTTGTTGCAATTATAACAAATAAACTTTTGTTCTTCTGAGTAGTCTAGTGCTTTGGCTATTCTGCTTTTTGCCTTTTGAATTCGAGCTGAATTTCCATGTTTTTGATTCCATTTTTTGAATTTCCTTATTAACAGCTCCAATTCTGCTGCTCCATCATCTTCATCGTTATCATCATCACTTTCGGTTGTTCCTTTGAGAGCTATTGATTTCTTTTGAGTGTCACCTCCTTCACGCTCTTCTTTGAATTTCATTTCAAGCTCATAAGTGGTGAGATTTCCGATGAGTTCCTCAACTTTAAGTTGTTTTAAATCTTTCGATTCTTGTATGGCAGTAACTTTTGCTTCAAAGCTTCGTGGAAGGACTCTGAGGATTTTCCGGACTATTTCCAATTCGGTGTATGTTTTTCCGAGAGCTTTTGATTTGTATACGATATTGGAAAGTCGACCGTACATCTCTTTGACATTTTCTTCCTTTGCCATTGTAAAGTTCTCGTATTCGCTGCTTAGCATGGCAAGGCGAGATTCTTTGACTTGAGATGTTCCTTCGTGAGTCACTTCTAGTATGTGCCATATTTCCTGCGCAGTTAGACAATGTGAGACACGATTAAATTCAAATTGATCCAATGAACAGATAATAGAATTCATAGCTTTGGCATTAGTATTCTGTAATTTATTTTCTAGTTCTGTCCATTGTTCCTTTGGTTTCTCTATTTCCTGATTATCTACAGTTATAGTTGGTATTCCATAACCTGTCTCAACAATATTCCAAGCGTCAATGGTTTTCAGAAAAATTTGCATTCTATTTTTCCAATAAGCATATTCACCATTGAACATTGGTGGTCTAACTATGGATTGACCTTCTGCAAAAGCATTATTAAAAGAAGCCATTTTTAAAAATTCAAATTTTTAAAACAAAAACTGATTTTTTCAAAAAAATCGAATTTTTAAAACAGATGTTGACTTCTATTCCTGTCCTAGCTCTGATACCACTTGTAGGATCGATTTCACCCTAGAGGGGGGGTGAATAGGGTGATAGTGTAAATTATAAAAATTAATCGCGGAAGCTTATAAATTAATTTCAATTCAGATCACAGAATAGCAGCACAGATATCGCAGAATATAAATAACAGAATAAAACAGAACAACACAGAATTTACCCAGCTTCGGCAAAACCCTGCCTACGTGCTGCCCCTAAGGTTTCTACTAGAAATTAGATAGTCCCTCGCTTACACACGTAAACTCGCTATACACCGCTATTGACTAATCTAACTCTACGCTCAAAACCTTGACCACAACTCAACTACCGAGTTGCAAATTCCCAAACTACACACCGTAGTTTGCACCCTAGTCACACGACTAGAAAATAAAAACGGTTTAAAAAGAAATACAAACTAAAAACAATTTAAAGTAAAATAACCCTATCTACAAATTTAAAACCCTTAATAATAACACAATAAAAGTAAATAGGCCGGCCCCTTTTATTATTCAACCCGTCTCCTTTCTTTTCTATTCCCTTCGTTGTAATGGCGGCCGTTCCTCTTTTAGGGCTTTGTTCTCTTTGCTTGGCTCTGAGATTTAGGGCTATTTCGAAGCTCCGATTCTAAGTTGATCGAATCAGTGGTTAATTGCCTGAAGCCTTGTTCGATCGAATCGCTGTTGCTCACTTCGGTTGCTTCGAATTTGTTCGAGTTCGAGATGGCTTCTGTAAGTGATTTTTGCTCTTTTAATTCTCTGATTGAATGCTTGAACTCGATGATGATTTTGCCGATGATGATTAGGGTTTTATACGCGTTCGATTTCCTTAATTTGCGTACGTCTGATATTTTCAAAATTGTTGATTTGGCCGTTCGATATTGTATGGATGTTGATGATTTCCTCTGACTAGTTCATAATCGTATATTTGTTACTTGGTATTCACGGCATTGAATTGTGACTTGGTCATTATACTTGATATCACGGTTTTGATTTAGTTCGTGAATTTTTAATATGTTGACTTGTTCAACATTGCTTGGCCACGGCTTTGATTTTGGTCTTGTTCAACTGGACTTCGGCTTGTTATTTTTTTTTTTTCTTTTACTGTAACAGATGCTACACTTGTTGGTTCGATTCCAGTATGTTGACTGTGACTTGTTTAACTAGACTTCGACTTGAATTTATTTCGAGTTTGACTTGTTCTGCACTTGCATACTCACTATATATGCTGTTGCTTCTGGTTGCACTTTGATGTTGCATACTGAACTGTTGCTCCAATTTGAACCTGTAGTATTGGCCATTGCTTGGTCTCTGTTCATTGTCTCATTCACTGTTGCCTAAGTCCGCACATGTTTGGATTGCATATATGTACTGTCTGCACTTGCATACTTACATTGTTGAGTTGAGTTGATAAGATGCTGCACTTGATCATTTAGTTCAAGTGTAATTTGCATTCACTTTTTGTAGTTGTTGCTGTGCCTCTCTTGTGTCACCTATGTTGCAACTGCACTGTTGCCTTGTTGATTCCACTGTTTTAGATGCTTCTTTGACCTTGCATCACTTTGGTCTGGTCTGTATACATGTTGTTCTTGCTTTGTTTTCTTCACCATTAATATTCTGTCTGGATTCATTCAACATAGTTGTATTTGTACATTGCCTTTGTTGTGGTCTGGTCCTGTGATGTTGAGGCTGTGCTTGGTCATTTGTCTGCACTTTCACTTGAACTTGTAGTCTGAGCTCGTATGAATTTGTTCATTGTATTGCTCCTTGAGTTGCTGTACTTTTGACAGAAATACTTCACTTGATTCTCGTTTGCACTTTGTAGTTGATGTACTGCATGTCCATTGATTTGAGGCTGATCATAGCATTCATGTGTACTTGTTGCCTTGTATTCCATATGCATGCATATAGCCATACTGTTGCATATTAGTGTGCTTCTGTCTTTGACTATCTTTCTTTCAGTGCTTAGTGTCTTGACTTCATTGCTTGTTTCACTTGTACTATTGCCTTGTTGACTGCATCACCATACTCGCAGTTTTGACTTGCATTGGTGCAGTTTCCATTCATGTTGCCTCTTGTGTATGCATTTGCATATTGCTTGTTCACTGTGTCACTTAGATGCATATGTTAGCACTGTGCATTGACTTAAGCTTCTCTTTGGTCATAATTATTGAACTTGAGTCTGTTTCAACTTGATGTTGCTTTATCTGCCACTGTTGTTTACTTGAGTTGAACCTGTCTGGGTTTGACCTTGTACTTGATTTGTTAGCTGTGCATTTTGTTTTGCACACACGAGTAGGCGAGGCAGTGCACACAGTGTACTGCAGCCACTTTTGTTCCTGATAAAATACTGATATGCACAGATACAAAAATATGATGACGAACAACCCAAATAACTGAGGCAAACAATGTTTTCAAAATCATCTTTTATTTTGAATTGCAAAAATATTTTATTTTCAATTTTACTGCGTTAGTGAATATTTTTGCAGATTTCTCAGATGCTGGATTCAAATTGGAATGCAGTTGAAGATAAATATGAGTGTGAGTGATATGTAGTGAGGTTGTGATGTAAATGTGAAATGTCGTGTATTGTAATCAAAGTTGTATAGTTATAGTGAGAGCTTGAAATTGTACTATCAAAATTGTAATAAATATTTATTTGAATAAAATATTCGTTTGAATTCAAATTCTGTGTCATTTATTTTATTCAGCAAATATTTATTTAATCTGTGAAAATAAATAGTATATTAACAAATACATTTAAACGAATGTATATATGTTTATTATCATCAAACAAAAATCGTATAAACGCATATTCAACATATTGGGCTAGAACCTACTTATTACCTCAAAATCTCATTAATATAATACGAACAGCTTTCATGAGATACATATGGACAGGAAAAACAGTGGGCCAATATTTAGCTCCTATTAGTTTCAAGAGATTAGAAAAGCCTATTGCAAATGGAGGGCTCAACATCATCAACATGTACCACCGGGCGGCAATTGCTAGTCTTATATATGATTGCACAAATGCCAAGAACAACCTATGGGTTAGATGGTCCATTAAACACGTGCTCCGTGGTTGCAACTTGTGGAAAATCCTGACTCCGAATAAAGTTAACTGGATGTGGAGAGCTCTTTTTAAGCTAAAGGAAGAGGTTTTGCCTCTTATTCTTTACCCCGTAAACTAAAACAATGATGTTAGCTTTTGGGATGACCCTTGGATTAAGAGTGGCATGATCTTAAGGAGAATACGGTCACATGCTGAAATAGAGTAGTTGAGAGTGAAGCAGGTTGCCAAGGTCCAGAGCTACATTCATGGTACTAATTTTAGGCTGCCATGGACTTCCAACACCCGTATCTAGCAAATGTGGAACCTTGCAGCTGACTGCAAAATTCGTAGTGATAGAAAGAACTTAGTTCAGTGGGGTAGTAACATTGATAGCTTCAGTATAAAAGAAACATATTCTTTCCTGGAAGGTGATGTTGGTGAGAGATGTAGGTGGAGAAGTAGAATATGGTACAAAGATAATAATAAGAAGAATAATTTATTTCTATGGAAAGTGATCAACCGGGCACTGAATACAAAAATGAAACTGATTACCAAGGGTGTTCATGTTGAGGTTAACTGTGTTTTTTGTAATCAATTACCAGAGATGGTGGAGCACTTGTTCTTCAAATGCGCTTATCTGAATGCTCTCTGGAAGTCTTGGATAAGGAAAATCGAAAGGAGATGGAACATAATTGACAACTGTGCATAGTGGAAGTAAATATACGACAGTAGCGGGGGAAAAACTTGTGAAAACAGGCTATTCAAGTTCATTGTCAAGTGATTCATGACTGTGGTCTGGAAAGAAAGGATCCGACGTATTTTCAACCTAATAAAAGAATGACTGCATAACAATTCGAGAATCATATGAAGCAGGAAATAAAGCAAGACATGTGTCTAGCTAACTTTGCCTTTGACCCATGCATCTTTCTTTAGTACGGTGCTATAACCGTATTTTTTGGTCCATTGTTTATGTTTTTCTTCGTGCTCCCTGTGATTGTGGCACTTTGTTTTCCTAGTACTCTAACATGCCAGTATGTTGGCTTGTTCTCTCTATCCTACTTTGGTGCAGCAATAAAATGGTAGGGTCCATTTAACCCCGTCGGCCTTGCCCAGAAAAAACACATCAAGTACAGGTCATGAATACATGTAAGACTAACATCTCAAAATAAACTCTATCTTACAATAACACTGCATAGATATACTATAGCTATCCTACATCTAAAGTCACTAAGTCTCTGTACCCATCAAGTCTCTGTTTGACCCAAGTATTATAAAATAAACCAAACAAGTTCAACTACCATAACAATAACTCATAGCGAATGATTCTAAACTCTAGAAATAGCTGTAAGAAAGTAAATGGAAACACACCACATAATTCACCAAATCATAAAACATAAATATAGCCTTTCATAGGTAAATCCTAATTATGGTGAAATCACAAATCAAATCACAATAGCAATACATAGCCACTTAAAATTTATCTTTAAAACACAAAGGACATTAATATCCTTAAATTTTGTTCATGAACCAAAAGTCACTTTTATCTCATAAAAGTACAACTCACGAAATGTTTGGTGAAAAAATAAATCTCCCAAAATCTAGAAATCGACAATAGTAATCCAGAAATACAAAGTGGGAGGCCTATCATAGATTCGTGAGCATGTAAGTTCACCGAAAATGAACGTCATACACAGATGGTCCTAAGGACCAATGGATGGATATGATACCTAAAGAACACAGATGAGCATAATGCTCCACAGATGAGCATAAAACTCAACAGATGGGTGCATAACCCATAAACACAAATGAGTATGAAAACCCGTAAAACGTAAATTAAGTCTAATGAACTCACGAAAAGTAATCATTTGAGCAATGACCGTATGTCCTATATCCACTCAGGTTTACTTGAATATTTACTATAAGTTAGCAAACTCCACTCGATACGTGTAATCTAATTTCGATTATTAACTAAATAAGTACTACCTAATGTCCCATAACCACTTTGTAATGCATAAATATTTACTAAACGATTATAAATTCAACTCGACTAAAATATTCAACGAACAAGTCCAATAATTAACCGATAAATTAATACAAAAGTTTCATGCCACTTGTTATACCGCCTTTTAACCAGACATATATCATAAAAGTTGGCTAAATGGCTTTGTTGTCATCAAGGCAGGAAGCTCGGAGAGATGGTTATTAGGCTCGGAAATCGATCATATTAGGAAATGTGGCAATAGTTGGACAGATTCGGATAGGGTCTCAATCAAGGTAAAATTAACATGAAGTGACAAGGAAGGCCTTGTTAGGCCATATTTCAAATTTCAAATCAATCGGAGTTCGTATGCTCGAGTTTTGGACAAAGGAAGAATTCATATGGATCGATCGGGAACGATCCATAAAACAGTTCGAGTCATCAGAGAACGCTTAATATCTCGAGATCCATAGGGCTAATCATTTGAAATTTCTAGGACATCAACAAAATAAATTGAGGTTTACAAAAATGATCGCGAGTCCTATAGTTGCATTTAGAATTTAGCGGATCGTTACTGGTCGATCGTTTTAGCCGAGTCCAAAAAAGGATTAGTATCTTCTAGTGCATAATCTAATTTCAACCAAGATCGATCCATATCACCTAAATTACAAGTCAGAATGATTACATATTTCAAAAGCAGTACAAAGAGACATATGGGACCACCCCACAAACGATTTCAAGTCCTAAGTTAGCATTTAGGATTTAACCAATCGTTATTGGCCGATCGTTTTAGCCAAGTCCTAAAAACGATCTGTAGCTTCCAGTGCATAATCTAATTTCAGCCAAGATCGATCCATATATCCTAAGTTACAAGTAAGAATGATTCTATATTTCATAAGGAATATCAAGAGGCATATGGAACCCCCTAAAAACGATCGCCCTAAAATTGGAGACAAGAAAAAGGATTGGTGAAACTTAGGTCGATCGTTCCTAATGGCCGAGTTAGGTACTCCGATCATTTTCGTTGGCCTCTATGGACCTAGAGAGCCTTCTGCCAAAACCTTTATGAAATATCTCATCATCTCTCCCTATAAATACAAGCCCCAAGGTTCACTTTTGGGGGATTTTACGCTGTTGGTTACCTATTCCTTATTGTAATAAAGTTTCTCCTATTCCTTGCTGTTTGTTAACCCACCTTTTGGCAAGGCCGCAGACAGGCGGATTTAACTAAATCGACTACTCGTTCGTCGAAACTTGAATATGATGGGTTTGAGTCAATTGGATGGATATATGATCAATCATGGATGATATATATATACGATTACAGAGCTGGGGTTCAACATGACATAGTTCGGCCACGTAGGTCAACCGTTTGGTCCAGGTAGCTCGGTCATATATGGCTCAGTCGAGAAGTGGAGACCATGCATTGATCGGTCGGCATTGGTCGTTCGGTCTGGAATGCATGATCTGGTCGGCATTAGTCATTCGATCTGGGAGTCATGGGTCAGTTGACGTTGGTTGTTTGGTCTGGGAGTCCTGGGTCAGTCGGCCTTGGTGGTTGGGTTTGGAAGGGATTGGCTTCAGAGGGATCAGGTCATCTGATTCGGTCTGTGGTGATTCGGCAAGTGTGGATCGGTACAATCTTACTTCGGGCTATGGAACAAATTACTTCGAGTCAAGCATATGGCTACTTCGGGTCGCACGTAAGGAAGCTTTGGATCGGTAGAAAGAAGACTCCGAGTTGGCTATGGTAAGAGAACATACTTGGTTCGGCATGTCTGTGTGGGTCGGTGGTTGCGGTTCGGCTTGCCTAGTTCGGTCACTTGGATTTACACTTATGGGCTGAGCTAACTTGGCCATGGGCCTGCACAGAGCCTAACTTCATCTATAAATACAGCATGTGGGGCTTCAGAAAAGGGGATCTTCATTCTATTTTCCATCTTCTTCGTCACTAAGGCTACTCTGCCATAATTGTTTTGAAAACTCCGGATTGTAACTGTAATTGGTTCTCATATCAATAAAAAGGAAATTTTGGAGTGGACGTAGGCCAGAGTCAGCCGAACCACTATAAATCCACTATTTATTTCTGCTTTCTTTTTAATTTTACTGCTTTTCATATTTATACCCTCTAGATACGTTCAATCTATGACTTTTTTTGGTGCTTTCATCTGGATTTGGGTGTTAGTGACCAACTTTGCCACTAACACTACTGTTATCAGATTATTAGTTAATTACTAAAGAAAAACTTCAAAGTGGACGTATGCATACAAGCAGAACCACTAAAATCTCTGCATTCTTGATTATTATTTTTCGTTAGCTATTAGTTTATTTTTCTCCTCGGTTTAAATTTTACTTTCTTCATTTACTTCTCTACATAAATCTATTCTTGGGTGTTTGTGACCAATTTGGTTGCAAATACTTTGGTGCTTTCACTAAGAAGGACTTGCACCCATGGATTTGGAAGCTTGGATCTAGAATCTGGAAGCTTGGATGCGTGGATCTTGGAAGCAATGGCCAGGCAATCCAAAGAAGATGGTTAGCGAGAAGGAGCCAACATGGAGGGAGTTAGGAGGCTTCTTTTAGATATGGAGAAAATCAAACATCTATCTACATCACCAGAGAGGAAATGAGAACAATGATGGATGCTGGGTAGGAGAGGATGCTAAAGAGACAGAAGGAGATGGTGCAGAATCTACTCTGTTAGATTGGACAAGCTGGAGCGCAAAACTAAGGAAATGGAGTAGCTAGGAAACATTGTAAATATGGATCACGAAGCTGGAGCAGCAGGAGCTGAGGAAAACCACTATTAGGACCAAGGAAACGAAGCTAATAGGATGCATGATGGAGTGGAACAACCGCGAGTGGCCCCCGACCAACTAAGAATGATCAGAGCCGATCGTTCCAGAACGATAGGTGCCATTATTAACGATCGGCTTCGATCGATCCATATTTGGAGGCATTCCTCTTGGTCACATTGGATCGATCCCAGGCAGGATACCGAGCGGTGCTGTGCAGTTTGGTGTTGATCAGAATGCATATGCTAGTCCAAAAGAGCATATTTCAGGATTCCCCTGTGGACTCGAGGGGCGGGTTAGAGATAATGATCAAATACTACCACTGGATGACAACGATAGGTTAGCGGAAATGATCAGATGGGCTATGAGAGGAAGATTGGTAAATAGGAATCTGCAAGATGTAAATAGGAATCCGTTCACTCATAATACAGGAAGCTAGGAATCCATCGGAGTTTAAACTACCATCTTTTGAGACATATGATGGAAAAACGAATACCGTTGCTCATCCAATGAGATACATGGAAGTACTAGGGGGCATCAGAGGAAGTCATGGCATTGTGCTTCCCCTTGTACTTAATGAATATAGTTGCACTATGGTTCAAACAGTTCAAAAGTGGCTCTATTAGCACATGGACGGAATTGATCGAAAGGTTTATGAGGCAATTTTAGGTCCACATCACGAGACCCAAGAGTGTCATGATTTTAACATCGATGAAGCAGTGGAAAGGAGAATCACTCAGGGATTTCTCAACCAGGTTCAACGTGGTAGTATCTTCGGTGAATCGACCAGATCCGTCGATGGTTTTGATGGCAGTAGTGTCAAGGATTGCGGATAACTCGGATTTCAAAATATCGTTGGAACAGGATCCACCAGTGGATCTTGGCGAATTTTACCATGAAGTAGATGGCTTCTATGATAGGAAGACGCGAAAGCTGATAGAGAGGGAAGAAGGAAATGGAAGTTAATGTAGTTAAAGGTGGAGGTCTACCCGGGGAAGATCCAAACAAGAATAAAGGAAAACAGAAAGCAGATAATGGCTCTGATGGATCAAAGTGACCATGAAGGTAACTGAGATTCACCTCTTACATGGAATTGATTGAGACATTGGAACAGATATATCTGGATACTAGGGGCAGAACCCTTAACAAAGCCCGATAAGGAGCGAGTCTATAAACAATGAAAAGAAATTAGAAAAATATCATCTATTCCACAAGCTGAACGGACATAATACGGACGAATGTAGACATGTAAAGGATGAGATTGAGGAACATGTTCGGAATGGTAGGCTATTACAATACATAAGAACTCGGGTAGGAGTAGTGGAACATGAGCAACCACCATTCGCATCGAGTGGGAACTACCTTGGATCGAGGCATCAACATGTCATTAATTGATCGGAATGGAAAATAATAACAAATAAACTCCACAATAGAATGGCCAAGTCACTTACACATGTACGGGATCGAGCATGGTCCCTAGGCATGCTTTGAGATGTCAATGAACCGTCACACCTAGAGATGCATGCATTGTAGTGTTCAGTTTACTTGGACTTAATTTTATTAGTTTAATATTTTGATTATCAAACTCACTCGAATATGAAATCTAACATTAATAATTTTTAGTCCCATCCGGACAATGACATTTCAGCTTGAACGACGCTCGATCTTGAACGATCACATTTCGCCTCGAATGGCACTCGGTCTCGAACGATCATATTAAGCCTCAAACAGGCACTCGATCTTGAATGATCACATTTTTCCTCAAATAACATTCGATCTCGAACAATGACATTTCGCCTCAAATGACACTCGAACGATGACATTTCGCCTTGAACGACACCCGATCTCGAACGATCATATTTCGCCTTGAACGGCATTCGATCTCGAACAATCATATTGTGCCTTAAATAGGTACTCGATCCCGAATGATCACATTTTGTCTTGAATGACACTCTATCTTGAATGATCACATTTTTCCTCGAGCGACACTCGATCTCGAACGACACTCGATCTCGAACGATCGCATTTCGACTCGGATGACATTTGACCTCGAATGATCATATTTCGCCTCAAACATGCATTCGATCTCGAACAATCACATTTCGTTTCGAACAGACACTCTATCTCGTGCAATCATCATCAGCCTAGGATGGCTATGAATTTGATTAATGGTCCTGAACGACCATTACTAACAATCAGGCAAGATCACGGATTTGTTTATAGGTCATCAGTGGGTTTTGAAAATTGGACTTAAGGCAATTCAAAGTAGTCTTCCTACTGTAAGGCATGTTTTGTGTAACGATCCCGGATTTTAATTGAGTGTAAATTAATAATTAATTTAATTTTTGAATAAAAATTGTAGAATTAATTGGAAATCAATATAAAATATTAGATAAGATATGAATTAATTGAGAAATATATTTGAATTAAATTTGAATCGGGATTTAACATTTTAAATATCTTATAAATTAAATTTATATCTGGATTTTGGATATGATTAAATTTGATGTTAAACAAATATTTTAAATAAATTGATAGTCATGTAAAATATGAAATGAATCTATATGAGATAAATTGTATAGTGATGTAATTATATATGTAAAATAAAATAACTATTGAAGTTAGAAATGCATATTTAATTTTGGAATAGGAAATAGATATGTAAGTTAGAAATAAAAATAATTGTTTACATTATAAAGTGATAGAACTTTATTTATTTTTCAAAGTACTAAGACAAAAAAAAATTATATTTGCAGCTGTTAAAAAGTATGCAAGCAAGTAAGCAAAACAAAGTAATATATGTACACGCACAAAGCAAAGAATTAACAAAGAAAAAATATAAGCAGACAAGAAGTAAGAAATACAAACGAATACAAATATAAACAAAAAAAATAAAATAGATATAAAGGCAAGAAGTCAAGAAAACATGTCAGTATAAAAAAAAGAGACCTGGAAGAAAAATGAAACAAGTACGATATGCTAGGTAAAAGCAAGTAAAAGGAAACATCACTATCTGCAAAACAATATATTAGCCGAGTCAAACAAACAAAGCATAAAACCAGGTATAAATCTAAAGTACAAATATAAAACAAGTACAAGCAAAGATGAATATGTGTAGGCTGAGAATGCACTTGAAAAAAATTTAAAAATAAATAAATATGTGTAAGCTTGCTAATGAAGTTTATCCAAGTATTCAACAAAAGAAAGGCTAAGGTACAACAGATATACATATTTAAGTATACAATATGAAAAGAAGATGTACAAAGCAATTAATGCAAGCATACAAAATGAGATTTGTATCCACCATCCTCAGATCTTGTTTAATAAAAAAAAAATATAATCACCCTGTACAATATGATACCTTGTACAACATTGTCTTCTTCATACACACACACACACACACACACACACCCATATTTCTCATTTCATTCGGAAAAAAAATGAAAGCCAGGGAAGAAGAAAAAAAAATAAACACCATTTCATACTTCAACAAACTTCAGTTTAAACAAAACCACTTAGCAAACCAGAGAAAAGAAAAAAATCAAAGCTAAAGAAAATTCCAGTTTTCAAGTATCAACTTCCAGGCTTTTACTATCTTTGTTTCAACAGTTTCAGGGGAGCAACTTCAAATTTATCTAAAACCAGTTTTTCTTTTTTTGTTGAATGCTTGTATGGATATGGATAGCCTTTGCATAGGGATGAATAGCTGTGCTTATGTTTTGATCTTCTTGGAAACATTTCTTCCTGCTCTCTGTTCCTACAACATTTTAGTTACAGGGGAACTTGAAATTCCTCCCTCCCATTTCCTTTGGAAAGAAAATTTAATAGCAAAGCAAGTTAAAGTGTGGTTTAACTTGCACTATGCTTCAGAAATAAATCAAACAAGATTTGAAATTTTTTTTCCTGGAAACTATGAAACACAGTACATCCAAATTTTGATTCACAGAGTAAATATTTTTTTATATCCAAAAATCCAAAGTCTTTTCCTCTTTTGCTGCTAAAAATGATTTTTAAATGAGTTAAATAAAATTGTTTAAACCTATACTCTGTTTCAGTAATGAACTAAAACAAGCCCAATGCAGTTTCTTCCTGGGAGTTATAGGAACACAGCCATCATTTCATTTAAGCAAGAGATTCGAACATCATGGATTTTGATTCGAGTAATATTATTTGAATTCCCATCAAAAATGATGATTTTAGGTGGAAACTTCACGATTTTTAAGTGTGTGATTCGAGAGAAATTATGGGTTGATCGAAAAATGGATTTCGATCAAGTGCAGACGATTGGAGGCTCAATTGGGGTCGAGGTTGCTAGTGGAGATGGAGGAGCCTATGAAGATGGTAGGAAAAATGGCCGGAGGTGACATCGTCCACAGTGACGGCGGCGGCGAACGTTTAATGTTTTAAACCCTAGTTTTGTAAGGCCAAAAACTTTTGATTCGTTTCGTCCTATGGGATGCATCGAGTTCGACGTACCTTTGGGGGATAGTAGAGGGAAGGGTGACGAGTGGATTGCCGAAGTTATGGAGTCCCCGGTGGTCAGAGCGGCGAGTGCGACGCGTGTTTCCAGGTTTGATGGCAAAACCTGAACGTGTTTCCAGGTTTGGGATTCTAGCGCAATTTCGTTTTCGAGTTCGAAACCGGGTCTGGGTGGTCAGGGTTGATGGAGGAGGTCAACGGCGGTGTGTAGGTGGCCGCTGCGGCAACTAGGGATGACCAGAATCTGGGTGCACGTGCACCGTGCACGTTGAATATCAGGTCTTGAAGGAAGTTGGGGATGAAGCAATATATACTGTGGGTATGTTGAACAGGGTTAAAACAGAGACCTGTTCTGATTCCTTTTGACATTTTCAAATTTAATTTCAAATTATAAATAAAGTTTTAATAATAAATTCAAGTTCAGTTTGAACTTGGTTTGTGAATGAATAAAGTTTTTAAAAGTTAAATTGTTTTAACAATTTAAAAGTGGACGAGTATTTAAGTGAAAAAAAAGAGAAAAAAAGAGATTTGAATATGAAATGGAAGTTGAAATTGTAAGGTAAGAATTGAAACAAAGTTTTGAAACCTGGAGTTAAACTTACCTTTGAATCCTCGATTTTGAAATCAAGTAAGTCTTATGAATTTAAATGTATAATTAAATAAATTTGTAAATACGTAAATTTATAAGGGAATTTTTTTTTTTTAAAAAACTCTTTTAAAATTTCTTTATAAAAGTAATACTTTAACAGGTGAATTTAAAGCCAGTTGAAAATCAATCATTCAAATATTTTGTGAAGTGTTAATTAAAGCATTAATAAATATGAGTTTTACTTATAAGTAAATAAAGATTTAATAAATTGAAATTCATTAATTTTGAAATTAATTAGAAGTTTAAATTTATAAATTAAGGTTTAAGTAAGAAATAATTAATGTGTGATTAAGAATCATAGATTCCCAAATTTATGTAAAAGGATTTCCAATTGAAATGAAAATGGAAAATTTATAATTAGAAATTTATTAATTATTGAGAACCAATTAAGTTGCAATTAACCCCTGATTAATTAAATAATTATGATTAACTAATGGATTATTAATGGTTAGTCAATTTCTATAAATAATGATTAAAGTTAATTAATCAAGTGATTAAGATATAATTACATTTAATGTAATTAAATGTTGACTTATTTATAAAAGTAATAAATTACTTAAAGATAATTATTTAATGAGATTAATTTAGGTTAAATGATTAAGTAACTAACTTAAGGTTAATTTAATTAATGTGATTAATTAATAATCATGTAATTAAATAAGGTTATTGATAAATTAATTTATATCAAATAAATTATGATTAATAAATCAGAATTGGATAATTAATTCATAAGTAATTAATTGGAAATAAATTGAATTACTTAGGATTAAACGATTAATTGATCCTGCTTATAAATGATTATAAAATGCTTGACCTTGCTTATGAATGATTGAATTGAATGAGTTGCCTTGAATGGATTGTCATGTCTGATCTGTGATATATTGTTCTGCGGTTTGTGCCGAGTATGATTTATTCCATTATTTACATTTGTATATTATCTGTGAATCTGTGAATGGACGATAAGCGTTATACTTTATATCGCTTATCAACTATATTTCTATGTTTTAATCTGTGATGATTGAATGATGTTGCACTATTGTGTTGAACCCCTGGACCACACCATACACACACAAATATGGATTTCACGAGGAAATCGATCAAGTTACAGATTTTTGAAATGATTTATAAAAATTGAATATTTGAATTCAAATGTTTTGGAAATGGAGTGGGTTTAAAGTGAAAAGCTTTTGAAATGGAATTTCAAAGATGAAATATATTTTGAATAACTTGATTGAGCTTTGGAATTTAAATAATTTGATTTAAATTTGAATTCAATACTTGAAATTGAATTCTATATTTTGAAACTAGGGATTATAACGATATTATACTAGTTATATATGAGTCAAACCATTTTTAAAGAATTGTTCTTTTGAGAATTTGAATTAACCCAAAGATTATAACTTGTATAAATGAAATAAGGTTTTTTCTGAAATGACACTGTTGTTTCTAAATGATAAAAAAAATTTCATAGGAGAAATGAATTTCGAATTGTATTAAAAGGATTTCAAGTTTAAACTGAAAAAATCTTCCAAGTTATAGATGAATATCTGGAAACGAATTTTGAAAGAGAATATTTGGGAACGAACTTTGAAAGATATAAGTTAAATCTTTGATATAAAGATTTAAATGAAGAAATCCAATTGAAATGGAATTGTTTTGAAATCCAGGAATGAATCTTTGAGAAACTAGGTGAACTTTATGAAATAAACCCTTTTGTTTTAAAGATTGGAAATGGTAATTCGTTTTAAACCGTTTAGCGAAAAGTTTTGGGTAATAAGTTGTGACTTAATTGAAATCCCAGTATCCATATGTTTTTGAACTATTTCGCTCACTATTCGGTTTAACCGGGAGAGGACCTTTGTGTCGTATAACCCATTCCGAATATGTGATTCGATGTATATGGATAGCATTTGAAGACCGGTGGTGAAGACCGGGTATTTGCGAGAACGATAGGACGACCTATCGATTGTCTCTGCACTGAGTTGCTCCGGTATAGAGATTTCCTAAGTGATGGGAAGTCCGATCGGGATTGTGAATACCCGGATTGCAAGGGCTTCTTTGGAAGTGCCTTCGGTTCTGTTCGAACCCAGAACAGACTTGTATGAATTGTATGTCTGACATTACAATTTGAGATATAAAGCAGATTTCTTTCAAATACATTTCTATTGGTGGCGGAGAATTTATTCTTTTAGCTTAACACCCTTCTCTGAGACGTACGAGCTCAGAGGTTATGTAGTTGAAGGTTATCAGCGATATATTCCCAATTTGGTAATGTGACATGCTAAGTGTTGCTGTGAAATGATCATTGTTTGATCATTTGTGATATGATCATTTGTTTGATCATTTATCTTTGTGATCATTACTTTGATCATTTGTTGACCCAAAGCATGGCTTTGTACCAAAGCGTAGTTTTGTGGACGAGACTTCGTCGAGCCTCACACCCCGGAATGGTCAAAACAGGAAAGATGCAGCAAGGTTATTAGGGGGTAGCGCCCCTTTAGGGTATGTCCATTTCCTTCTGGATAGAGGTGGTATCATGGTATGGAGCCCAGATACTTAACCTATGTGGTTACTGCAAATTTATTACTTTGTGGTTGTTGGTTATCGGGATCCCGGATAAAGGTTGGTTACGACCGGGGGATGACATACTCGTGTCAGTAGTTACCCAGTTAGGGGTAACCCGGCCTTGTGTTGGCAGAGATCTGGTTAGGTTCTCGGGGACGTCCTTCCAGAGGCGTTCTCATGTGGCAATGGAAAGTTCCTTGGCCTGACCATTTGTAGGAAATCCAAAGAAACAATACGAGCCTTGTACGGTTTTAGTTGTATAACGTGCCATGGAATGTGGCGGTAACCTGCTATTGAACATGGTAGCTATAGTAGGCATACGATAATGGTCGTATGTTGGCTAAGATTTATATTCTACTTTCGAAATGTTTTCTACACTATGCACTAATAATAATAATTCAAATTATTTGATTTTGCGTAGTAAGCATGTTTGACTATCATAAGAAGAAATCTCCTCCAAGTCTGCGTTTGCATTGTGTGTGTGGTGGGAGGTCTTATGGTAGTTTCATTTTCCAAAAGCATTACGAATTGACTTTAAAATTCTCTTGTTGTTGTTTTTAAAATAAACTGTTTTTGTTGCTCACACCAGTCCCATGACTGATCCGGAGTTTATTGTTCCTTTCCTAAACTCTGGGTGCTCACTATTTTCCACACGAGCAGTCTAAAGTCGGGTTTTTCAGATAGTTAGGTTTGGTGGATTATCTGGAGCTAGTTTCAGTCTTTGGATGTGGACGAGACTTGCTTATCTTAGTCCATCTTGATGTTGGTTCGAGCTGCTGCTGCTGGAGTTCTCTTTCAAAGACTATCTTAGAGTTATTTGTTCCGCTGCTAGTGTTATCTATTTTCTTTCCGCTGCTATTTTATTGTATCTCTGATGTATATTGATATCTATTGTATCATCTGTTGTATCAGATATTGTATCAATGCTGTATATCAATGTATTATTCTTTTTATCCCGTTGTGTTATTTACTTAATGTTGTTATAAGCTCCGGCGAATCGGATTTGAACGGTCGAATCTACGGCATTCGAATACGATTTGAAGTATGTATGTCGATTTTCGAGTGGGCAAAATTCGTTATCGTTACATTTGGTATCAGAGCTAAGGTTGAACTTTATCTCAGGAGTATAACACATTAAGTAGCTCATTAGAGATAGGGTGAAGTATACCCTAGAATGAGTAATCTCTAAGATATCCGTTTGAATGTCTCAGTAAATTCTCTTACTATTCACTGATAGTAAGTATGAGTGCAAGAAGAGAACGAGACAGGGGACAGGAAAATACGACTATAATTGGTCAATACTCTGTAACAACGGTGGAAACAAACTTTCTCTATCAGTCTCTTTTGATTCGTTTCCAAATTCTTTCGATTATTTCGTAACAGCTCCAGAAGAAGTTTCGGCGTGATGATGTCTCGACGAATCGTTGTAGAAATTCTTACTTCGTATCTTCATCGATTTCTTATCGGTTTTTGATTTTAAACCTTAATGAATAAATTGGAAATTTGGAATTGAAAATTTTGAATAAATTGGAAATTTAAATCGTGTTAAATTGATTAATGAAATATGAAGCTAAATTTATATTGTATTGATAAAGCGATTTCGTTTAAAACCAAATTTGAAATTCTGTTGTAATTTCTTAGGTAGATCGAATCCATTTGTCTATCTATTCTATGGGGTCCGATATATTCTACGAATGGTTAGTTGCCCTTCAAACTAACCAATACCCCCGTAAACTTCGTAGATCGGGTAATCCAATTGATTCATAATTGATTGAGTTTGTTCTTGTATCTATTGTTGATATTCTGATTTGGTGAGCCAAATGCAGAATTGATATCCAGTTTGATCTATCTTTCATCTATCTTCGTTATCTCTCTCTGGCGAATTTCGAGGACGAAATCCTTTTAAGGGGGGAAGTCTGTAACGATCCCGGATTTTAATCGAGTGTAAATTAATAATTAATTTAATTTTTGAATAAAAATTGTAGATTTAATTGGAAATCAATATAAAATATTAGATAAGATATGAATTAATTGAGAAATATATTTGAATTAAATTTGAATCGGGATTTAACATTTTAAATATCTTATAAAATAAATTTATATCTGGATTTTGGATATGATTAAATTTGATGTTAAACAAATATTTTAAATAAATTGATAGTCATGTAAAATATGAAATGAATCTATATGAGATAAATTGTATAGTGATGTAATTATATATGTAAAATAAAATAACTATTGAAGTTAGAAATGCATATTTAATTTGGGAATAGGAAATAGATATGTAAGTTAGAAATAAAAATAATTGTTTACATTATAAAGTGATAGAACTTTATTTATTTTTCAAAGTACTAAGACAAAAAAATTATATTTGCAGCTGTTAAAAAGTATGCAAGCAAGTAAGCAAAACAAAGTAATATATGTACATGCACAAAGCAAAGAATTAACAAAGAAAAAAAAATATGCAGACAAGAAGTAAGAAATACAAACAAATACAAATATAAACAAAAAAAATAAAATAGATATGAAGGCAAGAAGTCAAGAAAACATGTCAGTATAAAAAAAAAGACCTGGAAGAAAAATGAAACAAGTAAGATATGCTAGGTAAAAGCAAGTAAAAGGAAACATCACTATCTGCAAAACAATATATTAGCCGAGTCAAACAAACAAAGCATAAAACCAGGTATAAATCTAAAGTACAAATATAAAACAAGTACAAGCAAAGATGAATATGTGTAGGCTGAGAATGCACTTGAAAAAAAATTAAAAAATAAATAAATATGTGTAAGCTTGCTAATGAAGTTTATCCAAGTATTCAACAAAAGAAAGGCCAAGGTACAACAGATATACATATTTAAGTATACAATATGAAAAGAAGATGTACAAAGCAATTAATGCAAGCATACAAAATGAGATTTGTAGCCACCATCCTCAGATCTTGTTTAATAAAAAAATAAATATAATCACCCTGTACAATATGATACCTTGTACAACATTGTCTTCTTCATACACACACACACACCCCCATATTTCTCATTTCATTCGGAAAAAAAATGAAAGCCAGGGAAGAAAAAAAAAACACCATTTCATACTTCAACAAACTTCAGTTTAAACAAAACCACTTAGCAAACCAGAGAAAAGAAAAAAATCAAAGCTAAAGAAAATTCCAGTTTTCAAGTATCAACTTCCAGGCTTTTGCTATCTTTGTTTCAACAGTTTCAGGTGAGCAACTTCAAATTTTTCTAAAACCAGTTTTTCTTTTTTTGTTGAATGCTTGTATGGATATGGATAGCCTTTGCATAGGGATGAATAGCTGTGCCTATGTTTTGATCTTCTTGGAAACATTTCTTCCTGCTCTCTGTTCCTACAACATTTTAGTTACAGGGGAACTTGAAATTCCTCCCTCCCATTTCCTTTGGAAAGAAAATTTAATAGCAAAGCAAGTTAAAGTGTGGTTTAACTAGCACTATGCTTCAGTAATAAATCAAACAAGATTTGAAATTTGTTTTCCTGGAAACTATGAAACACAGTACATCCAAATTTTGATTCACAGAGTAAATATTTTTTTTATATCCAAAAATCCAAAGTCCTTTCCTCTTTTGCTGCTAAAAATGATTTTTAAATGAGTTAAATAAAATTGTTTAAACCTATACTCTGTTTCAGTAATGAACTAAAACAAGCCCAATGCAGTTTCTTCCTAGGAGTTATAGGAACACAGCCATCATTTCATTTAAGCAAGAGATTCGAACATCATGGATTTTGATTCGAGTAATATTATTTGAATTCCCATCAAAAATGATGATTTTAGGTGGAAACTTCACGATTTTTAAGTGTGTGATTCGAGAGAAATTATGGGTTGATCGAAAAATGGATTTCGATCAAGTGCAGACGATTGGAGGCTCAATTGGGGTCGAGGTTGCTAGTGGAGATGGAGGAGCCTATGAAGATGGTAGGAAAAATGGCCGGAGGTGACATCGTCCACAGTGACGGCGGCGGCAAACGTTTAATGTTTTAAACCCTAGTTTTGTAAGGCCAAGAACTTTTGATTCGTTCGTCCTATGGGATGCATCGAGTTCGACGTACCTTTGGGGGATAGTAGAGGGAAGGGCGACGAGTGGATTGCCGAAGTTATGGAGTCCCCGGTGGTCAGAGCGGCGAGTGCGACGCATGTTTCCAGGTTTGATGGCAAAACCTGAACGTGTTTCCAGGTTTGGGATTCTAGCGCAATTTCATTTTTGAGTTCGAAACCGGGTCTGGGTGGTCAGGGTTGATGGAGGAGGTCAACGGCGGTGTGTAGGTGGCCGCGGCGGCAACTAGGGATGACCAGAATCTGGGTGCACGTGCACCGTGCACGTTGAATATCAGGTCTTGAAGGAAGTTGGGGATGAAGCAATATATACTGTGGGTATGTTGAACGGGGTTAAAACAGAGACCTGTTCTGATTCCTTTTGACATTTTCAAATTTAATTTCAAATTATAAATAAAGTTTTAATAATAAATTCAAGTTCAGTTTGAACTTGGTTTGTGAATGAATAAAGTTTTTAAAAATTAAATTGTTTTAATAATTTAAAAGTGGACGACTATTTAAGTGAAAAAAAAGAAAAATAAGAGATTTGAATTTGAAATGGAAGTTGAAATTGTAAGGTAAGAATTGAAACAAAGTTTTGAAACCTGGAGTTAAACTTACCTTTGAATCCTCGATTTTGAAATCAAGTAAGTCTTATGAATTTAAATGTATAATTAAATAAATTTGTAAATACGTAAATTTATAAGGGAATTTGTTTTTTTTAAAAACTCTTTTAAAATTTCTTTATAAAAGTAATACTTTAACAGGTGAATTTAAAGCCAGTTGAAAATCAATCATTCAAATATTTTGTGAAGTGTTAATTAAAGCATTAATAAATATGAGTTTTACTTATAAGTAAATAAAGATTTAATAAATTGAAATTCATTAATTTTGAAATTAATTAGAAGTTTAAATTTATAAATTAAGGTTTAAGTAAGAAATAATTAATGTGTGATTAAGAATCATAGATTCCCAAATTTATGTAAAAGGATTTCCAATTGAAATGAAAATGGAAAATTTATAATTAGAAATTTATTAATTATTGAGAACCAATTAAGTTGCAATTAACCCCTGATTAATTAAATAATTATGATTAACTAATGGATTATTAATGGTTAGTCAATTTCTATAAATAATGATTAAAGTTAATTAATCAAGTGATTAAGATATAATTACATTTAATGTAATTAAATGTTGACTTATTTATAAAAGTAATAAATTACTTAAAGATAATTATTTAATGAAATTAATTTAGGTTAAATGATTAAGTAATTAACTTAAGGTTAATTTAATTAATGTGATTAATTAAGAATCATGTAATTAAATAAGGTGATTGATAAATTAATTTATATCAAATAAATTGTGATTAATAAATCAGAATTGGATAATTAATTCATAAGTAATTAATTGGAAATAAATTGAATTACTTAGGATTAAACGATTAATTGATCCTGCTTATAAATGATTATAAAATGCTTGACCTTGCTTATGAATGATTGAATTGAATGAGTTGCCTTGAATGGATTGTCATGTCTGATCTGTGATATATTGTTCTGTGGTTTGTGCCGAGTATGATTTATTCCATTATTTACATTTGTATATTATCTGTGAATCTGTGAATGGACGATAAGCGTTATACTTTATATCGCTTATCAACTATATTTCTATGTTTTAATCAGTGATGATTGAATGATGTTGCACTATTGTGTTGAACCCCTGGACCACACCATACACACACAAATATGGATTTCACGAGGAAATCGATCAAGTCACAGATTTTTGAAATGATTTATAAAAATTGAATATTTGAATTCAAATGTTTTGGAAATGGAGTGGGTTTAAAGTGAAAAGCTTTTGAAATGGAATTTCAAAGATGAAATATATTTTGAATAACTTGATTGAGCTTTGGAATTTAAATAATTTGATTTAAATTTGAATTCAATACTTGAAATTGAATTCTATATTTTGAAACTAGGGATTATAACGATATTATACTAGTTATATATGAGTCAAACCATTTTTAAAGAATTGTTCTTTTGAGAATTTGAATTAACCCAAAGATTATAACTTGTATAAATGAAATAAGGTTTTTTATGAAATAACACTGTTGTTTCTAAATGATAAAAAAACTTTCATAGGAGAAATGAATTTCGAATTGTATTAAAAGGATTTCAAGTTTAAACTGAAAAAATCTTCCAAGTTATAGATGAATATCTGGAAACGAATTATGAAAGAGTATATTTGGGAACGAACTTTGAAAGATATAAGTTAAATCTTTGATATAAAGATTTAAATGAAGAAATCCAATTGAAATGGAATTGTTTTGAAATCCAGGAATGAATCTTTGAGAAACTAGGTGAACTTTATGAAATAAACCCTTTTGTTTTAAAGATTGGAAATGGTAATTCGTTTTAAACCATTTAGCGAAAAGTTTTGGGTAATAAGTTGTGACTTAATTGAAATCCCAGTATCCATATGTTTTTGAACTATTTCGCTCACTATTCGGTTTAATCGGGAGAGGACCTTTGTGTCGTATAACCCATTCTGAATATGTGATTCGACGTATATGGATAACATTTGAAGACCGGTGGTGAAGACCGGGTATTTGCGAGAATGATAGGATGACCTATCGATTGTCTCTGCTCTGAGTTGCTCCGGTATAGAGATTTCCTAAGTGATGGGAAGTCCGATCGGGATTGTGAATACCCGGATTGCAAGGGCTTCTTTGGAAGTGCCTTCGGTTCTGTTCGAACCCAGAACAGACTTGTATGGATTGTATGTCTAACATTACAATTTGAGATATAAAGAAGATTTCTTTCAAATACATTTCTATTGGTGGCGGAGAATTTATTCTTTTAGCTTAACACCCTTCTCTGCGACGTACGAGCTCAGAGGTTATGTAGTTGAAGGTTATCAGCGATATATTCCCAATTTGGTAATGTGACATGCTAAGTGTTGCTGTGAAATGATCATTGTTTGATCATTTGTGATATGATCATTTGTTTGATCATTTATCTTTGTGATCATTACTTTGATCATTTGTTGACCCAAAGCATGGCTTTGTACCAAAGCGTAGTTTTGTGGACGAGACTTCGTCGAGCCTCACACCCCGGAACGGTCAAAACAGGAAAGATGCAGCAAGGTTATTAGGGGGTAGCGCCCCTTTAGGGTATGTCCATTTCCTTCTGGATAGAGGTGGTATCATGGTATGGAGCCCAGATACTTAACCTATGTGGTTATTGCAAATTTATTACTTTGTGGTTGTTGGTTATCGGGATCCCGGATAAAGGTTGGTTACGACCGGGGGATGACATACTCGTGTCAGTAGTTACCCAGTTAGGGGTAACCCGGCCTTGTGTTGGCAGAGATCCGGTTAGGTTCTCGGGGACGTCCTTCCAGAGGCGTTCTCATGTAGCAATGGGAAGTTCCTTGGCCTGACCATTTGTTGGAAATCCAAAGAAACAATACGAGCCTTGTACGGTTTTAGTTGTATAACCTGCCATGGAATGTGGCGGTAACCTGCTATTGAACATGGTAGCTATAGTAGGCATACGATAATGGTCGTATGTTGGCTAAGATTTATATTCTACTTTCGAAATGTTTTCTACACTATGCACTAATAATAATAATTCAAATGATTTGATTTTGCGTAGTAAGCATGTTTGACTATCATAAGAAGAAATCTCCTCCAATTCTGCGTTTGCATTGTGTGTGTAGTGGGAGGTCTTATGGTAGTTTCATTTTCCAAAACACTACGAATTGACTTTAAAATTCTCTTGTTGTTGTTTTTAAAATAAACTGTTTTTGTTGCTCACACCAGTCCCATGACTGATCCAGAGTTTATTGTTCCTTTCCTAAACTCTGGGTGCTCACTATTTTCCACACGAGCAGTCTAGAGTCGGGTTTTTCAGATAGTTAGGTTTGGTGGATTATCTAGAGCTAGTTTCAGTCTTTGGATGTGGACGAGACTTGATTATCTTAGTCCATCGTGATGTTGGTTCGAGCTGCTGCTGCTGGAGTTCTCTTTCAAAGACTATCTTAGAGTTATTTGTTCCGCTGCTAGTGTTATCTATTTTCTTTCCGCTGCTATTTTATTGTATCTATGATGTATATTGATATCTATTGTATCATCTGTTGTATCAGATATTGTACCAATGCTGTATATCAATGTATTATTCTTTTTATCCCGTTGTGTTATTTACTTAATGTTGTTATAAGCTCCGGCGAGTCGGATTTGAACGGTCGAATCTACGGCATTCGAATACGATTTGAAGTATGTATGTCGATTTTCGAGCGGGCAAAATTCGTTATCGTTACATTTTGGGGAAAAAAATGTTATACCGCCTTTTGAACAGGTAGTATATCATAAAAGTTGTCTAAATGGCTTCTCTGATCATCAATGCAGGAAACCTGAAGAGATGGTTATTAGGCTCGAAAATTGATTACATTAGGAACTATAGGCAATAGTGGGGCAAATTTCGACCGGGTCCCAATCAAGGTTCTATCAATATGAAGTGGCAAGGAAGGACCCATGAGGCGACATTTCATATTTCAAGTCAATTGGAGTTTGTATACTCGAGTTACAAACGAAGGAAGAATTTATATGGATCGATTGGGAATGATCCATAAATTAGTTCAAGTCATCGAAGAATGCTCAATATCTCAAGATCCACAAGGCTAATTAATTTGAAACTTCCAAGACATCAACAAAATGAAGATTAAGGCTTACAAAAACGATCACGAGTCCTAAAGTTGCATTTAGGATTTAGCCTATCATTATTGGCCAATAGTTTTCCTAAAAACGATCGATATCTTCCGGTGCATAATTCAATTTCAACCAAGATCGATCCATATCTCCTATGTTACAAGTGAGAATGTGTAACGACCCGCTATTTTGGACCATTCGAATCGACAATAAAACCATACTTATCCGACTTGAATAATTCAAAATACCGAATTGTTAATTAAAATTTGGCAAAACTTAAAATATAAAGTAAATAAATCAATCACAGATCACAGAGTAACATAATGCAGCGGAATAGATAAAGAATAGTAGTCATGAAGCTACTATATACATCAGAGTTAGAAAAAATACAACCGAATAGTTCAAATGCAGTGAAGTCTCCAATGCAACAGATGACTTCTCTGAACCAATCAACTGGAAAGGCTGGAATCTGAATCGATAGTTAGATTTCCAAATGAAGCTCCAAACTCCAAAGGTGAGTCTCAAATGTTGTATCACTCAGTCTGACCCGAGCGTAAAGCAAAACACAAAACACTTGAGTCAGGATTAACATTCTTATATCAATAAATCCAACTCAAGTGAAATATCAACTGAAATACAAATAACTTAAAGGATGTTTGGGATAACCATCCTCTAAGGGTCCATGGAACTTTCTACAAGGTAGAAATATACATTATAACACCGTGGTCATTTCAGCTTAATTTATACTTCAAAACCAAATCTCATTTTCACTTCAAATATCTCTATATTTCCCAAAATCGTATTTATATATATTAAATAATTTATACAGTAAATTATTTTAAATTTCCTCAACTTAACAAATCGTTCCAACATCAACCCGACCTTACCATTCAAATTAAATTCAATCTCAATTTATCAATTTAAATTCAACTCACTTTCTAAAATAACCACTTAAATTTTATCGATCTCAAATTCGGATTTATAATCACAAATACCCCTTTATATTTCCATATATTTCAAAACTTTAAGTATTCAATGTTTCATTTAAATTTTCATTCAATTTAGTTTTCTAAATAATAAATTCAAATTTAGTTCAACCTAAATTTTCATTTTAATTCAATTTAGTTGCTAAATAACAAATTCAACTATGTTGATTTCAAATACAGATCCGAGTCTCAACATAAACCATTTAAATTCCAATATAGTTCAAGGCTTTAATATTTAAATGTTCTATATAACAGTTTCATATAGATCTCGATTTAACCTCATTTTTTTAGTCTTGAAATACTCCCTTATTAGATTCGATATCATTTAAGTAACCTTAAATTACATTTTACTCAATATTTTTTTTAATTTATTTAAACGTGAAATATTCATTAAATCACTTATATCGAAAATCCAGTTATAAAATCATACCCTTTAAATTTCCCATTCAAAAATTTCAAATCGATTTAATTAAATAAATCCTTATTTAAATACCATTTTTATAAACCCAAATTTATCTCCCAATCTTAATTATTCAATTTATTACAAGAGAATCTATTTGAAATATAGATTTACATAAATACTTAACCATATTATATGTATTAAATCAATCTAATTTATCAAATATTACTACTAAATCTATATATACAATTTTCATTTATATAATATCTTAAGAATCAAATTTTTTAAACCATATATTTCTTTCCAAAATTATAGAAATTATTTTCAAAATATTTATATGGACCAACAGTGTCTGTATATATTTCCTATCATATAGTCAAGTGCTACGGATATTTATCATTTCAATCTGTATAATAAATATATACGGGTGGATATCATTTCAACCCGTAATCCCAAATTCAATTAAATGAAAATCGCTTGGGTTTATCATTGCAACCTATAACGATTTTCTCCTATTCTAAAGTCTGTTCGGGTATGTATCATTTCAACCCATAGTGATTTCTAAACTACAGGGAACTTGCAGAGTGATAATAGAAAATACAATAAAATAGCAGGCATATATCACCAATAACAATATAATATAAACAACAGGATATGGTGTCATATCCCGCAGGTGAACAGTTATAGATAATAGCATATATAACAAATTTAAATAACTACAGTAACATATTTCAATTGTCGTTTCAATTGAAATCAAATTTAATGAATGAAAACATGTTAATCGTGAGTGATTGCTCACTTTTCAAGGTTAGAGAGATAGACAATGAAGTTGAGTTACGAAATTCAAGCACGACTTCCAAAGCAAAGTTAGATGGTACGATTTCGACAGAAAAGCTAATAGATAGAAATTGATGAGAACGGATCAAATTAGCTTGATAAAATTGAAACGAAGATTATATGACTAATTTATTACTTTCTTTCAAAATGAACGTTAAATCAAAACACGCATTTTAAAAACTGATATATATATATATATATATATATATATATATATATATATATATATATATGCACACCCATGAAAACCATATAACTTTAAAACGCTTCCATTTCATATTAATGTTAAATAACAAATATATAATTATTCAAAATGTCACACATATAGTATATTCAATTTATGGTTGTCGTTTCCGTGTAATAAATATTCATTTTAAACCAATATTAAAATAATATATATGTATAGTTAAAAATCAGTGTTCTAACATAAAACACATATATTAAAGATCAACACACACATATATAATATCTTTTGAAATGAATACTTATGTATATATATAATTATTATAGTTTATTACTTTCCTTTTCAAAATATCCAGCAGGAAATCAAACAAACTTATGCACATATATATGCAGATAAACAATATTCTTTATAATACATTGTTAACTTACTTCTTTTTTTCCCTTTTTTTTAAAGAGTATATATGCAGTACAGTTTATAAGAATTTTTTTTATTTTTATAAAACCATATTATAAATTTAAATGTATTTTAAATTAAAACATACATAATTATTTTCAAGTCAAAAATTTATCTTTAATAAATAACGCCTATGGATAAGAAAATTTTCCTATGTACTTCACACTGTAACTTTATATCTAACATAAATATGCTTTAATAACCATAACCATTATAAAACTAATAAAAAAAATCTTTCCCAAAATATCGCTATATACTATAAAATACATGCGCTAAACAGGGAAGCATGCAGACATAGCCTAAAATATACAGACTAAATATACACTAATATGCATACGGCTACAAGACTAAACAGAGCCTAAAATCTTCCCTGACCAAACCACTATGTATAAATAATATAACCTATACCAAAACTGTAAACAGTATTATATGTAAATATTCATCCAAAATATCATATATATACAGTACGCCTAAAATATAGCATACTGTAGCAGCATATGCATCTTTATATACTCTACAACAAATCAAAACACAAGCTATATTAAGATACAAATATATATTAACTGATATTTTGTAACTTTTATAAACTACTACATTTATATAATCCTATAAATAAGAAAACTTCAGCACCAAGGAATCCGGCTGTAGACCTCTTATGTATTACCTATATTATATACTAGTTTAACAAAAGTTGTTGTAACGTGTTTACATATATCACCAGCTTTGAATATATGCAAAAGATGATATAAACTTAATTAAGCAAACATTCATATATTTATAACTCACGCAACCAAAAGTAAAACAATATTTTTTTCTTTTCACGCAACACACTTATATACATACCATGAATATAATATGTACAACATGTATTATTCAACAAATACAAATAAACTAACAGGCATGAAATACTATATATAACTAACGCAACCCATACTATATATGCATAATATATTATACAGGTACAACTTCTTATATTATAACCGAATTATGTATATGTAAACCTTTTGATTATAATTTAAAATTTATACTTTACATAACAATACATAGAAACTAATACATATATTAACGTATTGTATAGATATAGATTACTAACCCAAAATATAAGAATTTATTTTGCTATATGAACACCACTTACCTTAAAACAACAGAGAGGCTGGCTCGTCTAGGTACTGGTGAAAAATGCACACGAGGTGCATGAGTTAGGGTAGGGTGGTGTAGGTCGCAGTGCGGAGGCGATGGAGGGGAGGCCGACGAGTTTCAAACAGATGGTTTCTTCTCTTTTTTTTTCAAATAAAAGGACAGGGAAGAAGGAGAGGGGGGAGAAGGAAAGAGGAGAGAAAACAAAATGTCAGTGGTTTCACTTTGGAAGCAATGCAAAGAATACAACGTAAGTTTGTTATTAAAATTTTCTTTTATATGAAGCAAGAGAAACGTAACAGCTTGGGATGGGAAAAGGCAATAGTTAAATTTTGAATAAGAAAATGGCAGAAGAGGAATGAAAACGTAAAGAAAATAATAAAAGAAAATAATAAAAGAAATAAGTGAATGCGAAGTAACGTATAGAAATTTTATACATTTCAAACATTGAAATGGCAACGGTCATGAGTTGATTTAGCTACATTTAAAGCAATAACTTTTTCATTTGTTTGGATAGTACGTAATAAGTTTGGAAAGGCAATGATATTTAAAATGGAACAAGGAAGGTTATAAATCAGATTGGAATGAAAACGTAAAGAAAGAAACAAATAAATAAAAGAAATCAATGAATGCGAAATAATGTATAGTATTTTATACGTTTCAAACTTTGGTAAAATAAATTTAAAATTTAAAATCTGCTATGTTTAATTGGACGTAATCCAAATATTAAATTTTTATTTCGAAATATTATTATATAAAATTTCTCAAAAGTTTCAGTTAATTACGTTAAATAAAACCATTTAAAACTATTAAAATCTACGGGTCGTTACACTTTCCCCCACTCAAAACTTTTCGTCCTCGAAAAGGTAGGAGGTAGGAGAATAGAACAACCAGAAATAAAATAGATTGAAAGACAAGATAAACAATTAATTTAAAACTATATAAATTTTATTTGAAATATTTATTTGGTAACTTCATTTGAAATTTAATTTTCTTTAATACTTTAATACTTTTCAAACTACTTTGAAAACAATCATTTACATTATTACTTATATTTACAAAGAAGCTATTGAAATATTAAATCCAAAATTCATAAATTTTTATTTTTTTTCAAGATACCTTCCAAATATTATTATTAGATCACAAATCATTTTTTTAAAAATATATTTTATTTTAGATAAATAACTTCTAAAATATTTATAACACTAAAATTTCTATTAAATCATGTAGTATACAAATAACCAATATTTAAAAAGGATATATCTAACAAGGAAGGAAGGTAGATTTGGAAAACAGAATCAAGGTAAATAACTAAACTGAGCAGATAAGGTAGATGCAAGGAATAGTATCGGGCACTAATAATTAATCTAGAACCATAAGAATTTAAATTTCAAATATTAATTCAAAATTTCTTTTGTTGGGAAAAATACTTTTATAATAAATACTTTTATATCGAAATAGATTTTCCTTTCGAAAATACTTTTATAACTCGACGTTTCAACAAGTTTATCCTCGTTCTTGCAGAATCTGGCCATGCGTTGATCAGGCGCAAAGCTAGAATTCTTCAAGTACTTAGTAGACTTGTTTCAACACCCGATGAAAATACTTGAAAAACCTTTAAAACATATATGGAAAGTACAATCCAAACAAAACAACCAAACCAAAACCTTTGTCCGACCATGGTTCGCAGATACACAATGGTTACGCCTGGATCCCCCGGGCAACAATCCGTATCCGTAAGCTTTCTCAGCCCTACGAGTTACGCCATGATGACTAGTAGAGTGCAGGATACACAATGGTTACGCCTGGGTCTCCTAGGAAACAATCTGTACCCCTAGGCTATCTCAGCCAGGCAGTTTTGCTACTATTCACGACCTACACAGATTGCAGGATACACAATGGTTACGCCTGCATCCCCCAGGAAACAATCCGTACCCCTAGGCCAGACTCAGCCAGGCAATTGCGCTATGCAGTCGTGAGAGGAAAAAAACCATGGGTTACGCCACGGTGGGAACACTCGAGTATTACATCCGGAAAACCAAAAATCAGAGAGAATAATATCAATAGAATGAATCCACGATGTGGCCACAAAGCGGATATCAAGCAGAATGCACTTTCCATATCTTTACTTCGAAAATATATATCATATAGTACCTTTTCAAATCACTTTCAAATATCGTACTTATATAAAGTCCATATATATAGGATTCCATTTTTCCCAAATCGAATACTTTCCAAATCAATAGTAGATCAAATCATACTTATATAGACTTCGATTATATAAAATCTCTTTCAAAATTGAGTACCTTTCAAATCAATAGATTTCAAATCAACTTCATACTTATACAATTCATTTTATATAAGTTCGACCACTCCCAAATCAAGTGCTTAGTAATCTAAGGTTCTCAATTTCAAATCATTTCAATATCAATTAAGTTTCAAAATCATATACGTTTTCACCAAATTTTCTTCCAAATTAAATATATAAATTTCAAAGTTCCAAAAATAATAGTTTTAGAAAATTATCCCAGTTTCCAAATTAAAATAATTGAAGTCAAACAAATTCATTTCCAAAATCACCATATAGGTACTAGTTTTTAATTTCAATTTAATTTTCCAAACCAAATATTTTCTCAAAATCAATTATACTTAAAATGGTTTCGAAATTTATAATTATCCCTTTAAAACTTTTAAACTATCTATTTCTATTTGAAATATCCAATTTACCTTTCTGAAAACCATTATTCAAAACTATTTTATTTCAAAACAATTCAAAACTAAATTTATATTCTTTATCAACATTTTATACACTTTGAAATTTCTTAGCTTTGAAAATTTAATCTCGATTTGGAAGTGTTCAAACATTCAAAATAGTTAGGGAAATCAAATTTTCAATTCAAGAGTTGAAAATCAACAATAAATCAATAAATCAATTATTAAATCCGAAACTCGAGGACATAACACCGGTCTCATTTTAAATTGTTTCAAATATATACTTATATCTTTCTAAAATATCAAATTATACTTTGGAATTTGAAATCAAAAACGGTTTTACAAAATCACTTGCATAGCGAAGCTATTAAAGCGGCCTCTCCCCCACTCTGAAACTCGAAAATCAATGTCGATGATGCGTGCACTCATCACCGAAATTATTTTCCAGCGACATAAGTGAGTTCTGGACTTCTATTTTCTTGAAAACTTCTTTGAAATTTCTTTAAAATTATTGGAATTCATTTGAACTCATTTGAAACATTTCTTATTCGGAAAAATACTTTTAAATCGTATTATTTTTATATATTTTCCAAAATCTTAAAACCAATTTCAAAATACCGGAATTCAATTCTCGAATTTCAAATTTAACTTTTCAGTTATAAATCATTTTTATATAAATCAATTTCTTATATTTTTTCAAAATTTCAAATCCTTTCAAAACCCTTTTATATAGAATAACATTTCTTATTTGTTTTATATATAGGTATATAATCCTTATCAAAACATTTTCACTTTCATATATAGAATAAAATCATAGTTATCAAAATAATAATTTCGATATATAAAACAATTTCAAAAATGCAAACATACCCGATTTTCAGAGGATAATTTTAAGAATGGATTTTTAAACAAAGATAGAGATTTGAGTTAGAGGAACTCAAATCAATAGAATTCTGATTCGAAGATAGACTCGATCGAAAATGCGATAATTAAATTACAAAATAGAAGATGGATATACTTCTATAAATCACGGGCGACCTTTACCGGTCAACCGTGATTCCAAAATTAGATCGGTGTAGAATTCTGAGGCAATTCGACATTCGATCGCCAGAGATATAGAATTCGGCATAACAAAATATAGCAGCATCGTAAATCGAGGATACAAAAATCTTCGGTGAGTCAATGCCAATTGAAAAGGAGTTTTCACCCCCTTTACAAATCATTCAGTGGAGTTATGGGATACTCCAGAATCAAACGAATATAAATAGGGAGAGACAGAATGAATTTCGGAACCGAGGGACATTCCAAAATTCAAAGGAAATCGAGTCAAAAGGAAGAGATTCAACTCGAGCGAAAGTGATTCTGTAAATAAATTTACCATATATGCTAAGTGTTGCCTAGAGCCAAAGCTCTGATACCAACTGTAACGACCCGCTATTTTGGACCATTCAAATCGACAATAAAACCATACATATCCGACTTGAATAATTCAAAATACCGAATTGTTAATTAAAATTTGGCAAAACTTAAAATATACAGTAAATAAATCAATCACAGATCGCAGAGTAATATAATGCAGAGGAATAGATAAAGAATACTAGTCATGAAGCTACTATATACATCAGAGTTAGAAAAAATACAACCGAATAGTTCAAATGCAGCGAAGTCTCCAATGCAGCAGATGACTTCTCTGAACCAATCAACTGGAAAGGCTGGAATCTGAATTGATAGTTGGGTTTCCAAATGAAGCTCCGAACTCCAAAGGTGAGTCTCAAATGCTATATCACTCAGTCTGACCCGAGCGTAAAGAAAAGCACAAAACACTCGAGTCAGGATTAACATTCTTATATCAATAAATCCAACTCAAGTGAAATATCAACTGAAATACAAATAACTTAAAGGATGTTTGGGATAACCATCCTCTAAGGGTCCATGGAACTTTCTACAAGGTAGAAATATACACTATAACACCGTGGTCATTTCATCTTAATTTATACTTCAAAACCAAATCTCATTTTCACTTCAAATATCTCTATATTTCCCAAAATAGTATTTATATATATTAAATAATTTATACAGTAAAGTATTTTCAATTTCCTCAACTTAACAAATCGTTCCAACATCAACCCCACCTTCCCATTCAAATTAAATTCAATCTCAATTTATCAATTTAAATTCAACTCAATTTCTAAAATAACCACTTAAATTTTATCGATCTCAAATACGGATTTATAATCACAAATACCCCTTTATATTTCCATACATTTCAAAACTTTAAGTATTCAACGTTTCATCTAAATTTTCATTCAATTTAGTTTTCTAAATAATAGATTCAAATTTAGTTCAACCTAAATTTTCATTTTAATTCAATTTAGTTGCTAAATAACAAATTCAACTATGTTGATTTCAAATACAGATCCGAATCTCAACATAAACCATTTAAATTCCAGTATAGTTCAAGGCTTTAATATTTAAATGTTCTATATAACAGTTTCATATAGATCTCGATTTAACTTCATTATTTTTAGTCTTGAAATACTCGCTTATTAGATTCAATATCATTTAAGTAACCTTAAATTACATTTTACTCAATATTTTCTTTAATTTATTTAAACGTGAAATATTCATTAAATCACTTAAATCAAAAGTCCAGTTACAAAATCGTACCCTTTAAATTTCCCATTCAAAAATTTCAAATCGATTTAATTAAATAAATCCTTATTTAAATACCATTTTATAAACCCAAATTTATCTCCCAATCTTAATTATTCAATTTATTACAAGAGAATCTATTTGAAATATAGATTTACATAAATACTTAAACATATTATATGTATTAAATCAATCTAATTTATCAAATATTACTACTAAATCTATATATACAATTTTCATTTATATAATATCTTAAGAATCAAATTTATTAAACCATATATTTCTTTCCAAAATTATAGAAATTATTTTCAAAATATTTATATGGACCAACAGTGTCTGTATATATTTCCTATCATATAGTCAAGTGCTACGGATATTTATCATTTCAATCCGTATAATAAATATATACGGGTGGATATCATTTCAACCCGAATCCCAAATTCAATTAAATGAAAATCGCTTGGGTTTATCATTTCAACCCATAACGATTTCAACATATTCTAAATTCTGTTCGGGTATGTATCATTTCAACCCATAGTGATTTCTAAACTACAGGGAACTTGCAGAGTGATAATAGAAAATACAATAAAATAACAGGCATATATCACCAATAACAATATAATATAAACAGCAGGATATGGTGTCATATCCTGCAGGTGAACAGTTACAGATAATAGCATATATAACAAATTTAAATAACTACAGCAGCATATTTCAATTGTCGTTTCAATTGAAATCAAATTTAATGAATAAAAAAATGTTAATCGTGAGTGATTGCTCACCTTTCGAGGTTAGAGAGATAGACAATGAAGTTGAGTTACGAAATGCAAGCATGACTTCCAAAGCAAAGTTAGATGGTACGATTTCGACGGAAAAGCTGATAAATAGAAATTGATGAGAACAGATCAAATTAGCTTGATAAAATTGAAACGAAGATTATATGACTAATTTATTACTTTCTTTCAAAATGAACGTTAAATCAAAACACGCATTTTAAAAAATGAAATATATATATATATATGCACACCCATGAAAACCATATAACTTTAAAACGCTTCCATTTCATATTAATGTTAAATAAAAAATATATAATTATTCAAATTGTCACATATATAGTATATTCATTTTATGGTTGTCGTTTCCATGTAATAAATATTCATTTTAAACCAATATTAAAATAATATATATGTATAGTTAAAAATCAATGTTCTAACGTAAAACACATATATTAAAGATCAACACACACATATATAATATCTTTTGAAATGAATACTTATGTGTATATATATAATTATTATAGTTTATTACTTTCCTTTTCAAAATATCCAGCAGGAAATCAAACAAACTTATGCACATATATATGCAGATAAACAATATTCTTTATAATACATTGTTAACTTACTTCTTTTTTTCCCTTTTTTTAAAGAGTATATATGCAGTACAGTTTATAAGAAATTTTTATTTTATTTTTTTATTTTTATAAAAACATATTCTAAATTTAAATGTATTTTAAATTAAAACATACATAATTATTTTCAAGTCAAAAATTTACGTTTAATATAAAATAACGCCTATGGATAGTACAAATTTCCTATGTACTTCACACTGTAACTTTATATCTAACAAAATATGCTTTAATAACCGTAACCATTATAAAACTAATAAAAAAATATTTCCCAAAATATCGCTATATACTATAAAATACATGCGTTAAACAAGGAAGCATGCAGACATGGCCTAAAATATACAGACTAAATATACACTACTATGCATACGGCTACAAGACTAAACAGAGCCTAAAACCTTCCCTGACCAAACCACTATGTATAAATAATATAACTTATACCAAAACTGTAAACAATATAATATGTAAATATTCATCCAAAATATCATATATATACAGTACGCCTAAAATATAGCATACTGTAGCAGCATATGCATCTTTATATACTCTACAATAAATCAAAAGACGCGCTATATTAAGATACAAATATATATTAACTAATATTTTATAACTTTTATAAACTAGTATATTTATATAATCCTATAGATAAGAAAACTTCAGCACCAAGGAATCCAGCTGTAGACCTCTTATGTATTACCTATATTATATACTAGTGTAACAAAAGTTGCTGTAACGTGTTTACATATATCACCAGCTTTGAATATATACAAAAGATGATATAAACTTAATTAAGCAAACATTCATATATTTATAACTCACGCAACCAAAAGTAAAACAATATTTTTTTTTCTTTTCACGCAACACACTTATATACATACCATGAATATAATATGTACAACATGTATTACTTATATATACATATTCAACAAACACAAATAAACTAACAGGCATGAAATACTATTTATAACTAACGCAACCCATACTATATATGCATAATATATTATACAGGTACAACTTCTTATATTATAACCGAAATATGTATATGTAAACCTTTTGAATATAATTTAAAATTTGTACTTTACATAACAATACATAGAAACTAATACATCTATTAACGTATTGTATAGATATAGATTACTAACCCAAAATATAAGAATTTATTTTGCTATATGAACACCACTTACCTTAAAACAACAGAGAGGCTGGCTCGTTAGGTACTGGTGAAAAATGCGCACGGGGTGCATGAGTTAGGGTAGGGTGGTGTAGGTCGCAGTGCGAAGGCGATGGAGGGGAGGCCGACGAGTTTCAAACAGATGGTTTCTTCTCTTTTTATTTCAAATAAAAGGAAAGGGAAGAAGGAGGGGGGAGAGAAGGAAAGAGGAGAGAAAACAAAATGTCAGTGGTTTCACTTTGGAAGCAATGCAAAGAATGCAACGTAAGTTTGTTATTAAAATTTTCTTTTATATGAAGCAAGAGAAACGTAACAGCTTGGGATGGGAAAAGACAACAGTTAAATTTTGAATAAGAAAATGGCAAAAGAGGAATGAAAACGTAAAGAAAATAATAAAAAAAAAAATAAAAGAAATAAGTGAATGCGAAGTAACGTATAGAAATTTTATATGTTTCAAACTTTGAAATGGCAACGGTCATGAGTTGATTTAGCTACATTTAAAGCAATAACTTTTTCGTTTGTTTGGATAGTACGTAATAAGTTGGGAAAGGCAATGATATTTAAAATGGAACAAGGAAGGTTATAAATCAGATTGGAATGAAAACGTAAAGAAAGAAAGAAATAAATAAAAAAATCAATGAATGCGAAATAACGTATAGTATTTTATACGTTTCAAACTTTGATAAAATAAATTGAAAATTTAAAATCTTCTATGTTTAATTGGACGTTATCCAAATATTAAATTTTTATTTCAAAATATTATTATATAAAATTTCTCAAAAGTTTCAATTAATTACGTTAAATAAAACCATTTAAATCTACGGGTCCTTACAGAATGATTCCATATTCAAAAGCAGTAGCAAGAGACACGTGGGACCCCCCGAAAATGATGGCGAGTCCTAAATTTTCATTTAGGATTTAACCGATCATTAATGGCGGATCGTTTTGGCCAAGTCCTAAAAATGATCGGTATCTTCTAGGGCATAATCCAATTTCAACCAAGATCGATCCATAACTTCTAATTTACAAGTAAGAATGATTCCATGTTTCATAAGCAGTTCAAGAGACATGTGGAACCCCCCAAATACGATCGCACTAAAATTGGAGACAAGAAAAAGGATCGGTGAAACTTAGGTCGATCATTACGCCTGTGGAGTTAGGTACACTGATCGTTATGGTAGGCCCCTATGGACCTAGAAAGCCTTCTGTCGAAATCATAGCAAAATATCTCATAATCTCTCTCTATAAATACTGGCCCTATTGTTCACTTTGAGGGATTTTACGCTACTGGTTACCTATTCCTCATTATAATTAAGTTTCTCCAATTCGTTGCTGTTGTAATCAGATTATTAGTTGATTAATAAAGAAAAAAAAATCAAAGTGGACGTAGGCATACAGTGTCGAACCATTATAAATCTCTTTTTTCTTGATTATTATTATTTATTTGTTGTTAGTTTATTCTGCTCCTCAGTTTCAATTTTACTTTCTTTATTTACTTCTCTACATAAATCTATTCTTGGGTGTTTGTGACCAATTTGGTAAATTTATTGCTAAATCGTTTAATTAAATTTCTCATTCAAACGTAGGCAGAAATTGCAAGAAACAAAGAAACCCAAAAGTCATACAAAATGCCCAAATAACATAGAAAATAGCCAAAGGCTAAACCCAATAGAACCAAAATAGGGTTTAAGGTCTTTGAAAGTAAATAATTTTAACATATAGAAAATGATTTCTAAATCACTTTATTTATTTATTTACTTTCGAACTTCTCGATTGAAAATCCGTAAACTAATTTATTATTCTACTAATATATTTATTCATCACTTGATAAAATATATACTATAAGTTCGAATAGATCTCATAACATATTTATATATAGCTATAGTTGTTCTAAAATCTTATAACAGTCATATATATACATATACATACATACATACATACATACATACATATATATATATATATATATATAAACATACTATTATTAATTTAGGAACAAGATAGGTTTATATTTCAAAACTGTTCTCTTAAAGCCATAATACTATCTCTACCATTTGTATTTAATATATGTATTTGCTTAATAAAACCATTTATTAAAAGAAATTAACTTGAATTGAAAACAAGTTTGTAATCGATAATTTATAATTAACTTCCTTAATGAATTACTTGTTTTAAAACCATATGCATATATATTAAAAAAAATACTCATATGAACTCATAAAACTTTGATTAAATAGATCTCCAACTCAGAGCATTAAAACTCAACACTTCAAAAGATTACTCATCAGGAAATACATTAAAACAAAGTAATGCAAACCAGGCAAAAGCAACACGCCGAGGAGGAATGGCAGCAGCCTGGAACTCATGTTCCAGGCTGATGAACGGTCAATGGGTCATCAACAACCGATCGACCGGTGGGGCACCTGGAATGCGAGATCCAAGTACTCCTCACTCCCCACCATCAACGTTTTTCAATTCAGTAGGATTATTGTTCATTCCACTGACTTATATTTGCTATATTCTCTCATAAAATCGACACGCATTAAACAAGGATTCATATAGAAATCAAAACATTCAAAAGTGGAAGCATACAGGTTTATAGTAAATAGACAGAGTTGATTTCTACTGGTTCTCATCTACATAGAAAAATCCACCAGTCCAATTTTCAATCATTCAACATAAAATCACTAAACATGCAATTAGATATTCAAAGATAGGTTGTGTAAGGGTTAACTCAACTTGAATCCCTAATATGAAACACTTTATTTCAGCAAAACCCTTGATTATTAGCTTTTAAATGATTTTAAATTGCAATGGGATTGAAGGTATTGAATTCTAGGTTTAGGTAGGGATTTGATTTTCTTTTGTTTTTGCTCATTGGTTTTGATAAAGTGTACGTATAGTACATAGAGAAGAGAGTTTTCTCTTTTGTAAATTTTACTAATGGCTCAAACCCAATAAGAGAATCTTTACATTTTTTTAAAATAAATCAAGTCTTGTATTCTTTTAATTAATTCCAAAGGCCTTCTATTACATTCTAAAGATTAAAGCCCCATTTTGATCAATGGATTTGAAAATAGAACCTCACTCAACTAGTTAACTCCTTGCTTATCTTGATTGAGATAATTTCAATAATGATCTAAAGAGAGAATTTTGATTATTTTATTTTAGAAACCAATTTAAATACTAATTAGATATATATGAAATAAAATCCAAATAATGGTTTTCAAAGTGATTTCTAACGCTTAGAAAATTCTTTCATTTTATAATTTCATAATATTTAAAATTATACATTATAAAACAATCTATCTTTTACAAAAGAATACAAACTCCAAATTAATGATTAATTTCTCCAATTTAAATCATTATTTATATTATTTAATCAACATAAAAATCCAGGTTGTTACATAGGTATTATCTCTTACATTGTTAGGACATTATTAACGATAGATGTGTAGGACTAGGAATGGCCTTTGGCCCAAGTTAAAGATGGGTTATTGGGTTAAAAAGGTAATCGTTATAGAATTGGACTAGAAAAGCCTTAGGGCTTGTAGTTGGAAAACTTATAATATAGTAAAGATGCATAAGACATATTCTTATATAAGTTATACTTCCCAAGTACTATTATAGAAAGGCTCGAGATTTATTCACCAAACATGTTTTTCTTGGCACCTTCCTTATTACAACATAGGTTAGAGAAAATGATGCAGATTACGAAGGCAAAGGCAATGAGGGGACTTGTGGCTGTTATCTATTTATCTACTTAAATTGTTTTTGTATTTCTGATGTACCCGTTTAAACTTGTTGATGTATTTTGAGATATTACTTTACATATATTTGGAATTGTTATGTGATGTTGTATTTTTCTAAAATTTGATTTTAAATAAAATTGGTACTGTTTCTGATATTATATTATATCTTTCCATTTTGAGACTTTAAATGTGTAGATAGATAGCTCTGTGTAATGTTCTTTGTACCAATTTTATCAACCAACAGCCAGGTTTAGACCGGGTTTAAGGTTCGTTGGGCCTTTTCTAGATCGACAATTAGGTCTGTTTCGAAGTGGGTTGTTACAGGGTACTTCACTTTGACTATAGTTAAATCAGAAAATGTCAACCATCAAACGACTATAGTTGGGTCTGATTAAAATCAAAGAAAGTAAAGCGCTATTCAATAGAGAATTCATCGTCCAGGTTGTATAAGGGCAGTATCACGGTCAACCGTAGTCAACTCAAAGTCAAAATCTCTAGTTATAGTAGGATGGTTAATAAAAAGTGTTTTAAATGAACCAAGGACTTTGTTATGGACTAATAGATTTGGATGTGAATAAAATTAGAGTTTTGACCAATGCCAAACTCCATGCATCCTAAAGTGATATAGTATTGACGAAGAGAACGAGTATAAATAATCATTACTAAAAGGCACCGCTTAAAATGTAAAATTGAACTTTACCGATGAGACCTATAAGTAATGAGTTCAACCAAACAATCACACAATTAGTAAAGGCAACGTGTAAACATTAATATTGAATTGTTTGAATATTAATCATTGACTGAATTCACACCCTTAGGTCATACAACGCATTTGTAAATTCTCCGAAACCCCGCTCGATTTAATAAATTTATGAAGGGTTACAAATTAGTTAAATTAATTAATATTAGGAAAATATTAATGATTGTTGTATTTAGTAAATTGGGTATCTCATAAAAATATGCTAGGTGTCATTAGTAAATAATTGGGTACATGTATAAAAGTAATATATATTATATATTATATATATACATACGATATCAATGTACTTCTATATACAATTTAAATGCAATTAATTGCACTTAGGCTTTGAAATGTTTTAGATCCATTTTTGGGACTTTTATTGGTCAGCTATAAATGGGTGAAGGTGTAACAACCCGCATATTTATCGAGTTTACATTTAAATATTTTTTTATTTAAATATTAAATCGTTAATCGGATTTTGGTCCGAAAAACTACTTTTTTTGCAAACGGTCAAATTAGGACTCGAGACCACTTCCATTGAGTTCGAAATGTCGTTTACAACTTTTTAAGTATAAACATCGATAGGTTTGGAGTTAGTGAAATTTCACTAACTTTTCCCGCTTTGGACTTTGGGTTAGTTTAGCCTATTAAGCCCAAGTTCCAACCCTCTTCTCCTCACTCTTCATAAATTTCCTAACTAACTCAAGCTTTAGCATTAATGGTGAAGAGAATGGGAAATTAAAACTCCAAGCTCAAATTCAATTGCAACTCCATCATTCAACTCCAAATTCAAGTAGAAGATATTGGATTCAAGCTTTGGATTGCTTCTCCTTGCTTTCAAGCTTCATCTTCATAAATTTTAGTGCAAAGGTGAGATTTTTATCTCACAATTCTAGCCTATAATTATATTGGACTGTTGGGAATGATTCCCTATCATTTTTGCATGCATGTTAGCATTTGGTTTGGATTGGATTGGCAAAAAACTCCAATTTTTAGCGTTTTGTTGAATTTTCTGCACTTGAGTCGTTCTGGCCATTTTTAGGTCGTTCGGAGTTAAGTCGTTGGAGCCTTGAGTCGCTGAGTCGTTGGAGCCTTGAGTCGCTGAGTCGTTGGACCCTTGAGTCGCTGAGTCGTTGGAGCCTTGAGTCGCTGAGTCGTTGGACCCTTGAGTCGCTGAGTCGTTGGAGCCTTGAGTCGCTGAGTCGTTGGAGCCTTGAGTCGCTGAGTCGTTGGACCCTTGAGTCGCTGAGTCGTTGGACCCTTGAGTCGCTGAGTCGTTGGACCCTTGAGTCGCTGAGTCGTTGGACCCTTGAGTCGCTGAGTCGTTGGACCCTTGAGTCGCTGAGTCGTTGGAGCCTTGAGTCGCTGAGTCGTTGGAGCCTTGAGTCGCTGAGTCGTTGAGTCGCTGAGTCGTTGGAGGCTTGAGTCGCTGAGTCGTTGGACCCTTGAGTCGCTGAGTCGTTGGACCCTTGAGTCGCTGAGTCGTTGGACCCTTGAGTCGTTAGGTCGTATGACCCTTGAGTCGTTAGGTCGTTAGACCCTTGAGTCCTTAGGTCGTTAGACCTCATTTTATCTTCACTAGGTCGTACCGTTTTGGTCGGGGCGCTGCCCCGCACCCCGCCGGGGGCGCTGCCCCGCACCCCGCCGGGGGCGCTGCCCCCTGGACCCCCGCGACCTGACCGGGCAGGTCGAACCCCGTAAGCGGTGGCGTTGCCCCCGCACCCCCACCTTGGGGGGTTGCCACCCCCCCTGGCCCCCCCCTCCGTAGGTGATCTTATCTGAAAAACATTCAACAGAACTTGCTTTGTTGAGATGCTGAGTTGACCATTCTTCGAGACAAACCATCTCTGGTTATCTCGGCCACGTTTGGTCGTTGGGGAACTTCCACTTTGATGCTTTTGAGCCGATTTCCTTGGATTTTATTCACATCTCCGAATGTGATCTTTGTGATGATTGTTTCTACAATCTCTTCTGTAATTTGTCATTTTAAAAATATAAAGGTTTCAATACTAGTAGTAAATATCAAAACTCTTTTAACAAACAATTTCAACTCTATTTTTAATAACAAAGCTCTTTTCTTAAACCATTTTCCAATCTATTAGTATATACAAACCTTTACCTCACTCGGACGAGAAATCTAATTAAACGACTTAGTAAAACAAGTGGTATGAAACGCTTGCGTTCACTTCGTCGGTTAATTCTTGGACTTGTTCGATTGAACCTCTTGTGACAATTTTATTAGTGAAGATTTACAGTTTGTTCGTAAATATTTAAGTTAAGCAAGTGGTTATGGGACATGAAGCTAAACTTCTATATTTACTAGCTTAGTGTAATTGACACTTCTCGTTGATCTTGATGATCGCTTTATGAATTAGACTAGCAATTGCGCGATGTCTCTTTCATTGCAAGGTTAGACTAGACACCACTTGTGTGATTCCATTCACACATACCTTTCTGCTTTTTGGTTAGTCTTGACCTCATTCTGTGTGATTCCACTCACACATGTGGGGTAGCTCCCCATGGTCTTCGGACCGTCATGTGATAGGCCTCTTTCCCTTTTTATGATTTCTGGATTTCTCGTGTTGATTTCTGGAATTTATGTCATTGACTTGTTATGAGTACAAGGTTAGGGTATGATGCCCCCTTCGAATCTTTGAGAAGATTCTTGTGATATTGATTATCTCTTATTGATTGATCTTCTGTTGATCATTATTTACATACTTATAGTGGTATGTCGTTATGGATGTTTATGTTTATGCCATATCTTTTATGTTATATCATGTCATCTGATATTTATAGCTAGACTGATCCGTTTATTATTTTCTTAAATAATACTCGGATCAGACCGAGATGTTACAGGTGCTTCTGCTTGACTTCTTCCCAGGGATTCGTCACTCTGACTTTTGGCTAACTGTTTAGATTAGCAGTTTTTGTTGTATACACTTGAGATATAGACTCATAGTTGTATTCTTTTGTATAGCACGTGTTGCTATTCTTTTGTATTATCGTGGATCTTATTGACCACTACTCTGATGTACACTTTCATGTGTTAGTTATATATTCATATCTTCTTCCGCCTTTGTGATATGGATATCTGTGACTGATTTGTGATATGATTATTTCTATGTTTGTTTCCGAAGATTATTTATAGCCACCGTGTGATAAGCAATTACATGGATGGTCGCTCCTCAACAGCCTTATTCTCCGTGCTAGTTGACAGCACTTCTCCGGAGTGTTCTTGGCTAGCGTGGGTATAGAGGTGGGGCGTCACAGCTTGGTATCAGAGCCAAACTTCGGAACAATGTAGAATAACTTAACAAGGATCATCGTCCTAGGTCTATCTTAGGAGTCATACCATAGGATTAATTTGAGTCTTCGTACCGACTCATCCTATTTCCTTTATGATTCCTTGTTTTATCTATCAAGATTGCTTGATGTTCATTGGTAAATAACCTTCTTCCTTCTCTTCTTTCTTTCTTTAAGGAAGAGAATGTCTAGACCAGGCCGTCCCAGAACTGGATCATCTGGTGCTGCTCCTCCGGATGGAATTTTTATGACTGCTCAACAGCTTCTTGATTTAGTAACTAATGCTCAAGCAGCTGGAGCTAACCCGGAACCTACTCACCCAAAGTCGGGATTTGCACGCTTGTGCAGCGATTACACCAACTTGGGTGGGAGGCCCTTCAAAGGTTCGGAAAATATCATCGAGGTCCAGGCTTGGTTAAAATCATGCGATCGAATCTTTTCTCGCATGAATCTTATCGATCTCCACCGTGTTCAGGTGGCTTCCAGAATGCTCCAAGAGAGAGCATTGGACTGGTACGAACTCCTTATTTCAGAAATTAATGAAGCGGATCTCACCTGGGAGCAATTTCAGGGACGCTTCGAGTTAAAGTTTGTACCAGAAGCTGGGAAAGTAAGCTTGGCTCGACGTTTTATAGACCTTGTTCAAGGTCAATCCTCTGTGACTGATTACGTCGCAGCCTTCGAGTCGCTTTCCAAATATGGGGTTGAATACATCAACACCCCATTGAAGAAGAACCAGAGGTTCGTTTATGGCTTAAATAAGAGTCTTAAGAAGCCACTGCTCCTGAAACTAGAAGTCGCATTTGATCAACTCGTCGATATCGCTCTTCGTCTTGAAGAGGCTGATAGAGAGAGTGATGTTGAAGTGGAAGGCGCTAAACCAAACTTCAACAACAAGAAGAGGCCAAACAAATTCAAGGGTCCTTATCCCAACAAAAAGGGTAAGCAGGCAACCCCTGCGGCAAAGTCTCCTTCTCCTAGTGGTGCGAGTTGCTTCAACTGTGGGTCTGGGGATCATTATGCGAATAAGTGTTCTAAGCCCAAATCTTGTCGCTATTGTAAGAGCCCAGATCACTTTATACATCAATGCCTCAAACGTAAAAGCAGGAATGAGGGAAAGTTAAATGTGGCTCAAGCCCCTGGCAACACATCTCGTGGCCAAGGTATTTCTCATTCTATTCTTGATGGTATTATTTTATTTCACGATCAACCTATTAGAGTTCTCTTTGATACGGGTGCATCCCATTCCTTTATATCAAAGGAACTGGTAGACACTTTTTCCTTAAGTGTTACTGCGTTGATGACTTCTTTAAAAATTGCGAATCCTGTTGGTGGATCCGCAACTCTTAGTTTGCTTTGTAAAGATGTGGAGATTATTTTATGTGATTTTTCTTTCCTAGCCGATTTGCATGTCATGCGTTACTTAGGCTTTGGAATAATTTTGGGAATGGATTGGCTTAACCGTTATCAAGCCCATATCCTATGTCCTGAGCGGACTATTCATCTCCGACATCCACAATCTGTTAAACATATTTCTGTTAATCTTAAAGATTCAGAATCATGTTTGGTGGCATCTTTATATTCTTTAAATCCTCGTGATAACGATGATGATGATGAAGATGATATTATTTCTTGTATTCATGTTGTTCGTGAATTTTCCGACATATTCGAGCCCGTTTTAGGTTTACCACCTAAACGAGCAATTGAGTTCAGAATTAATCTTGTTTCTGGAGCTCAACCTATTACTCGTCCTCCTTATCGCATGTCCAATAAGGAAAATGAGGAGATGCGTAAACAATTATCTGAGTTGGAGACGAGGCAATTTATTCGCTCTAGTTCCTCGCCTTGGGGAGCTTTGGCTATTTTCGTAAAGAAATCCGATGGTACTCTGAGGCTCTGCGTTGATTATCGCAAGCTTAACGATCTTACTATTAAAAATAAATATCCTTTACCTCGGATTGATGATCTATTCGATCAGCTTAGTGGTGCTAAGGTCTTTTCACAATTGGACTTGGCTACCGGTTTCCATCAGCTTCGTATCGCTGAGGATAGCATTCCGTTGACATCATTCCGTACTCGATATGGATCTTATGAATGGCTTGTTATGCCATTTGGGTTAACGAATGCTCCAGCTTATTTCGTTGACCTCATGAATCGAGTTTTCAAAGATTTCCTCGATCGGTTTGTTCTCATATTCATTGATGATATTCTTGTGTATTCAAAACCCGAGGAGGAACATGAGAAACATCTTCGGATTGTATTGGAAACACTTAGGAGTAATCAATTAAAGGCGAAATTTTCTAAATGCCACTTTTGGCAATCTCGTGTGAAGTTTCTCGGTCATATTATTTCCGAATCCGGGATATCTGTGGATCCTTCAAAGATTGAAGCGATTCAAGATTGGAAGAGACCGGAGAGTGTGACAGAGATTCGTAGTTTTCTCGGATTGGCGGGCTATTACCGTCGTTTTATTAAAGACTTTTCTAAGATTGCCGTGCCTCTTACTGGCTTGACTAAGAAGGGAGTTAAATACATTTGGTCGGACAAATGTGAAGCCTCTTTTCAGAAATTGAAAGAACTCCTTTCCGATGCTCCTATTCTTGTGATTCCCGAGGGGAATCAAGATTTTGTTGTTTATACCGATGCTAGTCACGTTGGTTTGGGTGCCGTTCTTATGCAAAAAGAACGTGTTGTTGCTTATGCTTCTAGGCAATTGAAGCCGGCCGAGACTAGATATGCCACACATGATCTAGAGCTCGCGGCTATTGTTTTCGCCCTTCGAATGTGGCGTCATTATCTATTGGGAGAGAAATTTATTCTTTACACGGATCATAAGTCTTTGAAATATTTATTTTCTCAAAAAGAACTTAATTTACGTCAACAGCGTTGGCTCGAGTTCCTTGCACCTTATGATCTTGATATTCTTTATACCCCCGGTAAGGGTAATCGTGTCGCCGATGCTCTTAGCCGTAAGCAACAAGCAGTTGTTTCTATGATGATATCCGAATGGAACGATCTCGAGATCTTATCCACTTGTGAGATTCGAGAGCGCGTATCCGATTTATGCTCATCGCTTGTTTTATGTAGCCTTGAGGCTCATCCTTCTCTTTTAGACCGCATTCTTGAAGCTCAAGGGCTAGATTCTGAATTGGCTCTTCTTGGCAAAAATGTTAAGGATAAAATTGATATTGAAGGTTTGAAAGACTATGATATTGATTCTCGTGGCGGCATTCGAAAATTTGGTAGACTTATCGTACCAAATATTGGAGATCTTCGTAAAGATATTTTAGAAGATTCCCATTGTTCTAAATTCACCATTCATCCCGGTAGTAGTAAAATGTACGCTGATATGAAGCGACTTTATTATTGGGAGGGAATGAAATCTGATATTGCTAACTTTGTTAAGTGTTGCATGACTTGCCAACTTGTCAAGGCCGAACATCAAAGGCCTGGTGGGTTATTGCAACCTTTAGAAATTCCAATTTGGAAGTGGGATCAAATTTCCATGGACTTTATAGATGGCCTTCCCCGTTCTCGTTCGGGTCATGATAGCTTATGGGTGATTGTTGATAGACTTACTAAATCCGCCCATTTTATTCCGGTTCGGTCTAACCGAACCGTTCCTCTTTTGGCCAAACTATTTGTCAAGGAAATTGTAAAATTGCATGGAGTTCCTACTTCTATTGTTAGCGATCGTGATCCATTGTTTACTAGTGGATTTTGGAAGAGTCTTCAAAAAGCTTTAGGAACGAAGCTTAATTTTAGCACCGCTTATCACCCCCAGTCCGATGGACAAACCGAGCGTGTGAATCAAACTCTTGAAGATCTTCTTCGTGTTTGTGTGCTTGATTTTGGTGGAAGTTGGGAAGATCATATTTCACTTGTTGAATTTTCCTATAATAATAGCTTCCAATCTAGTATTGGTATGGCACCTTTCGAGGCACTCTACGGAAGGCCATGCCGATCTCCTTCTTGTTGGCTTGAGGCCGGTGAGAAGCTGGTTTTAGGTCCAGACTTTATTCGTGATTCCACGGAAAAGATTGAACTTATTCGACATAGGATGAAAGAAGCCCAGAGTAGACAAAAATCCTATGCCGATAATCGAAGAAGGAAATTAGAATTTTCTGTTGGGGATCCTGTTTTTATTCGTGTTTCACCTATGAAGGGTGTTGTACGTTTCAGTCGATCGGGGAAGTTAGCGCCTCGATATATTGGGCCATTTCCTATCACTGAACGTATTGGTTCCATGGCTTATCGCCTTGCATTGCCGGCTCAGTTTTCTGCTATGCATGATGTATTTCATGTTTCTCAATTACGGAAATGCCTTCGGGATTCCGATTCTATTCTTGAGCCCGCTGTTGTGGAAGAAATTGAAGTTTCGCCGAATTTAACTTATGAGCAGCATCCTATTCGAATTATAGCTTCTGAGGTTAAACGACTTCGAAATAAAGATGTTTCGCTTGTGAAGGTTCAATGGTCCTCAAATCCTAAGGATTGTTCTTCGGAATCCAGAGAATTCATCGAGCGTACACATCCGTACTTGCTTACTCCTGCTCTTTGAGGTGAACTTCTTATTTCAAATTTCTCTTGTGTTAATATGCTTTTATCGTTGTTACTTTTTATTTCCACCTTATAAATATATTGCGAGGACGCAATTTCTTTAAGGAGGGGAGTCTGTAACAACCCGCATATTTATCGAGTTTACATTTAAATATTTTTTTATTTAAATATTAAATCGTTAATCGGATTTTGGTCCGAAAAACTACTTTTTTTGCAAACGGTCAAATTAGGACTCGAGACCACTTCCATTGAGTTCGAAATGTCGTTTACAACTTTTTAAGTATAAACATCGATAGGTTTGGAGTTAGTGAAATTTCACTAACTTTTCCCGCTTTGGACTTTGGGTTAGTTTAGCCTATTAAGCCCAAGTTCCAACCCTCTTCTCCTCACTCTTCATAAATTTCCTAACTAACTCAAGCTTTAGCATTAATGGTGAAGAGAATGGGAAATTAAAACTCCAAGCTCAAATTCAATTGCAACTCCATCATTCAACTCCAAATTCAAGTAGAAGATATTGGATTCAAGCTTTGGATTGCTTCTCCTTGCTTTCAAGCTTCATCTTCATAAATTTTAGTGCAAAGGTGAGATTTTTATCTCACAATTCTAGCCTATAATTATATTGGACTGTTGGGAATGATTCCTTATCATTTTTGCATGCATGTTAGCATTTGGTTTGGATTGGATTGGCAAAAAACTCCAATTTTTAGCGTTTTGTTGAATTTTCTGCACTTGAGTCGTTCTGGCCATTTTTAGGTCGTTCGGAGTTAAGTCGTTGGAGCCTTGAGTCGCTGAGTCGTTGGAGCCTTGAGTCGCTGAGTCGTTGGACCCTTGAGTCGCTGAGTCGTTGGAGCCTTGAGTCGCTGAGTCGTTGGACCCTTGAGTCGCTGAGTCGTTGGAGCCTTGAGTCGCTGAGTCGTTGGACCCTTGAGTCGCTGAGTCGTTGGAGCCTTGAGTCGCTGAGTCGTTGGAGCCTCTAGTCGCTGAGTCGTTGGACCCTTGAGTCGCTGAGTCGTTGGACCCTTGAGTCGCTAGGTCGTTGGACCCTTGAGTCGTTAGGTCGTATGACCCTTGAGTCGTTAGGTCGTTAGACCCTTGAGTCCTTAGGTCGTTAGACCTCATTTTATCTTCACTAGGTCGTACCGTTTTGGTCGGGGCGCTGCCCCGCACCCCGCCGGGGGCGCTGCCCCCTGGACCCCCGCGACCTGACCGGGCAGGTCGAACCCCGTAAGCGGTGGCGTTGCCCCCGCACCCCCACCTTGGGGGGTTGCCACCCCCCTGGACCCCCCCTCCGTAGGTGATTTTATCTGAAAAACATTCAACAGAACTTGCTTTGTTGAGATGCTGAGTTGACCATTCTTCGAGACAAACCATCTCTGGTTATCTCGGCCACGTTTGGTCGTTGGGGAACTTCCACTTTGATGCTTTTGAGCCGATTTCCTTGGATTTTATTCACATCTCCGAATGTGATCTTTGTGATGATTGTTTCTACAATCTCTTCTGTAATTTGTCATTTTAAAAATATAAAGGTTTCAATACTAGTAGTAAATATCAAAACTCTTTTAACAAACAATTTCAACTCTATTTTTAATAACAAAGCTCTTTTCTTAAACCATTTTCCAATCTATTAGTATATACAAACCTTTACCTCACTCGGACGAGAAATCTAATTAAACGACTTAGTAAAACAAGTGGTATGAAACGCTTGCGTTCACTTCGTCGGTTAATTCTTGGACTTGTTCGATTGAACCTCTTGTGACAATTTTATTAGTGAAGATTTACAGTTTGTTCGTAAATATTTAAGTTAAGCAAGTGGTTATGGGACATGAAGCTAAACTTCTATATTTACTAGCTTAGTGTAATTGACACTTCTCGTTGATCTTGATGATCGCTTTATGAATTAGACTAGCAATTGCGCGATGTCTCTTTCATTGCAAGGTTAGACTAGACACCACTTGTGTGATTCCATTCACACATACCTTTCTGCTTTTTGGTTAGTCTTGACCTCATTCTGTGTGATTCCACTCACACATGTGGGGTAGCTCCCCATGGTCTTCGGACCGTCATGTGATAGGCCTCTTTCCCTTTTTATGATTTCTGGATTTCTCATGTTGATTTCTGGAATTTATGTCATTGACTTGTTATGAGTACAAGGTTAGGGTATGATGCCCCCTTCGAATCTTTGAGAAGATTCTTGTGATATTGATTATCTCTTATTGATTGATCTTCTGTTGATCATTATTTACATACTTATAGTGGTATGTCGTTATGGATGTTTATGTTTATGCCATATCTTTTATGTTATATCATGTCATCTGATATTTATAGCTAGACTGATCCGTTTATTATTTTCTTAAATAATACTCGGATCAGACCGAGATGTTACAGGTGCTTCTGCTTGACTTCTTCCCAGGGATTCGTCACTCTGACTTTCGGCTAACTGTTTAGATTAGCAGTTTTTGTTGTATACACTTGAGATATAGACTCATAGTTGTATTCTTTTGTATAGCACGTGTTGCTATTCTTTTGTATTATCGTGGATCTTATTGACCACTACTCTGATGTACACTTTCATGTGTTAGTTATATATTCATATCTTCTTCCGCCTTTGTGATATGGATATCTGTGACTGATTTGTGATATGATTATTTCTATGTTTGTTTCCGAAGATTATTTATAGCCACCGTGTGATAAGCAATTACATGGATGGTCGCTCCTCAACAGCCTTATTCTCCGTGCTAGTTGACAGCACTTCTCCGGAGTGTTCTTGGCTAGCGTGGGTATAGAGGTGGGGCGTCACAGAAGGAGTCATTGATTTCTGATGTCGGAAGAGGAAATATTGGAAGATTTTTTTTCACTTGACTCTCTATATAACCAACCCAAAGCATCCATTTGTTATCCTTCTTTTTGCTCTTGCCTTTCCCATCCTCAACAGTCATTTACTTCAACCCTACCTCTTCATGGTCGAGCTCCATTTATTCCCAAAATATGTACAATGCAATTAAAGTGGAGATGCATTGAAGGTTGCAATTTTAGTAGAGATCTAGGAGCATATTAGGTCAAGGTGTAACTTTTTGGCCAGATCTACAAGTTATATCTTCTATTTGACATTCATACATCGTTCTATCATACTTATCACGATTATATATATTAGTTCCCTACAATAGTTTATATTTAATCTTAATTTTTTAAATAATTAATTAAATGATCTAATTAACTTAATAATTTAATATATGTATATATATATTGATTTTGGCAACTTATATCATTTAATATACTTATAATATTTTTCGAAACGTAATGCAGCATTTTTTAATAATTTAAATTGTTATTTATTTATATTATTTAATTTTAAAATATAAAATAAGTTAATACCTTATATTTAAACTTAGTATATATTTATCAATTTAAATTTTCTTTCAACTATTCAAAAAATTTAGCCAAGATCTATTTATTATTTATAAAAAGACATCACTATCTAATAATGCAAATCTATTTATTATTATATGTATTTATTAAATATAATAACTTTCGGACTTTACTTTAAAGAAACTTTTATGGTGAAAGAATAGTGTATATATATGTTATATTTTATAATATATGCATATGTATACGTGTATATAATACACACACACACACACATTAAAATTATTTTAGTTTAATCTAGCTTTTGAAGTTTTTGCTAGGATTATTAAGATTGCCATTGGTAATGAGATTTAGACAATTTGAGAAATGAGATTACGAGTAATGCCTCTCCGTTCTCTAGTTTGTGGATGATATCATGCTCTTTATGTCTTATTTACCTAGGCACAACATAACACTTAAGTTTATTTTACACTATTTTGAGTCACTTTCTAGATTAAAGATTAATTTTAATAAAAGTTCCATGCTAGTGCCAAATAACTTAGATAAGGTTGAGAATCAAGTTGCTAATACACTGAATTGTAAAAATATGAAATTTTCCACAGAATGCTTAATATTTTTGATATGGTCAACAAAACAAACTTGAACATGATGATTAGTTAGTAATTACTGAGAAAATTAATAAAAAATTATCCAAATGGTATGGTTATTATTTATCAAGGGTAGGTGGGATAGTTCTTCTCAAATCTATTTTATCAGCATTACCCATAAATTTGTTGTTGTTTTATTTCTTTCCAAAAGGGATAATTAATAAAATAGTTAAAATCAGCAGAGATTTTTTATGGAGGGGATAACGCCTATAGTAGTTCAAAGTGTCTAGTTAAATGAGAAATAGTTATTAAATCTAAAGAGGATGGATGTTGGGAACTATAAATTTAAGTAATTTAAATACATCTTTATTAGGAAAATGACTATGAAAATATATCAATAATAATGAAAACTCAATATCAAAAGAAATATTATCGAACCCTGGTATAGTAGTACATTAATCTACATCATATTTCCATTAGTAATACAAATAATATTTCTCATTTTTGGAAATTGATAATAAAAGATTTTGATATTATAAAGTAGAAATTAATAATGTAGTAACTTGGGGAATAAAATTATTTTAGTATGATTGTTAGATATCAGTTATTCCTTTTAAGGTGGAATGTAGTGAACTTTATGAAATTCGTAATTTTAAAAACACGTTGATTTTAAAAGTATATAGACCAAATATGAATTTTTCATGTGAATTTAATTTTAATCATACATTAGTGAAAACCACTTTATTATAGTTTGTTTTACTTTGTTCTAAACTAAAATTGTACAACACTGATAATGAAAAAGACATTACAATATGGTATTACAGTAAGTGTAAAAGATATACATCTCATGCATTTTATAAATTTCTAAATTTTTCGGGAACAAAATCGAACAAACTTAAATACATTTGGAAAGGGAATGCTCCATCCAAAGCAAACATATATATATATATATATATATGGTTTATTTTACGTAGGAAATTAAATAATATAAAACTTTTAGTAAGAAAAACATATTTATTAATAAAAAACTTGTTTTATTTAATATGGAAGTGGAAAGTATTTTGCATTTATATTTTAGTGTCATATTACTAGGTCTATTCTCTTAAATAGTCTTAGTATTTTTTATTTTAATATAACAAATATAGATATTAGTTGTGAATCATACATGCATAGCCATAGATTTTATTATACAGGATTTCATAAATTAGATCTAGATTCTGTGTTAATATGTTGGTATATTTGGTTCGAAAGAAATCGAAGAGTTTTTAATAACATAAATACTAATTTGAAAAATTATAATACAAGCAATTGCCTTTTTTTATTTTAATTGGATTTCAAATCCTAAATATAATTTTTTTAACAATATTAGTTTCAGAGAATATCTTAAAAAAGTGAAATGTTATATTGATTTTAATAAGGAAATATTCGTTTATAACAATATAACACTCTAAATATCTATTCAATAAATATACATGTCAATGAATCTTCTGATAAATGTTCTTGATAAGAAATTAGCTTGACCATAAAATGTTATTGTTTATTATTTATTTTTCATTACATAACTATACAAGTTTGATCTATACTCTAGCAAAATGTTTTTATTTAATTTTTTTATTTGATTATCATTTAAGTGTAGCTAGCTAAGTTACATTGTCTATTTAATTCATATATTTTCTATTGCCGCGTTTAATTCTTATGCTTTCAATTTATAATATCACCGACATAGTTCTTATCTATTAAGTGTACTTTATTTTGATCATGACATATACATATATTTTGTATATAAAATATATTTATACACATATAAATCCATCAATCTAATTATATGGTTGAGTTTTTGTTTTCGAATTTAGTTGTATCAATGTTTGGATGGATTTAGCGGATTTTACTATCGTCGATGGATTGTCGATATTGGAGTATATTTAGGGTTCGATTTAATTCTTTTTGTTTTCATTTTTCTATTTATATTATGCATTTTACTCATAAGGATTGAGGGAGTTTATTTTATTGTATAAGGTGTGTTGCTAGCTGTAGTCGTGTTAACCGCACCATTTTATTTGTTTTATAATATTAATACTTGGTCCATTAAAGATATTTTAAATTAATTAACTTAGAATAGTAGTGTTTAGGCTTGGAGTATAATAATAAGTATTCTTCTCTCCTTAGTTGTCGGTTTGGCCCAATGAGTAAAGTAAGTTCAAAAGGTTGGCCTATATATGAGGTCTAAAGTTATTTGGGTCATGGACTAATTTTCAAATTAAGATTTGAAAATTTTAACTATATTTAAAATTAAAAGAAAATTTCACAAAATTTAAAATTTTCAAAATTGTTTCGAAAAATAAAATTATTAATTTCAAATTTTTTAATATAAATTTAATTAATATGGTTAATTAAATAACTAACTAATTAAAAGATAACTAATAAAACACACATACATATATATTTATATATCTTTGAAACTTTAATTGTTATAGTGGTGTATTTATCTTAAAATTATTTAAGATAAATGAAATTAAAAAATTTGAATTAAATAAAATATTTAATTAAATTGTTTAATTGTATAAAAGTATTTAATTAATTAGCTAAAAGTTTATATATATGTATATATATATTGATACATATATAAAAATAAAACTATAATGTTATAGTTGGTTATTTATTTTAAATAGTTAAGATGAATAATATGAAATTTTCTATAACAATAAATTTTAATTAAATTGAATAATAAATAAAATATATAATATTAACTAAATACGGTTTATTAATAATATATATCTATATATTATAAGTTAGTTAAATTATAATAGTTATAAGTAAATTAAACTTATATAACTATATATGTATAAACCGAATGCAAATGGAACTATAACGAAACCAAACAAATTTTTGGAATTAATTACGTATGGTACATATACCGTTACCTCTAATGTTTTTAACACTTGAATCATGAGACTATTTCATAAAAAACACAGTATTCTTTAAATTAATATCACTTGTAATGTCTTAAATATTATAAATTTTAATATAGTTGCCCTTTATTATTTATATATTGATAATTTATTTGTATACATGCTAGTTGTTGAGCAAACTCTTGTTATGTGTAGCACTATCAATATATTGTTAGACCAGATAAAACACATGCATAAATTTGTTGAGCAAACTCAGGGTACATGCATTATACTTAGGACACCTGGAAATGATAGGTAAGAGCGAGCGATCTCTCTTGATTTGTTAAGCAAACTCAAGGTCAAGGTTGATATTAGGGCAAAGACCACGGTTAAGAGTTTAGTATAAGACAATGATAAAATGTTATCCATCGCTTGCATGCCTATGATTTATTAAGCAAACTCAATGTCAAAATTCCAAGGCAAGCTATTCTTGAAACTTATTAGAGAAATGTAGTGACCCTGAAATTCGAACACTTCGTCTTCGAATATCGATACATTTTGATTTATGTTTTAGTGTTATGATTATGATATTATAACCTTGTTTAACATCATTTAATTAATAAATAATAATAAGAAATTTGTTTTCGAGAAGTGTTAACAAAAATATATTCTTCGAAGAAAAATCGATAACGTGACTGAAAATCAGTTAGTCAAGAAACAGCTTTTCGATCGATATAAGTTGTTCGAACTTTCATACACTTAACTAATGATCAAATGAACACATTAAAAACTAATTAACACAATCTCCTTTTCATAAAACATGGAATGTTCTAGAAAGTTCTATTAGGATAAGCGATATTATTATGAGAGAGGTATAAGAGTAATTAGCCATAAAGGAGAAGTGACATAAAGAAAAAGAGACATAAAGGAGAAATGATGGAATATGAGCCTCCCACAGCATGGTTGGGGGATGAAGGCAAGCTTAAAGAGCACCATTCTTGTGCCTATATAAGGAGAGGCATACCTTTGGAAATATATCACAAATATTCCTAAGCTTTGAAGTAAAATTTCAACGGCTTCTCTTCTTCTTCGTCTTTAAATTTATATAGCAAATTATTTGCAAATCGTCTTCAAATCACTTCAAACTTTGCCATAAGGCTTATTAATATATTAGTGAACCTTTTACCAAGTCAAAAGTAGAAGAAGAAAAGCCAAACTCCCATAACCCCTAGAGGCCATGAGTTATAGTGAGGGGGAGTGGAGCAAAAGCAAGGCAAAAAGCAAGAAAGCAAGGTAGGAAAAGTGGTTGCTAGCTTTGGGTTAAACTTGAGTACTGAAGCGTGGTTGTGTTTTGAGTTTAAGGTGAGCTAAGTCACGACTTGGATTGATGATATAACTCATATATGATTATATTTTGTTGTGTTAAAGTTGTTTTAATTATTAAGTGACATATTGTAACAACCTTCGTTTTAATGATCACTTGTAAGTATTAAATTATAACGGTAGTTATAATTTAATATTGAGAATTAATAATAATTTTGAGAATTTAAATTGTTTATTTTAAATAAACAATTAATTTTGAGAATAAAAAGAGAAAATAACGTTTTGGAACTTTATTATACTGGTTTGAGATAATAATAAGTGGAAAATGATTTTTATTTAGAGAAAAGGCAATAATTTTTATTAATTATTCCCAATTACCTCTTTCAATAATTTTTAAAGGAAGTAATTGATTTTTAAGGGTTGTTTATTTAATAAAAAGGTTAAATTTGGTTTAAAAATAAATTTTGATTATAGAAATAAGGTTCGGATGATTTATTGAATTTTTTTCTATGCAAGAAAATAATTTTTATATAATTACTGGAGAAAAAAATGGAGATTTAAGCATTTATTTGTGTAAATTGGGTTATTTGTTTAAATAAGGGTTTTTATTAATAAAAATACTTTAAAAATTAAAATAATCTTTTTATTTGATGGAAAATATTTTGTTTTATCATGTAAGCGTGTTTGTATGATTTATTGTAGAGAAAACTTGAAGAATGTGTTGTTTTGTTTTAATAACATTAGTGTATGCATTTTGTTTTAAGTGTTCAATAAATTAACCTAGGATATATAAATTCTCTTAATTACTTGGGTCCAAAGCCCATTAGCAAGATAAAGTCTGAAATAAGAAAGAAGGAAGTAACTATACGTATTTTATTTCTTCCTCCTCCTAAGAAATCAGAAAAGAAACCATCTCCACCATTTTCTTCAAACCAAGCTTTCAATCTTCAAATTAATTCAAGCAAACTGAGATTTTTATCAATCTAGAGTTAAAAATAAGAGGTAATCCTTTCCCAAAATCTTTTATCTCATTAAAAATATGAATTTTGTAGGTGATTGTTTGTTAATGTAAGTTTTCACCTTGCATGTCTCTGTCCATGGTTTTTACAGGATATTGAAGCCAATTCCTCCTTAAAGCTTCAATTTGGCAACCAAAATCCGAGTCCTTCCATTGCAACAGCAAGATGAGTTATAAAACTCACAGAAACTAGCTGAGCCAAGCTCAAAGTTGCCAAAAATTTGCTTTGTAATTTGTTTTTACTTTCGTTTTTGCATCTTTGTCAAAACCTTCTCTAGTTGGTACATTGCATGCCAATATCTTTTGATTCCGGCAACGAAATGCTGACGGATTTCATGCAATTGGCAGCTTGCACGTCGAACTTCATTTTTGCAAATTTTGATTGAAAAATATTGCCATTTGGATGTTCATATCAGTGGTAGAAAATCAACTCGAAAGTAGATTTTTGCTTATAGAAATTTGCTTTTTCTGAGTTGCTGCAAACAGGCCTGAGTCCATGTTTGAGATAGCATAACTATTTCATTTCTTACTGAAATAACATGATTTTTTTTTGAAAGATAAAGTTTTGTACTATATGTACACCAAATTCCAAGTCATTTTGACCTACATAGCTTATAGAAATATGCTGCCGAACTTTGATCAGGAGCATGTTTTTGCCCAGATTTTTACAGTGAAAACACAGCCTGGGTTCAACTTTGAGACATCATAACTTCCATAATTTATCCAACTTCCATGATTCTTTTTTGTTTGAAAGATAAAGTCTTCTACTATATGCATACCAATTTTGAGCTCAATCTAATGCCGTTTGTTTCCCTATTTTGTGCCTGGAAGTTGAATCCAGAGTGGATTTTTAGGCCTGGGCACATTCTTGTAGAACTGTTACAAACATGGTCTGAGTCCATGTTTGAGACAGCGTAACTTTTTCATTTTATGTCGAAATTCATTGATTTTTTGTTTATTTTAAAGATGAAGTTTTCTACTTTGTGCATACAAATTTTTAATTCAATCAAAGGTCGTTCGGCCACCTGTTTTATGTCCGAAAGTTGAACCTCGAGAAGATTTTGGACCTGGGTATTATTTTGCCTGAGCGTTTTTATGTTCTTTTTTCGTCCGACTTTCAACTTTTACTTCATGTTTTTGTGATATTTCTGAAACGTTTTGAAGGCTATGATGCCTATCAATAGGCTATCCAAGTTTTGATGAATTTGAAATTCAAATTCAAATTTAATTTGACTTGAATTTGAATTGAATTTGAATTTAATTTGAATAACGGTTTTGAGTGATTTCTTTGATTTCGAGCACAGATTTTTTTCAAACAATTAAAATAATTTTAAAATAAATTGGCATTTAAAATAATTATTATGTAATATTTTTAAATTATTTTAATCTATAAAATCTATTTATTCTCTATAATAAGGGAATTTTCAAATATTGTCTTCAAAATTGATTTCGGAAAATAGCTTTAAAAGCTTGTTTTCACAAATAAATTATTTTATATATAAGATACACATTTTTGCACTATTCGAGTGAAATGAGAAGGAAAATTAAATGGTTTGGTAAAATACATGGTATGGGACACGTGCGTTTACCTTATCGGTTAATTCCTGACTTGTCCGTTTGATCGTTTTGACCTTCGTGTTGAGTTTACCGATGTGATAAGGTAAACTTTTTACTGCTTTGAGTGTGAAATTTACTGGCGTTTAGTAAATCGTTTAGTGCGAACGTGTGGTATGGGATGCACGTTAACACTATTCGAGAGTTTGTGACATATTTGCCATTGTGGCGTGCCAGTACTGGACTTTCGGGGCATTGCCATTGCCGTGTATTTGTCTTTGAGACGTTTGCCACTGTAGCGTATTTGTCTTCGAGACATTTTCCATTGCGGCGTATTTACCATTGTGGCGTATTTAACATTGTGGCGTATTTGTCAATGTGACATTTTGCCTTCGGGCGAGGTACCTATTTCAAATAATAGTACTTGGCAAGGCTTCGGCCACACACACGTGCAAACAGTTTTAAGATGGTTTCTTTTACTATTTTCCCTAGTGTATCGTCCCTTTCCGAAATTGGTCCTTTAAACCATTCGATATATCTTTGTGGCGATTACCTTTTGGAAATTTGAACTCATGGAAGTTCTATTTTTAAGATTTGAATTTCCTACACTGGCATTATATGAGATTTGCCTTTTAGCATTTACTTGAGATTTTATTCTCCTCTTTGGAGATATATTTTCCTTATGGCGTGTCTGAGATGAGATCTTTTTATGCGTGTTTTGGGTTTGCCAAGATGGCGGGTTTAGGTTTTCCCTAAACCATATTTGATGTTTTATGAATGCCGATGATAAAAGGCTCGCTACTTTTAGCATTTTATGGGTTATTTTATCTCTTTTGAGATTATATGTTTGTGTATTGATACCATACTATCACTGGATGTAATCATACATTTTAATTGTCCCTTCTCACTTGAGAATATTATCACAGTATCCTCATGCTCATATTATCGTCTATCCTTGTAAACAGATTTGTTTAGCTAGTCTGACCCGTATATTTTATACACGGGTCAGACCGAGGTATTTTAGGTTACGTACATTTGGATTTAGCCTATTCTTCTTCCACATGGACTTATCTGCTAGCCCTTTTTGTTGTACTCTTTTTGTTGTTACTCTGATATGTATATTGTTTTGACTAATGTGTATATTGAGATCGTCGTACCACATATGATGTATTATTTGTATTGTATTGGGATGTATCGGTATATATGTGTATATATATCTATTTGTTGTTCTTTGATGTATTATGCATTTGAATTGTTGTATTTTGTTCTGATAGATCTTATAGCCATCTGTAGTTTTATATTAAGCATTTATTGTAGATGTCGATCCACTTGAGACATTAGAGAAAAAAATATTGTGCACTAATCGACATATTCAATAGATACTTAAGACAAGACTATAGATGGTCGCTCCTAACCAACCCTATTCTCAACATTAACAGATAGTATTACCTAGTAATACTCTTTGATAATGTGGGTCTCGGGGTGGAGTGTCACATATATATTGAAAACATTGATTTGGATTCTTATTCCGAAAATAAATGACACATAAGATCCATGTACATGGACTTATATGACATATGACTAGGCCTAGAACAAAGCATGTAAGTAATAGTTGAACATAGGTTGAGATATGACTCAGATTTGAAAGTGCACTTAGAGCGATAATCACTGTAGATGCAGTTCGAAATTGTCTTATTTTTTACAATGGTTTTTGAAATTTGTAGAGAGATCCATTAGATTTCTCACCATATTTACAATGTTTTATATGTATGTTTGTTGCTATTAAAATCTTGAATAGTAAAAAGTTAAATGGCATCTCGAAAACGGCCAAAACACCACTAATGTAAAACTGCCTCGTTTAACCTTGAATTTTGGACTTCAATTGTTCCAAAAAGGAATTTAAGTTCAAGTGATTTATTTCATTCTTTTTAAAAGTATTGCTTAACTATTTTTAGAGTATTCTAAAAGTAGTTTGGGATATTTATGGATTTTTAGAATTAGTTATGAATTTTGAAAGGAAGAAATTTTAGAATAAAACATGTTATTTTTCCAAGTTCTGTTGATTTTTCAAGCTTGTTATTTTTAAGTAATATTTTGGATAAATGTTTTAAAACCTATCACAAGTATTTCAAAGTATTTTAAATGTTTCCAAAAAGGGTTTAGAATTGCTAAATGGCCAAGTGGTTGATTGTTTAATTACATATTAGAAAAGTAATTCACTATGCTTAACACAAATAAGCCGACGAAGTAATCTTATTTATTTGTGAGAGTTAGATTGATGTTGAGTAGGGATGGAGCAATAGAGCTCTAGCTAATGTGCACGTAAATGAGCATATTCTTACCTCAATATTTAATCTACTTTTATTTTAAATAAATATTATAACTGTGTGTTTTTACATGTTTAAAACCAAATTTCAAAAAAGTTTTCAACTCATTATTCATTCATCTACATAGGGAAAAACAGTAACTTCCATATGTGAATTAAATTGGAAAAAAATTACTTGCACATTTTAATTTGTTTTGTAGGAATTTGGATTCAACTTGGAAGTTGCTTCATGTATGCATGCATGCATAAAGGATGGAGTACAAAAAGATGAAGAAATAAAAGAATTCACGTAATCATGGAGGACTCCACTTACCCACTAATCATGAACTATAATTAAGAGCTATTGCACATGTTATTGAGGATTAAAGTCACATGCACATTTAATGGAGGATTAATTTCATGCTAATGATTACTTGGAGGTTACATTTTCTAAAGGGCCATTTGGGTAGCTCCCTAAAATATGAATTAGGGTTTTATGCATGTATAAATAACCCTCTTATGTTCATGTAATGGAGTTTTTTAATCTTCTTACCATATTATGCAAATTGTGGTCACAAATTAAATGAGAAATTTAATGGCTTCCTAACCCTTTTTTTCTTCCTTCTTTTTCTACATGTTTTTATTTTAATTTACGCTTATTTTTATTTGCATGCTTTCTTTTCTTTTATGTTAGTAGCTTAGATTTAATTTATGCAAGTACTTTAGTTCTCTTTTTATATTAATTAGCTCTTATTTTGCTTGCTTTTTTATGTTGAAATTTACATGTGCTGAAATGATAACACAAATGAGAAGCTAAACTCCTTCAATTTAGGGTTAATGAAGCTCCCTTAAATTAGGTAAATTCAACATATTCTATTGTATATGATCTATTTTTATGCTTCATGGATAGTTAGTTGTTAATGTAAGTATATTAGTGAATTTGATAGCCTATGTTGTTTATCACAAATGGGCTATTCTTACTCAAATATAAATACAATTTACATCAACATCTAACTAAGTGATTTTGATCATGGAATTAAAATAAATAAAAATTTGATGATCTATGTTACTATTCAAAAAAGTAAACAGAACATGCTTAAAATAGATTTTGTTTTAGTTTCATATTCGTTTTCATGGCATTTAACAAAGTGGTATTAGTTTTGGTGTTGAAGTTTGATGGTTTAAGTTATGTTAATTAATAACATAAATAGACCATACTTATGAAAAATACATCACTAATTCTACTTAGATTAAAAGGAGAGATCATATATTGATTTTTGTGTTGATTTATATGAAAGTATGAGAGTGGATTTGCCTTTAAATCGTCTTTTAACATCATATTTTTAATCACTTTTGTATAGTTAATTTTTGCTATTTTCTTAGTTTTAAAACAAACCTAACACTTGGGTTAATTTGATTGAGTATAATTTAAATTAATTCAAATCTCTACGGATCGACACGTACTCGACAATTTTCTAAATAATAGAAAATTCATCGTTAAACACTAACCTACCGGTCTTCCCTCTTTCCCGAGGAATAAGCATGAGAAAAATGTCGAAAACGTGTTAATCCTGTTGATTTCTCTTTGTTTATGGAAATCATTAATAATATACTTCAACTAAAAGCTAATGCGGCAGATTTATCTATTTGTGAGATTCAAGACTGAAGTGTCTAGGCAAGGCTTAGAGCAATTTGTGCCCAAAATTACCAAGCTTCGCTCTTGGATGAGGAATAGTTAAGTTGGAATATTAAAAACGAGTTAAGCGTAAGAATTGTGATTTGTATAAGCAATTGTTTTGACTGGATAATCGATTAGTCAATTATTGAACTTAACCTAATATTAACTTAGGAAGTAATCAAAAGACTTAACAATTTTATACCAATAAGTACCTCCAGGGAGGTGTATTGGTATGAAAAGTCTCTAGCTCTCACTTACTTTTGAAAGAGCTAGAATTAAGTTTACAGAAATTTCGTCGATTTGTTTTGAAGAGTCTAGGATCAATAAGTGTTCTACTGATCGAATACCACTTCAAAACTAGTATACGAGTTCTATGTATTGGAAGCGGTTGAAGAAACGAATCTATGTGGAGATTTGAGAAATGTTTGAGATGCTCGAACACATGTAGTTGTTCGAATCTATTCAGGATGTGGGAATCCATTTGTGGTTTCAAGATATGTTTGAGATATGGGAATCCAATCTAGGATTCGTGTTCTATTCGAGTAACAAAGACTCATGTGAAAGATGTCGAACATAACCTAAACATCGGTGGTCAAATACAAAGTAGGATGCACAATTTGGGGTTTGGCTGACCCATGATAGGGTATTATCAACTCTAGATCTAGAGTATGCTTATCGATATGTTGGGACTGGAAGTTAATGGTATTTGGTTCATGTTGTTTATATTTATGTTTGGAGCAGGCCTTTTTGTTTATCTTATGGTATATTTTAGCTAGAAATATATGACGCTGGAAAGGTATTTTCTGATTCTTATGCATGGAGTTCGGATTCGGCTTCCCCAAAGAAATCTCCATGGAAAATCCATCGTGCGAACGTACCTTAGTGATTTTGAGTGTAACCTAAATATATTGTGGTGTGACCAATGTAAGTACCACAACTATTTGATATGATTTATTTTCTATACCCTAGGCATTCTCTATCATATAACTATATTAAACTAATATATAGTTGGTTTATTTTGAGGACAAATTGTTACAGAAATCCATGCGGTCTTAACGGTTACTGTTACATGTATTCATGTATCTCGAGTTTTCTCATACCTAACTTTTATCTGATGCTTGGATTTTGTTTCCCTAAAATCCTCGCGCACTCTATCGAGTAGGCTGAGCTTTAGGTTTTACCTTTGACGCTTCAGAGTTTAGAAGTCAAGCCGAGTGATTCCATTATATACTATTTCTATTTCAGTTGTTCCATTATAGCTACCTTCATATATCTGAATTGTGAAGACATACAGTTATAACTGTCCTGTTTGATATAGTACTTAGGTTTTTTAACTCTAAAAATTCTTTATTCGAAGTAACCCTTTGTACTATTCTTTTGATATTTTAAATTACCATTCTGTTATGAGATAATGATGTTATGTTCTTGTCTTGTTCTATTTTTCAATTTTATTTTACCCTAACTTTATGTCTTTCCGGTACTTGAGTGTTTAACATATGAATACCATGGATGTATTTAGTGTAGTGTTGACGTTCGAGGGTTGAAATGTCTAGTCGTTACATTTGGTATCAAAGCATAAGGTTGAGTGAACACTTTGGCTTTGGTTGGGTATGGCTCATCAGAGATAGCACAAGCGACACCCTAGGATAAGTCAAATGTATATGAGAGAGCACATTTGTATTTTCAATAAGCTTATTCCCCTTTTCAGCTTTCCTTGGAAATAATTTCTTTCTTTGAATAACTCTAGCCTTTCATATCCTAAATATATTCTACTATGTTCTAGTTGTACATCATGAGTACTAGAGTGCCAATGCCTAAAGAGGTAGAGGTGGTCAAGGTAGTACCATCACTAAGGGTAGAGATCGAGCACCAGGGAATGTTGCTACAGTCGAGGAACGAAGGATGGATATTGTAAAGGAGGTCATGCAGGTTAGGCCTCAGGTGAATTTTGGTTAGCTCTACTGCGATTAGGAGAGGCTTGGACATAAAATATTTACGGGTGTAGAGATGATCATAGAAGTCCAGACTTGGATTAAGTTTCATGACCATGTATTCAGGGTAATGGAGTTAGATGATGCGATGAAGCGTCGATTGGCATCATGACATCTGACGGATGCGGCCATGGATTGGTGGAATTCAATCATTACTGATGTCCAAGAGAACGAATTCACTTGGTACCAATTTAAGGAGTGTTTTAAGATGTAGTTTATCCTAGAGGCTTGGAAGAATTTGTTTTTAAGAGCTTCCTCGACTTGAAGCGGGGGCCATTGGTGGAATATGATAAATGATTCACTGCCTTGTCTCGATTTGGGCCTGGTTTGGTAGATACGTTCTTGAAGAGGAATAAGATGTTTATCGTAGGGATGCATCTGGAGTTCAAAGGTAATATGACTAATCACATCTTGGGATCTTATGTAAATATGGTGAACATGACATTGAGGCTTGAGAGCTTGGCTCCAAAGCCATCCATTGCTGCACTAGCTGAAAACAACAAGAGAAAATTTCTTCTACCTAGGGATATTTCGGGTCTCACTTGTTATAGGTGTGGGAAGAAGGGGCATCTTATGCGGAATTGTCCATCAGTTAGGGAGAAACAAGTGGCGAAAGTGCTATTGGTTAAGGCACCTATTACTAAGGTAATGAAGATTGAGCTACAGAGAGCCAAGGCACAGTTTACACACAAGAGCTGCTACAATTGCTATCTACCAAGCCATTTTGGTAGAGAATGTCTGATGCTTCATAAGGGAGAGCAACCTCGAGCTTTTGCACTAGCTGCAACACCTTCTACTTCGTCGTAGCAAAGGGAAGCAAGTTTTAAAAGGTATTCTATCTATTTTTGGCATTCCTATTTGCTTCTTATTTAATACCGGTGCTTCTTTAAGTTTCATTTTTCATACTCTTGTTGACGAACTGAAACTTGAACCAACTATAGCTTTAGATTTTATTTATGTGTAAAAACCTGTTGGGGGCTCGACCAATCTTAGTATGGTTTGCTTAGGAGTTCGGATCTCTAATTTTGACCGACTCTTTTTGTGCGATATGTATGTTCTGGTTTCTGCTATAGATGGATGGGTTATTGTAGAATAATGTAGCTTTAGATTGTGATAAGCGAACCGTGTTATTAAAGAAGGGGATGGAAGTTCATACATTATTTTGTGAAGAGCCTAGCTCGCCTATTTTTCTTTATTCTCTTGATGTGGCGAAGTGGAGTTAGTTTGATCCTTATTGTTTGGGAAATTGTGGATATCTTCGAAGAGGTGTCAGGTTTACCACCTCATAGGGACATAGAATTTCACATTGATTTGATCAAGGATGCAAAACATATCGTATTGCCTGTTCATAGACTTGCACCAAAGGAGAGGATAGAGCTAACAAATCAGGCTTGATCCGACCAAGTCGTTCGAGTTAGGAAGCACCAGTCACCTTTGCTACAAAGGTGAAGCGGACTGATTGGAACAAGTATTCTTTACCTAGGATAGATGACTTATTCGATCACCTTCATGGAGCTCGAGTATTTTCTTAGTTTGACCTTGCTACAAGGTTTCATCATTTGAGGATGGCAGAGGAGAGTGTACCCTTAACTACTTTTAGATCCAACCATTTTTATGAGTGGTTAGTTATGCCGTTCAGCCTAACTAATGCCCCAGCATATTTCATAGACTTAATAAATCAAGTTTTCCGAGATATGTTAAATAAGTTTGTTCTTATTTTTATCAATGATATTCTGGTCTGTTCTAAGACCGAGGAGGAACATTTGCGCCATGAAAGGATTGTTTCAGGAACACTAAGAGAGTATGTATTGAAGGCTAAGTTCTAGAAGTGTCATTTTCGACGTCCGACAGTTAGGTTCATGGGTCATGTTTATTCAGTAAAGAGTATTTCTATTGATCTCGCTAAGGTTGTAGCCATTCAGGACTGGAAGAGGCTGTAAAGCACAATGGATATTAGAAGCTTTCTGGGTCTAGTAGGTTATTACAGGATATTCATACAGGGTTTATCAAAGATTGCCCATTTCTTAACGAATTTGATGAAGAAAGATGTCAAATTTGTATGGACAGTAAGTGCAAGCAAGCATTCTAAAGGAAAAGTTAATTGATGCCCTATTCTTATTATGCCAGATGGAGGTGATGATTTGATGGTTTACACTGATGCATGTGGAACAAGTCTAGGTGCTGTGTTGATGCAACATGGGAGGGTTACCACTTATGTAAATTGGCAGGTCAAACCGCATGAAGCAGGGTATGAAACTCATGACTTGGATTTGTTAACGGTGGTATCTACGTTAAAGATGTGGAGGCATCATTTGCTAGGTGAAAGCTCGGACTATATGTCGACCATAAGTCTTTGAAATATCTTTTTATGCAAAAGGACTTAAACATGAGGCAACAAAGGTAGTTGGAGTTCCCTGCAGCCTATGATCCGGATATTTTGTATACTTCGGGAAAAGCTAATTACATAGCTAATGTCCTCGGTACAAGGATGAAGTTATGGAGAATGATGAGGTTCGTCCGACTTTGATTAGTCATATCAAGGGGAATCATCATAGATATCTTCATTTTGTTAGGGTAGCTAAGAATGTAAGTAGGAATGAGGCACCAGAGCAATGGCCCAGATTTGTAGTGGATAGCCATGGCATTCTGAGAATGAACGGTAGATAATGTGTCCTGAATGTTGATGGGATTAGGAAGGAAGTTCTAGTGGAGAGTCACTATTCTAGGTTTATGATACATCCTGGGGTCATTAAGATGTATCAAGATAAAGATATGAAGAAGACATTTTGGTAGGAGGGCATGAAAAGAGATGTTTCTATTTTTATGCATAGTTGTGCTAACTGCCAACAAGTAAAATGTAGTCATCAGAAGATGGTCGGGCTACTTCAGCCACTTAAAATTCCAAAGTGGAAGTAGGAGCATATTTCTATGGATTTCATCGATGATTTTCCTAGGTCAAGGAGGGGAAATGAAGGTATGTTGGTTATTGTCGATCGATTGACCAAGAGCATGCATTTCTTACCTGTGAAAACTACGAGGACAACTTCTAGTTTGGCTAAGTTATATGTTAAGGCGAACATCAGGTTACACAATATTCCATGTGATATCATGAGTGATAGAGATTCAATATTCACAAGCCAGTTTTGGAAGGGTTTGCATGAAGCATTAGGGACCGAGATTACTTTGAGTACCACTTACCATTCGCAGATAGATGGAAAAACGGAAAGGGTGAACCGAGTGTTTGAGGACTTGCTTGAGCATGCATTTTAGATTTTGGAGGTTCGTAGGAAGAGCACTTACCACTTGCTGAGTTTTCGTACAACAATAGTTATCAGGCCAATATTAGAAAGACACCATTTTGAAGCAATTGATGGAAGGTCTTGCAAATCTCCATTGTGTTGGATAGAACCTGGAGATTGTCTTATGCTTAGGTCGGATATGATCCAAGAGGCATTGGATAAGGTTATAGAGATTCGAAAGCGAATCAAGGAAGTGCAGAATTACAGAAGAGTTATGCAGACGAGAAAGAGACTTGGAGTTCTTGGTTGGAGACTTTGTATTTGTAATGGTTTCTCCAATGAGAAGTGTAGTTCGGTTTGGAATTGATGGGAAGTTGACTCCTCGTTATATAGGACCATTCCCGATTCTGGAGAGGATTAGTACACTCGCATATAAGGTCGAGCTACCGATTAGGCTATCGGGTATGCACAATATATTTCATGTATTGCATTTGCGTAAGTTTGTGCATGATCCTTCAATGATAGTGGAAGCATCGTAGTAAGAAGACTTGGAGATTGAGCCAAACTTGACTGTGTTAAGGTAGCCTATTAGAACTATTGATAGGGATATGAAGCAATTGAGGACTAAGGTTGTAAAGTTAGTCAAGGTATAATGGAGCGAGGATGCTCAGGATTGTACGTGAGAGGCTTAGGATAGTTTGAGGGAATCCTATCAGATTTATTCTTAGACTAGAGTTTTCTTATCTTAGTTTGTATTTGAGTTGCAGTTTAGTTTCTATATAGTTTCAGCAGTGCTATATATCTTATTCTTTTATCTTCTTTGACTATCATTCTTACTGAATTTTAAAGACGAATGTTCTAAGTGGGGGAAATTGTAGCAACCTTGAAATTCGAACACTTCATCTTCGAATATCAATACATTTGAGATATGTTTAAGTGTTATAAATATGATTTTACAATATTATTTAAATTATTTAATAATAAGAAACTTGTTTTTGAAAAGTGTTTACAGTAATATATTCCTCGAAGAAAAATCGATAATGTGATCGAAAATCGGTTTATTGATAAACAGCTTTTCGATCGATATAAGTTATTCGAACTATCATGCACTTAACTAATGATCAAATGAACACATTAGAAACTAATAACACACGTTAACTTTCATAAAGCATGAAATGTTCTAGAAAGTTCTATTAGGATGAAAGATATTATTATGTGAAAGGTATAAGAATAATTAGCCATAAAATATAAGTGACATAAAGAAGAAGAGACATAAAGGAGAAGTGATGGGAGGTGAGCCTTTCATGGCATGGTTGGGGTGTCGTGAAGGCAAGTTTAAGGAGCACCATTCTTATGCATATATAAGGAGAAGCACACCTTAGGAAATATATCACAAATATTCCTAAGCTTTGAGTTCAAACTTCAACGACTTCTCTTCTTCTTTATCTCTAAATTCCTAAAGCAAATTATTTGCAAACTGTCTCCAAATCAATTAAAAAATTTACACAAGGCTTAGTAATATATCAAAGAACCTTCTACCAAGTCAAAAGTGGAAGAAGCATAGCCAAACTCCCACAAACTCAAGTGGCCGTGAGCTATAGTGAGATGGAGAAGCAGAAGCAAGGCAAAAGGCAAGAAAGCAAGGAAGGAAAGGTAGTTGCTAACTTGGGTTTGAACTTGAGTGCTTAAGCATGGTTGTTTGTTGAGTTTAAAGTGGGATTGATAATATAACTCATGTGATTATATTTTATGTGTTAAAGTTGTTTTAATTGTTAAGTGACATACGTTGAAAACATTGATTTGGATTCTTGTTTTTAAAACAAGTGATACATAAGATCCATGTACATGCACTTGAACAAACTTTGAATGATATTATATGACATATGCCCAGGCCTTGAAATAAGCATATAGGTTGTAGTTGAACATAGGTTGAGATATTACTCGAATTTAAAAGTGTTTATAGCGGTAGTCTCTATAGGTGCAGTTCGAAATTGTCTTGTTTTTAACAATTATTATGGAACTTTTTAGAGAGATCTTTAGGGGTTTCTCATAATATTTACAATATTTTGTATGTATGTTTGTTGTTGTTAAAAGCATGAATAGTTAAAAGTTAAGTAACATCTGAAAAATGGCCAAAACATCACTAGTGCAAAACAGCCCTGTTTAACCTTGATTTTCAGACTTCAATTTTTTCAAATAGGACTTTAAATTTGCGATTTGTTTCACTCTTTTTAAAAATATTTCCTAACTATTTTTAGGGTATTTTAATAGTAGTTTAACATATTTATGAATTTTTAGGAATTAGTTATGAATTTTTAAAGGAAGAAATTTTAGAATAAAACATATTCTTTTTTCTGGTTTTGTTTATTTTTCAAACTTGCTACTTTAAGCAATATTTTGGATAAATGTTTTAAGAGGGAATTAAGAAAAAGGACAAACTTTGAAGAAGAAAAAATTGGCCGAAGGACACCAACTTTCATTTTTGTCCGAAGGACAGATGCTAGTTATAATTAGCATTATATTCAACTTTACACTACAAAATGCTAGTTATTTATAGCACTATATTCAGTTTTACACTATACAAAATGCTAGTTATAACTAGCATTGTCCTTCAGCCTAAAAAACAAACTTGTTGTCATTCAGCCTAAATTTTTTTCTATGTTTTTCCTTATGCCTATTTTCTTGATGTTTTAAAACCTATTATAAGTATTTCCAAGGATTTTAAATGTTTTCAAAATGGGGATAGAATTGCTAAATGGCCAAATGGTTGATTGTTTAATTACTTATTAGAAAAGTAATTAACTATGTTTAAGACTAATAAGCCAACGAAGTAACCTTATCTATTTGTGAGAGTTAAGATTGATGTCGAGTACGGATAGAGAAATAGAGCTCTAACCAACTGGGCTTCCCTCTTAACCAATGAATAGGTAAAAGAAAAATGTTAGAAACGTGTTAATTGTGTTGATTTCTTATTATTTATGGAAATCATTAATACTATACTTAACACTAAAAGCCGACAAAGTATATTTATCTATTTGTGAGATTTAAGACTGAAGTGTCTAGACAAGGCTTGGAGTAAATAGTGCTCAAACTTACCTGGCTTCACTCTTGGGCGTAGTTAAGTTAGAATTTCGAAAACGAGTTAAGCATATGAATTGTGATTTGCATAAGCAATTATTTTGACTGGATAATTGATTCATCGGTTATCGAACTTGACCTAAAATTAACTTAGGAAGTAATCGAAAGACTTCATGATTCTATACCAATAAGAACCCCCAGGTAGGAGTATTGTATGAAACGTCTCTAGTCCTCACTTACTTCTTAAAGAACTAAAATTGAGTTTACCGAAAATACATCGACTTGTTTTAAAGAGTCCGGGATCGGTAATTGTTCTACTTACCGAATTCCACTTTAAAACTAGTTTATGAGTTCTATGTTTTGGAAGCGGCTGAAGAAAGATATCTATGTGGAGGTTCGAGATCTATTTGAGATGCTCAAACGCATGAAGTTGTTCGTGATTTATTCAGGATATGGGAATCTATGTGTGGTTTCGAGATCTGTTTGAGGTATGGGAATCCAATCTAGGATTCGTGTTCTATTTGAGTAATGAAGACTCGTGTGAATAATGCGGAACGTAACCTCAACATCGAAAATGGATAAATACAGAGTAGGATGCGGAATCTGTGGTTTGGCTGACCCACGACAGGGTATTACCAACTCCTGATCTAGAGTATGCTTATCCGCATGTTGGTACAAAGAGTTGATGGTATTTGGTTCATTTGATGACCCACCTTTCTGATCCCTGAGAATGAAACTTAATACAACCTTATCATTCACGCGCCATTGCCCAAGCATCCAAAAGATTAGTTGTCTTAAGGTAAAATAAAGAATATGACAAGGCAGAATAGATAAACCTCACATCGAGATGGTTACATATAATATAAAATGATATAGTGCAAAAGGTTACTCCTTATAAGGAGTTATCAGATTTATAAAAAATACCACATCTAATAGATTTACAGTTATACATTCTGAATTTTTATTTTTGAGATATAAAATACACCTACATAATCATACAATGGAAATAAATAATTAGATAACTAAGGAGCTGCGTATTCGATCACCGTCATCAAAGAGCTCCAAAGAAAACCTGTTATTCTTAGACTACCAAAATATAATTGAGTACTGAGAGTTTAGGAAAAATAAACAACTCGGGTCGGATAAAATGTCTGGTATAAGTAAAGCTATGAAACAAATGGGGTGTATTTAAACAATAATATGTGGGACTATGCCGCTAATGCAGAACAGATTGTCTCCCATATAAAAATGACCAAAAATAAAAAAATGGAAATGAACAATAAGGAAAAAAAATCCAAACATAGATGATGGGTATACTTAGTATAACATTCAGACTTGAAAGAATGGAAATAGTCTGAATAAAAATCCAAACTGGATAGAATGGATAAAATAAGACAACAGTCCAAGCTCGATAGAATAGACTAAATAAGATAACTATCCAAACTCGATATAATGGACAAAACCAATAATTGAACACCGTGATGAATGGTTGACTTTTCCTGTTGTAATTAAAGAAAACAGATTCAAAGGTTTGAATCAAATAAGAAAACGAAAATTTCCAACAGTGGCTAGGAGGATGCTCCCTCCTAACGAAAGTATACCTCTAGAAATATAATTGAGAACTCCGATGGCTCTCGGACACATCCAAGCCAGAATCTGAGCATTTCACATCTCAATGGGCAAAAACCAATTCAAATCTAGAGTAGATGTGAAAATACCCTAATGGGAGCAACCCTATATAGCATGGCTTCCTTTTGCTCTTTGGGTTTAATCATTTCCAACAAAGGATAACAAAGCTCAAGCGAGCAACACATCCTCCTAGAATAACGAAATTCAAAGAAGGCCGAGGTAACCGATAGTAGGGATACCAACTATCAAGGGTATAAAATGATCGTATACGAAAATCAAGTCTTGTATATTTATCACCACTCATCAAATTCCAACTTGTACTATTCCTTGGTTAATAATAATATCAAACAAGTCAAGGTAGTATTACCTCAAAGTCATGTCTCACTATTATTCTTAACTTTCGAAATAGCGACAAGTCTACTTCTTTGATGTTTGATACCAACTAATAAATCGTTCCTCTAAAAGTGAATCGCATTATGGAAATTAGTTCCTTTCGTTAAACGAATCAAACTTTTCTTTTAAAAGCCCGAATTCCTACTTGGCCTCACATTAAAAGTATTGGCTTTAAAAAACTTTGTTAAAAGAGTTTACTAACTTCAAAACATCAATTTTAAAAAGGACATAATAACTTAAGACATCCTTATTACGTTGATTAATTAACTTTAAACTTCATCATAAAATTTAATTTTTTTTGAACTTCAAATGTCTTTATGTAATAAAAAGGGTAAACCACTTCTAAACCTTATTGATTCAATTAGTTAGTAATAATTAATTAAATTAATAATTAATTATCATTATTTAAAATGAATAACATAGTCAAATCATCCTTGTTACTTTGATAACTCAACTTTGAAACTACATAAATTAAGTTGATTAATTAACTCGAATAACCTTTAATTAATAAGGGTAAATCACTTTTAAAACATCATTAATTTAATAATTAAATATTATTATTTTAAAATGATTAATCAATTAAAACCATCATTAAGGAAATATTAATTAAAGTTAAAACAAATTGATTTCCTTTTAAAAGCCATTAATTAAAAAGATTAATTAATTTTAAAAAAATCATTAATTTATTGATTTATTAACATTAATCCATCATTATCAAAAGATTAATTAGCCTTAAACATGATTAATTATAATGATTAATTAAATTTAAAACATCGTTAACTAAGTAATTAGTCAAATTTAAAAAACATCATTAATAAGTTAATCGGTAAACCTTAATCCTTATTAATTAATTAATTAATTAAATTTAATAATCATTATTAAAATATTGATTATTTTCGAAAACATCATTAATCAAAATCTTGCTTAACTTGTGAAACAATTCCAAGCACGAAGATGAAACCAAATGGTTTGATAAGAAATGATTTTTCAAAAGTGCCGATACAGCGACTATCGCTATACGAGCAGTTCGACAAACAAGGTATAATATTATCAACACAGCCAAACATCACATAGCAATGGTTTAAGCATACGTACAACAAGCATTCATAGGCAATAAATATGAACATGAATATAGTTTTAAAGCTTTGGTTTTTGAGGGTAAAATTTTACATACTAACTTAGCTAACATTTACTTAGCTGTTTGCATCCATCACACATATACATTTCCAAACCAAACTTGAACAAATTCACATCATATCCAAACCAAGTAATCAATACATATCATAGTGTAACTAAAGAAAAATATTTTCCAAAAAGTTACGAGTTTCACTCATCGAAAGCTATCCAAACTCTAGCTAACTTAGGTTATGAACTAGCACTTCCATTCCTAAGAAAAAGGTGGACTCTTGGACCCTTAATACACTAGCTAGGCTCGGCCTTGAAAGAAGAAGGATGTGAAACTTGTTTTGGTAAGGTGGAGTGACTTTGGATAATCATCGAACTCTCAATAAACCCAAAAATGAGAAATTTTCCAACTAGTTTATGGACTAACTACTCTCAAATTTTGTAAAATTGATAAAGAGAAAAGTTTTAGAAAATTAATTTCTATACAATTACGAAAAAAGAATCTCTCAAATACAATTAGTTTTGAAGAAGATATGGTCAAAAGAGGAAGGACTATTTTCGGACTTGAAATTCTAGTTCTGAAAATGCTCTGTAAAGAAATGAGCTTTGGACATGTTTAACCTCAAAATTAGAAGAAGTGGTACAAATAAAAGCTGTACCCACTGGAATTTTCTATGGTTTGAAAAAAAAGAAATGCTAATTTGATTAAGTTTTGAGAAATATATGGCATAAGTTAAAGAGATGAAATTGAAGAAGTGAAATGGGTATTTATAAGCAAGTGAAAGTGTAAATTACTTAAACACCCAATGTTCTTTACCCTCCAATACTCTCTTGCCACCTTACTTAGCCTCCTAAACCACATGTCCTTGAGCCACCTTCTTGTCTCCCTCCCCTCTCTTCATGAGAAAACATGTTTAAACATGTCTTGTACTTAGTTGCCAATGTCAAATCATGTCTCTTAAGGCATCTTTTAGTACATACATACTATGTATGTACAAATTGTCACGCTTCAGAATCCAATGTTCAAAAAATTATCATCAAATATCTCACTTGTATTTGACTGCCGAAAATTCAAACATTGAACTCCAGTCGGATGGAGCTTATAACAACATTGGATGAATATAAAATAGCAAAAACAAAATAAATATCATGTATTACATCACAGATACAACATCATCATAATACCGATTACTACATCAGAGTATCATAATACATATTGTAACCAGTCTAAATAGAACATCATAATAGAACAACAAGTGATCATATGTCAAAAAATCTTCAAAGGAATGAAACTATAGTGAACTTCCAAATCTAAGCACCTTGGGATCCAAAAGCTTGCGAAATATCCTCAAGGTAAAAGCCTCCAAAAACCGATAGCCTCCAAAATACAGCTAACACCAAACCATGGAAAACTTGCTACTAGGCTGCCCGTGTGGAAATTATAGGCACCCAGAGTTTAGAAAAAAACAATAAACTCCGGGTCAATCATGGGACTGGTATGAGTAAACAAAAACAGTTGCTTTTAAATAAAACAGGATTTATATAAAGAAAATCCAGTACGCTTTTGGAAAATGAAACTACCATAAGACCTCCCGCCACACACACAATGCAATCGCAGAATTGGAGGAGATTTCTTCTTATGATAGTCAAATATGCTTGATATGGGAAAAATTATTTGATATTATTACTAGTGCATAGTGTAGAAAAAAATATTTTGAAAGTATAATATTAATCTTAGCCAGCATACCACATTTCCTCATATGCCTATTATAGCTACCATGTTATGTGGCAGGTTACCGCCACGCTGCATGGCAGGTTATACAACTAAAACCGTATAGGGCTCGTATTGTTTCTTTAGATTTCCAACAAATGGTCAGGCTAAGGAACTTCCTACTGCCACATGGGTATGCCTCTGGAGGGACGTCACGAGAACTTAACCAGTTCTCTGCCAACACAAGGCCGGATTACCTCTGTAACTAGGTAACTACTACTCGAGTATGCCACCCCCCGGTTGTTTGCGACCTTTATCCGAGGTCCCTCTACCACAAAGCAACAACCACACGGTGAATGAGATTACAGCAACCACATAGGTAAAGTATCTGGGCTCCATACCATAATACCACCTTTTTCCAGAAGGAAATGACATACCCTAAAGGGTGCGACCCTCATAACCTTGCCGCATCTTTCCTGTTTCGACCATTTCCGGGGTGTGAGGTCCGATGAGATCTCGTCCATAAAGCTACGCTTTACACGAAAGCCATGCTTTGATCTCAAATGATCATCAACACACAGTAGCACTTAGCATGCCACACTACCAAATTGGGAGTATATCGCTGATAACCTTCAACTACATAACCTCTGAGCTCGTACGTCTCAGAGAACGGTGTTAAGCTAAGAGAATAAATTCTCCGCCACCAACAGATATGTATTTGAAAGAAATCTGCTTTATATCTCAAAGTGTAGTGTCAGACATACCACCATACAAGTCTATTCCGGGTTCGAACAGAACCGAAGGCACTTTGTCCTATAAAGGAAGAATCCCTTGCAAATCCGGGTATCCACAATCCCGATTGGGCTCCCCATCACATGTGGAGATCTCTATACTGGGGCCACTCAGTGCAGAGACATTCGATAGGTTATCCTATTGATTTCGAAGACACCCGGTCTTCACCACCGTCTTCAAATGCTACTCATTTCGTCTTATCACTATTCAGAATGGGTTATATGACACAAAAGTCCTCTCCCGGCTAATCCGAATAGTGAGCGTTCAATTTTGAAACACGTGGATATATCGGTTACAAAGATTCATATTCAGGGTTCGATGTGGGTTTCGGATAACTAACTGAAATCCGACTCCCTATCGCATCGAAGTTTAAATGCCGTTTTACGGGCAAAGGGTTTTCACATATACACAGAAGCAAATCACAAATCACTGTTCAGCACAAAGCAATTCACATCATACAGTATTACAATCACAACAGAAATATCAATCCAGTACACAGCATTTGATGATAGTCAATCATCTTTAATTAAGGTGAAGGTGATTTAAATGAATTAACCACATAATTATTTTTATTAATTATTTTTAAATCAGTGATTAATCATTCTTAACTGTGAATTAATTAAATCTTAATTAACTTTATTAATTATTTATTCTTTAATTAATTATCTTAATTAAATAAATTCTTAATTGTTAATTAGTTAAATCTTAATTACTCTTATTAATTAGTCTTTAATTAATTAATTATCCATTACAAAGTAATTACAAATCATTTATTGTTTAATCATTATTTAATTATTGTAAATAAATTTGTTTTAAGTTAACACCTTAAATATTTGATTAACTTCTCAATTATTTTATTAAGTTAATTTTTTAAAACAACCTTATTTAAAAATATATGTTTAAAACATCTTTGAACTTAATTAATTTCAAATAATTATTTCAATACCATTAACTTCACATTCCACTTAACAAACAATCATCATTTTATAAAGAATGAATTTAGAAATCAAGTAGATTTATATTTTTAAAATTTTAAAAAACTGGAAATGCTGTTTCAAACAACCAACCCGAGGCTATCTCGAGTCACACCTAAGCAAATGTGCTCATTGCTTCGTGTTTTACCAAGATCGACCCGTTTCAAACTGGAAATGTTGTCTAAGTACCGAACCTACCCGGCACACACAAAAGTTTCCTCGAGCTAGAACTCGAGCTAATACGCGAACTTCACGAATGCTACTTCGAGTCGCAATGCTTCTTCCCCCATGCCATTTCCACTGATCCAAACTGGCGCCGTGCACATGCACAACACCTAGCTGATGCTCCGGTGAACGGCGCTTCCTCCGGCATGTCGCAAATCACCACCACACTCGATAATAACGGTCGATTCGACGCTAAGGACCCCAAAACGAAATCGAGCTTCCAGTTCGAAACTCGAACACTCAAGCCCGCCAAAACCCACTTCAACACGACCAACCCGGCCATCGGAACCGCCGCGCTTCCATCCACGCCTCCGTCTATGACTCAAGAACACCCCCTCTAAATCTGGCCACAGTCGATGCATTGACGAGTGCGCACGAGCCCAAAAACCCGATCGCTGATTTCACTGACCTTAAACCCTAAAATTGCTTTGTCCCATCATCTCCTACAATACAAAAAATTATTGAACATTTTTCCTTACTTCACTATCATACACACTAGCTTCGATCAAAAACTCCACATCCAATATGCTTCGATCGCCAGAAATTGATCGAAACTCCCATTTTGATCAACTTCAAACTGCTCTTAACTTACACAACTAAAAATCACCATTCTAGTTCTAAAAATCCTATCTTGCAGTGTGGATTCAAGTTATGAAATTGAATCAGCAATTCGTGACACTCGAGTTTATCATATATTTAAAATTTTGCTCTATAAAACTAAATTTATAGAGGCAAAATTTCACCACCATGCTTAAAATAGTTTTTTAGACCATAAATTAAGTTTAAACAAACTTATTTTGTTTGAAATCCTAAGCTTAATAATGTTTGGATGAAGAGGTATTTAATTTTTCCTTTGTTTATGTTTACTCTGAAATCAGAAACAAAGAAGAATAGGCTATACAAAAATTCACAGTACAATCATATATATACAGAATTACTTACTAAAAAATATATATACAGCAAAGCATAAAGTTATTTATGAAACAGATACACAGGTTTTTGTTTTAAAATGGTATGTTTACTCACAGTCAAAAAACTTGAACAGAAAACAACTTCTGTTTTTGGATAGCTGCTACTTGATTTCCTTTTTAAATCTTCTGGCCTGATTGTTGTTTAAATCTGTAAAATGGAAGTGCTTACTATTTTTTCTCTCGTATGCTAAGTTTTTTGATGAACAAAAATAGAATAAGAAGATGTATATATAGAAAGAGTTACAGAAATAGGTGTTTACCGAAACAAGCAAGTTCTATTTTTAATCAGAGATTTTTTCTTCTTTCTTTCTTTGGCCAGACAACAATTTCAGCTGAAATGATTTAGAGATATTATTGAATGACCTTATTTTTGTGATAGCATTAAATGCAAGTGTCCTTCATGTTTACATCCTTATTCCATTTTTGTATGTACATAGATACTTTATTTATATTATTTTTTTCTTTCTTGCCTTGCACATCTACTTCACAGGCAACATACACCCCCTCTTGCCTGGTTTTGTTTTACTTTATGCTTTATATAAAGTTGTTATAGTTATTGTTATAAATTTTAACTTAGGTTGCATACACACAAATTCACTTATTTCTAGCATAAACCCTTGTTTTTGTTTTTATTCTTAAGCTTAACTATCAAACCCTTTATGTCATATTTACTTTATTACAAATACATTACCCATTAAAGATATTTGCTTTATATTAATACATATTATTTAAATTACATAGATATATTTTTATAAATTCAGATTATTTTTAAAACGTTTATTATTTCAATCAAAAGAAATTGAAGTTTTATTCATATAAATTAACACAAATTTTATTTCTTTCGAACTTTTCAAATTAAATTCCAAAAGTTCAAATAAGTTACCAAATCAAAATTAATAAATTTTGGGATGTTACGGATATCCCCCTTAAGAAAATTTCATCCTCGAAATTTGAAAGAGGAAGAAAAGCAAACAAAGAATATACGAATTCAGAAAAGGATAGAGAAATGGCTTACCAGTTTAAGCCGAGATGTCCACTCTGCAATTGGGATATGATTTCTGCATATTATTTTTAGTTTCCCAAGTGCAGTCCTTTGGATCGCCACTCCACTGTACTTTAACCAGTTTTACAATTTTGTTTCTCAATCGCTTTTCATCACGATTTACAATCTTTATTGGTTCTCTTTTAAATGTTAAATTGGGAGTGATTTCGAGATCCTGTTGAGCATCTTCTTCAATAATACTATCTGGACTCGTACTTTCGAAGATCAGAAATGTGGAACACATCATGCACGCCAGATAACCGGCTAGGCAGGTGCACTCGATAGGCTAAAGAACCAATCCTTTTCATGATAGGAAAAGGACCAATATACCGTGGTTCCAGCTTACCGGTTTTTCCAAACCTTGATACACCTCACATTGGAGATAATTGAGAAAGACAGAGTCTCCAATTTGGAATTCTAAATCCCTTCTTCTACGATCATAATAACTCTTTTGAAGACTTTGAGACGTTTTCAATTTCTTCTATATAGAATCAACTTTTTCTTGGCTTCTTTAATCATATCCGATCCAAGGATGAGTCTATCACCTGCCTTAATCCAGCATGTCAGTGATCGACACGGATGACCATATAAAGCCTCAAAAGGAGCCATCTCTATACTGGCCTGATAGCTATTGTTATAAGAGAATTCGACCAGATGCAAATGGTCCTCCCAAGAACCACCAAAATCAAGTATACAAGCTCGCAATAGGTCTTCTAAGATTCATTTAATCCTCTCGGTCTTCCTATCAGACTGTGGGTGATAAGCAGTGCTAAAATTTAGTTTTGTTCCCAATGCGTCTTGAAATGCCTTCCAAAATCTACTAGTGAAGATCGGGTCACGATCACTCACTATACTACTAGGAATGCCATGGAGACGGGCAATTTCTTTCACATTCAACTCGGCTAAACTTGCAGTCGTGTGGGTTGATTTCACTGGCAAGAAGTGGGCTGTCTTAGTCAAACGGTCCATAATGACCCAAATTGCTTCATTGCCTTTATGAGTACGAGGCAAACCGTCGATGAAATCCATCGATACTTGGTCCTATTTCCACTTGGGTACCTCTAAAGGCTAAAGTAAACCCGCCATTTTCTTTTGATCGCTTTTGATTTGTTGGCAAGTAGCACGGCGACTCACATATATAGATATGTCCCTTTTCATTGTCTTCCACCAGAAAGTTCTTTTGATATCTCTATACATCTTGTTAACTCCTGTATGGATGCTGAATTTAGATTTGTGACATTCGTCCAAAACTTCACGTTTCAGTTCAGGAATGTCCAAGACACAAATCCTGCCTCTTATCCTTATAACTCCATTATCATCAATTCCAAAACTGGAATCCTCACCATGATGTATTCTTTTACAAATTCCCCGAAGGAACGGTTCTTCTTTTTGCTTGTTGGCGATCTTTTCAAGGAGAGTAGGAGTAACAACAAGATATGCAAGAACAACATGTCTCCTACTTAAAGCATCGGCAACTACATTGGCTTTCCGGGCGTATATCGAATATCTAGGTCATAAGATGCCAGAAATTTCAATCAATGTTGATTCGCAGATTTAAATCTGGATGAAGAGTTATTTCAAAGATTTGTGGTCGGTGAATAATTCAAAATTTTCACCTAAAGAAAGAGAGTTCATTAGGCATATTTATTAAGTTAAATTAAATTCGTAATTTGTTAAGAAAGGTGAAAAAGATTCTTACCCAGAAGATAATGTCGCCACATTTTCAAAGCGAAGGTAACAGCTAAGAGTTCCAAATAATGGGTTGGGTAGTTTCTTTCATGAGGACGTAATTGTCTACTCACGTAGGCAATTACCTTTCCATTCTGCATTAATACCGCACCCAAACCATCACCACAAGTGTCGGTATAAACAGATAATCCCTGATTCTCGTTGATAATAGCGAGAAAAGGAGCGGTGGTTAATCTCCTTTTCAACTCCTGAAAAGCTTCGTCACATTTCGGAGTCCAATTGAATTTTACATTCTTCATCGCGAGCTTAGTCAACGGACTAGCTATCTTAGAAAACTCCTAAACAAACTTCCGGTAATAACCTGCTAAACCCAAAAAGCTTCGAACTTCTTTTGGGTTAGTGGGTTTCGTCCAATCAAGAATAGCGGAAATTTTGCTAGGATCAACAGAAATCCCTTCTTCATTAACAATATGGCCGAGAAATTTAACTTCTTTGACCCAAAAGTGGCATTTGGAAAATTTTACGAATAGAATATTTCTCCTCAATATCTCCAAAACGATTCTAAGATGCTCGGCATGCTGCTCTTCGGTCTTGGAATAGACCAAAATATCATCAACACAAATTTATTCAATACCTTCCGAAACACACGAGTCATAAGGTCCACGAAGTATGCTGGAGCATTGGTTAGCCCAAATGGCATGACTAACCATTCGTAGAACATATTGGGACCCCTGAAAGCGGTCAAATGGACACAATCTTCGGCGATTCGTAATTGATGGAACCCTTGGGCTAGATCCATCTTCGAAAAGAAACGTGCGCCGTGCAATTGATCAAACAGATCATTAATTCTAGGTAGTGGAAATTTATTCTTGAGAGTCAGCTTATTGAGATCGCGGTAGTCCACACACAATCTCAAAGATCCGTCCGATTTAGCAACAAATACAACGGCTAAACTCCATTCAGAAACACTAAGTCGAATCAACCCTTTTTCTAGTAAATCATTAGTTTGCTTGACTAATTCAATCCTTTCCATGGGTACCATCCTACGACTTGCGTGAACGATCGGACGAGCATTGGGTACTTAGTCAATTCTAAATTCTATTTCTCGGTGTGGAGGTAAGGATTTCACTTCTTCGAACACGTCTGGAAAATCTCTAACAATGGGTATGGACTCCAGACTGGGTACGGGATAACCCAAGTTATACATCAACCCTTCTCTTTTAGGACTAAGTCCTCACAAGAAATCTCAATGGATCTCCAAATTTGGTTTTAGTCGAAGTCAATCGATTATTGCAATCCAATTTGGCTTCATATTTCGCTAACCAATCCATTCCGAGTAAGACTTCAAACTCATTAAAATCAAGGACAAAGAGACCGATAGGGAATTGGTAACAATAATATGAGATATGAACGTCTCTACATCGAATACAAAGGTTCGCGGGACCTCCAACTGGATTCTTTACGCATATAGGCTCATCAACAAAATCAGGTTCAAGATTTAATTCATTAATAGCTTGCTGAGAGATAAAACTATATGTAGCGCCCGTGTCAAATAAAACTCTAACAATGCTATCATAAATAGTAGATTACCTTCCAGGACTCCTTTCCCATTTTCTGCTTTGGGAGATGCAGGTTTGTCTTTGACTGTGTACACCTTTGCTGTCTGAGCTTGCTTCATTGTTGGGCAGTCTTTAACCTCGTGTCCCAATTTCTGACAATAATAACATTTCCTGGGTTTTGCTTGAACGTATTGATTGACTTGTCTCTTAGGCATCGTACATCTGCTCGAATTATGGCCCTTTTATAATCAATTAAAGCAAGTAACATTCTCTGTCGTGCTTCCCTGATTGCTCTTCTTTTTCTCCTTACCCTGCCATGGTTTCTGGCCTCCAAATTTCCTCTTCTTCCAATTTTGATTGCTCGAATTTCCTTTCTCCACCGGGGCTTCTTGCATATCAAGTGTAGCATATCTGTACCCCATATCAACCAAATTTGAAAAGGATTCATTGACATGGCCAGTCATCCTTTCGTGGAACTTCTTATTCATCCCACAAATGAACCTTTCATTCTTCTATAAAGGTGTGTTCACCAATTCTGGACCGAAACGAGACAATTCATTGAATTTGTTTAGATACTCCTCGAATGACAAACTCCCCTTCTTTAAGTCCATGAATTCCTAGTACATTCGAGAAATTCCAACCGATGGCATATAACGCTTCTCAAATACTTCTTTAAATCTCTCCCAAATAAACTCGTCTTCTGGCTTATCCACAGTAACTGTCTCCCACCATGCTAAGGCTTCTTCTTGAAGTTGCCAAGAAGCTATGAGTCGCTTTTGATCGTCTTGCAGCTTTAGCCCTTTAAAGATTTTTTCACATGATCTGATCCATGCTTAGGCCTCGACAATCGACTCCTTGCCAATGAATGGCTTACCGCCAAGCCTTGAGAAACTCTTATATAAACCAGCCAGATTCGGCTGATGCTGAGTAGGTATTGCTGCTTCTGCTGTTGGGGGAACTTGATTAGGTGTTGTAGCATTCCCTCGCCCCCCAGCTCTTCCCTTCATCCGCTCATCCTTACTATATGTAATTAGTAAGAAAATTGATTTGGATATTCGAACGAGATATCTTAAGAAATATCAGCAGTTAAAGGAAGTAGACTAAGAAAATTTGGGGTTTCGGTCTCAGTTATACTCATTCTAGGGTATACTTCATCCTATCTCTAATGAGCCATCTAATGTGCTGTACTCCGTAGCTAAAGTCCTTATTCAACCTTCAGCTCTGATACCACATGTCACGCCTCGGAATCCAATGTTCAAAAAATTAATATCAAATACCTCACTTGTATTCGACTGCCGAAAATTCAAACATCGAACTCCAATCGGATGGAGCTTAAAACAACATTAGATGAATATAAAACAGTGGAAACATAATAAATATCATGTATTACATCATAGATACAACATCATCATAATATCCATTACTACATCAGAGTATCATAATACATATTGTCATGGGTCCAAATAGAACATAATAATAGAACAACAAGTGATCATATGCCAAAAGGTCTTCAAAGGAATGAAGCGATAGTGAACTTCCAAATCTAAGAACCTTGGGATCCAAAAGCTTTCGAAATATCTTCAAGGTAAAAGCCTCCGAAAATCGTTAGCCTCCAAAATACAGCTAACACCAAACCACGGAAAACCTGCTACTAGGCTGCCCGTGTGGAAATTATAGGCACCCAGAGTTTAGAAAAAATCAATAAACTCCAGATCGGTCATGGGACTGGTATGAGTAAACAAAAACAGTTGCTTTTAAATAAAACAGGATTTATATAAAGAAAATCCGGTATGCTTTTGGAAAATGAAACTACCATAAGACTTCTCGCCATACACACAATGCAATCGCAGAATTGGAGGAGATTTCTTCTTATGATAGTCAAATATGCTTGATACGGGAAAAATTCTTTGATATTATTACTAGTGCATAGAGAAGAAAACTATGTTGAAAGTATAAAATTAATCTTAGTCTGCATACCACATTTCATCGTATGCCTACTATAGCTACCATGTTTTGCGCTAGGTTACCGCCACGCTGCATGGCAGGTTAAACAACTAAAACCGTATAGGTCTTGTATTGTTTCTTTGGATTTCCAACAAATGGTCGGGCTAAGGAACTTCCCACTACCACATGGGTACGCCTCTTGAGGGACGTCCCGAGAACTTAACCAGTTCTCCGCCAACACAAGGCCGGATATATATAAAGAATTACTTACTAAAAAAATATACAACAAAGCACAAAGTTATTTATGAAACAGATACATAGGTTTTAGTTTTAAAATGGTATGTTTACTCACAGTCAAAAAACTTGAACAGAGAACAACTTTTGTTTTTGGATAGCTGCTACTTGATTTCCTTTTTAAATCTTCTTACCTGATTGTTGTTTAAATCTGTAAAATGGAAGTGCTTACTATTTTTTCTCTCTGGTATGCTAAGTTTTTTTATGAACAAAAATAAAATAAGAAGATGTATATATAAAGAAAGAGTTACAGAAATAGGTGTTTACTGAAACAAGCAAGTTTGTTTTTAATCAGAGATTTTTTCTTCTTTCTTTCTTTGGCCAGACAACAATTTGAGCTGAAATGATTTAGAGATATTTTCGAATGACCTTATTTTTGTGCTAGCATTAAGTGCAAGTGTCCTTCATGTTTATCCTTATTCCATTTTTGTATGTACATAGATACTTTATTTTTATATATATATTTTTCTTTTCTTTCCTTGCACATCTACTTCACAGGCAACATACACCCCCTCTTGCCTGGTTTTGTTTTACTTTATGCCTTATATAAAGTTGTTATAGTTATTGTTACATATTTTAACTTAGGTTGCATACACACAAACTCGCTTATTTCTAGCATAAACCCTTGTTTTTATTTTTATTCTTAAGCTTAACTATCAAACCCTTTATGTCATATTTACTTTATTACAAATACATTACCCATTAAAGATATTTGCTTTATATTAATACATATTATTTAAATTACATAGATATATTTTTATAAATTCAAATTATTTTTAAAATGTTTATTATTTCAATCAAAAGAAATTGAAGTTTTATTCATATAAATTAACACATATTTTATTTTTTTTGAACTTTTCAAATTAAATTCCAAAAGTTCAATTAAGTTACCAAATCTAAATTAATAAATTTTGGGATGTTACACAAATATATCATAACTAATTTAAATTCTTAAACATTAATTTTTGTTTTCAAATATAAATAAGGCTCACAACATTCAAACAACTTTATACCATGAAATGTCAAGAATTCAAAAATCAGTTTTCGGTCACATATTTGAATTTTTTTCGAACTAAATATTTTTGTAACCTGATTTTGAAAACTATTTTATCTTCAATATTTTTTAGAGTTTTTATTTTAATTATAAAATCTATTATTTGAATATTTAAAATTAATCAAATATTCAAAAATTAGTGTGGTGAAATTTCGAGTCATAACTCACCCTCCTTGAAAGAATCTCATTCCCGAAATTTACCACAATCATATCCCAAAAAACAGACTATCCAAGAAACCTAACACATTAATCTAATGTAACTTATCCATCAAAAACTAATATGATATAAATCTATATGCAATCAAATTCAGAGAATGCCCTGAAATAAAATATTGCGCATCCAATTATATCAAAAGGTAAATTTAGAACTAAATGCCCCGCTCTTATATTAAAATTTTCTTTCTAATTTCTTCCAAAAGAAATGTATTAAAACCAAAACCAAAATTGACTAGGAGGGCGTGATGGCCTAGATTTTTGACCTTCAAAAATCGACATCAATACGTCCACCGTATTACATGCCGAGCAATCGAATGTTGGAAATACCAAATCGTTAGCAAAAAGATGAAAAAAAGGTAGAAGGAGAAAACAGAAATAACAATATAGAATCTCGAATCGCAGCAGAAAATATATAATAGATAACAACCGGTCTTTATACAAAAAGAACTACATGAATAACTCAATACTGGACAGTTATATAACTTGTCCTCACAAGTGCTGAATATACAGCCTACAATACACGGCGGAATACAAACCAAGTAAGTGTGATATGTCTTGTCATCCAGCTCGCCTCCTGAGCTCCGTAGCATTCTATCATGTATCTGTATTACTCAGTCGAACCCAAGCATTATAATAAAATAACACTCGAGTTAGTCTGGAAAACCACCACGCGAAACACACTCAATTTGAATTATTAAAGCTATCGAAAATCATCTGAAAATTGAAGATATCTCGTAAGACCACGCCACGCAAAAACACGACGGTTTTTACCTTACGATAACCAAAACATTTCATATCGAATCCTCTGATATTATAGTAGTGTCCAAATACAAATACGTATTCAAATTGCTAAAATGGTTGTATCTCATATTCCAGCATAGTTGGGCACAATCAAAACCGTACGACACCTATTGGAGAATGGGTTCCTTACGAACAACTAGGCACTGCGGTACCACCTGTCACAATACACGTCTAGAACAACGTACCGAGGACCATGCTCGGATCCCTTGCAACACAAGACCGGACTATCCCTAACCTGGGTAGACCGAATATGCTATGACCCCAGGTGTTCCCACCCTTTTTCGAGCTCCTTCCATAAATCGCAGTAATAATATCCGAGGGTATCTAGAAAGGTTATAAATATACCCTAATTGGGTGCTACCCACTTAGCCTTGGTGCATCTCCCATGCATTTTAGTCATTCCCAGTTGATGAGGCGAGAGGTGTGATAACCTGGAATTTTAGGCAATAGCAATTTAATAATCTTTGTTAATAAATGTTTAAATTGATTTAATAATCTTTATTAACAGTTAAATTAGCTTAATAATTTTCTTTTATAATAATTTAAATTGGTAAGTTTATTCTTTTAAAAGCTAATAAATTAGTTTAATAATCTTCTTTTATAAATATTTAAAATTTATCTTTCAATGCTATTAAAATTTGTATTCTATTTATAATATATATAGATATGTATATATATTGTGAATAGGAGATTTTGGTTTTGAATTTAATAAAATGTTTTCAAATCAAAATATATATGTGTATATATATATTGGGATGTGGAAACTGGTTTTAAAAATTCAATATTTGATTTTCAAAAGTTAATTTAAAATTTAAATTGAACACTTTTAATACTAGTATTTATTTATAATTATCAATTCAAGTATATTAGCTCAAGTTTGAAATAAAATTTAATTAAAAGATTTAATATCCTTTCTTTTTAAAATTTAACATGTGTAAATGTGATTTGTTAATTTATAAACAAGTAAAAATATGTTTTTCAAATTTAATATAATTTATGATTATCAATTCAAGTATATTAGCTCAAGTTTGAAATAAAATTTAATTAAAAGATTTAATATCCTTTCTTTTTAAAATTTAACATGTGTAAATGTGATTTGTTAATTTATAAACAAGTAAAAATATGTTTTCAAATTTAATATATATATATATATATATATATATATATTGTGATTTGGAAAACTATGTTTGAATTTAATACAATTCCTTTCACAAGCTATTTAAAAAAATAATTAACCATTTATTCCCAAAACATAAGGTAAATGTCTATTTATTTTAAAATATATTTTTGCTTAAGTTTAAAATAAATTTAACTAAAGGTTATTTCTTTTGTTCTAGTATACTTTCTTTTTGATTTTAATATTAATTAACATAAATTGAATATATATAAATGAACATAAATTAGTAAGACATAAATATATTAATATTTAACATAATAAATTATTATAAAAATGGGTTCAAACATTTGTAAAACAATAATAAAGCATTTAAAACACTTATAAGGCATTGTTTCAACATTTGTAAGCCAAGTTTCCCATGAATTAACAAGTGTCAGACCAATTCTTTCTTTTTAATTTTGGAATATATGAAAATTCATAAACAAAATTAAGTAAGAACCAGGTTTACTCACTTCTCCTCTCATCTCTTTTCTTTCTTCTTAAAAACAAACTGAAAAAAAAGCATAACCTGGACTTAATTTTTTTTTTAAATGAAATGAAGGCAAATTCAACAGCAACTTACAAATCTTCAACATCATGAGATCAAACCAAATCAATCGTTGTTTCAACTTGAATCTAAGCATGCAACAGGAATCAACATCAGTTTCAGATTCAACAGTAAAGGAATTCAAATCAAATGTAAAAATCAAATCAAATTCATGTGCCTAGAAACAAAAACAAAGGCTTGTCTCTCTGTTATTTCAAACTGGTAAGTAATTTAAAAAAAAAACAGACTTAAAACCTGTGATTAGACATGGATATATGTAGTGATATAATTTGCAAATGTTTGAAAGGATGAATGCATGTATGTGTATAATTCCTTTGTGTTGTTTGCATATACATAGAAAGGCTCTGTTGTGTATTTACAGGTTTCAATTCCTTAATAATCCAATATCCCATTACAAAATCATCATTAACTTTTAATTTATAAATGAAAAATGATTGAAATTGTGCAATACACTACTAAAAATAATTCTAGAAATTTATATTTAATATTTACCTTTAAAATCCTAAATAACAGTAATTTATATATTTGGGTCAAAAATCAATGAATTCAATTTTAAGTTTGGATTGCATAAATGAATTTGTATTAGGAGGTCATGAATTTTAATATGAATATCATGATTTTTAGTTTGATATTAAATTGGAATTTTCTAGTTGAATGATTTTTGCATTTGGGTTGACTGCCGTTGATCGGCACGGTGGATGGAGTCGAGATCGTAGTGGAAGATGGCTGGAGGGTTGCCGATGGTAGGAAAAATGGCTGGGTATTTTTCCGATGGCCACGGTGGCCAGGCATGGGCGAATTAGGGTTTAGCAGTGGGTTTTTGTCATCGAAGTTGCCGAGGTTTATTTGTCGTTGACTTGGGACTGGACTCGATCGCTATTATGTGAAGCAGAGCTAGAAGTCGAGGAATCGGTGAGATCGATGAGATATATTATGGCGTAGTTCGTCGGCGATGGGAGGTTTCCGGTTGAGGTGAGTTCCACATTTTAAGTTTTGGGTCTGATTTTTCGTTCGTTGGTGGATGTGGTGATTTGGGTTCACCAGAAGGACGGCGAGGCTATCAGTGACTGGTCGACGATTAGATGATTGGTCGGAGCGACGTTGAACTACCGTGCACGTTCATGTACCTGGAGTGATCGATGTTTTGGGAAGATGAGTTCTACTCGGTATAGCGCTCATGCATTTTGATGTGTGACTCGAAGTGGGTGGTTTGGCTGATGACTCGACGGTGGCTCGAGTTTTTAGTGTGTTTTACTCGGGTTTGTCCTGAGATGTTTTTCTGGTTTTATGTTGGGCAAAAGTTTTGAAAAAGAAATCAATTTTTATAATTTTTAAACAAAATAAGTTAAGTTTAAAAGTTATGGATATTATTCTAGTTTTTAAAAGAAATGATTAACAAATTTTAAAATGTATAATAAAATAGATTAGTTTTAAAAATATGATAATCAAGTTTTTAAAATAACTATATGTTAAAATTTCTTAAACAACTACTGGAAGATTTCAAAGATTTAAAGGTTAAAATAGATGTTTAAATTACTTTTAATTATAATTGATTTCTAAGTGTTTTAATTAAATATAAAGTAATGATATTATTAAGCAAAATCAATTATAATAAAGAGTTTATCTTTAAGTAAATAAAATTTTGATTAATTGAAGATAATTAATTTGTGAAGATAATAAAGGTTAATTAATTATTGTTATTGATTTAAGAATAGTTAATTAATATAAATGGTTTATTGATAAGTAAGAGTTTTATTAAGATAAATGATTTTTCTTAATTAATTAAGTTCTTTTAAATATAAGGAGTTAAGTATTTATTTAATTAATTTTTAATGATTAGTAATTAGTTTGGTTAATTAAAGATAATCACTTAATTATGAATTAATTAAGTATAATTACTTAGTGAAGTAACTTGTGGATAATTAATGAATGTAATTAACTAAAGAGAAAATTACTTAATGAAGTAATTAGATGATAATTACTTAATGGAAGTAATTAAGAATTAATTACTTAGTGTAATTAATTTAGTTAATTAATGTGATTAATTAATTAATTAATTAATGTGTTTAATTTAAGATTAATTACTAAATGTAATTAATTAAAAGTGTGATTAATTAATAAAGTAATTAATTAAGGATTATTTATTAATGTACTTAATTAATAATTACTTAATGAAAGTAATTAAGGATTAATTAATTGGTGTAATTAATCAAAGGTTTAATATAATTAATTAAGGAATTAATTAATCAAGGTAAGTAATTACAGGATAGTTAATTACTATTTATGATTAATTAGGGTTGATTAATGAAAGTGATTGATTAAAAGTATAATTAATTAATGTAATTAATTAAGGATCAATGTAATTAATTATAGTTAATTAATTAATGGAAGTAAATGGAGGGTTATTAATTAATGTAATTAATGAAAGTAATTAAAGGTTAATTATTGTAAATGGTTAAGAATAATTAATTTGTGTAATTAATTAAGGATAATTACTTAATGTAATTAAAGAATAATCAATCAAGGTAGATTAATTAAGGTAGATAATTAAGAGATGATTGATTAATTTGTAACTAATTAATGTTAAGTAAGCAGGATTAAGGTAATCCAAGTGATTAAAAGTTAGTAACTAATTTAATTAAAGATTAATTAAAATGATTAGGAGTGAATCAAACCTGCTTATGGATGATTGAATGATATTGGATGATTTGGATGTGATATCTCTGATACGTGATATGTGCTGCTTTGTGATATGTTGGTTGATATTAATTATCAATTTGTGATAATGCGAATCATCTATCTGTATATGTCATTTTGAACGTTAGTTAAATTGTTGAAACCCTTAAACAACTTAGACTTTAAAACGACATTTTGGATTTCAGTGAGACCGGGATCGGATTTCCAAATTTGGATATCCGAAAACTACATCGATCCAAATTTAAACGTTAGGTCGTGAATCCAAGTGGAGTTCAAGATGAAGACTCGAAGTGTAAGAACTAGTCATCATTAAAACTCTTTGGGTGATTCCAAGATGAGTTTGACGGAGATAGTACTTTCAGGTTTGAGATGGAGATTCAGAGTGCAAGGGCTACGGTTGTTAACTCTAAGGGTGATTCCAAAATGAGTGTAACAAGATAGTGCCTTTGGTTTCGTTCAAAGCCGGAACGAACTTGTATGGATTGAATGCTTTCAAAACATTGTCAATGGAGGAAGATGAGCATTCTAAGATAGATGTGTTCTATAAAGGTAATTGTAGCCTCAAGCCTCATCAACCGGGAATGGCTAAAACAGGGGAGGTGCAGCAATGCTAAGTGGGTCGCGCCCAAGTAGGATGAGAGTTTCCCCTGTCCAGAGGTCCCTTTTTATTTCGGCTTAGTGTATGGTTGGTCGCGCCAACCACCAGGTCGTCTTGTTTGGGACTATATAGTAAGGGATGATTCCGGCCTTGTGTTGCAGGGGATTTAGGGTGGATCCTCGGTACTCTGATCTAGACCAGGTACTATGACGGGCGATACACCAGTAGTCCTGCCATTGATGGAGACCCACTCTTCCTACGTGCCTTTACGGTTTTAATTGTATGACCCACTTTGTGGCTAGTATGCTGGAATTTAATCATGTAACAATTTCAGGTATTTCTTATTTACTTGAAAACCCAAGACCCTATAATAATATCACTGGATTTCCTATCTTTTCTTCTTCTATCCCTTTCTTTCTTATATCATGATGTGTCTTTCTGGGCTAAGAAAGACGGGTCGTGACAAGAGGCTACATGTAACAACCCGGGGTTTTAGAACAAATAAGTATCGTTGTTGGCTAATTTCAATTTGAGTTTTTGAATCAATTGAAATTCTTTTAAATTTGAATTAAAATTCTTTTGCGAATTGTTGAAATGGTATGCGGGCATTAAAGTTAATTCCGGTCCATTTATTATTGGGCCGTGAAAATTTACTAGGGTAAAAACCCGTTTTCCCCCTTCACTATTTTCATTCGAACCCTAAACCTAAAATCAAAAAGAAAAAAAAATGGCGGCACTTCGTTCGTTCGTTCCTCTTCGTCCAAATTAGGGCTTCGATTTCGCTCGTCTTTGTGAGTTCGTCGCCGTCTCGAGAAGGTGAGTGAATCGTCCCTCACTCACATCTAATCCAGCTTAATAATATGCTTGTGTTTGACTTGGTTTCGTTTTTGATAATTTCTCTGATATCATTGTTCATGATTTCTCTTATTTTATCAAATTCGTATATTTTAGTATAACTTGGTTGTGGTTTTTGGGCTGTTCAATATCTCGTGACCATCACGAATTTGATTTTCTTTGTGACTTCGGTCTGACTTTGATTTTTGAAGTTTCCCGTGACATTTCTTAATCTTCGGTCTGGAACTTGTTTAGCAAATTCTTTGAAAATATTGTTGTCTGGTTTATTTCGAAACTGCTGCAAAAATGCATTTGGGCACTTGAACCGTCTCTGTGCATATCTGTTTTACTGCCTTGGATTAGGAGATAATTTTAACTTGTTTGGTTGCCTACATTCTCTAGAATAGCAGTCTTCACTTTTGCATTATGTTGTGGCTTTATGTTAGAGCACTGTAGTTTATTTTCATCTGTGTTGGCTGTCACATTGGAGTACTTGAACTGTCATTGTTGCAATCTTTTGTTGTCTGATTGTATAATGGTCTACATTGTCATCTGGATATATCTTGACACTGTTGCATTGTTGTTGTCACTGGGTTGCTCTGTCCTTCGACATTGTATGTATCCTGGTAGCTGAGTCTAATTTTTTCTGGTCTGCTTAGCATATTGGTACATATTAAAAATGCTGCATCATTGAGTTGCACTGCACTTTTGTGTTTGCATTAGCTCCACGATGAGGTTGGTGCTGTTTTGGTCGAGACTGTGTTCATATATGGTTATTTTAGAACCACTTCATTGTTGAGGCTGTTACAATTGTTGTTGCACTTGCCTAACCCAGTTTCATTCCTCTTTGAGGCTGATGTGCTTTGCACTCATATGTTTACACTACCCAGTGTTTACAAGTACATTTTATATACTTGATACCATTCACTTAAAATCAGTTGCATTAACTTTAGACATACTTAATGTCTTTGTAGTTTGTTTCCAGTCAGCACCTTACTGCCTTCATGTCTTTCATGTTGCATATTCTCTGTAGCACTATTTCTAGTGCTGCTGTGTTATGTAGTTCACTGCACTTCCATCACCATATCTCCATCATCTATGTAGCTGTCGAGTTCAATTGCATTTTTAACTTGGCAAATTTCCAATTTCATGTTGCCATGCTTTTGCTAGTTCATTCATGTAGTGACCTTGTTTCACCTGCAGCCTTTATGATTTGCATTTGTTTGGATGTTGAGTTGCATTGATTTTTGTACTAGAGTATTGACTCAGCTTTGCTTGAGCTTGTATCTTTGAATTTGGTTGACCGGCAGCTTGATGGTCATATCCACTTGCTGTTGATCTTCACGTGGCTGCAGTTTTTGTTACTATCTGGCCTGGTTTGCATTTTACCTTTGGTCACTTGTTGGGAACTGTTACCTTGCATTGACGTTTACTTGCTGTTGATCCTTATGTGTCCAATAGTCTGCATTTGATTGTTCCACATGAGTTCCTATTGTAGTGTGTCTTTGAGTCTGGGCACGCGTACTTCATGCAATCTTCACTTTTGCCTTTTTACTTCATGTAGATCCTTCTGTTATCAAGTGGCATTTAGTCTTGTTGTTGTACATCATTGTATTGGGGATTTTGATCACTGTCTGCATATTCACTTGATAGCATTTTGGTCATTTTAGACTTATGTATAGTCTGCACTTGCATTCCACTGTTGCCCTCTTGTGTATTGATCCTTGAGCTTTGCCAAGTGCATTTGCTTATATTGTTCCATTGTGTTGAGTCATGACAGCAGTGACTTGACCTTTGTATTTTGTTGTCTTTCGAATTCACTTGTGTTGAATCCAGCTTAAATGCTCGGGTTTGACCTTGTTCTCGCATTGCGATTTTATTTGAATATCATTTGAGTCGAACCTGATTTTGGGTTTGACCTGATGCTCGTTTGTGAGCTTTCATTGAGCTTTTGTGTATTTCATCACTGTATTGGCGAGGCAGTGCACGCGTGCGTGTACTGCAGCCAATTCAGAATTTGACGTTTTAAATTGATTTATTTCAATTGATGAAATTGTTTCGTGTTGTCAATTCAATATTTTGATATTATAATTGATTTAGTCATTTGATCATTTTGTTGTTATCTAATTATCTATTTGATAATTAGATTATGAGTTTCTAATTATTTTTTTAAATAATCAGATTTTGTGTTAATTGCCAATTAGGCAATTCTGATGTTTTCTTTTAAATATATCTTCATTGACATTCTTTTCATTCATCTTTGTTGATATTTTGAATCTGCTGATTTGTTGTCTCACACTATTACGTGTTATATTTACCGTTATCCAATTCTCTTCTAGAAGGGTTGGATAGACGGAATTTACTGTGACAGTCGTCTATTCATATTTAATTATTATTGCTTCTGTGCACTAATAACTGAGTTTGAATTAGACTGACCCGTGTATTATTTTCTTTTGATATAGTACTCGGGTCAGACCGAGTATTTACAGGTTGTTGATATCTTACTTTGGGTTGCTGCTAGAGCTATGAAGTCTTTTCATACCTTTTGGAGTAGTCGTTGTCATTTTTAGTAGTTAGTGTACTTGTATAGATTAATATGTATTCATGTATATTAATGATATTAATGTACTTGTATATGTAACATCTTGTATCGACAGTTGTAGTTGTATCATATGTACTGTAGCACATGTATTGTAACTGACATCAGTTATTATATATATGAGACTTTTGTTTTATCTGTGTTCCGCATTTATATTATCCCTGTTATTATTATATCTATTGTCCTAAACTATTATCAACCATCGTAGTTCGTTTTATACTGGAATTGGGTATGTCGATGGGAGTAAATAAATATGAGATGAAAAATTAAAAATATATACCACTCCTGTCGAGGTAACCAATACTAGTGTAAGGCCTAACTACGGATGGCCGCTCCTATCCAGCCTTATTCTTCATAATAACAGACAGTATTTCCTTTAATACTCTTTGTTATTGTGAGCATAGAGGTGGGGTGTTACGGTTGGTATCAGAGCTTGGGGTTTATGGACATGATATAAAACATAAATTAGATGGAACATGTGTTACAACTATTTGTCGATATTTTATGTGCTTTGAGTCAAAACTAAAGTTTTGAAATTTTGATGAAATTTTAAATAGCTTTATTTAAAAATAAAAGTGAATTTGTGTTTTGATGATAGATTGGTTTGTGCTTTGTTTATCAGAGTGCGCAGCGAAAACAGTGTGACTGCTTCGCTGAGTACGACTGATAATTATTTTGATTTAAAAATCAAAATATGAAAATGAAATTAATTTCATTATGTTGTTTAACCAGTGGATTTGATTTTTGAAATTTCTTGCTGGTTTTCTTTGATACTGATCATATCTGATTAGATTTCTACTGTTTTAAAATATCTTCATTGAAGATATATTTGAATGATTTCTTTGTTCATTTTGCGGTATACGTGCAAATTTATGTTGCACGTTACTACACTAATTTTACGTTGAATCGATGCTTGGTTATGAAACGTATATTGTTGCCGTTATTCTTATAACGGGATTTTTACACCAATGCTATATTTTGAAGCAAGGTGTTTTGTTGACATTTTAATGAATGAAAATTCACTGATATGAAATTTTGATGCGAATTATTTTGATGAGATTTTGACGTTTAAAATTTACTGTCGCTTTGACTTCAGTAACCGTCAAATTTTAAAGTGGATTTTCAAGCGGTTATCCCGCAATGCTGATTTTGAGATTAGTTTTATGTTGTTTTGAGAAGTACCATTTCTTTGTTGAAGTTGCTACTTATGTTGCTGATTTAACCACGTGATTATAAAAAGCGTTTTAAAAATAAAAATTGTTTTCAAAATTTTTCAGTTTACGTTTTCAAAAGAATGAGGAAGTGATTTAAACGTTTCAGCAAAATCGAGGACTATGACCCCTTTCTTTTACTGATTCGCTTAATTCCGGATTTGTTCGTTTGAGAATGTAAATTATTACTTTTATAAAATAAATAAAATTGTTTTCAAAGGTTTGCATTTTGCGTTTTCAAAAGAATGAGAAAGTGACTTAAACGTTTCAGAAAAATCGAGGATTATGAACCCTTTCTTTTACTGATTCGCTTAATTACGGACTTGTCCGCTTGAGAATGTGAAATGTTATTTTTGGAATACCCAATTTGCACTTTCAAGGAAACGATGAAGAGATTTAAACGATGTAGCAAAAGCGCGGAGTATGAAGCCACACTTTTACTATTTCGGTTAATTCCGGACTTGTTAATTGAAACATTTGTTGTTTGATGATTTTGATGATTTTACACGTTCAAGGAATTGATGAAGAGAATCAAATGATTTAGTAAAACACGTGGTATGGGACATGTGCGTTTGCTATTTCGGTTAATTCCAGACTCGTTAATTGAATATATGATGATTTTCGTGTGCTTTCGAGCCACTATGTTGGACCTTCGGGTCATATGTTGGACCTTCGGGTCAATACCAGTACCGGACCTTCGGGTCATATGTTGGACCTTCGGGTCATATGTTGGGCGCCAAAATTATGTTGGGTACTTGGTAGGCTTCGGCCATATGTTGATGCACGTGCGGCGTAGCTAAAACTCGCCATCTGGTGGGATCAATCCAACCTTTTATGTTGATTTTCTAGTCATCTTTATTAATTTCTAGATATTTGTTGTTTCCAATTATCTACAGGTAATTGGATATTTGTTGATATGAGTTCTGATTATCATTTTTGATAATCAGATATTTGTTGATTTGATTATCGTTTTTGATAATCGAATATTTGTTGATTTGAGATTTGATTATCGTTTTTGATAATCGAATATTTGTTGATTCGATTGTCGTTTTTGATAATAGAATATTTGTTGATTTGATTATCGTTTTTGATAATCGAATATTTATTGATTTGAGATTTGATTATCATTTTTGATAATCAGATATTTGTTGATTTGATTATCGTTTTTGATAATCGAATATTTGTTGATTTGAGATTTGATTATCGTTTTTGATAATCGAATATTTGTTGATTTGATTATCGTTTTTGATAATCGAATAATTGTTGATTTGAGATTTGATTATCATTTTTGATAATCGAATAATTGTTGATTTGATTATCGTTTTGATAATCGAATATTTGTTGATTTGATTATCGTTTTTGATAATCGAATATTTGTTGATTTGAGATTTGATTATCATTTTTGATAATCGAATATTTGTTGATTTGAGATTTGATTATCGTTTTTGATAATCGAATATTTTTTGATTTGAGATTTGATTATCGTTTTTGATAATCGAATATTTGTTGATTTGATTATCGTTTTGATAATCGAATATTTGTTGATTTGATTATTATTTTTGATAATCGAATATTTGTTGATTTGAGATTTGATTATCATTTTTGATAATCAGATATTTTTTGATTTGATTATCGTTTTTGATAATCGAATATTTGTTGATTTGAGATTTGATTATCGTTTTTGATAATCGAATATTTGTTGATTTGATTATCGTTTTTGATAATCGAATAATTGTTGATTTGAGATTTGATTATCGTTTTTGATAATCGAATATTTGTTGATTTGATTATCGTTTTGATAATCGAATATTTGTTGATTTGATTATCGTTTTTGATAATCGAATATTTGTTGATTTTAGATTTGATTATCGTTTTTGATAATCGAATATTTGTTGATTTGAGATTTGATTATCGTTTTTGATAATCGAATAATTGTTGATTTGAGATTTGATTATCGTTTTTGATAATCGAATATTTGTTGATTTGATTATCTTTTTGATAATCGAATATTTGTTGATTTGATTATCGCCTTTGATAGTTAAATATTTGTCGATTGAGATTCTAATTATCGTTTTTGATAATTAGGCCTTTGTTGTTGTTTTCTGACTATCTATTGATAGTTAGATTTTGTTTAGAATTTTGAATTTCTTTTATTGAAATTAAAAGATTTCTTGATGTTTGAATTCTCTGCCTTCATTTTCTAGCTTAACCAGTTTATGTTAGAAAATTTATTGCTAGTGACGACCTTAATTATGAAAATTGGGGGACGTAATTTTTATAAGGAGGAGAGTCTGTAACAACCCGGGGTTTTAGAACAAATAAGTATCGTTGTTGGCTAATTTCAATTTGAGTTTTTGAATCAGTTGAAATTCTTTTAAATTTGAATTAAAATTCTTTTGTGAATTGTTGAAATGGTATGCGGGCATTAAAGTTAATTCCGGTCCATTTATTATTGGGCCGTGAAAATTTACTAGGGTAAAAACCCGTTTTCCCCCTTCACCATTTTCATTCGAACCCTAAACCTAAAATCAAAAAGAAAAAAAAAATGGCGGCACTTCGTTCGTTCGTTCCTCTTCGTCAAAATTAGGGCTTCGATTTCGCTCGTCTTTGTGAGTTCGTCGCCGTCTCGAGAAGGTGAGTGAATCGTCCCTCACTCACATCTAATCCAGCTTAATAATATGCTTGTGTTTGACTTTGTTTCGTTTTTGATAATTTCTCTGATATCGTTGTTCATGATTTCTCTGATTTCATCAAATTCGTATATTTTAGTATAACTTGGTTGTGGTTTTTGGGCTGTTCAATATCTCGTGACCATCACGAATTCGATTTTCTTTGTGACTTCGGTCTGACTTTGATTTTTGAAGTTTCCTGTGACATTTCTTAATCTTCGGCATGGAACTTGTTTAGCAAATTCTTTGAAAATATTGTTGTCTGGTTTATTTCGAAACTGTTGCAAAAATGCATTTGGGCACTTGAATCCTCTCTGTGCATATCTGTTTTACTGCCTTGGATTAGGAGATAATTTTAACTTGTTTGGTTGCCTACATTCTCTGGAATAGCAGTCTTCACTTTTGCATTATGTTGTGGCTTTATGTTAGAGCGCTGTAGTTTGTTTTCATCTGTGTTGGCTGTCACATTGGAGTACTTGAACTGTCATTGTTGCAATCTTTTGTTGTCTGATTGTATAATGGTCTACATTGTCATCTGGATATATCTTGACACTGTTGCATTGTTGTTGTCACTGGGTTGCTCTGTGCTTCGACAATGTATGTATCCTGGTAGCTGAGTCTAATTTTTTCTGGTCTGCTTAGCATATTGGTACATATTAAAAATGCTGCATCATTGAGTTGCACTGCACTTTTGTGTTTGCATTAGCTTCACGATGAGGCTGGTGCTGTTTTGGTCGAGACTGTGTTCATATATGGTTATTTTAGAACCACTTCATTGTTGAGGCTGTAATAATTGTTGTTGCACTTGCCTAACCCAGTTTCATTCCTCTTTGAGGCTGATGTGCTTTGCACTCATATGTTTACACTACCCAGTGTTTACAAGTACATTTTATATACTTGATACCATTCACTTAAAATCAGTTGCATTAACTTTAGACATACTTGATGTCTTTGTAGTTTGTTTCCAGTCAGCACCTTACTGCCTTCATGTCTTTCATGTTGCATATTCTCTGTAGCACTATTTCTAGTGCTGCTGTGTTATGTAGTTCACTGCACTTCCATCACCATATCTCCATCATCTATGTAGCTATCGAGTTCAATTGCATTTTTAACTTGGCAAATTTCCAATTTCATGTTGCCATGCTTATGCTAGTTCATTCATGTAGTGACCTTGTTTCACCTGCAGCCTTTATGATTTGCATTTGTTTGAATGTTGAGTTGCATTGATTTTTGTACTAGAGTATTGACTCAGCTTTGCTTGAGCTTGTATCTTTGAATTTGGTTGACCGGCAGCTTGATGGTCATATCCACTTGCTGTTGATCTTCACGTGGCTGCAGTTTTTGTTACTATCTGGCCTGGTTTGCATTTTACCTTTGGTCACTTGTTGGGAACTGTTACCTTGCATTGACGTTTACTTGCTGTTGATCCTTATGTGTCTAATAGTCTGCATTTGATTGTTCCACATGAGTTCCTATTGTAGTGTGTCTTTGAGTCTGGGCACGCGTACTTCATGCAATCTTCACTTTTGCCTTTTTACTTCATGTAGAGCCTTCTGTTATCAAGTGGCATTTAGTCTTGTTGTTGTACATCATTGTATTGAGGATTTTGATCACTGTCTGCATATTCACTTGATAGCATTTTGGTCATTTTAGACGTATGTATAGTCTCCACTTGCATTCCACTGTTGCCCTCTTGTGTATTGATCCTTGAGCTTTACCAAGTGCATTTTCTTATATTGTTCCATTGTGTTGAGTCATGACAGCAGTGACTTGTCCTTTGTATTTTGTTGTCTTTCGAATTCACTTGTGTTGAATCCAGCTTAAATGCTCTGGTTTGACCTTGTGCTCGCATTGCGATTTTATTTGAATATCATTTGATTCGAACCTGATTTTGGGTTTGACCTGATGCTCATTTGTGAGCTTTCATTGAGCTTTTGCGTATTTCATCACTGTATTGGCGAGGCAGTGCACGCGTGCGTGTACTGCAGCCAATTCAGAATTTGACGTTTTAAATTGATTTATTTCAATTGATGAAATTGTTTCGTGTTGTCAATTCAATATTTTGATATTATAATTGATTTAGTCATTTGATCATTTTGTTGTTATCTAATTATCTATTTGATAATTAGATTATGAGTTTCTAATTATTTATTTAAATAATCAGATTTTGTGTTAATTGCCAATTAGGCAATTCTGATGTTTTCTTTTAAATATATCTTCATTGATATTCTTTTCATTCATCTTTGTTGATATTTTGAATCTGCTGATTTGTTGTCTAACACTATTACGTGTTATATTTACCGTTATCCAATTCTCTTCTAGAAGGGTTGGATAGACGGAATTTACTGTGACAGTCGTCTATTCATATTTAATTATTATTGCTTCTGTGCACTAATAACTGAGTTTGAATTAGACTGACACGTGTATTATTTTCTTTTGAATATAATACTCAGGTCAGACCGAGTATTTACAGGTTGTTGATATCTTACTTTGGGTTGCTGCTAGAGCTATGAAGTCTTTTCATACCTTTTGGAGTAGTCGTTGTCATTTTTAGTAGTTAGTGTACTTGTATAGGTTGATATGTATTCATGTATATTAATGATATTAATGTACTTGTATATGTAACATCCTGTATCGACAGTTGTAGTTGTATCATATGTACTGTAGCACATGTATTGTAACTGACATCAGTTATTATATATATGAGACTTTTGTTTTATCTGTGTTCCGCATTTATATTATCTGTGTTATTATTATATCTATTGTCCTAAACTATTATGAACCATCGTAGTTCGTTTTATACTGGAATTGGGTATGTCGATGGGAGTAAATAAATATGAGATGAAAAATTAAAAATATATACTACTCCTGTCGAGGTAACCAATACTAGTGTAAGGCCTAACTACGGATGGCCGCTCCTATCCAGCCTTATTCTTCATATTAACAGACAGTATTTCCTTTAATACTCTTTGTTATTGTGAGCATAGAGGTGGGGTGTTACACTACAACTACCTTTTTAAGAAATTTTCACTTAGAATGCTCATTGTCCTTCAATGAAAATGTACTGATAGCATTCATCCATACAACCCCATTCTGAATCCGAACCGAACCGAAGGCACTACTCCCACTACATCCATTTAGGAATAATCCTTAGGATTAGTAGCGATTAACCCTTGCACTTCACTACTCCATCTTCAAATCCATGCTCTTGTTTTCATATCGGAAACGACCTCGTTGGATCGAAGTGGTTTTCGGATAGCAAATACGATCCCAGTCTCTTCGGAAACAACGTTCGATATTTTTTGGTAAATTCAACCCCAGTTCTTTAGGAAATAAACAGACGAAAATAAGATCGAAGATCGCCTCCTAACCATTAGTGGACGGATTTCCTTATCAATGTCATAGAATAACGAAACGAGTTTATGTGTATAGTATCCTCGAACGATAACTGTACCATATAAATCTCGTATTTCTCCTAGATATTTCCAAAGTTATATTTTGGATCCAAATTTGATGGTCGATTATTTAACTATCAAATAAAACAATCAATTCAACCAATACTTCATTTTCCACTAAAAACATCAAGTCTCATTTTTATTTAATTTTAATAAATTAAATCACTTTCTCCAAAAATATGTACTTATCTTATCGAATTTATACTCGCAAACTACCTTTTTTCCAAAAATATTTGAAAACCCTTTCAAAATAGTATGGAAAGTACCACTGTAGTATCTAACCATGGATTTATAGCTCAATGGTTACGTCTCTATCCCAGAGAAATCCAAAACTTAACTGAAGGCACTTATTACCTCTGATTTCGCCATGCGAGGATACCATTACTTCCAATAAAATTTATTTAAAAATTTTCAAAATAATTCTTATGAAATTGCTATAATAACTTCCAAGTTAAATTTAGGAAAATAATCTTTAAAATAAAAGTTATCATATAATATTGAATATTGAATAATTTATCCCTTTAAAATAATAATACTGATTTATTCTTAAATAATAATTGACTTAATATAAACCATCTATAAAAATACAAAATTAATACTTAAATATACTTTAAACAATTTTAAAACAGCTAAATAATAAATTTTCTGAAATATTCTTTAACACATTTAAAATTTCTAGTTAATAATTAAAAATCCTCCTTTTTTTTAAAAAAAAAACTTGACTTCTTAGGAAAAATATATTTTTCAACTCCAATATAACCAGTCTAATTATTTATAAATCCCTCTCGATTTATTTCCAGTTGATTTATGTTCCAAATTTCATAAATTTTCTTTCCACGGTCCCAAAATAAATCTACCATTTATTTTTAAACTAATTTACCCATCTCGTTTCTTATAAATCTTCACCGTGAATTTATAACTTCAATTAATCCACTGATAATCACTTTACTTTATTTGTAAACTTCATTTATAAATTCTATAGTCTAATTTCCCATTTATAACGGCATCCCAATACTTGATCGATTTTTCAATTAATTTCTAATTTAAACTTTATTCTTAAATTGATTTCTCTAAAATAACTCAACTATATTCCAAAACCAACTACATTCCGATTCTTCTTCACTATTTGTAATTTAAAATCTTATTCAAAATCTAGTATATCAACTTTATATTTTGTTTTCAAATTTTCTTTTTATTTTTCCCAAACTATTTAAAATATCGATTTAAAAATTAATCCTTTTATGCTTTAACAATATCGCCTAAGTTCTTATTATTTAAATCCTTTAGTTACATTATTCAGAAATCTCTATTTACAATATTCCAAAATTATCAAATACAAATTTGAATCAAACTATTTATTTTTCCCAAAATTCATTTCCTTTAAAAAAAAAATCCAATTTTCACTATAAATATTTTACTTCAATTTCCCTTTTTACTTTCTCTCAACAATTCAATATTCATGTTTATGGTATTTAAAAATGCCAAAATCTATCCAGTAATAACATAGCATCCAATAAATTGAATTTACATTATAATCTATCACAAATTATTCAGACAAACCATATATCAATATATATGAAATTAAATTCAACAATTTTAAGGAATCCAGTTAGATCCCTCCAACTTGTTTTCCTGCATCCATAAATGTTAGCACAATATAAAAATACTAATCCCACTTCGTGGGGGATATCGCGGTATATAGGGTCATCCACTATTATGCAGGGAGTATAGGGTCTCATCGGCTATATATATACGGGAATATCAATCACCCAATATAAATATACACACACACACACACACACACACACCACATTCAACTGATAATAACTAATTAATTCAATGAACAATTAATTTTAACTATTTAAAATTAATTGCGGTAATCCAAAGTTGAGTGAGATTAAATGATCCTGATTTATTTTCGTGCCGCGTTTCGATTCTGATTTAATTCGGACGCGTTTCAAAATTATCTGAAAATTTTGCAAGTGCAGATCCTGAGTAATCCAATTATATGTTGAAGGATTCACCAATACGATTCCAACGTGACTGACCATGCTAGATTTCGACCTAAAATGAGCGAGACACGCAATTTATAAACATTTGAATTTTATTTTATTTTTTTATAAAATAATTTATATTACTAAATCCATTTTCTTTTCTAATATAAATGGCAGGCCTAAAAGGTAAGCTCGACCCAAAATCATAAGTCCTTCTTCTTCCTTCCCCTTTTAAATTCTTGTGCATGGAATAAACCAATTTCATGTGCACGACAATATGATACAAAGATTTTGCTAGCAAAAAAAAGGATCTAGCTTCGTCACTCCCTCTCTCTCGACCAACTCGACTTGCCTAAGACATCAAAGGAGCAGCGGTACCCACCAAGGCAAACACGACGTCTCCACTGCTATAGCCGAGCTTGCTTCCATTCTTGCCCAACTGAGCTTCATGAAACTTCACCAGTAGATATGCCTCAACCATCTAAACACGAGCACTATCACCCATCCCTGAAATACTACCTCAATCTTGAGAAACGACGAACCCTAGCTTTCGAGGCCTTCACCGCCGTGCGATGAGCAAGCGTCTCCCATGCTAATACGCGTTTTATGTTGAAGCTCGTGAAAGCAAAAAAATTTAATAGGGCTTCGAATTTTTCATGAAGTAATTGTTTTTATTTTGATTATTGAATATAAGCGGCCATTGTTTTTCCTCTGTTTTGATTTCAGTTCGAAGGTAGGAAGGGGAGAGAGGGAGAGAGAGTAGATTAATATGTTTCAATACGAAAAAAGGGCTGTGCTATAATGGTAGGTTGGCTGTCTTAGAAAATAGGATGGTTGATTGAAATAAAATGACTGCCTAGTCCCATCAATGAGAATAAATTATTTAAAATTTCAAAATATCAACCTATAGATTTTGAACCCTTATCGAGGCGTGCCGCTAGGCGTTTATAATGTTATACCCCTATTTCGAACGCAATGGAAAAGGTTTCGAGTCCTAATTAGATCGTATGGAGAATATAGCTTTTTGGACCCAATTATTATATTGAATTTCGATATAAATTTCTGTGCATTTCTAACCCGTACAACCAAACGATGGCTCAAAAAACTACAAAATTTGAAATCCGATAATAATACGCTATTACAGATCCAATGGAACTGGTTTTGTCGAATTTCGAGACTGTGCCTCGGAAGGCTATTTTTAAATGTAATTTAAACGATATATTTTTAAAACTGAACAAATCACTTTTAAACTCAATTTAAAAAAGTTTTATTATCTTCATTATTACAAATATAAATTTTATAAGCCTTTAAATTATTTTTAACAAGCTTAAAAATCCAAATTCAATATTTTAACCAACTTTCAATTATTAAATTCGACAATTAAGTTATCCAATAAGTCTTTATATTTGAAATTCAAGTTAATATTTAACTTTTAAATATTTAGAATCAATTAAATATTCCAATTTCAAATAACCAAAATTGTGGGTCGTTACTTTCCTTCCCTTATAATAATTTCCCCCTAGAAATTGCTAGGAAAGAAGAATAGCCCAAAACCTGTAAACTATTTCCAAAACCAAACGGTTTAATAACTTCTCAAACCAAACTTTTTAACCCACATTATCACTGTCGCTCTTACTAGTTTCCAAATTCATATGTAGCTTACAACTAATATTATCCCTTCAATCATTCAAATTTTAATTTAAAACCAAATTTTAAGTTATCAAAATTTTCTTCAAAATTTTTCTAACATCTTAAATTTTCGAATAATTTCGCCACGTCTCCGTTGTGCGGCAATATCCGAAAAACTACAAAACGCCATTACGGGCCCAGATCAATCAAAAGAAAACAAAAGCCAAGTTATACAATAAGAAAATCATCATTTTTACACAACAATTTAAACACATACCTATTTGTTGGGCAATCAAATTTTACTTTTGAAATCGAAGATATCAATTTAGCTTTTTCTTTTAAATACCTACACCTTATTTGCCAATAATATCCAATCACATAATTCAAAATCATTTTATTTATTTCTTTTCAATTCCCAATATTCATTTTACCAAAATCCATACAATGTACATATATCATCTGTATGCAAAATCAAATCGGATCGCTCATTCGATCACACAATTTCATTTTCGAGCTAGTATCGTTCACATGACTCTCTAGTGCGCACTCAGATCTGGTTTCTTGATTAGAAACCATCATCCTCCTTTCATAAGCCGTATACTTTGATAAAGAATTTTGAAATCGGTCAGAAATCCATATCCCAGATTCGCCGGTGAAAATCGAATGAAAAATTCTAACTCGGATCGATTTAAATCATCTCGAAATTCTATGCTTGAATTTGGATCAATTCGTTATGCAAATAAAATAATATACATACAACCTACGCATAAATTTCCAACTAATTATAAGCTCTATCCAATTCTTTCTATTCACATTTACTTTCATTTCCATTCACTTATTCATAATTATCATTTTTCACACCTTCTATTTAATCTTCATTCAAATATTAACTTAGTATATTCTTCAGTACCAAATTCACCGTAGAATTCACCATTAACTTTCTACAGTCTATTATAAATATTTTACACAACTTCTTATATTTTTTTCACTTCAACACTTTGGTTTATATCTATTTCTATTCAAATTAAATTTTTAATTCCATTTGAACTCAATTTACCTCCCAATTTCAAATATTTAATTTTTATCAACCATATGCCATACCATATTTACTTAACTAATCACTTTAATTAGTTCCAACCTCTAATTCATTCCAAATTTCAAGAAATTTCATTTCCAGAATTTTTGTTTATTTAGCCCAACCGAAGTTTTTCAATTTCACGTTATTTGATCTGATTCAAGTTAAATCAGATTCCACTATTCAATTCCAATTTCATTTATATTAAAATTAAATCAATATGTTCATCCACTAATTTATTTCCAACTTAATTAATTTTATTTCAATAACTATTCCATTTACCCTACTTAAGCCAAATTCTCTAATCCTGTCTATCTAACTTAATTTAAGTTAAATTACATTACACAAAATCAAATTTTCAAATTTTTATAAGTTTTCAAACTTATTTATTTTCCACAAAACATTTTAGATTAAACTCCAGAGTTTTAAACACTTATTCAATATTTCAAAATCATTTTGAAATCATATATATCCTAAATCCTTTGGTATATCAAATAATTATTCCTTTGTATTTCAAAATTAAACCAGTTTTGCAAACAAACTCTAATTAAAAACATTCAGGCAGCAATTACTCCCTTTGAAACTCGAAAATGAATCACAATCATCATCGGAATTATTTTCCAAAGGTCGACGTGAGTTTAGTGCTTTTTATTTCTTTAAAAACCATTTTAAATATCTTTATTCGAATTCCATTTCCAATTCAAAAATATTTCTAAATATTACCATTATTATTTTCACAACTTTGAAAATCAATTTCAAAACCAACGAGATTTAAATTCCCAAATTTCAAACTTTTAAACCCCTTTAACAAATCATATTTAGAAATATTCCAAAATTTCGTTTCAAATCATAAATCACATTTACAATTATATAGTTACATAATCCCATTTTGATCATATAAAATTATTTCTTAACTTTTGGTAATAATTTCAACTTTTTATCGAGTCATCATAACAATAAATGATAATGGTTTAATATTATAGCAAACCATATCTAATTTTAATAATTTCTGAAAATTATTTTTTTATATATAAAAATAATTTGGGTAAAATTACTTCATTTACTCCATTTCAAAACAATACCGTGTCGAATTGCTTTGCTTACGTGTTTAGAGATCCCTATCAATGACGTTAATTACTCGTATTGACCAGAATCCATAAGCCACTCAACAAAACAATTAACAAAATATAAAATGATTTTATATTCACTAACAAATATGTGCTCATATCTATTAGTACACTTAAACTCATTCTAGGATGCTACTGACCCTATCTCTAATGAGTAATCCCCACCAGAGTAAAGGTTATCCAACAGAGTGAAGGTTCTCACTTAACCTTCAGCTATGATACCAAGTGTGACGGCACAGATTTTCGACCTCCAAAAATCGATATCAATACATCCACCATATTACATGTTGAGCAATCAAATTCCAGAAATACCGTATCATTAGGGAAAAGAAGAAAAAAAAGGTAGAAGGAGAAAATCGAAATAACAACACAGAATCTCACAATCGCAGCAGAACAATACATAATAGATAACAACCGGTCTTTATACAAAAAGAACTTTAACAATAATTTATACATTACATCATCAGAGTACAATAAATCAACAAATCGATATAGGACAATTATATAACTTGTCCTCACGAGTGCTGTATATACAGCATACAATACACAGCGGAAAATAAACCAAGTACGTGTGATACATCTCCTCATCCAGCTAACCTCCTAAGCTCCATAGCATCCTATCATGTATCTGTTATACTCGGTCTGACCCGAGCATTACAATAAAATAACAACCGAGTCAGTCTGGAAAACTAGCATGAGAAACACACTCAATTTGAATTACTAAAATAGTCGAAAATCCTTCGAAAATCAAAGGTATCTCGTAAGACCACACTACACATAAAAACGATGGGTTTTTACCTTACGATAACCAAAATATTTCATATCAAATCCTCTGATATTATAGTAGTGTCTAAAGACAAATACTTATTCAAATAGCTGAAATGCTTGCATCTCACATTCCAGCATAGTTGGACACAATCAAAACCGTACGGCGCTTATTGGAGAATGGGTTCCGTACGAATGACTAGGCACTGGGTACCACCTGTCACAGTATACGTCTAGAACAACGTACCGAGGACCACGTCGGGATACCCTGCAGCACAAAATAAGACTATCTCTAACCTGGATAGACCGATTATGCTATCATCCCAGGTGTTCCCACCTTTTTTCGAGCTCCTTCCATAAATCATAGTAATAATATCTAAGGGTCTCTAGAAAGGTGATAAACATATCCTAATTGGGTGCTACCCACTTAACCTTGCTGCATCTTCCCTGCTTTTCAGTCATTTCTGGTTGATGAGGCTAGAGGCTACAATAACCTTTTCAAGGAATTTTCACTTAGAATGCTCACCATCCTCCAATGACAATGTACTAATCACTTTACTTTATTTATAAACTTCGTTTACAAATTCCATAGTCTAATTTCCCATTTATAACGGTATCCCAATACTTGATCGATTTTTAAATCAATTTCTAATTTAAACTTTATTTTTAAATCGATTTCTCTAAAATAACTCAACTGTATTCCAAAACCAACTACATTCGGATTCTACTTCCCTTTTTACAATTTAAAATCTTATTTAAAATCTAGTATATCAAATTTATATTTTATTTTCAAATTTTCATTTTTATTTTTCCCAAACTATTTAAAACCTCGATTTAAAAATAAATCCTTTTAAACTTAACAATATCGCCTATGTTCTTAATATTTAAATCCTTTCATTTACATTATTCAAAAATCTCTATTTAAAATATCCAAAATTATCAAATACAAATTTGAATCAAACTATTTATTTTTCCCCAAAATCATTTCCTTTAACAAATTCAATTTTCACTATAAGTATTTTACTTTAACTTCCCTTTTTACTTTCTCTCTAAAATTCAATATTCATGTTTATGGTATTTAAAAATGCCAAAATCTATCCAGTAATAACATAACATCTGGTAAATTCAATTCCAATAAATTTAAATAACACTATAATATGTCACAGATTATTCAGACAGACCATATATCAATATATGAAATTAAATTCAACAATTTTGAGGAATCCAGTTGGATCCCTCCAACCTGTTTCCCTGCATCCACATATGTTAATGCAATATAAAAATACTAATCCCACTTCGAGGGGGATATCGCGGTACATAGGGTCACCCGCTATTATGCGGGGCGTATAGGGTCTTTTCCGCTATATATATGCAAGAATATCAATCACTCCAATATACACACACACGCACGCACATACAACTATATATAATACCACATTCAAGTGATAATGACTAATCAATTCAATCAATTAATCAATAATTAATTTTAATTATTTAAAATTAATTGCGGTAATCAAAAATTGCGTGAGATTAACTAACCTTGATTTATTTTCTTGCCGCGTTTCGGTTCCGATTTAATTCAAACGCGTTTTAAAACTATCTAAAATTTTTGCAAGGGCACATGCCGAGTAATCCAATTACACATCGAAAGAATCATCAATACAAATCCAACACGACTGACCATGCTGGGTTTTGACCTAAAACGAGTGGGACATGCAATTTATAAGCATTTGAATTTTATTTTATTTTTTTATAATATAATTTATATTACTAAATCCATTTTATTTTCTAATACATGTGCTAGGCCAAAAAGGTAAGCTAGGCCCAAACACACAAGCCCTTCTTCTTCTTCTTTCCTCTTTGAAATTCATGTGCATGGAATAACCCAATTTCATGTGTACGACAATATGATACTGAGATTTTGCTAGCAAAAAAGTAGGATCTAACTTCGTCACTCCCTCTCTCCCGACCAACTCGACTTGCCTACGCCATCAAAGGAGCAGTTGCACCCACCAAGGCAAACACTACATCTCCATTGCTGTAGCCGAGGTTGCTTCCATTCCTACCCAACTGAGCTTCATGAAACTTCATAAGTGGATGTGCTCGACCATCTGAACACGAGAACGATCACCCATCCTCAAAATACTACCTCAATCTCGAGAAACGACGAATGCTAGCTTTCGAGGCCTTCACTGCCATGCGATGAGCAAGCGTCGCCCATGGTGATACATGTTTCAAGTTGAAGCTCATGTGAAAGCAAAAAAATTAAAGCAGGGCTTCGAATTTCTCATGAAGTAATTATTTTTATTTTGATTATTGAATATAAGCGGCCATTGTTTTTCATTTGTTTCGATTTCAATTCGAAGGTAGGAGGGGGAGAGAGAGTAGATTAATATGATTTAATATGAAAAGAGGGTTGTGCTATAGTGGTAGGTTGGATGCCCTAGAAAATAGGATGGTTGATTGAAAGAAAATGACCGCCTAGTCCCATCAATTAGAATAAATTATTTAAAATTTCAAAATATCAACTGTAAATTTTGAATCTCTATCGAGGCATACTGCTAGGGGTTTATAATGTTATACCCCTATTCTGAACATAATGGAAAAAGTTTCAAGTCCTGATTCGATCGTATGGAGAAGATAGCTTTTAGACCTAATTATTATATTGAATTTCGATATAAATTTCAGTGCTTTCTAACTAGTACGACCAAACGATGACTTCAAAAGCTACAAAATTTGAAATCGAATAATAATATACTATTATGGATCCAATGGAACTGGTTTTGTGGAATTTCGAGACTGTGCCTCGGAAGGCTATTTTTAAATGTAATTTAAATGATATATTTTTAAACCTTAACAAATCACATTTAAACTCAATTTAAAAAAGCTTTATTACCTTCATTATTATAAATATAAATTGTATAAGCCTTTAAATTATTTTTAACAAGCTTAAAACTCCAGATTCTATATTTTAACCAATCTTCAATTATTAAATTCAATAACTAAATTATCCAGTAAATCTTTATATTTGAAATTCAAGTTAAAAATTAACTTTTAAACATTTAAAATCAATTAAATATTCCAATTTCAAATAACCAAAATTCTGGGTCGTTACATTCCTCCCCTTATAAGAATTTAATCCTCAAAATTGCTAGGTAAGAAGAATAGCCAAAAACCCATAAACTATTTCCAAAATCAAATGGTTTAACAACTTCTAAAACCAATCTATTTAAACCACATTATCACTATCACTCTTACTAATTTCCAAATTCATATATAGCATACAACTAATGTTATCCATTCATTCATTCAAATTTTAATTTAAAACCAAATTTTTAATTATCAAATTTTTCCTCAAATTTTTCTAACTTCTTCGATTTTCGAAAAATTTCGCCAACGTCTCCTTTATGCGGCTAGATCCGAAAAAATACAGAACGCCTCAACGGGCCCAGATCAATCAAAAGAAAAAAAAAGCCAAGTGGCTCAATTAGAAAATCATCAATTTCATACAACACTTTAAACACATACCTTTTTGTCGGGCAATCAAATTTTACTTCTGAAATCGAAGACATCAATTTAGCTTTTGCTTTTAAATACCTGCACTTTATTTACCAATAAAATCCAATCACATAATTCAAAATCATTTTATTTATTTCATTCCAATTCCTAATATTCATTTCACTAAAACCCTTACGATGTACATATATCATCTGTACGCAAAATCAAATCTGATCGCTCATTCGATCTTACAATTTCGTTTCCGAACTAGTATCGTTTACATGACTCTCTAGTGCACACTTAGATCTGATTTCTTATTAGAATCTATCATTCTCCTTGCATAAGCCGTATACTATGATAAAGAATTCCAGAATCGATAAAAAATCCATATCCCAAGTTCGCCGTCGAAAATCGAGTGAAAAAATCTAACTCGGATCGATTTAAATCATCTCGAAATTCTATTCTCGAATCTGGATCGAATCATTATGCAAATAAAATAATATACGTACAACTTACGTATAATTTTTAATTGATTATTAGCTTTATCCAATTCTTTCTATTCACATTAATTTCATTTCCATTCACTTATTCAAAATTATCATTTTCACACCTTTTATTTAATCTTCATTCAAATATTAACTTAGTATATTCCTCAATACCAATTTCACCTTAGAATTCACCATTAACTTTCTTCAGCCTATTATAAATATTTTATACAACTTCTTATATTTATTTTCACTTCACCACTTTGGTTTATATCCATTTCTATTCAAATTAAATTTTCAATTCCGTTTGAACTCAATTTACCTCCCAATTTCAAATATTGAATTTTTATCAACCATATCCCATACCATATTTAATTAACTAATCACTTTAATAATTCCAACCTCTAATTCATTCCAAATTTCAGTAAATTTCATTTCCACAATTTTGTTTATTTAGTCCAACCAAAAATTTTCAATTTCACTTTATTTAACATGATTCAAGTTAAATCTCATTCCACTATTCAATTTCAATTTCATTTACTTACAAATTAAATCAATATGTTCATCCACTAATTTATTTCCAACTTAATATTTCAATAACTATTCCATTTTGCCTACTTAAGCCAAATTCTCTAATCCTCTCTATCTAAGTTAATTTAAGTTAAATTCCATTACACCAAATCAAATTTTCAATAACTTATTTATTTTCCATAACAAATTTTAGATCAAACTCTAGAGTTTTAAACAATTATTCAATATTTCAAAATCATTTTGAAATCATATATATCCAAAATCCTCTGGTATATCAAATAATTATTCTTTTGCATTTCAAAATTAAATCAGTTTTGCAAACGAACTCCGATCCAAAACATTCAGGTAGCAATTAAACCCTTTGAAACTTGAAAATGAATCACGATCATCATCAGAATTATTTTCCAATGATAGAAGTGAGTTTAGTGCTTTTTATTCCTTTAAAAACCATTTTAAATATCCTTATTCAGATTCCATTTCCAATTTAAAATTATTTCCAAATATTACCATTATTATTTTCATGGTTTTGAAAATCATTTTCAAAACCAACGAGATTCAAATTCCCAAATTTCCAACTTTTATATCCCCTTAACAAATCATATTTATAAATACTCTAGAATTTCATTTCAAATCATTAATCACATTTACAATTATATAGTTATATAATCTCATTTTGATTGTAATTTCTACTTTTTATCCAATCACCATAACAATAAATGATAATGGTTTAATATTATCTTTTCCTAACAACCAAGCAAACCATACTAATTATTATAATTTCTGAAAATTATTTGTTTATATATAAAAATAATTTTGGTAAAATTATTTCATTTACCCCATTTCAAAACAATACAGTGTCAAATTGCTTTGTTAAAGTGTTTAGAGATCCCTATCAATAACGTTAATTGCTCGTAATGACAAGAATCCATAAGCCACTCAACAAACCAATCAACACAATATAAAATGATTTTATATTCACTAACAAATACGCGCTCATATCTATTAATACACTTAAACTCATTCTAGGGTACTACTGATCCCATCTCTAATGAGTAATCCCCACCAAAGTGAAGGTCCTCGCTTAACCTTCAGTCTGATACCAAGTGTGGCGGTCCAGATTTTCGACCTTCGAAAATCAACATCAATACATCCACCATATTACATGTTGAGCAATCGAATGCCGAAAATGCCAGATCTTAGGGAAAAGAAGAGAAAAAAGGTAGAAGGAGAACATAGAAATAACAACACAAAATCTCACAATCGCAGCAGAACAATATATAATAGATAACAACTGGTCTTTATACAAAAAGAACTATAACTATTATTTATACATTACATTATCAGAGTACAATAAATCAACAACTCAATACTAGACAGTTATATAACTTGTCCTCACAAGTGTTGAATATACAGCCTACAATACACAGCAGAATATAAATCAAGTACGTGTGATACGTCTCGACATCCAGCTCGCCTCCTGAGCTCCATAGCATTCTATCCCGTATCTGTAATACTCGTCAAACATAACCCTTTCGCCAAACACCTTATAATCAAACTGTGAAAATTAATTCACAAGGGGTTTATTCCAATATTCCCTGATTCCCATCTACTCGACCTATATCTTACAAAGGAAAATTTCTTATGAACTATTCAACAATAGTTAATGCTCAACATAAAAATATGTGGGACCACGCCGCTAACGCGGAACAGGTTTTCTCCCACATAAAAATGACCAAACATAACAAAATGGAAATGAACAATAAGGAACAAATCCAAACATAGATGATGGGTATAATTAGTATAACATTCAGATTTGAAAGAATGGAAATAGTCTGAATAAAAATCCAAACTGGATTGAATGGATAAAAAAGACAACAGTCCAAACTCGATAGAATGGACTAAATAAGATATCGATCTAAACTCGATAGAATGGACAAAACCAATAATTGAACACCACGAAGAGTGGTTGACTCTTTCTGTTGTAATTAAAAAAACAGATTCAAAGGTTCAAATCAAATAAGAAAATGAAATTTTCCAACAGCAACTAGGAGGACATGTCCAAGCATACCCCTAGAAATATACTTGAAAACTCCGATGGCTCTCGGACACGTCCAAGCAGGACCTTTCCAACAATTACCGAGAATCCGAATATTTCACATCTCAATGCGCAAAAACCAATTCCAATCTAGAGTGGATGTGAAAATACCCTAATGAGAGCAACCCCAAGTAGCTTGGCTTCCACTCGCTCTTTAAGTTTAGTCATTTCTGACAAAGGATAACAAAGCTTAAGTGAGCAACACATCGTCTTAGAATGATGAAATACAAAGAAAGCTGAGGTAACCGATAGTAGGGAAACCAACTATCGAGGATATAAAACGATCTGTATGGAAATTAAATCTTGTATGCTTATCACCAAGTTTGTTCCATTTGATTAAGTTTTGAGAAATATATGTCATAAGTAAAAGAGGTGAAATTGAAGAAGGATAGGGGTACTTATAAGCAAGTGAAAGTGTAAATTACCTAAACAACCAATGTCCTTTACCCTCAACTACTCCCTTGCCACCTCGCCCAGCCACCTAATCCTCATGTCCTTGAGCCACCTTCTTACCCCCCTACCCTCTCTTCATGAGAAACATGTTTAAACATGTTTCGTACTTAGTTACCAAAATATCAAACCACGTCTCTTAAGGCATCTTTTAGTATATATATATCATGTATGTTCCAATATGTCATAACTAATTTACATTTTTAACCATTTAAATGCTGCTCAAATATAAATAAGGCACACAACATGTGACGCCTCACCTCCATACTCACGCTAGCCAAGGACACTATGGAGTAATGCCATCAACTAGCGCGAAGAATGTGGCTGTTGAGGAGCGACCATCCGTGTAATTGCTCTATGCGAGCACCGCTATGTCATATAGTATAACATGCATTTCATTTCAAGAGGAAATCCGACATACCGATACAAAAATCAAAGCTACTAACAGTGGCTATGTGATCTTCGAAAAAGAATATATAAATAAACATAAAATAAATCAGTCACAGATATTTATATCACAAAGGCGGAAACAGATATGAATATAACACATATAAGTGTACACCAGAGTAGTGGTTAAATAAGATCTACAATATCACAAAAGAATAAATACAAGTGCTACATCAAAGAGTATGTATAAATCAAGGAGTCTCTATCTTGAATGTATAACAACAAAAACTACCAATCTAATGTAGTTAGACAAAAGTCATATAATGATGATCCCAGATAAGGAGTCAAGCAGAAGCACCTGGAACATCTCAGTCTGACCCGAATATTATTTAATAATAAAATAATAAACGGATCAGTCTAGCTATGAATATCAGATAAAAATGAGATAGAATAAGAGATATGACAAAAAAGTATGATAACAATAATGCCATACTGTGATAAGTATGCATTTGAAAATCAACCAGAGATTAATCAATATCACAAGAATCTTCTCAAAGATAAAAAAGAATATCATATTATTTATTTGTATTCACCAAGTCACAAATGTTGGCAAACATCTCAATGCCAATCGTAAAAGGTGTGGAAACAAAAATTCACCAATGCATAAATATTGATAAAACTCATTAATGTAAATCACTAAAATTGGTGAGACACAAATTCTAGAATCATCAACTGGAAATCCAGAAATCACAAAAGGGTGAGGCCTATAACAAAACGGGAGCATAAAAACTCGCCAACATGTGCATCATAAATGAAACGCTATTACGTGGTCACTAACCATCAAATTTAAGCCGAGGCTCCACAAAACGGCCCGAAGACCTTTGAGCCGAAGCTCCATTTAACGGTCCGAAGACCTTTGAGCCGAGGCTCCACAAAACGGTCCGAAGACCTTTAAGCCGAAGCTCCACAAAACGATTCGAAGACCATGGGTCGCTACTCCATAAAATTGAGCCAAAACACCACCAAAGGATCCTTATAGATCCATAAGTGTAAATTACACTAAGCCATTAAATAAATGAGTTATGCTTCATGTCCCATAACGACTGGCTTAACTTAAATATTTACGAACAAATTATAGATTCCCACTCGAAAATAAGTGTAAATTACACTAAGCTAGTAAATATATGAGTTTAACTTCATGTCCCATAACCACTGGCTTAACTTAAATATTTACGAACAAATTGCAGATTCCCACTCACTAATTGTCACAAGAGTTTCAACTGAACAAGTCCAAAATTAACCGACGAAGTAAACGCAAGCGTTTCATACCACTTGTTTTACTAAGCCGTTTAATTAGATTTCTCATACGAATGAGGTAAAGGTTTGTATATACTAATAGATTCGAAAACGATTTTAATAAACGAGCTTTGTATTAAAATAGTGTTGAAATCGTTTTGATGAAAGAGTTTTGATATTTATTACTAGTATAGAAACCTTTGTATTTTAAAGTGACAAATCACTGAAGTGATTGTAAAAACAATCAATCACCAAAAATTCATAAACGAAGCCGTGAATCAAATCCATAGAAATTGATACTAAATCCATCAAAGTGGATATTCCCAAAAATCCAAAAAAGAAGTCATCAAAGTCGATAAAAGTGATAACAACCAAGCGAAGCAACAAAAGTCGATTAAAATTGGAAAATTTACTCAAACTAGGCAAATTAGGCAAAATCAATAGTTCCAGACGTCTGGTTTAAAATCCAGACGTCTGGATTTAGGTTCTGGAAATTCAAAAAACATCCAAATGTCTGAAAGGCGGCTACAGACGTCTGATAGGGTGTTTCAAATGTTTGAAGTGTGGTATTAGACGTCTAACATGGTGTTTCAGACGTCTGAAGGGTGGTGTCAGACGTCTGATTCTGTTCTCTGCCATTTTTGTTTTTCTACCGTATATTCTTTTCTCCAGAATGCAAAACCAGACGTCTGGACTTGGTAATCATACGTCTGATCACCTGGTCTGGGCAACAGTTTGCCTAGGCCATGATGGCCAAAATGATTTCAGGAGCGATCGAGCGAGCAACAACGACTAAGGATTTACTTCAAGCAACAACCCTGCCTTATAGGCTCTTCATCACCCTCTAAATAAATATCCAAACATCCATAGTAGGATTTTCATAAAATTGGACATCAAAACCAAAAATTGAAAAATTCACCAAATCAATCCAAATCAAAAGCAAATGAACTTGAAGAAACATTAGGAATTCATACCTAACAACAATGAAAGCTATAGACGTAGACGTGAGTTAAAGAACTCGCCTTTAAACCCAAAAACACAAGTGAGAAGCTATAAAACAAGGCAAGATCACTTTCTCTTCAACTTTAACTCAAGAGGCTTCAATCTAAGCTTATAAGAAAAATATTTCCTAAGTTAGGGTTTAGGAATTTCTGAAATTTGAGAGAGATTGAGATGAAGAAGAAGAAGGAGATGCTTACCTAAGCTTTTCTTGGAATTTGGAGCTAAAACTTGGATTTGCAAATGAAACTAGGGCTTAGGAATTTCCATTTCCAATCTTTTTCCCCATTTTTACTAAAGCTTGAGTTGTAGCAAATTTTATAAAGGAATGAAGAGGAGTGGAGTGGAATTGGGTTGATATGTTAGGTCAATGGGCTGAAACCCAAAGCCCTAAGTGAAAAGGTCGAAATTTTAGCTAGCTCCAAACATATCGATGTTTATACTCAAAAAGGTCGTAAATGACATTTTGGACTCAGTGGAAGTGGTCTTGAGTCCTTATTCGACTGTTTTCTAAAAGTAGCTTTTCGGACTTTAATCCGACTAACGATGCTATATTTAAATAAAACATTTAAATATACAATCGTAAAATATGCGGGTTTGTTACAGACTCCCCTCCTTAAAGAAATTGCATCCTCGTAATTCTTAAGAAGAAAATAAGGAGCAACAACCATAAAAGCATATCAACACAAAAGAAGATTTGAAATAAGAAGTTCACCATAAAAAGCATGAGAGAGTAAGTCTGGATGTGTTCGCTCGATGAATTCTCCGAATTCACAAGAATAATCCTGAGAATTAGCGGACCAATGTACTTTCACAAGAAGAACATCTTTATTTCGAAGGTGTTTAACCTTCGAAGCAATCATACAAGTAGGATGTTGCTCATAAGTCAAGTTAGGTGAAACTTCAATTTCTTCCACAACACCGGGCGCAAGAATAGAATCGGTATCTCGAAGGCATTATCCTAATTGAGAGACGTGAAATACATCATGAATAGCAGAAAACTGAGCTGGTAATAAAAGGCGATAAGCCACGGAACCGACGCATTCGGTGATGGGAAATGGACAAATATATCGAGGTGCTAATTTTCCCGATCGACTAAAACGCACAACACCCTTCATAGGTGAAACACGAATAAACCTAAAATCTCCCACAGAAAATTCTAACTTCCTTCTTCGGTTATCGGCATAGGATTTTTGCCTACTTTGAGATTCTTTTATTCTATGACGAATAAGTTCAATCTTTTTTGTGGAATCACGAATAAAATCTGGAACTAAAACCAGCTTCTCACCGGCCTCAAGCCAACATGAAGGAGATCGGCATGGCCTTCCGTAGAGTGCCTCGAAAGGTGCCATACCAATGCTAGATTGGAAGCTATTATTATAGGAAAACTCAACAAGCGAAACATGATTTTCCCAACTTCCACCAAAAATAAAGAACACATGCATGGAATAGATCTTCAAGAGTTTGATTTACACGCTCGGTTTGTCCATCGGACTGAGGATGATAAGCGGTGCTAAAATTAAGCTTCGTTCCCAAAGCTTTTTGAAGACTCTTTCAAAATCCACTGGTAAACAATGGATCACGATCGCTAACAATAGAAGTAGAAACTCCATCAATTTAACAATTTCTTTAATAAAGAATTTGGCCAAAAGAGGTATGGTCCGAATGGACCGAACAAGAATAAAATGGGCAGATTTTGTAAGTCTATCAACAATCACCCATATGCTATCATGATCCGAATGAGAGCGGGGAAGTCCGTCAATAAAATTCATGGAAATTTGGTCCCACTTCGAAATTGGAATGTCCAAAGGTTGCAATATCCCACCGGGCCTTGATACTCGGTCCTCACGAGTTGGCAAGTCATGCAACACTTAACGAAGTTAGCAATTTCAGATTTCATTCATCCCAATAATAAAGTCACTTCATATCCGTGTACATTTTACTACTACCGGGATAAATGGTAAATTTAGAACGATGAGAATCTTCTAAAATATCTTTATAAAGATCACTAATATTTGGCACGATGAGTCTACCAAATTTTCTACCAAATTTTCGAATGCCGCCACGAGCATCAATAACAAAGTCTTTCAATCCTTCAATATCGATTTTATCCCTACAACTTTGGCTAAGAAGGGCCAATTCAGGATCTAGCTTTTGAGCTTCAAGAATGCGGTCTAAAAGAGGAGGATGTGCCTCAAGGCTACATAAAACAAGAGATGAACATAAATCGGATTCACGGTCTCGAATCTCACAAGTGGATAAAGTCTCGAGATCATTCCATTCGGACATCATCAAAAAAACAACCATTTGTTGTTTACAACTAAGGGCATCGACAAAACAATTTCCCTTTCCGAGAGCATAAAGGATATCAAGATCATAAGATGCAAGAAACTCATGGCAACGTTGTTGACGCAGATTAAGTTCCTTTTGAGAAAATAAATACCTCAAAGATTTATGATCGGTGTAGAGAACAAATTTTTATCCCAAAAGATAATGACGCCAAATTCTAAGGGCGAAAACAATAGGCACGAGCTCTAAATCATGAGTGGCATATCTAGTCTCAGCAGGCTTTAATTAACTAGAAACATAAATGATAGAACGTTCTCATTCGCAAGAGAACGGCACCCAAACCAATATGACTAGTGTCGGTACAAATAGAAAAGTCTTGGTTCCCTCTGGGAATCACAAGAAAAGTATCGGAAAAGAGTTCTTTCAAATGATCCTCTTTCCCGAAAAGCTAAAACTTTCAAAATTACAATTAACTTTATGTAATCATTTTTATAGAAAAATTTACTTATTCCACATCAATTTACTGTGTTCGATTGTCTCATCAAAGCATTTAGGAGATTCCTATCAATAACGTTGATCAAGCGCATCGACCAGAATTCTTAAAGCACTCAATGAGCAAAATAATACAAAATCATCTTCTTTATGATAAAAATATCTCTTAAAAACTTTACGAATATTCTTTACTCATTTTAAGAACAAAATCCAATTATACTTATAAATAAATCTTATGAAAAAGATTTGCAAAATTTTAAGTTGTTGTTTTCATCCAAAATCAATAAGCACAAGGATGGTCTCATCGAAATATTCACCGAATACTCGATCAATAAGGTGGATGAAATAAGCTGGACAACTCGAATGACATCACGTGTCATTCATAAGAATCATAATAAACGTGGAATGCGGTAAGTGGAACGCTATCCTCCGCAACTCGTAGCTAATGAAAAATGGCGGTAAATTCGAACTGAAATGACCTTAGCACCACTCAAAAGATTGTTTAGGTGATAATCCTAAGACAAGCTCAAAAATACCAGAAAATTCACGAACTACTTGAATAAGGAGAATAACATCTTCCTCAACAAGTTGGTCTAGAAAATAAAATGATGTCACCAAATTGGAATCGAAATCATTTAGAAAAATAGAAATCTGCGTAACAGATTGAAAATGTCGAAGATGGATAGTCCACTCGGGACATGAGATATGGCTTTATAATAATTAAGCCAATCCTTCCACAAAAATCAATTTCGAAGCCTAAGTAACGCGTAACATGCAAATCGGCTCGGAAAGAAAAATCACATAAAATAATCTCGACATCTTTTCAAAGCAAATTGAGTGTTGTGGATCCACCAACCGGATTCGCAATTCTCAAAGAAGTCATCAAGCTTAAAATATTTAAAGAAAAAGAATCAATAAGTTCTTTTGATATAAAAATAATGAGATGAACCCATATCAACAAGAACTCGAATAGGATAATCACAAAATAAATGTCATCTAGGACAGAATGAGAAATAACTTGACCAGGAGAAGTGCTACTAGGCATTTGCACAACCTTAAGCCTTCCCTTTCTCTTGCTTGAAAATTTGGGACATGAAGATAAAAGATGACCCGAACTCTTGCGATAATGACAAAAAGACGTTTCAGACACCTATTAGCATAATGGTCCGTGTAACCACAATTGTAGCATTGTCCACGACTAGAGGTAGGAGCTTTTGCTACCGAGGTTTCTAGTTCCTCTTTCTTATTGCTTTGAAGTATGGGGCATGCAGAAATATGATGACTTGAATTTTTGCAATAACAACAATAAAGAGGTTTCAGACACTCCCTTGCATAGTGGTCCTTAGAGCCACAATTGTAGCATTCTCCACAATTAGGGATTGGAGTCTTTGCTACCGAAGTTTCCTGTCTCCCTTTCTTGTTGGGATTATGGATTTTGAATTTAATATGCCTCTTCTTGTTGCTATTGAGGCCCTTTTTGAAACCTCCAACATCACTATCGCTTCCTTTATCGATCTCTTCTTCTAGTAGGGTGATATCTACAAGCTGATCGAAAGGAACTTCTAGTTTCCATGGTAAAACCTTTATGGGGTTCTTACTCAAAGAACATATAAACCTTTGATTCTTTGCAAGATCCAAAAGTTGTTGGGCAGCCATGAATACGCCATCTAGAGAAGGACTACTGGATTGACCAACGCTAGGACTGCCAGAACTAACCATCTCTTCTTCTTTAAGAAATAAAGAAAGAAGAGGAAAAATGTTATTATCAAAATGAATAACAAACAATCGTGGTTGATAAAAAAACGAATCATAAAAGAAAATAGGATAGAACGGGTCCTAAGACTCGGATAAATCCTAAGGCACGACTCCTAAGAAGGACTTAGGACAATGATCCTTGCTAGATTATTTTACATTGTTCCGAAGTTTGGTTTTGATACCAAGCTGTGACGCCCCACCTCTATACTCACGCTAGCCAAGGACACTATGGAGTAATGCCGTCAACTAGCGCGAAGAATAAGGCTGTTGAGGGGCGACCATTTGTGTAATTGCTTTGTGCGAGCACCGATATGTCAGATAGTATAACATGCATTTCATTTCAAGACGTATCCGACATACGATACAAAACTCAAAGCTACTACACAGTGGCTATGTGGTCTTCGAAAACGAATATAGAAGTAAACATAACATAAATCGGTCATAGATATTCATATCACAACGGTGGAAACAGATATGAATTTAACACATATAAGTGTACATCAGAGTAGTGGTCAAATAAGATCCACAATATCACAAAAAAATAGATACAAGTGCTACATCAAAGAGTATGTATACATCAAGGAGTCTCTATCTCGAATGTATAACAACAAAAACTACCAATCTAATGTAGTTAAACAAAAGTCAGATAATGATGATCCCAGATATGGAGTCAGGCAGAAGCACCTACAACATCTCAGTCTGACCCGAGTATTATTTAATAAGAAAATAGTAAACGGATCAGTCTGGCTATGAATATCAGACAAAAATGAGATAGAATAAGAGATATGACAAAAACGTATGATAACAATAATGCCATACTGTGATAAGTATGCATTTTAAAGTCAAGAAGAGATTAATCAATATCACAAGAATCTTCTCAAAGATCAAAAAGAATATCATAATCTTTATTTTTATTCACCAAGTCACAAATGTTGGCAAACATCTCAATGCCAATCGTAAAATTTGTTGAAACACAAATTCATCAATGCATAAATATTAATAAAACTCATCAATGTAAATCACTAAAATTGGTTAGACACAAATTCTAGAAATCATCAATTGGAAATCCAGAAATCACAAAAGGGGGAGACCTATCACAAAACGGGAGCATAAAAACTCACCAACACGTGCATCACAAACGGAACACTATTCCATGGTCGCTAACCATCAAATTTGAGCGAGGCTCCACAAAACGGCCCGAAGACCTTTGAGCCGAAGCTCCGCAAAACGGTCCGAAGACCTTTGAGCCGAGGCTCCATAAAACGGTCCGAAGACCTTTGAGAGGAAGCTCCACAAAACGGTCCGAGGACCATGGGTCGCTACCCTACGAAATTGAGCCGAAACTCCACCAAAGGATCTTCATAGATCCATAAGTGTAAATTACAATAAGCTAGTAAATAAATGAGTTAGGCTTCATGTCCCATAATCACTGGCTTAACTTAAATATTTACGAACAAATTGTAGATTCCTACTCGAAAATAAGTGTAAATTACACTAAGCTAGTAAATATATGAGTTTAGCTTCATGTCCCATAACCACTGGCTTATCTTAAATATTTACAAACAAATTGTAGATTTAGCTTCATGTCCCATAACCACTGGCTTAACTTAAATATTTACAAACAAATTGTAGATTCCCATTCACTAATTGTCACAAGAGTTTCAATCGAACAAGTCCAAAAATTAACTAACAAAGTAAACGCAAGCATTTCATACCACTTGTTTTACTAAGCCGTTTAATTAGATTTTTCATACGAATGAGGTAAAGGTTTGTATATACTAATAGATTGAAAAACGGTTTTAATAAACGAGATTTGTATTAAAATAGTGTTGAAATCGTTTTGATGAAAGAGTTTTGATATTTACTACTAGTATTGAAACCTTTGTATTTTAAAGTGACAAATCACTGAAATGATTGTAAACAATCAATCACCAAAAATTCACATGAAGCCGTGAATCAAATCCATAGAAATCGATACCGAATCCATCAAAGTGGATATTCCCAAAAATCTAGAAAAAGTAGTCATCAAAGTTGATAAAAGTTATAACAACCAATCGGATAAACAAAAATCGATTAAAATTGGAAAATTTACTCAAAAGTAGGCAAATTAGGAAAAATCAATAGTTCCAGACGTTTGGTTTAAAATCCAAACGTCTGGATTTAGGTTCTGGAAATTCAAAAACCATCCAAACGTCTGAAAGGTGGCCTCAGACGTCTGACAGGGTGTTTCAGATGTCTGAAGGGTGGTATCAGACGTCTGACAAGGTGTTTCAGACGTCTGAAGGGTGGTGTCAAACGTCTGATTCTGTTCTCTGCCATTTTTATTTTTCTGCCGTATATTTTTTTCTCCAGAATGCAAAACCAGACGTCTGGACTTGGTAACCATACGTCTGATCACCTGGTCTGGGCAACAGTTTGCCTAGGCCATGATGGCCAAAATAATTTCAGGAGCGATCGAGCGAGCAACAACGACCAAGGATTTACGCCAAGCAACAACCCTGCCTTATAGGCTCTTCATCACCCTCCAAATAACATATCCAAACATCCATAGTAGGATTTTCATAAAATTGGACTTCAAAACCAAAAATTGGAAAATTCACCAAATCAATCCAAATCAAAAGCAAATGAACTTGAAAAAACATTAGGAATTCATACCTAACAACAATGAAAGCTATAGACGTAGATGTGAGTTAAAGAACTCGCCTTTAAACCCAAAAACACAAGTGAGAAGCTATAAAACAAGGCAAGATCACTTTCTCTTCAACTTTAACTCAAGAGGCTTCAATCTAAGCTTATAAGAAAATATTTCCTAAGTTAGGGTTTAGGAATTTCTGAAATTTGAGAGAGATTGAAATGGAGAATAAGAAGGGGATGCTTACCTAAGCTTCTCTTGGAATTTGGAGCTAAAACTTGGATTTGCAAATGAAACTAGGGCTTAGGAATTTCCATTTCCAATCTTTTCCCCTATTTTTACTAAAGCTTGAGTTGTAGCAAATATTATAAAGGAATGAAGAGGAGTGGAGTGGAGTTGGGTTGATATGTTAGGTTAATGGGCTGAAACCAAACCCAAAGCCCTAAGTGAAAAGGTCGAAATTTTAGCCAGCTCCAAACATATCGATGTTTATACTCAAAAACGTCGCAAACGACATTTTGGACTCAATGGATGTGGCCTCGAGTCCTAATTCGACTGTTTGCAAAAAGTAGTTTTTCAGACTTTAATCCGACTAACGATGCTATATTTAAATAAAATATTTAAATATACAATCATAAAATATGCGGGTTGTTACACAATATTTCAAACAGCTTTTATACGATGAAACGTCGAAAATTCGAAAATCGGTTTCCGGTCACATTTTCATTTTTTCTTCGAACTAAATATTTTTGTAAGCTAATTTTGAAAACAATTTTACCTTCAATATTTATTATTTAAGAGATTTAATATTTTAGTTATAAAACCTATTATTTGAATATTTAAAATTAATTAAATATTCAAAAATTAATGTGGTGAAATTCTAGGCCGTTATAGTTCACGTTGTTCGTGTTTATGTTCGGGCGTGAACCTTTGTGTTTACGTTATGATATATTTTATTTATAGATATATGATGCTTGCAAGATATTTTCTGATCTCTATGTAAGGAGTTCGAATTCAGCTTGCTTGTAGAGATCTCCGTGGATAATCCGTTATGCAAACGTACCTTAGCAATTTTTAGTGTAACCTAAATATGTTATGGTATGAACAATGTAAGCATCACAGCTATTTGATATGATTTATATTCTACACCCTTGACATTATCTATCATATCATATATTAAACTTAATAAATGGTTGGTTTCTTTTAAGGGGAAACTGTTACGGGAATCCGTACAATCTTAATAGTTACTATTACATGTGTTCATATATCTTGAGTTTTCTTGTACTAGAGTTATGTTCGAATCTTTTTTTTGTTTCGCTATAATCCATGCATACTCTTTTGAGTAGGATGAGTTTCTGGTTTTACCTTGGATGCTTTGAGTTCAAAAGATGAACTGGGTGCTTCCATTATCTATCTAATTCTTTTTCAGTTGTTTTATTTTAGCTATGTGGATATATCAGTGTTGTGAAGACAGGCAGTTGTAACAGTCTAGGCTGATGATAGTACTTAGGTTTGTAACTCTGAAAATCCAGTGTTCAAAGTAACCCTTTGTATCGTACTTTTGATATTATAAATTACCGTTCCATTGTGAGATTTTTTTTTATTTTATCCTAACTTTCTATCTTTCCGGAACCGAGTTCTAAGAACACAAATACGTGGATGTATTTAGTGTCGGTATTCAGCGATCAGAAAGTCGTCTCATTACATAAGTTGAAAGATTACTAGATTTCTCCTAGGGTTTTGAGCAATATAAAAATCTAGTAGTTGCCTTATTAGAAAAATGAAATAAATCATTTAAAGATTATAATATTATGAGAACATTTGCTACATAAAATTATATTAATCTACTTTAATAAATTTGTGCAACTATAATTGATGAAATGTTTATCGTTGAAATTATAAAAATGAATTGAATTGATATTGACCTAGAAATATAAATATACTTATCAATAAATATTTTGGCATGTTGTTACCATGCAAGAGCTAAATTATACAACTAGTAAATATGTTTGTACCTTAGTTACTTGAGTGTTTATTTGCCCAAGATTATGTATTGTCTCTATTAGATTTGAACTCTAAAGTAATAAAAGAATTTTGATATTTAATCCATATTCATGCCATAAAAAGGTTGTATGGTAAATGGTCATTTCATGGTATGTGAAATCTCGATGTAAATGTTTCGCTCGAAATGAGCAAATAAACCATAGTGCAAAATCATGTATTCAATATAGTTGAATACAATGAGGATCTTGTTGTGTTAGAAGTAACACGGACCAATTAGGTATGCTTTGATCTTTAAATTGAACGTCTTAAAGTTAATGATAAATATAAAAATGGTTCTCAATCATAATAAATAATGTTTAAGTAACTTTTTTTAACTTTTATTATCTATATTGAAGAATATAATTAGATGTTAATAATGAATATTTTAAACTAACTATAAGTGAATTGTTTTAGGTTTTTGTGATAATATTTGAGTAACACTTGTCTTAAAACCTGATAAAAGTAATTAGGTCTTTAAAATAGAGTTTTAAAAAAATGTTTAAATGGGAAGTGTTTTCGGTTTGTAGTAAACAATGTTTTAGGAACTTTTGTTTTTAAACCCTTCAATTATATTTTAAAGTGGAAAAATGTTGTTAAATGAATATGAATATACCTGGGTCTTTAATAATAGAATTTTAAAGATAACATGTATGGAATCTTTTGGAATAAAGATAGAAAAAGTATATGTTTAATTTATTAAAGAGAAGGGGTTTATAGTAGTTTGAGTAACATTTGTTTTTTACCTCTTTGATTATATTTTAAAGTAAATAAATCTCGATAATGATTTGTGAATATACTTATACCATGTGAGAAAAGTAATACTCGTAAATGGTAAGTTATGTAAATAGTGAAATACATAATAAAGAGGGAAATAATTTAGAGGACAAAAATTTATATATTTTTAACCTTAAGAACATGACCATAATATTTTAACCACATGGACAAACATTCTTCTAAAAATTAATCATAAGGACAAACATTCCTTCAAAATTATTCATAAGGACAAACATTCTTCCAAAACTCCTACTGAACAAAAAATCGATACCTAAAAATTGCTACAGACAACTACAAACTGATACCTAAAAACTGCTATCAATAACTAAAAATTGATACCCAAAGTAAGTTGTTCTTCGGGCAAAAATACTGAAGGTCTGTCCTTGAGGCTAAAACGATGATTATCCTTGACAATAATTTCATGTGTAATAAAATACATAAATAGTAAAATATGTGAATGGTAAAATATGTAACAATAAGATACATGAATAGTAAAGTGCAAGTATATATATCTTTCATAAAGGAAAATTAAATCTATATAAAAGTTTAAATAAGTGAAGTTTTAACTAGTAAGAAGTTTAATTAAATAAGTTAAGTTTTATTAGATAAAAGGAGTATTAGTTAATCAAAGAAGTTTCAATTAATTAAAGAGTTTAATAAATAAAGGAGCTTTGTTAATAACTTGGGAAATTCGCCGATTTAGTCTTGGAGAGACTGGGATCGTAAGTGTTTTACTTATCAAAATCCACTTTAGGATTGGGATACCTGTTTTATCATTTAGAAGTGGATAAATTCGAGATGTTGTAATCCATGTGTAGTTTCGTGATCTATTCAAGATATTAGAATCCATTTAGGGATTCATGATCTATTCAAGTTGTGGCTCATGTGTTGAGATTCTGAACGTTACTTCACAACCAGTATATGACTAAATATAGAATAAGCTGTAGATTCCAGGTTTAGCTAACCTTTGAGGGAATATCAACTCCAGTATCTAGATTATGCTTATCGATGTTATGAGCAGGGAGTTGTTGATACTTGTTCCACATGGTTTGGGTTTGCTCGTTTGGGCATGGCCTATTGTGTTTACCATATATTATATTTTATCTGGAGATATACGACATTCAGAAGGTATTTTTCAATCCTTGCATGGAGGAAAATCCATTATGCAATTGTGCCTTCGCAATTTTGGTAGTACTTCAATATTGTTGTGTCATGAGATGCAAGCAACATGGGTATTTCTGATTTATATTATTCACCCTAGACATTACCTATTATATTGCAATACGTACTTATTATATGATTTGACTATTTTGAGGGGATAACCATTACAATGGTCTCAAAAGATGCTATTATATGATGTACATATATTTCTTGAGTTTCTCACACCAAACTTAGTCTGACACGTAGCTTTTGTTTTCCTTAAATTCCTCATATGCTCTTACGAGAAGTCCGAGAAAGTTAGGTTCTTTTATGTTCATTGAGCTCATGGAGAGGAACTGGATATTTACCTATCGTAGTATTCTTATTTTTGCTGCATTACTTTATGTACATAAATAGCAATTGTGAGGACAGACTATTATAGCTGTCCAGGCTGATGATAGGACTCTGATTATGAACTATAAAATGCTATGTATATTAGAGTGACGCTGTGTACTATCTTTTAGTTTTATATGTTATCATTCCGCATGTGAGATTCTAAAGTTTTTGTTCTCCTCTTTCTTGTTCATTTTCTTTTTCTTTTATTTTACACTTTGTTTTGTCTTTCCAACACTTTGGGTGGTTGGCAAGTGAATATCGTGGATGAATTAGTGCTGACATTCGGGGGTCATGTTTGCACAAAAAATTGGCAAACACCTCCAAGTCGTATGATTTAGTCGATTTTATATTGTTCTTAGCGATTTGGGTGATTTACGCAAATATGTAAAAATCAGGGACTAAACTGTAAAAGACACACAGATTTATAGTGGTTCAGCCAGAATGTGCCTACGTCCACTTTATATGTTATTCTCCTTTACCGATCAGATTACAAGTACAACGCTTTGATCACAAGTATATGAAAGTTGTTTGAAAGTTCTATCCGTGCTTGAGCTCTCAAACTTGTTCACCATTGTTGTACCTCTACCCCTCTATTTATAGAGTGAGGCTGGGGGTAGGGGTCTTGGATGTATATAGCTGCTGGTGGGCCTGGGCTGATGTAATCTGGCCTGGTAATGTTGGTTCGGTGATGCCTTGTTCCGGCGAAGGTAGGAGTGGCCTTCGGTCCGGTATTGGTTGGAGTGGCTTTGGTTCGGCGGTGCTTGGTCCGGCGATGGGTTGGTAGTGGGTGGAGCGTTGATTGGTTCGGCAGTAGGTGGAGAGTGTATTGGTTCGGTAGGGACATGGGAAGTGGGTTGGTTCGGCAGGGACATGGGAAGTGGGTTGGTTCGGCAGGCATGGGAAGTGGGTTGGTTTGGTAGGGACATGGGAAGTGGGTTGGTTCGGCAGTAGGTGGAGAGTGGATTGGTTCGGCTTCGGTAGGTTGGTTGGTTCGGTGGGACTTGGTCCGGTGAAGGGTGGGAACGCACCCAACATTTGCCCCCCGAAGTGGGGAATATGTCAGCATATGTCACGCTTTGTTTTAGCTTGGGGAATTCTTATTCGGTCCCGAGCGCCGAACCAGTTGGTCCGGTCGCTTCTATTTGCCTATAAGTATGGGCATTAAGCTTTCGTTATTCCCTACCAAGTGAGATAGCCGAACCAGATTTTCCTGCAGAATCAATAGTATTACCGAGTCAACTTGACCACCGAATCAGGTGATTGCCGAATGTCTTTTATGTTTTGAACTGCCGAATGAATCGTGGAGTGTGAGTGCCGAATGAACCTTCGAGCCTTGAGCTACCGGATGAATCTGAGAAGCACGAGTGCCGAATGGCTTTCAAGCCTTGAACTACCGAATGGGCTTGAGAAGTACGAGTGCCGAATGGCTTTCGAGCCTTGAACTACCGAATGGGCTTGAGTGCCGAATGAACCTTATGCCTTTTATGTTTTAACTTATAAATGAAATTCTAGACTTCATGCACTTGCTTGTTTACTTCCCTCATTCTAACGACACACTTTTTGTGTTTGCAGATAAATGTCTCGTAAAGTAGAAACTCGATCAGATAAGAAGAAATCCACGGACAGAGAAGAGTCCTCCACGGTGCCCCAAGCTCAGTCAGGATCGGGACGTCATGGTCCTCCCCCGAGATCACTAGTAGATGGGTACGGCCCTCAGGAGCTCCTGAACTCGCCACCTGACTGCTTTCCTAGCTTCCTTAAAGAGGAGCAACTTGATGTTATACCTCGTTCTTTCGGGATTGACAGAGCACACATGGTGCTGCCAGGGAATGGAGTTATGTCGTATCACCCCCGTGAAGGATATTTCGCTTATAGTAGGTACCATTGCATGTGCGGGGCCATTCCACCGATCAATGCTTAGATAGTCAGCTTCATTACCTATTTGAAGGTGGCCCCTTTCCAGCTTCAGCCCAATTCTTATGCTATCTTGGTGAGTCTATTCATCATTTTCTAGAGAAAATAAGGGCGTCCCCCTTCCAACCAGGAGATCTGGTATTTGTACAACTTGAGGGGCTATAAGAAGGGGTCTCCATATATCAGCTTGGAATCGGCCGTGTCCTTCAAGCCGGTCCTGGACTTATATTCAAAGTTCAGCATGTTCAAGAAAGAATGGTTTTTCGTCAAGGATGACTATGTTTCTATCCGTCGCTTCACCTCCAGCTGTAAGTTGAAGCTTATTTATAATTTCCGTTCTGACTGCAATGCTTCTTCTTATGTGTTTTTATTTCTTGCTAGCGACAGGTGGATTTGTGGTCGTGGAGAACGATCGCCTGGTTCAGATGGCTGCGGAGATAGAAGCCATTTCGGGAAGGGAGAGGTCAGCTTCTTACCTGTTCAGGAATGCTACTCTTCTGCAGCACAACTTGATTCTACCACGTCAGTCAGTGGTCAAGCAGAGAGACACAGCTGAGGAGCGGGCTGTCAAAGCTAAAGGAGGGGCCACGACGAAGAGCCGCAAGAGGAAACCCTTCTCGATACCTCCAGTCGCCGGTGGGAAGAAGCTCAAGAAATACGATGGACTCTCCCCTAGCACATGTCCAGATGTTCCGGAGGAGGAAAATGTGGAAGAGGAAAGAGGCGAGGAGGAGAGCGGAGGTGATGGAGAAGGTGATGGTGGTGATGGTGGCGAAGGACAGAGCGGTGATGCCGCCGGGGCTTTGTCTTCTGGGCAAGCAGGGGAGATCCAAGAGTGGACAGATGATGCTTTCCGCCAGGCTTTTGAGGGGTTGGAGGAAGGATCGGCCTTGGTGGAGAAGCCAAAGAAAACTGATAAGGCTGGGACTGGTGCCGATTCATCTTCCAAGAGCATTTTAGCTAGGGCAACTCCGGCGATTCAAGGTGAATTTTTGACTCTTCTTTTAACTTCACATGTTTCTTGGATTATAGTCCCATGCATGCTTGTAACACTTGTTTTTTTATTTCAGGAACGGGTAAGGTGGCCAAGACATCAGACGTTCGGCACCGTCTCGAACAATTCAAACTCCTCAAAGCTTCCGCTAAACCGAAACCTCCGACCAACCGTTCCAGGGACGTAGTCGGCTACCGTCCTCTTCTCGGAGTTATTGAAGAGGATATTCAAAAGAAAAAGAGGAGTCGCTCCTTATTCGAACCTTCACCTGGTCCTCAGCCCCCAACCCAGCCTATTCATGATATCACGGGGGAGGATACTGAGTTCATACCCTCTCCGCATCCGTCTGAGAATCCTACCGTTACTCAGATTGATCGTCCCGGCTTGGCTCGTAATCCATTTGTGGGTCATCCAGATCTAGATTCGGGTTCTCATGATATTTCCTTTGACGAGGTTACTGGTGAGCACCTTCTTCCTCGCAATCCTATGGTAAGGGTGCTTGATGAGGCCAAGTCCCTAGACCATGATTTGCTTACTACTCGGATTGTAACCATGGGGGATGAAGCCAAGGCAAATATCGACCGGGTTGCTGAGGAGACTAGGAAGTTGATGGGGCATCATGCCCGACTGGTCATGGATGGGGAGGAAATTGGGAGTGCCAACATAAGAATACGGTTAGTGGTTTCCGACCAGGCCAAGCAACTCACCGATCAGGCCATCCAGATCTCTCAGCATGAGGCTGCCTCCAGACGGCTAAAAAAAACCATGGAAGAGGCTAGCAGAGCCGAGCTGCAGAAAATGGAGGCCATATGCAAGGAACGGATCGATATGGCCATTGCAACGGTGGATGAGGTTTGGAAAGTGGATCTCGAGCGGGTGGAGGAGTTATCAGGGAAGCTTGAAGCCGCGGAGCTTGCTCAAGCCAAGCTGAAGGAGGAGATGTAAGCGATGAGGAAATCCCTTCAGGCTGACCGCTTGCGATACCGATCAGAGAGGGATGCTGCCGTTGCAAAGCTGTTGGCTTCTGAGGTCCGAATGAGGGAGTTTTAGGAGAACGAGGGGATGATGGATGAGATGCTCCAGGATATGTATTTCCGTACTTGGAAGTAGGGCAACCTATCTTGGATGGATGATTATCCCCGGATCATGGCCAGGATTTATCTCCAGGCTCTGAAGGAGGCCAAGGTTGGTGCGGATAAGGAGGGTGGTGTGGCATTCAGGATGGATGTAGTCACGGCCCAATTCACTAAGGAGGAGAAAGTGGCGGTGAAGGAGGGCATGCGGCTGCTCGCTGCTGAGGAGGTAGGTGTGCAGTTGGGGGATGATGATCAAGGAATAGATACTGGTAAGTCTTCCTTTTAGCCTTTTCATAGCTTGGTTGCTTATTGTTTATTCAATGAATTCTTCTCCTGAATTGGACAGGCGGGACCTCTGAAGCGCCAACTACCTCTGGTCAGCATGCTGAGAGTTCTGATCCGGCGGTTAAGTAGACATCGGAGGGCCAGCAGGATAGAGGCGAAGCCCCGATGCAGTCGGCTCCTTGGCTTGATAAGAGAAGAGAGTACCGCCCTTCAAGTTTTAGCTGTAGGCGGTAGCTTTGAATGCCTTGTGTAATCGAACATGGAATGCAGCTGAGTCACCTGCCATGCAGCTGTGAATTCTTATTCCCATTAGTGAGTGTCCCCTATTTTGTGTCTGTACTTTAGTGATCGTTATAGAGGATAGGAAGAAAGTTTTTATAAATAAAATGGAAATATAAGAAATAGTAAAACTTCCAATCACGGAAGGCCTTCGACGCGCTTAAGTTCGTGGCAAACAAGCTTTGTAGTCAATTTCCCTAGCTGTGGGTCTTGGAGACATTTGTCACCCATCTTACGCCTCCGCAAGGAGTTTTCTTTTTACCACATCCACACTTAAGATACATCGGAGCCGAGATCGCGCACGGTAACTACCCGGGCCATTATGGCCCGTAATTGTGGGTACTATTCGATTTACCGTGGCCGGCTAGCGTGGGTGCCGATCGTCAACCGTGAACTACCCCTGGCTGGCCACACTTTATGTTGGGGCTTATAATCGGTTCACGGTTGCCGGCGAGCCGAACACCGTAATGAGCTGCCTAGGCTATGGTTGGCCTTATCGGCGGCTTATAATCGGCTCATTACAGTTGGCTTTAAGGGCCGTCATGAGCAATGAGTTAACCCGCAGTAGAGGGATGCTGGAGCAAAAGTGTCTCATTGGCGAGGGCATAGATTCGTATAATACCTGTTAGGCTTTGTCCAGGTGAAGTTGTGCTGCGATGCCCCTGAATGGAGATGCCGTCTACACAGGATTTTGTTCCACCGAAAAGGATAAAGCTCAACAAGTAGCCAAGATATAAAGGAACAAGTTAAAAAGGAGACAAGTTTTTAAAGTGGTTCGGCATGAAAATACCTACGTCCACTGATTCTCTTTGTTAATTCACTTTATATGAGCAGTACAAGTTAATAAAAGTATTGACGAAGGTGTTGGATGTTCCATGCCCTCTGGAACACCTCTCCGTCCACTGTTGACAAAATATAAGCTCCGTTGTGGAGATCTTTATGAATTATATATGGTCCGTCCCAGATGGGATCTAGCGCTCCAGGGCGCGGGAAGATTCGCTTGAGGACAAGATCTCCTTCTTGTAAGGTGTGATGCTTGACTTTGGAGTTGTATTGTGCTGCCACTTTTTGCTTGTAAGCTGCTGCTTTGAGTGCTGCATCATTTCTTCTTTCTTCGGTTAGATCCAAAGACATGTGCAGGAGTTCTTCGTTGTCTTCTGGGTTGTAGTGGATCCTACGGTGGGATGGCACTACAGTTTCAACTGGGAGCATGGCCTCCGATCCGTATGCCAAAGAGAAAGGAGTATGCCCTGTTGATGTTCTGAAAGACGTGCGGTAGGCCCAAAGTGTCGTAGGAAGTTCATCCACCCAAGCGCCTTTTGACTTTTCAAGCTTCTTCTTGATTAGAGTTTTAAGAATTTTGTTGACAGCATTGACTTGTCCATTTGCCTGGGGATAAGCCACAGTGAGAAGCTTTTGTGAATTCCGTGCTCTTGGCACCAGTCGGCGAACTACTCGCTGTCAAACTGAAGTCCATTGTCCGATATGATTTTGAGTGGAACCCCGTACCTGCATAGAACATTTTTGATTAAGAAGTTAATAACTTTTGCTGAAGATATTTTATTTAGAGGTTCCGCTTCCACCCATTTGGTGAAATAGTCGACTGCCACTATAGCATATTTGGCTCCGCCTCGGCCCATCGGCAGTTCGCCAGTCAAGTCAATTCCCCATACTGCAAAGGGCCAAGGGCTGGTTATTGAGTAATCTCATTTGTTGGTAGTCGAGGAATCTTAGCAAATTTCTGACATCTGTCGCATCTTTTGACGAAGTCTAAGGTGTCTTTGTCTAAAGTGGGCCAGTAATATCCATATCGGAGTGTCTTCTTTGCCAGAGTCTGTCCACCAGTGTGATCTCCGCAGCTCCCTTGATGGATGTTGGATAAGATTTTCTTGGCTTCCCTTCCAGCAACACACCTTAATAAGGGGTTAGAGAAGCCGCGCCGATAGAGGATGCCTTCTTGTATTGTGTAGCGGGATGCTCTCCTCAAGATTTTCCTGACTTCGTTACGCTCGTTGGGTAGAGTGCCATTTTGTAAGTATTTCTGGATAGGAGTCATCCAAGTTTCTTCTTCGATTGCAACTATCAGATCTTCTTGTTCGAAACTTGGGGCTAGTTGTTTCGAGATGGCTACTGTTCCGGAAAGGGTGCTGTTCTTCATGATAGCTTGCTTTGCCAGTTCGTCAGCCTCTCGATTCTCTTCTCGAGGAATGTGTTTGATTAAATAGTGATCCAATTGATCGAGCAGCAGCTTGGTCTTCTTTAGATATGCTGTGAGTCGTTCTCCTCAAGTCTGAAACTCTCCTAATACTTGGTTTACGATAAGTTGAGAATCACTATGAAGACATAAAGAACTGACTCCAATTTCTAAGGCAAGTTCTAATCCTGCTATTACTGCTTCATATTCTGCATCGTTTTTGGTGGCAGCGAATTCCAACCTTAGGGCATAGTGCAGCTTCCTTCCCCTAGGGGTGATTATCACAATACCTGCCCCCGAGCCTTGTTCGTTTGATGCTCCATCTACAAAGAGATTCCACTTGATATCTTTTGTTATTTCAGATTGATCCTTACCTTCGTTGGTAGTGAATTCGGTAATGAAATCAGCCATGGCTTGTCCCTTGATGGCGGTTCGAGGATGGTAGGTGATATCATATTGACTCGGTTCAATGCACCATTTAAGTAGTCGCCCAGAAGTGTCAGGGCGATGGAGTACCTGCCTTAGCGGTTGATCGGTTAAAACTCTGATGGAATGAGATTGGAAATAGTGTCGCAGTTTCCATGACGTGATTAGCAAACAGTATGCTAGCTTCTCAAGTTTAGGGTATCTGGCTTCTGCCCCCGTAAATCTCTTGCTTACAAAGTATACGGGCCGCTGCGCGCGGTTGTCTTCTCTCACCAAAGAGGCGCTTAGAGCATGGGACGATACAGCAAGGTATAGGTATAGTTCTTCGCCTTCATTTGGAGTTGAGAGTACTGGTGTCTCTGGAGGTGTTCGATTAGGTTATGGAAGGCTGTCGAGCATTCGTCAGTCCATTCGAACTTTCATTTGTCTTTCTTTAGGGCTTCGAAGAAAGGGATGCATTTGTCGGTTGCTTTAGAGATGAATCTTCTTAGGGCGGCCACCTTCCCATTTAGGCTTTGCATCTCTCTTCGAGTGGATGGTATCTTGATATCTTGCAAAGCTCGGACTTGTTCAGGGTTTGCTTCAATCCCCCTGGCATGGACAATGAATCCCAAGAACTTTCCCGACGATACTCCGAAGGATCACTTTAGAGGATTCAGCTTCATTCCATATTGGCGAAGTACTTGAAACATCTCGTCCAGGTGGCTTGCAAAATCGTTGGCTTTCCTTGATTTTACCAGCATGTCGTCCACATAAACTTCCATAGTTCGTCCTATTAGTTACGCAAATATCTTGTTGACGAGGCGTTGATAAGTAGCTCCGGCGTTTTGAAGTCCAAAAGGCATTACCCTGTAGCAGTACAATCCCCGGTCAGTGATGAAACTAGTGTGGTCTTGATCGGGGGCGTGCATAGGAATCTGGCTATATCCTGAGTATGCGTCCATAAAAGATAAGAGTTCGTGCCCGGCTGTGTTGTCCACGAGTTGATCGATTCGAGGGAGTGGGAAGCAATCCTTCGGGCAAACGTCATTTAAGTTGGAGAAGTCAATGCATGTTCGCCACTTCCCATTAGCCTTCTTTACCAGTACCGGGTTGGCGATCCTTTCTGGGTAGATGGTTTCTCGTATGAAGTTATTGGCAAGTAGGTTCTTTACTTCTTCCTCGAGGGCTGCTGATCGTTCTACCCCCATACTTCTCTTTTTCTGCTTTACTGGCACCTTGGTGGGATCGATGTTCAGTACGTGGCATGCTACGTCTGGGGAGATTCCAGTTATGTCGGCGTGCATCCATGCAAATACATCCAAGTTGTGGCGAAGAAAATCGACGAGTTGATCCTTCAACCCTGCTCTTAACTGAGACCCCATTCTCAGCAGTCTACTTGGGTCGCGTTTGTCTACAGATACAAATTCTATAGCCTCTGCAGGCTCGGCGGTGACCTCCTCCTCTTTGTCCCTGGGGTCTAATTCATTGAAAGGATCACTGGTATATCGAAGAGGAGGGGCTTTCTTTAGTTGCTATGCTTCCAAGTTTTTCTTGTAGAGAGTAGTCTCTGCATCCTTCCCTTTATCCTTCCTGCGGTTATTGCGAAGTTCAGTTACATAGCAATCTCGAGCGACGTCTTGATTTCCTTCTACTTCCCCTATCCCATTATCTATTGGAAATTTCATCTTCAAGGACCAAGGGGCCAGGACAATCTGGAAGTCAGACAAGGATGGTCTTCCTAAAAAGGCGTTGTAGGCCGAGTTGTTATCTATTAGCACAAATGTTTGTTTCCGCACAACGGAGCGGGGATGACTTCCTATTTCAACAAAGAGGTCCAATTGCCCGAGGGGCATCTTCGCATCTCCAGTGAAACCGTGTAGTGGTTTGTTGCAGGGAGACACATCCTTCATTGACAACTTCATTTTGTCGAAAGCATGCTTGAATAGAATGTTTACGGAGCTTCCAGTATCTACTAGAATTCAAAAAACTTCGGTTGGGCCGAACCAGGCAGAGATAACCATAGGATCCATGTGAGGGTACTGCCTTCCTTCTAGGTCTCGCCTACTGAATGTGATGTCATTATCCTCTTTCCGCTTCAGGCGGTGTTCTTCCATGACGGAATTGATGCAGTCTTCATTGTTTTTGAGTGACTTTCCATATCTTTCCATTTCTGCCCAGTTTTTATCGGCGATGTGTGGTCCTCCCGATATTGTATGGACCACTATCTTCTCTTGACTGGAACCGCTGGTGTTGTGATTTCTTCCGCCTGTGTCTGGGTGGAGTTGCCCTGGGTTCTCCTTGGTAGGAGCTGGAGCCCTATCCTGACCCTTTACATAGTGTTCCAATCTCTTCCTTCTGATGTGTTCTTCAATCAGGTCCCAGAGATGACGGCATTCATTGGTATCATGCCCATGGGATTCGTGGAAACGGCAGAACTTTCCAGATTTGATTGCGTGATCTGATTCCTTCTTGTACGGGGGCGTTTGTATTTAAGTTCGTCTTGGGTGGCTAGGAAGATGTTTTCGACTATTTCATTCAAAGGAGTTAAGTGTCAAATTTTGGTCCTAGCCGATATAGGCGTTTTTCTCCCTTCCTGCCCCCAGCGTTGTCTCGAGTGTCATTTCTTCCGACGTCCTTTGCTGTAGCGGGTGCGTTGCCATGAGCTGCCTTGGCTTGTTGCCATGTCTGCCTTTCGTTGGCAGCATCTTCAAGTCTCATATATTTTCCGGCTTCATGGAAGAAATCGGGTAAGGTAGCTGGTTTTTCTTTCGTTAATCTTCTATCAAACTTGGTATCCGGATGTACGCCACTACAAAGAGCCATTATGATAAGTTTCTCATCGGCATCTTGGACTGCTGCCGCTGCGGCGTTGAATCGGGTTAGATATTGTTGCACTGTCTCTCCGGGCTTCTATTTGATATTAGATAGGGAATAAGCGTCCTTGGGTTGTTCCACATGAATGCGGAACTAGCTGATGAACTTTTCTTTCAACATTTCATATGAGCTAATGGATCCTTGGGGTAGATGGCAGAACCAGGAGCTAGCTAGATCTGCCAAGAATAGTGGGAAGCATTTACACAACACTCCCTCTGTTGCTCCGCTCATGAGCATATGCTGTGTGTATCTCTGCAAGTGTACAACGGGGTCAGAGGTTCCCTTGTAAGGTTCCATTGTTGGCATTTTCCATTCTCGAGGGGTGATGGCAGTTTCGATATTGCGGGTGAAGGGGCTGGTTACCCTAGCGCCTATCCCCCGATCCCTTTGGTCCCGTTGGACGAACTCTCTGAACAATCGCGTCATCCTTTCATCAGAACTTGGAGCGGATAGAAATGAGTTTGGTTCTTCTCTGCAGGATTGATTCCGTCTAGATAACCTATAGGCATGGTATCGTCTATTACACCTAACATTTTCCGGTGGTTGTCTTCGGTCTTCTGGGAGCATGCTGGGGTCAGCCACAGTTGGCCTTTGCGTCGATCTTCCCCTGCTGGGCTCTTCTCTAAGCATTCCCTCGGGTCCAACTTCGGGCTGGACTCCAGCTCGGCCCCGTCCATTGGTGTTCCCATGGTTAGGTAGCATGACAGGCTCAGCCATATCCGACCCCTGCCTGGTACCTCCCCCGTTGGGTTCGGTTCCAAGTGTTTCCTCGGGTCGAAATTTGGGATGAGTCTGGGCTCGGCTCCTACCATTGCTGTTTCTGTTGTTAGCCTCTTCGAAGAAGAAAGATCCTTGTCGCCTCCCAGATCCTCCAGACTGGGACTCACCCCATGATTCGGTGTTGCGGTTGGATTCTTCAGCATCCCTTAAGCGTGACCTGAGTTGGTCCACCAAGGCTTCTTGTTGAGATGCAAAGCGGTTAGTTACTTCAGCCATAACCCTGTCCAGATCTGCCCTAGTAATTGGTTGTTCCATAGCAGGGGCTGTCGGATTTGCCTGATTTCCATTTTCTGTTGGAACAGGACGATTCTCTTGATCTTTGATCACTGGATTTGGGATACTGCTAGTTGTGATGTTCTTTCCTTTTCTAGCTTCTTTCCTCTGCCTGGGAGGCATGTTTTCCAAGCAATGAGCGATGTTGTTGGGAAGAAGGTTGAGTGGGAGAAGCTGAAGCTTCTAGCTCGAGTTCTCAGTGAAAGCACTAAAAATTTTTGCATAAAGAATGGGCAAACACCTCCAAGTCGTATGATTTAGTCGATTTTATATTGTTCTTAGCGATTTGGGTGATTTACGCAAATATGTAAAAATCAGGGACTAAACTGTAAAAGACACACAGATTTATAGTGGTTCGGCCAGAATGTGCCTACGTCCACTTTATATGTTATTCTCCTTTACTGATCAGATTACAAGTACAACGCTTTGATCACAAGTATATGAAAGTTGTTTGAAAGTTCTATCCGTGCTTGAGCTCTTAAACTTGTTCACCATTGTTGTACCCCTACCCCTCTATTTATAGAGTGAGGCTGGGGGTAGGGGTCTTGGATGTATATAGCTGCTGGTGAGCCTGGGCTGATGTAATCTGGCCTGGCAATGTTGGTTCAGTGATGCCTTGGTCCGGCGAAGGTAGGAGTGGCCTTCGGTCCGTTATTGGTTGGAGTGGCTTTGGTTCGGCGGTGCTTGGTCCGGCGATGGGTTGGTAGTGGGTGGAGCGTTGATTGGTTCGGCAGTAGGTGGAGAGTGTATTGGTTCGGCAGGGACATGGGAAGTGCATTGGTTCGGCAGTAGCTGGAGAGTGGATTGGTTCGGCTTCGGTAGGTTGGTTGGTTCGGTGGGACTTGGTCCGGTGAAGGGTGGGAACGCACCCAACAGGTCAAAAAAGCAGTCGTTGCACCTGGTATTAGAGCCAAAGGTCAAGCATGAACAATGGCTTTGGAGGGGTATAACTAATTAAGAGATATAGTGGTGGAATGTCCTATTATGAGTCGAATGTATTATACATATGAAAGCATATATGTGATGCCCACCTTTTTGGATGGTTCAAATCGACAATAAACCACACGTGCCTAATTCAAACCATTCAAAAGAACGATTGCCAATGGGGTAAATAAGAAAATAAGAGAAAAGAAGGAAAAAAACATAGAATCTCACAGCGAAATGACAAAATATAATAATCGAATAAACAGTTCATGAAGCTGTATTATAATATACATTTGATTACACTTTTAGAATAAATCAGAGTTATACATGCAACAGGTATAATAGGATAATGCTGCGGAAAAACATGATTTAGTAGGATAAATATAACAAATAGTAATAATATACTAAATCTTTGTCTTCATCCTCCAGAAAGATAGTCTTCAATACTAGAAAGCTTAGGCTGATCCAAGTGTAATGTCAAGACAAGGCACTCAAATCAGAACTAAAAGATCTTATGTAAGTTAAATCAATAGCATATGAATATGAGTGTAATAGCTTTTGAGATGTTTACGAGATTTTACATCTCCTAACCAGCATATAACATGCGTGCAATAACTTAAGAGATGTTTTAGGATTTTCCATCTCCTAAGGATTCGTTAAACTATCTATGTGTAGTAGAATACGCTATATATGTAATGTCTATCAGCAAAGTAAAGTATTAAAATAGCATTAAGGCGTTACCCATATCCCCATTAACACATTTTTATAAATGTCATAGTCTATACAGCACTCTAAACTCCAACAAATCGGTGGGCTATCAGAGAGCACTCCATAGGTACGACACAAACCAAAATCATAGTGGGCTCGATAAGGCATATGATAGGGTATACGAGGCTATGCACACGATAGAATTCTACGGATTGCGGAACCAGGCTGGTGGTAATGCACAGCCGTAGCTACCGCCCACCTCCAACAACAATCCCATAATTAAATCGAGTGTGTCCACCAATCAATCACAAAGTAATAGATATGGTATTGAAGAAGCTTGTCCGATCAGAGGAGCGACCTCACTTGGCCTAATTATGGCTCATGTTTAAGTCATATCAGGCCCACTCGAAGGTTAGGGCTGCGTTCTTACCTCATACCAGTAGCATTTGCCAAACCATCCAACTTCGTTATGGATTCTCCATCACGTGCACAGTTGTTAAATTGGTGTTGGAATTGGCAGAGGGTATGACAATATCCTACCCTGGTCTATCTAACAACCAACCGCTAATTTCACACTGTGGTCATTTTATAAAACATTTTTAATAATAAATCTTGAAAATAGTTTATACCTACATATCAAGATGTCCATGTACTTATTCCAAAAGTATAAATATATTCATAAATACCAAGGAAGATTTCTTTCAATCAATTTCGAAAATAATTTATAAATCTCTCTCAAATCACTTATAAACTATTTACATGCTTTAGAACCATTTATAAAGCTATTTATAAATTCCAAAACAGTTTACAAATCTTTCCCTTTTCATAAACTTCTACGCAAATTCCTTTAAAACGCTTCCAAATCCCTTATACAAGTTATTTATAAAACCCTTTATAAAATCCTTTAAAACCTTCATAACTCCTTTACAAAAATCTTTTATAAAATCTCTTACAAAACTTTTATCAATTCCTTACAACCTTTTACAAAATACTAAAATCTTTTAGAAAAATCCTTTATCTATTAAAGTTATTATAAAAGTCTATATTTATTATCTTAAATTAAAATTTTAAATAAATCTTTTAAAACTTATCAAATATTTTTATTAAACTAAATTTTATATAAATCTCTTAAAACTACATTAAATATTTCATTAAATTAAATTATTTTAAACTATTTAAATTATATATCTAAAGCTAAATAAAATTATGAGTTAAAAAGTTAAAAAAATTACATTTAAAACCATATATTCACTTATAGTTCAAAACTTTAAAACATATAAAATAAATTGTTTTCCAAATATAAATTTTATATAAAATCATTAAATCAAACCATTAAATCAAATTTAAAAATCAAACATACTTTAGTATTGGGAAATAAATTAAAACTGACCAAGGTGCCCGCATATAATTTTCTTCCTTATGGTCAAGTGATTAGGTATGTATCATTTCAACCTAAGATAGTTAAATTTTGCAGATATATATCATTTCAACCCGTATCCCGAATCAAAAATTTCCAAATCAATAAAATCATTTAGTTATGTATCATTTCAACTCATAATGATTTTCCCTAATCTATAAGATCATTCGAGTATGTATCATTTCAACCCATAGTGACAACGGGGATATATAAAATAAATAAACATCCAATCATCCTAAATGTCAACAAATAAACATCCATCACAATCAACATCCAAATCAGCCAATAAATCATGATAAATAACTGGTTATCATTATTAGTTGTTTAACTAACAATTTAAATTCAATATTAATTTAAATGAAAACTTAATTCAAATTAAATTTAAATGAAAATTTAAATTACCAAAAACAATCAATAAAAAATTCTTATCGATTCATAATTTTAATTCAACTACATAAGAAGGTTTAGTATTTTGTGAGTGGGTTAAATCACTCATATCTAATTATTAGTCGAATTAAAATCCAAAAGAATGTCCAAATTTCAACGGTCACCAATTGTAGTCAAACTAGTTCCACATCGTCCAAAATTTTGGTATGATCCCAACGAAAGAAACCAAGCGTCAACGGAGATCGTATGACAAAGTTATGCGCGTTGGAACATTTGGAATTAAATTAAATTAAAATAAGGGTATTATTGTAATTAATGTCACCTTCCTCGAACCCTAGATCGCACGCCGAACCCACGCTCAAGCATACAACTGCCACCATCACTTGCTCTTTGTCGCTGCCATAGGCTACATCGCCATGATCCACGACCACCATCGCCTTGCTCTTGTCCAGACAACGCGCCTATACCCATACCGACAGCTCCGGCCGCCTCCCTGATCACCGCCGCCACTCGCCTTAATCGAATTTTCAACCTAACCCGAGGCACATCTAACATGAACGAACACCATGGTTCGTAAGCCCTTGACACGCTCTATGACGCAGCATCTCCCGATCGATGAATGGATGAAGATCCACCGTTGAAATCGAAAACCTAGAATAGAAAATCGAGAATGTTTCATCAAATTCTTGCCAAACCAAAACTCGATTGCAAAAATGAATTGCAGTTGTAGATTGCATTCATCGAGGGCTTTCCAGTAGTATATAATTCGATAGGTTTTGATGAGTTTGAATTTTCGATTTGATTTTGAATTTGGGAATTAGGGTTTTTGGAATTACTAGCATTGAGAAGGAGGAACAAATGAGAAATAGAATTGTAGGTGCAAGAAAAAAATAAAAGAAGCTACTAGGGTTACAATAGCCTATATATAGGCAGAGACAGATAAGAACGAATGGATATCAAATTGGGCCGAAATGATAACAACGACCTAAAAAGCCCGTTTCGTCCTCGAAACGAAAATAAATCATCCAACATATTGAAATATAGGTTTTTAGTAATTTTAAACTTAAGTTTCAAGCCCTAATTCCATTGTATATAGAAGTTAGACTTTCAAATCAAATTATATTCATTCAAATTCTTTTAATTGATTTCTACACATTTCGAGCCCGCACGACCAAACGATAAGTCCGATCGCCACGAAACTTGAAATTCTATAATAGGTCATTATTACGGATTCGATGAAACTGGTTTTGTCGAAATCTGAGATAGTGCCCAAAAAGTCAATTTTCACATTAACTAGATAAATTATTATTAAATTGATTTAATCACTTTTAAATTCAAATTTAAAAGTTAACAATTTTATCATTCTTGATTGCATAGAAATTAATATTCTATTAGAATAAATTTCCATGTTAAATCCATTATTCAAATATTTTACTAAATTCAGCGTTCAATTAGAATGGTAATGAAAGCCCAGTTAATTATATTTTAATTTTCACCAAATTCTTTTATTTCGATTTACACTCTTATTATTGAATCAACTATTACATCATGAATATAATTAACATTAGTTTACATTTTATTTCATTCATATTCTACAGTTATCATCTTAACTCATATTAACTGCAATATTCAATTACATTAAATATCATTAATTTCCAAATTAATTTCAACGGATTAAATAATAAAATAATAATTAAAACAATGATTACACATTAGTAATTCAAACACATTTCTAAGTCTATTTTTTACAAATAAAAGCTAATAAATTTATGGACTAACTAATTTATTTCATATTCTGTAATAAACTTATTCCAATTATAACATATAATTTCAACATTGAATCCAACATTAAATTTATTACTTATTTACAATTTTAACCAAATTAACTTTACAATTATTTCAACTGATTGAAATTACATTAAAATAGTTGTCAAAAACATTCAAACAACATTGTTAATCATATTTTAATTAGTATTCTCATTAATAAATCATTATTTTTAATTTCCCACAATATTAAATTTCAAAATCTTATTCAATTTCATAGTTTTAAATTATCAAAAATACGGGTCGTTACATTCTCCCCCACTGAAAACTTTTCGTCCTCGAAAAGGAACAAGAGGGAATTAAGAAATTTGGTATAATTTTATTCAAATTATTCAATTTATAAACACTAAATTTACATCATTAAGTTTGATATAACTTTGAAAATAATCACGTTTTCACAAAAAAAATTCTAAGTCCTGAATTCACGAATTTTTTGGCGGAGTATCCCTTGCGCGATTAGGTCCGAAAAATAATAATATAAATAATTTCAATATATATATATATATATATCATATTCCGAGAAAATAAAACATCCCAACCATGGAAAAAACAATAAAATATCGTTCCAAAAATGTACGTATTTGTTGGGCAAACAACTTAATTTATGAAACCAAAAGTAGTAGTTATTGCTTACATAAACCTGTATTTCACTTACAAAATCCAAAAGAGTTAAAATTATGTAAAAGAGTACTATTTTAGTTGTTTCAATTAGTAGCACAAGCACCACAACAATGTATAATAACCATATGCAACAAAAGCAGCATGACTATTATAGGCAACCAAAGAATCCATCACACATCCAAAGTAACCAAACTAATGGTTTATTCAAGTTCAAAAACTTTTCATCGCACAAAGGTGATAAATAAACTACCAAGTGTACCTTACGCTCAACAGCCTTAAATAATTATTTAATAGATTATTCATACATCGTTAAATAATTTGATGTATCATTTCCCAAACTTCACATCACCCAAAACAACAAAGAATTTAATTATTATTTAAATTTGCACGATGTACATAACTCTTTTATACACAATATCAATTCTAATCGCTTCCTTGAATACACATTACACTTTCGAACTAGTATTGTAAACCCGACCACTCTAGTGCGGACTCTGATTTGATTTCTTAATTCAAAATTTCTGTTTTCCTTGCATAGCCATGAACCATGATAGAAAACTTAAAATTCATATCAAAAATTCATATCATTTGTATGCCATCAAGAATTAAGAAAAAATCCCAATTCGAACTGGTGTGAATTACTACAAATCTTGCATTCAAATCTGAATCGATACTATTATGCGAATAAAATGATTTACGCACAATTTATATATTTTATTCTATTGGTTTCCTTTCACTCATTATTTGCTTTTCGTTTGTTTTAATTCATTAATACAATAATTATCTTTTATTAATTTCTTTCATTACTTATACAATTTATTTCCTATTCAATATTTGAAATCATCAATGAATCCATTATTAACATATTACATACATTTCACTGCAGTTTATTTCACATTAATTATGTACTTATAACCTTGATATCCATTTTATTATTAACACTGATCAATAAATCATTTCGGCCATTTTCTCGAGTTTATAATCATTAATCACATAGCTTCTAATTTCTTAATTTTCTTTTATAAGTTTCCAACTATTAAATTTTCACTTTATTTCTACAACTAATTTTTTTTAATTTAACAGCAACTTAGGAACTAAATACTGGGTTCATTTCAAATAATTCTGAAATAATATATATTCATATCATTTATATATGTCAAATCGTACTAAAGAAAACAAAATAAAATTTGTTTATCAAGACAAATGTGTAGCAAAGCTACTACAGTGGTCTTCCCACTTTGAAACTCGAAAATGAACGTCGATGATGTCGCAATCGTCATTAAAATTATTTTCTAGCGATAGAAGAGGAAAGTATAGAACTTTTTTCCTTATAAAAATTCTTTTAAAATATTTCTTTCAGATCACATTGAAATTATTTATAACCGAAAATACTTCCAAATAATACTAATATTATATTTCAAAATCTTTGAAAACCAATTTCAAAACTCTGGAACTTATGTTCTCAAATTTCCAAGTCATATTCACTTTATTTGTAAATTCTATTTTACAAGCAATATTTATAAAATTTCAGTTCCTAAAAAACAAACATACCACATAAAACTGTATCCATTTATACAAATTATTCTTTTATATAAAAATATAATACTAAGTAAAATTATTTCATTTACCTATTTTTCAAAAACAATATTATATCGGTCCATCCCACTAAGTATTTAGAAATCTCTATCGATGCCATAACGTCCTATGTATCCACCTGAATTATAAATACTCAACAAAACAAATTAACACAATATAAATTTTTTTATAGCACTAACAAATATGCTCTCTCATACATAGATATACTCCCAAACCCATTCTAAGGTATTATTAACCCTATGTCTAATGAGTTAAACCCAAACAGGCTAAGATATCCACAAACCAAAGCTTTGGTACCAACTGTGATGACCCACTTTTTTGGACGGTTTAAATCGACAATAAACCACACATATCTAATTCAAATCATTCAAAAAGGAGGATTGTCAATGGGGTAAATAAGAAAATAAGAGAAAAGAAGGAAAAACAAAACACAGAATCTCACACGAAGTGACAAAATATAATAATCAAATAAACAGTTCATGAAGCTATTTTATATACATTTTATTACGCTTTTACAATAAATTAGAGTTATAGATGTAACAAGTATAATTGGATAATGCAACGAAAAAACATGATGTAATGGGATAAATATAATAAATAGTAATAATATACTAAATCTTCGTTTTCATCCTCCAAAAAGATAGTCTTCAATATTGAAAAGCTCAGGTTGACCCGAGCATAATGAAAAGATAAAACACTCAAGTCAGAACTAAAAGATCTTATGCAAGTTAAATCAACAGCAAATAAATATGAGTGTAATGGCTTCAGAGATGTTTACTGGATTTTACATCTCCTATCTAGTGTACAACGTGCATGCAATAACTTAAGAGTTGTTTTAGGATTTTCCATTTCCTAAGGATCCGTTAAACTATCTATATGTAGTAGAACACGCTACATATGTAATGTCTATCAGCAAAGTAAAGTATTAAAATAGCATTAATGTAACAGCCCGCAAACCTGATCCCCTTGAGTCGACACTATTCTCCATCACTCAACTCAAGATGAACGGAAATACGAACCATTTGGGTTAAAGAAGAAAGAGGTAGAAGAAGAAAATAGAAACACCGTCAGAATCTAACCATCGCAGCGGAATAAAATATAATAGATAATAACGGATATTTATACAAAAGCAAATCTGTTGATATATTACATCATCGGAGTACACATAACACTCAACTGGACAGTAATCATAACCTGTCCTCACAAAACTGAATACACAGCTAATTATCACAGCGGAATATTTAAAACAAGTACGGAAGTACGTATCACCATCCAGCTCGTCTCCTGAGCTCCATAGAATCCTTTCTTGTATCCTATAATACTCTGTCTGACCCGAGCATTATAGTTAAATAACACCCGAGTCAGTCTGGAATACCAGCATGAGAAAACAACACTCAATTTGATAATTAAAATTTCAAAATCCTTTGAAAACAAAAGCATCTCGTAAGACCACGCCACAAATAAACATGTCGGGTATTTAACTTACAATAGCCAAAACACTTTTTATCAAATCCATCTGACATTATAATAATGTCTGTAGAAAGTAAAATAGAATCTAGCTAAAATGCTTGCATCTCACGTTTCGGCAATAGTTGGGCACAATCAAAACCGTACATGCGTGTAGGGAGAATGGATTTCCAACTAATGACTAGGCACAGCGGTACCACCTGTCACAGTACGTGGCCTAGATCACCGTACCGAGGATTACTCCCAATCCCCTGCAACACAAGACTAGGACTACCCCTTACTGGATAATTCCGAGTAAGATCACCCCACGGTTGAGATCAGCAACTGCACCACTAAGCCGAATAAAATGTACATCTAGACAGGGATGACCTCACCCTAATAGGTGCTACCCACTTAGCCTTGCTGCGTATCCCCTATTTTTCAATCATTCCCGGTTGATGAGGCTTGAGGCTACGCGTTACCTTTTTAGAACATATCACTTAGAATGCTCATCGCCCACTTGACGATGTTCTGAAAGCATTCATCCATACAAGTCCGTCCCAGGTTCGAAGGAACCGAAGGCACTACTCCTACCACATCCATTTTGGAATCACCTTAACATTAGTAGTGACTGGCCCTTGCACTTCATTGATCCACTTTCGAATCCAAACTCGTCTTCCTCACGAAAATGCACAAACCGAATCGAAGTGGTTTTTAGGAAATAAATCCTGATCCCGGTCTCTTCGAAATGATCAGCGAATTGGCCAATATTGATAGTTGGTTATTTAACTATCAATTAACATTCACAAACAACCATCAAGCAATAAATAATCTCCCAAATTATTTATTATCCTCAAAATATCTTCGCAAGATATATTTCCAATTTTTAACCCTTTGAAAACAGTTTTCAAACCATCTTCCTCTTACGGAATACATTCCCCAAATATTTTCTATTTCCACTGAAATCACCAAATACAAACACTTTAGATTTTAAAATAATTTAAACACTATGTCATAAAATATACTTTGAACATTTAAATTTTTTAGAAAAAAACTAATTTATAAAATATAACACAAATTTTCTCTTTTCACAACATAATATCAAGTAACCTTTAAATAATTACTGCTAAGATAAATTTGAAAATACTTACTTTAAAATTTAAACATTTAAAAATGATAAATTTTCTAAAACATGTTTTTTAAACAACTTTTAACTTTTAACTTATACTTAAAAATATGCTTTGAAAATGTACTTGGCTATCCAGGAAAATACACTTCTCTTTCATATCTTTTAAAAATAAATCACCATTTATTTTTAAACAAATTTACCCATTCCTTTAATAAATTCCCATCATGAATTTATCCTTCCAAATATCCATTGATATATTACCTCACTTTTATAAGCCCAGTTTATGAATTTCTTAGTCCCATCCTCCTTAAAATTCCAATTTTAAACACTTAAATTGATTTTCAAATTGATTTTCAAATTACTCTACTTTGGAATAATTCCCTTTACTTACTCATTTATTTCAAAACCATTAACTTCAGACTTTTATTTCTTAATTATGATTTAAAATCTTTTAACAGAAAATACCAATTTCATAGTTCCCAAACTCCTACTTTACCCTTTCAAATAAATTTAAACCTTAAATTTTAAAATAAATTCTTTATTCCTGTGACGACCCGAAATTTTAGAGCACTTAAAATCGGAATATTCAATTGATTTTAAGTATTCAATAGAGTAATTTTAACTTGAATTATGAATATCACAATTTATTTGATAATTAAATTATTGAATTAAATAATTTGAAGTTGGGTAAAATGTTGAATTTGGAGTTTTAAACCTGTTACAAATAATTTGAAGGCTTATAAAATTTATATTGATAGTGCCGAGGATAATGAAATTTTGAAGTTTAATTTAATACTGATTTGTTTAGTTTTAAAAATATATCATTTAAATTGAATTTAAAAATAGCCTTCCGAGACACAGTCTCGGAATTCGACGAAACCAGTTCCATTGGATCCATAATGGTGTATTATTATCGGATATCAAATTTCGTAGTGTTTGGAGTGCTTGTGTGAGCGTACGACATAGAAACGCGTTGAAATCTATATCGAATTCAATTTAAATTTATATTTATATTGGGTCAACTTCAGCTGTAATTTATATCTACATCAACTTTTTTTTTCGTTCAGCTTTTTTTTCCAAGGCATTGTCGCCTGATATTGTTGGCACGCTGTCTCCACTTTTCTAAACATCGCCGTCTTCTCTCTGAGGCTTTTAAATTGCCAACTCCAATATACTTCAATCCATCCTCATCTTAAACTCAAATTCACATCTCCAACCCCTCTCTCTCGAATCGATTTTCAATGGCCGAAGACTTTCGCATACCCTTTACTTATTCGGGCACAATTCGTATCCCTTTTCCCCTCCATCCAAAATCACGAAAGTAATACATGCCTTATTTCAAATCCCTAAATTCTTTTTCCTCTTCAGAATCACGAAAACGAAAATTAAAAAAAATAAAGAGAGAGAGGGCCGCTCGCACGCACGACACAAGGGGGAATTTCGCGAAGCTCGCGACAATCGAGAGCTTCGTTTCGTGACTTAGAGGCGGAGCTGATTTGGGAAGGGAATTGCTGAGTTCGAGGTTGTTGCGTACGCGAAGGCTGGAGGGAGGAAGTCATGACGTTCGCGACCTGTTGTTGCGACGAGCGGTGGTGGAAATCAGCGACAACGTGGAGGAAGCCGATGGAGGCCGCACTTCCATTTGCACGAGGCCAAGGGTTGTGATGGCAAGGCGACGCAGTGGGAGGTCGTGCTCGACGTAGTGGGTTAGCGAAGGGCTGGGTCGGTGAGTTTTATTGGGGACTGGTTGGCCGTGAAGCTTCGTTGAGGCAGATTATGGTTTTAGCAGTGAGGTCAAATCAGGAAAACCAAAGCCATATTGAAGTGGATTGCAAATGAAACGCAAAGGTGAGTTAATCTCACTCAGTTGAATTTAAATTTAAATTTAAATGATTAAATTTAAATAATTGTTTGAAAGGTTGAATTAATTGATGTGATATAGTATGGTATATTTTGGATTTGGTATTCTATATTGTGCTTACGTCTGTGGATACAGAGAAAACAGATTGGAGGGATCCAACCGGGTCCCTCAACATTTATTTAAATTATTTAATATTCTCTGTTGTGGTTATTTGATATTCTATGATGAAATATATTGGAATATTGAATACTATGGTTTGATTGGATATATTTGGGTATAATAGATTACCAAAAATATATAAATCGGATTTTGAAAAGAAAATAAAAGAAGTGAATTTGTAAGCGAAATAATTATAGGAAATTTGAATAACTAAGAATGAATTGACAAGAAATGGAAGTGATATTAAAATACTAATAAATAACTTCGAGAATGAAAATAAAAAGATTTTGAATAAACAGAAATTAATGAATTGTAAAATTAAGTGATATTATTTTAAAGGAATAAAGAATTATTTTAAAATTAAAGTTAAAACTTATTAAAAGGATTAAGAAGTAAGTTGAGAAATCCAAAATTGGTATTTTAAGTTAAAGTATATTAAATCATAATTAAGGAATAAAATTTGGAATTAATGAATTTTGGAATAAAAGGGGAGTAAATTGGAAATCAATTTGGAAATTGATTCAAGTGTTTGAAATTGGTAATTTAAAGAAGAATATGAAGAGAAGTATATTTCTTTTGATTGCCAAGTACGTTCAAAGTAAATTTTTAAATATAAGATAAAAAGTTTTAATTTCGTTTTAAAAAGCATATTTTAGGAATTTATTATTTCTAAATGTCAAAATTCTAAAGTAAATATTTTTCAAATCTATTATCGTAGTGATTATTTATAAAAAGTGACTTAGTATTTTGTTTTAAAAGTGAAAACCCTAGTTCTATATTTTATAAAGTAACCTTATTTTCAAATATTTATATAGTATGTATTTTTAACCCAATTATTGAAGTAGTTTTTAGCTTAAATGTTTTAAAGTATATTTCAAAGTAAGCCTTTTAAATTATTTTAAACATCTAAAATTTTATGCTTGGTGATTCCAAAGGAAATAGAAAATACTTGGAATTTATTCCGAGAAAGGAAGATAGTTCGAAACTGTTTTCAAAGCATTGAAATTGGAAATATATCTTGCAAAGATATTTTGAGATGAATTAATAATTTGGGAAATTATTTATTGTGTGATGGATGTTGTGAATATTAATTGATAGTTAAATAACCGACTATCAATATTGGACAAATACGCTGATCGTTTCGAAGAGACCAGGATCGAGATTTATTTCTCGAAAACCACTTCTATCTAGTTTGTACGTTTTCGTGGAAAACGAGTTTGGAATCGAAGATGGAGCAGTGAAGTGCAAGGGCTAGTCGTTACTAATCCTGAGGATATTTCCAAAATGGATGTAGTAGGAATAGTTCCTTCGGTTCCGTTCGAACCGGGACGGACTTGCATGGATGAATGCTTTCAGAACATCTTTAGGTGGACGATGGGCATTCTAAGGGATATGATCTAAAAAGGTAGCGCTTAGCCTCAAGTCTCATCAACCGGGAATGACTGAAAATCAGGGGTTATGCAGCAAGGCTAGGTGGGTAGCACCCATTCAGTGTGAGGTCATCCCTGTCTAAATGCCCTTTTTATTTCGGCTTAGTGGTGCGGTTGCTGATCCCAATTGCAGGGTGATCTCACTCGGCATTATCCAGTAAGGGGTAGTCCCGGTTTTGTGTTGCAGGGGAGCGGGCGTACTTCTCGGTACTGTGATCTAGGCCACGTACTGTGACAGGTGGTACCCCAGTGCCTAGTCATTAGTTGGAAATCCAATCTCCCTACGAGCCTTGTACGAGATTTGTTTGTATTACCCACTCTGTGGCTAGTAGCTGGAATTTAATAATGTAACAATTTCGGCTATTTTAATAAGTATTTGTATATAGACCCTATTATAATATCAGAGGATTTTAATAAGAAATGTTTAGCTTTCGTAAGGTAAAAACCCGTCATGTTTATTTGTGGCGTGGTCTTACGAGATGCTTTTGTTTTTCGAAGGATTTTTGAAACTTTAATAATCAATTTGAGTGTGATTTTCTCACGCTGGTATATCCAGACTGACTCGGGTGTTATTTAACTGTAATGCTCAGGTCAGATCGAGTATTATAGGATACAGGATTTGATGCTGTGGAGCTCAGGAGACGAGCTGGATGACGATACGTACTCCTGTACTTGTTTATACATATTCCGCTTTGTTGTTTAGTTGTGTACTCAGTTGTATGAGATCGAGTTATGATTACTGCCAATTGTGTGTTTTGTGATTGATGTACTCTAATGATGTATGATAAACAGATATAGTTTTCCTTTGTGTAAAGATCTATTATTATATATTATATTATATTTCGCTGCGATGGTAAGATTCTGTTGTTGTTTTTTGTTTTCTCTTCTTCTACCTCTTCTTCTTTAACGCAATGGTTCGTATTTCTGTTCAATTTTAGTTGATTGAAGTATAATAGTGTTGACTCAAGGGGTACGGATTTGCGGGTCATTACTCTTGGTATTAGAGCTTAGGTTGGTGATAACCTTGGCTCTGGTGGGGATTACTCATTAAATAGAGTCCGTAGTACTCTAGAATGAGTTTGAGCATATTGATAGATATGAGCGCGTATTTGTTAGTGAATATAATTTTTTTTTATTGTATTGACTTATCTGTTGGATGTTTATGGATTCTGGTCGATATATGGGACGCCATGTCATAGATAGGGATTTCTAAACTCTTAAACAAGGTAAACCGACATAGTATTGTTGTAAATAGGGTAAATGAAATAATTTTACCCAAAATTGTTTTGTATATAAAGGAAATGATTTTCGTAATTGTTATAGTTATATATGGATGCTTGGTTGTTAGGAGTGATAATATTACATTATTATCATTGTATGAGAATTAAATGAGAAATTGAAATAATAACCAAAGATGAAGGAATAAATTAATAAAATAGAAGGGATTTATAAATGTGAATTATAATTGAATAAGGAATTGAAACCATAATTAAAAACTAAGAAACAAATTCATATATAAATGAAATTTGTAAATGTAAACGATAAATGAAAATTATAGTGTGATTAATAATTAAAATAAAATTCCAAAGCAATGTTTGAATATAAACTTAAAGAGTTTGGAATTTGAAAATTTGGGAATTTAAGTTCCTTTGAATTTGGAAATGATTTCCAAAGGTTGGGAAAAATAATATATATGTGAGAAATACTCTTGAATCGGATTTGAAATCTAGAGAGATTTGGAAAATTAAAGTATTGGAAAGGTTTTAGAGGAGAGAAAAGCATTGAACTCTTTACGGTCGCTGGAAAATAATTCCAATGATGATCGCGACATCATCGGTGTTCATTTTTGAGTTTCCAAAAGAGGGATTGCTACTAGTATGTTTTGGATTAATGTTTGTTGGAGGAATTTGGTTGATTTTGAAAATGCAAAGGAATAGTTTGGTTAGATATATACATTTTCAAAATTGAATGTTGAACTTAAGTTTGAAGAGAAAAAAAGTTAAGTTGGATTAAATAAACAAGTTTTAAGATTAAAATTTATAAGTAACTGATTAGTTACTATGGTATGCAACTGAAATGAAATTCAATACTGGATGATGTTTGATTTTAATGTGTAAAATAAGGTGCAGAATAGGTTCAAATGGACTAAAAATAATTAATGTTTGGAAATAAAATTTATTGGTTGAAAATGAATTTGTGAATGAATAAATGGATCAACTATTATACTTATAAAGTAAAGTTGATATTAATAAGAAGAAATTGGAAATTTTTAATCCGGGAATTAAAATTTAACTTAAGTGAATGAAAGTGAAGAAAATATATTTGAAACTAACTTAAGATAAGTTAAATAAAATTGAAATTGAAATTGAATTAAATTGGATATAAAGATGAAAGGTAAAATGATTATGATTGTGAAACGAAAATTTATACCTTAAGCAAGTAAGTGTTATATATAATTTGAATTTGGTTATAAGATGAAATGATTCAATTGAGCAATATAAGCTTTTAAGTTAATAAATAAGTTTTAAACTCACATATATTGAGAAATAAAATTTACTTAAATTTGGATTGAATTGAATCAAAAGTCAGTTGTGTCATGAATGTTATTAGATGGAATCAAGTCGTTGCTTAATAAAACTTAAAAGAATGATATGTAACTAGATTTAACTGAAGTTGAGTTAGAATAAAACTGAATTTAAATAAATTCAGTCGAATTATAGATAATACTAACTGGAATAAAATTCTACTCAAACAAATAAATGTAAATTAAGCAAGTATTGAATTAGAATAAATGAGCTTCGCAAGCTTATAAAAGAATTGAAAAGCATTGGATATATATATAAACCCTAGTTAAAAGTAAAATGTGAATATAATTGATTATAAATATATGGGGAAGAGTGAATATTAATAAGTGAGTAGTTTATAAAAATTTAAAAAGGGAATAAATAAGCTGGAATAAAAATATTGTATTCTGAGATAAAAATCCAAACTTGGATATAAAATAAGATTGAACTCAAGGAAATCAAATAAAATGATTTTCAAAATAAATGAAAAAGAAAATCAAGTATGGGATTGTAATTGGATTATAATTGGAAGTGTTGTTGAATGAAAATTTGAATTGGATTAAAATGGATATGGTGTGAAATATAAACAAATCCAATTCAAGCACAAATTGAATGGCCTTATTATTAATAAATTCAACAATGAATTGTTAATGTAAATGAAAATTTAAAATGGATAAGAGAATAAACTAATCGAATAAATTAGTGAAATGGTTGGGATTTAATCAAAGGAAAATCAAATCAAAGATTGTGAATAGGTAATAGAGTTTGGAAATAAAGCTCGAGTTGTATGGAATTGGATTAAAATAAAGGTGATTTGAGATGAAAATAAATCCAATTCAAGTATGAATAAATTAAAATGAGAATGAACTTAAGTTATGAAATGGTAGTGAATTGAAGTAAATTAACTTAAGTTTAAAATTAATAGAAGCATGGGATGATGTCGTGTATAATAAAATGGTTTGGAATCAAATCTTTTTGGATATGAAAGAAATGCAATGGAAGTTTGTGAATAAATTTAAAATGGGATGGGATTAAGTGTAAATTGAGTTGGAATCAATTTAAATGGTTATAAAGCTTATGTAATTATTTATTCACATTAATATTGTCGAATTTGCATTAGAAAATGCGTCGTTTGATGTAAACGAGATTAGATAAAATTCTATGAGTTATTAAAAGTGAAATAGGACGATTTTGAAATCAGTTGGAATGAATATAATTTTTTTTTGCTTAAAAATGAAGTGAATGTAAGCAATTGAGTTATAAACCATTTAAATTGAATAAAGTTGTATATGTATTGGTCGTAAACAATTAAAATAAATGTCGGAACCCTATAAGTGGCTTATAAATATTGTTTAACCTGCATTTGCTTATAGAAACTTGTATGTTGGCTAGTTAAATATGTTAAATGTTGTTAAATTTCATAATTTTGGCACTTACATATTTAAATTGAGTAAGTAAAGGTACCGGGAAGCCGTTTGGCTGGATTGGATCGCGATAAATGCTAAAATAAATAAGCCGCTTGCCAAAAAATGCTAAATAAGGTACGCCTACGCAATAAAAATAGGAAATATGAACTTTTTTTTGGTTTTTTCGACCGTGTGGGTCGATATATATATTTATATCTTTTGTCAAATTGCAAAAGCTCCTCCGTACAAAGGAGACTCTGCCAAAAATTTTCAGAAATTTTGGGAGTTAGAAAATTTTTTGAAATTTTTTTTGTTAACGACAAAACGGTTTCAAATCGAAAACTGAAATAAATTAGGGAATGAAACTAATTTTAAATAATAATATGAATCGGTATAAATGGAAGATAAAATTAAGTGCTCAGAGTTGAAAATAAATTAAATTCATATGGAATGGGAGAACCAATTTGAATAGAAATAGATATAAACTAAAAGTGGTAAAGTGAAAATAAATAAAGGAACATATAAAATGCTTATATTAACTTAAGTAAGGAATGGTGCATTCTTAATTGGAAATTGATATTACAAATATATTCTAAGTAAATATTTGGATGAATAAATATTGACATTGGTAAGGAAGTCGATAAAATGTTTGGATGTTGTGATTGGATATTATTGCTACGTAGGAATACATGTATTATAAAGGAAAGGAAAATTGGTTTTGATTTCAGAAGATAAATTTAAAATGCTCGACAAAAAGGTATGTGTATAAATTTTTGTTAAATTTGATTGGGTTTTTGATCGAGCCACTTGGCTTTTTGTTTTCTTTTGGAATTTGGGAGCCCGTAGAGTCTTTTTGTAGTTGTACCGGGCTAGCCGCGCAAAGGAGACGCTGGCGAAATTTTTCGGAAATTTAAGGAGTTAGAATTTTTTTGATAATTTAAAATTTGGTTTTAAATTGAAACTTGAATGGTTAAACAAATAGTATTGTTTGAAACTATGGAGAGTTGAGAAGTTTATAAGAGTGTGGGTCTTTTATAAAAAGATAGTTGGTTAGATGTTGAATTGTTTGGTTTTTGGGATAAGTAAACGGTATTGGACCATTCTTTCTAACTAGTAATTTCAGGGACGAAATTTTTTTAAGGGGGGAGGAATGTGACGACCCGGAATTTTCGAGCACTTAAAATTGGAATATTTAATTGATTTTAAGTATTCTATAGAGTAATTTTAACTTGAATTACGAATATCACAATTTATTTGATAATTAAATTGTTGAATTAAATAATTTGAAGTTGGGTAAAATGTTGAATCTGGAGTTTTAAGCCTGTTAAAAATAATTTGAAGGCTTATAAAATTTATATTGATAGTGCTGAGGATAATGAAAGTTTTGAAGTTTAATTTAATACTGATTTGTTCAGTTTTAAAAATATACCGTTTAAATTGAATTTAAAAATAGCCTTCTGAGACACAGTCTCGGAATTCGACGAAACCAGTTCCATTGGATCCGTAATAGTGTATTATTATCGGATTTCAAATTTCATAGTGTTTGGAGTGGTTGTGTGAGCGTACGACATATAAACGCGTTGAAATCTATATCGAATTATATTTATATTTATATTTATATTGGGTCAACTTCAGCTGTAATTTATATCTACATCAACTTTTTTTTTCGGTCGGCTTTTTTTTTCCAAGGCAATGTCGCCTGATATTGTTGGCACGCTGTCTCTACTTTTCTAAACATCGCCGTCTTCTCTCTGAGGCTTTTAAATTGCTATCTCCAGTATACTTCAATCCATCCTTATCTTAAACTCAAATTCACAGCTCCAACCCCTCTCTCTTGAATCGATTTTCAATGGCCGAAGACTTTCGCATACCCTTTGCTTCTTCGGGCACAATTCGCATCCCTTTCCCCCTCCATCCAAAATCACGAAAGTAATACATGCCTTATTTCAAAACCCTAAATTGTATTTCCCCTTCAGAATCACGAAAACGAAAATTTAAAAAAAATAAAGAGAGAGAGGGCCGCTCGCACGCACGGCACAAGGGGGAAATTCGCAAAGCTCGCGACAATCGAGAGCTTCGTTTTGTGACTCGGAGGCGAAGCCAATTTGGGAAAGGATTTGTTGAGTTCGGGGTTGTTGCATATGCGAAGTCTGGAGGGAGGAAGTCGCGACGTTCGCGACCTGTTGTTGCGACGAGCGATGGTGGAAATCAGCGGCAACGTGGAGGAAGCCGATGGAGGCGGCACATCGATTTGCGCGAGGCCGGGGGTTGTGATGGCAAGGCGGCGCAGTGGGAGGTCGTGCTCGACGTAGTGGGTTAGCGAAGGGCTGGGTCAGTGAGTTTGATTGGGGATTGGTTGGCCGTGAAGCTTCGTTGAGGTAGATTAGGGTTTTAGCAGTGAGGTCAAATCGGGAAAACCAAAGCCATATTGAAGTGGATTGCAAATGAAACGCAAAGGTGAGTTAATCTCACTCAGTTGAATTTAATTTAAATTTAAATGATTAAATTTAAATAATTGTTTGAATGGTTGAATTGATTGATTTGCTATAGTACGATATATTTTGGAATTGGTATTTTATATTGTGCTAACGTCTGTGGATGCAGGGAAAACTGGTTGGAGGGATCCAACTGGGTCCCTCAGCATTTATTTAAATTATTTAATATTCTTTGTTGTGATTATTTGATATTCTATGATGAAATATATTGGAATATTGAATGCTATGGTTTGATTGGATATATTTGGTTATAATAGATTACCAAAAATATATAAATTAGATTTTGGAAAGAAAATAAAAGAAGTGAATTTGTATGCGAAATAATTATAGGAAATTTGAATAACTAAGAATGAATTGACAAGAAATGGAACTGATATTAAAATACTAATAAATAACTTCGAGTATGAAAAGAAAAGGATTTTGAATAAATCGAAATTAATGAATTGTAAAATTAAGTGATATTATTTTAATGGAATAAAGAATTATTTTAAAATTAAAGTTTAAACTTATTAAAAGGATTAAGAAGTAATTTGAGAAATCCAAAATTGGTATTTTCAGTTAAAGTATATTAAACCATAATTAAGGGATAAAATTTGGAATTAATGAATTTTGGAATAAAAAGGGAGTAAATTGGAAATCAGTTTGGAAATTGATTCAAGTGTTTGAAATTGGTAATTTAAAGAAGAATGTGAAGAGAAGTATATTTCTTTGGATAGCCAAGTACGTTCAAAGTAAATTTTTAAATATAAGATAAAAAGTTTAAATTTCGTTTTAAAAAGCATATTTTAGGAATTTATTATTTCTAAAGTCAAAATTCTAAAGTAAATATTTTTCAAATCTATTATCGTAGTGATTCTTTATAAAAAGTGACTTAGTATTTTGTTTTAAAAGTGAAAACCCTAGTTTCATATTTTATAAAGTAACCTTATTTTCAAATATTTATATAGTATGTATTTTTAACCCAATTATTGAAGTAGTTTTTAACTTAAATGTTTTAAAATATATTTCAATGTAAGCGTTTTAAATTATTTTAAAAATTTAAAATTTTATGCTTGGTGATTCCAGTGGAAATAGAAAATACTTGGAACTAATTCCGAGAAAGGAAGATAGTTTGAAACTATTTTCAAAGGATGGAAATTGGAAATATATCTTGCAAAGATATTTTGAGATAAATAAATATTTTAGGAAATTATTTATTGTGTGATGGATGTTGTGAATATTAATTGATAGTTAAATAACCGACTATCAATATTGGACAAATATGCTGATCGTTTCGAAGAGACCAGGATCGAGATTTATTTCTCGAAAACCACTTCGATCCGGTTTGTACGTTTTCGTGGAAAACGAGTTTGGAATCGAAGATGGAGCAATGAAGTGCAAGGGATAGTCGCTACTAATCCTGAGGATATTTCCAAAATGGATGTAATAGGAATAGTGCCTTCGGTTCCGTTCGAACCCGGTACAGACTTGTATGGATGAATGCTTTCGGAACATCGTTAGGTGGACGATGGGCATTCTAAGGGATATGTTCTAAAAAGGTAACGCTTAGCCTCAAGCCTCATCAACCGGGAATGAATGAAAATCAGGGGTTATGCAGCAAGGCTAGGTGGGTAGCACCCATTCAGGGTGAGGTCATCCCTATCTAGATGTCCTTCTTTATTTCGGCTTACTGGTGCGGTTGCTAATCCCAACCGTGGGGTGATCTCACTCGGGATTATCCAGTAAGGGGTAGTCCCGGTCTTGTGTTGTAGGGGAGTGGGCGTACTCCTCGGTACTGTGATCTAGGCCACGTACTCTGACAGGTGGTACCCTAGTGCCTAGTCAATAGTTGGAAATCCAATCTCCCTACGAGCCTTGTATGAGATTTGTTTGTATTACCCACTCTGCGGCTAGTAGACGGAATTTAATAATGTAACAATGTCGGCTATTTTAATAAGTATTTGTATATAGACCCAATTATAATATCAAAGGATTTTAATAAGAAATGTTTTAGCTATCGTAAGGTAAAAACCCGACATGTTTATTTGTGGCGTGGTCTTACGAGATGCTTTTGTTTTTCAAAGGATTTTTGAAACTTTAATAATCAATTTGAGTGTGATTTTCTCACGCTGGTATATCCAGACTGACTCGGGTGTTAATTAACTGTAATGCTCGGGTCAGACCGAGTATTATAGGATACAGGATTTGATGCTGTGGAGCTCAGGAGACGAGTTGGATGACGATACATACTCCCGTACTTGTTTATACATATTCCGCTGTGTTGTTTAGTTGTGTACTCAGTTGTATGAGATCAGATTATGATTACTGCCAATTGTGTGTTTTGTGATTGATGTACTCTGATGATGTATGTATAAACAGATATAGTTTTCCTTTATTTAAAGATCTGTTATTATATATTATATTTTATTTCGCTGCGATGGTGAGATTCTGTTGTTGTTTTCTGTTTTCTCTTTTTCTACCTCTTCTTCTTTAACCCAGTGGTTCGTATTTTTGTTCAACTTGAGTTGATTGAAGTAGAATAGTGTTGACTCAAGGGGTATGGATTTGCGGGTCGTTACTATTCCTTTAAATAATATCACATAAGTTTTAAAATTCATTATTTTCTGTTTATCCAATATCCCTTTTTTCCATACTCGGAATTATTTATTAGAATTTTAAAATCACTTTTATTCTTATCCAGTTCATTCTTAAATTTATTCAAATTCTCTATGATTATTTTACTTAAAAATTCACACTTTTATTTTCTTTTCAAACACTACGAAATTAAAATCCAATAATAATACAATATAACGGATCAAATGGCACTGGTTTCATCGAATTCCGAGACTGTGCCTCAGAAGGCTATTTTTAAATTCAATTTAAACGATAAATTTCAAAACAGAACAAATCAGTGTTAAATTCAATTTTAAAACTTTTATTATCCTCAACACTATCAACATAAATTTTACAAGCCTTCAAATTATTTTTAGCAGGCTTAAAACTCCAGATTCAACATTTACCCAACTTCACATTATTTAATTCAATAATTTAATTATGAAATAAATAGTGATATTTGAATTCAAGTTAAAAATTAACTTTTAAATATTTAAAATTAATTAAATATTTCGATTTCAAACATCCGAAAATTCCCGATCGTCACATTCCTCCCCCTTAAAAGAATTTCGTCCTCAAAATTACTAGTTAAGAAGGATGGTCCAATACCGATTACTATTTTCCAAAACCAAACAGTTTTATCAACTTGCCATAACATATCTTTTATTAAAGACCTACTCTCACTTCAACCAACTTTCCAAAACCTTCCTTATTTACCAACAACATTATTTACTCCATTTATTTAAATTTAAATCCAAATTTAAATTATCAAAAATTCTCAAAAAATTTCTAGCTCTCTAAATTTCCAAAAAATTTCACTAGCGTCTCCTTTGCGCGGCTAGCTCAGAACGACTACAAAATGCCTCTACGGGATCCCAAATTCCAAAAGAAAACAAAAAGCCAAGTGGTTAGATCAAAAACCCAATCAAATTTCATACAGAAATTTAAACACATACCTTTTTTCGAGCAATTCAAATTTATCTTCTGAAATCAAAACCAATTTTCCCTTTTCCTTTATAATACTTGTATATCCTACATAGCAATAATATCCAATCACAACATTCAAAAACATTTTATGACTTCCTTACAAAAATTCAATATCTGTTCATTCAAGCCCGTATGATGTACATATATCATCCGTACGCAATATCAAATTCGATCACTCGCTCGAACACACAATTTCACTTCCGAACTAGTATCGTCCACCCGACTTCCTAGTGCGGAATCAGATCTCGTTTCTTGATCAGAAACTGTCATTCTCCTTGCATAGTCATAACTATGATAGATAATTTCCAGAATCAATCAAAATCCATATCCAGGGTTCGCCGTTGAAAATCGAGTGAAAAATCCTAACTTGGATCGATATAACTATCTCGAAATTCTATGCTCGAATCTGGATCAAATTGTTATGCGAATAAAATAATATACGTACATCTTACGTATTTATATCCATTCTCTTTTATTCACATTCATTTTGATTTCTATTCACTTATCAACGCTTATCATTTCACATATTTTTATTAAATCTTCACTCAAATGCTTATTCAATATATTTTCCCGACACCCATATTACTTAAGAATTCTACCGTTTCTTCTTAAGTTCAACATAAGTATTTTATACACTTCTTATATTTATTTTCACTTCACCACTTTAGTTTATATCTACTTCTATTCAAATCGGTTCTCCTATGTCCATATGAATTCGATTTATCTTCAACTCTAAATATTGAATTTCATCTTCCATTTATGACTGATTCATATCATTATTTAAAATTAGTTTAATCCACTAATTTATTTCAATTTCCAATTTGAAATCGTTTTGTCGCTAACAAAAATTTTCCAAAATTTTTTAACTCCCAAAGTTTTCGAAAATTTTTGGCAGTCTCCTTTGTACGGAGAAGCTTTTGCAATTTGACAAGAGATATAAATATATATACATCGACCCACACGGTCGGAAAAACAAAAATAGTTCATATTTCCTATTTTTATTTTGTAGGCGTACCTTTATAAGCATTTTTAAGCAAGCGGCTTATTATTTAGCAATTAGCGCGACCAAAATCCTGCCAAACGCCTTCAGGTACCTGTACTTACTCAATTTAAAAATATAAGCACTATATGTAAGAAGTTTATAGCATTTCACTTATATTTAAATAGCTAAAACATGGATTCTATAACAATGCATGTTATATACTTTCATAAGCACATATGTAAGGTTACGACACTTATTTCAATTGCTTTCAATCAAATCTCAACCCATACTATTCAATTTAAGTGATTTACAACTCACTTGCTTGCATACGATTCATTTTTAAACCAAATGAACTTATATTCACTTCAATTGATTCAAAAATCAATTTTATTTACTTCTATTAATTCATAGAATTTTATTTAATCTCATTTTCATCAAACGACAATTATTTCTATGCAAATTCGGCGATATTTATGTGAATAAACAATCACTTAAGCTTATAATCATTTTACATTGATTCCAATACAATTTATATTAAATTTTATTCCATTCTAACTTATTTACAAACCATTCACTTGCATACCATTCATTCCCATGTTGGTTTCATTTAAACCCATTCCATTAAGCTTGACAACATTCCATGCTAATATTAATAACCATTTTCCAAATTAATTTAACCCAAATTTTTATTTAATGGACTTTCACCCTTACTCGAAGCCAAGCTTCTATTATTTTTAAACCTAAGTTAATTTACTTTCTTCAAAAAAATTTCAACTTCATAACTTAATTTCACTTCTATTTAATTTGATTTTTACCTTCCAAATATCACTTCACTTAATTGCTTGAGTTCCACCTATTTTATAATTCAAGTTTTCTGGATTTTTCTTATTCATTTCTCAAAATACAAACAATTTTACTTTGGCTTATTTATTCCACTTCTAAGTTTTATAAGTCGCAACTTATTTATCCATTTACCATCAATCCCGTTCACATTTTACTTTTTAACTCGGGATTGTATATTTAATTTAGCCAAGTATTTATTTTTATTCAATGGGTTTTCAATTCTATTATAAGCAATCGAAATCTATTTATTCCCATTCAATCTTATTTAACTAAAATCCAGTTAAATCTAACCTCATACTATTCTTTTGACTTCACAATCCATTTAAATTTTATTAAGTAAGAAGTTAATTTCATTTAATGCATCCACCACATGATACAGTTCCATTTCAATTATATTCCACCTTTAATTCAAATCCAATCATAATATTATTAAACTTAGCTTGAGTTCATTTAATTCGACTTACTCTTCTAACTCGTTAACTTTTTACAAGTTAATTCCATTCCAGGAAATTTTCAAACTTTATAAATTTCCAATCTTTTTATAATCCATAAACATTTTTAGTTAAACATCTAAAGCATAAGCCATTACATAGGCACTCAAAACATTAAACCAATTCCAGAGTCTTCAATAATCACTTAAGAATTTCAAAAATCATTTGAAATCAATTATATCCAAAATTATTTGGTAAATTCAATTACCTCTTTGAATTTCAAAACCAAACCCAGTTTTTTGCAAACATCTCCCATTTAAAACATTCAAGTGGCAATTCCTCCTTTGGAAACTCGAAAATGAAAAGCGATGATGCTGTAGTCATCACCGAAGTTATTTTCTAGCAATCGAAAGAGTTTAATGCTTTTTTCTCTTTAAAAACATTTTCAAATATTCTTAATTTCAAGTCTCGCCAAATTTCAAATCCAATTCAAAATATTTTCGAATAATTTTCCTATTATTCTTCCCCAAAATCTTTGAAAATCATTTCCAAACTCAAAGGAATATAAATTTTCCAAATTTTCCAATCCCAAACCCTTTCAATTCATATTTAAACATTACACTTGAATTTTCATCACAAATTATTTTCAAATATTTCTCTAGAATTCTATTTCAAATTATAAATCACATTTACAAATCCCATTTGTATATGAATTTATTTCTTAGCTTTTGGTTATGATTTCAATATCTTATTCACTTTTACAGAACAATGATAATAATTTAATATTATCATTCCTAACAACCAAGCATCCATATATAACTATAATAATTTACGAAAAATTATTTCCTTTATATACAAAAATAATTTGGGTAAAATTATTTCATTTACCCTATTTAAAACAATACTGTGTCAGTTTATCTTGTTTAAGAGTTAGAAATCCCTATTGATGACATGGCCTCCCACACATCGACCAGAATCCATAAACACCCAACCGATAACAAATACGCGCTCGTATCTATTATTACACTCAAACTCATTCTAGAGTACTACAGACTCTATTCTATAAGTAATTCCCACCAGAGCCAAGGTTATCACAAACCTAAGCTCCGATACCACTGTAACAGCCCGCAAACCCGATCCCCTTGAGTCGACACTATTCTCCATCACTCAACTCAAGATGAACGGAAATACGAACCATTTGGGTTAAAAAAGAAAGAGGTAGAAGAAGAAAATAGAAACAATATCAAAATCTAACCATTGCAGCGAAATATAGATAATAACTTATCTTTACACAAAAGCAAATCTGTTTATACATTACATCATCAGAGTACACATAACACTCAACTGGACAGTAATCATAACCTGTCCTCACAAAACTGAATACACAGCTAATCAACACAGCGGAATATTTAAAATAAGTACGGAAGTACGTATCGCTATCCAGCTCGTCTCCTGAGCTCCACAACATCCTTTCTTGTATCCTATAATACTCGGTCTGACCCGAACATTATAGTTAAATAACACCCGAATCAGTCTGGAATACCAGCGTGAGAAAACGACACTCAATTCGATTATTAAAGTTTCAAAATCCTTTGAAAACAAAAGCAATCCATAAAACCACGCCACAAATAAACATGTCGGGTTTTTACCTTAGGATAGCCAAAACACTTTTTATCAAATCCGTCTGATAATATAATAGTGTCTATAGAAAGTAAAATAAAATCTAGCTGAAATGCTTGCATCTCACGTTTCAGCAATAGTTGGGCATAATCAAAACCGTACAGGTTGCGTCGGGAGAATGGATTTCCATCTAATGACTACACACTGGGGTACCACCTGTCACAGTACGTGGCCTAGATCACCGTACTGAGGATTACTCCTAATCCCCTACAACACAAGACTGGGACTACACCTTACTGGATAATCCCGAGTAAGATCACCCCACGGTTGGGATCAGCAACCGCACCACTAAGCCGAATAAAAGGGACATCTAGACAGGTATGACCTCACCCTAATGGGTGCTACCCACTTAGTCATGTTGTATATCCCCTGATTTTCAGTCATTCCCGGTTGATGAGGCTTGAGGCGAAGCATTTCCTTTTTAGAACATATCACTTAGAATTCTCATCGCCCACCTGACGATTTTCTGAAAGCATTCATCCATACAAGTCCGTCCCGGGTTCGAACAGAACCGAAGACACTACTCCTACTACATCCATCTTGGAATCACCTCAGGATTGTAGCGAATAGCCCTTGCACTTCACTGCTCCACCTTCGAATCCAAACTCGTCTTCCTCACGAAAATGTATAAACCTGATCAAAGTGGTTTTCAAGAAATAAATCCCGATCCCGGTCTCTTCGAAATGATCAGCGCATTGGCCAATATTGATAATCAGTTATTTAACTATCAATTAACATTCACAAACAACCATCAAATAATAAATAATCTTCCAAATTATTTATTATCCTCAAAATATCTTCGCAAGATATATTTCCATTTTTCAACCCTTTGAAAACAGTTTTCAAGCCATCTTCCTCTTACGGAATACATTCCCCAAATATTTTCTATTTCCACTAAAATCACAAAAAACAAACACTTTAGATTTTAAAATAATTTAAACACTATGTCATAAAATAACATTTAAATTTAAAAAAAAAGAAAAAAACTACTTTATAAAATATAACAAAAATTTTCTCTTTTCACAACATAATACCAAGTCACCTTTAAATAATTACCACTAAGATAAATTTGAAAATACTTACTTTAAAATTTAAACATTTAAAAATGATAAATTTTCTAAAACATGCTTTTCAAACGACTTTAAACTTTTAATTTATACTTAAAAAATTGCTTTGAAAACGTGCTTGGCTATCCAGGAAAATACACTTCTCTTTCATATCTTTTAAAAATAAATCACCATTTATTTTTAAACAAATTTACCCATTCCTTTAATAAATTCCCATCGTGAATTTATCCTTCCAAATATCCACTGATATATTACCTCACTTTTATAAACTCAGTTTATAAATTTCTTAGTCCCATCCTTCTTAAAATTCCAATTTTAAACACTTAAATTAATTTTCAAATTGGTTTCCAAATTACTCTACTTTGGAATAATTCCCTTTACTTACTCATTTATTTCAAAACCTATTAACTTCAGACTTTTACTTCTTAATTATGATTTAAAATCTTTTAACTGAAAATACCAATTTCATATTTCCCAAATTCCTTCTTTATCCTTTCAAATAAATTTAAACCTTAAATTTTAAAGTAAATTCTTTATTCCTTTAAATAATATCACTTAAGTTTTAAAATTCATTATTTTCTATTTATTCAATATCACTTTTTTCCATGCTCGAAACTATTTATTAGAATTTTAAAATCACTTTTATTCTTATCCAGTTCATTCTTAAATTTATTCAAATTCTCTATGATTATTTTACTTAAAAATTCACTCTTTTATTTTCTTTTCAAAATCCAATTCTATATATTGATAACTCAGTGTACCGAAATATATCCAAACGAACCATAGCATTCAATATTCCAATTATCAATATAATTCATCACAGGATGTCAAATATTCATAACACAGAATATTAAACAATCTAAATAATTTTGAGGAATCCAGTTGGATCCCTCCAACCTGTTTCCCTGCATCTACAAATGTTAGCACAATACCAATTCCACTTCGAGGTGGAATATCGTGGTATATGGGTTTATATAATATCATCCGCTATAATGTGGCGCATAGGGTCTCATCCGCTATATAATGCGGGAAATCAATCACTCCAATATATACTATATATATATATATATTACTAATATAATATAGCACATCAAAACAATTCAATCATTCAACCAATTATTTAAATTTAACCATTTAAATTTAAATTAAAACCCAGATGAGTGAGATTAACTCACCTTTGATTTTATTTGCAATCCAATCCAAACCAACTTGTTTCCATCAAGATTTCAGACCTTGAATAATATTATACAGTTTGTTAACATTTGAAATAAATCGAACCATCAATTACCACTTAATAATTTTAGTTAGCTAAAAATTTGGTTTAAACTAGTTTCCCTTTAACAAATTATTTTTAGTAACAAAAATAATTATATAAGTTTATTAAACAAATATATCTCCAGACTACAAAGTTTTAAATTTAACTAGTAAGAGAAAATATTTATACATGTATATTTATTTTTCTTTGAAACCACATGTATACTAAAAAAATCAATAGATTTCAAAAACTATTTTGTATAGACTTTCAGCGTTTCCAAATTCATATATATATATATATATATATATATATGTGTGTGTGTGTGTGTGTGTGTGTGTGTTTAGAATATCAATAAAAATAAAAATCACATACATATAGATATATAAACAGAATTGTTTCCTTCAACAAATTCTTTTCAGTTAAACTCGATTGAATCCTACAACGTTTTAAAAGTACTATATATGTAATAATTTTATTTTAAATTGTATGTATATATATATTTTCAGCAAATAGCCAAATTAAATATCTTCTCTACTGTAAACTTTTCCCTACATATATACATCTTATTGAATAAAAGACTGGTTCCAAAATTTCTTCTCTGCCTTCATATATAAAAATTTCGGTCTAAATATATTTAAATTAAATTAAATTGAAAAAAAACAAACTGATATACCTTACCCAAATCGAACGAAACCCTAACTAGAGCACTGGCGTCGCGAATCCCTGCCTCTCGAATCTGAAGCTCTAGATCACCCTGCCAACCCAAACAATCACGTTCGCGAGCCATGCGAACTTCAAAGGGTCGCCGAGACTAGCCTCGTGTCCTATCCCTCGACTTCCACCCAGCCACGCGACCCACTCCATCTCCTACGATTCGAGCACTTCGATTCTTCTTAAACGCGGAGAGGAAGGGAGAGCCGACGCCTTCATTCTTTTCGAAGTCAACATCGTTCAGCTGAAATGAAAAGGAGGAGGGAATGCGTTCGATTTGAACGCATCTTTGATTTTCGATTTGGAAAAGATTTGAAATTCTATCAGTCGCCATTTTTTTGGGTGTTCGATTTCGGTATGAAGACTGGAGAGGGAGACGAAGATGTAATATAAATTGGGGATGGCTTCTTGAGTACGAGTGTCCCTTTATAAAAATATATTTGACTAGTTGACTTCAAATTTTTTATTATATTATAAAACCTCCAAAATGTCTCGTTATACATATCTTGAAATTTTGAACCCCAACGGAGGCATGCTGCTAGGCATTTATAATGTTATACGCTTATTCTGGACTCATTGGAAAAGGTTTGGAGTCCTAATTCGATCGTATGGAGAAGATAGTTTATTGGACCCAGTTATTATATTAAATTTCGATAAATAGTTTTTTGGACCCAGTTATTGTATTAAATTTCGATAAAATTTCATTGCGTTTTTCTACCGTACAGCCAAATGATCACTCCAAACACTACGAAAATTAAAATCCGATAATAATATAATATTACGGATCCAATGGCACTGGTTTCGTTGAATTCCGAGATGGTGCCTCGAAAGGCTATTTTTAAATTCAATTTAAACGATAAAATTTCAAAACTGAACAAATCAGTGTTAAATTCAATTTTAAAACTTTTATTATCCTCAACACTATCAATATAAATTTTACAAGCCTTCAAATTATTTTTAACCGGCTTAAAACTCCATATTCAACATTTTACCCAACTTCACATTATTTAATTCAATAATTTAATTATCACATAAATAGTGATATTTGAATTCAAGTTAAAAATTAACTTTGAAATATTTAAAGTTAATTAAATATTCCGATTTCAAACATCCAAAAATTCCGGATCGTCACGATTTAGGCCTTACCCATATGCCCATTAACACATTTTTATAAATGTCATAGTCTATACAGTACTACGAAATCCACCAAGTCGGTGGGCTATCAGGAAGCATTCCATAGGTATGAAAGAAACAAAAATCATAGTGGCTCGATAAGGCATATGACAGGGCAGACGAGGCTATACCCAGGGTAGGATTCTACCGGATTGCATAACCAGGACGATGGTAAAGCATAGCCGCAGCCACTGCCCACCTCGTGTAACACTCCCATAAACAAATTGAGTGTGGCCACCAATCAATTACAAAGTAATAGATATGGTATCAAAGAAGCATGTTCGATCAGAGGTGCAACTCACTTGGCCTGGTTTAAGATCCTATTTTAGTCATATCAAGCTAACCCGAAGGTCAGGATTGCATTCTTACATCATACTAGCAGCGTTCGCTAAACCATCCTACTCCGTTCTGGATTCTCCACCACGTCCGTTGTTAAAGTGGTTTCAAAATTTGTAGAAAGTATGACAATGTCCGACTCCGGTCTCTTTAACAACCAAGTGCTTATTTCACACCATCGTTATTTTTATAAACCATTTTAAATAATAAATCCATATACTTATTCCAAATGTATAAATATATTCATAAATACCGAGGAAGATTTTTTTTCATTCAATTTCGAAAAATAATTTATAAATCTCTCTCAAACCATTTATAAACTATTTATATGCTTTAAAACCATTTATAAAGCTATTTATAAATTCCAAAACAGTCTACAACTCTTTCCCTTTTCATTAACTTCTATGCAAATTCCTTTAAAATGATTCCAAATCCCTTATACAAGTTCTTTTATAAAACACTTTATAAGATCCTTTAAAACCATTATAACTCCTTTATAAAATCATTTATAAAGATCATTTATAAAATCTCGTACAAAACTTTTATAAATTCCTTACAACCTTTTACAAAATTCTAAAATCTTTTACAAAAATCCTTTATCTATAAAAGTTATTACAAAAATCTATATTTATTATCTTCAATTTAATTTTTAAATATATCTTTGAAACTCATTAAATATTTTTATTAAATTAATTTTATATAAATTTCTTAAAACTATATCAAATGTTTTATTAAATTAACTTTTTTAAACTATTATATGTTTAAAGCTATATAAAATTATAAGTTAAAAACTTAAAAAAAGTACATTTAAAACCATAAATTAACCTATAATTTGAAACTTTAAAACAAATAAAATAAATTATTTTCAAAATATAAATTTTATATAAAATCATTAAATAAAATTTAAAAATCAAAAATACTTTAGTATTTACAAAATAATTTAAAATCGACAAACAGTGTCTATATATAATTTTCTATCATATGGTCAAGTGATTGGGTATGTATCATTTCAACCCAAGATAGTTAAATTTTCTGGATATATGTCATTTCAACATGTATCCCGAATCAATAATTTCCAAATCAATAAAATCGCTCGGGTATGTATCATTTCAACCCATAACGATTTTCTCTAACCTATAAGATCGTTCAAGTATGTATCATTTCAACCCATAGTGATAACAGGGATATATGAAATAAATAAACATCCAATCATCCTAAATGTCAACAAATAAACATCCATCACAATCAACATCCAAATTAGCCAATAAATTGCGACAAATAATGGGTTATCATTATCAGGTATTTAACTAACAATTTAAATTCAATATTAATTCAAGTGGCAATTTAATTCAATATAAATTCAAATTAAATTTAAATGACAATTTAAATTACTAAACAGCAATCAATAAAAAAATTCTTATCAGTTTATAATTTTAATTCAACTACATAAGAAGGTTTAGCATTTCGTGAGTGGGTTAAATCACTCACCTCTGATTTTTAGTCGAATCAAAATCCAAAAGAACGCCCAAATTTCAACAGCTTCCAAATGTAGCCAAACTAGTTCCATATCATCTGAAATTTTGATACAATCCCAATGAAAGAAAACGCACGTCAATAGCTCGTATGAAAAAGTTATGTGGGTTAGAACATTTGGAATTTAAAGTAAAATTAAAATAAAATAAGGGTACTATTGTAATTAACGTTACCTTCCTTAAACCCTAGATCGCATATTGAACCCACGCTTGAGCATACAACCGCCACTATTATCTGCTGTTTGCCGCTGCCAGAGGCCACATCGCCACGATCCAGGACCGCCGCTGCCTTGCTCCAGTCTAAACGTATGCGCCTGTACCCACTCTGACAGCTCCGGCCGCCTCCCTGATCACCGCTGCCACTCGCCTTAATCGAATTTTCTTTCCAAATCGAGGCACATCTGACACGAAAGAACACCATGGATCAAAAGCCTTTTACACCCTCTACGATGCAGCACCTCTCCGTCGATGAATGGATGAAGGTCCACCGTTGTAATCGAAAACCTGAATAGACGGCCGAGAATGTTTCATCAAATTCTGGCCAAAGCAAAACCCAATTGCAAAAACGAACTGTAGATGTAGATTACGTTCGTCGAGAGATTTTCGGCAGTATACAATTCAATAGGGTTTGATGGGTTTGAATTTTCGACCTGATTTTGGATTTGGGAATTAGGGTTTTTTGGTATTTCTGGCATTGAGAAGGAGGAACATATGAGAAATGGAATTGTATGTACATGAAAAGAATAAAAGAAGCTGCTAGGGTTATAATAGCCTATATATATGCAGAGATAGATAAGAACAAATGGACATATCAAAATGGGCCCCAACGATAACAATGACCTGAAAAGCCTGTTTCGTCTCTGAAACGAAAATAGGTCATCCAATATATCGAAATATAGGTTTTCGATGTTTTTAAACTCAATGGAACTAGTTTCAAGTTCTATTTCTATTGTATATATAAGTTAGCCTTTTAAATCAAATTACATGCATTTAAATTCTTTTAATTGATTTCTATACGTTTCGAGCCTGCACGATCAAACGATAAGTCCGATCGCCATGAAACTCGAAATCCTATAATAATTTATTGTTACGGATTCGATGAAACTAGTTTTGTTGAAATCCAAGATAGTGCCCAAAAAGGCAATTTTTACGTTAATTAAATAAATTATTATTAAATTGATTTAATCATTTTTAAATTCAAATTTAAAAGTTAACAATTTTATCATTCTTAATTGCATAGAAATTAATAATCTATTAAAATAAATTTCCATGTTAATTCCACTCTTTAAATATTTCACTAAATTCAGCGTTCAATTACAACTGTAATAAAACCGCAGTTAATTTTATTTTAATTTCCACCAAATTCTTTTATTTTGATTCACACTTTTATTACTGAATCAACTATTACATTATGAATATTATTAACATTATTTTACATTTTATTACATTCATATTCCATCGTTATCATCTTAACCCATATTAACTGCAACACTTTAAATATTTCACTAAATTCAGCGTTCAATTATAAATGTAATAAATCCCCAATTAATTATATTTTGACTTCCACCAAATTCTTTTATTTCGATTTACACTCTTATTATTGAATCAACTATTACATTGTGAATATAATTAACATTAGTTTACATTTTATTACATTCATATTCTACAATTATCATCTTAACTCATATTAATTGAAATATTTAATTACATTAAATTCCATTTATTTCCAAATTAATTTCAACCGATTAAATAATAAAATAATAATTATAACGATGATTACACATTAGTAATTCAAACACATTTCTAAGTCTATTGTTTACAAACAAAAGCTAATAAATTTATGTACTAATTAATTTATTTCATATTCTGTAATAAACCTGTTCCAATTATAACATATAATTTCGGCATCGAATCCAACATTAAATTTATTCCTTATTTACAATTATAACCAAATTAACTTTACAAGAAATTACATAAAAATAGTTGTCAAAAACATTCACACAACATTGTTAAATCATATTCTAATTATTTTTCTCATTAAAAAATCATAAACTTTAATTTCTCACAATATTTAATTTCAAAACCTTATTTAATTTCATAGTTTTAAATTATCAAAAATACGGGTCGTTACACTCTCATACTCAATTGATTTCATTATTAGTATTCATCAATAAATCATTTCGGTCATTTTCTCGATCATTAATCACTTAACTTCTAATTTCTTATTTTTTCTTTTAGAAGTTACCAAATATCAAAATTTCACTTTTTTCTACAACCGAATATCATTAATTTAACAAGAACTTAAGAACTAAATATCGGGTTCATTTTTCAAATAATTTTGAAATAATATACATTCGTATCTTTTATATATATCAAATCATACTTAAGGAAATAAAATAATTTTTTTTACCAAGACAAATGTGTAGCAAAGCTACTACAGGGGTCTTCCCACTTTGAAACTCGAATATGAACGTCGATGATGTAGCAGTCATCACCGAAATTATTTCCCACGACAAAAGAGGGAAGCACAGAACTTATTTCTTTACAAAAATTATTTTAAAACATTTTTTTAAATCACATTGAAAGTATTTATATCCAAAAATACTTCCAAATAATACTAATATTATATTCCAAAGTCTTTGAAAACCAATTTCAAAACTCCAGAACTTAAGTTCTCAAATTTCCAATTCATATTCACTTTATTTGTAAATTCTATTTTACAAGCAATATTTATAACATTTCACTTCCTAACAAACAAACATATCACATACAGCTATATCCATTTTTAAAATTAATTCTTTTATATACAAAATATAATACTAGGTAAAATTATGTCATTTACTTATAATTCAAAAACAATATTGTGTTGGTCTGCCTTATTAAGTATTTAGAAATCACCATTGATGACATAGCATCCTATGTACCGACCAAAATTCATAAATACTCAACAGAACAAATTAACAAAATATAAAACCACTAACAAATACGCTCTCTCATATATAGTCTTAAACCCATTCTAAGGTATTAGTAATCCTATCTCTAATGAGTTAACCCTGAATAGGCTAAGGTATCCATAAACCAAATATCTGAAACCAACTGTGACGACCCACCTTTTTGGACGGTTCAAATGGGCAACAAACCATACATGTCTAATTCAAACCATTTAAAAGGGAGGATTGTCAATGGAGTAAATAAGAAAATAAGTGAAAAGAAGAAAATACAAAACACAGAATTTCATGGTGGAATGACAAAATATAATAACTAAATAAATAGTTCATGAGGTTGTTTTATAATATACATTTGATTACACTTTTACATTTAATCAAAGTTATACGTACAATAGATAATGCAGCGGAACAACTTGAAGCAGTGGGATAAATATAATAAATAATAATAATATACTACATCTTCGTCTTCGTCCTCTAGAAAGATAGTCTTCAATACTGAAAAGCTCAGGCTGACCCGAGCATAATGAAAAAACAAGATACTCGAGTCGGAACTAAAGATCTTATGTAATTTAAATCAACATCAAACAAATATGAGTGTAATGGCTTTAGAAATGTTTACGGGATTTTGCATCTCCTATCCAGTGTATAACGTGCGTGCAATAACTTAAGCAATGTTTCAAGATTTTCCATCTCCTAAGGGTCCGTTAAACTATCTATATGTAGTATGATACGCCATATATGTAATGCCTATCGGTTAAGTAAAGTATTAAAATAGCATTAAGGCTTTACCCGTATCCCTTTTAATACATATTTATAAATGCCATAGTCTATACAGTACTGTAAACTCCACCAAACCGATGGACTATCAGGGAGCACTCTATAAGTATGAGACAAATCAAAATCGTAGTGGGCTCGATAAGGCATATGACAGGGCACATGAGGCTATACCTACGGTAGGATTCTACCGGATTGCGGAACCAGGCTGGTGGTATCGCATACCTGCAGCTGCCGCCCACCTCGAACAACACTTCCACAATCAAATCGAGTTTGGCCACCAATCAATCACAAAGTAATAGATATGGTGTCGAAGAAGCATGCCCGATCAAAGGAGCGACCTCACCTGGCCTAGTTATAGCTCCTTTTTTAGTCATATCAAGCTAACCCGAAGGTAAAGGTTGCGTTCTTACCTCATGCCAGTAGCATTCACAAAACCATCCTACTTCATTATGGACTCTCCACTATGAGCACGATTGGTAAAGTGGTTTCGGAATTGGCAGAGAGTATGACAATATCTGACCCCAAGCTGTTTAATAACCAACCGCTTATTTCACACCATGGTCATTTTATAAAACATTATTAATAACAAATCTAGAAAACAGCCTATACCTTCATATCAAGATATCCATATACTTAATCTAAAAGAATAAATATATTCATAAATACCGAGGAAGATTTCATGCAGTCAATTTCGAAAATAATTTATAAATCTCTCACAAACCATTTAAAAACAATTTATATGCTTTAGAACCATTTATAAAGCTAATTATATATTCCAAAATAGTTTACAACTCTTCCCCTTTTCATAAACTTCAACGCAAATTCCTTTAAAACACTTTCAAATTCCTTATACAAATTCTGTTATAAAACGCTTTAAAAAATCCTTTAAAATCTTTATAACTCATTTATAAAACCATTATAAAATCCTTTATAAAAATCTTTTATAAAATCTCTTACAAAACTTTTTTAAATTCCTTACAACCTTTTACAAAATTCTAAAATCTTTTACAAAAATCCTTTATCTATTAAAGTTATTATAAAAGTCTATATTTATTATCTTAAAATTAAATTTATAAATAAATCTTTAAAAAAAATTAAACATTTTTATTAAATTAAATTTTATACAAATCTCTTAAAACTATATTTAATTTTTTATTAATTTTTTTTAAACTATTTAAATTATATATCTAAAACTAAATAAAATTATAAGTTAAAAACTTAAAAAAAAATTACATTTAAAACCATATGCCTACTTATAGTTTGAAACTTCAAGACATATAAAATAAATCACTTTCCAAATATAAATTTTATATAAAATAATTAAATAAAATTTAAAAATAAAACATACTTTACTATTTAAAAAATAATTTAAAGCCGACCAATGGTGTTCGTTTATAATTTTCTACCCTATGGTCAAGTGATTGGGTATGTATCATTTCAACCCAAGATAGTTAAATTTTATAGGAATATAACATTTCAGCCCGTATCCCGAACCAACAATTTCCAAATCAATAAAATCGCTAAAAAATGTATCATTTCGACCCATAATGGTTTTCCCTAATCTATAAGATCATTCGGGCATGTATCATTTCAACCCATAGTGAAAACAGGGATATATAAAATAAATAAACATCCAATCATCCAAAATGTCTACAAATTAACATCCATCATAATTAATATCCAAATCAGCCAATAAATCACGACAAATAACTGGTTATCATTATCAGGTATTTAACAAACAATTTAAATTCGATATTAATTTAAATGGCAATTTAATTCAATATAAATTCAAATTAAATTTAAATGAAAATATAAATTGCCAAACATCGATCAATAATAAAATTCTTATCAGTTCATAATTTTAATTCAATTACATAAGAAGGTTTAGCATTTCTTGAGTGGGATAAATCACCCATCTATGATTTTTAATCGAATTAAAATCCAAAAGAACGTCCAAATTTACACAGTCTCCAAATGCAGCCAAACTAGTTCCATATCGTCCATAATTTTGATACAAACCGAACGAAAGAAACCGCGCGTCAAATGAAGGTCATATGAAAAAGTTACCTGCGTTAGAACATTTGGAATTTAAATTAAAATTAAAATAAAACAAGGGTATTATAGTAATTAAAGTTACCTTCCTCGAACCCCAGATCGCATGCTGAACTCATGCTCGAGCATACAACCACTACGATCACTTGCTGTTTGCCGCTGCCAGAGGCCACATCGCCACGATCCACGACCACCGCTGCCTTGCTCGAGTCCAGGCACATGCGCCTGTTCCCACGCCGACAGCTCCGGTCGCCTCCCTTATCACCGTCGCCGCTTCCGTTAATCGAATTTGTAGCTAACTTGAGGCACATCTGACACGAACGAACACCATGAATCGAAAGCCCTTAATGCCCTCTACGACGACCTCCCGATCAACGAATGGATGAAGATCCACCGTTGAAATAGAAAACCTAGAATAAATGACTGAGAATGTTTCATAAAATTCCAGCCAAACCAAAACTCGTTTGCAAAAACAAACTGTAGATGTAGACTGTGTTCGTTGAGAGCTTTCTGGAAGCATACAATTAGATCGGGTTTGATGAGTTCGAATTTTCAATTTGATTTTGAATTTGGGAATTAGGGATTTTAGAATTTATGGCATTGAGAAGGAGGAACAAATGAGAAATAGAATTGTACATACATGAAAAGAATAAAAGAAGCTGCTTGGGTTATAAAAGCCTATATAGGCAAAGATAGATAAGAACGAATGGACATATCGAATTGGGTCAAAACGATAACCACGACCAGAAAAGCCGGTTTCATCCCCGAAACAAAAATAGGTCATCCAATATATCGAAATAAAGGTTTTCGATATTTTTAAACTCAAGTTTCAAGCCATATTCCATTGTATACAGAAGTTAGCCTTTCAAATCAAATTATATTCATTTAAATTCTTTTAATTGATTTCTACGCGTTTCGAGCCCGCACGATCAAATGATAAGCCCGATCGCCACAAAACTTGAAATTCTGCAATAATTCATTATTACGGATCTGATAATACTGGGTTTGTCGAAATCTTAGACAGTGTCCAAAAAGGCAATTTTCACGTTAATTAAATAAACTATTATTAAATTGATTTATTCACTTTCAAATTCGAATTTAAAAGTTAATAGTTTTATCATTCTTGATTGCATAGAAATTAATAATCTATTAAAATAAATTTCCATGTTAAATCCACTATTTAAATATTTCACTAAATTCAACATTCAATTACAATTGTAATAAAACCCAAGTTAATTATATTTTAATTTCCACCAAATTCTTTTATTTCGATTTACACTCTTATTATTGAATCAACTATTACCTTGTGAATATAATTAACATTAGTTTACATTTTGTTACATTCATATTCTACAGTTATCATCTTAACTCATATTAAGTGCAATATTTAATGACATTAAATTTCATTGATTTCCAAACTAATTTCAATGGATTAAATAATAAAATAATAATTAAAATGATAATTACACATTAGTAATTCGAACACATTTCTAAGTCTATTGTTTACAAACAAAAGCAAATAAATTATATACAAATTAATTTATTTCATATTCTATAATAAACCTATTCCAATTATAACATATAATTTCAACATTGAATCCAACATTAAACTTATTCCTTATTTACAATTATAGCCAAATTAACTTTATAATTATTTCAATTGATTGAAATTACATTAAAATAGTTGTCAAAAACATTCAAACAACATTGTTGAATCATATTCTAATTATTTTTCTTATTAATAATTCATAAATTTTAATTTCTCACAATATTAAATTTCAAAACCTTATTTAAGTTAATAGTTTTAAATTATCAAAAATATGGGTTGTTATAGTATATATATTTGATATATATTAGTAATATATAGGTAAGTTGATAATGTAGTTGATTAATGTACGGATTAATGATTTCTATTTATCCCTAGCTCAATCATGTTCGACCACTTTATGAGCATTGATTATTGTTTGTTAATTTTTGTTTTGTATTAAACTAGTTTATAAGTAATTTACCTTTTTACAACATGGGTTGGATATATAGTAATTTATGGGAACATTGAAACGAACACCTTATAAACTAAGTTTCATAATTTTACTATACGACATTTAATGATAACATTGGGGTAAAAGGTTAACCTGGATAAAAGAAGTTATTTAAAATCTAAAAGAAAGATAAGATATTTTGGAATGAAAATTAGTGAAATATTTTATATAAGAAAGTATGATTAATGGATAAAAAGGATTTAAACTTAGAATTTAAGAACTTAAATCCCAGTGTTTTGCAAATTATTTTTCAAGACTTTTGGGAAAGTAATAATAGTATTGTTTGAAAGTATTTATGAATAGAAATATTTTAACAAAAGGATTTTTAAGAAGATAGAGAATACTGAACTCGCTTCTTTTGTTGGAAAATCATCACCATTCATTTTTGGTTTTCAAAGTGGAGAATGCTACTATAGTAGTTTGCTAAAGTGTTTTTTTGGTAAAATAAATTTTTATTTAAATCTCAAAAGTTTTATTTTATATACAAAAGATATATATATATATAATTTCAAAGTTTAAATGAAAACCGGTACTTAGTTCTGAAGTTTTCTTGTTATATCATTTTATGAACGCAAGTATCCTATGCATTAGGATAATTTGGTTTATGCATGTTATTATGACAGGTTTTTTGGTAGTTTCCATTTGTTGATATAAAACAGAATCTTTGGCGATTTTGTACAATTAGAAACTTCCGGATTGATATAAAATTAAAGCTAAGCGTTTTTGTGAAAATATAAAAGTTAAGTTTTTGTAACTTTTAAATTTGAGAAGATAGAAAGTTAAAGAAAGTTTAAAATTTATAGAATTGACTTGTTAAAAAAATAAAAATAAATGTGTTGTATATACTCTTAGGATGTACGAGTAATGAACTTAAGCCTTGCAATGTTTTAAAATGAAATTTTGTTTTAAATGAAATGTTTATTAAGTGAAAATAAGTCTTTATAAAATGTTTATAAGCTTAAGCAATGTTTTAAGAAATGTTACATAAATGATTTTAATATTACATGAAAAGTAAATGTGAAAAAGAAAAAATAATAATTATTGTAGTTAAGAAACCAATGAAATAAAGTACACAAGTTATACGTAGATCATTTTATTTGCATGATAGTTCTCATTCTATGATTCGAGTACATGATTTTGAGGTGATTTACACCGGTCCATATGAGGATTTTTCACCCGATTCTTGACGGCTAACACTTGATACATATTCTTGATATGATTTTGAAGTTTTCAACCACAGTACATGGATATATAAGGAGAATAGATGTTTCTAATCAAGGAACCTGATCGAAATTCACACTAGAGAGGTTAAGTGAAGTATACTAGTTTAAAAGTGGAATTTGCATGATCGAGCAAGTGATTAGATTGATATTGCGGTTGGATGACATATGTTCATCGTACACGGGCTTCGATATAATTGAACACTATATTTACTGCCTTGTGGGGAATTTGGATGATGACTCTTTAAATTGTATGATGTAGTATGAATAATTGACTAAGTAATAACCTGAGGCAATTGAGAAAATAGTAGGCTTAGTAGTTTATTTATCGTTATCGTGTGATGAGAGGATTTCTAAACCAAGGCAAACCGTGAGCTTTGTTTGCTAGTAATTATAATATTGTTAAGTATTAACGTGTAATCGTTTCATTGACTGCTCATGTTGGAATTTCGAGAATGAAATATTCTAAGTGGAGGAGAATGTAATGACTCGGAATTTCGGACATTCGTATTTAAATATCTGGATTATGTAGATATGTGAATATTGGATTTGAATGTGATTAGATTAATTTAATAACTTTGTTAACCACCTTTTATAATAGTAACTAATATAAGAAAATTGTTTCTAAAATTTGTTTACAAATATAAATAGTTCGAAGAAATATCGATAATGTGACTGAAAACCGTTTTATCGATAAATGGTCTCGAAACGCATGAAATTATCTTCCCAGGGCTCAATCTTGGATTTTAACGAACTAGTGCCTTCAAGATCAGAATAATGAGGTAATGTACGTCGATGAGTTTCGTAACGATCTGATGTCCCATGTGATCGTACGAGCTTGAAAACGCTTTATGATTTAAAAGAGATAATATATCTTTATTATGTATGCCCTCACATATTCATTCACTTCTCATCTCTACCTCTTTTATTTTGTTTCCCTTTCCTTATAACAAGAAAATGTAATTCCTACCTTTAGAAAATTATTTCGAAAGCTACGAGCAATGAAAGTCTACGTCATTGGATCCGTGAGATCGTGGTAAGGAGGGCTTCAAATTATTGTAGGCAAGAGTGGGTGCGGTGACATTTTGTCGAGATCGATGTGTGGAAGCTAAACTAGGGTTGAAGCCTGGTGGATTTTTAATGGGAGTTTGGCAAAGTGGGCCACATCATTGGATTTCTCTTAGCATCCTACTTCTTCCAGCACCTATCACATCGGTTCCAATCGATCGAGGTAAAATGTGACATTGCACTATTGTGGTAAGCATAGGCAGATTGCATTTTGCTATGTTGAATCGAGCATGATATGGTGGTGACCAAGGCGGAGAAACCGCGTAGTGGAGTTAGTATGTAATGACCCGAAATTTTCTAAGCCGAAAATTCCAGATCATTAAGGAAAAAAAAGAGATAGAAGAAGAAGAAAAGAAACACCAACATCTCACACTCGCAGCGGATAAAATATAATAATAAATAACAGTTTACAGAAGAATACTATATCTGTTGATTACATTTAATATACATCAGAGTTACTCATGTATACAGATACTGGACATATATAAATCATGTCTCAGATACTCAATAATATACTTCAGCGGAAATACTCTATACGTTAGCCATCCAGCTCACCTCCTGAGCTCTAGAACGTACCTACCTGAAAATCTGTAATACTCGGTCTGACCCGAGCATTACATCAAAGTAACACCCGGGTCAGGCTGGAAACCAGCGTGAGTAACCCATCTAACATGGAATACAAAAGTATACAACCTATATAAACCCGGGGTAACTTATATCAATTTACATCTTCACAAGTTGTTAAAGGCATCACTTATTTCACACATCAATTTCTAAGTGCCAAAACTTAGATTAAATGGTCCAATTTACTTAAATCAATCCATTCCAGCCTATTGAATTCACATATCAATCTATAATGAATCGAAATGGTTTCGGATATTTACTAACACTCGACTCCGGTCTCTTCGAATTCAACACCACCTTAACCAGAGTTATTCAAGTGATATACAAATCAATTTTTAACCATAGGATGTCACTGTTTAGCCCAACATATTATATCACAAAGCATCTCACATCACATATCAGAGATATCATCTCATCTAAGCATACCATATCATTCAATCATTTATAGGCAAGATCTATCAACCATTCCATCTGCAATTAATTTAATTAACCACTAATGAATTCAATTAATTACTTCAATTACTTCTAAGTCCTGCTTACTGATCATTAATTAATGACAAACCAATTAATAAATGATCCACTAATTTTCCATCTTCATTAATCATCCTTGATTAATTATACTTTAATTACATTACATTAATCCTTAATTAATTTCATTAATCAATTACTCTTCAATCACTTATTGTTGATTAATTAATCTTAATTAATCAACCCTTAATTACATCATTAATTATATTAATTAATGCTCCTTAATTACATCTTCAATTTATTATTAATCATATTTAATAATAAATTTTAAAATAATTATTCATTAATCAGCCTTGACTAATCACATTAGTAATTAATTACTCTTAATTAATTACATTTCTTAATTATCTTCAAATACTTTATTAATCAATTCTTAAATTACTTACATTAAGTAATTAATTATTAATTACATCCATTAAGTAACTACCCTTCTTAATAATTATACAAGGTAATTAAAGCCAAATCATTTCCATTAAAATTACCATTCCAATTCACTTAACATCCGGTAATTATTCATTAATTACTTTACTAGGTAATTTCTCTTTTCCACTGGCATTCAGTAATCTTACTTTAACAAACCATCACATGATTATCTTAAATTAATTAAATCAATTGACTTGACTAATCACACTACTTTAATTAACTACATTGGGTAATTAATCCCTTAATTACTTTCAATAAGTAATTATACTTAAACAATTCCATAATTTGATTATCTTTAATTAATTAATCTAATTAATCATCTTAAATTAATTATATTAATTGATCATTTGACAATCCTTAGTTAATGATCCTTTATCAACTACTACCTACCCTTTAATTACTCTCTAAGTAATTAAAATTTAATTAATCATTTTTTTAATCCAAAATAATTAACCAATTAATTAATTCTTCTAATTACCCAATTATTTAAGTACTTGACTATAACGTGATTAATCTTTACTTACTAGTTAAATTAAACAATCCCCTACTATTTAAGTTCTTAATTAATCTAGGATAAACCATAATCTTAATTATTTACTTAATTGTCATGTAAATTTATTTAAATGTTTGAAATTAAGTTGTAGGAAATCACCTCTTTGATATTATAAGCTTAACCTTTATCTTCTTATCTAACTCAGGGATTAATTTAATCGATTGACTTGATATGTTATTATTATTTCCCATCGGCAATTTAATTTCAACAACATTTTGACCTTAACATTTTAATTTCATAAAACTGGTTTGAGAACAAGCCCTGAGTACTTGTTCCCTTTTCTTTTCCTTCGTCACCTTTATTTCTTTTACATATCCTACAAAATTTCATTAGGCCCAAGCCCGGCCCACTTTCCCCTCCTTTTTATTTGCTTGAGTAAAATCACTTCGTCCCCAACGAAGCAAAATACTGATGCACAGATTTACTCGTGCACATGCACCGAGCGACGGTGAACTTCCGGCCTCTCAGATCATCGCCGACAAGTGACCTTTGACTTCCCCTAACCATCAGGCCACCCCAAACTCCATCACGAACCCCTTAACCAAAAACGAGTTTTCTCAACCCATCAGACAGCAATCACTGATCACCAAATTCACCTGTAGTCCCATCTCCGTTCACCGGAGGCCACGACATCCTTCCTGGACCACCTCCCAAGTTCCTCGCTCCTCTCTCCTCAACTCCGGTCCCACTCGATGCGACAAGGGTGCCAAAAATGCTCAGCAACCAACCACGTTCAAAACTCCACCTTAAACCCTAGATCTGTCTCGTTCCACCATTTCCTATAATAGAAAATTAATGAACATTTTTTCCGACTTCATTATCAGCCACACTTGCTTCGATCAAAAACTCAACACCTAACATGTTTTCGATCGCCAGAAATTGATGGAAACCTCCTTTTTGATCAACTTCGAACCACTCTTAAAACACTCGACTAAAAGTCACCATTTTAGTTTTAAAAATCCTATTTTTGGATGTTTATTCAAGATATAAATTCAAATTTACAATTTAAATTATTCGAAATTGAACAGTTGATTGCCTCGTTACTGTAAAATTAAGCATACAGTCTCTATGTTTTACTGTCAGGCTTTAAACAACTTCCAGGCTATTAATTTAAGTTAAACAGACTTATTTAGTTTTTAGAATCCTAAGTTTTAAAATAATTTGCAAGAGGAAGTATTAAATTTTCCTACTATTCTTTGTTTTGTAACCAACAATATGGAAGAAACGGGCCATAAAGATTTTTATAGCAACAGATAATTCACAGAATTGTTTTTTAAATCTATACAGTAAGCACTTACCATTCAAAAGTAAATACACAAGTTCAATTGGGAAAACAGATGATTACTCACCTAAAATTACTGTTGAAACAGGGGGTAATTGTTGTTGAAAAAAAAACTCCAGTGTGAATTTAAACCCCTGTAAATCTCCTCAGCCTTGTTATTGAAAGAATTGTTTTGAATTGTTGTTTTTAGTTGAGGTTTTGTTTAAGTTTCAAAGTTTCAAACCAAGCCTAGATCAAGAGGTAATGATTTTAAATCAAACTGAAGTTTGGAAACAAAGAACATGATATCACAGGAACAAGTTTGCACACATACATTCATCACTCAATATTCACAGTCAATTCATATATACATAAGCATACATATTCCTAGATATGAACATGCAACAGGTTATTTATACTTAAGCTTTTTAAAGAATGATGCTACTCACCTTGTTTTTTTTTTCCAAAATGAACAGAGCTGCTTTTTATTGAACAGCCTTGTGAAAATGCAAGTTGAAATCTCCTCTTGATTCTCAAGCTTGAACCGATTGATTGTTTTTAATTGAAGTTTGTTTAAGTAGGAGATAATGGTTACTTTAAATTTACACACTTGAATGAACGAAACAGAGATGAAGTAGCTTGATATATGTAAAGAAGTTTTACAGGGTGATGTATCTTTTTATTTTTATTTTGTACACATAAGTCAGAGATATTTCCTTTTTTTCTTTTAACTAGCCGACTTTTCTTTTTGTTTTGGTGGCTGAAAAATCTTACTTTGTATGCTAGAGATACTAGCATTAATTACTATTGTTTGTTTCCTCAAGTCTACACTTATCTTCCTTTGTTCAAATGTAAATATATAGTTGTCTTCCTTTGCAAGCCCATCCACATATAATTTTTCTGCAAGTATTCATACAGATCATACTTGAATATATTTTGTTTTCTTTTCTTTCTTTTCAGGTGTACATACTTATCCCATTTGTATACAGATTTGAATGTACTTTGTTTCTTGTTTCATTTTCATGTCTATCATTTATTTGCCTTTACATGAATACTTATATTTTCTGTTGCTTGTTTGTTTCAGCTAGATTTTTATTTAAATTGTGAGAGGGTATTTGCTTCAGATGAACTCAGTTCTGATGGACGAACTGAGATGAAGTTTGATATATAAGAAATGTGTTTACATGGATATCATTTATACAAGTAAGGTGATTATAATCTTTTTAGTACAATAGAGGACAAAGATATTTTCTTTGCTTTGGTCCTATTACTTTATAATATAAATGAATTTCTATAGTTATTATGTTAGAATTTTCTATGTGTTTCTTTATACTGTCTAATTTATCTTATATATATCTATTTATATTTCTAGCTTACATACTTATTTTTAACTTAAATATTTATTTTAACTTCAATATTTATTGTCTTGTACTTTCACATGTATATTTTTTTCTTATTTATTTTATAGGTACATTTTGTTTGTTTTATTATATATATATGTTTTTATATTTATTTCTATTTTCAACTTAAATATTATTTCCAAATTTTTTTTATATGTTCATTTCATATATTATAAATTAAATATTTATTAAAATAATACTGCCAAAAAATTCGGGATGTCACATCCCTCCCCCCTTTGAATCTTTTCGTCCTCGAAAAGAAATGAAGCCAGATTTACCTTAAATTACTTTTCTACTCATTCTGGATTTTATTTGCAACTCAAACCATTTCTATTACAACTCATATCCATTTCATATGACAACATTTCTCTTATATCCAATTTACTTGCAAATTTCATTAAATATTACTTATAACTCACATGGATTTTATTTTTACAACATCTCCACTTATTAAATTTGTTGTCAAACCCAAGTCGAATTCTATTACAATTCGAATTCATTTCAACCTCCATTATCAACTTACAATCCGAGTTAAATTTTATTAACATATTCAATTAATAATTTATTTAGCTGATTAGCTTACTTCCAATTTTAATTTAATATTAGATTTTATTACAAGGGATCGCTTCATTTAAATTTTTTCGAGTCCAATTTTATTTTATAATTCCAGTTTGGATTCCCCTTTATTTTAAAATTTAGAAATGCATTAAAATTCAGATAATAAAATTAAAATAGCTTTTTTTATAAAGGTATTTTTATACTCGATGTTTCAACCAGTTCATCCTTGTTCTCACAGAAATTCAGTCATACGTTGATCAGGCGTAGGACTGAAAATCTATAAGTACTTGGTAAACCCGTTTTCAACACCCAGTGAAAATACTCCGAGATTAATTTTACTAAAATATCGGAAACAGTTTCTGAAAATAGAGGAAATATCTTTTTTGATGATGCTCTGGAAATCATCACCCCCATTCCATGGTCACAGTTACATACCAGGGTTACGTTGCAGTCGCAACAAAAGTCCATGTAACTGCAAGCTCTCCGCGGCACTCTCGATTACGCCATGGAACCCACACAACAGATCACAGTTACATCCAGGGTTACGTTGCAGTCACAACAAAAGTCCATGTAACTGCAGGCTCTCCGCGGCCTCTGATCTTGCTATCAAAATGAAACTTCTCCACTCTTACATAGGTCGCAGTCTACCAAGATAAACTCAAACGCAGACCGTTGGCTCTCAGCGGCACACACGACTTTCGCCATGTTATACCATAGGTCGCAGTCTACCGATATAGAATCAAACGTAAACTGTTGGCTCTCCGCGGCACACACGACTTCCGCTATGGTATACACTACTCATAATCCCCAGGAACTAGTTTTGTCCGGACTCCTCACAGGATCAACTTTAGAACCGCCTCGGGCTCCAGGCAGCACCACCCAGTGGCACTCCTGAGAAGTTCATTGCAAGGGGACGCCTTTTTCCCCAGAGCCATCATCAAAATATTTTATACTATACACATATAGTATCTTTAAATCATACACCTAGTATGATATCATACAAAGCTCTTTTACACAAAATCGATTATCCCAAAATCGATAATTCTCAAAATAGGCTTTCCAAAACTCAATATTGATTTTTCCAAAAAAATCAAAAGCCTTTCTCAAAATCCTCATAAGATCCTTTATATATATTCAGATATATATATATATATATATATATATAAATTTTTAAAACTTTGGATCCTTACTTTCTGGTATAAAACCCTTTTATACTCCAAACACTCTCAAAAACCATAGAAATATCCAATTTCCATCTTTATTCATTTCATATTTCTTAAAATATTCTTTCAGTTCAAAAGAACCATTTCACATTCCTTATTCACCTTTACATTATTCCCCATTTGGGTTATTACTTCAATCCTTATCTCAGTTGGGTACTTTAATCAATAACAGTTTGAACTCCGACCAGTTTAGAAAAATAGCTTGAAAATTTTAAAAATAGATAAGTAGTTGAAAAATAATTATTAGTTTGCCAAATAGCTATAAAATGGTTAACTAGTAGTAAAATAGTTGGAAAATAGTTAAATAGTTTCAGAAATTTTAGATAATTGCAAAATAGTTGTAAAATAGAAATTAACTCGTAACTTAATTGAAAATTAGTAATTAGTTTATAATACAGTTGTAAAATAGTTAAATAGTTAAATAGTTCCAAAAGTAGTGGCAAAAACCAATAAATAAGAACATAGATTTAAAACCATTTATATTAAAACAATTTTTATTGAAAATGGTCTAGAGTCACAAACTGTTCACTTCCCCAACAATTCAATTTAAATTTCCACTCCATTTAAATTAACCCAATTCCAATTTAATTTACTCCAATTTCCATTAGACTTGATTCATTCCCAATTCAAATTGAATTGATTCACAACTCCTTTCTAATTTCAAATCAAATTCCATTTAATCTTTAAATTTGTACAACTTTAAGTATAATTTCAATTTTACATCTTCTATTTATAATCAATTACATTCACATTTTGTTTTTAACTCGGAATTATACATTTTATTTAGTCAATATATTTTCATTATTCCATAAACATTTAATCAAGGTTCCAGAGTTTAAACAAATTTCCAAAATTTCAATATCACCTTAGAATTCAACTATATCCAAAATTCTTTGGCGAATGCAATTATCCCTTTGAATTTCAAAACCAAACCCAGTTCACAAACAATTCCAATTTAAAACAATTTGGTAGCAATTTCTTTTTTAGAAACTCGAAAATGAACATCGATGATGCTGCAGTCATCACCGACTTTATTTTCCAGTGACCAAAAGAGTTCAATGCTTTTATCTCTCTAAAAACACTTCCAAATATTTTTGATTTCAGATCTCCAAATTACAAACACAAAAAATAGTTTTGAAATAATACTATTCTTTCTTCAAAACCCTTGGAAACCACTTTCAAACCCAAAGGAATTTTAATTTTTCCCAGAATTCCAAACTCCCAATCCATCAAATTCATATTTAAACATTACTCTGGAATTTTCATCTTACTCTATTTCAAATATTCTCTGGAATTCTATTTCAAATTATAATCCCATTTATTTATGAAGTTTATTTCAGTTTATAAATTTCATTTACAGTCTATATTTCAAATTCCATTTTGTTATATAAGTTCACTCTTCAACTTGGTTATAAGTTTCAATTTGGTCGAATTTTATTTTACTTCTTAACCTAATTTCAATAATTTAACAATCAATAATCTAGATATTCCTTAGAAGGAAATATTGCTATATATATCAAAATATATATTTTGTATAAAATCATTAAAAATCTTTATAAACAAATAACAAGTACGCTCTCATATATATATATATATATATATATATACACTCAACTCATTCTAGAGTACTACGGACTCTATTCAATGAGTAATTCCCACCAGAGCCAAGGTTCTCGCTTAACCTTCAGCTCTGATACCAAATGTAATGACCCCAAATTTTCTAAGCCGAAAATTCCAGATCATTAAGGAAAAAAAAAGATATAGAAGAAGAAGAACAGAAACACCAACATCTCACACTCGCAGCGGATAAAATATAATAATAAATAACAGTTTACAGAAGAATACTATATCTGTTGATTACATTTAATATACATCAGAGTTACTCATGTATACAGATACTGGACATATATAAATCATATCTCAGATACTCAATAATATACTTCAGCGGAAATACTCCATACGTTAGCCATCCAGCTCACCTCCTGAGCTCCAGAACGTACCTACCTGAAAATCTGTAATACTCGGTCTGACCCGAGCATTACATCAAAGTAACACCCGGGTCAGGCTGGAAACCAGCGTGAGTAACCCATCTAACATGGAATACAAAAGTATACAACCTATATAAACCCGGGGTAACTTATATCAATTTACATCTTCACAAGTTGTTAAAGGCATCACTTATTTCACACATCAATTTCTAAGTGCCAAAACTTAGATTAAATGGTCCAATTTACTTAAATCAATCCATTCCAGCCTATTGAATTCACATATCAATCTATAATGAATCGAAATGGTTTCGGATATTTACTAACACTCGACTCCGGTCTCTTCGAATTCAACACCACCTTAACCAGAGTTATTCAAGTGATATACAAATCAATTTTTAACCATAGGATGTCACTGTTTAGCCCAACATATTATATCACAAAGCATCTCACATCACATATCAGAGATATCATCTCATCTAAGCATACCATATCATTCAATCATTTATAGGCAAGATCTATCAACCATTCCATCTGCAATTAATTTAATTAACCACTAATGAATTCAATTAATTACTTCAATTACTTCTAAGTCCTGCTTACTGATCATTAATTAATGACAAACCAATTAATAAATGATCCACTAATTTTCCATCTTCATTAATCATCCTTGATTAATTATACTTTAATTACATTACATTAATCCTTAATTAATTTCATTAATCAATTACTCTTCAATCACTTATTGTTGATTAATTAATCTTAATTAATCAACCCTTAATTACATCATTAATTATATTAATTAATGCTCCTTAATTACATCTTCAATTTATTATTAATCATATTTAATAATAAATTTTAAAATAATTATTCATTAATCAGCCTTGACTAATCACATTAATAATTAATTACTCTTAATTAATTACATTTCTTAATTATCTTCAAATACTTTATTAATCAATTCTTAAATTACTTACATTAAGTAATTAATTATTAATTACATCCATTAAGTAACTACCCTTCTTAATAATTATACAAGGTAATTAAAGCCAAATCATTTCCATTAAAATTACCATTCCAATTCAATTAACATCCGGTAATTATTCATTAATTACTTTACTAGGTAATTTCTCTTTTCCACCGACATTCAGTAATCATACTTTAACAAACCATCACGTGATTATCTTAAATTAATTAAATCAATTGACTTGACTAATCACACTACTTTAATTAACTACATTGGGTAATTAATCCCTTAATTACTTTCATTAAGTAATTATACTTAAACAATTCCATAATTTGATTATCATTAATTAATTAATCTAACTAATCATCTTAAATTAATTATATTAATTGATCATTTGACAATCCTTAGTTAATGATCCTTTATCAACTACTAACTACCCTTTAATTACTCTCTAAGTAATTAAAATTTAATTAATCATTTTTTTAATCCAAAATAATTAACCAATTAATTAATTCTTCTAATTACCCAATTATTTAAGTACTTGACTATAACGTGATTAATCTTTAATTACTAGTTAAATTAAATAATCCCCTACTATTTAAGTTCTTAATTAATCTATGATAAACCATAATCTTAATTATTTACTTAATTGTCATGTAAATTTATTTAAATGTTTGAAATTAAGTTGTAGGAAATCACCTATTTGATTAATTATAAGCTTAACCTTTATCTGCTTATCTAACCCAGGGATTAATTTAATCGATTGACTTGATATGTTATTATTATTTCCCATCGGCAATTTAATTTCAACAACATTTTGACCTTAACATTTTAATTTCATAAAACTGGTTTGAGAACAAGCCCTGAGTACTTGTTCCCTTTTCTTTTCCTTCGTCACCTTTATTTCTTTTACATATCCTACAAAATTTCATTAGGCCCAAGCCCGGCCCACTTTCCCCTCCTTTTTATTTGCTTGAGTAAAATCACTTCGTCCCCAACGAAGCAAAATACTGATGCACAGATTTACTCGTGCACATGCATCGAGCGACGGTGAACTTCCGGCCTCTCAGATCATCGCCGACAAGTGACCTTTGACTTCCCCTAACCATCAGGCCACCCCAAACTCCATCACGAACCCCTTAACCAAAAACGAGTTTTCTCAACCCATCAGACAGCAATCACTGATCACCAAATTCACCTGTAGTCCCATCTCCGTTCACCGAAGGCCACGACATCCTTCCTGGACCACCTCCCAAGTTCCTCGCTCCTCTCTCCTCAACTCCGGTCCCACTCGATGCGACAAGGGTGCCAAAAATGCTCAGCAACCAACCACGTTCAAAACTCCACCTTAAACCCTAGATCTGTCTCGTTCCACCATTTCCTATAATAGAAAATTAATGAACATTTTTTCCGACTTCATTATCAGCCACACTTGCTTCGATCAAAAACTCAACACCTAACATGTTTTCGATCGCCAGAAATTGATGGAAACCTCCTTTTTGATCAACTTCGAACCACTCTTAAAACACTCGACTAAAAGTCACCATTTTAGTTTTAAAAATCCTATTTTTGGATGTTTATTCAAGATATAAATTCAAATTTACAATTTAAATTATTCGAAATTGAACAGTTGATTGCCTCGTTACTGTAAAATTAAGCATACAGTCTCTATGTTTTACTGTCAGGCTTTAAACAACTTCCAGGCTATTAATTTAAGTTAAACAGACTTATTTAGTTTTTAAAATCCTAAGTTTTAAAATAATTTGCAAGAGGAAATATTAAATTTTCCTACTATTCTTTGTTTTGTAACCAACAATATGGAAGAAACAGGCCATAAAGATTTTTATAGCAACAGATAATTCACAGAATTGTTGTTTAAATCTATACAGTAAGCACTTACCATTCAAAAGTAAATACACAAGTTCAATTGGGAAAACAGATGATTACTCACCTAAAATTACTGTTGAAACAGGGGGTAATTGTTGTTGAAAAAAAACTGCAGTGTGAATTTAAACCCCTATAAATCTCCTCAGCCTTGTTGTTGAAAGAATTGTTTTGAATTATTGTTTTTAGTTGAGGTTTTGTTTAAGTTTCTAAGATTCAAACCAAGACTAGATCAAGAGGTAATGATTTTAAATCAAACTGAAGTTTGGAAACAAAGAACATGATATCACAGGAACAAGTTTGCACACATACACTCATCACTCAATATTCACAGTCAATTCATATATACATAAGCATACGTATTCCTAGATATGGACATGCAACAGGTTATTTATACTTAAGCTTTTTAAAGAATGATGCTACTCACCTTGTTTTTTTTTTCAAAATGAACAGAGCTGCTTTTTATTGAACAGCCTTGTGAAAATGCAAGTTGAAATCTCCTCTTGATTCTCAAGCTTGAACGGATTGATTGTTTTTAATTGAAGTTTGTTTAAGTAGGAGATAATGGTTAATTTAAATTTACACAGTTGAATGAACGAAACAGAGATGAAGTAGCTTGATTTATGTAAAGAAGTTTTACAGGGTGATGTATCTTTTTATTTTTATTTTGTACACATAAGTCAGAGATATTTCCTTTTGTTCTTTTAACTAGCCGACTTTTCTTTTTGTTTTGGTGGCTGAAAAATCTTACTTTGTATGCTAGAGATACTAGCATTAATTACTATTGTTTGTTTCCTCAAGTCTACACTTATCTTCCTTTGTTCAAATGTAAATATATAGTTGTCTTCCTTTGCAATCCCATCCACATACACTTTTTCTGCAAGTATTCATACAGATCATACTTGAATATATTTTGTTTTCTTTTCTTTCTTTTCAGGTGTACATACTTATCCCATTTGTATACAGATTTGAATGTACTTTGTTTCTTGTTTTATTTTCATGTCTATCATTTATTTGCCTTTACATGAATACTTATATTTTCTGTTGCTTGTTTGTTTCAGCTAGATTTTTATTTAAATTATGAGAGGGTATTTGCTTCAGATGAACTCAGTTCTGATGGACGAACTGAGATGAAGTTTGATATATAAGAAATGTGTTTACATGGATATCATTTATACAAGTAAGGTGATTATAATCTTTTTAGTACAATAGAGGACAAAGATATTTTCTTTGCTTTGGTCCTATTACTTTATAATATAAATGAATATCTATAGTTATTATGTTAGAATTTTCTATGTGTTTCTTTATACTGTCTAATTTATCTTATATATATCTATTTATATTTCTAGCTTACATACTTATTTTTAACTTAAATATTTATTTTAACTTCAATATTTATTGTCTTGTACTTTCACATATATATTTTTTTCTTATTTATTTTATAGGTACATTTTGTTTGTTTTATTATATATATATGTTTTTATATTTATTTCTATTTTCAACTTAAATATTATTTCCAAAATTTTTTTATATGTTCATTTCATATATTATAAATTAAATATTTATTAAAATAATACTGCCAAAAATTTCGGGATGTCACATAGTAGGAACTGAATGTAGATGATTTCATTGATCGTGGAGGGAGAGATCGATGAAGAGATGCATGACAATGGTTAGTATCAAAGTGTCACTGTGCACGACCTGAATTGGGGAAGAAGAGGTATTGTATTAATAATGTAATTAGTAAGTTAATTAGTTAATTAATTAAATTATATAATTCAAATTCCTATAAAATCAATATCTTTTTCATGCGAGGTCCAATCTAGATGCCCTCTTCACTGTCGCACTCAAGTGAGATTAATTACATCATGATTAGGCTTGGGCTTGGGTGAGTTAACTCACCATGTAATTTGCATATGTTGTGTATATAATGTTTGATATGTAAAAATATAAAATTAAATAGATAACAATGCAAGTTTTTACTTTTGGATCCCTCCTTGCTTTTGAAAGCAAGTGACATTATATGTAGTATACATTCTCTTATAACCTTCTAAAATATGCAATGTGACCGAGAATTGTTGTTTACATGTTTGATAGTGTGTTGTGAATGGTTAAAGCAAAATAGTCGGTATAAATGCGCTTTGAAACCTCATGTATTTGACATATGTTAAGTTGGTTAAAATGTAAATATATTATGGAAACATATATATTTGGTTGTTCTTTGCACATGTTTTTGCATGTTTTGACATAAAGAAATTGGTTTGGAAAGTTGTAGAAATTGTGAAACGAAGTTTTGAAAATTAGAAGCAAAAAGATTGTTATGGATGCACTTTGAAAATGCCTTATGTTTGATGATTTTTAAAGTTAACTATGAAAGGCATCCTAGATGCTTCTTTGCATTAAAAATATCAAAGTTTAAATATAATTTTAATAATTATTTATGAATCTTTAAAGTAAACATTTTTAAAATTAAACATATGCTTTTATGGTTTTTAAATAAAATATAAAATAAATATTTAAATTAATATTTAATATAAATGTTTTGAATTATAGTAAAAGTACTTTTTAAATTAGTTAGAGATTTTATTGAAGTAATAAAAAGCTTAACTAATATAATATCTTTTAAATTGTTTTAGAATTTTATTAATTTAGTTTATCAATAAATTAGTATACGTATACATATACACATCATTTTAAAAAGGGCTCTAGTAAATATATATAAGTTTTAATAAGTAAGTTGGGTATTTTATAAATGTAGTAAAGGAAGTTTGAATTTTTAACACTTAAATTAAATTAAATTATTTTGAGAAGTTAAGTAAAAGTGTATTACCTTAATTATTAAGTGAATATGTTTTAATCATTAAATAGAATGTCTTAAAGTTAATGATAAGTATACAAATGGTTTTGTTAATATATATATATATGTGTGTGTGTGTGTGTGTGTGTGTGTGTGTACGTACGTATGTATGTATATTAATGCCATGTGAGATAAGTATATGAATACTTTTGAAGTATAGTAAATTATGTAAATAGTGAAATACATTAATAATGAATTAAGTAAATAGTGAAACACGTAAATATTAAAATGTATAAGTAGTAAAATATGCGAATAGTAATATACATAAATAGTAAGTTACATGAGTAGTGAGATACAAGTGTATATCTTTTACACAGGGTGAAGCTTTAATTAATAAGAAGTTTAATTAAATAAGTGTCATTTTATAAAATAAAGGAGTATTAATTAATCAAAGAAGTTTTAATTAATAAAGGAGTTTAATTAATAAAGGAGTTTTGTTAATAAGAAGTTTAATTAGTAAGAAGTTTTAACTGATAAGAAGTTTAATTAAATAAGTGAAGTTTAATCGGTAAAAAGTTTAATCAGTAAGAAATTTTAATTAATAAGTAGTTTAATTAAAAAGGCGTTTAATTAATAATGGAGTTTAACTAATAAGTGTTTAATTAATAAGGAGTTTAATTAATAAAGGAGTTTAATTAATAAGAAGTGTAATTAATAAAGGAGTTTAATTAAATAAGGAAGTTTTAACTAACGAAAGAAGTCTTATTAGATAAAAGTAGTTTTACTAATAAGGGAGGTTTTAATTATTAAAATATTAAATAGATAATAAAAGGATCGAAATTCGTTTATGTGACTTAATCGTGCTTTACGTGTGTTAATTGTGCTTTGCACGTTTAAATGTTTATGGAAAGTATTCAGTCATGTACTTTGCGCTAAAGCCGATAAAGTAGACTTGTTTATAACTGTTAGAGTTAAGAATAATGATTCGAGTAGGGTGTAGAAGCAATAGTGCTTTAATCTACCAGGCTTCATCTTGACCGAGGAATAATGGAAGTTTAGAAGGTTAGAAATGTGATAAGTGCACGAGACTTGATTTCCATATACAATCGTTCTCATTGTTGTTGAAGATGACCAAATCAACTTGGGAAATTCGTCGATCCAATCTTTAAGAGACTAGGATTGATAAATGTTTTTCTTATCAGAAAGCACTTGAAGACTGAGATACATGTTCTATCTTTTGGAAGTGAATCTGTTTGGGATGTTGGAATCAATGTGTGGTTTCGAGATCTGTTAGAGATGCTGGAATCCATATGAGATTCGTTAACTATTCGAGTTGTGGCTCGTGTGTTGAGATGTTGAACATGACTCCACTATCGGTATACGACTAAAGACAAAGTAGGTTGCATGATCCCGGGCTTAGCTAACCCTTGGGGATGTATCAACTCCAATATCAAGAGTACGCTTAACGATGTTGTGCATGAGGAGTTGATGATACTTGATTCCATGTGATTTGGGTTCACTCGTTTGGCGTTGGCCTATTACGTTTACCTTATATATATTTTATCAAGAGATATACGACACTCAAAAGGTATTTTCTGATCCTTGTCATTAAGCTGGAAGCATCTGTATGGAAATTCCACTATGTGAACGTGCCTTAGTGGTTCTGATTGTACTTCAATATTGTTGTTTGGTGAGATGCAAGCAACATAGCTATTTTCTAATTTATAATTCACCTTAAACATTACCTATTATATCGCAATATGTACTTATTAGATGGTTTAGCTCTTTTGAGGGGATAACCATTACGACGATCTCAAAAGGTGTTGTTATGTGCTATATACATATTTCTTAAGTTTCTCACACCAGACTTATGTCTGACACATGACACTTGTTTTCCCTAAATTCCACATGTGCTGTTTCGAGCAGCCAGAGAAAGGCAGGTTTTCATTGATATTCATTGAGCTCTTGGAGATAAGCAGGATGTTTTACCCATCGTAGCATTCTTATTTCTACTGCATTAGTTGCACACACATGCATGTATATATAAGCAATTGTTCGGACATGTTGTTATAATTGTCCAGGTTGGTGATAGTACTCTGATTAGTAACTTTGAAATGCTATGTATATTAGAGTAATTCTATGTACTATCTTTTGATATTATATGTTATCATTTTGCATGTGAGATTCTGACATTTTCATTCTCCTCTTTCTTATTCCTTTTCTTTTCTTCTATTTCTTTACCCTAATATTCTGTCTTTTCAACACTTGGGTGCTCCGCACGTAAATAAAGTGGATGTATTAGTGTCGACATTCAAGGGTCGGATAACGTATCATTACATAACTGAATGCACTTTTGTAAAGAGTTCGGTGTAGTTTTATAGTAAGAGTTTCCTTTTGAATAGTTCAACCATTTGAAAAGGAAAGAAAATATCAAAGAGTGGAAGTAACATAGGCACAATTGGGATGAAAAGAGTGAATTGTCACCCATTATTCTTGAAAAGAAATCAGGAATAAGAATTGTATAAAAGACTAGTAGATACTTGATATGGAATAAGGAACATTATTTTTTTGGCAAATGTATTTTCATATAGAAAATTATTTTCTATGAGATTTATTTCTTCAAGCACAATATATTTGATTAGGAAACTCTTAACTTTAAACCTTGTATAGCAGATGTAATAGAATCCCCTAATAAGTGGTTAAATAAAGTTTTGTATTCATGAGCTATATGTAGTGGCAGAAATAGTGAGAGCGTAGCATATAGCACTTATAGGTGGATGCATTAAGATATGAAAGATCATCTTCAAATATATACCAAGTATTATTATGAAATAACAACAATTTTTCAATATTGAATAAAAATAGGTATAGTTTTATTTTAACATGAACATTATGAATATTCATTATAAGATAAATCTTTTATGGTAATAGTATTATTTTCATAACAAAAGTAATGCGTTAATTATAGGCAATAAAGAGAACCTAAATTTTTTACAATTATTTTATAATTATATACTAAGCCGTTTATTTGAGAAATAAAATTTTAATTATATGATATATGATTACGAATCATATGGCGTCTCAAACGAATCAAGGCAAAACATTCATTCCATGGAGATGACAAAAGAGTTAATGAACTCTTCGGATTGAGATATATATAGACACACACAGATATTATATATATATATATATATATATATATATGGAACCGTGCCGGTAGGCAGAGGGTAAACTTTAAATAAAGCAATATTTTGATCTTTATTGGGCATATGAAGTCTAAACTTATGATTATAATTGATCAAATATGTTCAAATAAAACTGATTTATTTAACTTTTCTAATTTGTTTAAACTATATATTTGACTGAATATGTTTTTGGTATGTTTGTGAGTGTATCTAAATATAATCAATTGCATATAATTCAAGTGCAACCTTTTGTATTGTGTACATAGTTAATATGTGCGTGTATAGGTGTTGGGATTTACAACGCAACAGACACTTTCTCTTTTTTATATGCATTTGTTTTCCAAAATATTATTTTCAAATGTGTGTGTGTATATCCGTTAATTCGATTTTTTTGCTAAATCCATCAATAAATCTAAATTGATTTTGACTAAATTAAAAATATGAATTCAAACTTTTGCTTCCAAATCATCAAGTTATTTGATTTGGTAAGACAATAAAACTAGATCAAGATCTACAAATTCAAATATATATATATATATATATATATATATTATAAATTAATAATATAAAACAGAAATAAAATAAAGATACTTTATCAATATAATGTGCATGCATGCGCATACATAGATATACACTTTTACCATAAACACAACCTTTCATTTTCCTTTTGTTCATTTGATATTTTTTTGGGACAGAATTAATAATTAAAAACTATAAGTAAATATAATTGTTAAATTAAGCTCTTGACCTAAAATGTAAGATTATTTTTTTCTAAATCAAAATGAAAATTTTACTAAACAAAACTAGGATGTAAATTTATGTGGATATATACATCGAAATAGATCATCTTTAACTATACACACAAATATGTGCATACGTATGTATATTTTTTTTGTTACACCATTTATTGTAAAGTTGCTTCCAAATTAATATTAATACGCACACATGTATATGTGTTTTGAAACATAAAACTAATAATGAATCAATGGAAATTAACATTGATGTTTAACTATACATATAACAATAAATTGGCTATTAGATATAGATCTAAAACAACATCAACAACAATAGAAATTAACAATAAGAATTAAAAATCAAAATCATTATTAGTGTTTTAAAATCTAATCCAAAACAATAAACTCATAAAATTTCAAATCTACAAAGTATAAATTAAAGTTGGACAACAAATGCATATACAAATTTATTAAAGCAATCAAATAGCTAGATCTATGACATCAAGATGAAAGTATGTAAAATAAAATACGTTAAACCTGATCGATGTTTCCCTTGAATGCACCTTGATTGAAAGAGTTGCTCGTAAATCTAAAATCCTAGTTCGTAGCTCTGTAAAGGACGGAGAACCGCCTGTTATTTGTTTAAATCAATTTGATGCCATTTAAAAAAAATATTTTTATTTTCTATGAGATTTCGGCCATAAATGATGCAAAAGAAGGTAAAGGATTGGGTTTGATAGAGACAGTGAGTAAGAGAGGAAACGAAGAGTTAAGTATAGTATTTATAAAGGGAATCAATTATTAATTATCTCATTTAATTCCTTAACTCCTTTCTTTCATGTTCTAGATCTGAACTTTGGAATTTCAAATCCTTTTTGCTCATTCCATGGCTGACCATGAAAAGGCTAGATGAACTCTTCAAATTTCCCAAAACATTTTGTGACGCCCCACCCTGAGACCCACATTAACAACGAATATTACTAGGTAATACCGTCTGCTAATGTAGAGAATAGGGCTGGATAGAAGGGACCATCTATAGCCTTGTCTTATATATCTATTGAATTCGTCGACAAATGCCATATATATTTTCTGTCTCAAGTGGATCGACATATCTAATAAATACTAAATCCAAAGCCATATGTGGCTATAGGATCTATCAGAACAAAATACAACAACTCAAATGCAAAACACATCACAGAACAACAGATAATCCCATATATACACACACATATACAGATACATTATAGAGTATACAAAATGATACATCACATATGTGGTATGACGACCACAATACAAGCACGATTCAAAAGAATATACATATCATAATAGAAAACTAAAAGGAATTACACAAAAAGCTATAACAAAAAGAGCTAGCAAAATAGAGTCCATGCAGAAGTAGAATAGGCTAAGTCCAAATGTATCTAACCTTAAACACCTTGGTCTGACCCGAGTATAAAATACACGGGTCAGTCTAGCTAAACAAATCAGTTAACATAGATAAGTGATAATATGAGCATAAGGATAATATGATAATATACTCGAGTGAGAAGGGACAACTAAAGTGTATATTACATCAAGTGATAATATGGTATCACTACACAAACATGTAATCTCAAAAGAGATAAAATAACCCATAAAATGCTAAAAGTAGTGAGCCTCATATCATCGGCATTCATAAAACATCAAATATGGTTTAGGGGAAAACCTAAACCCGCCATCTTGGCACACCCAAAACATGCATAAAGAGATCCAATCTCAAACATGCCATAAGGCAAATATATCTCTAAAGCGGAGAATAAAATCTCAAGTAAACGCCATAAGGCAAATCTCATATAACGCCAGTGTAGGCAATTCAAATCTCAAAAATCGAACTACTAAGAGTTCAAATTCCCAAAAGGTAATCTCCACAAAGATATATCGAATGGTTCAAAGGACCAATTCCGGAAAGGGGCAATACATTAGGGAAAATAGTGAAAGAAATCATCTCAAAAGTTTTTGCACGTGCATGTGGCCGAAGCCTTGCCAAGTACTGTTATCTCAAATAGGTACCTCGTCCGAAGCCAAAATGTCACAATGACAAATACGCCGCAATGAAAAATACGCCGTAATGGAAAATGTCTCGAAGACAAACACGATACAATTGCAAACGCCGCAATGGCAATGACCCGAAGGTCCAGTACTAGCATGTCGCAACGACAAATGTGTCACAAACTTTCGAATAGGAACCCAAATAGTGTTAATGAGCGTCCCATATCACACGTGTGCACTAATCGATTTACTAACCGCTAGTAAATTTCACACTTAAAGAAGTATTTTTTTTACCTCATCTCATCGGTAAACTCGACTCGAAGGTCAAAACGATCAAATGGACAAGTCAGGAATTAACCGATAAGATAAACGCACGTGTCTCATACCGCGTGTTTTACCAAACCATTTAATTATCCTTCTCATTTGCTTGAATAGTGCGAAAAAGTGTATTTTATATTTAAAATAATTTATTTGAGGAAAAAAGCTTTTAAAACCATTTTTCGAAATCAATTTTGAAGATGATATTCGAAATTCCCTTATTATAGAGAATAAATAGATTTTATAGCTTAAAACAATTTAAAAATATTACATGTTATTATTTTAAATGCCAATTTATTTGAAAAATTATTTCAAAATTGTTTGGAAAAATCTGTGCTCGAAATCAAAGAAATCACTCAAAACTGTCATTCAAATTCAATTCAAATTTGAATTTCAAATTCATCAAAACTTGGCTAGCCTATTGATAAGCATCATAGCCCTCAAAACATTTCAGAAGTATCAAAATAACATGAAGTAAAAGTCCAAAGTCGGAAGGAAAAAGAATATAAAAACGCTTAGGCAAAATAATACCCAAGTATGAAATCTTCTTTGGGTTCAACTTTCGGACATAAATCAGGTATCCAAACGACCTTTGATTGAACTAAAAATTGGTGCACATAAAGCAGAAAACTTGATGTTTCAAACAAAGAAATAATCAATGAATTTCGATAGAAAATAAAAAAGTTACGCTGCCTCAAACATGCACTAAGACCATGTTTGTAACATTTCAACAAGAATGTGCCCAGGCCTGAAAATCCATTCTGGGTTCAAATTTTAGGGATAAAATAGTGGATAAAATTGCATCGAATTGAGTTCAAAATTGGTATGCATATAGTACAAAACTTTATCTTTCAAAAAAACAAGAATCATGCAATTTTGTTAAAGTATGAGAAAGTTATGATGTCTTAAAGTTGAACTCAAGCAGTGTTTTCAATATAAAACTCTGGCAAAAACATGCTCCGGACCAAAGTTCGGCATCATATTTCTATAAGCTATATAGGTAGAAATGACCTAAAATTTGGTGTCCTTATATTAGAAAACTTTATCTTTTAAACAAATAAAGAATCACGCAATTCGAGTGAGAAATGAAAGAGATATGCTGTCTCAAACATGGACTCAGGCCATGTTTGCAGCAACTCAAAACAAAGTGTACAGGTAATTTCCAAGTCGTGCATTGATTTTTCAGCAAGGTTCTCAAGTATCAAACGAAAGGGTTTTGCCATGAAATTTTGCAGATATATACTACAACATATGAACTATTGATAGAAGAAAAGCCGGCAGCATTTCGTTGCCGGAATCGAAAGAAAATTACATGCAAAGTGACACTCAAACTCAATTTTTACAGAAAAAAAACATCAACCAAAATCAATATTTTCAAGCTATTTTTGCATATATTTATGGCATTTGAAGCTTTGATTCAGCTAGCATTATGTGAGCAGCAAGTCACCTTGTTTTTTAAGTGCGAAAATTGGATTTTGACCTGAAAGGAGTGAGCTTTGGGTTAGTTTTGGCCTCCAAAACCTACAGAAGAAAAAGATGTATGCAAAGAAGAAGATGACAATTAACAAACAATCTCAACTAAAAATCCAAATTTGATGAAATAATAGTGTTTTGGAATGGACTACATTTAATTTTCACTCTAGATTTGATAAAATAGCAACTTGAATTGAAGTAATTTGGAAATTAAAGCTTTAGGTTGGAAAAATGGTAGAGTTGTATTTGCTGTCTCTTTTTTTCATTCTGGTGAAGAAGAGAAAGAAGTATATAAAAACAATTATTTCTCTTCTTTCTCATTTTCTGCTTTTAGTTGGTAATGGGATTTTTGACCCAAATTAGAGAAAATAAATAGGCTATGTAACTAAATTAACACTAAACCAAATACATACTATGTTATAAAATAATTGACAATTTTCTTCAACTTTTAACCCAAATAATTTATGTGAACATACATACATGTTAAATAAAATATTTTACATCATATAAAAAAATTAGTTTTAAAACGTTTTTATTATTAAAATCTCTTATTTTAAAAAAATACACAATTTACACAAATGCATATATCCTTTTCTTTAACTTCAAAAATTCTACAAAAATTATATTCTTGCATATAAAAATATGAAAAACCATTTCAAACTTAATTTTATAACCAAAACTCATTTTTAAACCAAATTTCACCTTTTTATTTAAATAAACAACCTTTAAAAATCAAATACTTCCTTTAAAAATTATTAAAAGAAGTAATTGGTAATAATTAATAAAATCATTGCATTTTGTCTAAATAAAAATTATTTCCATTCATTATTAACCCAAACAAATAAAATAAAGCATGGAATTTCATTTTCTCATTTTAAATTCCAAAATTCATTGTTTATTCCAAATAAATGAACTAATTTCTCTAATTTTATTTTAATTCACAGTGTTAAATGATAACTACCATTATAATTTAATATTTACGGGTAATCTCCAAAACCATTATTTTTACACATTTAGCAATTAATTATCTTTAAATGAAATTCAAGCATGTATCGATAATGTATATCGATTAGTACTTGTATAACTTTTATAGATACACCTAATTAATTACCAATGGCTGTCAAAAAATACTAACCACTTCCAATACATTAAATAAATAAATATTTTATATTTCATAAATATACGAAATATTAATTATATTTCATAAATATTTTTTTTTGGCAAAGCCAACCGGTTTTATAGTGGACCGTCCACTTTTTATTACAAACGCAATAAAGTTGAAGTACAGGAGTAAGGTAGAAGCACCTTAACTACTAAAAAGAAAAAAGAAGATACAACACAGGAGTGCGACAGCAAGTCACAGCTACTAAAAATATCAAGAAAAGACTAGTTTTCCTCCGGTGTAGAAGAAACACCAGCATCGTCATCCACCAGGGAAGAAACCAATGAGACATTCCCAAGAAGACCAAAGAAGGGGCGAAACAGCACTGCAAGCGAAGGATCATAAATCTCAGCATCAGACGAGTAAATAAAAGAGCCATCCCAGGTATTATCAGCAAGCATGTCAGAATTACACCCAGAATACGAGCCGTCCAAGTCAAGAACCAAAGACTCACCAGATGGTCTATAGTACAGGCATCGAAAATCTATAAGACTATCAGAAACATATCTAAAATAGGAATTATCCACCGGGTTGAAACGCATATCAGATCAACGGTCAACCCAACATCGCTCAGACTCAGCCCAAACCACATGAGGCACAGAAAGATCCGGAACATCAAGGGCAACCACAGAACTATCACCACGGACAATGGAAGGAGGCCTAACAGAAGAAAGAGGCATGCCAGGTACAGATAAAGGGTCTGGAGGTGGAGGAGCAACTTGAGTTTTGGGGACCCAAATCCTGCGCGGAGGCCGAGGGAGAGGGATCCTAGGTGCAGCAGAGGAAACTTCAGAATGCGAACAGGAGGTAGCTAAGTGGCCAAAAGAGTGACAGGTGGAACAAATGTCAGGGACCCATCCGTATCGAACACGGACTTCCACCACATGACCAACAGCTAGCTGAACAGGAATAGAGGAAGGGAGAGGCTTAAAAGGAGAAATCTCAATCAGAGCCTTAGCATATACCAGCTTTTCCCGGGCGACAGTATTAGTATCAAAACATTTCAGTTTACCAACGTTGCAAGCGAGCCAATTCAAACCAAGCAGCGGTTGAAGAGCAGAAGGAATTTGAGAAAAATAAACCCAAACGGGGATAGAGAGAACTTGTTCACGGGCAGTTGCTACCATTGGAGACCAGGGAGTAATAATAAAAGGTTTTCCATCAAAAAAAGAAGGCTCAGCCTCAAGTACACGACTGCGTTCCTCAGCGGAGGAGAACAATAAGAAGTACATGGAGTCAACCAACTTAACACTAAGGTTACCTCGAAGCCTCCAGGCCCTACGACAGACAACAGACGCATCAAGAAGGCGATGCTTTGGGTCCAAAAAGAAACCAACCAAATATTCTGACCAAAAATCCATACCAGCTTGCATAACAATCGGTGGAGGAATCATCACCCCATTCTCCTCAACAATATCAAACTTAACTGGTTCATAAACCCCAGCATTACGGGGCAGAGATGTAAAAAGTGAAGTCCAAGTTTTGGGGCCAATAGGGGATGGATCAGCAGGACGACATACATCAGCACCACCAGAGGCCACAAGAATGGGACCAGCTGGGGGATTGGCCGCAGGAAACGTTCCACATGAAGACAAAATACTGTTAGTGGGAACAACATTCTCATGGGCATTATCTCGAACAACAGATGTGCCTCCTGCACTACACAAATTTTCAGCAGCATGTCGCAAAAACTCGCAACCAGATTCAACATAATCACCTCCAATCGCACCAGAAACTTTATCTAAGTCAACACCAATAGCTCCTCTGAGAGCAGCAACATCAAATATAGGCGCTGGACCACAAGAGGTAACACCAACCGAAGTATTTGAAAAACCAGGAATATGGGATACGACAGTAGCATGGTTCGAATTCTTTACGGAGGGAAGTGGGGGAAACTCGTCAGGAGATAGCGTGGGGGGCATCGAACACAAAGTTACCGATTGCTTAAAGATCCTACCAGATCTAGTAGAAGATGGCGAAGAGGCAGGAGCTTCGGGGAGGAGGGGATGAAGAGGGGGAGGGCTACGCATAGGAAGGAAGAAGCGGCAGGAGATCGAAGTGGAAAGAGACGAAAACGAGGAAGCAGGGAAACTAACGAGATCGGGAAAGCATTAACGAACAGCAGGAAGCCATTTTTGAACGAACAGTTTATTTAACTATTATGAACCTGTGCTATGCACACGAAGTTTTGTAAATGATATAAAGCGTTATGAATGCAATCGTCACTGTAAACTTACATGTCATATAAAATTAAAAATAGGCAAGTTGTATATGTTGATATTAATTAATATTCTAAATAACACTTATGGATCTATGAATTGGTCTCAAAATTAAAAATTTGAAGTTATCTTCTCGTCTTGTTATTTGTTAAGTTCGCCTGAGAAATTAAAACATGCACACAAAATGGTTTGCATAAAATATATTAATACAATCTTATATTTAAAAATATAAATTATATAATGTTCAAGCGTAATAAGAAAATACAAAATTTTGAATATCACATCCATAAGATAAAACTTCACAAACTAAATTTAGTAATTTGCTATAATATTTCATAAGTGAAGAGGTAAATAAAGGTGAGATGTTTATTAAATAAAGTATATGCTAAGAGAATAACTACCTCAAAATTACAAGGACAGAAAAATATAAATTTATCCTGAGATAGGAAAATGGTTACTAAATCGTTAACATTATTTTGAGATTAAAAAACAGAAGAAATCAAAATTCATCAAGTAGGTTGATGATTAATTTGTAGAAAAATGGAAACAATGGAAGTAATGTAAGTTATATCGGAGTTCAATACTAAATTTAGTATAAATAAGGAAATTTGAAAAACTAAACAAAAAATTGCATACTACATTAATCCTGTGCCTATAAAACGAGCCCTTGATTAGATAATAATTGATATCTATTTAATATAATACATAAACCTATCAAGAAGCACACATTAAAGCTTTCAAATTAGAAACTACATTGTGTGTAGGGGTGATATGATGTTTATTGATGATATATAAGTATTAATTCATATTAAGATGACATAAGGAATATAGATTCTGGTGTAATTATGAAATATATTTAAACCTATCATGATTGAAGTGTAATTATGAAATATATTCGTGATTGTTGTATAATTTTGGTTATAGCATAACTATCAAATATATTCAATGAATATAGAGGATATATGTAATGACCGATTTTTCGACGCCCGAAAAACTGAACCATTAGGGTAAAAAGAAGAAGGAGATAGAAGAAGAAATAGAAACAATATCAGAATCTTACCAACGCAGTGGAATAAAATATAATAAATGATAACAGATCTTTACAGAAAAAAATTATATCTATTTTATGCATACATCATTAGATGACAGATCAGAGTTCAATACAATCACAACACAACTCAAGACGGTTATAATTATCTCGTCCTTCTAAAACTGAATACACAGCAGAATTTACATCATATACGTCAGATATGTCTCGCCATCCAGCTCGTCTCCTGAGCTCCACAGCAGTCCATCCAGAATCTGTACTCTATAATACTCGGTCTGTCCCGAGCATTATAGTTAAATAACACCCGAGTCGGTCTGGAATACCAGCGTGAGAAAAACACACTCAATTGGATTATTAAAGTTTTTAAAATCCTTTGAAAATCAAAAGCATCTCGTAAGACCAGGCCATAAATAAACATGTCGGGTTTTTACCTTACGATAGCCAAAATATTTCTTATCAAAATCCTTTAATTTATAATAGGGTCTATATACAAATACTTATTCACATAGCTGAAATTGTTACATGATTAAATTCCAGCATACTAGCCACAAAGTGGGTTCTACAAACAAAAATCGTAAAGGCACGTAGGGAGAATGGATTTCCAACTAATGACTAGGCACTGGGGTACCACCTGTCACAGTACCTGGTCTAGATCAGCGTACCGAGGATCCACCCTAAATCCCTTACAACACAAGACCGGGACTACCCCTTACTGGATAATCCCGAGTAATATCACCCCACGGTTGGGATCAACAACCGCACCACACAGCCGAAATAAAAGGGACATTTAGACAGGGATGACCACACCCTACTTAGGTGAATTCCTCTTAGCCTTGCTGCATTACCCCTGAATTTCAATCATTCTCAGTTGATGAGGCTCGAGGCTAAGCATTACCTTTTTAGACCATATCACTTAGATTGCTCACCGTCCACCTGACGATGTTCTGAAAGCATTCATCCATACAAGTCCGTTTCGGGTTCGAACGGAGCCAAATGCACTATTCCTACTACATCTATTTTGAAATCACCCTCAGGATTAGTAGCGACTAGCCCTTGCACTTCACTGCTCCATCTTCGACTCCCAACTCTTGTCTTCCTTACGAAAACGTTCAAACCAGATCGAAGTGGTTTTCGGGAAATAAATCTCGATCTCGGTCTCTTTGAAATGATCAGCACATTGGCCAATATTGATAGTCGGTTAATTTAATTATCAATTAACATTCACAAGCAATCATCAAGCCATAATAATTTCTCCCAAACTATTCATTAACCTCAAAATATCTTCATAAGATATATTTCCACTTTTCAACCTTTTGAAAACAGTTTCAAACCATCTTTCCTTCACGGAATAAATTTCCCAAATATTTTCTATTTCCACCGAAATTTCCGAGTACAAATACTTTAGATTTTAAAATAATTTAAAACACTTTATTTTGAAAATATATACTTTAAAAATATTAAAAATAAAACTACTTTATAAAATATAAAACTAATTTTTAAAATAAAAATTAAGCCAAACTAAATTTAAAATAAGAGTTTACAAAATTTTATACAAGTTTTCAAATAAACTTTAACCAAACTATCTTTTAAAATAAAATTACTTTATAAAATATAAATATTAATAATTATCCATTAAATAACTACTATAATAAATTTTGAAAATATTTGCTTTAAAACTTAAAATATTTAAAAATAATAAATATTATAAAACATTTCTTTGAATCCAACCTTTATAGCCTTTAACATATAAAAAGTCTCCTTTTGAAATATACTTAGCTTTTCAGGTAAATACACTTTCCATTTCCACACCTTTTAAAAATAAATCACTGTTTATTTTTAAAACAATTTACCCATTCCTTTATAAATTCCTACCGTGAATTTATATCCTCAAATATCCACCGATATCTTGTTTCACTTTATAAACCCAGTTTATAAATCCAGTCTTCAACTTCCTTCCAAAACACAGTTTCAAATACTAAATCAATTTCTAAAATTGATTTCCAAAATTTACTTCATTTTTAAAATAAATTCTTTTACTTACACAATTTATTTCAAAAACCCATTAATCTCGGATTTTTACTTCTTAATTATAATTTAAAAATCTTATTTATCTGAAATTACCAATTTCATACTTTTCCAAATTCCTTTCCAATAGATTTAAACCTTGAATTTCAAAATAAATTCTTTATCTCTTTAAATAATATCACTTAGGTTTTAAAATTCATTACTTCCCCCTTTTTATTCAAAAACTTTTTGCCCAACCTTGGAATCTATTTATTAAAATTTAAAAATCCACTTTTTTGTCTTTCATTCATTCTTCAATTTATCCCGAATTCTCTAAAATCATTTTACTTACAAATTCGCTCTCTTTTTATTTTCTTTTCAAAAAATCCAATCTACATATTTTTGGTAACACAGTATACCCAAATATATTCAACCAAACCATGGCATCCATTATTTCAAATTACCAATGTAATTTATCATAGATTTCCCAATAAATCATAACACAGAATATTCAAACAAATTTAACTATTTTGAGGAATCCAGTTGGACCCCTCCAACATGTTTCCCTAAATCCACAGATGTTAGCATAATATAAAAAACCAATTCCACTTCGAGGTGGAATATCGCGGTATATGGGATTAATATAATATCATCTGCTATTATGCAGCGCATAGGGTCTAATCTAATATAACTGATAATAATTACCATCCAAGCACACAATCAACAATTTTAAATTTAACTATTTAAATTTAAATAAATCAAGATGAGCGAGATTAACTCACCTTTGGTTTGTTTGCAGACCATTCCATTTCGGTTTGTTTCTTCATAATTTTGACCTTGAATAAACATTTTATGGTTTATTAACATTTGAACTAATAGAACAATCAATTTCATAAATTTAACTAACAAATATTTAGTTTTAACTAATCTTCCATTGACAATTTTTAAAATACTTAAAAAGTTAATTAAATAAATTAACACATTAATAAATTATTTTTAACATAGCCTAGTAAACTGAATCTTACTTTTCTTCATTTTCAACTGTATAAGAAAAATAATCCATATAGGTTTAAAAAGTCAAATTTTTATATATAATCTTTCAACATCTTAAATTCCTATTTATTTATTTAATTTAAACTATCAATTTGATTTTCAAATAATTTTTTTTTAAAAATCTTTTAATAACCATAATAAATTTAAATAAGTTAGTTGAACAAATTAATTCCAAAATACATTATTTTTCAGTAAATAACCAAAATAAATAGATACATTCTTTTTTTTAGCCTATAAATATATATAATTAAATCAAATAGGCATGTGTAATATAATTTTTCAGAAATGGGTATTCCTTCTACTGTAAAAATTTATTTTCATTCTAATCTGAAAATATATATATATTTATCTGTAAAATTTAATAAAATTAGGGGTTTGTTTATTTTCTGTAAATATCTTCTAAACTACACATACCTATCGAAATAAAAATCAAAATGGGATATACCTTACTGGATCGGAACCATTCCTGATTGACGATGACAAACCTAACGTAGCTGCTCTATTTGTCGTGCCAAATATCACAAACCCACGACTAAAACCCTCCCGAGCTTGAAGACATCATCCCCTCAGCCTCGTGCATTCCCACAAGCAAACCCTGCCTTACTGCCATCGACGCGAGCTTCACCCTACGCCACCTCCTTGGCCTCGACATCCCATGGCGCTGCTTACGACGAGCAACCAAACCCTAATGCGCTCACTTCCTACATCTTCGATCGCCTCAGCTCGATTTAGACTCGCCGCCGAGCGCTCTCCTCCCTCCCTGAAGTGATTTGCGACCACGATTGCGAGTGTCGTCGATCCTGTTGTTTCTTCTCTTTTTTTTCGAAACTGATATCGATTCGTTATTGGGAGAGAAGGGGAAAGAGAGGAGAACAAGTCGCGTTTGAGGAACGAACTGATTGAAATTTCGGCACTAAAAACGAAGGGCGATTTAATCTTTGGAGGAAGATAATGAATTTTATTAGTATTTTATTTCTTTCTTTCCTTTGATTATGTTGAACGAGATATTCATTCATCTTCGTTTTTTTAAAGTATAAAAGAAACGAAAAAAACACGTGTAAAGAGAATCTGGAAACTTGTTGAAAAAAACAAAATACTTGTCTTCAAAAGCCTGACATAATATTTAAATGCAATAATATTATATTTAAATTTAAATTCAAATTTAAATCATCTCGATTTCCGCAACTCACAATCTCAATCTTCAATCGAGGTGTGTCGCTAGGCGTATATAATGTTAAACCCCTATTACGGACGCAATGGAAAAGGTTTCGAGTCCTAATTCGGTTGTATGGAGAAGATAGCTTTTTGAACACGGATATTATATTAAATTTTTGATATAAATTTTAGTGCGTTTATATATCGTACGCTTACACAACAATTCCAAATCACTATTAAATTTGAAAGCCGTTAATAATACAATATTACGGATCCAATGGAACCGATTTCGTCGAAATCCGAGACTGTGCCTCGGAAGGCTATTTTTAAATTCAATTTTAAACAATATAATTTCAAAACTGAACAGAATACTTTCAAATTCAGTTTTAACACATCTGCTATCTTCGGTATTGTCAATATAAATTTTACAAGCTTTTAAACCATTTTCAACAAGCTTAAAACTAAAGATGGAATATTTTACCCAATTCCATATTATTAAATTCAATAACTTAATTGTAAAATAAATGGTGATATCTTAAATTCAAGCTAAAATGACTTTCAAATATTTAAAATAAATTAAATATTCCAATTTCAAATATCTGAAAATTCCGAGTTGTCACAATTTAACTGACAATGTACAGATTTTACAATATTATAAATAATAGGACATTGGTAACAAAAATAGAGTAGAAGGCTTGGTTGTAAGAATGAAATAAATAAACAAAAGTATCTTACAAAAAAGGGTAAACCATATTAAAGGCAATTCAGATGTATGTTTTTTAAATTGATAAAATGTTCAATGTTTAGACCACAATATATGAAAAATATGACTTAAATTTTGAGGTTAATATAGTAATATTACAAACTTTTAAAGTTTTATATGAAATGATAAACTACTAAGGTTCCTCTTCCCAAGTTTAGGTACCTTCAAATGGGGTAGAAAAAGAGTAATTACTTGCAACATGAGGTGTTCCATTATATAATTTCATCACATTAACCCCGTTCTCTTTTCTACCTCTCTTTTGAGCTTTAATATCGCCATTTACTTTAGTAATGCTGATCTTCTTGTCAAATGACTATTAGAAATTGCAAACGACTGACTAACAGAAATGAATACTAGGCATTGCAAATGACTGAAGAACAGAAATAAATGTTGGGCATTGCAAATGATTGATGAACAAAAACAACTGTCCGGCGTTGTAGGTGACTCTTTGATTTAAAAGAACTGGCACGACCTTTTGAGCGGATGAAACCATTGAAGGCCATAAAAGTGGAGGAATACCGATCACATTCATCATCCCTTTTTCTTCATTTTCTTAATCTTCATTTTCTTCATCTTCATTCTATTCTTAAGTCAAAGAATTATCAAATCAAAGATAGACATACTCGTTACAATCTCATGTAAATTATTCTCTTGTATCGTGGAAAACTTTATAGATAAATTTTCAAGGGGACTACTAAGGCAAACCTCAGAATTCCTTACTGTTTTATATTAGTATCTTATTATTATGCATCCATATGCATGTTTTCATTCAGTTCTTAAACTTTGTTTTTTTCGACTTACTGTTTTGATAATACAACTGTAACGGCCCGTATATTAATCACTTTGTGTATGAATATTTAAATAATTTTAAAATATTTAAATAATGGATTTTAATTACCAAATAAACATATTTTAAATATTAATTAATGACATTAAAATCATTTTTTAATTTTGTTTACTAAAATAAATAGTTCAAATTAAAAAATGTGACCAAAGAACGTTTTTCAAAATTTCGACTTTTCGGCTTTGGAAAGTCATCGGAAACGTTGTGCACATTTTTGTATCACTCATATACACATGCATACACATGAACATATGTCATGTGATAAGTTAATTAATGTTTAGAGTTAATAATCAGGCTAGTTTAAATATAAACCGTGATTTGACATAAAATGCATAAAATATATTAAATTACCTTAGGAAATTGATAAAAAAACCAAACCATCACCTAAACAACATAGCATAGGATCTAAAGCATATTGTAGGTGGACCTAAGGAGAGGGGTAATGTGTGTACTTGGTGGGGTGGAGATGTATGGCAAGCATGCAACATGATAATATTTAATTGTTTAGGTTAATTAATAATATTCCACTTTTTTACCTATAAATACCCACCATCTCCGTACCTTTTCCACTTTACACATTCATTTACATCTTCATTTCGTATATCATCATGTTCATGCACACTTCCATGGCTTCCAATAGAGATTCCAAATCAAAAACTAGTTTATACGCTCTGAAACCAAGTTAAAACTCCTTGTACACACATACAAACACTCCTATACCCAAACCAAGGCCATTTCCACCTCAAGACTCCAAGGCCGAGCCCAAATATAGGCAAAGCCAAACCTTACTCGGTATATTAAGGGCCTAAAACTCCAAGCTAAGGTGTCGTGACGATAGTCGTGAGTTTGGCAAATTTTCATAGCGATCTGGTTAAGTTAATAATCGCTCTAGTGAGTAAAGCTTACACCTTTGAACCATAAAGCTTAAACTATGTTCATGCTCATATTTATAGGTATTAAATGCTTATTATATAATTATAATAATGGTTTGGTTGATGGTTTAGTTTTTTCTTGAAAGTAAGTCGCTTTAGAAAGTTAGTAAGCGAAGCTTAAGTTATATGAAAATCTTGTAGTAAAACTAATGGCATTGTTATTAAATGCTTGATATATGTTATGTTATTATAAATATTCATGCATTTATGTTCATACCATTGTTATGTGATGTTAACTGGGTTTTTTAACCCAATAGAATTCAAAGGGAACTAGAAAATATACAACAAGTCAAATATCTCAAGGATCGACCAAGAAGACCAAAAGGAAAATAAGAGAAAGACCAAAGAAGAAAAATGCCAAAACAAGCTAAGGCGATGGATCCCTATGGATCGCTAGCGATCTATAAAGCTTGCTCGTGGATCCTCTAGTAATCTTGCATCATGACCTAGTATGTCCTTAGAGACGCTTGCCGAGTTTCATAGCATGCCAAACAATCTAGTTCGAGAAGTGAAGACTCACTGGGTTCAAACTTTTTAACCAAAAGCAACTGACTTAAAATTGACCTACAGAACTCATGCGAAGTCAATTGACTTGAAATTTTGGGGGAATATTTAGAAGACATAGAACAAGGCTCACAAAAAAGCGAGAGCATATGGAGTTGATTGGATGGATCACTAGCGATCCATCTAGAGAGGGCCCCACCACCTCAAATTTTTATGGTGGATCCTGACACTCTCTAAAGTGTCCCTGCAAAGTTTCGTTTGATTTCATTAAGACTTCAACGAGTTATGGATGATTTTTCTGGACTAGATGACCCATGAAGAAGGATGATCAAACTAACTCCAAATGACTTGATATTTGGGAAAGGCACTTAAACAGAAGATAAGAAGACAATTAAATAAAGATCACTTAAAATATGCTAAGTGGATGGATAACTAGCGATCCATCCGCTATGGATAGCTAGCGATCCATCAAGGTAGGCCGGATCGCCCTCAAACTTTTCAAGCTCCTTCGTAGCACTAAGTAAAGGTTTCTAGGAGAAAAATATGTTAAGTTAATGGATAGCTAGCGATCCATCCCATACGGGTAGCTAGCGATCCATCCCCTACGGATAGCTATCCCTAAAAATAACTTGGATTAATTTGAGATTATAGTCACTCGGAATTTCGAACTCGAAAATTCCAGATAGATAGAAGAAGAAGAAGAAATAGAAAACCAAACCCAAAATCTCACATTCGCAGCGGATAAAATATAATATCAAGTAATATTCTTTTATACAAGAAAGCTGTATCCGTAAATTTACATTTTAATACATCAGAGTTTCAACATTTTACAAACATTGGACATATACAATTCAATATGTCTCAGATAAACAACAATATAATACGGTGTAAACACTCAATACGTTCCTAACATCCAGCTCGCCTCTTGAGCTCCAGAACGTCTTTACCTAAAAATCTGTAATACTCGGTCTGACTCGAGCATTACATCAGAGTAACACCCGGGTCAGGCTGGAAACCAGCGTGAGTAAACCCATCAAACATGGAATACAAATCATAAACTTATTTAAAACCCGAACTAACTCATACCAATTTACAAACTCACAATTTTTTATAGATATGACTTATTTTACACATCAATTTTCTAAGTACCAAAACTTAGATTAAATAGTCCAATTCACTTAAATCATTTCGTTCCAGCCTATTGATTTCACATATCAATCTATAAAAATTCGAAGTGGTTTCGGGTATTTCTAATACCCGACTCCGGTCTCTTCGAAATCCAAACGTCATTTTAATGGTCAAGTTGTTTAATAGTTTAAATAATTTTAATTCAACATTATGAATTCACATAGCATATATCACAGATAAATCATACTCAAACATCACCGACATATCCAAAGCATATCACAGAGTATCACAGAATATCACCAAATAGATATCCCAAATCCAGATATTCTACTTATACAACATCCAAACAGGAATTATTAATCCATGGTACAGTTAATTTAATTATCTTAAATTAAATTAATTACTTAAGAATTAATCACTAATCCTGCTTAGTTAATCATCAATTAATTAATTATTCCATTTCAAACCATTTTATTAACTAATCACTTCTTAATCAATTTATTAATCCTTAATTACTTAATTCATTACTCCTTAATTTCCCATTACTTAATTAATCAATCATTAATTACTGACTAATTAATCATTAACCCTTAATTAATTATTTAATTAATTAACTACTAATTATTTACTAATTATGTTTAGTTAGCTAATTTACAATTCTTAATTACAAATTAATTAAATACTTAATTACTAATTAACCAATCTTTAATTACAAACTGATTAATCCCTAATCACATAATTAATTACAACCATAAATTAATTAATCATCCTTAATTCCCTTTTTAAAACAATTAATTAATAATAATCGTTCATCTTAATTATCTTCCTACTTAACATTTTACAATCTTCCTTAATAACTTTGAAATCAAATTATCACTAACTTAAAAAGCTTTAATGTTAATTAAATTAAACACTTATCTTAAATTTACTACTTAATTAAAATATTAATTAAGATTTAATACATTCTTAAGTGTTCACTTAGTTAGTTAAAACTTAAAATAAACTCATTAATTAAGTCATCAATACTTAAAACTTGTTGAAATGATTTGCTGAACCTTACTTTTATTATACTGCAAGTTTGAAAATCAAACCTGAGTAATCCCCAAGTTTACTCGAGTAAAAACTCGAGTTTCCCACTATCTTTCCCGAGTTCTCTTCTATAACAACCCGCATATTTTACGATTGAATATCTAAATATTTTGTTTAAATATTTTATCGTTAGTCGGATTTTAGTCCGAATAGTTACTTTTTGCATGTGGTCGAATTAGGACTCGGGACCACTTCCATCGGGTCCAAAACACCGTTTGCGATCTTTTTGAGTATAAACTTTGATATGTATGGAGTTAGTGGAATTTTGCCACTTTTTCACTTTGGGCTTTGGGTTTGGTTTAGCCCATTAGCCTAAACTATTAACTCTAGCTCAACCCCCTTCCCTTCATAACTTCACTTTCATTTCCTAACGCTCAAGCTTCATTAAAAATGAAGGATGGAATGGGAAATTAAAACTCCAAGCTCAAGTTCATTTCCAAATCCATCATCTAACTCCAAATTCAAAGAGAAGCCATTGATTCTTTCTTTGCTTTCAAGCTTCTTCTTCATTGATTTTGTGTAAAGGTGAGATTTTTGTCTCACATCTTTGTTTATAACTATCTTTGATTGTTGGGTATGAATTCCTAACATTTTTTCATATGCATTTGCTTTTGGTTTGGATTGAATTGGTGAAAATCCCAATTTTTAGTGTTTTGGGTTCAAATCTTTAAAAATCCTAACTTTGATGTTTGAACACGTTTTTGGTGATGCATCGAGGAGCCAATAAGACCGGGTAGCCGATGGGCGTAATCCCCTAGCGTTCATGCTCGATCGGGTGCAAATTGAGAGAGTTTTTGCATTTTTGTTGCTTACGTCGTTCGGCCTGCAGTTAGGTCGCGCCATACTTAGGTCGCACCACTTAAGTCGCTCGTCCATATGTGAAACCGTGTCTCTTAGGTCGCTGGGCTAGGCCGCGTCACTTAGGTCGCGCCATTGGCCTAATTTTAGTCACACAGCCTTCCCTTACCCCTTAGGTCGCTCGGCCATTGGGCCGTTCCACCACTTGGTCGCATCCCTATAGGTCGCGCCTTGCTTAGGTCGCGCCAACATAGGTCGCTCGGTCATGTTATGCCGCTAGCTCATTAGGTCGTTCCCCCTAGGTCGCTCGACCGTGTTATGTTGCTTGCTCTGTTAGGTCGCGCGCTCGGCCATTAGGTCGTTCCACCCCATCGCTCAACCATGTTAGGTCGCAATTGCTATCTCTCAACCATGTTAGGTCGCTTGCTCCCTTAGGTTGCGCCATTTGTCCACTTAAGTCGCTCGGCCTTCTTACTTAAGTCGCTCGCTTTGGTCGGGTCACATAGGTCGCTCGGCCATGTTTGGTCACGCCATGCCATAAGTCACGCCATGTAGGTCGCGCATAGGCCGTATGCTATTTCTTGAGCCGCTGGTTTCTTGTGTTGACTTATGTTAAGTCGTAAGTCATGGCTGTTAAGTCGCAAGGGTATTTCCACTTTGATGGATTTGGAATCGAATTCTTTGGATTTTATTCAAGTCTTCGAATGTGAATTTTTGTGACTTATTATTTCTACAATCATTTTTGTGATTTGTCGCTCTAAAAATATGAAGGTTTCAATACTAACAGTAAATATCAAAACGCTTCCATTAAAATGATTTCAACACTGTTTTATTACAAAGCTCGTTTCTTAAACCGTTTTCCAATCTGCTAGTATATATAAACCTTTATCTCACTTGTACGAGAAATTTAATTAAATGGCTTAGTAAAACAAGTGGTATGAAACACTTGCGTTTATTTTGCTGGTTAATTCTTGGACTTGTTCGATTGAATCTCTTGTGACAATTTTATAGTGGAAACTTACAATTTGTTCGTAAATGTTTAAGTTAAGCCGGTGGTTATGGGACATGAAGCTAAGCCTATATATTTACTAGCTTACTGTAATTAACACTTCTTGATGATCGTTGATGATCATTTTTGTGATTTAGACTAGCAAATGCGCGATGTCTCTTTGTCTACGAGGGAGACTAAACCCCGTTTCTGTGGAGCTTCTGCTCAATTTGGTGGGGTAGCGACCCATGGTCTTCGGGTCGTTTTGTGGAGCTTCGGCTCAAAATTAATGGTTAGCAACCATGGAATAGCGTTCCATTTTGTGATACACGTGTTGGTGAGTTTTCATGCTCCCGTTTTGTGATAGGCCTCCCCCTTTTTGTGATTTCTGGATTTCCATTGAAGATTTATAGAATTTGTGTTTCACCAATTTTCGTGATTTATATTGATAAGTTTTATCAATATTTGTGCATTGATGAATTTGTGTGTCATTAACTTTTGTGATTGGCATTAATATTATTGTCATTATTTATGGTTTTGTGAATATAAATAAAGAGTATGACATTCCTTTTTATCTTTGAGAAGATTCTTGTGATATTGATTATTCCCTAGTTGATTTTCAATTGCATACTTATCACAGTAGGGCTTTATGGTTATCATATGTTTATGTCATATCTCTTATTCTATATCATTTTATCTGATATTTATAGCTAGACTGATCCGTTTATTATTTTCTTATTAAATAATACTCGGGTCAGACCGGGATGTTGCAGGTGCTTCTTCTTGACTTCACATCTGGGATTATCACCCTGACTTTTGGCTAACTACTTAGATTTGTAGTTTTTGTTGTATACATTTGAGACATTGACACATTGATGTATCCATATTCTTTTGTCTAGCACTTGTAGCTATTCTTTTGTGATATTGTGGACCGTGTCTGATCACTACTCTGATGAACACTTTTATATGTTATACATTCATATCTATTTCCGCCTTTTTGATATGGATGTCTTTGGCTGATTTGTGTTATGCTTATTTCTATATTTGTTTCTGAAGAATATATAAAGCCACTGTGTAGTAGCTTTGAGTTTGCATCGGTATGTCGGATTTCCTCCTGAAATCGAATGCATGTTGTACTATCGGACATACCAGTGCTCACATAAAGCAATTACACAGATGGTCGCTCCTCAACAGCCTTATTCTCCGCGCTGGTTGATGGCATTACACCGTAGCGTCCTTGGCTAGAGTGGGTATTGAGGTGGGGCATCACAGCTTAGTATCAGAGCTAAACTTCGGAACAATGTAGAATAATTTAACAAGGATCATCGCCCTAAGTCCATCTTAGGAGTCGTGCCTTAGGATTTTAGTGGGGTCTTCGAACCGTCCTATCCTAATTTCTTTTGTGATTCCTTGTTTTAACAATCATTAACGTTTGATATTCAATTTGTGAATAACCTTTTTCTTCTTCCTTCTTCCTTCTTCCTTCTTAAGGAAGAGAAATGGTTAGACCAGGTCGTCCCAGCGCCGGTCAATCTAGAGCTACTGCCTAAGATGGAGTATTTATATCTGCCCAGCAGCTCCTTGATCAAGTAAGGAATGCTCAAGCAACCGGATCTAATCCGGAGTCTACTCACCCTAAGTCTGGATTTGCACGCTTGTGCAGCGATTATACCAATTTGGGTGGGAAGCCATTCAAAGGTGCTGAAACTATTGTTGAAGTCCAGGCTTGGCTGAGAATGTACGATCGAATCTTTTCTCGCATGAATCTTATTGATCTTCACCGTGTTCTGGTGGCCTTTAGTATGCTCCAAGAAAGAGCATTAGATTGGTATGAGCTTCTTATTTCTGAAATAAATGAAGTGTATCTTGCTTGGGAGAAATTCCGAGAATGCTTCGAGTTAAAATTTGTGCCAGAAGCTGAGAAGGTGACTTTGGCTCGTTGTTTCATAGACCTTGTTCAAGGTGAATCTTCCGTGACAGATTATGTCGCATCATTCGAGTCACTTTCTAAATACGGGGTCGAGTACATAAACAACCCACTGAAGAAGAACCAAAGATTTGTTTATGGCTTGAATAAAAATCTCAAGAAGCCATTACTTCTAAAATTAGAAGTTTCTTTTGATCAACTCATTGATATCGATCTTCGAATTGAAGAGGCAGATAGGGAGAGTGATGTTGAAGTGGTGGGTGCCAAACCAAGATTCAACAACAAGAAAAGGCCTAATAAGTTCAAAGGTCCTTATCCCAATAAGAAAGGGAAGCAAGCAACTTCGGTGGCAAAGACTTCTACCTCTAGTAGTGGGCAATGCTACAATTGTGGTTCTAAGGACCATTATGCGAACAAGTGTTCAAAGCCTCGTTCTTGTCGCTATTGCAAAAGCCCGGATCATTATTTATCTTCTTGTCCCAAACTTCAAAATAGGAAGGAGGGAAAGCTTAATGTTGCTCAAGCCCCTGGCAACACATCTCGTGGTCAAGGTATTTTTCATTCTATCCTTGATGGCATTATTTGATTTTGTGATCATCCTATTCGAGTTCTTTTCGATACGGGTGCGTCCCACACTTTTATTTCAAAAGAACTTGTTGATACGTTTTCTTTGGATTTTTTGTGTTTAATGACTTCTTTGAGAATTGTGAATCCGGTTGGTAGATCTGCAACAATCAGTTTATTGTTCAAATATGTCGAGATTATTTTGTGTCAATTTTCTTTCCGAGCCAATTTGCATGTTATGCGCTACTTAGGCTTTGGAATGATTTTGGGAATGGATTGGCTTAACCGCTATGAAGCCCAAATCCTTTGTCCTGAGCGGACTATTCATCTTCGACGACCTCAATCTGTTAAGCAGATTTCTATTAACCTTAAAGATTCGGATTCCAGCTTGGTTGCATCTTTATATTCTTTAAATCCTCATGATGACGATAATGATGATGAGGAAGATATTATTTCTCTTATTCACGTTGTTCGTGAATTTTGCAACGTATTTGAGCCCGTTTTAGGATTACCACCTAAGCGGGCAATTGTCCTCCTTATCGTATGTCTAATAAATAAATGAGGAGATGCGCAAACAATTATCCAAATTGGAGATGAAGCAATGTATTCGCCATAGTTCCTCGCCTTGGGGAGCTTCGGCTATTTTCGTGAAGAAATCCGATGGTACACTTAGGATTTGTGTTGACTACCGCAAGCTTAATGATCTTACTATCAGGAATAAATATCCTTTACCTCGGATTGATGATCTATTCGATCAACTTAGTGGTGCTAGAGTCTTTTCACAATTAGACTTAGCTACTGGTTTTCATCAACTTCATATTCTAGAGGATAGCATTCCTTTGACATCGTTCCGTACCAGTTATGGATCATGCATATGAATGGCTTGTTATGCCATTTGGTTTAACGAATGCTCCAGCTATTTCGTTGACCTTATGAACAGAGTTTTCAAAGATTTCCTCGATCAGTTTGTCCTCATCTTTATTGATGATATTCTTGTGTATTCTAAAACTGAGGAGGGGCATGAAAAACATCTTCGGATTGTGTTGGAAACTCTTAGGAGCAATCAATTAAAAGCAAAATTTTCTAAATGCCACTTTTGGCAATCTCGTGTGAAGTTTCACGGTCATATTATTTTCGAATCCGGAATTTCCGTGGATCCTTCAAAAATTGAAGAGATTCAAAATTGGAAGAGACCGGAGAGTGTGACGGAAATCCGTAGCTTCCTTGGATTGGCGGGCTATTACTGTCGTTTTATAAAAGACTTTTCAAAATAGTCGTGCCTCTTACTAGCTTAACAATGAAGGGAGTTAAATACATTTGGTCGGACAAATGTGAAGCTTCTTTTCAGAGATTAAAAGAACTCCTTTCCAATGCTCATATTCTTGTGATTCCCGGAAACCAAGATTTTATTGTTTATACCGATGCTAGTCGCATTGGTTTGGGTGTCGTTCTTATGCAAAGAGAACGTGTTATTGCTTATGCTTCTAGGCAATTGAAGCCAGCCGAGACTAGATATGCCACTCATGATTTAGAACTCGCGGCTATTGTTTTTGCCCTTCATATTTGGCGTCATTATCTTTTGGGAGAAAAGTTTATTCTTTACACCGATCATAAATCTTTGAAGTATTTATTTTGTCAAATGGAACTTAATTTGCGTCAACAACGTTGGCTCGAATTTCTTGCAGCTTATGATCTTGATATTCTTTATACTCCCGGGAAGGGAAATCGTGTTGCGGACGCACTTAGTCGTAAGCAACAAGCGGTTGTTTCTATGATGATATCCGAATGGAATGATCTCGGGGTTTTATCCACTTATGAGATTCGAGATCATGTTTCCGATTTATGTTCATCTCTTGTTTTATATAGTCTTAAGGCTCATCCTTCTCTTTTAGACTGCATTCTCGAAGCTCAAAAGCTATATCCCGAATTGGCTCTTCTTGGCCAAAATTTTAGGGATAAAATTGATATTGAAGGTTTGAAAGACTTTGATATTGATTCTCGTGGCGGTATTCGAAAATTTGGTAGACTTATCGTGCCAAATATTAGTAATCTTTGTAAAGACATTTTAGAAGATTCTCATTGTTCTAAATTTACCATTCATCCTGGTAGTAGTAAAATGTATGCGGACATGAAGCGACTTTATTATTGGGAAGGAATGAAATCTAATGTTGCTAACTTTGTTAAGTGTTGCATGACTTGCCAACTTGTCAAGGCCAAACATCAAAGGCCCGGTGGGGTATTGCAATCATTAGAAATTGCAATTTGGAAGTGGGACCAAATTTCCATGGATTTTATAGACGGCCTTCCCCATTCTCGTTCGGGTCATGATAGCTTATGGGTGATAGTTGATAGACTTACTAAATCCGCCCATTTTATTCCCCTTCGGTCCAATCGGACCGTTCCTCTCTTGGCCAAAATTTTTATTAAAGAAATTGTAAAATTGCATGGAGTCCCTTCTTCTATTGTTAGTGATCGTGATCCACTGTTTACTAGTGGATTTTGGAAGAGTCTTCAAAAAGCTTTGGGAACGAAGCTTAATTTTAGCACTGCTTATCACCCTCAGTCCGATGGACAGACTGAGCGTGTGAATCAAACTCTTGAAGATCTTCTTCGTGCATGTGTTCTTGATTTTGGTGGAAGTTGGGAAGATCATATTTCTTTTGTTGAGTTTTCCTATAATAATAGCTTCCAATCTATATTGGTATGGCACCTTTCGAGGCACTCTATGGAAGGCTATGCCGATCTCCTTCTTGTTGGCTTGAGGCTGGTGAGAAGATGGTTCTAGATCTAGATTTTATTCGTGATTCCACAGAGACGATTGACCTTATTCGTCATAGGATGAAAAAAGCCCAGAGTAGACAAATATCCTATGCCGATAATCGGAGAAGGAAATTAGAATTTTCTGTGGGAGATCTTGTGTTTATTCTTGTTTGGCCTATGAAGGGTGTTGTACGTTTCAGTCGATCGAGAAAGTTAGCACCTCGATATATTGGTCCATTTTCCATCACCGAACGTATTGGTTCCATGGCTTATCGCCTTTTATTACCGGCTCAGTTTTCTACTATTCATGATGTGTTTCACGTTTCTCAATTACGGAAATGCCTTCGAGATTCCGATTCTATTCTTGAGCCCGGTGTTGTGGAAGAAATTGAAGTTTCACCTAATTTAACTTATGAGCAACATCCTATTCGTATTATTGCTTCGGAGGTCAAACGCCTTCGAAATAAAAATGTTCTGCTTGTTAAAGTTCAATGGTCCTCAAATCCTAAGGATTTCTCTTGGGAATCTAGAGAGTTCATCGAGCGAACACATCCGGACTTACTTTCCCGTGCTCTTTGAGGTGAATTTCTTATTTCAAATTTCTTTTGTGTTGATATGCTTTCATGGTTGTTACATTGTATTTTATTCTTAAATATTGCGAGGACGCAATTTCTTTAAGGAGGGGAGTCTGTAACAACCCGCATATTTTACGATTGAATATCTAAATATTTTGTTTAAATGTTTTATCGTTAGTCGGATTTTAGTCCGAATAGTTACTTTTTGTATACGGTCGAATTAGGACTCGGGACCACTTCCATTGGGTCCAAAACACCGTTTGTGATCTTTTTGAGTATAAACTTTGATATGTTTGGAGTTAGTGGAATTTTGCCACTTTTTCACTTTGGGCTTTGTGTTTGGTTTAGCTCATTAGCCTAAACTATTAACTCTAGCTCAACCCCCTTCCCTTCATAACTTCACTTTCATTTCCTAACACTCAAGCTTCATCAAAAATGGAGGAAGGAATGGGAAATTAAAACTCCAAGCTCAAGTTTATTTCCAAATCCATCATCTAACTCCAAATTCAAAGAGAAGCCATTGATTCTTCCTTTGCTTTCAAGCTTATTCTTCATTGATTTTGTGTAAAGGTGAGATTTTTATCTCACATCTTTGTCTATAACTATCTTTGATTGTTGGGTATGAATTCCTAACACTTTTTCATATGCATTTGCTTTTGGTTTGGATTGAATTGGTAAAAATCCCAATTTTTAGTTTTTTAGGTTCAAATCTTTAAAAATCCTAACTTTGATGTTTGAGCACGTTTTTGGTGATGCATCGAGGAGACAATAGGACCGGGTAGCCGATGGGCGTAATCCCTTATCGTTCGTGCTTGATCGGTTGCAAATTGAGAGAGTTTTTGCATTTTTGTTGCTTAGGTCATTCGGCCTGCAGTTAGGTCGCACCACTTAAGTCGCTCGGCCATATGTGAAACCGTATCTCTTAGGTCGCTGGGCTAGATCACGTCACTTAGGTCGTGCCATTGGCCTCATTTTAGTCACACGGCCTTCCCTTACCCCTTAGGTCGCTCGGCCATAGGGTCGTTCCACCACTTGGTCGCATCCCTATAGGTCGCGCCTTGCTTAGGTCGCGCTAACATAGGTCGCTCGGCCATGTTATGCCACTAGCTCATTAGGTCGTTCACCCTAGGTCGCTCGACCATGTTATGTTGCTTGCTCTGTTAGGTCGCGCGCTCGGCCATTAGGTCATTCCATCCCATCGCTCAACCATGTTAGGTCGCACTTGCTATCTCTCAACCATGTTAGGTCGCTTGCTCCATTAGGTCGTGCCATTTGTCCACTTAAGTCGCTTGGCCTTCTTATTTAATTCACTCGCCTTGGGTCGTGGGTCACATAGGTCGCTCGGCCATGTTTGGTCGCGCCATGCCATAAGTCACGCCATGTAGGTCGCGCAGTTAGGCCGTATGCTATTTCTTGATCCGCTGGTTTCTTGTGTTGACTTATGTTAAGTCGTAAGTCATGGCTGTTAAGTTGCAAGGGTATTTCCACTTTGATGGATTTGGAATCGAATTCTTTGGATTTTATTCACGTCTTCGAATGTGAATTTTTGTGACTTATTGTTTCTACAATCATTTTTTGTGATTTGTAGCTTGAAAAATATGAAGGTTTCAATACTAGCAGTAAATATCAAAACTCTTCCATTAAAACGATTTCAACACTGTTTTATTACAAAGCTCATTTCTTAAACCGTTTTCCAATCTACTAGTATATATAAACCTTTATCTCACTCGTACGAGAAATTTAATTAAACGGCTTAGTAAAAAAAGTGGTATGAAACACTTGCGTTTACTTCGCTGGTTAATTCTTGGACTTATTCGATTGAATCTCTTGTGACAATTTTATAGTGGAAACTTACAATTTGTTCGTAAATATTTAAGTTAAGCCAGTGGTTATGGGACATGAAGCTAAGCTTATATATTTACTAGCTTACTGTAATTGACACTTCTTGATGATCGTTGATGATCATTTTTGTGATTAAGACTAGCAAATGTGCGATGTCTCTTTGTCTACGAGGGAGATTAAACCCCGTTGCTGTTGAGCTTCTGCTCAATTTGGTGGGGTAGCGACCCATGATCTTTGGGCGGTTTTGTGGAGCTTCGGCTCAAAATTAATGGTTAGCAACCATGGAATAGCGTTCCATTTTGTGATACACGTGTTGGTGAGTTTTCATGCTTCCGTTTTGTGATAGGCCTCCCCCTTTTTGTGATTTCTGGATTTCCATTGATGATTTCTAGAATTCGTGTTTCACCAATTTTCGTGATTTATATTGATAAGTTTTATCAATATTTGTGCATTGGTGAATTTGTGTGTCATTAACTTTTGTGATTGGCATTGATATTATTGTTATTATTTATGGTTTTGTGAATACAAAAAAAGAGTATGACATTCCTTTTTATCTTTGAGAAGATTCTATGATATTGATTAATCCCTAGTTGATTTTCAATTGCATACTTATGGCTTTATGGTTATCATATGTTTATGTCATATCTCTTATTCTATATCATTTTATCTGATATTTATAGCTAGACTGATCCGTTTATTATTTTCTTATTAAATAATACTTGCATTTAACCGAGATGTTACAAGTGCTTCTGCTTGACTTCACATCTGGGATTATCACCCTGACTTTTGGCTAACTACTTAGATTTGTAGTTTTTGTTGTATACATTTGAGATATTGACTCATTGATGTATCCATATTCTTTTGTCTAGCACTTGTAGCTATTCTTTTGTGATATTGTGGACCTTGTCTGACCACTACTCTACTCTGATGAACACTTTTATGTTTTACATTCATATCTATTCCCGCCTTTGTGATATGGATGTATGTGGCTGATTTGTGTTATGCTTATTTCTATATTTGTTTCCAAAGAATATATAAAGCCACTGTGTAGTAGCTTTGAGTTTGTATCGGTATGTCGGATTTCCTCCTGAAACCAAATGCATGATGTACTATCTGACATATCGGTGCTCGCACAAAGCAATTATACGGATGGTTGCTCCTCAACAGCCTTATTCTCCGCGCTAGTTGCCGGCATTACACCGTAGTGTCCTTGGCTAGAGTGGGTATTGAGGTGGGGCGTCACATCTTCCTTCTACTTGACATACTTTTTATTTTTTCTTTTTTAGGCTTAAGTACATCAGGTAAAATACTATCCAGACAACACAGGGAATAACTCGAGCTAAAACATCAAAATCACGAGTCCCCCTTCGAGTCACCATGAACCAACATCTTCCAGACACCAAATCCATGTCGTGCATGTGCACGGCACCTCGCCGTCGCTCCGGCGATCTTCGCATCCTCCGGGGAGTCACAAATCACCCCTACACTCGAAAGCAATGTTCAATTCGACTCGAACGAACCCACAACAAAATCGAGTTTCTAGTTCAAAAACTCGAACTTCCATCTTCATCAAAATCGCCTCGTCCAAGCGAATTCTGACCATCAGAAAATCCACAACTCCGGTCTCACCTCGACAATCCCCTATACTACACTTCCCCAAAGTTGCACTCAATCGTTCAGAGGAGACAAAAACAACATGTTTCCAGACCACGTCAAAACTCGAGCATTAAACCCTAACTTCGCCTCATTCCATCATCGTTTGCAATAGAGAAATTATTTAACAATTTTCTTGAAATCATCGATTGCCAAATCTGCTTCATGCAAAATTTCAACATCTAATATTTGTCCGATCGCTGGAAATTGGTAAAAAGGCATTTTCGGTTCATCTACAAACTGCTCGAAGCATACTTAACTAAAAATCACCATTTTAGTTTTAAAAATCCTATCTTGTGAATGTTGATTCAAGTTATATAATCGAATCAATAATTTAAAATATTCGAATTTATCATATGATTGTCTTTTTCACTGTAAAACTGAATTTACAGAGTCAATAATTCACTATCAAGCTTAAAACAAATTCTAGGCCGTAATTTAAGTTTAAAAAAACTTGTTTTGTTTGAAACCCTAAGCTTGATAATGTTGGATGAGGATATATTTAATTTTTTCTAGTTTATGATCACTCTGTAACTAGAAATAAAGAAGAACAGGCCATACAAAAATTCACAGTACAATCATATATTTACAGATTACTTACTTAAAGATATACAGCAAAGCACAAAATTATCAATGAAACAGATGCACAGGTTTAAGTTTAAAAATAATAGGTTTACTCACTTGAAAAATGTTTGAACAGAGAGCAATTCTGTTTTGAAAAGCTGCAGTTTGATCTTCCTTTAATCTTCTATTTACTTTGTTTAACTGAATTATATTTGAGTTTTGTAAAATGACGATGCTTCTTATTTTTCTTTCTGGTTTGCTAAGTTGTCTTTTTGAACGAGCAGGAATAAGAAGATACACATATATATAGAAGAAAGGTTTTTGTACAGGGTAGGCATTAACTGGTACAAGCTTATTTCTTGGTCAGATTTTTCTTTCTTTGACTAAACAAGATTTTATTTTTTTATAGAAACTGAAATGATTCATACACAATTTCAAAATGATTCTTTTTTGTGCTGAGATGATATCATTTAATGCAAATGTCTCCATATATGTTTACATATTTATTCCATTTGATTTTGTATGTAGATATTTTTTTTAATCTTCTTGCCTTGCATAATTCACATACACATATCCATTACCTGGTTTTGCTTTTATGTCTTATGTGCTCAATATAAAGTTGTTTTAGTTATTTTATTGGTTTAACTTATGTTGCATATGCATAAATAACCGCTTATATACTTATTTTTAACATAAATCTTTATTTTTATTTCCATTTTAAGTTTAAACTACCAAATACTTTATTTATATCCATATATTTTTATAATTATATTTTATACTTATATTTAATATTGATAAGATTGATTTTATTTTAAACATTATTATCTAGATTACACTCACGTAAATATATTTAGATTAAATGTTAATAAGGTAGAGCATTTTAATTTAATTTAATAAGATAGATTTTATTTTAAATATTTTTGAAAGATTTTATTTTGAATTTCCAAATCATAGCTTTCTTTCAAAATATGTGTGTGTGTGTGTGTGTGTGTATATAAATGGCAAATGTCCCAAAAGTTTTATCCATTTTTAAAATGATAAGTTTGTATTTTATTTAATTATATTAAATGCTTATTAAAATAATATTGCCAAAATACCGGGTCGTCAAAGAGATTTTTGGTGATGACTTGGCATGACAACGGGACTCTTCTGCACTTGGACTTCTGGCCCAATACTCGCTGAATTTCCCTATAAATACCCACCTACCTGCAACTAGAGATGGATCTTTTCCGGAGAGAGTGCTGCCATTACTCTACTGGAATTCCTTCACTTCTTCAACTTTCTTCTTCCTCACATCGGTCATCAAGGGGTTTATTGTGATGCTCTAATCAATCCTTGTACTTGTAACTTATTCTAACTTATTGTAGCTTAGATCTAAGAACTAACTAGTTGATATTTGGAGAGATTTAACTAGTATAACCATAATAAAGATTGATTAAAGTGCAAGTTGGCTAGAGTCAAGCAAACCACTATAAAAATATTATCTCTTTTCTTACTTCTACTGTTTATTTGTTGTTTGTTTGAGATTTGTGCTGCTGATTATCTGCACTGGTGCTTTCACATTTGATCCACGACATTGATCCATTTTTTGGGTTAATACGTGATGTGCGGTTGTGTTGCAAATGTCATATGCTCAAATTCAGAACTGCCTGTATAGCGATAGTCGTTATGTCAGCACTTTCGGAAAATCACATTTTATCGAAACCATTGGTTTCATTATCATGATTGAAATTATTTTACAAGTTAAGCAAGTTTTTGATTAATGATGTTTCCAAAAATAATTTATTATTTTAATAATTATTATTTAATTTAATTAATTAGGATTAAAGTTAACTATTTAACTTATTAATGACGTGTTTTAAATTTAACTAATTACTTAGTTAATGATGTTTTAATCTTAATTAATCATTTTATTTAATTATGTTTTAAGGCTAATTAATCTTTGGATAATGATGGATTAAGCTTAATTAATTAATTAATTAATGATATTTTAAGATTAATTAATCCTTTTAATTAATGATTTTTAAAGGTTAATAAATATGTTTCACCTTAAATAAATATTTTCTTAAATAAAGTTCAAATTAATTAACCACTTTTAAATAATGATATTAATTATTATTTAAGTAATTTAATTAATTATATTATTAATTAATTGAATTAATGATGTTTAAAGGAGATTTTCCCTTTTTAATTAAAGGTTATTGAAGTAAATTAATTAACTAGTTAACAAAGTTATAAAGTTAATTTATCAATATAATAAGGATGTTTTAAGTTGTTAAATCCTCTTTGTAATGATGTTTCAAAATTATTAAACTCTTTTAACAAAGTGTTTTGAAGCTCATGCTTGTAATGTGAAGCCAAGTACAAATTCGGATTTTTAAAAGAAAAAGTTTGAATTGTTTATAGAGATGAATTAATTTCCACAAAGCGATTCATTTGTATGGAAACGATTTATTTATATAACTAGCACTAACATCAAAGAAGTAGATTTGTCGCTATTTCAAAAGTCAAGGATAATCATGAGACATGACTTTGAGATAACACTACGTTGACTTGTTCAATATTATTGTTAACCAAGAAATAATACAAGTTTGAATTCGATGAGTGGTGATAAGTAAACAAGACTTAATTTCCATATACAATCATTTTATATCCTCGATAGTTGGTTTCTCAGATATCCATTACTTCAGCTTCTTTATTATTGTCATTCTAAGAAGATTTGTTGCTTTTTTGAGCTTTGATAATCCTTTGTCGGTAAATGACTGTTCCCAAAGTGCGAAAGGAAATCCAGCTATGTGGGGCTGCTCCCATTAGGGTATTTTCATATCTTATCTAGATCAGATTCATTTGCGCATTTAGATGTGAAATATTCGAATACTTGGTAAGGTCTGGTGGGGTATAGTTGGTACTTTCCGAGAAGTTTAATAGAGTAACTGGCTTCTCGGATATATACTACTAGATGTATACTTCAAGGGGGTGCACCTTCCTAGTCATTAGTTGGAGATTTTCCTATTCTTAATTGATACAAACCTTCAAATTTATCTCCTTGTTCGCGTTGAAAGAGTCAACCATTCTTAGTGGTGTTTAATTATTTATCCATTGTTTATGTTTGGATGTTGACTTATATGAAAATAAACCGTTCCGCGATCAGCGGCGTGGTCTCACATTTTGTGTTTGCGTTTTACTCATAAAGTCATATCGTCTGATCGAGTTATTTATTTCCATAAATTCTCAGGTACTCATTTTATTTGAGTAGTCCGAGAGTAGCAGGTCTTTGTTGGGCTCTTTTGAAGATGTCGTCCTAGCAGGAGTTTCATCTTCTTAGTTATCTATTCTGATGTATTATTTAGTTTGTGTAACTGTATTTTGTTTCTTCATTTGTAAAGGCTGGATGTTATAACCACTTAAGCTGATTTGTAGTACTAGTACTTTTGTGTAACTTTGATAACTCCCTTTTAAGGAGTAACCTGATGTACTATTTACTGTTATGTTTTATTTAGAAGTTTCATTGTGAGGTTTTCTTTTCTGTTCTTTATTTCACCCCACGATGATTTATCTTTTCGATGCTTGGGCAACGACACATGAATACCGAGGATGTGTTAAGTGTCGTTCCTAGGGGTTGGAAAGGTGGGTCGTCATTATAACCATCTACACTTCTCACCTTCACCAGTCTATACAATAAAAAGAGTTAAATGATAATAAAACAATAGGGTGAAGAAAATAATGGATTACTGTTTTGTGTATGTTATAAGTACGAAATATGTAATTATTACAAACCCAAATATGTTATTTTAAAGTCATGTTGAAATAATGCTTATAAGTAAGAAGGAGCACAAATTTCAATTTATTTTTTACTAATTCGTACTATATCAATGTAGGATCAAGTAATATACCCTAGGGGTGAATAGGGTATTTAAAAATTTCAAAGATAAATAAATACAACAAAGTGCAAAAACGTAAATGTAGAAAATAAATAACACAAGATATACCCAGCTTCGGCCTAATGCCTATTACTGCCCCCAAAGCTATTACTAGAGTTAAATATTCAAAGGCTTACAAACAGTAAACTCGTAGACACTGCTAATAAATATTCTAACTCTATGCCTAATAATTCTTTCTTAACTCAAACCCCTAAGATTGGAATTCCTGAACTACAAAATGTAGCTCAAAACCTAATTCTAGAGTTCGAAAGAAAAAATATAGACTAAACTGAAAAACGAAATTACAAATTGAAATCAAACTCCCCTTTGACATGTCATGTGATCTCTTATGTTAAAATCAAGTCACTTCTAATTTTCTCTTCAAATTGAAATCCACTTTCTCAAAAATAATTCTACTTCACCCAATCTGAATGGCGCAACCTAGCTTCACTGTAAATCACAAGTCATTGCCTTGCTTGGAGATAATTATCCTCGCCAACTAAGCTCGGTCGGTCTCCTAAAGTCAAATGTCGCCATTAAGATGAGATCCAAAGCTATGGTGCTAGATGCTCGATGTGTTTGTAGATAATGATGGACGCAATCATTTATTCCATGAAGTGGTATGACAGCTACTCAATCTGAAATGGTGGAGATGATGAGATAACGGTTGGAGTAATGATATTATAACAACCCATAATTTTGGTCATCTGATTTTGAATATTCAATTAATTTTAAATATTTAAATAATTGGGTTCTAGAATTTAATAGCTTATAATTCAAATATTATGATCTTTTAAATAATTGAATTGTGAACTAAATATGAATTAAATGGATTTAAAAATCTTATTTAACTCTGTTTAATTTATAAATAATATTGATGAATTCAAATTGTTAATTTATTTACAAAAATAATTGGATCAAAAATATAAACGATATTTAAATTTGTGAAATTATCATTCCGGGGCACTGTCTTGGATTTTGACAAAACCAGTGCCATTAGATCTCGAATAATAAAAGGTTGTACGCTATCGAGTTTCATAAAAATCAGACGTACTGTTTGGTCATGCGAGCTTCAAATGCGTTGCAGTTAATTTTAAATATAATTTGATACAGAAAGCTAAATTATTTATACTTTGGAATTAGGCCTCGAAACATGTTCCATTGAGTTTGAAATAGAGGTATTTAATAGAGAACGCCATTTGGCATGCTTCTATTAGAGTTCGAGATTTTTAGGTAAGTTATGTCGAATAATTTAAAATAAATAAATATATACTCCCATGCCCGTTCATTCATGCCCATGCTCTCTTGTATGCCTGCCCTTACCTCCTTGCATGCTCACCTTACTCCATCCCCTTTATATTCGGCATATAAACAAGATTTTTTTTTCTTCTTTGCAAATCAAACTTTAAATTTTAAATTAAAATCCTATACACCTCCTAAAATCATAAAGTTTGATTTCTTTGCTTTGTCTAAACTTAGAATTTAGGCTATGAGGGTATTAAATGAGCGGCATCAGTTTCGGGGTCTCGGTAGTTTAGGCTAATCTAGGGTTTTTAATTATGCTTGATTCTTGAAGAATTAGTTAAAATGGAGGTTGGATCCTTGTTTCTCATGGATAGGCGTGGGGAGGGTGATGTTTTGGTGATGTGTGGTCGTCATTTGGGAAGGGCATCATCCATAAAGTAGCGGGGGTGGTGATATTGCATTTTTTATTTGGTGGCTAGGATTCAAGGGTTTGGGTGCATTGTGAAAGGGAGAAGATGAGGAGCCCATCGATGAGGTCGGTTCGTTGTTTAGCGGAGCGGAGCTCCATGTCATTAAAATAATGTGCACAGCCATGTCATTTGGACATGTACAGGTGAGGAGAGGGACTAGTAAGATGGAAGAAGATGAGTGAGTGATTAGGAGTAATTATTACTTAGTTAAGTTGTTAATTAATTTAATTTAATTTAATTGATAACAAATAAATTGAATAACATTTTCGTACGAGGTCGGAATTGAACGTCGTTTTTCGCATTGGACTCATGTCATTGAAATCTTTGCAATGGAGTTTGTTTTGTTTGATTTGGATCTAGTGGGATTTTTGGCTAAAATGGAACGTCCGTTCGGTTTTAGTTCAAAATGGAACATTTACGCGAAAATTGAAATCAATGTGAGTTTAACTCACATTCAATTCTACTATATCATATTTATGATGCTATAAACTATTATCGATTGCTTGGATGTTAGTTAAACTTTCTGATTGATCGTTTGGTTGAATTTTCGTTTGAAAAATGGATGACATATTAACTTGATTGTTATGAACCCATATGATTATATATAATGTCATTGACCATTGTTTTATAGGAAGAATCTGTAGAAAGACCCTAAGGCTTTCTCATAAATAATTATTTACATCCTTATTCTATTATATTAATATTTAATTAGAATAAATATTGATATTCCATTTAAATTGTGTAAATGTCATTATAGCGATTTTCGTTATACCGTCATTTATTGACTTTCATCCCCAAAATCCCGTCGTGTGTGTTTTGAACTTGAACTTGTGTTTTCACTAAATAGAATTTTAAAATTCATTAATCATATTAACTAATGATATAAATTTTTTATTAATCATGTTAATTAATGGTTATTTAAATTAACTAATCATTATAACTGATGATTTTGAAATTAATTAACCAATTTAATTAATGATTTTACAATTGGCTCATCTTTAGATTTAATTTCTCATTTTTGCTAATGGTATTTTATATTTAATTGATTGTTTTAACTAATGATTATTAAGTTTAATTAATTATTTTAGTTAACGAAATGGAGTTTAGTTAATCATTTTAATTAATGATTGTTTAAATTTAATTAACTGTTTTAACTAATGTTGTCTAAAGGTAACTAATAATGTTAACTAATGATTTTGAAATTAATTAATTACTTTAATTAATGAGGTTTTGAAATTTATTAATCTATTTGATTAATGGGATTTGGGTTTGTTAAATCATTTTAATTAATGATTTTGAACTTTAATTATTCAATTTAGTTACTGATTGTTTTGAATTTAATTAATTGTTTTAACTAGTAAATTTAAAATTTAGTCAATCATTCTAATTAATGATGGTTTATAGTTAATTAATCATTTTAATAAATGAAGTTTTATTTATCATTTTAACTAATGATGTTTGAATTTAATTAATCCAACTAATTTATGATTATTTGAAATTAATTAATTATTTTTAATAAATGGTATTTAAAATTTATTAATCATTTTAATTAATAATGTTTGAGATTGATTATTCATTCTAATTAATGAATATTTGAATTTAATAGTTTTTTAATCAATGTTATCTAAAGTAAATGAACTAATTTGATGAAAATGTTTTAAAATTAATAAAGATTTTAAAGTTAAGTTACTCATGATATAAAAGTGTTCGGAAATAATTAACTATTTTATTAAAGATAACATATTTGTTTATTTTAAAGAGATTATAAATGTGATTAATTATCTTTCGAGATAATTAATATTATTTTAAATTTATAAAGGTATTTAAATTGTTTTATTTTCTTTTAAGATAATAAATATGGTTTTCAATTTACAAATATTGGTTTTAAATGAGAAAATCCTTGGAATTATTTATAGATAAAGCTAACTTTAAATTGTTTAGGTTATAGTAAACAACATTTTAACGAGATTTTTTTTACCTTTGTTTTAGTATACTTAGTATTAAAAGTTTATCTTTTAAAAGAACATTTTTAAAGAGTATTTCCATAGTGGTTTTACCAATATTGAAATTGGAAATCAAGCAATAGTTCGGTTATTAAAAGAAAAGTTCGATTTTAGTTATGGAAAAGTAGTTTGGTAAACGATATCGCTTACATAGAAAGAATTTGGTCATACTTTTAACGCTAAATGTTGACGCTTAGACTTGTTTCTATCTTGAAGGTTAAAAATATCATCAAGGCGATGCCTATAGGTAACACTACCTCAACTTGTCTGGCTTCATTTTCAATCGAGGGATAGCACTTATTTGGAATTGGCAAGTAGTGTTAAGCATATGATATTTAATTTCCATAGACGATCATTTTAATTATCTCCGATAGTTGATTTATCTACTATTGGATCAAGCTTTCTTCATGGTGTATCGTCACCATAAAAATGGTTTGCTTCTCTTTGAGCTATGTTATCCTTTGTCGAAAATGACTAAACTAAAGTGTGTGTTTTTGGCAGTCAAGTTATGTAGGGTTGCCCCCATTAGGGTATTTTCACATCACATCTAGATTTTGGTGTACCATCACCTTAAAACGGTTGTGATTTAGATGTGAAATACTTGAATTCTCGGTAAAGGTTAGCAAGGTCCGGCTTGAAGTTCCTAGGGTTTTTAAATATATTTATAGAGGTATACTTCTTTTAAGGGGGGTGCACCCTCCTAATCATTTGCTGAAAATTTTCCTGTTTTATCTGATTCGAACCTGTGAATCTATTTTTCTTTAACTGCAATGGGAAGAGCCAACCACTCTTCGCGGTGTTTAATTATTGTTGTTGCCCTTTTCGTTAATTTTGGACTGTTATCTTGTTTTATCTATTCTGCCCAGTTTGGTTTTTTTCTCGGATTATCTTCATTCCTTAAAGTCCGGTTTTTTGTACTATTTATGCCCATTCTTATTTGGAATTGCCTCATGTTGTTTATCTCTACTCTTTTCTATATGGTTGTTTTTCTTATGAGGTAAAACCCATTCTGCATTAGCGGCGTAGTCTCATAGAACTCTTATATGTTCCCCATTATTTGAGTTTTCTCATGCTGATATTTCCAAATCGATCTGGGTGTTATTTTATTTTAATGCTCAGGTCAGATTAAGTATTTTCCTAAGTTAGCTTTGGTGTTATGGAGATCTTGGAGAGGAGCTGGAGGTTCACCTGTCGTAGTGTTTTATTTTCCATTGTATTATATAGCATCCCTATCAGCAATCCTAAGGTCAGGATTTTATGACTGTCTAACTAATAAGGTTTGTTTTTAACTCTGATATACTCTGTATTTTGGAGTGACAATTTTTACTATCGTTGTCGTATTATATGCTGTCAATTCCACTATGAGATTCTGATTTTCTCTATTCTCTGTTCTTTTCTTTTTATTTTACCCTAACAAACTACCATTTTGTCGATTGGATGTTTGACATTTAAACACATGGTAGTATCCGGTGTTGACTTTTGATGGTAAAAATGTGGGTCATTGCGTTTGGTATTAGAGCTGAAGGTTAAGAGAGAACCTTGGCTTTGGTAGGGTATAACTCATTAGAGCTAGAGTTTGTAATATCCTAGAATGAGTTTGAAAGTGTTACATATATTCGAGAGCATATTTGTTAATGTTATAAAAATGTATTATGTTAATTGGTCTATTGAGATTTTATGAATTCTGGTCGAAATGTGGGATGCTATAGTATTGATAGGGATTTCCAAACACTCGAACAAGGCCAACGGATTTGGTATTTAATTTTTAAAAATCTGGCAAATCAAATATTTTGCCTAGGATTATATTTTGTATTTATAGAGAAAGAATTTTCAAAAATTTATATAGTTATAGAGTGTGTTTGTTTGAATGTGATAATATTTATTTACTACCACTATTGTTTGATCAGTCAAGCTCGACTAATTTGGGAGCATTGATTGGCATTTGTTGATTTTTATTTTTTGCGTTTAGCTTATTTAGAAGCATTTGTTGTTTGAATTTATAAATGTGCCCCTTTGTGAATTAATTTTCACAATTTGACTATAAGGTGTTTGGAGAAAATGTTAAGTTAAAATTCATCTTTTATTAATGGCGAGTTAGGGATTAAACTTTAATAGAAGTTGTTGAATATAATCTAAATGGTAAGATAAAATATTTAGATAACAAGCATTTGAGAAAATTTGATTATAATAAAGGAGAGTTATTATAATACGAAATGATTTTATATAAAGGAAATTTTATATAAATTTAGTTTATAAAATATGTTCTAAAAAGGACCTTTGAATCTAAATCCTAGAGTTTTTGAAAATAATTTCAAAAGGATTTTGAGAAATGAAATAGTAGTACTTTTGGAAGTATTTAAAAGTAAAAATATTTTAGGAAGCAAATTTTAAATGGAATGCATTTACTTTGGGATAAATCGGAGGAAATATGTTTCGATTAGTTTTTTCATAAACTGAATAATCTTCTAAATGATGATCAGATGTTTGCCTAGGTGAACGTTGTGGAGTACTTAGTAAATTATTCTCTTTACCATTGTGCGATCGCAATGACTTCAAATCTGAATGAACCCAAGGTGAGTTTTTATAAATAAATCATTTGAAGTTATTAATTATATAAATATATGTAGTATGATTTCATAGATGAGTTATTGAAGTTAAAAACCATGCATTTAATTTTTATGTTCCCTAAAAGGGAATTGGTTTCAAAATGAAAAGTATTTCTGATAAGAGAGTGTTTTGATAAATGAGATTTTACGCTAAGATAAGGTATGGGATAATTTAAAAATAGGTAAATTGGGTTAAATAGAACGTTCAGGTTTTGATAACATTGTTTTATCAAAAAATACGGATTTTATTTTAAACATTTGAGCAGTGTAATTAATTGGTGTTATTGGGTCAGCCCATAAACATTATTCATTTAACACCTTAAGATAAATTGGATAGGAAGGTTTTGATAAACATTGTTTTATCAAAACTATTTAATTTTTTGAAATATCTAAGTAGTGTAAACTATTTGTTGATTGGGTCAACCCATAAATATCTTCCATTTTAACACTTTAAGTAAAAGAGTCGAGAGGTTGACGCGGTTTTAAGAGATCCAAATTTTGATTAGATCTTCATCTAAATTGTGAAAAGTAAAATAAAATTTGTATGTACTCTTAGGATTTAGAAGAGTGCTATATATGTAAATAAAGTGGAATAAGTTGTTATTTGATGTTTTATAAAGAAATGAATTTATAAAATATTTTTAAAATTAGGTGAAAATTTATGAAATAATTTGTAGATAATTTTAGTATTGAGTAAAATAATAAGTGGAAATATAAGTGATTTAGAAAAAATTGATGTCGTTAAGAAATTAATAAATTTAATGTATAACTTTTAATTTTATCTGAATGAATTTGGATAATCTTCTGAGCAATAACCAAAAGCTGTCGAGCAAAATGGCGTGCTTAGTGAATTATCTATATTCTTAGGCAACCAAGAAAGTTTTGAACTATGACGATCCACAAATCCGTACCCTTTGAATCAACATTTAACCAGACATGTCCAACCCAAAAAGAACAGACCGACGGAGAGTTAAGAGAAAGAAAAGAAGAGAGAAGAAGAGAAGATAAGAAAGAGAGAACCAAACAGAACAATACAGAATGTCACATCACAGCGGAATAACATATAATATAATATCAATGATCTTTACAAAACAGAAACTGTATATCATACATCAATCGAAGTTCAAAAATCAATCACTAATCATTAGCCTGGACAGTTATGATAACCTGTCATCATAATTGCCGATAATATACAACAACAATCAATGCGCAAAGAAGAAAATCAAAACAGATACATGTATACGAAAATGAAGATCCCTAACTTGCCTGTTGAAGCTCCAAAAGCACCAAATCTGAACCTGCAAATATACTCGTCTGACCCGAGCTTTGAAAGGGAAGAATGCCCGGATTAGTCTGGTAAACCAGCGTGAGAAACACACTCAACTGAATTTATTAAATTACCAGAACCTTTCCTTTCAAAACAAAAGGTATCTCGTAAGACCGAGTCGCAAATAAATACCGACAAGGTTTTTACCTTACGATAACCAAAACATCTCATATCAAATTCTCTTATATTATAATAGTGTTTACTCCGCAAAAAAATATTAAAATAACTAAAATTGTTACATTATTGAATTCCAGCATACACCTTGTAATACAAGGCTTTCTACAATAGAAAATTGGAGGCACGTATTAGATTTTGGATTTCCATACAAATGACTAGGTAAAGGGCCTACCTTTCTGAACCAACATAATACATCTCTAAAGGGATGTACTTAGGGAGAAGATACTGCCCGCCTAAACCAACATAAGACCGGCCTACCCCTTCCTGGATAGTGTCGAACATGTCATCACTTCGGTCGTTACTGACCTTTAATTCATGGCCACGAGCATACACAACAAAAATCAGATACACGATGTCATAGCGTGTAAAGATATATCTAGAAGAGTGATAACATCTCCTAATTGGAAGCGGTCCACTTAGCCTTGCTGCTTCTATCCTGTTTCAGTCATTTTTCGAGGATTGAGGCCAAAGAGGTATCGATTACCTTTCACATATCACATATCACAAATTACATCACTTTGAATGCCACGTTGCCATTCCATTGACTACTGTTTACCTTCCACAAAAATACAACCCTTGAGCTAATACTTCTTAAGGAGGGTGTTAAGCTAAGAGAAGTTGCCTTCTCTGCCTCCACTAATGTACATTTGAAAAACTAATGTATGTAATCTTTATAAATGCAATGTCAAACAAACATCCATACAGGTTATCCAGGAATAGGACAAACCAAAGGTACTCTCCTACCACATCCTGTTGAGAAATCCTTAGGATTAGTAGAGAATAGTCCTTGCAACGGATATTTCATAATGAAGAAAATACTGCTACTAGATGTATATTAGGATTTTAACGCCAAACGATCAACAAGAAGCCCTCCCTATGAAAGTCCTAAATATCAGTATCATCACAACCAACCTGCACAATCGTCGCATAAATGTTGGTCCGAAGTGGTTTTCAGATAAATATGATCTCGGTCTATTCGCACCCACAACGCAAAAGTGTTTCTCAACCTCTCACGGAAACTAAGTCTCATAGACTTAACATGTCTCCAACTTTAAACTTGCTATCCTTCGGCTTAGAAGGAAGCTCGATAGATTGGAGTAGTACTTCGCACTACATGAATCAACGTCCTCAACACAAACGATAATCAAGCCTACACAGATAGCTACGTACTAAGTGTAGGACTAAGTAGTTCTTACATCAAGTCAAGGAACTAAAATGGCCAAATTTTATAGTCGGTTATTTAACTATCAAAGCAAACAAACAAATATCTAGCATCATATGCAATCGCTAGGCCTTTTTAATCAATCTTTTATTAATTAAATCACTTTCCAAATATTTACTTCAAATTATCTTTAAAAAGATATATTTTCAAAACCATTTCAACTTTTCAATATTGGAAAATATTTCCTTATACTTATTTAATAATAAGTAATTCACGATTCACTTTATTTTCAACATCTCAAAAATATTGCATATACATAAATCACGGTTAAGTATGTATTTCATTCTTTTAAGGAAAAAACATTCTCTTAAATATACTTATTTGGGTCAAAACGAATGTTGCATTAAAACATTGTTACGACATCCCAAAATCACTAGTAGGGATTCGAAATTAGATAGATATATAAATCCCATATACTATATAAAACATCTCTTTTCGAAAATAATTTACTATAACAATAGTGTTATAGTCCATGCTCTTTGTACTTCTCGAAAATGTCTATTTCAATGAATGTTGAAATCTTTGGTTTCGATACTTAACACATTTTAAAACATCTTCAAACTGTTTATCTGCATTTAATAATATCACTTTTCAAAACATTTATTTAATTTAAAAATATTGTTCACTTTCCAAAATTGTGAATATAATTCTCTTGCCAAATTCATTACTATTACACATTTAATTTAAAGGATAATTCACTATCCAAAATGGTGAATATATCTCCTTTAATAAATTTCCATATTTAACTTATCAAAATCAATTGATTTCGAATTTAGAAAATAATGTTTATAAATTCCATATATATATTTATAAAAACATCCATTTATAAAAAAAAATTATTAACCCAACTCATTAATCTCTTTTATATGCCAAAATCCAAATTATAAGTTAATTACTTATAATTTTCTAATTTACAAAATCATTCCTTTTAAATTTTATTATTTACAAAATTTATTATAAATTTATTATAAATTCATTTCTAAATTTTAATTTCAAATCCATATACAAATTTGATTACAATTTCCAATTCAAATATCCATAAGACACTGTTTATAATTCGATTACTTTTATTTATAAATATCAATTTTATAAATCTTATGTATAAACCATTTATAATAAATCCAAAATCTCAATTAAACTATTTTACCAAATAGTTCACTTCATATTTCAAAAATTACATTCTGATTATATTTCACAAAAATCATAATTTTTGTAACATAAAAATTATAACATTTGTTTATTCAGAATAAATTCATTCCTTAACCATTCGAAAAAATATATTTTCAAAATCACTTGAAAATCCTTTTTAATTTTAAATCACCACTTTAATATTTTTAAATTATCAACAATAGGCCCAGTGCTGCAACATCAATAAATACATCAACCACGATATCCAAATCATCATATATCGCATAATAACAGCATATATCACAATATTTGTAAATAAAACCAATACTGTTGAGGAATTCATTTGGATCCCCCTAATCTGTCACCTCCAACAAATATTCATATTAGAATATGTGTACAATGTCCGCTTAGAGGCAGATGCGCGTACAAAAGATCATCCGCTCATACACGAAAACGTATACAGTCGCATCTGCTCTAATGGGCAGAAATATATCTAAATACCAATCAATATATATGTATAATATATCATATATCATCCAAACAATCATCAATTAGCATAAATAAATTTATTTCTCACTTATATAAAAATATCAGTGAGTTAGAAAGAGTGAGTTGTACTCACTTTGGTTCCAAAAGCAGTTGTAGTTTTTTATTCCGAATAAAATTAAACAAGCATTTAATTTTACCCAAAATTTACACTAGCTTCAATCAACTCCAAATTAGCTTTAAAATGTAGTGCTCGTCTATGCAGACCCAACGCAACTTGTTTCGTCAAAAACGGACCTCGTATGAAGAAGTTATGACGTTTCAAAGTTTATACGAATACACACACACACACACACACACACACACACACACACACACACATATATATATAACCCACTTGATCTCGGCCGTTGCTTCCATTCCTAGCAGATCGCGGCCGTCCCTTATATCTCTCCCCTTTCGTTCGTTTCGAACCCATCATCGCATCACATTTTTTATGGCGCACCTCCGTCGTCGCCATCGACGATGATCAGACAACGCCGATCGAAACCCTACCTCGTCGTGCACTACCGCCGTTGAGCACACTCGACTCGGTCATCCCCTGGCTGAGAAAACACCCCTAAACGTGCGACGTTCATGGTCAAATCATCGTCGAGCTACTACGTCGATTACGATCATAGCCGTTGATAATATAGATCTCATCGCCCTCTTCGATTTTCGTTTAGAAAGTTTGGTTAGTTCTCGATAGATTGAGAGATAAACAAGGAAGAATGATCGAAGTTTCTGGCCATTGAAATTAGATGATGGCTAGACCTAGTTAGCTTAGGGTTTTACGAAAATGGTGAAAAAACGTGGTCTTTTATAGAAAATTTCATGACACTATTCACCCGAAAAATTTTCGAACTCCAAACGAAGCATGCCGCCTAATGTTTATAAATACCCCTATTCCGAATACAATGGAAAATATATTGAGAACCAATTCGATCATATTTGGAAGGTAGGTTTTCAAATCGACTTATTTAAATTAAAATTTACTTAAACAGATTTCTATGCGTTTCAGCTTGCCACGACTAAACCGTAAGTCCAATTGAAACGAAATTTGAAATCCTACAATAATATAACATTACGGATCCAATGAAACTATTTTCGTCAAAATCCAAGACTGTTTGAAAAATGACTATTTTCACACGCTAATTAAATATTAAAATATTCAATTTCTATAAATTAACTTTTAATTCAATTTTTAAAGTTCACTAACATCATTCTAACTCAAATAGAATTTAATTCATCTTTATAAATCATTTTCATTCACACTAAATTCAATTTCCAATTATTTTCACAATTTCAAGTATTAAACTAACAATTTAATTATCCAAATAAATCGTTCTATTCGAAATAGAGGTTATTCAACTTACAAAATTTTACTTGTAAATATTTAAAATCAATTAAATATATGAATTTTAAATGACCGAAATTCTGGGTCGTTACATGAACCTAAGCTAAGATTTGTTTGTAAATCATTTGTCATTTTAAATATGTTAAGTGTTAGATTTTCTCTTATGGGAATTGATTTATTGATAGTGTTATTTTATTCCTTTACAGAATTTGCTTGATTTGATTGATTAATTTTGTGATTTTATGTACCATAGTTTATAAACTTAAAACTTATAAACCCAGGATTTTGATTTATTGTTATGACTTAAATCATGTTGATTTAAAAAAAGTGATTCTGGGGAAATAGTTTGGGAAATAAATAAATTGTTTGCTCTAAATGTTGTTTTAAGAGGAACCGGAATACCACTGGAAGTTCCGTATTGTTTTGATTCTAGATTTTAACATGTTTTGTTAGGAGGACCTCCTCCTTGACATTTTTTATTTTGGTTTTGATTTACTTCACTTTTGAGGAATTAAAAAATAAATTTTTGAACATAAAACCCAGGCATTTAATTCTAAATTTATCGTTTGGAAATATTGGATGCATATTATTTATTAAGGGAAATCCTCTGTAATTTAGTTGCATATGCTTATTATGCTGCTTTGGTTGCATGTAGATTTATATCATGCTAAGCTTCGCATGTAGAGTTACATATTTCGTTTTGTCAGCCTGATTTCTCTTTTGGATTATGTAAGTACAGGTAAGCAAGCGATTTCCATTTGGTTTATTACGCACCTACACTTGCATCAAAATAATAAACACTTGTAAAAATATAAATCAAACGCAAAAAGGTACATAATAGATTTAAAAATTTTAACTCGTTGATGATTTTATGCCCTGATTATGGGAAGCAACTTGGCTTTTGTTTTCATTGAATGGTTTAGAGCCTGTAGAGGCAAATCATAGTTGTTCTGATCAAACCGCGCAAAAGAGATGTTGCTAAAAAATTTCATAAACTTTTGAAATATAATTAATATGTTTAATAACCCATTCTAATTAATAGTTTTAAACTTAAGGTTTTGGAAACATTTTCTTCCTTAGAAATTTTGGGGATGAAATTCATCTAAGGAGGGAGAATATAAAAACCAGGAATTTTGTTCATCTGCTTTTGAATATTTAAATATTTAAATAATTTGATTTCTGAATTTAATAACTTATAATTCAAATATTATGATCCTTTAAATATTTGGATTATGAACTAAATATGAATTAAATGGATTTAAAAATCTTATCGTTTAATTTATAAATAATATTTTTGAATTAAAATTATAAATTATTTACAAAAATAACTAGATCGAAAATATAAAACGATATTTAAATTCATGAAATTATCATTTTGGGGCACCATCTCGGATTTTAATGAAACTAGTGCCATTAGATCCAGAATAATAAATGGTTGTGCGTTGTCGAGTATCGTAACGATTAGATGTACCATTTGGTCATGCAAGCTAGAAATGCACACGATTAATTTTAAATGTAGTTCGATTTAAAATGCTAACTTCCATATACTTTGGAATTAGTTCTCAAAACTAGTTCCATTGAGTTCGGAATAGGGGTATTTAGTATAGAATGCTAGTCAGCACGCTTCGATTAGAGTTCTAGATTTTTGGGTAAGTTATGTTGAATAATTTAAAATAAAATAAATATATACTCTATTTTAATCCCATGCCCGTTGATTCATGCCCATACTCCCCTGTATGCCTGCCCTTACCTCCTTGCGTGCTCACCTAGCTCCCTCTCCTCTACATATGGCCTATAAATAAGAAATTGTTGTTCTTCTTTGCAAATCAAACTTCAAAAATAAAATTAAAATCCTATACTCCCTCCAAAATTGGAAAGTTCGATTTCTTAGCTTTGTCCAGACTTAGATTTCAGGCTACGATTGTATTGAAGTGAGCAACATCAGTTTGGGGGTTTTGATAGTTTAGCTAGGGTTTTTGATTAGCTTGATTCATGAAGAATTAGATAAAAAGGAGGTTGGATCCTTGTTTCTCGTGGATAGGTGAGGGGGTGATGTTTGGTGACGTGCGGTCATCATTTAGGGAGGTCGTCATCGGCTACGGTAGTAGGGGTGGTGAGTCACATTTTTGATTGGTTGCAGAGGTTTAGTGGATTGGATGCGTTGTGAAGAGGAGGAGATGAGAAGTCCATCGGTGAAGTCGGTTCGTCGTTTAGCGGAGCGGAGCACCGTGTCGTTGAAATTATATACACGACCATGTTGTTTGGACATATATAGGTGAGGGATTAGTAATAGAAAAGAAGATGAGTGAGTGATTAGGAGTAATTCTAATTTAATTAAGTTGTTAATTAATTTAATTTAATTGATAACTTACAAAATTGAATAACTTTTGCATATGAGGTCAGATTCGAGCGTTGTTTTTTTCACTGGACACGTATTGTCAGATCTTTGCAATGGAGTTGGTTTTGTTTTATTTGGAGCTAGTGGAATTTTTGGCTAAAATCGAACTCCTATTCGGTTTTAGTTCCAAACAGAACGTTTCGACGAAAACTAAAATCAATGTAAGTTTAGCTCACATTCAATTTTACTTTATCATATCTATGATGCTATAAAATACTATTGACCCCTTGAATATTAGTTAAAAATTTTGATTGATTATTTGGTTGAGTTTCCATATGGAAAATGGATGACATATTAACTTGATTGTAATGAACCCATATGATTATGTATAATGTCATTAACCATTGTTATGCAGGGAGAATTTGTAGAGAGACCCTAAGGCTTTCTCGCCAATAATTATTTACAATATACATCCTTATGCTATTATATTGATAATTTATTTAAAGAAATCTTTATATTCCACTTAATTTGTTTAAATTCCGTTATAGTGATTTTTGCTATACCACCATTTATTGACTTTCATCCCCAAAATCCCGTCATGTGTGTTTTGAAATATAGCTTGGTTATCATTAAATAGAAATTTAAAATTCATTATTCAATTTAATTAATGATATTTTAATTTTATTAACCATTTTAATAATAGTTGTCGGTGTCAAAATTGGCCACCAACAACCAATTATGCAAAAGCTTCAATATCCAATCCAATCATAGAAATATGAAGAGAAATAAATAAAGAACAAAACGAAAGCAATAGAAAAGCAAGTAAAAGGAGACAAGATTTATAGTGGTTCGGCTAACTCTGGTATACGTCCACTCCCAAATAATCCTTTTTATTATACTGAAATTTATTTTCAATTACAACTCAAAATCCAAGAATAAAATTGATAAAGTGTAGCCTATGTTAAAGATAAAGAGAAGCGAAAAAGAAGATCCCTTTTTTGATGCCATGCCTACTATATTCATAGGGGAAGAAGTGAACGGATTGGGCTGAAATTTTTACAGAAGGTTCGGGAGAACAAGACGAAGCCACCCAAAAATTTCCACATCCATTGGGACCCACAATAGGGATCGACACTGATCCTTATTTTTATGTCCAAATAAGATAATCCCTCCAGGTGGTTTCCCATGGTTTTAGCTACTTGCTCCTCAAATTTCATGCAATTCCGACGTACGGTTTATGAAATATAGGTACCAATCCCTCCAAAGGAAAATACTATGTGATCTCTAGGGGAGCTTCTCCATGTTGTAATATGCTTAGCCTCCAAGTTTCATGCCAATTGGACTAGTAGAACTCGAGTTATTGATCAATCTTTACTGCAATATGTTGTGAAGGCCAATTATAGCCGATCCCTATGGAGGGATAGGTACCAATCCCTCCAACTTAATCCAAATGATATCTGATCCCTATGGGATATTCCACATGTTATAATTACGTTGTCCTCTAAGTTACATGTCAGTTGGATGTGTAGATATTGAGATATTGATCGATCCTTGTTATGAAGTTAGGCTTAGCCGATCCCTGAGAAGGATAGGTACTGATCCCTATTGAGGGACAGATGCCGATCCTTCTACTTTTTCCAAATGTCGTGCAATTCCTAGGGTAGACTCCCTAGGATTCCTTATTCTTGTCTCCAAAGTTTCACTTCAATTAGCCTTGTAATTGTTGAGTTATGGAGCATTATTGTTGAGTTGTGCTGTTAAGATGACTATGATCCAATCCCTCTTCTTTTGCCCATAACTCTAGCATATGAACTCTGATTTACTTGGAATTTGAAATGTAGCCTCACAAGGCTTTCCTTATCACTTCATACTGATTGCACCTTGATTAGGACAAAAATTAGGGATTCGATCCGAATCTTCTTGACCATCGTTCATAGCCTCGTTTATAGCCGATCTCCGAGCTTAGTAACCGTTTCTCCGGGCCTTCCGCCTTGATGATCATGATGGCCGTTTGGTTAAGTCCACATGTGTATAGATTTTCCAAAAGGTGGGTTGATACTTTACCCCCAAAACATGCCTTATGATAGGAAGGCTTGTTTTTAATTTCCATAAATCCAAAATCCAAAGTCCATAATCCATCGATAGATATATTATCCAATCCATTGCCAATCCAAATATATGATTTCTCCGGATGTATGGTGAAATCCATGACCATTCTGTGTCAATATCCAATTCCGAAATTGCGATCTCTCTGGATCGTTTTATCCAAATCCTCATACTCATCGGGTCGTTAGCCAAATCCCAAATTGCTCTAGGCCCATATCCAAATCCATAACTGTTCGAAGCTTATATACAAATCCATAACCTCTCTGGGTTGTTATGCTAATCCAAATCCTCGATCTCACCGTATCCTTGCCGAGCACAATCCATACTCGATGACATGAGCAGGCCGATCCATCGTGTTTGAGCGAAACGACCTACTCCTTGCCAGGAATAATCCATATCTATGATCTTGATCTCTCTGGATCCTTGCCGAGCACAATCGATACTCGACAACCTGAGTAGGTCGCGTTCGAGCTAAGCGATCTACGAATTGCCACACATAGTTCATACTTGACGACCTTGATCTCTCTGGATCCTTGTCGAGCACAATCCATACTCGACAACCTGAGTAGGTCGATCCATCGTGTATGAGCGAAGCGACCTACCCCTTACCAGACATAGTCCATACCTGACGACCTTGATCTCTTTGGATCCTTTCCAAGCACAGTTCATACTCGATAACCTAAGTAGGTCGATCCATCTCGTTCGAGCAAAAGGGCCTACCCCTTGCCAGGCATAATCCATACCTGATGATCTGTGTTGTCCATTATATTGATCCAAATTTAAGCATTCCTAAATCCATAAAATAAGATTCCATACAACCAATAAACCAAAGTTCAAATAAAACCAGAAAAACAAGTGTTCGAAGCAAATAAGAAGGAAAAAACAAATTTCACAAATCTTAGCATTATGGTTTATCATTATCTTAGAGCATACCTAGGGACTGTCCTCGATCCCGTACATGTGTAAGTGACTTAGCCGTCTTACTATGGAGTTTGCTACTTATTCCATGTCATCTTGATCAAATGATGACAAGTTGACGGTGATGCCTTGATCTAGTGCCATTTTCATTCGAGGTGGACGGTGGCTGCTCATGTTCCATCGTCGCAGCCTGAGTCCTTACTTATTATTGTAATCGACCATTCCACACATGTTTCTCAATGATATCCTTCAAATTCCTGCAGTTATTTATATTGTGCCAATCCAGCTCATGGAATAGGTAGTGCTTTTTTGATGTCCGTTCGTGTTCGGAGCTTTCTCTCCGTGTCAGCCTCCGATATGGAAGACACCCTCGAGTATCCAAATATATCCATTCTTGGGTTTCGTTAAATTTCGAGTAAGAAGAGAATTTGGGTTCCCCCTTCTATTGCCTCGATCCATCGAAGCTATTATCCATGTTCCGTTTACCCTTGTCATTTCCCGAGTTTTCATCGGGCGATTCTCCATACCGTACCGTATTAAATTCCGTTGCCTTTTTATCAGCTTTCACATTTTCTTGTCGTTGAAACCTCTCTGCTTCATGGTAGAATTCCTCGAGATCCATCGATGGATCCCATATCCATGATATCTTAAACTATGAATTATCTGCAACTCTTGACACTGCCACCATTAAAACCATCGATGGATCCATTCGATCCACCGAAAAAACTCCACATTGAACTTGCTAAAGAAATTCTTAAGTGATTCTCCTGCCCAATACTTTAATAGTGTCAGTGTCATCGCATTCTTAGGTCTCGTAATGTGAACCCGAAACTGCTTCATGAATTTTTCGACCAATTCCGTCCATGTGCTAATAGAACAGCTTTCCAACTGTTTGAACCATAGCGTAGCTTCATCCATTAAGTACATAGGGGAAACATCGTTCCAGGACTTCTTCCGATGCCCTTGGTACTTCCATGTGTCGTATATACCTCATCATATGCATAGTTGAATCCGACTTTCCGTCATAAGCTTCCAGTGTTGGTAGTTTGAATTCTGGTGGACTCGTATCATTCCTTATATCTGGAATGAATGGACTACTATTTACATCCTCTAGATCTCTATTTACTAATCCTCTATGCATAGCTTGGCTTATCATCTCTACAAACCTGTCATTGTCTTCCAATGGTAGTCTCCTACCATGTCCAAGCTGCCCCCCGAGTCTACGAAGGAATTCTGGAACGTATTGCTCCGAACGAGCATCAAAATTTTGATTTGCACCGAGCTCCATAAGATCGATCGCAAGTCCTCCAGCATCACGATCAACCAGGCCCGGGGCCATGCCCGCTAGCCTTTGGAGATCGGTACCGATCCCTCATAAGGGATCAATGCCGATCCCTCTAGGATGGCAGGGGACTGCCCCTGGCCTCTTTGTTCTACTCCTTTGTCTATTGGCTCCATTTCATGTTCCCGATTATGATTTCCATCGATTCCTTCTGCTTCAACTCCTTGATTCTATGCTCGAGCTTTTCTAATATGTTGGATTAAGTTATACATCATCTTCTTCTATCTTTTCAGCATCCTCTCCAGCATAGCGTCCATCATCATTTCCATTTCATCCTTGGTGATGCAAATAGATGCTTGATTAGCTCCAGCTTCTAAGGAAGCCTCCAGACTCCCTCCATTGTGGCTCCTTTTCGGTAGCACTCTCCTTGTTGTTTGATAGCCATTGCTTTCTAGAGCCATGTTTCCAAGCTTCCAAATCCTTGGGTGCAAGTCCCTCTCAATGAAAGCACCAAAATGTTGGGGTCAAAATTGGCTGCCAACACTCAATTATGAAAAAGCTCCAATATCCAATCCAGTCATAGAGATATAAAGAGACGTAAATGAAGAACAAATGAAAATAATCAGAAAGCAAGTAAAAGGAGACAAGATTTATAGTCGTTCGGCTAACTCTGGCCTACATCCACTCCTATATAATCCTTTTTATTACTCCTAAATAATCATTTTTATTATACTGATGTTTGTTTATAGTTACACTCCAAATCCTAGAATAAAATTGATAGAGCATAGCCTAGGTTGAAGATAAAGAGAAGCAAAAAGAAGATCGTTTTTCTGATGTCATGTCTGCTGTATTTATAGGGGAAGATGTGCATGGATCGGGCTGAAATTTTGGCAGAAGGTTCGAGAGACCAAGATAAGGCCACCCAAAAATTTCCAAACCCATTGAGGCCCATAATAGGGATCGATAATGATCCCTATTTTGGTTTCAAAATGAGGTGGATCACTCTGGATGGTTCCTCATGGTGTTAGCTACTTGCTCCTCAAATTTCGTGCAATTTCAACGTACGGTTTGTGAGATATCGCATTTTCCGTGAAGTATTATTACTTGAATTCTAATTTCTGCCAATTACCATCCACCCAACTTGCTCCAAATACCATGTGATCTCTAGGGGACCTTCTCCTTATTTTATTATGCTTAACCTTCAAGTTTTACGCCAATTGGACTAGTAGAACTCGAGTTATTGATCAATCTTTTTTGCAATATGTGGTGAAGGTTGATTATAGCCTATCCCTATGGAGGGATAGATACCGATCCCTCCAACTTGCTCCAAATGCTATCTAATGCCTATGGTGTATTCTAAAAGTTCTAGTTAGCTTGTCTTCTAAGTTTCTTGTAACTTGGATGTGTATATGTTGAGATATTGATCGATCCTTATTATGAAGTGGGGCTTAGCCAATCCTTAAAAGGGATAAGTACCGATCCCTATTGAGGGACAGATGATGATCCCTCCAACTTCTCCAAGTGCCATGCGATCCTTATGGTAGACTCCTTAGGGCCTTTTCTTCTTGTTTCCAAAGTTTCACTTCAATCCGCCTTGTGGTTGTTGAGTTATGGAGCGATCATCGTTGAGTTGTGCTATTGAGCTGAATATGATCTAATCCCACTTCTTTGGCCCATAACTCCGCATACGAATTCCTGTCGACTTGAAATTTGAAATGTAGCCTCATGAGGCCTTCCGTATCACTTCATACTAATTGCACCTTAATTAGGACAAAAATTAGGGATCCGGTCCGAATCCGCTTGTCTATCATTCATAGTCTCGTTTATAGTCGATCTCCGAGGTTAGTAACCGTTTCTCCGGGCCTCCCGCCTTGGTGATCATGACGTCCATTGGGTTAAATCCGTATATGTACTGTTTTATCAAAAGGAGGGTTAACAGCGATTATTTAATTAATTAATCATTTTAAATAATGATTATGAAATTAATTAACCGATTTAATTAATGAAGTTTAAAATTGGTTTATTTTTGGATTTAATTAACCATTTTTGCTAATGGTGTTTTATACTTAATTAATCGTTTTAACTAATGATTATAAGAGTTTAATTAATTGTTTTAATTAATGATAATGGATTTTAATTAATCATTTTAATTAATGATTATTTATATTTAATTAACTATTTTAACTAATGATGTTTAAAGTTAACTATTGATTTTGAAATTAATTAATTTCGTTAATTAGTGATGCTTTGAAATTTATTAATATACTTGATTAACGAGATTTGAATTTAATTAAATCATTTTAATTATTGATTTTAAATTGTAATTAATGATTTTAAGTCATGATTGTTTTAAATTTAATTAATTGTTTTAACAAGTGATATTTGAAATTTAGTTAATCATTTTAATTGATAACGTTTTATTGTTAATTAATAATTTTAACAATGATTTTTTAATGTATCATTTTAACTAATGATGTTTGAATTTAAATAATCCAATTAATTTATGATTATTTGAACTTAATTAATTGTTTTAATTAATGGTATTTAAAATTTATTAATTATTTTTATTAATGATGTTTGAGATTAATTATTAATTTTAACTAGTGATTATTTGAATTTAATAATTTTTTTAATCAATGATGTTTAAAGTAATTTAATTTAATAATAGTGATTAAAGTAAATTAACTAATTTGATGAAAATGTTCTAACGTTAATAAACTGACTTAATAAAGATTTTAATGTTAATTTACTGATGATATATAAGTCTTTGGAAATAATTAACTATTTATTAGAGGTGACAAATTTAAATAAATGTGATTAATTATCTTTCGGGGTAATTAATATTATATTAAATTTATAAAGGTATTTTAATTGTTTTATTTTCTTTTAGGATAACAAATATGGTTTTATGTTTACAAATTATGGTTTTAAAAGAGAAAATCCATTAAAAGAAATTATTTATAAATAAGGCTAAGTGTAAATTGTTTGGGTTATAGTTAACAATGTTTTAATGACATTTTTTTGACCCTTGTTTTAATACACTTAGTATTATGGGTTTGTCTTTTAAAAGAATATTTTTAAAGAGTATTTCTAAAGTTTACCAATATTGAAATATGGAAATCAAGCACAAGTTCAGTAATTAAAAGTAAAGTTCAATTTCGATTATGGAAAAGTAGTTCCGTAAACGATATCTGTAACGACCTAATTTTTTTGAACGGATTAAATCAACGATAAACTACATATGTCAAATCAAATCATTCAAAAGGAGGATTGTTAATGAGGTAAATAAGGAAAAGAAGAGAAAAGAAGGAGAAAACAAAACACGGAATCTCACAGCGGAATGACAAAATATAATAATCAAATAAACAGTTCGTGAAGCTATTTTATAAATAACATTTGATTACACTTTTACAATACAATTAGAGTTATACATACAGCAAGAATAAATAAATAATGCAGCAGAACAACATGATGTAGTGGAATATATATATATATATATGTGTGTGTGTGTGTGTGTGTGTGTGTGTGTTTTTATAATGTATAAATCTTCGTTTTCGTCCTTCCGAAATAGTGTCTTCAATGCTAAAATGCTTAGGCTGACTCTAGCGTAATGACAAGATAAAGCACTCGAGTCAGAACTAAAAGATCTTAAGTAAGTGAAATCAATGATAAGTAAATATGAGTGTAACGGCTTCAAAGATTTTTACGGGATTTTACATCTCTTATCCATTGTATAATGTGCGTGCAATAACTTAAGAGATGTTCGGGATCTCATCTCCTAAGAATCCGTTAAACTATCTACATATATAATACAATACGATATTATAATATGTCTACAGTAAAGTAAAGTAAAGTACTAAAATAGAATTAAGGTGTTACCCATATCCCCCTTAACACATTTTTACATAAATACCATAGTCTATACAGATACAGTAAGCTCCACCAAACCGGTGGTTTACTCAGTGAGCACTTCATAGGTACGATACAAACAAAAGTCATAATGGACTTGATAAGGCATATGACAAGGCATACGAGGCAATGCCCAAGGTAGGATACTACCTTTTTACGGATCCGGACTAGGGGTAAAGCATAGTAGCTACTATCGCCCACCTTGAGACCCACTCCCATAATCAAATCAAAGGGTGGCCACCACATCAATCACAAAGTAATAAATATGGTGTCAAAGAAATGTGCTCGATAGGGGTTAAAAATGCGGATTACGGATCTTAAGGCTATGATAAACACTAGAGTGGAGGGTGAATAGTGTTTTAAGGAATTACTAAATCTTTTAGAATTTATGTTAATTTGAACACAAATGTATGCAATATTCAGACACAGATATGATCACAGAAACAAACACATATCCAGAAATAAAGTAAAAGCAGTAAAGGAAAGAACACACTGGATTTTATATTGGTTCGGAGTTACCCTACATCCAGTCCTACACACAAGTACGGATTTCCTTTCAAAAGCAATTGTATAATTACACCCTCTATTTCAAGGCGACAAGATACACCCTCCAGATTCACAATCCTCTGAGTAGAGATACTTGATTTCACGAGCAACAAGTTCACCCATTGATTTCCAAGGCTACAATCACACATTTTCTCACTTGATTGATTTCTAAGGCTACAATCACACCTTTTCTCACAGAAATGATTACAAAGAAGCCTATAATTCTGAATAGCACTAAGATTTTGTTGAGATGGTGATAGAGAATCAAACCAGAAATGATCTGGTTAGATTCAATGTTGATTTCAGTAGAGTAATGGTAAGAATATGTATAAAGAAATGTGGAAGAAGAAGAGGAGTGAAAAACAGAAAAATATGAAAAGAAATTCATTGAAAACAGCCCCTATTTATAGAAGAACAACAGCCATGTCCATTCGTGAAGGGATATGACGAATAGACACTTCTTTTGAAGTTCAAAATTTTGAAATCATCTGACACTATGTCGACATGGGTAACTTGGGTATGTCGACATCCCAAAGGAAATTTTGGCGTTTTATTTTTCTTTTAAAATAACTATTATCTTATATTAAAACTACTTTAAACTTTTATAAATATACTTAACTATAGTTAAAATACATAAACAAATATAAAGAATAATATTTTGGTATATATAAAATTTTACTACAATTTTATATTTAAATCTAAGCATAAATATTAAAAGTTAAATATTTTTATTAAAAGATAGTTTAAAACTAAGGATAATTTGATTTTGAAGATAAAGATTATTTTGAGGCTAAAAATATTTAAAATCAGGATAGATGTTTTTGATTCTTTTAAAAGGAAGGTTTTGAAAACATTTTGAAAACAAGATATAATTTTGTAAAATCATTTTGAATAAAACTTAGCGGATACAAAACAATGTTCCACTAGATTTTTTGTAGGTTCCATCCTACTTAGGGTTCCATCCCTTTAACAGGCTCGAAGTGGATTCCATTCCACGAATAAATTGGATTTTATGATGCCAGTGCTTTTCTAGGAGTTTTAACAAAATTCCTAATTAAATTACTTATTCTTGAACTCTTGATATTCTTGATACTCATCAGTCTTCAATCTTGATATCTTGAATCTCTATATTGTACAGTCTTCATTCTTGGTACCTGCATAGTTATATCCTGCATATACATATATATATAAACTATAATGTTAGTATTTATATTTTGTAATCTTATTCTAAGGTTGTTGTCATCAAAACCATCATCTCAAGGACTAATAATCTCCCTCTTTTTGATGATGACAACCTTTGTTTATAAAATATTACTTCTATCCTAATAACTCCCCCTAAAACTAATAACTCCCCCTTAATCTATGCCTAACTATCCTATTTTATATTTCTCCCCCTTTGTCATCAACAAAAACTAACTCCAAACTATATAATATCCAAACTATATAACTCCCCCTTAATCTAATACTCTATGACATGTGATTATAATGATAGTGTTATCATAAATAATCAACACTTAACTCTAAAACTTAAAACTTAGTCCTAAACTACTAACTACCCTAACTAAGTATAATAATACTTTCAATAGAACATGTATAAGAACACAAATTATTTATTAATTATATAGTTATATTTACATTTTCGTAGAGAACGTAAGAAAGAACATACAATAATATGAAAAAGAGAAAAGAAACTAATGAGTGTCTTTGAAAGTACAAGATCCATGAACTGAACAATTTGGATAGTGGAAACATAAATTTCCACGTTGTTCGACAAGATTTCCATCTTTGTCAAAGCGCATTTCGCCAACACAAACGACTTTGTCGTCTTCTTTAACATGCTCTTCTTCCATGAAGGCTTCTTCTTCTTTGCTGCCCTCTTGCACTTGATCTTCTGAAGAATCTTCATCAATCAAGATTGGATTAGCATGATTGTCCATTAGAAATTTTTGCAAATTCCTAAGGATTTTGCCTTGACTCTCTTGTTCTTTTCCCGTTCTAAGCTGTACCACTTGAATTTCAGTCAATAATTGCAGTGCATCCTTCAAAGAATCCTCCATTTTTGTCACTCGAGCGAGCGTAGTTCGTTAAAATGGTACAGAAGTAGGAGAAAAGAATGAAAAGGTTGAATTTATGTTTGATTTGGAAGAGGAGTCCATGGTTTAATTTATTTCAGCGGTCCGAACAGAGAGAATGATCCAAATTTCAAAAATAAGAAGAATATAAAACCAATTATTTGAATTTTGGTGGGAAAAATTTCAAAAATAAAAAATCGTTGTATGTCGACATGGGTTGAGGGGGCATGTCGACATGATCTTTGAAATTTTTACTATTTGATTTATTTGGATTTAATTTTTAATTATACTTTGTTATTTATATTTTTATATTTCAGTCATTAAACAAATTCCTAATTCTCTTCTTAATTTAGTAAATATAGATTCATTTTTAAGGGTTTTGTTAATATATCAGCAATTTGATTCTCGGAATTAATATAATCTAGAGTAATTACTTCCTTATTTATATTATCTCTGAGAAAATGATGTCTTATATGAATATGTTTAGTTCGAGCATGTTGAGTAATATTTTTGGATAAATTTGTCGCACTAGTATTATCACAATAAATTTGTGATTTTGAGATATTTAAACCATAATCTTTTAAAGTTTGTTTCATATATATTACTTGAGAACAAGCCAAAGCAGCAGAAATATATTCTGCTTCAGTTGTTGATAAAGAAACTGTGTTTTTCTTTTTACTAAACCAGGAAATCAAAGAATGCCCCAAAAAGTGACAAGTTCCACTTGTACTTTTTCAGTCTGATTTACAGTCAGCATAATCAACATCACAGTAAGATATTAAGTCAAAAGAATCATTTTTAGGATAAAATAAACCATAATTAGAGGTATGTTTAACATACCTTATGATACGTTTTACGGCTTTTATGTGGGTCTCTTTAGGTTGGGATTGATATCTTGCGCAAGACAAACACTATGCATGATATCAGGTCTACTAGCGGTGATATAGAATTGTGATCCAATCATTCCTCTATATAATTTTTGATCTACATCTTTTGAGAGATCTTCTTTACTAAGGTATTCATTAGTTGCCATGGGAGTGGGTTTTCCACTTGTAGTAGTCAAATCAAATTTACTAATTAGGTCTTTAGCATATTTTTCTTGACTAATAAAGACACCATTATCTAATTGTTTTATTTGTAATCCTAAAAAGAAATTTGATTCACCCATATGACTCATCTCAAACTCTTTTGTCATTATATCAGAAAATTCTTTATTCATTTCAAAATTAGTTGATCCAAAAATGATATCATCTACGTAGACTTGTACTAGTTGAATATCATTTTTATTTCTTTTAATAAAAAGAGTATTATCTACTTTACCAATTTCAAAATTTGATTGTAATAAGTAAGGTCTTAGTCTATCATACCAGGCTCTAGGAGCTTGTTTTAGACCATATAGAGCGTTCTTAAGTTTGTAAACATGATTTGGTAATTTTTCATTTTCAAAAAGTAGTGGTTGTTCAACATACACTTCCTCTTTTACAAATCCATTTAAAACGGCACTTTTAACATCCATTTGAAATAGTTTGAAATTATTATGATTTGCGAAAGCAAGTAGAATCTCAATGGCTTCTAATCTTTCTACAAGAGCAAAGGTTTCATCAAAATCTATTCCTTCTTCTTGACAATAACCTTGAGTGACTAACCGGGCTTTATTTCAAACAACATCTCCTTGTTCATTCATTTTATTTTTGTAAACCCATTTAGTTCCAATTATAGTTTTATTTTCAGGTCTAGGAACAAGTATCCAAACATCATTTCTAGTTAATTGATTTAATTCTTCTTGCATAGCCAAAATCCATGAATCATCAGTTGATGCTTCTTTTGGATTTTTGGGTTCAATAGTTGATATAAAAGCTACATTGCTTATTTGACTTAGTTGATTTCTAGTTTTAACAATAGATTGCATATCTCCAAGTACATTTTCAATAGGGTGATCTTTTAAAAGTTTAATCCTTTTATTATGATGATTAATTTCATTATTAGTTTCAGTTGTCTCTTGATTTTGGTTGATTAAATCCTCTTCATCATTTGTATCTCCAAAAAATTTCAGATTTTCATCAAATGAAACATGCATTGTTTCTTCGATGGTGTTAGTTCTTAAATTAAACACTCTGTATGCTTTACTTCTATTAGAATGTCCGATAAAGATACCTTTGTCAGATTTAGGATCAAATTTATCTAAATTATATTTTGTATTTAAAATAAAACATTTACTTTCAAAAATTCTAAAATAAGGTACCTTAGGTTTCTTTGAGTGAAGAAGTTCATAAGGTGCCTTATCAGTTAAAGGTCTAATTAAAATTCTATTTAAAATATAACAGGCAGTAGCAACTGCTTCTGCCCAAAAATACTTTGGTAATTTACCATCTAAGAGCATAGTTCTCGCACACTCTTGAATTGTCTTGTTTTTACATTCTACTACTCCGTTTTGTTGTGGAGTTCTTGAAAATGAAAAATTGTAAGTTATTCCCTTTTTATTGCAAAATTCCTCAAACCTTTCATTTTCAAATTGACCACCGTGATCACTACGGATGGTTACAATTTTTATAGAAAGTTGATTTTGAACCCTTTTTGTAAAGTTCTTAAAACATTCAAAAGTATCAATTTTATGTTTAAAAAATATTGTCCATGTAAATCTAGAATAATCATCTACAATTACAAAAACAAATTTACTATGATTTATTGACAGAATTTAAGATGGACCAAATAAATCAAGGTTAAGTAATTCAAGAGGTTTTGAGGTTGAAATCATATCTTTTAATTTAAAGGAACTTTTTCTAAGTTTTCTTAATTGACATGCATCACATAGACTATCTACTTTAAAATTTATTTTAGGGAAACCTCTTACTAGATCATGTTTAGACAGTCTAGATAAGAGTTGGAAATTCAAATGTCCAAATCTCTTATGCCAAATCCAAGGGTCACTTGTATTTGCCAAAAGACATAAGTTATCATTGAGACTTTCATACTAAGAATATAAATATTCTTTTTCCTAATTCCCTCAAATATTATGGTTGAATTATTATTTTCAGTGTGACGTTTATCTTTTTCAAATTTAATTTTATATCATTTATCGAAAAGTTGACTTATACTTAGCAGATTATGTTTCAGATTCTTAACTAGGAAAACATTAGTAATAATAGGAGTTTTAGAGTTACCGACTTTGCTGATGCCAATCAGATATCCTTTTGAATTGTCTCCAAAGTTAATCAGTCCTCCGTCTTTGTATATTATATCATTCAGCGTATCTGGATTGCCAGTCATGTATCTAGAGCATCCACTATCGAGTATCCATTTATTCTTTTTGATCTGCACAATTTTTCCATTGTGGATTGATTCCTAAACCCCCATAAAGCATGTTTCCTGCACATCAAACAATTTTGGTAGACACTTGAATTTGAACATTGCTTACATGCAGACTCAAGAGACAATGATGATCTGAATATTTCTAAACTAGTAATAACAAACATAGCCATTTTAAAAACTTTTTCAAAAAATATATTATCAAACTTTGAAAACCTTGCTCTGATACGAATGTTAGAAATGCGGATTACGGATCTTAAGGCTAGGATAAACACTAGAGGGGAGAGTGAATAGTGTTTTAAGGAATTACTAAATCTTTTAAAGTTTATGTTAATTTGAACACAAATGTATGCAATATTCTGACACAGATATGATCACAGAAACAAACACATATGCAGAAATAAAGTAAAAGCAGTAAAGGAAAGAACACACCGGATTTTATACTGGTTCGGAGTTACCCTACATCCAGTCCCGCACACAAGTACGGATTTCCTTTCAAAAGCAATTGTATAATTACACCCTCTATTTTAAGGCTACGAGGTACACCCTCCAGATTCACAATCCTCTGGGTAGAGATACTTGACTTCACGGGCAACATGTTCACCCATTGATTTCCGGGGCTACAATCACACATTTTCTCACTTGATTGATTTCTAAGGCTACAATCACACCTTTTCTCATAGAAATGATTACAAAGAAGCCTATATTTCTAATTAGCACCGAGATTTTGTTGAGATAGTGATAGAGAATCAAACCAGAAATGATCTAGTTAGATTCAATGTTGATTTCAGCACAGTAATGGTAAGAATATGTATAAAGAAATGTGGACGAAGAAGAGGAGTGAAAAACAGAAAAATATGAAAAGAAATTCATTGAAAACAACCCCTATTTATAGAAGAACAACAGCCATGTCCATTCGTGAAGGGATATGACGAATAGACACTTCTTTTGAAATTCAAAATTTTGAAATCATCTGACACTATGTCGACATGGGTAACTTGGGTATGTCGACATCCCAAAGGAAAATTTGGTGTTTTATTTTTCTTTGAAAATAACTTTTATCTTATATTAAAACTATTCTAAACTTTTATAAATATACTTAACTATAGTTAAAATACATAAATAAATATAAAGAATAATATTTTGGTATATATAAAATTTTACTATAATTTTATATTTAAATCTAAGTATAAATATTAAAAGTTAAATATTTTTATGAAAAGATAGTTTAAAACTAAGGATAATTTGATTTTGAAGAAAAAGATTATTTTGAGGCTAAAAATATTTAAAATCAGGATAGACGTTTTTGATTCTTTTAAAAGGAAGGTTTTGAAAACATTTTGAAAACAAGATATAATTTTGTAAAATCATTTTGAATAAAACTTAGCGGATACAAAACAATGTTCCACTAGATTTTTTGTAGGTTCCATCCTACTTAGGGTTCCATCCCTTTAACAGGCTCGAAGTGGATTCCATTCCACGAATAAATTGGATTTTAAGATGCCAGTGCTTTTCTAGGAGTTTTAACAAAATTCATAATTAAATTACGTATTCTTGAAATCTTGAACTCTTGATAATCTTGATATTCTTGATACTCATCGGTCTGCAATCTTGATATCTTGAATCTCTATATTGTACAGTCTTCATTCTTGCTACCTGTATAGTTATATCCTGCATTTATATATATATATATATATATATATATATAAACTATAATGTTAGTATTTGTATTTTGTAATCTTATTCTAAGGTTGTTGTCATCAAAACCATCATCTCAAGGACTAACAGTCTCCCTCTTTTTGATGATGACAACCTTTGTTTATAAAATATTACTTCTATCCTAATAACTCCCCCTAAAACTAATAACTCCCCCTTAATCTATGCCTAACTATCCTATTTTATATTTCTCCCCCTTTGTCATCAACAAAAACTAACTCCAAACTATATAATCTCCAAACTATATAACTCCCTCTTAATCTAATACTCTATGACATGTGATTATAATGGTAGTGTTATCATAAATAATCAACACTTAACTCTAAAACTTAAAACTTAGTCCTAAACAACTAACTACCTGTTAGCACCAAAATTGATCACTAACACCCTTAGAAAGATTGTGTAGAGAGAATAATGAAGAAAACAAACTGAAAAAGAGAAGAAAACATAAATTAAAATGCGGGAAGTATGAACACCAAATTTATAGTGGTTCGGCGCAATGGCCTACGTCCACTTTGAAGCTGATCTTTATTCTCCACTTGATACTTGATTACAGATACAATCCGTTCTTAAGTATTAGGATACAATTGCAAGGTAAAAGAAATAAGTCTTGAATGAGGATTCAATGTGGCAGAGTCTCCCCAGTGCTCTCTAAAATCTCCTCCCGTTTTCTGTGCCCCTGCCTCTCTATTTATAGACGAAAGTGGGTTGGACTTCCCTGGTGGGCCAGGTAGTCGAATAACTTGGTCCAAGTAGTGTATGTACTGTACGCCGAACCAGGGGGGCCGAACAAGGCATGCCGAGCCGAACTCTTGTGCCGCACGAAGCATGACGAGTCTCCCCTCTTTTGGCCGAGTGAGGCAAGAGGTTGAATGAGAGATGCAGGTCGAATGGGGCAAGAATGCCGAACGATAGTAATGCCGAGTGAAGGGTTTGATCGAATGGCTTCTTCAGTCGAACGATTCAAGGCCGAACGATCTCCTGGATACCGGACGATCTCAAGCCGATCATGCTGACTTCTCTGTGGAGCACTTGTGCTGAGTGAACTACGCCGAATGATGCTGGGACGCCGAACGATCTTCTGGAGGCCGAACGGTCCTTTGCTTCTTCATGCCGAGTGTAACTCTGAATACCGAACGTTCTAGTTGCCTGGTCGATTTTCCAGGTAACATTTTTCCCTCCAAAGTACGTCGTGTATTCGATAAGGGTGTGCTTTGTACTACAGAATTCGCGCAATGCCACCGAGTGCTTTGGATGTCGAACGTTCTTTGCCGAACGATACGAATGCCGAGTGATTTGAAGTAACCGATCGACACCGTTTTGACCGGTAGAACCGGTCAGACTCTCTTCGCCTTCTTCTTCTTTCCTATAAAGCCTGTCTTCTTCTTCCTCCTTTCTTTTTTCACCTTCACCTTTCAACCCCGAATCTTCGAACCATCCTTGCAATCGGACTTCAAGTACTTCTTAAGCCTTCCTAAAGCTCGATCCACGAACTAGGTATAATCCCTTTGCCCAACTCCTTTCCACAAATTCGCATAGGACTGAGTCGTTGCCGAACAGGCTGTGTGGAGGAATCAAATTATGTCTCCAAGGCCGATCGTTGTGAGGTAGTGAGAGATGGTTCGGGACGAACGCTTCGTAGGGTTTGTTTCGTTGTTTGAGAGGGACGCTATGGTTCGGCACGGCCTCTGTGTATTAGATAAGGCCACGGGAAAGAGTTAGGTGGAGGAGAGGAAAATATGGAGGTCGCGCCGAGTGTTAAGACTTGGCATAACCTTCGTTCGTCATGGCATATTGTTGGCCGAACGATGGGTTTGGATGTGAGCCAGTGGATAGGCCGGGTGTTGTTTCGGCCGAATAGTATTTCGGTCGAGCGATACTCACCCAGTACGAACTGAAGGTGGGCCGAAGATGGTTGTAGGTCGAACAAGGACTTTGCCGAACATACTTAGGCCAGACAAACATTAATTCCAAACATACTGACATGCCGAACAAACATGAATGCCGAACATACTTAGGCCGGACAAACACCAATGCCAAACGTACTGACATGCCGACCAAACTCAATTGCCAAACATACTGACATCTTGTCCAATTTCATAACCGAACTTTACTTGCCGTAACCAAATAACTTCTTTTAGCGTTTTCTTAACCTGGAACTGTAATCGCCATATAGAAGGCTCTTGGAGACGGTCAGCGATGACGGTTTTCAGAGGCGGCGATTACAAGCTTAGTTTTATTCTAAATGCTTATACACGATTGAACGTACTAGTTCACACACCACGTGGGGGGATTATTCGTGTTGTTAACTCTAACATTGGTCATTTTTCAAGTATAGTTCACGCAGGTGCTTAGTTGAATCCACTATTTATTCAAGATGTCTAAAAAATCCAGTTCCGCTACACTTTCCGACAGACCCAGGCCGTCTTCAAAGCAAACAGCCGCCGATACATCTGACCCGTCAGTTTCTCCCGCTCATGATTGGGCTCCTGATACCTTGGAGTCGTCGATCTTATTGGATAGCCCAGTTGACTCACAGGCTTCGAGGGTCACCAAAGCCGCTCTTCAGCGGATATGTTCTATTCATGGTATCCCGTTCTCCGACGTGTTAGTTCCGTCGGGGCACGACCGTCCACATCTGCCCCCAACGGGATATACAGCGTGCAGCAAGTTCATGTGTTGGGTTGGCACCATACCACCGTTCAATCTATTTCTTCGAGATGTGCTGTGGTATCTTGACGTCTCCCCATCACAGCTACATCCAAATGGTCACGCCTTCATCTATGGCACGTACGTGCTCTTTATGGCCGTCTTCTCTAGGCCCCCAACCCCCGGCGATATTAGGTACATATACATTACCAAGAAACGGTGTAACGATCGCGATTTTTCGTTGCCGAAAAATCGAACCGTTAGGGTTTTAGAAGAAGAAAGAGGTAGAAGAAGAAAGAAAAGAAAGAGAAGAGAAAACAGAAAAACAAGCAACAGAACGAGAAACAATAACAGAATCTCACAGTCGCAGCGGAACAACATATAATAGATAAATGAATATTCATTAAAACAAAAGAACTATACATTTTATACATTACATCTATCAGAGTGTACAACAACAACAGCGGGAAAGAAATACTATATACAATAAATAATAGACTACGCTATCTGGCTCGCCTCCAGATCTGCACAGCAACTCCCGAATCCAGAATAACCTGATAACCTAACTCTAGACTGCCCGTGTGGAAAATAGTGGGCACCCAGAGTTTAGGAAAGGAACAATAAACTCCAGGTCAGTCATGGGACTGGTGTGAGAACTCAAAACAGTTAATCTTTAAACAAGCAACAAGAAAATTTAAAATTTAACTTTCGAAATTCGAAATGCTTTTTGGAAAAATGAAACTACCATAAGGCCTCCCGCCACACACACAATGCAAACGCAGAATTGGAGGAGATTTCTCCTTATGATAGTCAAAGATGCTTACTACGCGAAAATCAAATCATTTTTGATATTATTACTAGTGCATAGTGTAGAAAACAATTTCGAAAGTACAATATAAATCCTAGCCAGCATAGACATTCCGAACTATGCCTACTATAGCTACCATCCAAACAGTGGTGACCACCATAAGTGAATGGCAGGTAATACAACTAAAACCGTACAAGGCGCGTATTGGAGGAATGGATTTCCAACAAATGGTCAGGCTAAGGAACTTCCTACTGCCACATGGGATCGCCTCTGGCGGGACGTCCCGAGAAACTAACGTTACGGTTAGATCTCTGCCAACACAAGGCCGGGTTACCTCTGTAACTAGGTAACTACTACACGAATATGTCATCCCCCGGTCCTTTGGGACCTTTATCCGAGCGCTCGATACCAACAACACCACACAGAAATAGATATAGTGTTTTCCACATGAGTAAATATCTGGGCTCCATACCATGATACCACCCTTTTCCAGAAGGAAATGACATACCCTAAAGGGCGCGACCCTCATAACCTTGCCGCATATTCCTGTTTCGACCATTTCCGGGGAGTGAGGTCCTGACGAAGTCTCGTCCACAAAGCTACGCTTTGTGCAACAAAGCCATGCTTTGGGTCCACAGATGACCAAAGCAATAATCACAAAGATAAATGATCAGACAAATGATCATATCACAAATGACCAACCAAAGATCATCACACAGCAGCACTCAGCATGCCACATTACCAGATTGGGAAATATCGCTGATAACCTTCAACTACATAACCTCTGAGCTCGTACGTCTCAGAGAAGGGTGTTAAGCTAAGAGAATAAATTCTCCGCCACCAACAGAAATGTATTTGAAAGAAATCTGCTCTATCTCTCAAAATGTAATGTCAGACACGTAACCATACAAGTCTGTTCCGGGTTCGAACAGAACCGAAGGCACTTCCAAAGAAGCCCTTGCAATCCGGGTATTCACAATCCCGATAAAATTTCCCATCACAAAGGAAATCTCCATATCGTAGCTAACGATGCGGAGACAATCGATAGGTCATCCTATCGTTTTCACAAATACCCGGTCTTCAACACCGGTCTTCAAATGCAATCCAAACGACGTATCGCATATTCGGAATGGGATATATGACACAAAGGTCCTCTCCCGGCTAAACCGAATAGCGAGCGCTTATTTTAAAAAAATAAGTGTGCATTCAATTCCAAACAAACACAATCAATACCATCCAAGGGTAAATATTGATAGTCGGTTATTTAACTATCAATAAAGATGCGCCACATCATCAGATTCCAAATAATTTTTCCAAAATTATTAAGTCCCAAAATATCTTTACAAGATATATATATATATATACACCATTTACAAATAATTGCCCCAGTTATTTGTTTTACCAAAACCACTTCACGATAAAATTTTCCACACTTAACCAATTGAAAAACCAATTTTCAATTTACCTTTACCATTTGAAAACCAATTTTCAAATTACATTAACCATTTGCAAACCAATTTCAAATCACCTTAACCATTTGAAAACTAATTTCAAATCACCTTAACCATATATACCTTTTGAAACAAATTTCAAACCACCAAACAAATCTTTACCGATTTATTTTACTTACGTTCCAAATTCGTAAATTATATTTTCACATTTAAGAATAAATCAACATTTATTTTTAAACAAATTTCCCTTCATATATATAAATTCCAAAGTGGATTTAAATTCCAAGCATCTACTAGCATACGATTCCCAAATCGATTTCAAGTTATTTGCTTTCAATTACCTTAAAGGTGAATTCACAGAAACCGTTCCATTTCATATTAGAAAACCATTCCCATGCTTATTTTAAAAATAAGTAATTCACAAATTTATTTATTTTCAACAATTTGGAAATATTCCATATACTTAAATCACAGTTAAGTATTTATTCCATTCTCTTTAAGAAAACATTCCCTTATTCACATTTATTTGGGTTAAAAACGAATGTTGCGTAAAACATCGTTACGACAACCCAAAAACACTGGTATATGGATTTGAAATTAAAAATAGATATATAAATCCAATACTATACAAATTATCCCCTTCTGTTTCTCGAAAACGTCTATTTCAACAATCAATGTTGAAATCTATGTTTTCAATACTCAATACATTTTAAAACACCTTTAATTCGTTTTAAATTCCATTTAAAACATTCCTTTCCCAAAAACAAACCCCTTTTATTTAATAATCTATTCAATATTCAAAATAGTGAATATAGCCCACTTAACAAATTCCCATATTTCAATTTATCAAATTCGATGAATTTCAAATTTATAAACATAGTTTATAAATTCCATTTCTATTATAAACCCCAATTTTATAAATTCCTTTATTAATCCGATGCAATTTACATAACCCAATTTCATACCCAAAAGCCATATTGTAAGTTAAATACTTATAATATTATTTATTTACCAAATCGTTCCTTTGAACTTCACCAATTTAAAATCTTATCACTTACAAGATTTCTTTATGGTTTATAATAATTTCAACTAATGAAATCTTCATTTATTAACAATTTCTATAAAATTCCCCTTTTTAATGCCCAAATCCATTTCTATAAGTTAATAACTTATAAACTTAAAATTTTCCAATAACCATTCGTTTTATAAATTTCACATTTATTAATCTATAAATCCTAGTGAAATTCATGTTATACATCAACTTAACACTTTATAAATTTATTCTATAACTTCAATAATTTTTTATTTAAAAACATCCATTTAAAAAAAATCCTTTATATAAACCATTAATAATAATAACTCCCCAAAAAACCAAATTTAACTATTTTATAAAAACCTATTATTGTTAAAAATTTCTTTTAAGTTATATTTTATAAAAATATAAATTTTTAAAACATAAAATTTTATCCATCTATTTATTTTAAAATTTAATTCAATTCAAAATTTTTTAATAAACCATATTCTTTGAAAAATCGATTTAAAACCCCTTTTAAATTCAAAACCGTTATTTCAATTTAAAAATTAGAATCCGATGATGCAACGACATCGAATGGTCAATCATGGGAATAACATCATATAACAATGTGATTATCAACAATCAACATAATATTCATAAACAAATAAATATGTGAGGAATCCAGTTGGATCCCTCCAACCTGTTACCCTGCATCCACAGACGTTAGCACAATACCAATTCCACTTCGAGGTGGAATATCGCGGTATATGGGATTTTATAAATATCCGCTTAATAACGGCGCAATAGGGTCTCATCCGCTATACGAGGCGGGAAATCAAATCCGATATATACATATGCCAATATATATATATCGCTATATATAGTATATATCCTACTATATCTACTAGCACAATCAATCAACAATTATCAATCAATATTAACTATTTAAAATTTTAAACAAAACCTTTCGATTGAGTGAGGAGTTCTCACCTTGATTTTATTTCCGGTTTCGGCGTTCGTTTCGAATAAAATTAAACGAACGTTTAATTTTACCCGAAATTCAAACGAGCTCCAATCGACTCCAAACTAGCTCCATTGCGAAGAACACGACCTTACGATTCCAACGCACTTTGATTCGCCCAAATCGGACCTCGCAGCAAAAAGATATCGCAGTTTAAAGTTTGAACGAATAAATATAATTAAAATTTACATTTTCTTTCCTCATACCAACATCTGGGCCGCACATCTTGCCTCCCCCTTCCTTCTCTTTGCGTGCGCACGGCTTTGCTCCTAGGTTAATGAAACACTCACGTAACCCATGAGCCGCCCATTAGCCCTAATTCTCGTCTTCACCACAAATGCCTACGACACGATCAACGAGCTCCATTACGTTCGCCATCACGAGCTCCATTCTCGGCCAGAGGCCGGCCCCACTCGGCTGCTCCTAGGCCTTGGGATTCAAGCTTAAACGGCCAGCCTTCAAATGAGATTTCCCGATGATCCTTTGCATGATTTCCGATCTCGACCGTTGAAGTTGTAGTTCACAGCGTGCTCTTCGATTTCCGTTTAGAAAGTTCGTGGAAAATGTCGACGGATTGGTGTGGATTTGAGGTGGAAGGGCGACATTTTCTGGCCATCGAATTTATTAGGGCCGGCTCCTTTATCTTGGCTAGGGTTTTGAAAATAATATATACATATAACCATATTATTTTAATATTAAAATCACCAATTTGACACTTTTGCAAACGAACTCCAAATGACGCATGCCGCCAGGCGATCCTAATGTTTTTCCACATTCCGGACACAATGGAACAGGTTTCGTAAGCTAATTCGGAAGTATGTGTGAGATACGGAAATAAACGGTCAATTTAAATTTAAACCGATTTAAACGATTTCTAGGCGTTTTGGCTTGTACCGGACAAACGGCAAATCCAAACGACTTGAAATTTGAAATCTTACAATAATATCACATTACGGATCCGATGAAACTGGTTTCGTCGAAATCCGAGACCGTTTGAAAAATGGCTATTTTAACTCGCCGAATTAAAATTAAAACGATATCGATGCGTTTCGAGCTGCCACGGTCAAACGACAACTCCGTTTGCTACGAAATTTGAAATCCGATAATAACTAACTATTACGGATCCAATGGAACTTGTTTCGTTCAATTCTGAGACTGTTCAAAAATTGGCTATTTTTCAGTCGATAATTAAATATTAAAATATTCAATTTTTACAAATTAACTCCAAATTCAGTTTTACAAGTTCTAAAATATTTCTATAACTTTAATATGATATAACAAAATTTTCCAAACCATTTTCAATCATATTTAACCCAATATTTAATTATTTTTGGAATTTCACTTATTAAATCATCGATTTAATTATCCCATTAAATCCAATATTCGAAAAATAAATTATTCGACTTAAAAATCCCACTTATTAATATTAAAAATAAATTAAATATTCAAATTTAAGTTATCAAAAATTCTGGGTCGTTACAATCTTCCCCCCTTAAAAGAATTTCGTCCTCGAAATTGCAAGTTAAGGAGAACGATCCTAATCCGTTTATTATTTTTCCAAAGCTAATTAGTTTTACTAACTTTCTAACCTAAATATTTTTATTAAAGATTCACTATTATTTCAATTAGCTTTCCAACTTCAATTATAGGTTTCAAACAACATTGTTTACTCAACAATTCAAATTTAAATTTAAATTCAAATTTCAAACTTTCAAAATTTCTCAAAATTTCTCTAACTCCCTAAATTTTCGAAAAATTTCGCCAGAGTCTCCTTTGCGCGGCTAGATCGGTACGACTACAAAACGGCTCTACGGCCCCTCAGAATCAAAAAGAAAAGAGAAAGCCAAGTGGCTGGAGAAGGAAATCATCAAATCTCATATAAAAACTAAAATACGTACCTTTTGTCGAGCGATTCAATCTTTTTTTTAACTTTGAAATCAAAATCCCAATTCCTTTATAACCTGTATATCCTGCTAGTAATAGTATTCAATTCCAACATTCAAACTATTTTGCCAATTCAAGTTCAAAATTTCCAATGCATGCTTCTTATACCACTTTTAGTTTACTATTAAAGTTGCATATTCATTTTCATTCAACTTTGCATTTCAATTTTCATTTGAATTCAATTACATAGCTTCCAATTGCGCTAGTTCAATTTCATTAACACTTAATGAATTTACATACAATCAACCAACAAGCAAATAACGACCAATGTACATTCAATACAACCAAATTTTATCCATTTTACTTACATTCAATTTGGTTCAACTGTTTTAATTTCAATTGGTTTAACATCCAATTGATTTTCATTCTATTATTAAACTATTTTCAAATGAATTTACACTTGCATGCATCATTTCATATCAACTTATTCATATTCTATTGATTAACATTCAATTCATGCTTTAACTCAATTGCTAGTTCTTTTTACAAATAAAATTGAATTTCATTTATATAATTTAAGTTCACATCTTTAACAATTTCATTTACTCACTTTATTCATTTATTTTGATATTAACATCAATTCTTTCAATATTACTTAACTTGCATTCCATTTCAACTTTATTTACATCATTTAATTCACCTGATTATTTAACTTTGATACAAATATCAATTTTTATTCAACTTTGCTTAAGTTATTCCATTTAAACATCATTTGTTAATTAAACTTAAGTTTTACTTATCAATTCAATTCGGATTTTAAATTCCAAAGTAAATCCTATTTAACTTTTACTTAAGCCAAATTCATATTCCATTTTACTTAACTTAATTGTTTAACCACTTCAATAACTGGTTTCACTTACATTTTCCCATTCTATAAGTTATAAAACTTATTATTCAACTTCTAACTTATTTTATAAGTTCAAAACCTTTTTCACTTATATTTATCAACTTCAAGTTGAATTTTAATTTTCAAATTTGTTTATTACAACAAAACTTCAATTTTTAAATTCATTTTTGTAGCAAATCCATCACATAGAAACTCGAAAATGATACTGATGATGCTGCAGTCATCACCCTTATTATTTCCCAGTGACAATAGTGAAATCAATGCTAATTATTCTTTCAAAAAGTTTTCTTTCTATTCATAAATCACTTTTATAAACCTTTTACTTATATAATTTTACTTCTTATATACATACATGCTTATCTTACAATTGTAAATCATCATTAATTATTATTTCATCTTATGATTCATTGGTTTATACCATTATTCTTTTACAATAGTTGCTTTTATTAGCTTATTCAAACAACTTTTAATTATTTTATATATATATATATCATTTACAACAACCAAGCAATCAATTATATACATACTTCAATAATTCTTGAAAAATTATTTTCTTTTTATATATAAAATATAATCGAGGCAAAATTATTTCATTTACCCAATTTAAAACAATATTGTGTCGAATTGTTCTATTCAAGTGTTTAGGAACCCCTTCGATTCAGTTTTCGAGGCTGCGCCGACGAAGGTTCATATACCACTCAACAAACCAATCATCACAATATAAAACAATTTTATATTCACTAACAAATACGCACTCATATCTATTATTACACTCATACTCATTCTAGAGTACTGCTGACTCTATCTCTAATGAGTAATACCCAACAGAGCAGGTTGTCGCTTAACCATATGCTCTGATACCAAATGTAACGATCGCGATTTTTCGTTGCCGAAAAATCGAACCGTTAGGGTTTTAGAAGAAGAAAGAGGTAGAAGAAGAAAGAAAAGAAAGAGAAGAGAAAACAGAAAAACAAGCAACAGAACGAGAAACAATAACAGAATCTCACAGTCGCAGCGGAACAACATATAATAGATAAATGAATATTCATTAAAACAAAAGAACTATACATTTTATACATTACATCTATCAGAGTGTACAACAACAACAGCGGGAAAGAAATACTATATACAATAAATAATAGACTACGCTATCTGGCTCGCCTCCAGATCTGCACAGCAACTCCCGAATCCAGAATAACCTGATAACCTAACTCTAGACTGCCCGTGTGGAAAATAGTGGGCACCCAGAGTTTAGGAAAGGAACAATAAACTCCAGGTCAGTCATGGGACTGGTGTGAGAACTCAAAACAGTTAATCTTTAAACAAGCAACAAGAAAATTTAAAATTTAACTTTCGAAATTCGAAATGCTTTTTGGAAAAATGAAACTACCATAAGGCCTCCCGCCACACACACAATGCAAACGCAGAATTGGAGGAGATTTCTCCTTATGATAGTCAAAGATGCTTACTACGCGAAAATCAAATCATTTTTGATATTATTACTAGTGCATAGTGTAGAAAACAATTTCGAAAGTACAATATAAATCCTAGCCAGCATAGACATTCCGAACTATGCCTACTATAGCTACCATCCAAACAGTGGTGACCACCATAAGTGAATGGCAGGTAATACAACTAAAACCGTACAAGGCGCGTATTGGAGGAATGGATTTCCAACAAATGGTCAGGCTAAGGAACTTCCTACTGCCACATGGGATCGCCTCTGGCGGGACGTCCCGAGAAACTAACGTTACGGTTAGATCTCTGCCAACACAAGGCCGGGTTACCTCTGTAACTAGGTAACTACTACACGAATATGTCATCCCCCGGTCCTTTGGGACCTTTATCCGAGCGCTCGATACCAACAACACCACACAGAAATAGATATAGTGTTTTCCACATGAGTAAATATCTGGGCTCCATACCATGATACCACCCTTTTCCAGAAGGAAATGACATACCCTAAAGGGCGCGACCCTCATAACCTTGCCGCATATTCCTGTTTCGACCATTTCCGGGGAGTGAGGTCCTGACGAAGTCTCGTCCACAAAGCTACGCTTTGTGCAACAAAGCCATGCTTTGGGTCCACAGATGACCAAAGCAATAATCACAAAGATAAATGATCAGACAAATGATCATATCACAAATGACCAACCAAAGATCATCACACAGCAGCACTCAGCATGCCACATTACCAGATTGGGAAATATCGCTGATAACCTTCAACTACATAACCTCTGAGCTCGTACGTCTCAGAGAAGGGTGTTAAGCTAAGAGAATAAATTCTCCGCCACCAACAGAAATGTATTTGAAAGAAATCTGCTCTATCTCTCAAAATGTAATGTCAGACACGTAACCATACAAGTCTGTTCCGGGTTCGAACAGAACCGAAGGCACTTCCAAAGAAGCCCTTGCAATCCGGGTATTCACAATCCCGATAAAATTTCCCATCACAAAGGAAATCTCCATATCGTAGCTAACGATGCGGAGACAATCGATAGGTCATCCTATCGTTTTCACAAATACCCGGTCTTCAACACCGGTCTTCAAATGCAATCCAAACGACGTATCGCATATTCGGAATGGGATATATGACACAAAGGTCCTCTCCCGGCTAAACCGAATAGCGAGCGCTTATTTTAAAAAAATAAGTGTGCATTCAATTCCAAACAAACACAATCAATACCATCCAAGGGTAAATATTGATAGTCGGTTATTTAACTATCAATAAAGATGCGCCACATCATCAGATTCCAAATAATTTTTCCAAAATTATTAAGTCCCAAAATATCTTTACAAGATATATATATATATATACACCATTTACAAATAATTGCCCCAGTTATTTGTTTTACCAAAACCACTTCACGATAAAATTTTCCACACTTAACCAATTGAAAAACCAATTTTCAATTTACCTTTACCATTTGAAAACCAATTTTCAAATTACATTAACCATTTGCAAACCAATTTCAAATCACCTTAACCATTTGAAAACTAATTTCAAATCACCTTAACCATATATACCTTTTGAAACAAATTTCAAACCACCAAACAAATCTTTACCGATTTATTTTACTTACGTTCCAAATTCGTAAATTATATTTTCACATTTAAGAATAAATCAACATTTATTTTTAAACAAATTTCCCTTCATATATATAAATTCCAAAGTGGATTTAAATTCCAAGCATCTACTAGCATACGATTCCCAAATCGATTTCAAGTTATTTGCTTTCAATTACCTTAAAGGTGAATTCACAGAAACCGTTCCATTTCATATTAGAAAACCATTCCCATGCTTATTTTAAAAATAAGTAATTCACAAATTTATTTATTTTCAACAATTTGGAAATATTCCATATACTTAAATCACAGTTAAGTATTTATTCCATTCTCTTTAAGAAAACATTCCCTTATTCACATTTATTTGGGTTAAAAACGAATGTTGCGTAAAACATCGTTACGACAACCCAAAAACACTGGTATATGGATTTGAAATTAAAAATAGATATATAAATCCAATACTATACAAATTATCCCCTTCTGTTTCTCGAAAACGTCTATTTCAACAATCAATGTTGAAATCTATGTTTTCAATACTCAATACATTTTAAAACACCTTTAATTCGTTTTAAATTCCATTTAAAACATTCCTTTCCCAAAAACAAACCCCTTTTATTTAATAATCTATTCAATATTCAAAATAGTGAATATAGCCCACTTAACAAATTCCCATATTTCAATTTATCAAATTCGATGAATTTCAAATTTATAAACATAGTTTATAAATTCCATTTCTATTATAAACCCCAATTTTATAAATTCCTTTATTAATCCGATGCAATTTACATAACCCAATTTCATACCCAAAAGCCATATTGTAAGTTAAATACTTATAATATTATTTATTTACCAAATCGTTCCTTTGAACTTCACCAATTTAAAATCTTATCACTTACAAGATTTCTTTATGGTTTATAATAATTTCAACTAATGAAATCTTCATTTATTAACAATTTCTATAAAATTCCCCTTTTTAATGCCCAAATCCATTTCTATAAGTTAATAACTTATAAACTTAAAATTTTCCAATAACCATTCGTTTTATAAATTTCACATTTATTAATCTATAAATCCTAGTGAAATTCATGTTATACATCAACTTAACACTTTATAAATTTATTCTATAACTTCAATAATTTTTTATTTAAAAACATCCATTTAAAAAAAATCCTTTATATAAACCATTAATAATAATAACTCCCCAAAAAACCAAATTTAACTATTTTATAAAAACCTATTATTGTTAAAAATTTCTTTTAAGTTATATTTTATAAAAATATAAATTTTTAAAACATAAAATTTTATCCATCTATTTATTTTAAAATTTAATTCAATTCAAAATTTTTTAATAAACCATATTCTTTGAAAAATCGATTTAAAACCCCTTTTAAATTCAAAACCGTTATTTCAATTTAAAAATTAGAATCCGATGATGCAACGACATCGAATGGTCAATCATGGGAATAACATCATATAACAATGTGATTATCAACAATCAACATAATATTCATAAACAAATAAATATGTGAGGAATCCAGTTGGATCCCTCCAACCTGTTACCCTGCATCCACAGACGTTAGCACAATACCAATTCCACTTCGAGGTGGAATATCGCGGTATATGGGATTTTATAAATATCCGCTTAATAACGGCGCAATAGGGTCTCATCCGCTATACGAGGCGGGAAATCAAATCCGATATATACATATGCCAATATATATATATCGCTATATATAGTATATATCCTACTATATCTACTAGCACAATCAATCAACAATTATCAATCAATATTAACTATTTAAAATTTTAAACAAAACCTTTCGATTGAGTGAGGAGTTCTCACCTTGATTTTATTTCCGGTTTCGGCGTTCGTTTCGAATAAAATTAAACGAACGTTTAATTTTACCCGAAATTCAAACGAGCTCCAATCGACTCCAAACTAGCTCCATTGCGAAGAACACGACCTTACGATTCCAACGCACTTTGATTCGCCCAAATCGGACCTCGCAGCAAAAAGATATCGCAGTTTAAAGTTTGAACGAATAAATATAATTAAAATTTACATTTTCTTTCCTCATACCAACATCTGGGCCGCACATCTTGCCTCCCCCTTCCTTCTCTTTGCGTGCGCACGGCTTTGCTCCTAGGTTAATGAAACACTCACGTAACCCATGAGCCGCCCATTAGCCCTAATTCTCGTCTTCACCACAAATGCCTACGACACGATCAACGAGCTCCATTACGTTCGCCATCACGAGCTCCATTCTCGGCCAGAGGCCGGCCCCACTCGGCTGCTCCTAGGCCTTGGGATTCAAGCTTAAACGGCCAGCCTTCAAATGAGATTTCCCGATGATCCTTTGCATGATTTCCGATCTCGACCGTTGAAGTTGTAGTTCACAGCGTGCTCTTCGATTTCCGTTTAGAAAGTTCGTGGAAAATGTCGACGGATTGGTGTGGATTTGAGGTGGAAGGGCGACATTTTCTGGCCATCGAATTTATTAGGGCCGGCTCCTTTATCTTGGCTAGGGTTTTGAAAATAATATATACATATAACCATATTATTTTAATATTAAAATCACCAATTTGACACTTTTGCAAACGAACTCCAAATGACGCATGCCGCCAGGCGATCCTAATGTTTTTCCACATTCCGGACACAATGGAACAGGTTTCGTAAGCTAATTCGGAAGTATGTGTGAGATACGGAAATAAACGGTCAATTTAAATTTAAACCGATTTAAACGATTTCTAGGCGTTTTGGCTTGTACCGGACAAACGGCAAATCCAAACGACTTGAAATTTGAAATCTTACAATAATATCACATTACGGATCCGATGAAACTGGTTTCGTCGAAATCCGAGACCGTTTGAAAAATGGCTATTTTAACTCGCCGAATTAAAATTAAAACGATATCGATGCGTTTCGAGCTGCCACGGTCAAACGACAACTCCGTTTGCTACGAAATTTGAAATCCGATAATAACTAACTATTACGGATCCAATGGAACTTGTTTCGTTCAATTCTGAGACTGTTCAAAAATTGGCTATTTTTCAGTCGATAATTAAATATTAAAATATTCAATTTTTACAAATTAACTCCAAATTCAGTTTTACAAGTTCTAAAATATTTCTATAACTTTAATATGATATAACAAAATTTTCCAAACCATTTTCAATCATATTTAACCCAATATTTAATTATTTTTGGAATTTCACTTATTAAATCATCGATTTAATTATCCCATTAAATCCAATATTCGAAAAATAAATTATTCGACTTAAAAATCCCACTTATTAATATTAAAAATAAATTAAATATTCAAATTTAAGTTATCAAAAATTCTGGGTCGTTACAAACGGGGAGACAGTCCCTCTTACATGTTTCTTGAGCCACATCGAAAGTGCCAAATTTTCACTAGTGACTGGAGCAGCAAATTCGCCCAGTACAAACAGGAATGGTTTTACGTGCGCTGCCCACAGGGTTTTGCGAGGAGATGGGTTGAAGGAAGTAAGTCTTCTTCCTGAATTGATGTCCGTTCCCAATCGGTTTTAAGCTTCTGCTAACTTATCGTTTCATCTTTTCAGATTCCATTCCACGTCTCGAGGGTCGAGGGTACTCTGATGCTGTCGAAGCCATTAGAGCCCTTCCTGCTGAGGAACGAGATATCCGAGCCCTCATTTCCAATGAGTCATTATCAAGGTTCGGTCTGCTATCTCCTGGCCGTCGGATTAGTCTTCCTAAGGGCGCCTCGCTTCCAAACCCGTACCCACTAAAGGGAAAAAACTGCCTGAATCATCTATTCGCCCTTCTCTGGAAGTACCAGAAGAGGGGGAAATTCCAAACGAGCCACCTCAAAAGCAAGGTGAGGATTTGGGCCCTGCGGTCGAAGTTCATGATATTGAAACGTCATCTTCCCCTTCGAAGGGGAAAAAGAAGCCGGCGTGCAAGTTGAGGAAGGAGAAGGTTGGCGGAACTTCCAAAGTTACGCCTACCCTGCCAGAGAAAGAGGCTTCTTCACACCGCGTTGAAATTTCTCTGAAGGGCTTATCGAACCTCTCCATTCCCGATGACTTGTTCAACTATGATTTCAATGACCCGGAGTTGTTTAAGTTTCGCTCACCCGCCAGGGGCGATGCGAGTGTCCCAGCCCCGAACGGAGGGGAAAAGACTCCCGTTAGCAAAGCCACTGGTCCGTCAGGGGGGAACACTAGGACACACACGGACACGTGCACTTCACTTTGCACCTACTTTTCATTCATCATTTTGTTCCCTCGCTGATTCGCTATTGTTTGAATTCTTTGCAGGTGACATGGCGCGTTCACACGGATATGACCGCATATGACCGCCTTCGCGGTTCGTCGACTTTACGCTAATCCGGTCGGGACTCGGGTCTCGAGAAGCGTCGAGACAGAGATAGCGACAGCGACCGAGATTGTCATTCCCGGGACTCGTCATTCCGGAAGAAAACTCATTATCAGCCCGAACTCCACCAGGAGACCTCTTCTCATCAGGAGCGAAGCAAAGAAAAGCACGGCCATAAGAGATCGCATTCCGATGATCCTCGGGACCGACACTCTGACTCCTCTTCTACCCGGCATTCCCGAGACTCTCATAGGAGGGGCAAACTTTCAAAGCCATCTCCTCCCGCTCCAGCGACAGGCCCGACAGTGTCGGAGAAACTGACCGAACTCAAGGCCAAATTTCCGAAGATTTGTTTTGATGGGATAAAGTTTCTCCCAGCGATTCACCCTATACCCGGAGATGTTAAGCAAAATGCCATTGCCTGTACCAACAACGTCTATGTTCAACATGATGCATTCGTTCATCTGGCTGAGAAGCTTTCTGAAGTCTCTGTGGAGCGCCAGCACGAAATTGACTGCCTAAAGCTTGAAGCTATTCATGACAAGGATATCATTAAGGCCCAGGATGATGAGTTGACCACTTATAAGTTTGAGCTTGAGGTCGCCCGTCAGCGCGCTAAGGACACCGCCGAGGCTATTTCCTGCCTTGAATTAACTCATAAGAAAGAGCTTGATGAGTCAATCCAAGGGTGTGGTGCTCTAGCTTTGGAGAAGGACTCCGTTCAGAAGGAGCAGGACATACTCAGCCAACAGGTCAAGGAACTCGAAGAGCAACTCTATGAGGGGAAGAAAGAAAAATTGGCCCCCAGGTTGAGGCACAACACTATTGCGATGAGATCGTCGCCACCCGGCTCCTAAAGGAGAAACTTGAGAATGATTTCTCCAAAGTCGAGGCACTAAAGAATGAGGCTCACGAGGAGGGCAAAAAGATGGCAACTGCCGACATCGACTCTCGCCTTGAGGCAGCCAGGGAGGAAGGTAGGGAAGAGATCAAGACTGAATTCGACCCGCTCATCGCTGAATTCAACGCCCGAGTTCTCATGCATCGAGATCTAACTTTTTTGGGCGAGGGCTACCTTGAGTCTCTGATCGAGGCGTGGGAGACCCTGATTCAAATCAGGAAGGCCGAGAGCGGCGTCGAAGAGGTCGATAAGGAAGCTTTGATGAAGGAGTTCTTGAAGGGAAAAGAACCTTCAGACCTATCAGTGGCTAAGGCCCTATACAGCAAAGGTTCCCCCTCGAGGAAAGGAAAGGAAGTGGTTATTGGTCCATCCGGCATCGTGCCCCCAGTTCGTGCGCCTACTCAGCCGGCTAGCCGACCGGTACTTGATCCCTTCGAGCAGCACCTTGGCTACGACCCAGATGCCCCCGGGCTTGGCGTTCATGTTCTATCTCCCATCTCGGAGGGTGAGACCCCTCTGACAATCGAGATTCCACCGGCACCCGGTAAGCAACTTCTTTGCTTTATAGGGTTTCTGTGTTTTTCTAGAAGCTGTCGTGCTCTAACATTTGTTCGCTTGTGACTTTGCGCAGGTTGTTCTGACCCTGAGCCCACTCCGAGGAGCGATGTCGCCAAGGAGCTGGAGAAAGAAACGAGTGAGGCTGCTCGAGTTGGCGAGGGTCCTGGCCCAGATGTCCAAGTAATCGGGGCACTCGATGAAGGCAAGTCCGACTCTTCTTCCGAGAGTTTTGAAATAGAAATCACGGGCACCTCTGAGCATGCATCTGAGCCGAGCATAAAGGAGCGGCTCGATAAAGAGAAGGAAGTGACAGCCATAGTTAAGGCTGAGCCTCGGGATGTGGACCTGGACGACCCCTTGAACAAACCGTTGAAGGTCATCCTCCCTGGCGGGTCCAAGCCTATGGACGTTCCCCCTACATTTTCGGTCGTCACCCCTCCATCAGGGAAGGATTCCAAGGGTAAGCTCTCTGGGAAGGAATCATTCGGGAAGAAGTCAAAGAAACACAAGAAGTAACCATCGTCCTCGTTCAACGAGAGGTAATTTAGGTCATGTAATGATTTTTGCAGACTGTGTAAACAGGCTGTTGACTCCGGACTTCGGAGCGCTTTTGTAGCGAAAAGCTTTTCAGGAATAAAGTTTAGTTTTATTTTCTGTCTTTTCAAAAGATTCTTTTCATTCAGCTTTCTTTGTGATTGTGATTGTGAGTGAAATCTGAACTGTTGTAAATAACATAGACCTCCTGGTTCACCTTTACATAGCTTGGGAATTCTTTGGAGTTGTTCAATCTCCATTATGTGCTTCATGTATTTAAAATATTTCCTAGCCCGCATGTCGGGGACTCGGCATATCCAAGCCATTTGTGTCATAGTTCATATTCAAGGGGCTTAGAGATCTGAATCACTTACATTCGAGTCCGCGCTCTGGGGACTTCGAGTAATCCAGTCCGCGTTTCGGGGACTTGGAGATTTTGGATCGTTTATACTCGAGTCCGCATTCCGGGGACCTCGAGTACTCTAGTCCGTGCTCAGGGGACTTGGAGATTTTGAGTCGTTTATACTCAAGTCCACACTCCGGGGACTTCGAGTACTCCAGTCTGCGCTCCGGGGACTTGGAGATTTTCAATTGTTTATACTCGAGTCTGCACTTTGGGGACTTCGAGTACTCCAGTCCGCGCTCCGGGGTCTTGGAGATTTTAAGTCATTTATACTCGAGTCCGCACTCCGGGGACTTCGAGTACTCCAGTCCGCGCTCCGGGGACTTGGAGATTTTGAGTCGTTTATACTCGAGTCCGCACTCTGGGACTTCGAGTACTCCAGTCCGCGCTCCGGGGACTTGGAGATTTAGATTCGTTTAGACTCGAGCCCGCACTTCGGGGACTTGGAGTACTCCAGTCCACACTCCGGGACTTGGAGATTTTAAGTCGTTTATACTCGAGTCTGCACTCCAGGGACTTCGAGTACTCCAGTCCGCGCTCCGAGGACTTGGAGATATAGAATCGTTTAGACTCGAGCCCGCACTCCGGGGACTTGGAGTACGCCAGTCCGCACTCCGGGGACTTGGAGATTTTAAGTCATTTATACTCGAGTCCGCACTCCGGGGACTTCGAGTACTCCAGTCCGCGCTCCGGGGACTTGGAGATTTAGAATCGTTTAGACTCGAGCCCGCACTCCGGGGACTTGGAGTACTCCAGTCTGCACTCCGGGGACTTGGAGATTTAGAATCGTTTATACTCGAGTCCGCACTCCGGGGACTTCGAGTACTCCAGTCCGCACTCCGGGGACTTGGAGATTTAGAATCGTTTATACTCGAGTCTGCACTTCGGGGACTTCGGGTACTCCAGTCCGCGTTCCGGGGACTTGGAGTTTTAGAATCGTTTATACTCGAGTCCGCACTCCGGGGACTCCGAGTACTCCAGTCCGCGCTCCGGGGACTTGGAGATGTTAAGTTGTTTCTAAGCATTCGTACGCTAGTCAGAATATCATAATTTTTAGCCGCTTGTCACAGGAATATCATACGCAAAGACATTAATCATTTATAAAAAAGGTGGTTTCAAGCCTTTATTAATAAGAGCAAGCTGAATTGTCTTATTACATGCCAAGAACTGGAAATGGAAACATACTGGAAATAAGTGCAACTAATGCATAAAGGAAATAGATTAAGTGTAGTAACGCCGCAAGTGCTCGCTGTTCCATGCTCGGGGGAGTGTCACACCATCGACGGTCGCTAGCTTGAAAGTTCCTTCTCCAAGCCTCCGTTCGACGATGTATGGACCTTCCTATGCGGGGTTCATATGTGACGGGACTGGAAAAACTCGTTTCAAAATGAGATCTCCCACATCAAAGATTCTTGGTCGGACTTTCTCATTATAATATCTCGCGACCCGATGTCTGTACGAGGCTGCTCTCAGATCAGCTTCTTCGCGTTTTTCATCGATAAAGTCCAATGATTCCAGTAAGAGATCCTGTTTCGACGCGGGGTCGTAATGAGTCACCCGATGTGATGGAACTTCAAGTTCTACGGGTATGACGGCTTCCGCGCCGTACACCAATGCGAATGGTGTGTGGCCAGTCGCGGTCTTGTGGGCAGTTCTATAGGCCCAAAGCGCTGTCGGGAGTTCATCTACCCACTTGCCTCTAGCTTTTTCCAAACGCTTCTTCAATATGGACTTGATTATTTTGTTTACATCTTCTGCCTGCCCATTCGCCTTTGGGTGAGCAACTGCTGCGAACCTTTTCTCAATGCCATACTTCTGACAAAATTCTTTGAATTCTTCGCTCTCGAATTAAGTGTCGTTATCTGTTATGATGGCCTGTGGAAGACCAAAGCGGCATATGATATTTCGTACAACGAAATTAATGACTTTCTTGGTGGTGATCATGGCCATAGGCTCTGCTTCTGCCCATTTGGTGAAATAATCGACTGCCGCTATTGCATATTTCGCGCCTCCTTTGGCTAAGGGTAAAGAACCAATCAGGTCAATTCCCCACATTGCAAATGGCCAAGGACTAACCATTTGCGTGAGTTCCGTCGGCGGGGCTCTTGGAATTTTCGCGTATATCTGGCATTTGTCACATTTCCTCACATAGTCTGTGGCGTCACGGTTCACGGTTGGCCAATAGTATCCGTAGCGGAGGATTTTCTTTACCAAAGTTTGCCCCTGGGTATGATCGCCACACTCTCCCTCATGGACTTCCTCCAGTACCCATTTTATCTCGTCATGGGCCACGCACCGGAGCAAGGGGGTCGAGAATCCCCTGCGATACATTACTCCGTTCTGTATTACATAACGCGAGGCCTTACGAAGGACTTGGCGTCTTTCGCTCCTCTTCTCAGGCAAATCCCCATGTAGTAAGTACTGTTTGATCGGGGTCAACCACGATTCCCTTTCGAGTTCGGTCTCCAAGACGAAATCTATCTCCATCATGTCTATACTTGGGGTAAGTAGGGTCTCCACAGGGAACAATCCCATCTGCTGTGCATCGCCAGTGCTTGCGAACTTTGCTAACGAGTCAGCTTCTCTATTCTGTTCGCGTGGGACATGGGAGATGTCATAATATTCGAGACTTGCCAGTAGTTCTCGAGTGCGAGCAAGGTAAGGAGCCAGTCTCTACCCCTTTGGTTGATAGTCTCCCCGCACCTGATAAACTACCAGCTGTGAGTCACAGAAGATTTCGATTGACTTCACTCCCAACTCGATAACGAGTTTCAAGCCAGCAATCAATGCCTCATATTCGGCTTCGTTATTTGTTGCTGCAAATTCAAGCTTCAAAGCGTAGCAGATTGATCGGTCTTCTGGGGTTATGAGGACGATACCTGCCCCCGAGCGATGGTCGTTAGATGCCCCATCGGTGTACATCTTCCATCGAACGGGAGGTGCGACCCTGTGTCCGCTCGGTTCATCTGGCAGAGTGAACTCGGCGATGAAGTCAGCTAGTGCTTGTCCTTGTATAGCCCTTCGTGGTAGGAGGCAATGTTGAACTGACTCAACTCAATGTTCCATTTTAGCATCCTTCCGGAAGTTTCCGGTCGTTGGAGTACTTGTCGCAATGGTTGGTCAGTGTAGACACTGATCGAGTGTGCCTGGAAGTATGGACGAAGCTTCGTGATGCAATCACCAAGCAATAGGCGAGTTTCTCAATCTTTGGATAGTTCCTTTCCGCCCCCGTCAGGCGTTTACCAACATAGTAAACTGGCCTTTGAACTCGGTCCTCCTCGCGGACCAGGGCTATGCTGATGGCATGTTGAGAGACCGCTAAGTATACGTACAACATCTCGTGGTCTACTGGTTTCGACAACACCGGGGGACTCTCCAGGTGTCTTACCAGAGCTCGGAATGCTTCGTCGCAGTCGGTGGTCCATTCGAAGTTTCTCTTTCCTTTCTTTATAACTTCAAAGAACGGAATATACTTGTCGGTAGCTCTGGATATGAATCGACTCAGCGCAGCCACTTTTCCGTTCAAGCTTTGCACCTGTTTGATGGTTCAGGGTACTCGTATATCTCGGATGGCCTGGATCTTTTCCGGGTTAGCTTCAATTCCTCATGCATTCACAATGAAACCCAATAATTTTCCTGATGCCATGCCGAACGAACATTTCAAAGGATTGATCTTCATCCCGAAGTGCCTCAGTATATCGAACATCTCTGCTAAGTCTCGGATGTGGTCGTTTGATTGTCGTGACTTCACAAGCATGTCATCCACGTAGACTTCCATCATTTTTCCAATCTGATCTTTGAACATTCGATTTACCAAACGTTGGTAAGTTGCTCCTGCATTCTTCAATCTGAAGGGCATTACTACGTAGCAATACAACCCGACGTTTGTGATAAAGCTGGTGTTCTCTTGGTCCGGGATGTGCATCGAAATTTGATTATAGACAGAGTACACATCCATAAATGATAGTAACTCGTGTCCGGCTGTTGAATCGACCAGTTGGTCGATCCTTGGTAGCGGGAAACTATCCTTTGGGCAGGCTTTGTTTAAATCAGAGTAATCAACACAAGTTCTCCATTTCCCATTGGCTTTCTTTACCAACACTGGGTTGGACACCCATTCAGGGTAGAGGGCGTCGCGGACGAACCCGTTGGCTTTGAGTTTGTCCACCTCCTCTTTGAGAGCTGCGGACCTCTCTGGATCCATGCCTCTCCTTTTCTGTTTCACGGGGACGCGTTTTGGGTCTATGTTCAACATATGACTCGCAATTGCAGGAGAAATCCCGCACATATCAGAATGTGTCCAAGCAAACACATCAAGGTTCGCTCGGAGGAAGTCAATAAGGTTTTCAGCTGTCACGGAGTCTAGTCGTGATCCTATTTTAAGAACTCGTGATGGGCCGCTGCGGCTAACTGAGATGTCAATAGTTAGTTCAGCTGGCGCTGCATTCGTTTCCCTGGGTTCCCTATCATCATCTCTCGGATCTAAGTCTCTATGGATCCGAGAATGTTGCCCGAGCCAGGGCTCTGGCGTTAGTTGTCAATCATCAGAATTTTGGATGCGGACAAAGCTGTCCGCGACCTTTCCTTTCTCCCTACGCTGCGCTTCTCTGAGCTCAGCCACGTAGCATGCACGTTCGGTTGCCTGATCACCGTGCACTACTCCTACTCCTTTGTCTGTGGGAAACTTTAACGTCAAACACCACGGGGCCAAGGCTGCCCTGAACTCTACGAGGGCTGGTCGTCCCAGGAATACGTTGTATGGTGAATCAACGTCCAGCACTATGAATGGCAGGATTCGCACTCTCCTGCGTTCTCCTTGTCCCAGTTCAACTGGTAACTCCACATATCCTACCGCGTCTGTTGCTGCGCCGTTAAAGCCATGGATTACGGCTTTAGATGGTTTCAAATCCTTAGTCTCCAGCTTCATTTGGTCATATGCTTTCTTGAAGATGTTGTTAATGGAACTTCCGCAATCGATTAGAATTCTTCTTACGAATGCCGGTCCGATGGTCGCGTATATGACCATCGGATCGATAGTAGGGGCTACCACCTTATCCGCATCTCTATTCCTGAATACAATATCGTCATTCATCGTGCGCTGCTGCTTTGCGGGAGCTCCATCCTCCACATTTGAACAGCACTCATACTCCGTATGTCTCAGAGAATTAGCATATCGCTCCATCTCCTGCCAATTTTTATCCGCAGGATGAGGTCCACCAGCAGTTGTGTTAATATCCAATCTTCCCACAGTCCGAGCAGGTTGTTCTGGCTGGCGTGGAGCTAGCCCGCGTCCGAGGTCCGATGTCTCCTGTTTACTGTCTGGCGAGTCTCTGACAAATTCCTATAGCTTCTTCTGCCTAATCAATTTCTCAATAGCATCATGAAGATGCCTGCACTCGTCAGTGTTGTGTCCGTAGGACTCGTGAAAGAGGCAATACTTCCCAGTCCGCTTCTGCTCCTCTGTTGATTCCTTTGGGCGTGGTTTTCTGCATTGAAAAGTGTTGCAGGTCGACAAGTAGATGTTCTCAAGAGATGTATTCAGTTGAGTGTATTCGTTATAGGTCGGGATTCTTGACTTCGATCTCCCCGTTTCCTTCTTCTTCTTTCCGGGCTCTCCGCCTCCAGTTGCTTTAGACTGCCCGGGCTCGTTCTGGACATTGGCTTGAGCTTTCTCAGGGTTATCTCCGGTTGTCTTCGCAGCGATGTTACTCTTTACAGATCCTGACCGGGCCCCGGTGCCTTGCCTTTCCTTGTCCACCAAGCTTCCTTCCCTCCTTATGAATTGATGGGTTTCGAATAAAAACGTTCCAGCGTGGCTGGGGGCTTTCCTGCCAACCAATCTCCAAATTCAGAATCTGGATCCACTCCACGCATTGCTGCCATCAAAATTGCGTGATCGTTAGGATTGCTCACTTCAGTAGCGGCAACATGAAACCTCTACAAGTATGCTTTCAGTGATTCTCCTAGAGCTTGAGTCACACTTGACAAGGACATCACATCCTTGGGACGAGTGGTGTGTATCCTAAATTGTTCTATGAATTTTCTTGCTAATTCGTTGAAGCTGGAGATTGACCGTGGAGGAAGTCGAGTGAACCACATGGTGACGATTCTGGATAAAGTTATCGGGAAGCACCTGCACTTGGTTGCGTCGTTGGCTCTTGCTGAATCCATCATCCATCCATACCTCATTACATGCTGTCTAGGGTCAGTTTCCCTTCATAGGCAGGAATGGTGGGCATGTTAAACTTCCTTGGGTATTCAGCCTGTAGGATGGTATCTTTGAAGGGAGTATGACTCTTGGAAACTCCCCAATCTTCATTAGTCAATCCTTGGTTTTCTTTCATCAGCTGCCTAACCATAGCTGTCAAGTCGGGGGTAGGTATGGAAGATGGAAGGTTGGGTTCTTTGGGATCTTGGTGAGTCTGGTGTCCAGCCTCTTCGCGAGCTTGATCCCTAGTCGATCGATTGGTGGCACCTGCTTGTGCACCTTCATCCTTGTGGCAATTTTGGTGATTTCCAACTCATGGATTGAAAATATGATTTCTTCGACTATTTTGAAGGTTCGAGCACTTCAAAATCAAGGTTAACTTTTCAAAGATAAGTAATTTTGGAAAGTATAAAGTATTTGATAAGTATATAAGACTAGTTTTGTATGTTTTAATATGATTTAAAAAAGTTTGAAACTACTTTGTTAAGTAAATGAATAAGACTGTTTTGAATTATACTAGTAGGAAATATAGATTTGAAATGTTTTGAATAAAGTATATATATATATATATATAATAATAATCTTTCCAATGGTAAATTGAAATAAATAGTTCGAAGGTTTTAAAGGGATGGTTATAAACTTGGTAATCGTCTGGGTATAATTGATTTTTGAAAATATTTGGTTTCGAAAATAGATTTGGAATTTAAAACCCAGTATTTACGTGATGATTTTGGAAATGAATTTGTTTGACGTAAATTATGTGATTTGGGAGCTAGGATTATTTTCTAAGCCTATTATTTTGGAATTTTTGAAACTGAAGATATTAAATTTGGAAGTAATGATTTGGTGAAATAGTATATGGCTTTGAAACTGATAAGATATTGGAACAAATTCAAATTGAGAACCTTATTTTACAAAATACTTGATTTGGGAGTTATCGAACTTATATAAAACTGATTTGTATAAGTATGAAGTTGATTCGAAAACTATTGATTTGGAAAGGTACTCAATTTGAAAAGTGAAATCTTATATTGTCGAAGTCTATATAAGTATAATATTTGAAAGTGACTTGAAAAGGTACTATATGATACATATTTTCGAAGTAAAGATATGGAAAGTGCATTCTGCTTGATATCCGATCTGTGGCCACATCTTAGATTCATTCTATCGATATTATTCTCTCTGATTTTGGTTTTTTAGATGTGATACTCGAGTGTCCTACCGTAGCGTAACCTATGGTTTTTCTTTTCTTGGCGCGACTGCGTAGCGTAATTTGCCTGGCTGAGATGGCCCAGGGGTACGGATGTTTCCTGAGGGATTCAGGCGTAACCATTGTGTATCCTGTGATCAACGTAGGTCGTTTTTAGTAGCGAAATCTTCAGGGATGAGAAATCTTACAGATGTGGATGTTTCCTGGGGGATTCAAGCGTAACCTCTGTGTATCTACGGTCTACTAGTCATCATGGCGAAATTCGCAGGGCTGAGAAAGCTTACAGATACAGATGTTTCCTAGGGAATTCGGGTGTAACCTTTGTCTATCAACGATCCATGGTTTAACAAATGGTTTGGTTGTTTTGTTTGGATTGTACTTTCCATATCTGTTTTTAAAAGTTTTTCAAGTATTTTCCCTGGGTGTTGAAACAAGTATACTAAGTACCTAGAGAATTCTAGCTTTGCGCCTAATCAACGCACTGCTAGAGTCTACAGGAACAAGGATAAACTTGTTAAGACATCGAGTTATGAAAGTATTTTGATAAAGTATTATATAAAGGATATTTTGATCATTTATTTTACCTTTCTAAATAATTGAAATTTGTATAATTTTAAAATAATGGTTCATCCTTGTCTTTCAACCTATTTTCCCTTCTAGCATTCCTACTTTCCACCTTGATAAACTTACCTATAACAAAAGTTATCAGATATAATTTTAATCTTCTTGTCATTCTGTCTTAGTCCTATTTCATTCTATTTTTTCTGTGTTTTTCGTACCCCGTTCCTTTTCGGGGATGAAAAGTTTTGAATGGGGGAGTGTGTAACGACCCGTAAATTTTGATAAATAAATTGGTTAAATTAATAAGATTTTTGTAATTAAATTTAGAAATAAATAAATTTTTTGTAAATTATATTGAAGTAAATGTTAAGAATGAATTGTAGACATGGTTATTAAGAACTAATTATTGACAATTTAAGTAAAATCACAATGAAATTGAAATTGTGTATATTGTTGCACTTGGGTGTAAAAAAATATAAAGTAAGTAAATAAGTGTAAGTGCTGTATAACTAAAGGAATTTATATATTATTATTAATAGTAATTGAATGAATTCGGTAATATGTTTGTAATTATAAATTTTTTGTTGAAGTATGATAAGCCTAAGTGTAACCTTGGCTTGTAAACAATTATTATAAGTTACCAATTTAATTTGTTGATTGAATTGGAATGGGAAATAAAATTGTAATAAAAATAAAATTAAAGGTTACATTAATGGGAATGAGAATGTGTTAAGTAAATGAAAGGTAAATAATACTAGTCAAGGTTAATAAATTTATGTATTAAAGGGAATACCAATTAATGAAAAGAAATCTAAATGTTATGTTTGGCTATAGATTGAGCATAAGTGAATGAAATTTAGCGTTTTGAAAATAAATGATAACTTTGATTTGTAAGTAATAAAAGCCTATTTATGAGACTGAAGGTTAACGGTAATGATTTTGTATGTTACCTATTTATTAGCTTGTTAATGGAAATTGAAAATAAAATTTAATAAATGTAAATAAATGTTATGTTAATGCGAAATGAAATCCCAATAAAGGAAGTAATGCAAATGTTATATTTGGCAAAATCCAATATAAGTGGAAATTATAGTTAATGCACAAATGCAAAATTTTAATTGATTTTATTTAGTAAATTGGGAAATAAATTTTAATAAATATAATTCAATATTTTGTTAAAGTAAATTATGATGATATTTAAAAGTAATGTCCATTCCATCAAATTGTAAATTAAGAAATAAATAATGTGTAAATAGCTATTTAATTATGCGTTTTATTTGGTACGTTTTATCCGTTCTTGTTTAATTTATTTGGCGTTGTAAATGGCACGTTGTTTCCTAATATATTCCTTAACGTATATTTTATTAATTAAATAAGAAACAAATAAATTTGAATACGCTACTTTTGGGCATACGTTTGATTTATCTCTTACCTTTAAAATAAGCACTCTTTTGAATTACTTACCTTAGCTGTTAAATTTATCAGCTGTGCATTTCAAAAGAGGGAAGAAATAAAACACTAGTCGTTCAAATATGATTTCTTGCATTGCAATTCACTTATAAAACTTTCCACTTTCATTCGCATCTCTGTATTTAATAGGAAAATAATCTTTGAATACCGCTAACCGTTCAAGTTCATTTTTCTTACCTTACCCTTCACGTGTAATTCTCCCCATCTTATTACACTTCGCTTTTTGCTTCTTTGTTTTAATAGGAATAAAACCCATTTATTTCCCTAACGATCAAATCAAATTATTTCATGCCTTGTAATTCACGTGCCATAATTTACCTTCTTTCCACTTTCCATTTGACGCTTTGTAATTAATTGGAATAAAATCCTACAATTTCCTCTAGCCATTACTTTCTTTATTTCTTGCGTTCGTTTTCTACTCAATCAATGCAAATACTTCTCTTATAAACACAAAACTCACGTACACCATACCTACCCCATATTATTTGGTTCTTCTTGCTCGCGTATGAAACTTCATCAGGAAATGGCCGCATGTCCTTTCTTTTATTTTCTTTTTATTTTCTTCTTGTATTTTCTTTTGTTTCCATTGTTTCACTCCATCAAGTGCTCGGCTCTTCTCCTCCCAGCACTATTTCTGTGATATCCCAGAAATTTTGGAAATATCAATTTAATAATCTGTATTTAAAATTAAATTGAGTTGATAAATTCTGTTAATAAAAAATTAACTTGATTTAATAATCCAATTAAATGAATATTTAGTTGGTGAATTTTATCTTTTAAAAGCTAATAAAATGCTTTCTATTTATAATGTGTGTGTGTGTGTGTGTATATATATATATATATATATATTGTAGATAGATAAGTTTTGATTTGAAGTTTAATAAACAAATAAAATCTAGTTTTTAAATTATAATATTCATTTTGATAATTTGGAAATTATTATTTTATTTAATAAATAACCATTCAAAACTATTTAATAAATAACTATATGGTTTTAAGATACTTAAAGAAAATGTTTTAAATTGTTTAAATATATTTTAAGCATAAGTTTAAATTTTAAATAAGATAAACAAAGGTTTGTTTTATTTCCCTTTTGAATATAGCTTAATAAATATAATTTGAAATTATATATGGAAATTTAAAATACCATTTATATATTAAAACATTTATGCATTTAAATAAGTTAGATTAGTGATAAGTAATTCATAATTTATTTTATAAATTATTTAAATTAATAAATATGTTATTTTCAAATAATAATAAATGTATAAATATAGATAAATTTTAAAGGACAATGTTATTATTTTTGAATTAAATATGTTAATATAAATTTGTTTTAAATTGGATTTTTAAAATGAATAGAATTTGAATTAATTTTGAAATTTCAAAGGAATAAACATATCTAAATTATGTAAGTAAGCTTTCATTTTTATATAATTTGTTTCATTTCATTTTCTTTAAAAAGAAATGCATATACATTTACTTATGAAAATAATTTATATATATATATATATATATATGTATGTATTTAATAAATAAAGAAAAGGGTTTCATTTACTTTTAAATTAAATAAAAACAAATAAATTTATTTATAAGACACATGTTAATATAGTAAGTGGTATAATGACATGTGTTAATTAATTAATAGAAAAGATGACAAATGTTAGTTCTTTTACATGTGTCATATTATTTTTTTATTTTACTTTTAATTTTTAAATAAATATTTTTATCTTATATAAACACATACCTCTTCTCCTCATTTTCTTTTAATCTTCATTTTTCAAAGTAAGAAGAAAATTTTTCAGCTGAAACGGATTTGTTTCCAAACTCTCAAAAACAAAAATTAAATCAGGTTCAAAATCTGAAAGCTTCCTCCTCAAATCAGAAAGAAATCTGCAAACCTCTTTTCTAAATCCAAGTTTTTCAACTTATAATCATTTTCCAAATTTTCATTTGCAAATCTGTAAAGCAAATCCTCAAAATCAAAATCTGGAAATTTTTCTCAAACCCAAGGACAAATCAGGGCCTGCATGCTTTATTCCTGAGCAAATTGTTTTTTTTTCAAATCTGAGGAAACTAAAGCATGCAACTGCAAGTTTTTCAAATTTAAAGCATTCAAATTTAAGGATTCAAATGCATTTGGAGTCAAACCTGCATGCAAGTTTAAATCAGCAAGCAACTCAAGTTTATATCAAATTCAATGAAGATCTGGCATTTTATTTTCAAGTCTTCAAAATAGTTTTCAATAGCTTTCTGCCTCTGCTTCATGAAAGGAATTGTGTCAGGTGAGTAACATACAGTATTAAAAAATTTAGTAAATAATTATGTTGCCTAATCATCTATGAAACAAGTATGTTTGTGAGTAAAGTTATAAGTTCATCTTTGTGAATATATATGAAATATTGATTGAGCATTGATGTATGTTTGGAACTTCTCTGACTTTAGATCCAGGTTCTAAAAAAATAAAAATAAATATCGATTGCTAATAATCCAATCTATTATATGATTTTAGTACGGAACCAAATATATGTTATATATCATGGTTAAGTTTAAAATTTTGTTTAAGTCAGAAACAATTAGTATTGCCTCTGTAAGAAATAAAATATCAAAGCAATCTTTAAATGAGTTAAGTTTCAAATATCATGATTCTTGTATTCGGGAATCTAACTCAAATGCTTAAACCAAAATTGGATTTTTAAAACTAAAATTACTATTTTTAGTGAAGATATTTGATTATATTTCTGGTTCAACTAGAAAATGAAAATTTAGTGAATTCTGATGAACTTGATGGACTTAAGGGTCGTAATTCTTTCTGGAAGAAGGGAAGTGGTCAGTGATTTAGGGAAAAAATAGTGGAAGAGGTGTTAAATCACCATGGAGGTTGTGGTGTTAGGTTTTGTTCTGTAAACCTAGTTTTGGTATGGTTTGAGTTTTTGTTCATCTCGTACCTTCCAGTGGATCGAGTGCTTTGGGATTCCAGGGATTGATAGCTGGAGCTTTGACGTAGACGTAGCCGGAGTTGCAGTCGACACGGTGATCAGTATTTGGTTGGCATCGCAGTTTCCAGGTTTTGGGATTAAATGGTGGTGAAGTTCCAGTATGTTTCCAGGTTTCTGTTTTGGGTACTCGAATGTGATTTCGAATGGATTGTGAGTTTTTGACTGTCGTGATGTGTTTCAGGGATGAGCATCGTCATGCTCGTTGTCTTGGTGGTGACTGGAGGCGGCCAGAACCACCGTGCATATGCATGGTGCAGTGGAGTGTCAAGTGAAGTTGTTGGGGGTTGCAGTTTTTTTAGGACTCAAGTTGTACTCGAGTAATTCGTGTTTTTGCCCGAAGTAGTGTTGGGTTTTCTTGGAGTAAAGTGGTAGGGGTTTCGGGTATATAAGCATTACAGTTTTCTCTGGAAAACTGTTGGTTCCAGATTCAAAATTTGGTTTTAAAATCTGAAGCAGGTTTAAATAGAATTTAAACCTAAATTTAAAGTATGGATTTAAACTAGGTTTGAATTCTAGTTTTAAAATTTAAATTAAACTTTATAAATTAAAATGTTTAAACAACCATAAAAGAGTTTAAATAAATTGAATTTAAAGGTAAAGTTTTAAAATAAAGAGTAGAAGATTTAAACATAAGTTTTAAACTGGAATCAAAATCCAAATGTGAATCATAGTTTTGAAAATAAAGGAAGTTTTTAAAAATTTAAAATGTTTAAACAACTTTGGATGTTGAAATATATTTTAAATATGATTTGTATCTGAAAATGAATTTGGTTTAAATTCCTTTAAACATCTTTTATAAAATAGGAAATTCTTTTGCATAAGTTTTAAAAAGGTTTTTAAAATGTTTTTTAAAACTTTGTTGAAGTTAAGTTTGATTTCATTTTAAATTTAAAATGTAGTTTAAAAACAAATTTTAAAGTAAGTTGTTTTAAATTTCTTTGTTAATGATAATGTAATCATTAATAAGAAATGTTTATGTTTTAAAATAAATCAAAGATTTAATGATTTTGATTTATTAAATTAGTAAAGTTATTAGATGGATAATTAATTAATTAATTTAATTAATTAGGTAAGGATTTTGAATTAATTAATTAAGGTTGAAGTTAATTAATTAAGATTAATTAATTTGGAAATAAGATCATTAATTAAATAAGTTAAGATTATAATTAATGATTAGAAATTAATTTATCAAGAGATTAAGATTAATTAAGTTAAAAACTTAATTAATTAAGCAATTAGTGATTAATTAGATGATTATTAAAGATTAATAAATTTGTAGTTAATAATGATTAATTTAAGTTAATTACCTAAGAAAGGTAATTAAGGAATTTGTTGATAAGTTAATGAAGGTCATTAACTTGAGATTATTTATTAATTAATTAATGTGATTAATTTTGATAAATTAATTGGATTAATTAATTTAGATAATCATTTATGGAATTTAGTTAAGTATGATTACTTTATGAAAGTAATTAATGGTATTAATTACTCTTGTAATTAATTAATTAAAATAATTAGCTTAAATTAATTAATTAGGTTTAATTAATTTAGAATAATCATTTGGTGGGTTGATAAGTAATTAATGAATGATAATTACTTAGAGAAGTAATTAAGATGAGTAATTACTGAATGTAACTTATTGAAATATGGAAGAGTTTGGGGTTAATTGCTTGTGTAATTATTAGGCAGGATAGTTACTTTGTGAAAGTAATTAATAATTAATTACTTGGTGTAATTAATTTAAGCATTGATTGATTAAGTCATTTGGAAAATAATTAAGTAATGTAATTAAGTAAGGGTAATTAATTACTAATAAAATTGGTCAAGGATGATTAATAAACATAATTAATTATTAAATATAATTAATTTAGGGGTAATCAATTTACTCAATGAAGTAATTAAGAGTAGTTAATTACTGAAGTTAGTTGATCAAAAGTGATCAATAATTATGGTTTAATTAAGGTTAATTACTTAATGTAGTTAATTAATTTAAATATAATTAGGGATCATTAATTAATATAATTAATGATGTAATTAAGATTAATTAATCAATGATAAGTAATTAATGAAGTAATTAATTAATGTAATTAATTAAGGATTAATGTAATTAATTATAATTAATTAGTTAATGAAGTAATTAAAGATTAATTACTGTATTTGGTTAAGGATAATGAATTTAATTACTTGAATGTAATTAAAGAATGATCAATCAAGGATAATTAATTAAGGGTGATTAATTAAGGTGATTAATTAGAAGTTAATTAATTAATTAATGAATATGTAAGCAAGATTTATATCGATGTAGTAACTAATTTAATTCACTTTAAATTAATTAGAGATGGAAGTAATTAATTTAATTCATTTTAAATTAATTATATTTGGTGTGATTATTGATCATTGCTTATATATAAATAGATGGTATGTGTTTGCCTTGAATGGTTTGAATCTCAGATATGAGATAAATAGTGTTGTGATATGGATGCTTGGTTGCATTGTGATGATATCATGAAGTATCTATGGGTGATGAAAATGTAGATTATCAATTTGCGATGATAATATGGATTACCTGTTTGTGATGATAATGTTGATTATTTATTGTGATGATGTGAATTATCTATCTGTGTGTATATAGATAATTAAATTGGATTGTTTTAACTTAAAACAACTTGGACCTTAAAGATGGCGATTTGGATTTGATGAGACCAGGATCGGGTTTCCATATTTGGATATCCGAAAACCACATCGATCCAAATTTAACGATAGGTCGTGAATCTCAAGTGAAGATGAAGATTCAGAGTGCAAGGGTTATCGTCGTTAATTCTGAGGGTGATTCCAAAATGAGTGTAACGAGATAATGCCTTCGGTTTCGTTCGAACCCGGAACGAACTTGTATGGATTGAATGCTTTCAGAACATCGTCAGGTGGACGATGAGCATTCTAAGAGATGTATTCTAAAAAAGGTAATCGTAGCCTCAAGCCTCATCAACCAGGAATGGCTAAAACAGGGAAGGTGCAACAAGGCTAAGTGGGTCATGCCCAAGTAGGAAAAGATTTTCCCCTGTCTAGAAGTCCCTTTTTATTCGGCTGTGTGGGCGGTTGGGTCATGGCCAACTGCGGGGTTGTCTTGTTCGGGACTCTCCAGTAAGGGATGGTTCCGGCCTTGTGTTGCAAGGGATTTGGAGTGATCCTCGGTATGGCGATCTAGGCCCCGTACTATGACGGGCGGTACCCTGGTAGCCCTACCATTGTATGGAATCCAAAATCCAATAAGTGCCGTACATATTGGTTATGCCCAACTATGTTGGAACGTGACATATAAGCATTCCAGCTATTTCTGTATTTTACTTGAAAACCCTAGACACTATTATAATATCACCGGATTTCCAATCAAATGTTTTGGTTAGCGTAAGGTAATTTTTTTTTCATGTTTATGTGTGGGAAGTCTTACGTGATACTTTTCTTTTCAAAGATTTTTCAAAAGTTAAGCAACTTTAACCTGTTACTCACACCAGACTCATGTCTGACCCAGAGTTTATTTCTGTTTTCTTAAACTCTTGGGTACTCAAATTTTTACGAGTAACCAAGGGATTCAGGTTAGCTTTGACGAATTGTGGACGAGCAATGGAGCAGGAGACTTCTGCATTGTAGTTATCTAGTATTCCGCTGTGTTGGTATCTCTGAGTCGTTTGTTTGAGTTGAATAGTACTGTGTTGTAATAACTAAACAGGTGATTATAACTGTCTAGTATGTGATGTATAATCTGTGTAACTCTGATAGTGATTATATACTATGTAATACTTTTGTTATTAATATAATTTATTTGTTCCGCTGTTGAGATTCTGATATGTTGTTTCTTCTTTCTCTTCTTTCTTTTCTCTTTCTATCCCTTTATTTCTTATTAATGATGCGTCATTCTGTGGAGATGAATGGCGGGTCGTTACAGTGGTATCAGAGCACTAGGTTGAGTGAATACCTAGGCTTTGGAGTGTATTCTTCTTGAAAGAGCGTATTTGTAATTTTAATATATATATTTATTTCTACCTATTTGTTGGTTTACCCGTTCAGGTTTTCCAATATAGGTTATAAAGATAGATAAGGTAGTGGTGTGCATAACACGACTACTACCAATGGTTGGAGTTTGAATGTTGAGGTTGGAAGTGTATCTATCGAGACTGTAGACCTAATACCGTCTCGTGTGAGCTTTGCTGAGGTAAAAGGATTTCATCGATCTCTGAAGGTAACCTGTAAAGGTCTAGAGTTCATCTTTGAAGTTGGATGAGTTGAGTTTGGATCTATCGGATTAGCAGAAGCGTGTGATGGTATTTTGATACCTCAGGAAGTGGTAGCTGTGTCATGAGATGCAGTGAATATGGATGTCTCCGAAGATGTTTTCTTTGGAACAAGTTTTAGGAAGTGTGTCTGCTTCGGTGTTCTAGCTGGATTCAGCAGGATGTGGTGGTTGGCTTTGAGGTCCGAGTTTCTCGAAGAGCTTTGGATTAGGAAGTCTTTGGCTTCGATGTCAGCAGTTCAGCTCGGAGTGTTCTTTGTTGGCAGGAAGTTTTCTGGCTAAGTAGTTTTTTCTGAAGGTGGAGTTCAGAAGCAGCAGAGTAGATCCGTTTCTTCAATGGATTGGCTAGACCAGAGTAAGCTATTCTGTTTGGTAAAGGAAGAGAACAGTTTTCTTTGATATTAGGCTTGGTTGACCGCAAAAGTGACTTGCGATAATTTGAATGTTCTTTTGAGTTAGTAAAGATTTTTCTGGATGTCTTCAGGGAAGTCAGAGGATTGTCTGTATCTGGAGATCGAGTTTTCTTATCGACCGGATTCCAGGAGTGCTACCGATGGATCAGCTAGTAGAAGGATGGTTTCTCGAGATAAGGTTTGGTGAAACGACTCAGGATTGATGGAACTTCTTAGTTTTCTTTTATGGGTCTGTTGAATCATATTTCTGGGATGTGTTGTTTAGTTTGTGGTCGTGTTCATCATCAGCATTTTTTTTCTATTCCAGATCAGAGTTGTGCAGCGGAAGCAGTTTGGGAGTGTTTCTGTTTTGTTTTTTTCCTAGAAGAAGTGAGTTTGTTCTTCTGATGTTTGAAGAGTAGAGTTGGTGATCTTGGTCTTGGTTGATCTTGAGGAGATCGTTGTGTTGGATTGTTTTTGGTCCAGTTTGTTTCTAGAGGTTTCAGCTAAGGTTGAGCTGATCAGGAGGTTATAGGCAGCCCAGGACCGTCAGAAGAATTTTGTGGTTAAGAGACAAAGGAATTTGGATTTCGGAGTCAGAGATTTGATTTGGATAAGTTTTCTCCGATCAAGGGAGCTATAAAGTTTTGGTAAGACTGCAAAGCTAGCTCCGATGTGCTTTGGATCTCTTCTGTGTTTTGGTTGGATTAGTGTTTGGTCCTCTGAGTTGAATTGTCAGTTGGATAATAGGATTCAATGAGTTTCACGTATCTCTGAGGGAGTACGTGTATGAGCTATCTCTGGTAGTGGAACCAGCTGTTCAATAAGGTTTGGTTGTTGAGTCAGACTCGTTTGTAGTCTGATATCTTGTCTAGTTTTGTAGATCTAGATGAGGAGAAGCTCTTTCGCTTCGTAGTTTTGATTGTTTGGATTCTGCAGAGCGAGTATCCCGGTATATATATACTTGGGGAAACTCGAGGAAATTTTATCCAGAATTTTGTCTGGATAATTAAATTTGTTTGATTAAATAAATTGGGTGCTTTGGTTGTTAGCATATGATTGATGTATGCTTATGATTTAAAATTTAAAATCTTTAATGGGATTATTAAATTATCTTTGCTTTTAAATTTCGGGGACGAAATTCTTTTAAGGGGGGAGGAATGTGATATCCCGGAAATTTTGGCAATATCAATTTAATAATCTGTATTTAAAATTAAATTGAGTTGATAAATTCTGTTAATAAAATATTAACTTGATTTAATAATCCAATTAAATGAATATTTAATTGGTGAATTTTATCTTTTAAAAGCTAATAAAATGCTTTCTATTTATGATGTATGTATATATATATATATATATATATATATATATATATATATATTGTAGATAGATAAGTTTTGATTTGAAGTTTAATAAACAACTAAAATCTTGTTTTTAAATTCTAATATTCATTTTGATAATTTGGAAATTATTATTTTATTTAATAAATAACTATTCAAAACTATTTAATAAATAACTATATAGTTTTAAGATACATAAAAAAAATGTTTTAAATTGTTTAAATATATTTTAAACATAAGTTTAAATTTTAAATAAGATAAACAAAGGTCTATTTTGTTTCCTTTTTGAATATAGCTTAATAAATATAATTTGAAATTATATATGGAAATTTAAAATACCATTTATATATTAAAACATTTATGCATTTAAATAAGTTAGATTAGTGATAAGTAATTCATAATTTCTTTTATAAATTATTTAAATTAATAAATATGTTATTTTCAAATAATAATAAATGGATAAATGTAGATAAATTTTAAAGGACAATAATATTATTTTTAAATTAAATATGTTAATATAAATTAGTTTTAAATTGGATTTTTAAAATGAAGAGAATTTAAATTTGAATTAATTTTGAAATTCCAAAGGAATAAACATATCTAAATTACGTAAGTAAGCTTTCATTTTTATATAATTTGTTTCATTTCATTTTCTTTAAAAAGAAATGCAAATACATTTACTTATGAAAATAATTTATATATATATATATATATATATATATATATGTATGTATGTATGTATGTATTTATGTATGTATGTGTGTATTTAATAAATAAAGAAAAGGGTTTCATTTACTTTTAAATTAAATAAAAACAAATAAAATTATTTATATGACACGTGTTAATATAGTAAGTGGTATAATGACATGTGTTAATTAATTAATTGAAAAGATGACAAATGTTAGTTCTTTTACATGTGTCATATTTAATTTTTTTTATTTTTCTTTTGATTTTTAAATAAACTTTTTATCTTATATAAAAACATACCTCATCTCCTCATTTTCTTTTAATCTTCATTTTTCAAAGTAAGAAGAAAATTTTTCAGCTGAAACAAATTTGTTTCCAAACTCTCAAAAACAAAAATTAAGCCATGTTCAAAATCTGAAAGCTTCCTCCTCAAATCAGAAAGAAATATGCAAACCTCTTTTCTAAATCCAAGTTCTTCAACCTATAATCATTTTCCAAATTTTCATTTGCAAATCTGTAAAGCAAATCCTCGAAATCAAAATGTGGAAATTCTTCTCAAACCCAAGAACAAATTAGGGCCTGCATGCTTTATTCCTGAGCAATTGGTTTTTTTTTCAAATCTGAGGAAACTAAAGCGTGCAACTACAAGTTTTTCAAATTTAAAGTATTCAAATTTAAGGATCCAAATGCATTTGGAGTCAAATCTGCATGCAAGTTTAAATCAGCAAGCAACTCAAGCGTATATCAAATTCAATGAAGATCTGGCATTTTATTTTCAAGTCTTCAAAACAGTTTTCAATAGCTCTCTGCCTCTGCTTCATGCAAGAAATTGTGTCAGGTGAGTAACATTACAGTATTAAAAATTTTAGTAAATAATTATGTTGCCTAATCATCTATGAAACAAGTATGTTTGTGAGTAAAGTTATAAGTTCATCTTTGTGAATATATATGAAATATTGATTGAGCATTGTTGTATGTTTGGAACTTCTCTGACTTTAGATCCAGGTTCTAAAAAAATAAAAATAAATATCAATTGCTAATAATCCAATCTATGATATGATTTTAGTACCGAACCAAATATATGTTATATATCATCAGTTAAGTTTAAAATTTTGTTTAAGTCAGAAACAATTAATATTGCCCCTGTAAGAAATAAAATATCAGAGCAATCTTTAAATGAGTCAAGTTTCAAATATCATGATTCTTGTATTTAGGAATGAACCTCAAATGCTTAAACCAAAATTGGATTTTAAAACTAAAATTACTATTATTAGTGAAGAGATTTGATTATATTTCTGGTTCAACCAGAAAATGAAAATTTAGTGAATTCTGATGAACTTGATGGACTTAAGGGTCGTAATTCATTCTGGAAGAAGGGAAGTGGTCAGTGATTTAGGGAAAAATAGTGGAAGAGGTGGTAAATCATTGTGGAGGTTATGGTGTTAGGTTTTGTTCTCTAAACCTACTTTTGGTATGGTTTGAGTTTTTGATCGTCTCATACCTTCTAGTGGATCGAGTGCTTTGGGATTCCAGGGATTGATAGCCGGAGCTTTAACGTAGACGTAACCGGAGTTGCGGTCGACCCGGTGATCGGAATTTGGTTGGCGTCGCAGTTTCCAGGTTTTGGGATTAAATGGTGGTGAAGTTCGAGTATGTTTCCGGGTTTCTGTTTTGGGTACTCGAATGTGATTTCGAATGGATTGTGAGGTTTTGACGGTCGTGATGTGTTTCAAGGATGAGCGTCGTCATGCTCGTTGTCTTGGTTGTGACTGGAGGCGGCCAGAACCACCGTACATATGCACGGTGTAGTGGAGTGTCAGGTGAAGTTGGTGGGGGTTGCAGTTTTTTTTGGGACTCGAGTTATACTCGAGTAATTCGTGTTTTTGCCCAAAGTGGTGTAAGGTTTTCTCGGAGTAAAGTGGTAAAGGTTTCGGGTATATAAGTGTTACAGTTTTCTCTGGAAAACTGTTGGTTCCAGATTCAAAATTTGGTTTTAAAATCTGAAGCAGGTTTTAAACAGAATTTAAACCTAAATTTAAAGTATGGATTTAAACTAGATTTGAATTCCAATTTTAAAATTTAATTTAAACTTTATAAATTAAAATGTTTAAACAACTATAAAAGAGTTTAAATAAATTTAATTTAAAGGTAAAGTTTTAAAATAAAGAGTAGAAGATTTAAACATAAGTTTTAATCTGGAATCAAAATCCAAATGTGAATCATAGTTTTTAAAATAAAGGAAGTTTTTAAAAATTTAAAATGTTTAAACAACTTTGGATGTTGCAATATATTTTAAATATGATTTGTATCTTAAAATGAATTTGGTTTAAATTCCTTTAAACATCTTTTATAAAATAGGAAATTCATTTGCATAAGTTTAAAAAAGGTTTTTAAAATGTTTTTTAAAACTTTGTTAAAGTTAAGTTTGATTTCATTTTAAATATTAAATTTAAAATGTAGTTTGAAAAAAAATTTAAAAGTAAGTTGTTTTAAATTTCTTTGTTAATGATATTGTAATCATTAATAAGAAATGTTTATATTTTAAAATGAATCAAATATTTAATGATTTTGATTTATTTAATTTGTATAGTAATTAGATGGATAATTAATTAATTAATTTAATTAATTAGGTAAGGATTTTGAATTAATTAATTAAGGTTGAAGTTAACTAATTAAGATTAATTAATTTAGAAATAAGATCATTAATCAAATAAGTTAAGATATTAATTAATGATTAGAAATTAATTTATCAAGAGATTAAGATTAATTATGTTAAAAACTTAATTAATTATGCAATTAGTGATTAATTAAATGATTTTTAAAGATTAATAAATTTGTGATTAATAATGATTAATTTAAGTTAATTACTAAAGAAAGGTAATTAAGGAATTTGTTGATAAGTTAATGAAGGTCATTAACTTGAGATTATTTATTAATTAATTAATGTGATTAATTTTGATAAATTAATTAGATTAATTAATTTAGATAATCATTTATGGAATTTGGTTAAGTATGATTACCATATGAAAGTAATTAAAGGTATTAATTACTCTTGTAATTAATTAATTAAAATAATTAGCTTAAATTAATTAATTAGGTTTAATTAATTTAGAATAATCATTTGATGGGTTGATAAGTAATTAATGAAGGATAATTACTTAGAGAAGTAAGTAAGATGAGTAATTACTGAATGTAACTTATTGAAATATGGAAGAGTTTGGGTTAATTGCTTGTGTAATTATTAGGGAAGATAGTTACTTTGTGAAAGTAATTAATAATTAATTACTTGGTATACTTAATTTAAGCATTGATTGATTAAGTCATTTGGAAAATAATTAAGTAATGTAATTCATTAAGGGTAATTGATTACTAATAAAATTGGTCAAGGATGATTAATAAATATAATTAATTATAAAATATAATTAATTTAGGGGTAATCAATTTACTCAATGAAGTAATTAAGAGTAGTTAATTACTGAAGTTAATTAATCAAAAGTGATCAATAATTATGGTTTAATTAAGGTTAATTACTTAATGTAGTTAATTAATTTAAATATAATTAGGGATCATTAATTAATATAATTAATGATGTAATTAAGATTAATTAATTAAGATTAATTAATTAAGATTAATTAATAAATGATAAGTAATTAATGAAGTAATTAATTAATGTAATTAATTATGGATTAATGTAATTAATGATGGATTAATTAATTAATGAAGTAATTAATGATTAATTACTGTATTTGGTTAAGGATAATGAATTTAATTACTTGAATGTAATTAAAGGATGATTAATTAAGGATAATTAATTAAGGGTGACTAATTAAGGTGATTAATTAGAAGTTAATTAATTAATTAATTTGTAATTAATTAATGAATATGTAAGCAAGATTTATATCAATGTAGTAATTAATTTAATTCACTTTAAATTACTTAGAGATGGAAGTAATTTATTTAATTCATTTTAAATTAATTATATTTGGTGTGATTATTGATCATTGCTTATATATATAAATAGATAATATGTGTTTGCCTTGAATGGTTTGAATCTCAAACATGAGATAAATAGTGTTGTGATATGGATGCTTGGTTGCATTGTGATGATATCATGAAGTATCTATGGGTGATGAAAATGTAGAATATCAATTTGTGATGATAATATGGATTACCTGTTTGTGATGATAATGTTGATTATTTATTGTGATGATGTGAATTATCTATCTGTGTATATATAGATAATTAAATTGGATTGTTTTAAGTTAAAACAACTTGGACCTAAAAGATGGCGATTTGGATTCGATGAGACCGAGATCGGGTTTCCATATTTGGATATCCAACAAACACATCGATCCAAATTAACGATCAGTCGTGAATCCCAAGTGAAGATGAAGATTCAGAGTGCAAGGGTTATCGTCGTTAACTCTGAGGGTGATTCCAAAATGAGTGTAACGAGATAATGCCTTCGGTTTCGTTCGAACCCGGAACGAACTTGTATGGATTGAATGCTTTCACAACATCGTCGGGTGGACGATGAGCATTCTAAGAGATGTGTTCTCAAAAAGGTAATCGTAGCCTCAAGCCTCATCAACCGGAAATGGCTAAAACAGGGGAGGTGCAGCAAGGCTAAGTGGGTCATGCCCAAGTTGGACGAGATTTTCCCCGGTTTAGAAGTCCCTTTTTACTCGGTTGTGTGGGCGGTTGGGTCGCGGCCAACTGCGGGGTTGTCTTGTTCGAGACTGTCCGGTAAGGGATGGTTCCGGCCTTGCGTTGCAGAGGACTGGGAGTGATCCTCGATACGACGATCTAGGCCCCGTACTATGATGGGCGGAACCCCGGTAGCCCTGCCATTGTATGGAATCCAAAATCCAATAAGTGCCGTACGTATTGATTGTGCCCAACTATGTTGGAATGTGAGATGTAAGAATTCCAGCTATTTCTGTATTTTACTTGAAAACCTTAAACACTATTATAGTATCACCGGATTTACTATCAAATGTTTTGGTTGGCGTAAGGTAAAAACTTTTCCATATTTATGTGTGGGAAGTCTTACGTGATACTTTTCTTTTCAAAGATTTTTCAAAAGTTAAGAAACTTTAACCTGTTACTCACACCAGACCCATTGTGACGCCCCACCTCTATACCCATGCTAGCCAAGAACACTACGGTGTAATGCTGTCAACTAGCACGGAGAATAAGGCTGTTGAGGAGCGACCATCCATGTAATTGCTTTGCGCGAGCACCGATATGTCAGATAGTATAACATGCAAATCTTTATCAAGAGGAAATCCGACATACCGATACAAACACAAAGCTACTACACAGTGGCTATAAAGGTCTTCGGAAACAAATATAGAAATAAACATAACGCAAATCAGTCACAGACAATTCATATCACAAAGGTGGAAATAGATATGAATATTACACATGAAAGTGTACATCAGAGTAGTGGTCTAAAAAGATCCACAATATCACAAAAGAATAGTTACATGAACTACACAAAAGAATAAGTATACATTATGGAGTCTATATCTCAAATGTATACAACAAAAACTACTAATCTAAGTAGTTAACCAAAAGTCGGAGAAATCAATCCCAAGAGAGAAGTCAAGCAGAAGCACCTGTAACACCTCGGTCTGACCCGAGTATTATTTAATAAGAAAATAATAAACGGATCAGTCTAACTATAGATATCAGATGAAACGATATAGAATAAGAGGTATGACTAAACACATAATAATCACAATTCCAAGCTGTGATATATAAAAGTAATTGAAAATCAACGAGAGATTAATCAATATCACCAAATCCACACAAGAATCAAAGAAATGCCATACTCCTTATTTCGTTCATCAAACCACAAATATTGACGATTATATTAATGTCAATCATAAAAGTCAATGGCACATAAATTCACCAATGCACAAATATTGATAATAATATCAATGTCAATCAAAAAAGTCAATGACACACAAACTCCAGAATTCAATACGCGAAATCCAGAAATCACAAAAATCAATGACGCACAAATTCACCAATGCACAAATATTGATAAAACTTATCAATGGAAATCACGAAAATTGGTGAAACACAAATTCTAGAAATCTACACAAGAAATCCAGAAATCACAAAGGGGGGGAGGCCTATCACAAACGGGAGCATAAAGCCCACCAACACGTGTATCACAAACGGAACGCTAATTCCATGGTTGCTAACCATCACAAATTGAGCTGAAGCTCCACAAACGGCCCGAAGACCATGGGTTGCTACCCCGCTAAATTGAGTCGAAACTCCACAAAACGGGGTTTAGTCTCCCTCGCAGACAAAGAGACATTGCACATTGCTAGTCTAAATCACAAAGATGATCGTCATGATCAACGAGAAGTGTCGATCACAGTAAGCTAGTAAATATATGAGCTTAGCATCATGTCCCATAACCACCAGCTTAACTTAAATATTTACGAACAAATTGTAGATCTCCACTAGAAAATTGTCAAAAGAGTTTCAATCGAACAAGTCCAAGAATTAACCAACAAAGTGAACGCAAGCGTTTCATACCACTTGTTTTACTAAGTCGTTTAATTAGATTTCTCATACGAGTGAGGTAAAGGTTTATATATACTAATAGATTGGAAAAACGGTTTTATAAACGAATTTGGTATTTAAAACAGTATTGAAATCGTTTGAGGAAAGAGTTTTGATATTTACTACTAGTATAGAAAACCTTTATATTTTTAAAGTGACAAATCACAAAGAAGATTGTAGGAACAATCAATCACTAAAATTCACATACGAAGATGTGAATAAAAATCCAACGAACCGATAAAGAATCCATCAAAATGGATACTCAAAAATCCTTAAAAATGAGTCATCAAAGTCATAACAAATGATAACAAGACATAGGAAACAACACGAATCGATTAAAGTTGGAAACCACACAAAATAGGTGAAATAGGCAAAATAACATCAGGTCGGTCGGCCGGCTACAGAGCTCGGTCGACCGAACCTTGTTATGAGAAACTCCTCGGGCATCAGGTCGGTCGACCGAACCAGGGGGGTCGGTCGGCCGAACCAGAAACAGAGGCAAATTTTAACTAGCAGGTCGGTCGACCGGACCAGGGGGGTCGGTCGGCCGAACCTGATGCTCTGCACAATGATGCCCATAAATTGATATGCAACCTCCACCAATTCGCATCCGAACGAGCACGGACGCTAGGGAATTATGCCTAAGGCTACCCGGCCTTATTGGCTCCAGATGCATCACCAAAACACATGTTCAAACATCAAAGTTATGATTTTTAAAGGATTGAACCCAAAACACCAAAAATTGGAATATTCACCAAATCAATCCAAACCAAAAGCAAATGCACACGAATAAGTGTTAGGAATTCATACCTAACAATCGAAGATAAGTATAAGCATAGATGTGAGATAAAAATCTCACCTTTTTAACTCAAGAACAAGGAGAAGAAGCTCAAATGCAAAGGAAAGGCTAACCACTCTTCACTCTTACTCAACAAGCTTCAATCTAAGAATAAAACACATATTTTCCTAAATTAGGTTTAGGATATTTTCTGAAATTGAAGAGGAGAAGAGATGGAGAAGAGGCTTACCTATCCTTCTCTTCGAATTTGGAGCAAGAATTTGATTATCAAGAGCAACTAGGACTTGGGAGTTTATATTTCCTCTTCCTTTCCCCCATTAACATAAAAGCTTGAGTATTAGGAAAATAGAAAAGAAGTGAATGAAGAGGAGAGGGTTGGAACTGAATACATAAGTGGGCTCAGCCCAAACCAAACCCAAAGTGAAAAGTAGCAAAAATCAACTTTCTCCAAACATATCGAAGCTTATACTCAAAAAGGTCGCAAACGGCATTTTAAACTCAATGGGAGTGGTCCCGAGTCCTAATTCGACCGTATGCAAAAAGTAGCTTTTCGGACTAAAATCCGACTAACGATGAAATATTTAAATATAAAATCGATAAATATGCGGGTTGTTACAGACTCCCCTCCTTAAAGAAATTGCGTCCTCGCAATATTTTAAGAAGAAGATATATAGTAACAACCATAAAAGCATATTCAACACAAAAGAAGTTTGAAATAAGAAGTTCACCTCAAAGAGCATGAGAAAGTAAGTCCGGATGTGTTCGCTCGATGTACTCTCTAGATTCCCAAGAACAATCCTTAGGATTTGAAGACCATTGAACTTTAACAAGCGGAACATCTTTATTTCGAAGTCGTTTGACCTCCGAAGCAATGATACGAATAGGATGTTGCTCATAAGTTAAATTAGGCAAAACTTCAATCTCTTCCACAACACCGGGCTCAAGAACAGAATCGGAATCTCGAAGGCACTTCCGTAATTGAGAAACGTGAAACACGTCATGAATAGCAGAAAATTGAGCCGGTAATAAAAGGCGATAAGCCATGGAACCAATACGTTTAGTGATAGGAAATGGCCCAATATATCGAGGCGCCAATTTTCCCGATCGACTGAAACGTACAACACCTTTCATAGGCGAAACACGAACAAACACGAGATCTCCCACAGAAAATTCTAACTTCCTTCTCCGGTTATCGGCATAGGATTTTTGTCTACTCTGGGCTTCTTTCATCCTATGACGAATAAGATCAATCTTTTCTGTGCAATCATGAATAAAATCTGGACCTAAAACCAGCTTCTCACCGGCCTCAAGCCAACAAGAAGGGGATCGACATGGCCTTCCATAGAGTGCCTCAAAAGGTGCCATACCAATACTAGATTGGAAGCTATTATTATAGGAAAATTCAACAAGTGAAATATGATCTTCCCAACTTCCACCAAAATCAAGCACACATGCACGAAGAAGATCTTCAAGAGTTTGATTCACACGCTTAGTTTGTCCATCGGACTGAGGATGATAAGCGGTGCTAAAATTAAGCTTCGTTCCCAAAGCTTTTTGAAGACTCTTCCAAAATCCACTAGTAAACAATGGATCACGATCACTAACAATAGAAGTAGGAACACCATGTAATTTAACAATCTCTTTGATAAAGAGCTTGGCCAAAAGAGGAACGGTTCGGTTAGACCGAACGGGAATAAAATGGGCAGATTTAGTAAGCCTATCAACAATCACCCATAAGCTATCATGACCCGAACGAGAACGGGGAAGGCCATCTATAAAATCCATGGAAATACTGTCCCACTTCCAAATTGGAATTTCTAAAGGTTGCAATAACCCACCAGGCCTTTGATGTTCGGCCTTAATGAGTTGGCAAGTCATTCAACGCTTAACGAAGTTAGCGATGTCAAGTTTCATTCCCTCCCAATAATAAAGTCGCTTCATATCCGCGTATATTTTACTACTACCGGGATGAACGGTAAATTTAGAATGATGGGAATCTTCTAAAATATTTTTACGAAGATCACCAATATTTGGTACGATAAATCTACCAAATCTCCGAATGCCGCCACGAGAATCGATATCAAAGTCTTTCAAACCTTCGATATCAATTTTATCCTTGATATTTTGGCCAAGAAGAGCCAATTCGGGATCTAGCCTTTGAGCTTCAAGAATGCGGTCTAAAAGAGAAGGATGAGCCTCAAGGCTTCATAAAACAAATGATGAGCATAAATCGGATACGCGGTCTCGAATCTCACAAGTGGATAAGATCTCGAGATTGTTCCATTCGGATATCATCATAGAAACAACAGCTTGTTGTTTACGGCTAAGAGCATCGGCGACACGATTACCCTTACCGGGAGTATAAAGAATATCAAGATCATATGGTGCAACAAATTCGAGCCAACGCTGTTGACGCAAATTAAGTTCCTTTTGAGAGAACAATTACTTCAAAGACTTATGATCGGTATAAAGAACAAATTTCTCTCCTAAAAGATAATGACGCCAAATACGAAGGGCGAAAACAATAGCCGCGAGTTCTAAATCATGAGTGGCATATCTAGTCTCAGCAGGCTTCAATTGCCTAGAAGCATAAGCAATAACACGTTCTCTTTGCATAAGAACGGCACCCAAACCAACGCGGCTAGCATCGGTATAAACAACGAAATCTTGATTCCCCTCGGGAATAACAAGAATAGGAGCATCAGAAAGGAGTTCTTTTAATTTTTGAAAAGAAGCTTCACATTTGTCCGACCAAATGTATTTAACACCTTTCTTAGTCAAGCTAGTGAGAGGCACGGCAATCTTAGAAAAGTCTTTGATAAAACGACGGTAATAGCCCGCCAATCCGAGAAAACTACAAATCTCTGTCACACTCTCCGGTCTCTTCCAATCTTGAATCGCTTCAATCTTTGAAGGATCCACGGAAATTCCGGATTCGGAAATAATATGACCGAGAAACTTCACACGAGATTGCCAAAAGTGGCATTTAGAAAATTTTGCCTTTAATTGATTACTCCTAAGAGTTTACAACACAATCCGAAGATGTTTTTCATGCTCCTCCTCGGTTCTAGAATACACAAGAATATCATCAATAAAGATGAGAACAAATCGGTGGAGAAAGTCTTTGAAAACTCTATTCATAAGGTCAACGAAATACGCCGGAGCATTCTTCAAACCAAATGGCATGACAAGCCGTTCGTAAGATCCATAACGAGTACGGAACGATGTCAAAGGAATACTATCCTCTGCAATACAAAGCTGATGAAATCCAGTAGCTAAGTCTAATTGTGAAAAGACTCTAGCACCACAAAGTTGATCGAATAGATCATCAATCCGAGGTAAAGGATATTTATTTTTGATAGTAAGATCATCAAGCTTGCGGTAGTCAACGCAAAGCCTAAGTGTACCATCGGATTTCTTCACAAAAATAGCCGAAGCTCCCCAAGGCGAGGAACTAGAGCGAATAAATTGCTTCGTCTCCAATTCAGATAATTGTTTACGCATCTTCTCGTTTTCCTTATTGGACATACGATACGGAGGACGAGTGATAGGTTGAGCTCCAGGAATAAGATTAATTCTGAACTCAATTTCTTGCTTAGGTGGTAATCCTAAAACGGGCTCGAATAAGTCGGAAAATTCACGAATGACGTGAATAAGAGAAATAATATCACCCTCATTGTCATCATCGTCGTCACGAGGATTTAAAGAATATAAAGATGCGACCAAGCTGGAAACTGAATCTTGAATATTAATAGAAATTTGCTTAACAGATTGAGGATGTCGAAGATGAATAGTCCGCTCAGGACATAGGATATGAGCTTCATAACGGTTAAGCCAATCCATTCCCAAAATCATTCCAAAGCCTAAATAACGCATGACATGCAAATCGTCTAGGAAAGGAAAATCACACAAAATAATCTCGACATCTTTACACAATAAACTGATTGTCGCGGATCCACCAACCGGATTCGCAATTCTCAAAGAAGTCATTAAACACAAAACATCCAAAGAAAAAGTATCAACAGGTTATTTTGATATAAAAGAATGGGACGCACCCGTATCAAAAAGAACTCGAATAGGATGATCACGAAATAAAATAATTCCATCCAGAATAGAATGAGAAATACCTTGGCCACGAGATGTGTTTCCAGGGGATTGAGCAACATTAAGCTTTCCCTCTTTTCTGCCCTGAAGCTTGGGGCATGAGGATATAACATGACCGGGAACTTTGCAGTAGCGACAAGAGAGAGACTTTGGGCACTTGTTCGCATAATGGTCCTTCGAACCACAATTATAGCATTCTCCACGGCCAAAGGAATAAGTCTTTGCCACGGAGGTTGCTTGCTTCCCTTTCTTATTGGGATAAGGTCCTTTGAATTTATTTGGCCTCTTCTTGTTGTTGAAGTTTGGTTTGGAACCCACCACTTCAACATCATTCTCCCTATCCACCTCTTCAAGACGAAGAGCGATATCAACGAGTTGGTCGAAAGAAACTTCTAATTTTAGAAGTAATGGCTTCTTGAGATTTTTGTTTAAGCCATAGACGAATCTCTGGTTCTTCTTTAAAGGGGTGTTGATGTATTCAACCCCATATTTGGAAAGCGACTCGAAGGAGGTGACGTAATCAGTCACGGAGGACTCACCTTGAACAAGGTCTATAAATCGTCGAGCCAATGTTACTTTCTCAGCTTCTGGTACAAATTTCAACTCGAAGCGTTCTCGGAATTTCTCCCAAATGAGATCCGCTTCATTAATCTCAGAAATAAGAAGCTCGTACCAGTCCAATGCTCTTTCTCGGAGCATACTAGAGGCCACCTGAACTCGGTGAAGGTCAATAAGATTCATGCGAGAAAAGATTCGATCGCATGACCTTAGCCAGGCCTGTACTTCAATAAAAGTTTCGGAACCTTTAAATGGCTCCCCACCCAAATTGGTGTAATCGCTACACAAGCGTGCAAATCCCGACTTTGGGTGAGTAGGTTCCGGGTTAGCTCCAGCTGCTTGAGCATTTGTCACTAAATCAAGAAGCTGTTGAGCAGTCATAAAAACTCCATCTTGGGGTGGAACACAAGATGGTCCAGCTCTGGGACGACCTGGTCTAGACATTCCTCTTTCTTAGAAAGAAAGAAGAGCAAGAAGAAGATTATTCACCAAATTGAATATCAAGCAAACTTGATAGTAAACAAGGAATCATAAGGAAAATAGGATGAATCGGTACGAAGACTCGAATTAAATCCTAAAGCACGACTCCTAAGAGGGACTTAGGACGATGATCCTTGTTATAATATTCCATATTGTTCCGAAGTTTGGCTCCGATACCAAGCTGTGATGCCCCACCTCTATACCCACGCTAGCCAAGAACATTACGGTGTAATGCTGTCAACTAGCACGGAGAATAAGGCTGTTGAGGAGCGACCATCCATGTAATTGCTTTGCGCGAGCACCGATATGCCAGATAGTATAACATGCAAATCTTTATCAAGAGGAAATCCGACATACCGATACAAACACAAAGCTACTACACAGTGGCTATAAAGGTCTTCGGAAACAAATATAGAAATAAACATAACACAAATCAGTCACAGACAATTCATATCATAAAGGCGGAAATAGATATGAATATTACACATGAAAGTGTACATCAGAGTAGTGGTCTAAAAAGATCCACAATATCACAAAAGAATAGTTACATGAACTAAACAAAAGAATAAGTATACATTATGGAGTCTATATCTCAAATGTATACAACAAAACTACTAATCTAAGTAGTTAACCAAAAGTCGGAGAAATCAATCCCAAGAGAGAAGTCAAGCAGAAGCACCTGTAACATCTCGGTCTGACCCGAGTATTATTTAATAAGAAAATAATAAATGGATCAGTCTAACTATAGATATCAGATGAAACGATATAGAATAAGAGATATGACTAAACACATAATAATCACAATTCCAAGCTGTGATATATATAAGTAATTGAAAATCAACGAGAGATTAATCAATATCACCAAATCTACACAAGAATCAAAGAAATGCCATACTCCTTATTTCGTTCATCAAGCCACAAATATTGACGATTATATTAATGTCAATCACAAAAGTCAATGACACACAAATTCACCAATGCACAAATATTGATAATAATATCAATGTCAATCACAAAAGTCAATGACACACAAACTCCAGAATTCAATACGCGAAATCCAAAAATCACAAAAGTCAGTGACGCACAAATTCACCAATGCACAAATATTGATAAAACTTATCAATGGAAATCACGAAAATTGATGAAACACAAATTCTAGAAATCTACACAAGAAATCCAGAAATCACAAACGGGGGGAGGCCTATCACAAACGGGAGCATAAAGCCCACCAACACGTGTATCACAAACAGAACGCTAATTCCATGGTTGCTAACCATCACAAATTAAGCCGAAGCTTCACAAACGGCCCGAAGACCATGGGTTGCTACCCCATCAAATTGAGTCGAAACTCCACAAAACGGGGTTTAGTCTCCCTCGCAGACAAAGAGACATCGCACATTGCTAGTCTAAATCACAAAGATGATCGTCATGATCAACGAGAAGTGTCGATTACAGTAAGCTAGTAAATATATGAGCTTAGCATCATGTCCCATAACCACCAGCTTAACTTAAATATTTACGAACAAATTGTAGATCTCCACTAGAAAATTATCACAAGAGTTTCAATCGAACAAGTCCGAGAATTAACCAACAAAGTGAACGCAAGCGTTTCATACCACTTGTTTTACTAAGTCGTTTAATTAGACTTCTCATACGAGTGAGGTAAAGGTTAATATATACTAATAGATTGGAAAAACGGTTTTATAAACGAATTTGGTATTTAAAATAGTATTGAAATCGTTTGAGGAAAGAGTTTTGATATTTACTACTAGTATAGAAAACCTTTATATTTTTAAAGTGACAAATCACAAAGAAGATTGTAGGAACAATCAATCACTAAAATTCACATACGAAGATGTGAATAAAAATCCAACGAAACCGATAAAGAATCCATCAAAATGGATACTCAAAAATCCCTAAAAAGGAGTCATCAAAGTCATAACAAATGATAACAAGACATAGGAAACAACACGAATCGATTGAAGTTGGAAACCACACAAAATATGTGAAATAGGCAAAATAACATCAAGTCGGTCGGCCGGCTACAGAGCTCGGTCGACCGAACCTTGTTATGAGAAACTCCTCGGGCATCAGGTCGGTCGACCGAACCAGGGGGGTCGGTCGGCCGAACCAGAAACAGAGACAAATTTTAACTAGCAGGTCGGTCGACCGGACTAGGGGGGTCGGTCGGCCGAACCTGATGCTCTACACAATGATGCCCATAAATTGATATGCAACCTCCACCAATTCGCATCCGAACGAGCACGGACGCTAGGGAATTATGCCTAACGGCTACCCGGCCCTATTGGCTCCACGATGCATCACCAAAACACATGTTCAAACATCAAAGTTATGATTTTTAAAGGATTGAACCCAAAACACTAAAAATTGGAATATTCACCAAATCAATCCAAACCAAAAGCAAATGCACACGAATAAGTGTTAGGAATTCATACCTAACAATCGAAGATAAATATAAGCATAGATGTGAGATAAAAATCTCACCTTTTTAACTCAAGAACAAGAAGAAGAAGCTCAAATGCAAAGGAAAGGCTAACCAACTCAACAAGCTTCAATCTAAGAATAAAACACATATTTTCCTAAATTAGGTTTAGGATATTTTCTGAAATTGAAGAGGAGAAGAGATGGAGAAGATGGAGAAGAGGCTTACCTATCCTTCTCTTCGAATTTGGAGCAAGAATTTGATTATCAAGAGCAACTAGGGCTTGGGAGTTTCTATTTCCTCTTCCTTTCCTCCATTAATATAAAAGCTTGAGTATTAGGAAAATAGAAAAGAAGTGAATGAAGAGGAGAGGGTTGGAACTGAATACATAAGTGGGCTCAGCCCAAACCAAACCCAAAGTGAAAAGTAGCAAAAATCAACTTTCTCCAAACATATCAAAGCTTATACTCAAAAAGGTCGCAAACGGCATTTTAAACTCAATGGGAGTGGTCCCGAGTCCTAATTCGACCGTATGCAAAAAGTATCTTTTCGGACTAAAATCCGACTAACGATGAAATATTTAAATAAAATATTTAAATATAAAATCGATAAATATGCGGGTTGTTACACCCATGTCGGACCCGGAGTTTATTTCTATTTTCTTAAACTCTTGGGTAATCAAATTTTTACAAGTAGCCAAGGGATTTAGGTTAGCTTTGACGAATTGTGGAGGAGCAATGGAGCAGGAGGCTTCTGCGTTGTAGTTATCTAGTATTCCGTTATGTTGGTATCTCTGAGTCGTTTGTTTGAGTTGTATAGTACCGTGTTGTAATAACTAGACAGGTGATTATAACTGTCTAGTATGTGATGTATAATATGTGTAACTCTGATAGTGATTATATACTATGTAATACTTTTGTTACTAATATAATTTATTCGTTCCGCTATTGAGATTCTGATGTGTTGTTTTTTCTTTCTCTTCTTTCTTTTCTCTTTCTATCCTTTTCTTTCTTATTAATGATGCGTCATTCTGTGGAGATGAATGGCGGGTCGTTAAAGTTTCGCTTGCATCTAATCACCTTCTTCACTGCTAGAAGCCGTACCTCTTTCATCACCTTAGTCGCACCATCTGTATGTAGGTAATATATATATAAGCTGCCTTGTCGTCTTCTTCTTCTTTCTTTTTTCGCTTTTTTATGTAACATACATATGTTTTAGTAAAGAAGGATACGTGGTTGAAATATTTATTCAACGCGTTTGAAGTATAGTTATATATAAGTTGATTTTTAATGTGCACGTATGTTTTAAAAATAAAAAAAATAAAATAAAATTAAATTAAAGTAAAATAAAATATAGGTAGGTATAAGTTTTATATGAGCCTGCAAATCTGTTAGTTACATTGTTTTTATAAGTTTACTTAAGCTATAAAATTGTATTAGCAGCATATAGTTATATAGTGCATGCATATATAGGCTTACAGCATAATATGGAAAGCTTATAGTATATTTTGTTATGCATATAGAATCAAGTATGTAAATCATATAACCTATTATTTGTATAATAATATAAGTTAAGTGTTAAGTAAAGTTGTTAACATGAGTTCAGTCTGTTATGTATATTCTAGCTTATTTAGAAATATATTTGTTTAAAGTATATGTTTGTGTTAGGCAGCATATTTATAAGTATTATGTAAAGTATATTATGTAGATATGTTATATATGTATATATATATATATATTTAAAACGATGATTTTAGATATATATTTAATTTAATATGTGTTTAAAATTTTAAAATTTATATACAAAATATTTTAATATGCTTGTGATTTAAAATTTAAAATCTTTAACGGGATTATTAAATTATCTTCGCTTTTAAATTTCGGGGACGAAATTCTTTTAAGGGGGGAGGAATGTGATATCCCGGAAATTTTGGCAATATCAATTTTATAATCTGTATTTAAAATTAAATTGAGTTGATAAATTCTGTTAATAAAAAATTAACTTGATTTAATAATCCAACTAAATGAATATTTAATTGGTGAATTTTATCTTTTAAAAGCTAATAAAATGCTTTCTATTTATGATGTATGTATATATATATAAATTTATATATATTGTAGATAGATAAGTTTTGATTTGAAGTTTAATAAAAAAAATAAAATCTTGTTTTTAAATACTAATATTCATTTTGATAATTTGGAAATTATTATTTTATTTAATAAATAACTATTCAAAACTATTTAATAAATAACTATATGGTTTTAAGATACATAAAGAAAATGTTTTAAATTGTTTAAATATATTTTAAGCATAAGTTTAAATTTTAAATAAGATAAACAAAGGTTTATTTTGTTTCCTTTTTGAATATAGCTTAATAAATATAATTTGAAATTATATATGGAAATTTAAAATACCATTTATATATTAAAACATTTATGCATTTAAATAGTTTGATTAGTGATAAGTAATTCATAATTTCTTTTATAAATTATTTAAATTAATAAATATGTTATTTTCAAATAATAATAAATGTATAAATATAGATAAATTTTAAAGGACAATATTATTATTTTTAAATTAAATGTGTTAATATAAATTAGTTTTAAATTGGATTTTTAAAATGAATAGAATTTGAATTTGAATTAATTTTGAAATTTCAGAGGAATAAACATATCTAAATTATGTAAGTAAGCTTTCATTTTTATATAATTTGTTTCATTTCATTTTCTTTAAAAAGAAATGCATATACATTTACTTATGAAAATAATTTATTTATGTATATGTATGTATGTGTGTATTTAATAAATAAAGAAAAGGGTTCCATTTACTTTTAAATTAAATAAAAACAAATAAAATTATTTATAAGACACATGTTAATATAGTAAGTGGTATAATGACATGTGTTAATTAATTAATTGAAAAGATGACAAATGTTAGTTCTTTTACATGTGTCTTAATTTTTTTTATTTTTCTTTTTATTTTTAAATAAACTTTTTATCTTATATAAACACATACCTCATCTCCTCATTTTCTTTTAATCTTCATTTTTCGAAGTAAGAAGAAAAATTTTCAGCTGAAACAAATTTGTTTCCAAACTCTCAAAAACAAAAATTAAATCATGTTCAAAATCTGAAAGCTTCCTCCTCAAATCAGAAAGAAATCTGCAAACCTCTTTTCTAAATCCAAGTTCTTCAACCTATAATCATTTTACAAATTTTCATTTGCAAATCTGTAAAGCAAATCCTCAAAATCAAAATGTGGAAATTCTTCTCAAACCCAAGAACAAATCAGGGCCTGCATGCTTTATTCCTGAGCAATTGGTTTTTTTTCAAATCTGAGGAAACTAAAGCATGCAACTGCAAGTTTTTCAAATTTAAAGCAATCAAATTTTAGGATTCAAATGCATTTGGAGTCAAACCTGCATGCAAGTTTAAATCAGCAAGCAACTCAAGTTTATATCAAATTCAATGAAGATCTGGCATTTTATTTTCAAGTCTTCAAAACAGTTTTCAATAGCTCTCTGCCTCTGTTTCATGCAAGGAATTGTGTCAGGTGAGTAACATTACAGTATTAAAAATTTAAGTAAATAATTATGTTGCCTAATCATCTATGAAACAAGTATGTTTGTGAGTAAAGTTATAAGTTCAACTTTGTGAATATATATGAAATATTGATTGAGCATTGCTGTATGTTTGGAACTTCTCTGACTTTAGATCCAGGTTCTAAAAAAATAAAAATAAATATCGATTGCTAATAATCCAATCTATTATATGATTTTAGTACGGAACCAAATATATGTTATATATCATTAGTTAAGTTTAAAATTTTGTTTAACTTAGAAACAATTAGTATTGCCTCTGTAAGAAATAAAATATCAGAGCAATCTTTATATGAGTCAAGTTTCAAATATCATGATTCTTGTATTTAGGAATCTAACTCAAATGCTTAAACCAAAATTGGATTTTAAAACTAAAATTACTATTTTTAGTGAAGATATTTGATTATATTTCTGGTTCAACCAAAAAATGAAAATTTAGTGAATTCTGATGAACTTGATGGACTTAAGGGTCGTAATTCTTTCTGGAAGAAGGGAAGTGGTCAGTGATTTAGGGAAAAATAGTGGAAGAGGTGGTAAATCACTGTGGAGGTTGTGGTGTTTGGTTTTGTTCTATAAACCTAGTTTTGGTATGGTTTGAGTTTTTGATCGTCTCGTACCTTCCAGTGGATCGAGTGCTTTGGGATTCCAGGGATTGATAGTTGGAGCTTTAACGTAGACGTAGCCGGAGTTGCGGTCGACCCGGTGATCGGAATTTGGTTGGCGTCGCAGTTTCCAGGTTTTGGGATTTAATGGTGGTGTAGTCCATTATGTTTCCAGGTTTCTGTTTTGGGTACTCGAATGTGATTTCGAATGGATTGTGAGGTTTTGACGGTCGTGATGTGTTTCAAGGATGAGCGTCGTCATGCTCGTTGTCTTGGTGGTGACTGGAGGCGGCCAGAACCACTGTGCATATGCACGGTGCAGTGGAGTGTCAGGTGAAGTTGGTGGGGGTTGCAGTTTTTTTTGGGACTCGAGTTATACTCGAGTAATTCGTGTTTTTGCCCGAAGTGGTGTAGGGTTTTCTCGGAGTAAAGTGGTAAGGGTTTCGGGTATATAAGTGTTACAGTTTTCTCTGGAAAACTGTTTGTTCCATATTCAAAATTTTGTTTTAAAATCTGAAGCAGGTTTTAAATAGAATTTAAACCTAAATTTAAAGTATGGATTTAAACTAGGTTTGAATTCCAGTTTTAAAATTTAATTTAAACTTTATAAGTTAAAATGTTTAAACAGCTATGAAAGAGTTTAAATAAATTGAATTTAAAGGTAAAGTTTTAAAATAAAGATAGAAGATTTAAACATAATTTTTAAACTGGAATCAAAATCCAAATGTGAATCATAGTTTTGAAAATAAAGGAAGTTTTTAAAAATGTAAAATGTTTAAACAACTTTGGATGTTGAAATATATTTTAAATATGATTTGTATCTTAAAATGAATTTGGTTTAAATTCCTTTAAACATCTGTTATAAAATAGGAAATTCTTTTGCATAAATTTTAAAAAGGTTTTTAAAATGTTTTTTAAAACTTTGTTAAAGTTAAGTTTGATTTCATTTTAAATTTAAAATTTAAAATGTAGTTTGAAAACAAATTATAAAGTAAGTTGTTTTAAATTTCTTTGTTAATGATAAAGTAATCATTAATAAGAAATGTTTATATTTCAAAATAAATTAAAGATTTAATGATTTTGATTTATTAAATAAGTAAAGTAATTAGATGGATAATTAATTTATTTATTTAATTAATTAGGTAAGGATTTTGAATTAATTAATTAAGGTTGTAGTTAATTAATTAAGATTAATTAATTAGAAATAAGATCATTAATTAAATAAGTTAAGATTTTAATTAATGATTAGAAATTAATTTATCAAGAGAATAAGATTAATTATGTTAAAAACTTAATTAATTAAGCAATTAGTGATTAATTATATGATTATTAAAGATTAATAAATTTGTGATTAATAATGATTAATTTAAGTTAATTACTTAAGAAAGGTAATTAAGGAATTTATTGATAAGTTAATGAAGGTCATTAACTTGAGATTATTTATTAGTTAATTAATGTGATTAATTTTGATAAATTAATTAGAGTAATTAATTTAGATAATCATTTATGGAATTTGGTTAAGTATGATTACTTTATGAAAGTAATTAAAGGTATTAATTACTCTTGTAATTAATTAATTAAAATAATTAGCTTAAATTAATTAATTAGGTTTAATTAATTTAGAATAATCATTTGATGGGTTGATAAGTAATTAATGAAGGATAATTACTTAGAGAAGTAAGTAAGATGAGTAATTACTGAATGTAACTTATTGAAATATGGAAGAGTTTGGGGTTAATTGCTTGTGTAATTATTAGGGAGGATAGTTACTTTGTGAAAGTAATTAATAATTAATTACTTGGTGTAATTAATTTAAGCATTGATTGATTAAGTCATTTGGAAAATAATTAAGTAATGTAATTAATTAAGGGCAATTAATTACTAATAAAATTGGTCAAGGATGATTAATAAATATAATTAATTATAAAATATAATTAATTTAGGGGTAATCAATTTACTCAATGAAGTAATTAAGAGTTGTTAATTACTGAAGTTAATTAATCAAAAGTGATCAATAAATATGGTTTAATTAAGGTTAATTACTTAATGTAGTTAATTAATTTAAATATAATTAGGGATCATTAATTAATATAATTAATGATGTAATTAAGATTAATTAATTAAGATTAATTAATCAATGATAAGTAATTAATGAAGTAATTAATTAATGTAATTAATTATGGATTAATGTAATTAATTATAATTAATTAATTAATGAAGTAATTAAAGATTAATTACTGTATTTGGTTAAGGATAATGAATTTAATTACTTGAATGTAATTAAAGGATGATTAATCAAGGATAATTAATTAAGGGTGACTAATTAAGGTGATTAATTAGAAGTTAATTAATTAATTAATTTGTAATTAATTAATATGTAAGCAAGATTTTTATCGATGTAGTAATTAATTTAATTCACTTTAAATTAATTAGAGATGGAAGTAATTAATTTAATTTGTTTTAAATTAATTACGTTTGGTGTGATTATTGATCATTGCTTATATATATAAATAGATGATATGTGTTTGCCTTGAATGGTTTGAATCTTAGAAATGAGATAAATAGTGTTGTGATATGGATTCTTGGTTGCATTGTGATGATATCATAAAGTATCTATAGGTGATGAAAATGTAGATTATCAATTTGTGATGATAATATGGATTACCTGTTTGTGATGATAATGTTGATTATTTATTGTGATGATGTGAATTATCTATCTGTGTATATATAGATACTTAAATTGGATTGTTTTAACTTAAAACAACTTGGACCTAAAAGATGGCGATTTGGATTCGATGAGACGGGATCGGGTTTCCATATTTAGATATCCGAAAACCACATCGATCCAAATTTAACGATAGGTCGTGAATCTCAAGTGAAGATGAAGATTCAAAGTGCAAGGGTTATCGTCGTTAACTCTGAGGGTGATTCCAAAATGAGTGTAACGAGATAATGCCTTCGGTTTCGTTCGAACCCGGAACGAACTTGAATGGATTGAATGCTTTCACAACATCGTCAGGTGGACGATGAGCATTCTAAGAGATGTGTTCTCAAAAAGGTAATCGTAGCCTCAAGCCTCATCAATCGGGAATGGCTAAAATAGGGGAGGTGCAGCAAGGCTAAGTGGGTCATGCCCAAGTAGGACGAGATTTTCCCCGGTCTAGAAGTCCCTTTTTATTCGGCTGTGTGGGCGGTTGGATCGTGGCCAACTACGGGGTTGTCTTGTTCGGGACTGTCCAGTAAGGGATGGTTCCGGCCTTGTGTTGCAGAGGATTGGGAGTGATCCTCGGTACGACGATCTAGGCCCCGTACTGTGACGGGCGGTACCCCTTCCATTGTATGGAATCCAAAATCCAATAAGTTCTGTACGTATTGATTGTGCCCAACTGTGTTGGAACGTGAGATGTAAGCATTCCACCTATTTCTGTATTTTACTTGAAAACCTTAGACACTATTATAATATCACCGGATTTCCTATCAAATGTTTTGGTTGGCGTAAGGTAAAAACTTTTCTATGTTTATGCGTGGAAAGTCCTACGCGATACTTTTCTTTTCGAATATTTTTCAAAAGTTAAGCAACTTTAACCTGTTACTCACACCAGACCCATGTATGACCCGGAGTTTATTTTTATTTTCTTAAACTCTTGGGTACTCAAATTTTTACGAGTAGCCATGGGATTCAGGTTAGCTTTGAAGAATTACGGAGGAGCAATGGAGCAGGAGGCTTCTGCGTTGTAGTTATCTAGTATTCTGTTATGTTGGTATCTCTGAGTCGTTTGTTTGTGTTGAATAGTACTGTATTGTAATAACTAGATAGGTGATTATAACTGTCTAGTATGTGTTGTATAATCTGTGTAACTCTGATAGTGATTATATACTATGTAATACTTTTGTTATTAATATAATTTATTCGTTCCGCTATTGAGATTCTGATGTGTTGTTTTTTCTTTCTGTTCTTTCTTTTCTCTTTCTATCCCTTTCTTTCTTATTAATGATGCATCATTCTGTGGAGATGAATGGCGGGTCGTTAAAGTTTTGCTTGCATCTAATCACCTTCTTCACTGCTAGAAGCCGTACCTCTTTCATCACCTTAGCAGCACCATCTGTATGTAGGTAATATATATATATATATATATATATATATATATATATATATAAGCTGCCTTGTCGTCTTCTTCTTCTTCTTCTTTCTTTTTTCGTTTTTTTATGTAACATACATATGTTTTAGGAAAGAAGGATACGTGGTTGAAATATTTATTCAACGCGTTTGAAGTATAGTTATATATAAGTTGATTTTTAATGTGTACGTGTGTTTTAAAAATAAATAAAATAAAATAAAATTAAAGTAAAATAAAATATAGGTAGGTATAAGTTTTATATGAGCCTGCAAATCTATTAGTTACATTGTTTTTATAAGTTTACTTAAGCTATAAAATTGTATTAGCAGCATATAGTTATATAGTGCATGCATATATAGGCTTACAGCATAATATGGAAAGCTTATAGTATATTTTGTTATGCATATAGAATCAAGTGTGTAAATCATATAACCTATTATTTGTATAATAATATAAGTAAAGTGTTAAGTAAAGTTGTTAACATGAGTTCAGCCTGCTATGTATATTCTAGCTTATTTAGAAATATATTTGTTTAAAGTATCTGTTTGTGTTAGGCAGCATATCTGTAAGTATTATGTAAAGTATATTACGTAGATATGTTATATATATATATATATATATATATATTTACAAACGATGATTTTAGATATATATTTAATTTAATATGTGTTTAAAATTTTAAAATTTATATACAAAATATTTAATATATAAACTATTTAATGTATTTTAATATATGTACTATTTTCAACATCTAAACTGGTTAGGCGTTTTAAATGTAAACAATGATTTTTAACATTCGTCTTAAAAATTTAATATTGATTTCATGGGAAGACAATATAAATATCGTTGCATATGGATTTGTATTTGTCTGCATATATGTTGGGTCGGTTTTCAAATTTATATTAGTGTTAGCGTCTAAGATGGATTTGAGGAAATTTTAAGGAAATGTATGAATTGTATAAACATTGTATATTGAGTTTGTTTGAATAAAAAATTTTGTGACATGATATGGATTTGAAAATATATGTTTGAAATTATTTTAGAAACAAATAATAATATATAAAATGAAATAGTTCTGTTATATCAAAATCAATTGTTCTCATCGATTTCCCATTATCAGCCTAGTCCGTCGTGCCTGTTTTCTACATCAAATCATATCCATCTTGCATTGCTTTGGATTAAGTAGCTCATTTCTATGTCGAATCTCTCTAGCCTCGACAGGTGAGCAATCACTCACAATTAACGTTCTTGTATTTATTAAATTTTATTTCAATTGAAACGACAATTGAAATATGCTGCTGTAGTTATTTAAATTGTTATATATGCTATTATATGTAACTGTTCACCTGTGGGATATGAGACTATATTCTATTGTTTATATTATATTGTTATTGATGATATATGTCTGTTATATTTTTTCATATCTGTTATCACTCTGCAAGTTCCCTGTTAGTATAGATATCACTATGGGTTGAATGATACATACCCGAATGGACTTTAGAATATGAGGAAATCATTATGGGTTGAAATGATAGACCCAAGCGATTTTCATTTGAATTGAATTTAGGATTACGGGTTGAAATGATATCCATTCGTATATATATTAAATTACGGATTTGAAATGATAATATCCGTATCACTTTACCATAGAATAGAAAATTATACACTGACGTCGTTGGTCTATATAAATATTTTGAAAATGAAATTTATGGTTTTGGAAAGAATTATATAGTTGTAATAAATATTGATTCTTAAATATATTGTATATAAAATGGTAATGATATATAGGTTAAGTGATAATACTAAATTTAATTAGGATTGATTTAATACATATAATATGTTTAAGCGTTTTAATGTGTATTTCAAATAGATTTTGGTAATAACTTGAATATGTTAAGGTTGGGAAGGTAAAACTGAAATATATTTGAAATTGTAATCAATTAAGAATTTAATTTGATTAAATCAATTTGAGACTTCTTGAAATTGAGATCTAAAGATATGATTGTATAACGTGATTTTGATTTAAGTAAGTTAATGAATATTTCACGTTTAAATGAATTTAAGGAAATATTTAGTAAACTGAAATTTTAGATTATTTAAATGATATTGAATTTATTAAGTGAATATTTCAGGACTAAATAACAATGAGGTTAAATCGAGATCTATATGAAATTGTTAAATTGAACTATGAAATGTTGAATATTAAAGCTTTGAAATATAGTGGAATTTAAATGGTTCAATTATGATTCAGATCTGTATTTGAAATCAATATAATTTGAATTTGTTATTTAGAAAGCTGAATTGAATGAAAATAAATAAAGTGAGACTGAATTTGATTTGAATGGGAGAGTCGAGTTGATTTTGAAGCGATTTGCGAAATTGAGAAATATATATATATATTTAATGAAAATAATATTTTGGTTTTGAAGTATAAATTAATTTGAATGACCATGGTGTTATAGTGTATATTTCTACCTTGTAGATACTTCTGCAGATCCTTAGAGGATGGTTATCCAAACATCCTTTGAGTTACTTGTATTCCAGTTAATATTTCACTTGAGTTGGATTTATTGATATAAGAATGTTAATCCTGACTCGAGTGTTTTGTGTTTTGCTTTACGCTCAGGTCAGACTGAGTGATCCAGCATTTGAGACTCACCTTTGGAGTTTGGAGCATTCGCTTGGAGATCCAACTATCATTTTAGCTTTCTGCTCTTCCAGTTGATTAGTTCAGAGAAGTCACCTACTCGTACTAGAGACTTCACTGCATCTAAGATATTCTGTTGTATTTTATTTCTAACTCTGATGTTTATCTATTCCGCTGCTTTATATTACTCTGTGTTAGTGATCAGTGATTATTTATTTATTGTTTATGCTGAGTATTGCCAAATTTTTATTCACAACGCGGTATTTTGAGCAATTCAAGTCCGACATGTGTGGATGCGAATGGTTGAAAATACCGGGTCGTTAAAACTATCTTCAATACTATTGATATAAATTTTACAAACCCTCAAATTATTTTTAACAGGCTTAAAACTCCAGATTCAACATTTGACCCAATTTCCAGTAATTAAATCCAATAACTTAAGTGCTAAATTATAATATTTGACTTCAAGTTAAAATTGAACTTTTAAATATTAAAATCAATTAAATATTAAAATCAATTAAATATTTCAATTTAAATTGGTCAAAATTCCGGGTCGTCACATTCCTCCCCCACTGAAAGAATTTCGTCCACGAAATTGCTAGTTAAGAAAAAATGATCCAATGCCCATTACTATTTTTCAAAACCAAACAGTTTTATCAACTTGCCATAACATATCTTTTATTAAAGACCCACTATTACTTCAATCAACTTTCCAAAACTTTCCATAGTTCCCAACAACATTATTTACTCCACTTATTCAAATTTAAATTTAAATCTAGATTTAAATTACCAAATCTTTCTCAAAAAATTTCTAACTCTCTAAATTTTCGAAAACTTTCGCCAGCGTCTCCTTTGCGCGGCTAGCTCGATACAACTACAAAATTCCTCTACGGGCTCCCAAATTCCAGAAGAAAACAACAACCAAGTGGCTAGATTAAAAACCCAATCAAATTTCATACAGAAATTTAAACACATACCTTTTTGTCGAGCAATTCAAATTTATTTTCTAAAATCAAAACCAATCTTTCTCCTGCTTTTAAATACCTGTATATTCTACTTAGTAATAATATCCAATCACAACATTCAAAAACATTTTATTGACTTCCTTACAAAATGTCAATATCTATTCATTCAAGTCGTACGATGTACATATATTTTTATTAAATCTTCACTCAAATGCTTATTCAATATATTTTCCCGGCACCCATATTACTTCAAAATTTCACCATTTCTTCTTAAGTTCAATATAAGTATTTTATACGCTTCTTATATTTATTTTCACTTCACTACTTTAGTTTATATCTATTTTATTCAAATTGGTTCTCCCATTTCCATATGAATTCAATTTATCTTCAACTCTGAATATTGAATTTTATCTTCCATTTATAACTGATTCATATCATTATTTTAAATTAGTTTCATCCACAAATTTATTCCAATTTCAAATTTGAATTTATTTTGTCGCTAACAAAAAAAATTTCAAAAATTTTCTAACTCCCAAAATTTTCGAATTTTTTTGGTAGAGTCTCCTTTGTACGGAGGAGCTTTCACAATTTGACAAGAGATATAAATATATATACATCGACCCACACGGCAGGAACAACAAAAACAGTTCATATTTCCTATTTTTATTGCGTAGGCGTACCTTTATTTAGCATTTTTAAGCAAGCGGCTTATTATTTTAGCAATTAGCGCATCCAAATCCAGCCAAACGGCTTCCCGGTACCTGTACTTACTTAATTCAAACATGTAAGTATAAAATATACGGAGTTTATTTACATTTCACTCATTTTCAATAGCTAACACATGGAATAAGCAATGCAAACTAAACAATTCTTATAAGAAATTTTTAAGATTTAGACACTAATTCAAATAGCTTCCAACTAAATTTTTATTTAGTTAGAATGGTTTATTATTCAATCGCTTATATTCGATTCCTTTTTAATCCAAACGAACCAAATTCACTTCAATTGATTCCAAAATTAAATTTTTATTAAAGTCTCTTCACATATTAACTTATTAACAAGCCATACACCTGCATTTCATTCCATTTCCACAATTGTTTCATTCAAAGACATTTTATTAAGCTTGGCACATTCAATACTTATAATTTAATAACCATTTCCCAAATTTATTTAACCCAGAATTTTATTTACTGGACTTTCACTTTTACTCGAAGCCAACTTCTATAAATTTTAAACTTAAGTTAATTACTTTCTTCAGGTTATTTCAACTTCATAACTTAAGCTCACTTCTATTTAATTTGATTCTCATCAAATTCAATTACCCCACTCTTTATCTATTTTAATTTTAATCCCATTCTCAGTTTGTCAAAACAATATCCAAGTTTATATTTAACTCATTTACACTTGAATTGGATTTATTTGTAACTCAAATCATTTCCATTACAATCCAATTCCATTTTTATTTGTACAACATCTCCACTTATTTTAATTCATTATCAAATCCAATTCGAATTCTATTTATAATTCGAGTTCATTTCCAATCTTCATTATTAACTTACAATCCATTTTATTTAACCGAGTTAAATTTTATTAATATACTCTATCAAATAATTTATTTAGCTAATTGGCTTACTTCCGACTTTTAAATCAATATTCAATTTTATTACAAAAATTACTTCATTAAATTTTCCTGAGTTCAAATTTTGTTTTTCATAATTCCAGTTTGGATTTTCTTTCATTTTCCAAAATTCCAACACTTTTGTTTTAAAATTTAGAAATACTTTTAAATTCACATATTACTATTAAAATAGCTTTTTATAAAAAATACTTCTTATAACCAATGTCTCAACCAGTCCATCCTTGTTCTCACAGAAATTCAGTCATACGTTGATCAGGCGTAGGACTAAAAATTTATAAGTACTGGGTAAACCCGTTTTCAACACCCAGTGAAAATACTTGGGAAAATAATTTTATTGAAAATATAAAAAACAATTTTTGAAAATAGAGGAAATACTTTTGGTGAGAATGCTCTGGAAATCATCACCCCCATCTATGGTCGCAATTACATCCTGGGTTATATTGCCATCGCAGCAAAAGTCCATGTAACTGTAGGCACTCCGCGCCCCTCGATTACGCCATGGAACCCACAATAGATCTCAGTTACATTCCAGGGTTACGTTGCCATCACAACAAAAGTCCATGTAATTGTAGGCATCCGCGCCCTCGATTTTCGCTGTCAAAAATGAAACTTCTCCACTCCTACATAGATCGTAGTCTACCGATGTAAAATCAAACGCAGACTGTTGGCTTTCAGCGGCACACACGACTTTCTCAGTGTTACCATAGGTTGCAGTCTATAGATATAAATTCAACCGTAGACTGTTGGCTCTCAACGGCACACACGACTTTCATTATGGTCTGTAGTAGATCGCAGTGACATCGAGTTACACTTGTTGGGGATGCGGATTAAGGATCTTAAGGCAGAAATAACACTAGAGGGAGGGTGAATAGTGTTTTAAAGAATATATGAACTGTATGACTAAATTAAAACTTTCAACACAAATCTAAACATAATTCTAACACAGAATGATCACAGAACATATAACAAATGCAAATAGTAAAGTAAAGCAAGTAAAAGGAAAGAACACACCAGATTTTATACTGGTTCGGAATCCTCCTACATCCAGTCCTGCACCAAAGCAATATCCTTGTACAGATTTTTATAAGCCAATATCCAAATTACAACCCTCAATTTTTAAGGCCTTGAGGAACCCTCCTATCTCCGAGTCTGGGGTAAACTCTCTTGATTTACGGGACACAAGATCACCCTAATACTTCTTAATAACAATCCTTTTGAATGGATAGACTCTATCGACTTTTTGAATACATATTAGTCCTATAACTCTGAATAGCACTTTGATCTTTAGTAGAATGATGGAGAATCAAATAGAGAGAGTATCTAAATGATTTCCTATTGAGAATTTGGCAGAATGATGGCACGATCTAGAAAATATGAAGTTTTATGGATATGGAATGGTGGAGAAGAAAGAGTGAAGAAAAATAAGAAAGTAGTTATTAAAAAATTCATTTTGGAAGCCTTTATATAGATGCTCAACAGTCATAACCATTGGCGAAAGGTTTTTGAACGAATGGACACTTCTTTTGAAATTTTAATTTTGAATCCAACTGTCACCATGTCGACATGGGGTATCCCCATATGTCGACATCCCTCAGTTCAAAATTGTAGAGATGTTGTTTTCTAAAAGCATTTGAATTTAAAACAAGTTGAAACTTCTCTGAAGCAAAATAAAGTGTTTAAACAATATTTTGAGATAGAAAATGAATGTAAAACATTATTTTAAATATATGTATATAATTGATATAGACCGCCAATTATATAAGTAATATTTAAAATCAGAATAAGTTTTGATGTTTTAAAAGTAGAAGTTTATAAAATCAGAATAGAGGAATATTTCAAGGCTAAAACAAAGTTTGAAAATCTTTTTGAAAACATGATTTTGAAAGCTAAAACATTTTGAAAACAGATTTAAAAACATTTTGAAAAATCTATTCAAACTGAAATTGCAAGAACCTTCCTACAGAGCTCCTCCATAGGACTCGAGAACTTGTACAAAGTAGTTTAAATGATTTTGATTTTCGTGGGTTTGTAAGCCACTTGTCGTAGGTTTGTAAGCTACTTGTCGTGGGTTTGTATGCCACTGGTTTCGATAGAAATTGGGTTCCATCCCAAAAGAAAATTGAAAGAAAGATGAGAGTGCTATTATGAAGTTTTAACAAAATACTAGACACTTATCTTGAGATTTTGAAATCTTGATTCTCTAGAGTCTTGAATCTTGAATCTCTAATCTTCATCTTGATGCTTGAGTCTTTATACTGATCATCCTTCGATAATACCTGCATATACTTCCCATATACACACATATATATATATGAAAATGTTAGTATATATTTTATAAAGTAAAGTATAATAACTATATAAGGTTGTTGTCATCAAAACATCATCAAATCAGTTCCTAACAATCTCCCCCTTTTTGATGATGACAACCTTTATTTATAAAATATTCTTACCATACCATAACTCTCCATAACTCCCCCTTACTCCATGACTTCTTCTTAAAACTATAACTCCCCTTTATTCCATGACTCCCCCTTACACCAAGCACATATATTTTTATAACTTTCTCCCCCTTTGTCATCAACAAAAAACTATTAACTACTTAAGAATTCAAGAATGATTAGTATGAACAAATAATATGTATAGAACAAGCATGAAATAATGAGTATAAGTGAACACATTTTTGTTATTACGACATATATAAGAACATACATAAACACGAACAAACAAAACAAATTAAAACAAAGAATAAAAAAGAAAGTACGCTTTAATGGCGATCCTTAACTATAGGAGACTTATGAATCAAACAATTGGGGTAGTGGAGACAAAAGTTTCCATGTTGTTCAATTATGTTTCCATTAGTATCAACAAGGATCTCACCAACGCAAACAACGCTCTCGTCCTCATTTATAGGGACTTCGGGTTGAGGAAAAGGTTGATCTTCCTCTTGGTCTTCTTGTGGCTCTTCCATAGGTTCTTCTTCCTCTGATTCCATGGCTTGTGAAGAGTCTTCAATATTAATAGGATTTGTACGGTTATCCATAAGGAATTTTTGTACATTCCTAATAATATTCCCTTGCCTTTGTTGTTCTCTAGCCATCCTAAGTTGACTTACTTGAATTTCAGTCAACAATTGAAGGATATCTTTCGTCTTCTCTTGCAATTTGATCACTCGAGCGTGCGTAGATCGTTGAAATGGACCAGAATGAGGAGATGTGGGTGAAGTGGGTTCATTAGTAGACGAGGAGGCCATTATTTTATTGTTTCAGAAGTTATTTACAGAGAATATAGTGAAGAAAGAGAAGAGAAAACGAAATAAATAGATAAATAACCAAATAACTAACTTTGGAGGGAAATTCTATTTTCAAATTTTTGTTGGGTATGTCGACATCAGGGGATGGGGCATGTCGACGTGTCTTTCAGAAAAAGTGTAATTTTTATTTTCAATTTTTATTGATTATTATATTATATTATTTTATATTTCAGATTTTGAACAAATACTAATTCTCTTCTAAATTTAGTAAAATTCTGCTCGGTTAACGGTTTAGTTAATATATCAGCAATTTGTTTTTCAGTATTCATATAATCTAGAGTTATTATTTCTTTAGTTATATTATCTCTAAGAAAATGATGTCTTATATCAATATGTTTAGTTCTAGCATGATGAGTTGGATTTTTAGATAGATTTATTGCACTAGTATTATCACCATATATTGGTGATTTACTTATGTTAATTCCAAAATCTTTTAAAGTTTGTTGCATATATATGACTTGTGAACAGGCCAGAGCAGCAGATATATATTCTTCTTCAGTTGTTGAAAAGGAAACAGTATTTTGTTTCTTGCTGAACCAGGAAACCAGTGAATGCCCTAGAAAGTGACAAGTTCCACTTGTACTTTTTCGGTCTAATTTACAACCAGCATAATCAGCATCACTATATGATATTAAAAAAGTATTATTTTTAGGATAAAATAAACCATAATCTATAGTGTATTTTACATATCTTAAAATTCTTTTAACATCTTTTAAGTGAGTTTCTTTAGGTTGTGATTGGTATCTTGCACAGAGACAAACACTATGCATAATATCAGGACGACTCGCTGTTATATAGAGTAGCGAACCAATCATTTCCCTATATAAAGTTTGATCAATATCTTTTGATTTATCTTCTTTACTTAAACCTACATTTGTTGACATTGGAGTTGGTTTCCCACTAGAGGTGCTTAAACCAAATTTATTGATTAAGTCTTTAGCATATTTTTCTTGACTTATGAAGATTCCATTTTCTAGTTGTTTAATTCGAAGCCCTAAGAAAAAACTTAATTCTCCCATGTGACTCATTTCAAATTCTTTAGTCATTATATCTGAAAATTCTTTATTCATTATGTTATTAGTCGATCCAAAGATTATATCATCTACATATATTTGAACCAGTTGAATATCTTGATTATTTCTTTTAATATAAAGTGTTGTATCTACTTTACCAATTTCAAAACCAGATTGAAGTAAATAAGATCTTAGCCTTTCATACCAGGCTCTAGGAGCTTGTTTTAGACCATACAGAGCTTTCTTTAACTTGTATACATGGTTTGGAAATTTATTATCTTCAAAAAGTGGAGGTTGTTCAACATAAACATCTTCTTTTACAAAATCATTTAGAAAAGCACTTTTAACATCCATTTGATATAATTTGAAATTATTATAATTAGCGAAAGCAAGTAGAATTCTTATAGCTTCTGATCTTGCTACGGGGGCTAAGGTTTCATCATAGTCAATTCCTTCTTCTTGATAATAACCTTGCGCGACTAAACGAGCTTTATTTCTTACGACCTCACCGTGTTCATTCATTTTATTTTTATAAACCCATTTAGTTCCAATTATACTTTTATCCTCAGGTTTAGGAAAAAGTTCCCATACATCATTTCTGGTAAATTGATTCAATTCTTCTTGCATAGCAAGAATCCATGAATCATCAGACGATGCTTCCATTGGATTTTTAGGTTCAATTGTTGATATAAAGGCTACATTACTCATACTACTTAATTGATTTCTAGTTCTTACTACAGATTCAATATTTCCTAAAACATTTTCTATAGGATGATCTTTTGATATTTTAAATCTCTTATTAGGTTGATTTATTTCACTAATAGTTTCATTAGATTGATTTAAATTTATAAAATCTTCTTCATCATCTATTTGTACAATATCTTTAAGATTTTCATCAAAAGATACATGCATAGTTTCTTCAATAGTATTAGTTTTTAAATTAAAAACTCTAAATGCTTTGCTTCTATTAGAATAACCAATAAAGAATCCTTTATCAGCTTTTGGTTCAAATTTATCTAAATTATCTTTTGTATTAAGTATAAAACATGTACTCCTAAATACTTTGAAATAAGCAACTATAGGTTTCTTATTATAAAGTAATTCATATGGAGTTTTATTTGTTAATGGTCTAACTAAAATTCTATTTAATATATTACAAGCTGTAGCAACTGCTTCAGCCCAAAAATATTTTGGTAAATTACTATCAGAAAGCATTGTACGAGCACACTCTTGAATCGTTCTATTCTTACATTCTACTACTCCACTTTGTTGTGGAGTTCTTGGAAATGAAAAGTTGTGAGTAATTCCCTTCTGAGTACAGAAATTCTCAAAATTTTCATTTTCAAATTCACCACCGTGATCACTTCGAATAGTTTTAATTTTGAAAGAATGTTGTTTTTGAATTCTTTTAGAAAAGTTTTTAAATATTTCAAAAGCACCACTTTTATGTTTTAAAAAGATTGTCCAAGTATATCTTGAACAATCATCTACTATAACAAAAACATATTTACTATGGTTAATTGATTGAACTTGAGATGGACCAAATAAATCTAAATGAAGTAATTCTAGAGGACTAGAGGTAGAAATAGCATCTTTTAATTTAAAAGAACTTTTCTTAAGTTTTCCTAATTGACAAGCATCACAAATACTATCTACTTTAAAGTTTAACTTGGGTACACCTCTAACTAAGTCAAGTTTTGATAGCCTAGATAATAATTTGAAATTCAAATGGCCAAACCTTTTATGCCAAATCCAAGGGTCACTTGTATTAGCCAAAAGACATAGGTTATCATTTGAAATTTTCATACTAAGGATATAAATATTTTTCTTCCTAATACCATCAAAAATTATATTAAACTTATCATCTTCAATGTGACATTTATCTTTTTCAAATTTAATTTTAAAACCTTTATCGCAAAGTTGACTTATACTAAGCAGATTATGTTTTAAGTTCCTAACTAATAAAACATCAGAAATAAGTAAAGTTTTAGAGTTACCGACATTGCCGACGCTAACCACATATCCTTTAGAGTTGTCACCAAAATTGACTAATCCACCATCTTGATAAGTAATGTCCTTGAGTATCTCGGGATTTCCAGTCATGTGCCTTGAACAGCCACTATCAAGTATCCATTTATCTTTCTCAATTTGCACAGTTTGTCCATTGGGTGTTGATTCGTCAAAAGCCATATAACATGTCTGTTCCTGCATAACACACCAATTCGGTAGATAACTTGATTTTTCAAAATAACTATATGCAGACTTATGAAACTTTGATGAAATGCATATATTCAAAACAGTTTTAACACAATTTTCCAAAAATGTCATTTTTATATTTTTTCAAGTTTCAGATTATGAAAACAATGAAATCCAATGCTTTGATACCAATTGTTGGGGATGCGGATTAAGGATCTTAAGGCAGAAATAACACTAGAGGGGGGGGTGAATAGTGTTTTAAAGAATATATGAACTATATGACTAAATTAAAACTTTCAACACAAATCTAAACAGAATTCTAACACAGAATGATCACAGAACATATAACAAATGCAAATAGTAAAGTAAAGCAAGTAAAAGGAAAGAACACACCGGATTTTATACTGGTTCGGAATCCTCCTACATCCAGTCCTGCACCAAGGCAATATCCTTGTACAGATTTTTATAAGCCAATATCCAAATTACAACCCTCAATTTCTAAGGCCTTGAGGAACCCTCCTATCTCCAAGTCTGGGGTAAACTCTCTTGATTTACGGGACACAAGATCACCCTAATACTTCTTAATAACAATCCTTTTGAATGTATAGACTCTATGGACTTTTTGAATAAAATTAATCCTATAACTCTGAATAGCACTTTGATCTTTAGTAGAATGATGGAGAATCAAATAGAGAGAGTATCTAAATGATTTCCTATTGAGAATTTGGCAGAATGATGGAACGATCTTGAAAATATGAAGTTTTATGGATATGGAATGGTGGAGAAGAAAGAGTGAAGAAAAATAAAAAAGTAGTTATTAAAAAATTCGTTTTGGAAGCCTTTATATAGATGCTCAACAGTCATAACCATTGGCGAAAGGTTTTTGAATGAATGGACACTTCTTTTGAAATTTGAATTTTGGATCCAACTATCACCATGTCGACATGGGGTATCCCCATATGTCGACATCCCTCAGTTCAAAATTGTAGAGATGTTGTTTTCTAAAAGCATTTGAATTTAAAACAAGTTGAAACTTCTCTGAAGCAAAATAAAGTGTTTAAACAATATTTTGAGATAGAGAATGAATATAAAACATTATTTTAAATATATGTATATAATTGATATAGACCGTCAATTATATAAGTAATATTTAAAATCAGAATAAGTTTTGATGTTTTAAAAATAGAAGTTTTCAAAATCAGAATAGAGGAATATTTCAAGGCTAAAACAAAGTTTGAAAATCTTTTTGAAAACATGATTTTGAAAGCTAAAACATTTTGAAAACAGATTTAAAAACATTTTGAAAAATCTATTCAAACTGAAATTGCAAGAACCTTCCTACAGAGCTCCTCCATAGGACTCGAGAACTTGTACAAAGTAGTTTAAATGATTTTGATTTTCGTGGGTTTGTAAGCCACTTGTCGTAGGTTTGTAAGCTACTTGTCGTGGGTTTGTAAGCCACTGGTTTCGATAGAAATTGGGTTCCATCCCAAAAGAAAATTGGAAGAAAGATGAGAGTGCTATTATGAAGTTTTAACAAAATACTAGACACTTATCTTGAGATTTTGAATCTTGATTCTCTAGAGTCTTGAATCTTGAATCTATAATCTTCATCTTGATGCTTGAGTCTTTATACTGATCAGCCTTCGATAATACCTGCATATACTTCCTATATACACACACACACACACACATATATATATATATATATGAAAATGTTAGTATATATTTTATAAAGTAAAGTATAACAACTATATAAGGTTGTTGTCATCAAAACATCATCAAATCAGTTCCTAACAACACTGTCGTCATAGCATAACCCAAATGCCTTTGTAGGCATCAGCGCCCTCGACTTTCGCTACACACTACTCGTAATCCTCAGGAACTAGTTTTGTCCGTACTCCTCACAGGATCAACTTTAGAACCCCCCTTAGGGTTCAAGGCAGTACCAACCTATGACACTCCTGAGAATTTCATTTCAAGGGACCGCCTTTTTCCCCAGAGCCATTTCCAAAACACTTTATACTATACACATATAGTATCTTCCAAATCATACACCTAGTATGAATCTCATATAGATCTCCTTTTCTCAAAATCGATTATCCCAAAATCGATAATTCTCAAACTAGGCTTTCCAAATTTCAATATTGATGGTTACCCAAAAATCAAAAGCCTTTCCAAATCCAAAGGTTCCCAAAACCCTTTTCCAAAATCCTCATAAGATCCTTTATATATATATATATATAGATATATATATATATATTTCTAAAACTTTGGATCATTTCAAACTTGTATAAAACTCCTTATACTTCAAACACTTTCAAAATCCTTTTCTTCCGGCAATAGATTCAACAAGGGGAGATTTATCTTATATAACAAAGATATATAACTTTGTTTATTCAAAATCAAATATTCAAATTTGATTACTCTTTCTTTATAAAGTTGTTTCATCTAACTTATCATCATAAAAAAATCCAACCTTCACTTTTATCCATTGTATATTTCATAAAATATACTTTCATTTCAAAAGAAATCATTTCACATTTCTTATTCACAAATTTCAAATATCAATTTCATTCAAATCCATACGATGTACACATATCGTCCATACGCTATACCAATCTGATCGCTCACTCGATCACACAATTTCATTTCTGAACTAGTATCGTCCATACGGCTTCCTAGTGCGGACACAAATCTGGTTTCTTGATCAGAAACCGTCATTCTCCTTGCATAGCCTAGCTATGATAGATAATATCCAGAATCAATCAACAATCCCTATCCAGGTTCGCCGTCAAATATCGAATGAAAAATCCCAACTCGGTTCGATAAACTATCTCCAAATTCTATGCTCGAATATGGATCAAATCACTATGCGAATAGAATAATATACGTACATCCTACGTAATTATTTTCATTGATTACTAGCCAAATCAATTTCCTTTCTATTCATCCTCACTTTGATTTTATTCACTTATTCACATTTGCCTTAATCCCAATTTGGATTATCACTTCAATTCTTATCTCATTTGGGTATTTAATCAATAACAATTTGAACCCCGACCAGTTTATATTTAGAAAATAGCTTGAAAATTTTAAAAATAGATAAGTCGTTGAAAAATAATTATTAGTTTGTAACATAGCTATAAAATAGTTAAGTAATTGTAAAATAGTTGGAAAATAGTTAAATAGTTTCAGAAATTTTAGATAATTGCAAAATAGTTGTAAAATAGTAATTAATTTGTAAAATAGTTGAAAAATAGTAACTAGTTTACAAAACAGTCGAAAAATTGTTAAATAGTTCCCAAAAATAATTGTAAAATAAATATAAAATAATTTGGCTTTTAAAACAAAAGATTATGTATAGTAAATAGCTTGGAAAAATAGATTTATATTAAAACAATTTATATTGAAAATAGTCCAGAGTCTAAACTATTCACCTCCCCATCAATTCAATTTAAACTTCCACTTCCATTTAAATTGACTCAACTCCAATTTGAATAACTTCAATTTCCATTGAAATTGACTTAATCCCAATTCAAGTTGAATTAATCTTGATTTCTTTCCAAATTCAAATCAAATTCCATTTGATTTTAAACCTATTCAACTTTAATTACAATCCCAAAATAATTCCAATCAATTTGGACTAATATCAATTGAACCCACATCAATTTCAATTTTGTTTCAAATCAATCCAACTCAAATTTTCCATTTGAATTTTTAAACTTCACGTTAAAAATCTTTATAAGTTCAAAAACTTATCATCTTGGGTATCACATCTCATTTCAAATTTCAAACTCAACATTTAGAGTTTATTTCAAATTATCTTTGATATTATGTATGTCCCTTATATATACAAGGTTATTTCCCTTGCACGCCAAGTTACACCTTAAAATTTTAAACCACTTTTGGTTTTTTTATCCAAAACAAATTTCTCTTAACATTTTGAAATAATTCAAATGTTTCTAGATTTAGGTTTTAAAATTCCATAATTTAGAACCCAGTTCTATTTAGAAATTATACTCATCTTAAAAGTTTACTTCATTTTGCATACTTATTAACAAATATATTATTATTAAACACAATAACCATTTATGATAATAGCCAAGATTATCATATCTGAAAACCAATTCACTATTATCTTATTCTGAAACTTTTCCCAAATTCAAGATTAAATTTTCAGTTTGGTTATATTTCTATTTCCACTTAGTTCTCATTGTTTCTATTTAATTCCAATGATTTAACAAACAATTAAATTAATATTAGAAAAATTATTGCTTTATATATTAAAATATAAGCTTATATAAAATCATTCAAAATCTTTATATAAGAAAATAACAAGTACGCTCTCATATATATATATATATATATATATATATATATATATATATATATATATATATAGACACACACACACACTCAACTCATTCCAGGGTACCATTGACCCTATCCTTAATGAGTAATCTCACCAGAGCCAAGGTTCCCGTTTAACCTTCAGGTCTGATACCAACTGTAATGACCCGAAATTTTCGATCCTAAAAATTCCAGATAGTTAGGAAGAAGAAGAAAATATAACAAAGATTCTCACATTCACAATGGATCAAAATATAGTATCAAATAATAACAGTTTACAAAAGAATTATGTATCTGTCAAATACATTTATAATACATCAGAGTTACACATATATACAGACACTGGATATACACAATCATCATGTCTCAGATATACAACAATATAATATAGCGTAAACACTCCATACGTTCTTGTCATCCAGCTCGCCTCCTGAGCTCCAAAATGTCCTTACCTGAAAATCTGTAATACTCGGTCTGACCCGAGCATTACATTAAAGTAACACCCGAGTCAGGCTGGAAACCAACGTGAGTAAACTCATCTAACATGGAATACAAAGCAACTTATATAAAACCCGGGGTAACTCGTAAAAATTTACAAATTCACAATTTGTTATAGACATCACTCATTTCACACATCAATTTTCTAAGTACCAAAATTTAGATTAAATAATCCAATTCACTAAAATCATTTCATTCCAGCCTATTGATTTCACATGTTAATCTATAAAAATTCGAATTGGTTTCGGGTATTTTCTAATACCCGACCCGGTCTCTTCGAGTCTCATTCAAGGCATCCAATACCATTCAATCATCCATAAGCAAACTTGATCGCTTCCAAAATAAATTTAATCACTTTGAATTAAATTACTAACCTCAATCACTTAGATTCCTTCACTTGACATTAATTAATTTCAAATCCATTAATTAATCATCCCTTAATTATCCATCTTAATTAATCACCCTGGATTAATTATCCTTCAATTACATTCAAGTAATTATCTTTAATTAACTACTCAAATTAATTATTCTTAACCAAAAGTAGTAATTAATCTTTAATTACTTAACAAATTAATTGACTATAATTAATTACATTAATCCTTAATTACTTATATTAATTAATTTCTCATAAATCACTTATTATTGATTAATTATCTTAATTAATCAATCTTTAATTACGTCATTGATTATATAAATTAATGATTTCTAATTACATTTCAATTTATCCTAAACTAATTTAATTACATGAAATAATTAGTCATTAATGAAACCACAAATATTAATCACTCTTGATTTATCTCAACCTGTAATTATCTACCTTTTTATTTACTTCATTAAATAAATTAATTACTCCTTAGTTAATTATCTTAATTAATCTCTTGATTAATTACACAAAGTAATTATACCCAATTTACTTCTATGAACAAGTCATCATTCAACTAATTACATCCAGTAATTATTTATTAATTACTTCCCTACGTAATTATATTTTATTAATTACATTAAGTAATTACCTATCAAACCACCCAATTTATTCTATTTATATTTTAGAATCCCAAATTGTACTTATCCAATCATAACACAGCACAATTTAATTCCCAAATTAATCTTTCACGGTATATAAATAAAATGCATCATCAATTATGAAAATAATTTTTATATTATGAGGAATCCAGTTGGATCCCTCCAACTTGTTTTCCTGCATCCACAGATGTTAGCACAATACCAATTCCACTTCGAGGTGGAATATCGTGGTATATGTGATTAATATAATATCATCCGCTATATAATGCGGGAAATCAATCACACCAATATATACTATATACTACTATATATAATATAGCACATCAATTCAATTCAACCATCAACCAATCATTTAAATTTTACCATTTAAATTTAAATAAAAACCCAGTTGAGTGAGATTAACTCACCTTTCTTTTATTTGCAATTCCATGCAATCCTGACTTGTTCTCTTCATAGTATTAGACCTCAAAACATCGCCACGCTCGAACCACCATCGACATCGATCGCTACCACGACCCATCACCAAGCCTCGACTTCGGCAATCCATCATCAAGCCCACCTCCGGTCATCACGTTCCTCCCAGCATCGCGAAACCCCCAAAATCTCGGCCTCAATTCTACCCTCGCGTGCACGAATGCCCCCTTGCCTTGCGAGCGCCACTCGAGTTCTCTTTCCATCGACTGAATGCGCTACCCACATCTACTCCAGGTCACGCCTAGTTGCGATCGATTTCCTTTCGAAATCGAGTTAACTTCAATTCGAAATCGAAGTCGATTTCGTACCTCTCCCTCTTTTTATTTTTATTTTTTTAGGCGAATCTCAGAATGATTTGCAAAGGAAGGAGGCAGGTCTCGATTAAAAGAACGAAGGCTAGATGCTTCCTTCAGATGGGAAGAACGAGGTGATTTTTTTATTTTATCTTATTCTCGAACGAAAAAGCAGCATGATTTAAGGAAAATGGAAACGTGTTTGAATCGTCTTGCGTTCTGACATTTCCTAGCCACAGTGACAATTGAAACGGAGGCTAAAAGTTTTAATGTGAAATTGTTTTTGACCGGTCAACATTTATTTTTAAATTTAAATTCAAATCATTTTGAATCCATAGCTTAAAATCTTGACATCCTATCGAGGCGTCCCGCTAGGCATTTATAATGTTATACCCCTATTCCAAACGCAATGGAAAAGGTTTCAAGCCCTAATTCGATCGTATGGAGAAGATAGTTTTTGGACCTAGTTATTATATTAAATTTTCAATAAAAATTTCAGCGCGTTTATATATCATACGCTCACACAACAACTCCAAACATTACGAAAATTGAAATCCGATAATAATACAATATTATGTATCCAATGGAACTAGTTTCGTCGAATTCCGAGGCTGTGCCTTAAAAGGCTATTTTTAAATATCAATTTAAATGATATAATTTCAAAACTAAACAAAACATTTTCAAATTCAATTTCAACACTTTTACTATCTTCAATACTATCGATATAAATTTTACAAACCCTCAAATTATTTTTAACAGGCTTAAAACTCCAGATTCAACATTTGACCCAATTTCCAGTAATTAAATCCAATATCTTAAGTGCTAAATAATAATATTTGAACTCAAGTTAAAAATTAAATTTTAAATATTAAAATAAATTAAATATTCCAATTTAAATTGTTCAAAATTCCGAGTCGTCACAAGATTTTTAAGAATAAGTTGGAAGTTTTAAAGTTGTTTAAAAGAATGTTTTTTAGAATTATTTCTTTAATTTGTTTAAAATTTTAAAGGTAAATATTTTATTAAATTAGTTATAGTAGTAATAATTTTAAAGGGATAATTGGTATTAAGATTTAAAAAGATAATTATTGATATTTATGTTTTATAAAATAATTTTACTTTAAATATATTTTGGCTAAAACTTTTACTTGGAAACTTATATAGAATTCAATAACTTATATTTTAAGATTGTTTTGGCTTTAATTATTACATGAGAAATTACTATAAAATTTCATAACTACTATTTTAAATAAAGTGTTTTAAATAATTTTTACTTAAAGTATTTTAAAGTGTATTTTTTTAGATAAAATGATTTGTATTATTTTAAAATCCAAAGCATTTAGTCTTGGAACAATGTTTGGAAATTTATTTCGAGAGAGAAAAGTAGTTTGAAAATTGTTTTCAAAGGGTTAAAGTGTGGAAATATATCTTGCGAAGATATTTATAAATAAATAATGTGGGAAATTACTATGGTCTAATGATTGTTGTGAATGTTGTTTGATAGTTAAATAACCGACTATCAATATTGGCCTTTAAGACGGCATTTGAATTTCGATGAGACCGGGACGGATTCCAAATGGTTATACGAAGACCACATCGAATCTTAAAAATGGGTCATTTGTTTAAAAGAGAAAAAAATGGAAATTTGTATCCACAAATTTTAAAATAAGCTCTCATTATTCGGATAAGCCGGGGGAGGACATTGAGTCATAAAACCCATTCTGAATAATGATACGACGAAATGGAATTGCATTTGAAGACGGTGGTTGAAGACTGGGTATTTTCGAAAATGAAAGGATTGCTTGTTGATTGTCTCTGCACCGAGTTGCTTCGGTATAGAGATTACCCTATGTGATGGGGAGTCGGGACGTGATTAGGAGATATCCAGATTTGCAAGGATTTTTTCCTTAATTGGACGAAGTGCCTTTGGTTCCATTCAAACCTAGGATGGACTTGTATGGATGTATGTCTGACATTACACTTTGGGATATAAAGCTGATTTCTATCAAGTACATTTCTGTTTGGTGGCGGAGAATTTATTCTCTTAGCTTAACACCCTTCTTTGAGACATACGAGCTCATAGGTTATGTAGTTGATGGTTACTAGTGATATATTCCCAATTTGGTAATGTGGCATGCTAAGTGCTGAGCATTGGTTGATCGTAGCATGGATTTTGTGAAAAGCGTAGCTTTGTGAGACGAGACTTCATCGAACTTCACACCTCGGAAATGGTCGAAACAGGAAGGATGCAGCAAGGTTATAGGGGTCACGCCTCTTGAAGTATGTACATTTCCTTCTGGATAAAAAGCGGTATTCTGCTATGGAGTCCATGTATTTTACTCATGTGGATAAAAAGTGGTATTTTGGTATGGAGCCCAGATACTTTACTTATGTGGTTGTTGGAATTTGAGGCGCCTCGGTAAAGGTCGGTTATGACTGGGGGATGGCATACTCGTGACAGTTAGTTACCTAGTTATATAGATAACATGGCCTTATGTTGGAAGAGATCTGGTTAGGTTCTTGGAACGTCCCTCCAAAGGCGTACCCATTCAGATAAAGGAAGTTCCTTAGCCTTGATCATTTGTTGGAAATCCAAACAATCAATACAAGCCATTTACGGTTTTAGTTGTAGAACCTGCCATCTATCATGGTCGCTATAGTAGGCATACTATAATGGTATGGCTAAGATTAATATTATACTTTCGAAATGTTTTCCACACTATGCACTAATAAATAATATCAAAAGGATTTTCGCGTATCAAGCATGTTTGACTGCTATAAGGAGAAACCTCCCCCAAGTGTGCGATTGCATTGCATGTGTGCCGGAAGACCTTACGGTAGTTTCATTTTCCAAAAGCATGAACGAATTTCTTTTTATTCCTTTTTGTACAAATAACTATTTTGAGTTCTCGCACCAATCCCATGATTGACTTGGAGTTATTGTTCCCTTTTCTAAACTCTGGATGCTCCTAATTTTCCACACGGACAGTCTAGAATCAGATTAATAGTAAGTTTTGAAACTAAGTCAAGAAAGTATGTTGTGGAGATTAGGAGACAAGCTGGATGGCGAGGCATATCACACGTATATGATGTTTTTTTCCGCTATTATGTTGTATTCCCCTGTTGTGTTGTATATTGGCTCTGATGATGTAATGTATAGTAGATATAGTTCTTTTGTTTAAAGATTAGTCATTTATCTATTATATATTGTTCCGCTGCGATTGTGAGATTCTGATATAATTTCTATTTCTTCTTCTACCTCCTTCTTCTTTGACCCTAACGGTTCGGTTTTCCAGCATTCGATTGTTCACATTTGACACAATGGACGTATTGATGTCGATTTTCGGGCATCCAAAAATCAGGTCGTTACATTAAATAGTTTATATATTAGAAATAGTTTATATATTAAAATAGGTTATATATTAAAAGTTTTTTTTTTACACATTTAAAACAATATATATTAAATAGTTTATATTTTAAAGATAGGTTATAGATTAAAATAGTTTATATATTAAAATAGAATATATATTAAAAATACGTAATGTATTAAAAATTATTAATATTTTAAAATGTTTTGTATGATAAAAATAGTTTATATGTTAAAAGAGTTTGTGTATTAAAAGAGTTTATGTCGAAAATAGTTTCAAATTAAAAATTATTCTTCCAATTTCACAAATCAATTCAAATCAACATTAGTTCCATAAAGTTGATTTAAATCAATCACAGTTTCGCAATTTCAATTCAAAAGGCTAAAGGTTTCAATTTAAATTCTCATTAAAAACCATTTCAATATATATCGATTTCAAATCCATATTTGAACTACAAATTTAAACCACATCAAATTCAATAGGTTTAAAGTTTAAATATTCAAACATTTACAATAACTCAATTTTGATAAATTTCATTTATATTTCAAAATTCAACTTTAAGATTTTAATTTAAATTCTTTAAATAATTCATTTAAACCAATTTCAATTTCAACATTTTAAAGCTTGGATTTTGAAAAATAATTCAGTGCATATAAATATATTTTTATTTCATAATATCATTTTGCTAGATTCAAAAATTAAGGATTTAAAATCATTTAATTTAACCAATCCGGTGTCCATATATAATTTTCTACCCTATGGTTAGGTGATATGGATATATATCATTTCAACCCATAATAATTTAAATTTACGGATATATATCATTTCATCCTGCAATCCCAATAAAAATTCGAAATCCATAAAATCGCTTGAGTTTATCATTTCAACCCATAGTGATTTTTCCCTAATCTATAAGACCATTTGGGTATGTATCATTTCAACGCATAGTGATTTTCCTAATAATAACTAAGGGAAATTATAGTGTGATAACAACATGTAAAATCAATATAATATCCAATCATCTAAAAATCGACAATTAAACATCCAACATAACCATCATTAAAATCAACCAATAAATCACAACAAATAAACTGTTATCATTTTTAGGTATTTAACTAACAATTAAATTCAATATTACTTTAAAATTGCAATTCAATTCAAATAAATTTAAATTTAATTTAAATGACAATTTAAAATACCAAAAAGTAATTAATAAATTTCTAATCACATCATAAATTCAATTTAACCAACATAAGATGATTTAGTATTAATAAGTGGGTTAAATCACTCACCTTTGATTTGTCGTCGAATTAAAATCCTATTAGGCCCAAAAATTAAATTGTCTTAGAATGCAGCCAAACAAGCACTCTAATGTTTGGAATTTCGACACGATCACACTAAAGAAAACCGCAAACGAATCCAAGCTCGTATGCAAAAGTTATGCATGTTAGAACGATTGAATTTATATTTAATTTTTAAAACAAATTTGTAACGAGATGGATTTTTGTCTTTTGATCTTGAACGTTTAATTCACTTTTAAGTGTTGAATATGAAATATTAATTGATTTCGAGTATGTAAACTTTAGTTGAATTAGTGAAATGGTTTAAAATTTCAAATCTAGCGATTTAATGGAAATTGGTGAATAGTAGATTGAATATTTGGAATTAGGGTAACATGTGAATTTGAAGTAAATGTACATGGAAATGATTTCTAAAATTGATTTAAACTCTATTTGGACTAGAATTATAATATTGGACTTTTGGATGGGATTAAAAATCGATAACTTAAAATTTGGAATTTTGTATATTAATTTAATAGTGATATATATATATATATAGTGTAAATAATTGAACTTTGATTTAATATGAACCGAAATGATTTTGTGAGGATCTGCATTTTGGACAGTTCAAATCGACGTTAAACTACACACGTCAGACTCAAACCATACAAAAGGACAGATTGTTATTGGAGTAAATAAGAAAAACAGAGAAAGAAAAAAATTAATACAAAATCTCGCAGCGGAATAACAAAATATAATAATCAAATAACAGTTCATGAAGCTGTTTACAAATAAATTTGGTTATTCTTTTACAACACAAAATCAGAGTTGTAGAAACAAGAATAAATAAATGAATGCAGCGGAACAACATGATGCAGTAAAACACATGTAATAAGTAATAATAGTACAGAATCCTTGTCCTCATCCTCCGAAAGCAGTCTTCGATAAACTAAAAAGCTTATGCTGACCCGAGCAAATTGAAAAGACAAAACACTCGAGTCAGAACTAAAAATCTTATGTAAGTTAAATCAACAGTAAATAGATATGAGTGTAACGGGGTCAGAGATGTTTATAAGGTTTGACATCTCTTATCCAGTGTCTAACGTGAGTGCAATAACTTAAGAGATGTTGGGATTACCATCTGCTAAGGATCTATTAAACTATCTACTATGTTGTATAATAAGCTATTATAATATGTCTACAGTAAAGCAAAGTATTAAAATAGCATTAAGGCATTGCACATATCCCCCTTAACACATTTTTATATATTCCATAGTCTGTACAGTACCGTAATTCCTCCGTAAACTGGAGGGCTAAATGAGGGAACTCCATAGGTATGGTACAAACCAAACTCGTAAAAGGTGTGATAGGGCATGTAAACACGGCACTCGAGGCAATGCCAGGGTAGATATACCAATTGCGGATCCGGACTAGTGGTAACGCATAGCAGCTACTACCGCTCACCTCAGAACACACCCCTAAAATCAAAATCAAGGGGTGGCCACCAAATAAATCATAAAGTAATAGAATGGTATCAAAGAAATGTGTTTGATAGAAGAATGACCTCACTTGGCCCGGCGTGGCTCATGTTTTAGTCACATCTGAGTTGACTCACGGGAGTCAGGGTCACGTAAATACCTCAACAGAATTGTTCACCAAACCATCCTACTTCATTTCTGCAATCTCCACCACGTACACAGTTGTTAAAGTGATTTTCGATGTTGGCAGAGAATATGACAATATCCGATCCCGGTCTCTTTAACAACCGAACGCTTATTTCACACCTGTTGGTTCTTTTACATTTCAAAGAGTCAATTTACAATCGATATCAAAATACCATATTCTCAAACCATATCATTTTCAAATCATATTCACTTTTAAAATCACATTCAATTCCAAAATCATATTTACTCAAATATTTCATTGCACAAAAGGTATCAATTCCAAATTCAAACTTAGGTTTTATCATCATCAAGGATTTAAATGTAAATACTTTGGCTTTACACAGTTTGAGATTTTTGAAAATAGTTTAGGTTGTCATAAATAGTATGGATAGTTTTAAAATAGTTTAAATAGTAAAGTAGTTTAATTAGATTTAAATTTGGTTTAGCTAGATTTAAATTAATTTAAATAGATTAAATAGATTTAATTAGGTTTAAAATGTTTAAATAGATTAATAATAGATTAAATAGATTTAAATTATATTAAGTAAATTTTTGAATAGATTAAATAAATTTAAAATAGATTAAATAGATTAAATTTATATTAAATAGATTTAAAATAGATTAAATAAATATAATTAGTTTAAAATAGGTAAAAATAGATTAAATTGGATTAAATAGGTTATAATGGATTTAATAAATTAAAATAGTTTTAAATTGATTAAAAATAGTTTAAATTAATTAAAAATAGATTTCAAACTTATATCCAAATATTTCCAATAATTCAATTTCCGATAAATTCATTTATATTTGACACTTCAACTTCGAAATTCCAATTTCAACATTTACGCTTGGACATTCGAAAAATTAGTTTATATAAATAAAATTTCTATTTCAAAGTACTAGTTAACTGAATTCAAAATTTAAAGATTCAAAAATCACTTAATTTACCCTATGGTCAAGTGATACAGATATTTATCATTTCAATCTGCAATTTAAAATTTTACAGTTATAAGCATTTCAAACCGTAATTCCGAGTTAAATAAAATCCATAAAATCGTTCGAGTCTATCGTTTGAACCTATAACGATTTTTCACTAATCTACAGATCGTTCGGGTATGTATCATTTCAACCTATAGGGAATTGGCAATGTTATAACAATATAAAATACAACATCCGATCATCCAATATCAACAAATCAAACAACCATCATCCAAATCAATCAATAAACATCAATACATAACTGATAATCAATAACAGTTATTAATTTGACAATTTAAATTCAATACTAAATTAAACGATCATTAAATGCAATAAAAGTCAAATTTAATTAAAATGATAATTTAAAGCTACCAAACATCAATCAATACATTTCTAATCACATCATAAATTTGATTTAACAAACATAAGATACTCTAGTAGTTGTGAGTGGGTCAAAACACTCACCTTTGATTTTAAAACGACTTAACATCCAAAATAGGGCCCAAATTTGAACAGTCTTGGAATTCGTTCAAACCTATGTCAAAATGTTCGAAATTCCGATATAATCACAATGGAAGAAACCTCTTCCAAATCCAAGCTCGTATGTAAAATTTATTAAAGTTAGAAGGCTTAAAAATTAAAATTAATATTAATAAAGGGTATTTATGTAATTACCGTTACCTCAGAACATACCCTAGCAGCTACGAACGCTTGAACCACGTAAGCCTCGCCAGCCGCCATGAAAACCTAGGTTGAACACGCCGATCGTCGCGCCATGGCCAGAGCCAAGCGTCATCGCCTCCTCCCCACGACCTATCAACCTCCCCAATAGTCTCACGACCCCCTTTGGTCCACGCAGATCGAGGAAAGAACAATCGCCGCCAAATGTAGCCAAACCCTAATTGAATTACTGACATCGATCCATCCGTTGATCCGATAAACTACATGCACCGATGAACTCTGCAAGATACTCTCCACGCAACGGTACCCTTCAATCGACGATCCGTCGAAGTTGATCGTCGCCTGATGAACGGCCAAAATTGATTTGGAAAATACTAGAAAAACCTGAACCCGATTGCAAAAACGAACTGTAGATTTGAGTTGCAATTGTCGAGAGCTTCGAATTGATATATAATTTGATAGGGTTTGAGGAATTTGAAATTCTGATTTGGTTTTGGAATTGAATTGAGGTTTTGTAATTAGACATTTGTTTCTGCCATTGGAAAAAATGAATAGGCTGATAGAATTATACGTACAGTCTTGAGAAATGAAAGGCTGCTAGATTTTATAAGAATCTTTTTATATTACAAAAGCCCGATAAGAAAAATAAACGTATAGCTAATTGATTTGAAACGACAAATACGACCCGAAAATCCCGTTTTGTCTCCAAAACAAAAATGGGTCATCCCATATATTAAATCAGATGTTTTTGATACTTTTAAACTCAATGGAACAGGTTTCATATCCTAATTCCATTATATGAAGAAGTTAGCTTAAAATCAGCTTATTTCAAATTGATTTCAATTAAATTGATTTCTAGGTGTTTCGAGTCCGTATGATCGAACGACAAGTTCGATCGCTACAAAACTGAAAACCCTACAATAATTTACCATTGTGAATCCGACGAAACTAGTTTCATCAAAATCCAAGATAATGGCCAAAATGGCTATTTTCACATTAATTAAATAAATCCATTTAAATTAACTAATCATTTTTTAATTCAATATTTATAAACTGACAAATTTCATCATTTTTGATTACTTAGGCATTTATAACAAATTAAAGCAAATTTACATATCAATTCAGTGTTGAACATTATACTAATTACAGTGTTCAATTTCAATTGTAATTAAATCCAATTAATTAAAATTAAATTCCAATAAATTGTTTTTAATTTGATTCTAGTCTTTTATTCAATCAATTATGACTCTACTGACATATTTAACATTTGTTTCGTCTTATTATACTAATACTTTACCATTGTCATCATAGTTTTCATTAACGTAGTATTTAATTACAATTAATTGCAATAAATCCATTTATTATAATATAAATTTCAATAGATTGATCAAACTTGATTTCAATTCCGCTTATTAAATCAATTGTCATATTATGAATAAAATTTACATTGGTTGCCTATTATTAAATTAATATTCTACAATTATCAATTTAATCTACATTAACTGCGCTAATTAAGTCAATTAATAGCAATTGATTTCCAATTTAATTTAGCGAGCTAAATAAATAGGTAACATATAATAATTATCACCATTTACTTTTAGTCATATCCTATAAGTTTATTATCCACAACAAGTGTTATAATTACTACTGCATGACTGATTTTATTCAATTACAATTCATTAGACATTATTTAATTAATTAACATTTAAATTAGCAGTTGCTCTTTTAATCTAATTATCCATTAATACGTACATTACAATAATTTATTTACAATCTACATTAATTATAACTCTTAATCATTTTAATTAATTTAGAATTACATTTAAAGCAGTTACAAATTTCCTTAAATTAATACTATTACATTGCATTCTGGTTATATTTTTCATTATTAAATCATAGATTTTTTTTATTTCTTCCAACATTAAATTCACAATACCTTATTAAATTAGCTAATTTTAATTATCAAAAATTATGGGTTGTTATAGATTTCTAATATGAATATAAGTTCTCTCTGATTTATAATTGAGTTAGTAAATTTTTAAAATAGAATTTTCAAGCAATTTTGTCGATTTTGGAAATCACTCAATTTAATCGATGCATTAAAATAGCCTTCCGAGGCACAGTCTCGGAATTTGATGAAACTAGTTCCATTGAATCCGTAATGGTTTATGATTATCGAATTTTAATTTTCGTAGCGATTGGAGTTACTATTGTTCTTTCGGGATAGAAACGCGTTGAATTAAATATCGAAAATCTAATATTTTAATTCGATTCGAAAAACTATCTCCCACATACGATCAAATTAGGCCTCAAAACATGTCTCATTATGTTTGGCATAGAGATAAAACATTATTAACACCAGGCGGCATACCTCGTTTGGAGTTCGTCCGTAAAAGCATATAAATTGTGAAAATAATATTAAACGAATATGTATATGCATATATATATATATATATATATATATATATATATACGTGCGTGAATTGTAAACCATATTGTCTAAAACCCTAGCCGCCAGTTCTTATTCCATGGCCGAAAACACCCCGTTATTTCATTCGTTTTCTCTTCGTCCAAGTTGTTTAGCCAAAACTTTCTAAAAGTGTATTTTAGAGCTCATTGAGACGAGTTTATCCAATGGTGGATCTTAGCTATCGTCGTCGATCGGAGGAGAATTTTGCCTGCGTTCATGTTGTCGTTCGTGGCATTTTGTGCATCGTTGGAGCGACCAAGCTCGTTGCCGTCGAGACCATAGGGGCGTTGGAGTGTGGGCATTCGAATGGCGGTGGCCGATCGTTCCGTAGAGGTTCGAGGAGGCGGCGGCAACCAAGAAAGAAACAGTGATCATTGGGTTTTGTTCGAACGAAGCGAGAGATGAAGGGAGAAAGACGTGCGGCCTTGATTTTGCTTGCAGAAATCAATGGCCCAAATCTATTAGGTTTTTTAAAAAATATTTATTTATATAATTTGTATTCAAAACTTTAAAAATTCATATCTTTCACATACGTGGTTGAAATTTAACGAAACAAGTGCTGTTGGAATCACGGCGTGTAACGATTCGTAAAATTTTGTCGTTTTATTTATTTAATGAATTGAATTTTGTGAAATTTTAAATAATAAAATTTTGAAATAAAAAATTTAATATTTGGAATGCGTCTAGTTAAACATAGCAACCGGTAAATTATCATCCGTAAATATGAATGTTTATTTTCGTGCGTAAATTTATTTCAATTTAATCGGTTAAGAATTGTTGAAAATAAAATGTTTTCGAAACCTAATTATTTTTACATAGAAAAATTCTAAATCATCTTCTGAGCAAGACGTCATTTTTCGTTTTTCCACATTCGGACTTCTTTAGCTCCGTCGATTTTATTTTTCTGCGTTTTTACTGCATTTTCCGCTAGTAGAAAATTCAAATTTTTATAATTTAATCGTACCACTGATATCCGTATACCGTTTTGATCGTCTCGTCATACTGATCTCTGCGGTGTATTTAATTATGTGTATTGAAGTCAGGTACGCTGCGGAAACCGTGAAACGGCTACCGTATCGGTACACTTTCAAGTCCATTTGTTTTCTTATGACCTTTCATCCATTCATCGGTTGAAACCCAATAGTCTGCAGCCATTTTCAATTTCCAAAATTGCTGTTTACTTTCCAATCGTAACTTATGATATTCAAAATAAATATAGTATGGTGGTCTGTTCATTTGCATTGAAGAGGGAAACTGACCCTACTCTACTTATGGTATTTTTCCTACTATCTTTATTATAATTTAAGCTTACTGTTGCATTGTCTTCCCAGGCTAATACCTCTTCATTTCCCATATTTTTCCCTCCTCTTCTTTGTTGCCTGTCACTTTCTCCCTCCCACCATGTTTCACGCATTTTCTTTTCCCCCTAAAGCATACTCCCCAAACCTTTCTACGTCGTGACAGCCCTATGTCTCATCCCCTCTTCACAATAGCTCAAGCTTCTTCCCTTTCTTCCGTCGCCGAGCGGGTCAAGGCAGCCACCACCAAGCCTCCATCATTCACAACACCATCGAGATCTACCACAGCATGACCGAAACAAAACCCAATCCACCACCCGCCTTGTACCCACACTCCGCAACCCAAAGCTTCCACTAGAGAACTCAGTCTCCTTCTCCCTCTTTTCCTCGGCCTCATCCACTTCTCCACCCTCGGCCCACCTAATCTCCACGTGAGCAACAGCACACGGCCACCATCTCCGACCCACGCAACACCACACTCGCTCCACCGTCTCATATCGCAGCCTCCGCTTGGACCACCACCTGCTCAAGCTTCCAGCCGAACCTCCTTTGCGGTATATTATGTATGCTATGTCGTATTATATTACTTTACATTATACTACATTATAGTACAATGTTTATATAATATGTGTATTAAGTACGTGCATATATATTTACTATGCTTCAATATTTTTTCCAGTATAAGTTATATAATATTTGATTCTAACTGTTATGTATTAGTTTATATGAACAGTATGGGTACATAAGTTATTTAGGCTACAGTTTACATAGATATATATAAAAGCTAGTAAATTTCATGTAAGAGGCTAACATTTTATGCAAATACTACCATATTTTAGTTTACTCAAGATAATACAGTGCATGTTGAATTTCTTGTCAAACTTATATATATCATTACTCATGCATGCAATAGAAATATCAATCACAAATTGTTAAGATGTTTGGCTGTTGTTTTGCATATACATATAAGCTTGAATGTGATAACCCGGATTTGATTTATTAAAACACCGATTTATTAATTGAACAAATAAATCTGATAATAAATTTATAGGATATGTATATAGATGAATTAGAACTATAATAAATGATGAATTATAAATATCGGGATAAATATTCATTGATAATCTCCTGATATAATTATTGAAATTTGATGATATTTGTTTAATGATCTTCTTTTATAATCATTCAGTTTAGCAGAATTCATCTTTTATTAATAGATATATGCAAAACTTATCATATGATAGCTATTCTATTTTCATACATATATTTATGGTTTATAAGTGAAACTTGGATTTAAAAATTCAAAATAATATCTTCAGAATGTGATAATTTATTAATGTATAAATTATTATCAAAATTATTTTCTTAAAGGTTATATAAGTACAAATTAAGGAGAAGTATAAATATAAATTTATAATATATATATATATATGAAAAACATAAAACATTAATGATAAGATTTAGTTAATATCTTAAGTTTAAATAGGATTTGACAAAGATTAATACCTTCTTTAAATACATGTGCAAGTTGTATATATGTAAAAGTATTTAAACATAAGAATATAAATATGAAAAAATTATTATATAAATTTATGCAAAATTACAAGTGTAATAGGAATTACATCATGCATAGACAAATGTAAGGTAAGTATCATACAATGTAACAAATGTCTTTTAATTTCAAAATATATAAATAAAATTAAAATAAGATTTTAGATACATTACTCTTAAAACTATTTCTCATTTTCTTTCAAAACAAAGGAAAACAAAAGCTTATTAACAACTTTAACACCAGAAGAAAAAAAACAGCAATCAGAAAAGAAATTTCTATTTCAAACCTGTAGCAAGATCATCTCAAGATTTAGGCAAGATCATTCCATCAACTTTCCTGTCTTCAAAAAGATTATCATGCAAATTCAAACTTAATCAAGGCAGGATCAACTCAATTAAACATTTCTCAAGTTTTCAGTTTCAAGAGGTCAAAAGTATTTCAGTCATAGTGCTATGTTCAACATTTCTTATGGTGAGTAAACTGCTCTTTAAATATTTCAAAACCCACCCGCATCTTGATTTGTATGAAGTGATTATCGAAGTTTGGATGAAACTATGTTTGCATGATTGTTTGAAAATGAAAGAATGTATATGTATGTTAAAAATTGAGTGCATGATTGAACAACAAGTTTTCAATCAAGCATTTCTTTCCAGATTTTCAAAATCTGACATTTCAGTATAAAAAAAATCTCTGCATCATCAAAAGGGGTGAGTAAATAAACTATAAATTATTTTAAAACCAGATGCTTGTAATGATCCTTAATGGTATGATATGAATTATACTTGCATGTATGTATAAAATGTGAATTCCTGTATACATGTAAGTATGCATGCCTGAAATACTCTGTTCTTTGTTTACAGGATTTTTTTAAAAAACAAATTGAAAATTTAAATCTCACCTTTAAATCTCTTATAGGCTGAGAAACTCAAACAAGATTGGCTTGTTTAAACATAAGCTAAGTTTTAAGAATATAATTTAGCATAATAAGTATGGAAAATTTCTAGAAGCTATGAAAGACAGTGAAATTTCTTAAACATATCAAAATTCCGAATCAAACAATTCATGTTTTTAGGTATGCAACCTGTTTTGTTATCTGAAATCATGAATTTTAAGCGTCAAATCTAGACTTTTAGGGATAGATTGGGTGAGGAATTTGAGGTTGAACGGATTTGGGTAAATCGGTGAATTAGGACGACAGGGTTGATTTGGAGATATGGTACTTGACGTGGAGGAGGAATATGACATGGGGAACATGGGAAAAATGTCACTGGAATTTTCAAGTGCTTAAGGAAGCAAGTTGATCGAGTAGAAGGTTTAGCATTTTTATGGGTTGGTCGATGTTCTTGTGACTTGCACGATGATGGGGTAGCATCGGAGTTGATGGGTTATTAGGGAAATAAAGCAGGGGTCATCGACGAGGCAGTTGCCAAGGATTCGTGAATTCCGGTGATCGGAATTGGTGCGCCAGGAGGATTTCTGGTCGAAGTTTCTGTTCCAGTTTGACTATATTGGCTCAATTTCGAATTCGATCTTGATGCTTGGGTTGAATGGTCGGAAATGAAGGTGGGGTTTGTCGATGATTTGTCGACGGTTCGAAGGGGGGGAAGATCGCCGGTGATCTCCTGTGCACGTGCACTGTGTCATTATGTGTAGGTGAAATAAAGAAAGAAAGAACATGAAGAAGAAGAAGTGGGATTTGGAAGTGTTTTGCGCGAAGTGATTCACGGGGATTCACTTGGTTTGCTCGGATGGGTCTTCGAGTCTCTCGAGAATGTGTTGATCTAGATTTTCGTATAACAGTTTTTTTTAAATATAAAGAAGAGGAACTCGGGAGAGGAATGAGAAACTCGGGTAATTGTTAGAGTAATCGCTGGATTTTCTCGGATATAATGTTTATGTTTTCAAGAGTTTAGGATAATATAGTTATGTAACAACCCGCATATTTATCGATTTTATATTTAAATATTTTATTTAAATATTTTATCGTTAATCGGATTTTAGCCGAAAAGCTACTTTTGCAAACAGTCGAATTGGGACTCGAGACTACCCCCATTGAGTTCAAAATGCCGTTTGCGACCTTTTTGAGTATAAGCTTCAATATGTTTGGAGAAAGTTGAATTTTGCTACTTTTCACTTAGGGTTTTGGTTTGGGCTGAGCCCACTTATGTATTCAGTCCCAACCCTCTCCAACTCTTCATTACTTCATTTCTAATTCCTAACTCTTCAAGCTTTCAACAATGGTGGAAGAGAAAAAGAATTAAAACTCCAAGCCCTAGTTCCATAGCAAAATCCAAGTTCTTGCTCCAAAATCTATGAGAACCCATTGGTAAGCTTCTTCTCCACCTTCTCCATCTCTTCTCCTCTTCAATTTCAGAAAATATCCTAAACCTAATTTAGGAAAATATGTGTTTTATTCTTAGATTGAAGCTTGTTGAGTAAGAGTGAAGAGTGGTTAGCCTTTCCTTTGCTTTTGAGCTTCTTCTTCTTGTTCTTGAGTTAAAAAGGTGAGATTTTTAATCTCACATCTATGCTTATGATTCTCTTCTATTGTTAGGTATGAATTCCTAACACTTATTCATGTGCATTTGATTTTGATTTGGATTGCTTTTGTGAATATTCCAATTTTTAATGTTTTGAGTTCAATTCGTTAAAAATCCTAACTTTGATGTTTGAACATGTTTTTGGTGATGCATCGAGGAGCATATAGGGTCGGGTAGTCGATTGGCATAATCCCTTAGCACCGTTGCTCGAGAGAATGCAATTTGGTCAAGATTGAACCTCATTTGTAATAGGCAGGGATGAGGCTGGAAACAGGCTCGGTCGACCGACCCCTCTGGTCCGGTCGACCGACCTGCTTCCAAGTGCATAAGCACTTTCTGTTTTAAGGTTCGGTCGACCGAGTACAGGGTTCGGTCGACCGACCTGCTGTCCCGAGAGGTTCCCAACCTTTGGTTCGGTCGACCGACTCAGGGAGTCCGGTCGACCGACCTGATGATTTTTGCCAGATTAGCCTATTTTGCTAATCCGTTTGAATATCCAACTTTAATCGATTCGTGTGGTCTCCCTTTTCTTGTTGTCATTTATTATCGACTTTGATGACCTTTTCTTTGGGAATTTTAGATATATCCACTTTGATGGATTTTATATTGATTTCATTGGATTATATTCACGTTTTCGAATGTGAATCTTAGTGATTGATTGTTCCTACAATCTTCTTTGTGATTTGTCACTTTAAAATATAAAGGTTTTCTATACTAGTAGTAAATATCAAAACTCTTTCTTCAAATGATTTCAACACTATTTTATTACGAAGCTCGTTTTCTCAAACCGATTTCCAATCTATTAGTATATACAAACCTTTACCTCACTCGTATGAGAAATCTAATTAAACGACTTAGTAAAACAAGTGGTATGAAACGCTTGCGTTTACTTCGTCGGTTAATTCTTGGACTTGTTCGATTGAAACTCTTGTGATAATTTTCTAGTGGAGATCTACAATTTGTTCGTAAATATTTAAGTTAAGCTAGTGGTTATGGGACATGAAGCTAAGCTCATATATTTACTAGCTTATTGTAATTGACACTTCTCGTTGATCATGACGATCATCTTTGTGGTTTAGACTAGCAATGTGCGATGTCTCTTTGTTTATGTGGAGGACTGTTCCTCATTTTATTGAGTTTCGTCTCATTTCTTCTCATGGGTCGTACCTATCAAGGTGCATCGATGTTAGACATTACATGGGGTGTATATTTCTAGGTGCATCGATGTTTACTTGTGCATGGGGCGTATCTTTCTAGGTGCGTCGATGCTAGAGCATGGGGCGTATCTTTCTAGGTGCGTCGATGTTCGACTGTACATGGGGCGTGTCTTTCTAGGTGCGTCGATGTTCGACTTTGCATGGGATGTATCTTTCTAGGTGCATCGGTGTTAGACATTACATGGGGTGTATCTCTCTAGGTGCATCGATGTTTATTTATGCATGGGGTGTACCTTTCTAGGTGCATCGATGTTTATTTACTTCGTGGAGCAATCGGCACAATAAGTCGGGGCATGGGGCGTATCTTTCTAGGTGCGTCGATGTTCGTCTATGCATGGGGCGTGTCTTTCTAGGTGCGTCGATGTTCGACTTAGCATGGGGTGTATCTTTCTAGGTGCATCGGTGTTAGACATTACATGGGGTGTATCTCTCTAGGTGCATCGATGTTTATTTATGCATGGGGTGTACCTTTCTAGGTGCATCGATGTTTATTTACTTCGTGGAGCAATCGGCTCAATAAGTCGGGACATGGGGCGTATCTTTCTAGGTGCGTCGATGTTCGTCTATGCATGGGGCGTATCTTTCTAGGTGCGTCGATGTTCGACTTTGCATGGGGTGTATCTTTCTAGGTGCATCGATGTTAGACATTACATGGGGTGTATCTTTCTAGGTGCATCGATGTTTATTTGTGCATGGGGCGTATCTTTCTAGGTGCGTCGATGCTAGAGCATGGGGCGTATCTTTCTAGGTGCGTCGATGTTCGAATGTACATGGGGCGTGTCTTTCTAGGTGCGTCGATGTCCAGTTTGTGGGATTGGCCATCCTTTTTATTGTGATTTCTGGATTTCGTGTGTTGATTTCTGGGATTTATGTTTCACCAACTTTTACGATGGGCATTGATATATATGTCATTTATTGTGGCTTGGTGAATGAAATTAGGAGTATGTTATCTTGAGTAGATTATTGTGATATTGATTAATCTCTTGTTGATTTTCAATTACTTATTTATCGCAGCTTGGCATTGTGATTATTATATGTTTATGTCATATCTCTTATTATATATCACTTCATCTGATATTTATAGCTAGACTGATCCGTTTATTATTTTCTTCTTAAATAATACTCGGGTCAGACTGAGATATTACAGGTGCTTACTCATGGCTTCCTACCTGGAACCATCTTCTGACTTTTGGCTAACTACTATAGTTTAGTAGTTTTTGTTGTATACATTTGAGATACAGACTCGATGATGTATACTTATTCTTTTGTCTTGCACTTGTATCTATTCCTTTGTATTATTGTGGATCCTTTTGACCACTACTCTGATGTACACTTTCATATGTAATATTCGTATCTATTTCCGCCTTTGTGATATGAATTCTCTATGACTGATTTATGTTATGTTTATTTCTGTATTTGTTTCCGAAGATTATTATAGCCACTGTGTAGTAGCTTTGATTTTGTTCCGGTATGTCGGATTTCCCTCTTGATAAGAAATGCATGTTATACTATCTGACATATCGATGCTCGCGCAAAGCAATTACACGGATGGTCGCTCCTCAACAGCCTTATTCTCCGTGCTAGTTGACAGCATTCACCGTAATGTTCTTGGCTAGCGTGGGTATAGAAGTGGGGCGTCACAGCTTGGTATCAGAGCCAAACTTCGGAACAATATAGAATAATTTAGCAAGGATCATGTCCTAAGTCTTTCTTAGGAGTTGTGCTTTAAGATTTTATTCGGGTCTTCGTATCGTTCTATCCTACTTTCTTTTATGATTCCTTGTTTTATCAATCAAGTTTGATTGAAATTTATTTTGAGAATAACTCTTTCGTCTTCTTTCTTTCTTTCTTTCTTAAAGAAGAGAAATGGTTAGTTCTAGCAGTCCTAGCGCTGGTCAATCCAGTAGCCCTTCTTTGGATGGCGCATTCATGTCTGCCCAACAACTTTTGGATCTTGTAAAGAATCAAGAGTTTATTTATGCTTTCAGTAAGAACCCCGAAATGGTTCTACCTTTGAAACTTGAAGTTTCTTTCAATCAGCTTGTGGATGTTACTCTTCTTCATGGAGAGGTTGGTAAAGGAAGTGTTTGTGATATTGGGACTTCCAAGAAGAGGCATATGAAGTTCAAGAGCCTTAATCCCAATAAGAGAGTGAAGCAAACTACTTTTGTAGCAAGGACTCCAATCCCTTATCGTGGAGGATGCTACAATTGTAATTCTAAGCACCACTATGCAAAGGAGTGTCCGGAGCCACTCTTTTGTCGCTATTGCAAAAATACAGGTCACCGTATTTCTGTCTGCCCCATACTTCAAAGCAAGAAGAAGGTGGAACAAGAAACTTCGGTAGCTAAGACTCCTACCCCAAGTCATAAACGATGCTACAATTGTGGTTCCACGGACCATTATGTAATTAAGTGCCTAAAACCCCTCTATTCCCGCTATTGCAAAGGCTCGGGTCATTACTTATCTACATGTCCCAAACTTCCTAGCAAGACGAAGGGAAAGTTGAATGTTGCTCAAGCCCTTGGCAACACATCTCGTGGCCAAGGTATTTTTCATTCAATCCTTGATTTTGTTTGTCTTGTGAATATTCTTTTCAAGTCCTTGTTGATTTGTATCTCATTATTTTATATCAAAAGAACTTGTTGATTCTTTTTCTTTGAAAATATTTTGGGCTTGATGACTTCTTTGAGGATTATGAATCCGGATGGTAGATCTGCAACACTCAATTTGTCTTTATTGATGTTGAAATTATTTTATGGGATTTTTCTTTCCGAGCCGATATTTTTACTTAGGCTTCGGAATTGATTTTTTTGAAGGGATCGGCTTGATCATTGTGAAGCCCATATCCTATTTTTCGAGTGGACTATTCATCTTCGACATTTTCTATCTGTTAAGCAGATTTCTATTTTTTCTTGTGATTCCGATTTCAAATTTTTAAAGGCATCATTTTATTCTCTAAGCCCTCAAGATGAGAAAAGTGTTGTTTCTCTTATCTAAATAGTTTGAGAAATTTTTCGGTATTTTTGAATTTGTCTTAGGACTGCCACCTAAGCAATCTTTTGAGTAGTGTTAAGGTCTTTTCAGCTTGACCTTGCCACCGGTTTTCATTTGCTACGAGTTGCGGAAGTTAGCATTCCACTTACGCACTCCGCACTCGTTATGATTCTATGAATGAATTATTTTGTCATTCAGTTTGTCCAGCTTATTTCATCCATTTTATAGATCGAATATTCTATGAATATCTCGAGACTCCATTCTTGTATTTATTGATTTTGGATGAAAATAGCAATTTAAAATTTTTGAAAATCTTTTTCATAAGATTTATTTAGAAGTACAACCGGATTTTTGTTCTTAAAACGAACAAAAAATATTCTTAAAAGTTTTTAAGAAACATGTTTATTATCTAGAAGATGATTTTGTGATTGTATTGCCCATTTAGTGTTTTAAGAATTTTGGTCGATGCGCTTGATTAACGTTATCGATAGGAATTTCCTAAACGCTTTGATTAGACAGTCAGACACAGTATATTAACTTGAAAATAGTAAATTTTTCTAGAAAGATTATTACAAAATGATAAATGTAATTTTGAAAGTTTTAACTTTTCAGGAAAGAAGATTATTTAAAAGAAATTCTTTCTTTTCGATACTCTTATTCTTGTGATTCCTGAAGGGGAACCAAGGCTTTGCTATTTGTACCGATACTAGTCATATTGGTTTGTATGCCGTTCTCTTGCAAAGGAGAACGTGCTATCACTTGTGCTTCTAAATCATTATAGCCTATCGAGACTAGATATGCCACTCATGATCTAGTGCTCGCGGTTATTGTTTCTACTTTTAGAGTTTTGCATCATCATTTTTAGGGGAGGAATTTGTTCTCCATCTCGATCATAAATCCTTGGAATATTTATTTTCTCATAAGGAACTTTATGTCAACTCGAGTTCCTGGTATCTTATGATCTTGATATTCTTTTTATTCCCGGAAGGGAAATCGTGTTGCCAATGCACTTTGTCGTAGGCAACAAGTGGTTGATTCTTTGATGATGTCTGAAGGGAATTATCTCTTTATCAAGTTCATCGAACGTTTTGATGTACTTCGTTTTTTTTTTTTGAGTTTTATCTCATTCCTTTTATGGACTAGTGTCCGGTGTTCTTTTATGGTGTTCGGTTCATCGGATGTACTATTATTATACTACATCGATGTTCCGTCTTATCTGGATCAATGGATGTACCATTATACTACATCGTTGTTCCGGTTTATCGGTTCATTGGACGTACCGTTTTTTTTGTACTACGCTGATGTCCCAAATTATTTGAGTTTCTAGTTCCTCGGGCGTACCATTTTTGTACTACGCCATTGCACCGGCTCAATTTTCTGCTATTCTTGACGTTCCCCATGTCTTTTATCTACGGGAATGCCTCAGGGATTCCGGTTTTCATTCTTGAGCCCGGTGTTATTGTGGAAATTGAAGTTTCACCAGATTCTTGCTAACTCTTTCGTGCACTTTATGGTGAACTTTCTATTTCAAATTTTCTTTTGTGTTGATATGCTTCCATGGTTGTTACGTCTTATTTTCCTCTTAAGTATTGCGAGGATGCAATTTCTTTAAGGAGGGGAGTCTGTAACAACCCGCATATTTATCGATTTTATATTTAAATATTTTATTTAAATATTTTATCGTTAATCGGATTTTAGTCCGAAAAGCTACTTTTTGCAAACAGTCGAATTGGGACTCGAGACTACCCCTATTGAGTTCAAAATACCGTTTGCGACCTTTTTGAGTATAAGCTTCGATATGTTTGGAGAAAGTTGAATTTTGCTACTTTTCACTTAGGGTTTTGGTTTGGGCTGAGCCCACTTATGTATTCAGTCCCAACCCTCTCCAACTCTTCATTACTTCATTTCTGATTCCTAACTCTTCAAGCTTTCAACAATGGTGGAAGAGAAAAAGAATTAAAACTCCAAGCCCTAGTTCCATAGCAAAATCCAAGTTCTTGCTCCAAAATCTATGAGAACCCATTGGTAAGCATCTTCTCCACCTTCTCCATCTCTTCTCCTCTTCAATTTCAGAAAATATCCTAAACCTAATTTAGGAAAATATGTGTTTTATTCTTAGATTGAAGCTTGTTGAGTAAGAGTGAAGAGTGGTTAGCCTTTCCTTTGCTTTTGAGCTTCTTCTTCTTGTTCTTGAGTTAAAAAGGTGAGATTTTTAATCTCACATCTATGCTTATGATTCTCTTCTATTGTTAGGTATGAATTCCTAACACTTATTCATGTGCATTTGATTTTGATTTGGATTGCTTTTGTGAATATTCTAATTTTTAGTGTTTTGAGTTCAATTCGTTAAAAATCCTAACTTTGATGTTTGAACATGTTTTTGGTGATGCATCGAGGAGCATATAGGGCTGGGTAGTCGATTGGCATAATCCCTTAGCGCCATTGCTCGAGAGAATGCAATTTGGTCAAGATTGAACCTCATTTGTAATAGGCAGGGATGAGGCTGGAAACAGGCTCGGCCGACCGACCCCTCTGGTCCGGTCGACCGACCTGCTTCCAAGTGCATAAGAACTTTCTGTTTTAAGGTTCGGTCGACTGAGTACAGGGTTCGATCGACCGACCTGCTGTCCCGAGAGGTTCCCAACCTTTGGTTCGGTCGACCGAGTCAGGGAGTCCGGTCGACCGACCTGATGATTTTTGCCAGATTAGCCTATTTTGCTAATCCGTTTGAATATCCAACTTCAATCGATTCGTGCGGTCTCCATTTTGTTGTTGTCATTTATTATCGACTTTGATGACCTTTTCTTTGGGAATTTTAGATATATCCACTTTGATGGATTTTATATCGATTTCATTGGATTTTATTCATGTTTTCGAATGTGAATCTTAGTGATTGATTGTTCCTACAATCTGCTTTGTGATTTGTCACTTTAAAATATAAAGGTTTTCTATACTAGTAGTAAATATCAAAACTCTTTCTTCAAATGATTTCAACACTATTTTATTACAAAGCTCGTTTTCTCAAATCGATTTCCAATCTATTAGTATATACAAACCTTTACCTCACTCGTATGAGAAATCTAATTAAACGACTTAGTAAAATAAGTGGTATGAAACGCTTGCGTTTACTTCGTCGGTTAATTCTTGGACTTGTTCGATTGAAACTCTTGTGATAATTTTCTAGTGGAGATCTACAATTTGTTCGTAAATATTTAAGTTAAGCTAGTGGTTATGGGACATGAAGCTAAGCTCATATATTTACTAGCTTATTGTAATTGATACTTCTCGTTGATCATGACGATCATCTTTGTGGTTTAGACTAGCAATGTGCGATGTCTCTTTGTTTATGTGGAGGACTATTCCTCATTTTATTGAGTTTCGTCTCATTTCTTCTCATGGGTTGTACCTATCTAGGTGCGTCGATGTTTGTTTACACATGGGTCGTACCTTTCTAGGTGCATCAATGTTTATTTATGCATGGGGTGTACCTTTCTAGGTGCATCGATGTTTATTTACTTCGTGGAGCAATCGGCTCAATAAGTCGGGGCATGGGACGTATCTTTCTAGGTGCGTCGATGTTCGTCTCTGCATGGGGCGTGTCTTTCTAGGTGCGTCGATGTTCGACTTAGCATGGGGTGTATCTTTCTAGGTGCATCAGTGTTAGACATTACATGGGGTGTATCTCTCTAGGTGCATCGATGTTTATTTATGCATGGGGTGTACCTTTCTAGGTGCATCGATGTTTATTTACTTCGTGGAGCAATCGGCTCAATAAGTCGGGGCATGGGGCGTATCTTTCTAGGTGCGTCGATGTTCGTCTATGCATGGGGCGTGTCTTTCTAGGTGCGACGATGTTCGACTTAGCATGGGGTGTATCTTTCTAGGTGCATCGATGTTAGACATTACATGGGGTGTATCTCTCCAGGTGCATCGATGTTTATTTATGCATGGGGTGTACCTTTCTAGGCGCATCGATGTTTATTTACTTCGTGGAGCAATCGGCTCAATAAGTCGGGACATGGGGCGTATCTTTCTAGGTGCGTCGATGTTCGTCTATGCATGGGGCGTATCTTTCTAAGTGCGTCGATGTTCGACTTTGCATGGGTGTATCTTTCTAGGTGCATCGATGTTAGACATTACATGGGGTGTATCTTTCTAGGTGCATCGATGTTTATTTGTGCATGGGGCGTATCTTTCTAGGTGCATCGATGCTAGAGCATGGGGCGTATCTTTCTAGGTGCGTCGATGTTCGACTGTACATGGGGCGTGTCTTTCTAGGTGCGTCGATGTCCAGTTTGTGGGATTGGCCATCCTTTTTATTGTGATTTCTGGATTTCGTGTGTTGATTTCTGGGATTTATGTTTCACCAACTTTTACGATGGGCATTGATATATGTGTCATTTATTGTGGCTTGGTGAATGAAATTAGGAGTATGACATTCCTTTTTATCTTGAGTAGATTATTGTGATATTGATTAATCTCTTGTTGATTTTCAATTACTTATTTATCACAGCTTGGCATTGTGATTATTATATGTTTATGTCATATCTCTTATTATATATCACTTCATCTGATATTTATAGCGAGACTGATCCGTTTATTATTTTCTTCTTAAATAATACTCGGGTCAGACTGAGATATTACAGGTGCTTACTCATGGCTTCCTACCTGGAACCATCTTCTGACTTTTGGCTAACTACTCTAGTTTAGTAGTTTTTGTTGTATACATTTGAGATACAGACTCTATGATGTATACTTATTCTTTTGTCTTGCACTTGTATCTATTCCTTTGTATTATTGTGGATCCTTTTGACCACTACTCTGATGTACACTTTCATGTGTAATATTCATATCTATTTCCGCCATTGTGATATGAATTCTCTGTGACTGATTTATGTTATGTTTATTTCTGTATTTGTTTCCGAAGATTATTATAGCCACTGTGTAGTAGCTTTGAGTTTGTGCCGGTATGTCGGATTTCCCTCTTGATAAGAAATACATGTTATACTATCTGACATATCAATGCTCGCGTAAAGAAATTACATGGATGGTCGCTCCTCAACAGCCTTATTCTCCGTGCTAGTTGACAGCATTCACCGTAATGTTCTTGGCTAGCGTGGGTATAGAGGTGGGGCTTCACAAGTTAAGTCTTTTATTAATTCACTTAAATCATTATTTTAAATAAAGGCGTTTTATTTAAATGTTATTAAGTTGATTCTTAAAGTGGTTTAAAACTAAATTAATAATTGATTTTAATCAAGAATATTTAATGTGTTAAATCATTAATTTAACTTAAGGATTAAGTTTAATCTTAGAAATGATAATTTAATTCAAGTTTATCAAGTAAGATTTTTTAAAATAAGAAGTTAATTAAGATGAATAACTTATCTTTTAAATTAATTAAAGTTTGGATGGTTAAGATTAATTGATTAATTAATAATTAGTTAACATAAGAAATTAAAGGTTAATTAATTATAGGATAATTAATAAGAGTGAATAATTAATGATTGATTAAGATTAATTGACCAATGTAATTAATAAAGTTAATTAATAAAAATAATTAAAGAAATTACTTAATATCATTAATTAAGGAGAGTAATTAATGAGAAAATGTGATTTATTTAATAATAAATACTTAATGAAAGTAATTGAGGATTAATTACTTAGGATAATTAGTTAAGTATGGATTAATTAAGAAAATTAATTAAGGAATTAGTTAATTAATGAGTATGATTAATTAAAGGATAATTAATCAGTGTAAGTGGTTATAGAATAATTAATTTGAGTAATTAATTAAAGATAAATGTAACTAAAATGAATGGGTGAAGGGTGATTAATTTGGGTAATTAATCAAGGGTTAATTACTTAATAAAATTTAAGGACGATTAATCAAGGGTGATTAACTAAGATGGATAAATAAAAGATGATTAACTAATGGTTGTAATTAATTAATGTTAAGTAAAAGTAATCAATGTGATTAAAGTTATTAATTAATTTAAGTAGAGATCAATTAAATTAATTGGGAAGGATCAATCTTAATTAGGAATGATGGAATGATATTGAATGCTTTAAATTGGTTCATATCTCCGATATGAAATGTTTTGTGAGATGATATGATTTGATGGACAGTAATAATGAGGTTATCTATCGATGATGTATTGCTGTGTTTAAGAGACATCCTGTGATTTAAAATTGAATTATATCCACTTGAATAGCTTTGGTTAAGACGACATTGGGTTCGAAGAGACCGGTGTCGGGTATCAGTAAATACCCGAAACCACTTCGATTTATAATCTACTATGAATTCTTTATAAGATTTGATATGTGAAATAAATAAATTGGAATGGAATGCCATAAGTGAACTGGACCATTTAATCTAAGTTTGGTACTTAGAACTTGATGTATGAATTAAATGATGTCTATAACAACGTGCGAAGTTGTAAATTGATATAAGTTACCCCGGGTTTACATAAGTTGTATGCTTTTATCATTCATGTTAGATGAGATTACTCACGCTAGTTTCCAGCCTGACCCAGGTGTTACTTTGATGTAATGCTCGGGTCAGACCGAGTATTACAGATTTTCAGGTAAGGACGTTCTGGAGCTCAGGAGGCGAGCTGGAGGGCAGGAACGTGTGGAGGGTTTTCCGCTGTGATACATTATTGTACAACTAGGACATGTTGTTTTAAACTGTCCGGTGATGGGTAATGGTTGTAACTCTGATGTATAAAATATAAGTGTACAGATACAGTTCTTCTTTGTAAAACTGTTATTTATGTGATATTATATTTTGACCCGCTGCGAATGTGAGGCTTCTGTTTATGTTTCTTTTCTTCTTCTTTCATCTCTTTCTTCTTTTTTCATAACTATCTGGAATTTTCGGGTTCGAAAATTCCGGGTCTATTACATTTGGTATCAGAGCTGAAGGTTAAGCGAGAACCTTGGCTCTGGTGGGATTACTCATTAAGGATAGGGTCAATGGTACCCTAGAATGAATTGAGTGTATATATATATATATATATGAGAGCGTTCTTGTTATTTTCTTATATAAAGATTTTAAATGATTTTATAAGAATATATTTTGATATATATAGAAATATTTCTTTCTAATAAATATTAAGGTAATTGGTTGTTAAATTATTAGAATTAAATTAAGTGGTAATAGAAATACAACCAAATTGAAAGAAAATTAAAGATAAGTTTGAAATGGATTCAAACTGAAATTAAATCTTGAACTTGGGGAAAGAATTTCAAAATAAGATGAATTAGAATTGGTTTCAAACCAGAGAAATAGAATGGTTATTGTGTTTAATAATGAGATGATTGTTTTCCAACAAACAATAAAATGTTTTAAGGAAGTAACCATTTAAAGAGAGCAATTTGTAAATTTGAAAGGTTGTAAATTAAAGTGGATTTCAAATTGTGAAGTTCTGAATTCTAAATTTAAACATTTAAATTGGTTTCAAAATGTTAAAGGAAATTTTTTTTGAATTAAAACCAAAGGTGGTTTAAATTTTAAAATTTTGGCTTGGTGGGCCAAGAAGTAAATATGTATATGTGTGGATATACATAATATTAATAATGATTTGAAAATAAACTCTAAGATGTTGAGTTTTGACTCTCCCTAAAGTATGATATAAAAGCTAAAGTGATATAAGTTTTGAACTTAAGTGTGAAAGAATTTTGAAATTTGAAATGAAGAATTCAAATTTGAGTATGGGTAAAGGGATTAAATTGAATTTAACTTGAAGGAAGTTAAATAAGTTTGGAATGATCAACCTGAATTTGAAATTTCAAGATGACATTGGGATTTAACTTGGAAAGTTAAATGGTTGATTTATAATAGGAGTTATGAGTGATCTCAAAATGGGTTTGAGATCTTGAAATTGAAATACTTGGTGTTGGATAAATTTGGATACTTATTTATCCTGATATCATTCCATTGTTACAAATAATTTATGAAATGTGAATTGATTTGCTTAAATAAATGAAGAAATGGATTGTGGTAATGTATCCATTATAGAGATAAATAAAATTTAACTTAAATATAAAATTAAGGATATGGAATTCCTTTGAACTTAAGATTTGAATGTTAAGAAATGAATTTGTAAATTAAAATTGTTTGAAACTCTTACTTGAACCTTGTAACGAGTTAAGTAAAGATTATTTAAAATGGAATTTTGAAATTGGACTCAGATTAAATTGTTTAAAAACTTTAAGTAAAGGATAATTTGGTCTAAGAGGTTAAACAACACTTTAAATTTAACTCGAATTTATATAATTCGAGATGATTTAAAGTGAGATTGATTTTGAAATTAGTTCAAATTGAAATTTGATTTAAAATAATTTGGATTTGTGATTTAAGTTGAATAGTTTTAAATTTAAATGTAATTGATGGGAAATGGAAGTAAGAAATTGAACAGTTTGACTCTAGATTATTTTCAAAATGAATTGTTTTAATATAAATCTAATTTTCTAAATTATTTACTATACAACTTTTCTTTTTAAAACTAAGACTATCTTATATTTGTTTTACAATTATTTTTGGAACTATTTAACTATTTTTCAACTGTTTTACAAATTAATTACTATTTTGCAATTATTTAAAATTCTTTAACTATTTAACTATTTTCCAATTATTTTACAATAATTGAACTATTTTACAGCTATTTCACAAATTATAAATTGTTTTTCAACTACTTATCTATTTTTAAACTCTTCAAGCTATTTTCTAAATTTAAGCTGCACAGAGTTCAAACTGTTTATGATTGAATATCCATTTGAGATAAGAATTGAGGTGATAATCCAAATAAGGATTTAAGCAATTGTGGATAAGTGGATAGAAATTTAAGTGAATGTGAATAGAAAGAGAAATTGGTTTGGTTAATAATCAATGAAGATAAATACGTAGGATGTACGTATATTTTTCTATTCGCATAGTGATTTGATCTAGATTCGAGCACAGAATTTTGAGATAGTTATATCGATCCGAGTTGGGATTTTTCACTCGATTTACGACGGCGAACCAGGATATGGATTGTTGATTGGTTCTGAGTATTCTCTATCATAGTTATGACTATGCAAGGAGAATGACGTTTTCTGATCAAGAAACCAGATCTGAGTCCCCACTAGGAAGTCGGGTGGACGATACTAGTTCGGAAGTGAAATTATGTGATCAAGTGAGCGATCAGATTGGTATAGCGTACGGATGATATGTGAACATCGTACGGGTTTGAATGAAATTGATACCGGAAATTTGTGGATAAGAAATGTGAAATGGTTTTTTGAAATGAAAGGTATATTTTGTGAAATATATGATGAAGTAAAGTAGAAATTGGATATTTCTATGGTAAAAATTAACTTTATGGAAGTAAGTAATTTGGTAAGCGACTTTATGGAGTAATCAAATTTGAATATTTGATTTGAATAAACAAAGACATATATATCTTTGTTATATAAGATAAATCTCCCCTTGTTGAATCTTTTTCTGAAAGGAAAGGATTTTTTTTTTGAAAATATTTGAAGTATAAAAATGGTTTTATACAAGTTTGAAATGATCCGAAGATTTTTCAAAGTTATATATATCTATAAAAATAGATGTAGAGGATTTTATGAGGATTTTGGAAAAGGTTTTGGGAACCTTTGGATTTGGAAAGGCATTTGATTTTTCGGTAAAATCAATTTTGAAATTTGGAAAGCCTAGTTTGAGAATTATCGATTTTGGAATAATCGATTTTGTGTAAAGGAGCTTTGTGTGAGATCATACTAGGTGTATGATTTGAAAGATACTATATGTGTATAGTATAAAGTGTTTTGATGATGGCTCTGGGGAAAAAGGCACTCACTTGAAATGAACTTCTTAGGAGTGCCACCCGGTGGTGCTGCCTTGAGCCCCAAGGTGGGGGGGGGGGGGTTTCTAAAGTTGATCCTGTGAGGAGTCCGTGCAAAACTAGTTCCTGAGGATTATGAGTAGTGTATACCATAGCGAAAGTCGTGTATGCCGCTGAGAGCCAACGGTCTACGTTTAATGACCCGACTTCCTATCTCTAGAAAGTCGCATCATAAATGAAGAAAGAAAGGGATAGAAGAAGAAAAGAAAGAGAAAGAAGAAGCAGAACAACATCAGAGAACTCATAGCGGAACAAATGAAATATAATATACCACATAAAATATTACACAGTATCATATTACATCAGAGTACACAACTTAAACAATACATATTAGACAATTATAAACATCTGTCTAACTACACAACTCAAGTACAACAGATACAGATACCAAACAAACACAGCGGAACCATAATATAGCTACACGTGGAAGCCTCCTGCTCCAAAACTCCTCCAGAATTCGTCAAGCAAACCTGAATCACTTGACTACTCATACATAATATGAGTACCCAAGAGTTTAATAAAACAGAAAATAAACACTCGGGTCAGACGGGGGTCTAGTGTGAGTAAACGGGTTAAAATTGCTTAACTTTAGAAAAACCTTTGAAAATAAAAGGTATCACGTAAGACTTCCCACACATAAACATGGAAAAGTTTTTACCTTACGCTAACCAAAACATTTGATAGGAAATCCAGTGATATTATAATAGTGTCTAGGGTTTTCAAGTAAATAAGAAATAGCCGAAATTGTTACATTATTAAATTCCAGCTACTAGCCACAAAAGTGGGTAATACAAACAAAACCGTAGGGTCTCGTAGGAAGAATGGGTTTCCATCAATGGCAGGGCTACTGGGGTACCGCCCATCACATTACGTGGCCTAGATCAACGTACCGAGGAGTCACCCTAACTCCCCTGCAACACAAGGCCGGAACCATCCCTTACTGGATAGTCCCGAACAAGACCACCCTTTGGTTGGCATGACCAACCACACACTAAGCCGAAATAGAAAGGGACCTCTAGACAGGGGTAAATCTCACTCTCAAGTGGGGGCTACCCACGAAGCCTTGCTGCACCTCCCCTTTTTTAGCCATTCCCGGTTGATGAGGCTTGAGGCTGTGATTACCTTTATAGAACATGTCTATCTTAGAATGCTCATCGTTCACCTGACGATGTTCTGAAAGCATTCAATCCATTCAAGTTCATTCCGAGTTCGAACGAAGCCGAAGGCACTATCTCGTTGCACTCATTTTGGAATCACCCTCAGAGTCAACGACCATAGCCCTTGCACTCTAAATCACTATCTCGAACCTATAAGTACTATTCCGTCAAACTCATCACGGAATCACCCACAGAGTTATACTGACGTATAGTTCTTACACCTCGAGTCTTCACTAGCTCCACTTGGATACACGACCTAACGTTTAATTGGAATCCATGTGGTTTTCGGATTATCCAAATATGGAAACCCGATCCCGGTGTCACCGAAACCAAACGCCATTTTAATGTCCAAGTTGTTCTTAAGGGTTTAAACAGTTAAACTTATATTCAGGATGATATAAACAGATAGATGAATCTTATTATCACAATAGATAATTCATATCAAAATTTATCTCACAAAGCAGCATATTACATAGAGATATATCCAAATCATCCAGTATCAACCAATATCAATCACCCAATACCAATCACTCAATATTGATCATCCAATATCAATCAATCAACCAATATTAATAAATCATCCAAAGCAGAATTGATTAACTCTTAATCAATTGGATTACCTAAGTCCTTCTTCATTTATTTATTCCAAATAAATAAATTAATCGTCTCTAATGATCTTCCTTAATTAATCTTCCTTGATTAATTATCTTTCAATTACATTCAAGTAATTATCCTTAACCATATACAGTAATTAACCTTTAATTACTATCATTAATTACAGTAATTAATGATCATACATTTGTTTCCATTTATTAATTAACCATAATTAATTACATTAAACCTTAATTAATTATAATTAATCAATCACACTTTAATTAATCACTTTATTAATCAACCTTGATTAATATCATTAATTATATTAATTAATGATCCCCATTAACTAATAATTCTCTTTAAATTAAATAATTAACTTATAATCAGCCCATTAATCATAATCAGTAATTAACAATTTGTAATTACTTATCTTAATTAATTAACTTCTTAATTAATTATATCAACCTTTGATTAATTATTCTAATTAATTAAATATTTAATTACTTCATTTAGTAATTATTAACCAATTAAATTAATAAATGATCCTTAATTAATTACCTTATTAATTAATCACATTTTTAATTAATTACCCTTAGTAATTAATCTTAAATTAATCACATTTATTAATTAATCAAATTAATTAATTAACTAAAATAATTAGGTAATTAACTCTTAATTACTTAACAAGTAATTATCTCTAATTACTTCATTAATAAATGTTGATTACTTTCTTAATTAATTATTTAATAAGTAATTATTTCCATCATTAAATAATTCTTAATTCTTTAATTAATTAATTACTCATAATTAATTAACTTCAACAATTATATTAATCAATTCTTTAATTGATAACATTAAGTGATTCCATTAATCACTTCAATTAATTACTTCCATAAGTAATTACCATTCTAATTAAATTCTAAAATTAACCATTGATTACTTCATTAAGTAATTACATTTAATTAATCCATAATTAAGTGATTATTTAAAATTAAATGAACAATTAACTAATTATTTAAAATTAATTAAATAATTAATAAGCTTCTTATATTTTTAAATCTTTAATTAATTAAGAAAATCATTAATCTTAATTAAATCTTACTTATTAATAAATCATATTAAATTAAGTATTCTTAAGTTAATTATCCAAATAATTAAACCTTAACTATCTTCCTAAATAAATTATTTGAATAATTTAAATCTTATTAACTTAAAGACAAATTATTAAACTTGGTTTACAAAATCATACTAATAGCCTTACTTGGAGATAAAGCATTTATAAATCATTTCCAAATTTAAAAGACTTTAAATTATCAAGTTTTAATCTAATTTATTTCAATATAAATTGAAAATTTTGTTACTAAAACATTACTTCAAAATTTAACTTAAAACTTTGATTTAATAATTAAATTCAAAACACACTTTTAAATTTGAATTTTAAAACTTAATTAAGATAATTATTTTCAAAAAAACAAACATCTTAAAACATTTTTAAATTTGAAATATGAATTCAATTTTCACTTTAAAATGTTTGATTTACTTTCACTTTAAAATAACAAGTTTAACTTTATATTTCACTTCCTTTATAAACTTGTTTTATAACTTAAACTTGATTTTTTTTTTTATTTTATACAACAAGTAAAATCTTCATTTAGCATTACAGAACCAAGCCAAGTAATCTCGAGTAAAACACACAATCCACCCGTGCCTTCCCCAAAGCAAACCCACGCCTGAACAACTTCGAGTCAAACCCTATGAACATGCGAGCTTCCCTTTGGTCCCAACTCATCCTCCCTAAAAAACTTCCCAGTGTACATGATCGTGCACAGTGCACGTTGCACCACAAACCAAACCCCTCCGACCATCAAGCCAAACGCCGACCAACCCAAGACGGCCTCTACGACCATCTCCTCAACTCAGATCGAAGGATAGGCACTCGAATCAAAATTCGACCGTACATATGAAACTGCAGAACAGCTCGAGTCCCCAAATCCACATCGTCAATGACCTTCAATCGCCGATGAACTCTACCAACTCCATCATCGAAAACCATGACCACAAGCTTCATCTCCCCCAAATCTTAACACCTCCGGTCAAATATCCAAATCATGAATTCACGACATCCAAGCCGAACACAAATGCAAGCAAAAACCCGAGTTAGCTCAATTTCGAACGATTCACACATTAGAAAATTCCAATTATATTTTTCCCATTATCCACAACCTAAAAAAAGCTTCAACCAAAATTTCATCTCGAACCAATGCGTGGATAATCAGCAATTCACAAAATTCCCAATAACACACAAACCAAAATTCTCAACTAATACTCAACTAAAAATCACAAATTACATATCAAAATTCATGATTTTCTACAAAGGTTACATGCATGTAATTCAATTCAGAATTTAAAGCAGTTGATTTTTAACCAAATTTCAAGTTTCACTGAGTTTCCTATTTTTAAAATTATTTGTAAATTTAAAAATTACAGAAACTATATTACAATCTTCATTAATCATTTAGATACAACTTTTATTCAAATATTCAAGGCTAATAATGATCAAAGAATGAGGTATTTAATTTTAAGAGGGAAAAATTAAGATCTGTTAAAATAACAGAACTTACATTTCCATTACAGGCATTCAAATTCATCATGCATTCAAGTAAAAAAAATTCATCATCAAGCCAATTTAATCTAATGCATCATAATTCAATCACAAGTTAAACTAAAACTGTTTAAAAAAAATGATTTACTCACCTTATTCCTTTAAGCAGAGCAGGCCTGAACATTTTATTTGAAAAAGCTTTGATCTTTGCTGTTGAATTTGATGCCTCTGCATGCTTTAATTGATTGATAAAAATATTGAAAACCCCTTGAATCTGTAGGTTGAAGTTGTAGCTTTCATTGTTGATTTGCAGATTGAAGTTGATAATTTAAAAGTTGCTGTTGAACTTGATGTTGATTGCAGATGAACATCACTTAATTGCAGGTTGATCTCATTTTGAAATGCAGGTTTCAAATCTCATTTGCTTTTGCTTCAGATTTGATCTTCATTTCAGATTTGTTTTTGGGTTTAATTTCAAGTTTAAAGAAATTTCTGTTTTGAGCTTAGAAGTGAAAACAAAGAGAAAAGTATTTGTGAAAGAAAACTAATTTTCTTCTTACAATATTTATTAAAAATTAAAATAAAATGGTTGCCACTTGTTTTTAAATTGGACAAATGCCATGCAATGCTTCATTTCTTTACAAATGTTACTAATATAACTTAAGATGATAACACATGTTTTTAAGTCTTTTAATTAATTTTACTTAGTTTTAAATATAAATATAAACTCACATGTTAAATTTATTTTATAAATAAATACTTGTATATGTAAATATAAATTTACTCACGTATTTATTTCTCTTAATAAATATAGTTTACATTTGTATATATAAATTTACTTTTAAAAGAAATTATTCTAAAATTAAGGATAATACAAATATATCTTTTACATGGATTAAAAATCTAAAACATTTATAAATACATTAACTATTTTAAATTTAAACACTTTAAAGAAAACAAAAATAAAACCTTGATTTAAACTATCATACTTAAAAATAAATAAATATCTTATATTTAAAAAAACAATTATCTTATAATTGAAAACAATTTGATAAATCTAAATTAACTTTTGAAAATAAAGTTTGAAAACAAAACTTTAAATTACTATTCAAAATTATCAATAGATTGAATTAAATTTCAAAACAATCCAAACTATAACATATACTTACATATATATTACAATTTGCAAACTCGATCTTTATTTAAAACAAAAGATATTTCTATTCATAATATATATCAAATATATATTAAAAACAGAATAACATTTTATTAGCTTTGAAAATCAATTCTTATCAATTTTTAAATTGTTAAAAAGATATTGATCGAAATTACCAGATTAAATATTTATTAACCTTCAAAAGATTAAATCTATCAGTTTAAATAAAAATTATAAAGAAAAATTATCACACCAATTTAATTATTAATACAGATTATTAAATTGATATTGCCCAAAATTTCGGGTCGTTACAATCCTTCCCCTTAAAAGAATTTCGTCTCCGAAATTTAAAAACAAAGGTAATTTAATAATCCAGCAAAGATTTTAATTTTAAACAGCAAAGCATTCCTATTAACCAGTTACTAACAACCAGAGCAATCAAACACACAAACAAACCTAACTAATTATCCTGACACAAATCAGAATAAATCTCTATTACTATCTCGAGTTTCCCAAGTATAAATCACCGGGCGACTCACTCTACAGAAGCTAACAAACTACACCACCAGAAATCCGAAGCTCCTCTCATCTCTAGATCCATCAATCTGAACAGAGCATTAGACTATACTCATGTCCAGCTCAACTTCCAAATCTAACTGAACTACAGATTAAACAACCAACGATGAATCATACACGTACACCCTCAGAGATACGTGAAATACAATGAATTCTAGCTATCCAAACTGGCAATTCAATCTTATCTTATCAAAAACACAGATTAGAAATCTCAAATGCCTCAGAGCTAACCATCCAATTACTGTTCTCTTAACCAGAGAAATCTTAACAACAACGAAGTATCCAACTTCGAATTCCAAACTCCTTATCTCATATCAGCATAACGCAACAGACAATTCTGGGCTGCTAATCTCCTTCCTGATCAGCATAACTTATGCTGATACTTCCAGAAACAACTAGACCAAAGCAAACCAGTTTCTGGATCTTATCCAACAGAAAAGTCTTCCAACATTCGTCGAAATCCAGAACACAAGCGCTACTTCCCAAGCATATAGCAAACTAAATTTGCTTCCTTCCTTGCACAGCAACTACCTCGCTTCTGCTGCACAACTCTGATTCTGGAATAGACGAGAATACTATTGATGAACACGAGTACAAACTTATCCAATATCTGGGAAACTTTTTTCATCAAATCCATAAAAATCTGAGTGATACATCTAACTCAGTCACACAACCTTACAATAGAATCCAACTCAAAAGCTAGATCTGACCATCCCCAATTCCAAAAATATTTCTGAGTTGCTACACCAACTCTCCTTTCTCCAAGAACCATCCTACATCCAGGCTAACTACCAGAATTGCTTCTGGAACCAAAACAATATGGAACTCAACTCCAGATGCAGACAAACTTCTGATTACATCAGTAGCTCCTACTTCCACATGAGAACCCTCAGTCTCAAACAAAAGATCGCTCAAGAAAAATTCCCAAACTAGTCGCAAGTCACTTTTGCGATCCAACCTAGTTCGGATTCAAAAGAAACTGTCCTCTCTTTATCAATTAGAACAGCTTTAAGCTTTTCCAAACAAGGTTAACCCTTCAAGAAAACTTCACCAACAGCCCGGACTGCTGAAAGAGAACCACAAGATTCTGAACCATGGGAGAAACGACCACACTGCTACTTCCAAACTCTACTTAATGATACTACAAAGCTAAAAGATCCACTCGTCATCACACCGAACACTTCGAGCTGAACTGCTACCACAGCTAACCAAAGACTTCTAATCCAAAGGCTTCTCGAACACCAAAACTAACAACAAACCACATAACGGACCTCCGAGATGGCAAACATCCTCTCAAGAAATTCACGTTCCAACCAAAGCATCTACAACTCGCTCTGCTTAAGGAATAACAAATGAGACCATGCCAAAGCGAAACAACTTATAGACCTTAGTCTCATATTCCAGAACAGCCAATCTACATGCTAAAGATCCAGATAACTTCTACACAGACGAATCTTCCCTACGGCAGGTAAAAACTGCTCCTCAACTACTTCTAAATCTGCTTCAAAAGAAAACATCTTCTGAAATATCCATGGATACTGCATCTCATCACGCAGTTATCAAAATACCATCATTTACTACTGCACTTCCGACAGATCCAAACTTACACTTCAAAGATAAACACCGAATCTTTAAAAAAAATCCTTCGGATATCAGAGAGATCCTTACTCCAAACTACAAAACTCACTCGAGACGGTATTGGGTCTACAGTCTCGACAAATACTTCCAACCTCAACAAATGGACCTCTTCCATCAGTGGTGGTCGTGTTACACACACACACACCACTACTCCATCTACCTTTAAAACTTATGTTGGAAAATCCGAACAGATAACCCAGCAAATTGGGAAGATACAGATATATAGTTATAGTTATATATAAAAATTACAAGTACGCTCTCTCAAGAAATACACCACTCTGGAGCCTAGGTATTCACTCAACCTAATGCTCTGATGCCAACTTTAACGACCCGACTTCCTATCTCTAGAAATTCGCATCATCAATGAAGAAAGAAAGGGATAGAAGAAGAAAAAAAGAGAAAGAAGATACATAACAACATCAGAGAACTCACAGCGGAACGAATGAAATATAATATATCACATAAAATATTACACAGTATCATATTACATCAGAGTACACAACTTAAACAATACATATTAGACAGTTATAAACAACTATCTAACTATACAACTCAAGTACAACATATACATATACCAAACAAACACAGCGGAACCATAATATAGCTACACATGGAAGCCTCCTGCTCCATAACTCCTCCAGAATTCGTCAAGAAAACCTGAATCACTTGACTACTCATACATAATATGAGTACCCAAGAGTTTAATAAAACAGAAAATAAACACTCGGGTCAGACAGGGGTCTGGTGTGAGTAAACAAGTTAAAATTTCTTAACTTTAGAAAAACCTTTGAAAAGAAAACGTATCACGTAAGACTTCCCACACATAAACATGGAAAAGTTTTTACCTTACGCTAACCAAAACATTTGATAGGAAATCCAGTGATATTATAATAGTGTCTGTGGTTTTCAAGTAAATAAGAAATAGCCGAAATTGTTACATTATTAAATTCCAACTACTAGCCACAAAATTGGGTAATACAAACAAAACCGTAGGGTCTCGTAGGAAGAATGGGTTTCCATCAATGGTAGGGCTACTGGGGTACCGTCCGTCATAGTACGTGGCCTAGATCAACGTACCGAGGAGCCACCCTAACTCCCCTGCAACACAAGGCCGGAACCATCCCTTACTGGACAGTCCCGAACAAGACCACCCCGTGTTTGGCGCGACCAACCACACACTAAGCCGAAATAGAAAGGGACCTCTAGACAAGGGTAAATCTCACTCTTAAGTGGGGGCTACCCACGAAGCCTAGCTGCATCTCCCCTGTTTTAGCCATTCCCGGTTGATGAGGCTTGAGGCTACGATTACCTTTATAGAACACATTTGTCTTAGAAAGCTCATCGTTCACCTGACGATGTTCTACAAGCCTTCAATCCATTCAAGTTCGTTCCGGGTTCGAGCGAAACCGAAGGCACTATCTCGTTGCACTCATTTTGGAATCACCCTCAGAGTCAACGACCATAGCCCTTGCACTCTAAATCACTATCTCGAACCTATAAGTACTATTCCGTCAAACTCATCACAGAATCACCCACAGAGTTATACTGACGTATAGTTCTTACACCTCGAGTCTTCACTGGCTCCACTTGGATACACGACCTAACGTTTAATTGGAATCCATGTGGTTTTCGGATTATCCAAATATGAAAACCCAATCCCGGTGTCACCGAAACCAAACGCCATTTTAATGTCCAAGTTGTTCTTAAGGGTTTAAACAGTTAAACTTATATTCAGGATGATATAAACAGATAGATGAATCTTATTATCACAATAGATAATTCATATCAAAATTCATCTCACAAAGCAGCATATTACATAGAGATATATCCAAATCATCTAGTATCAACCAATATCAATCACCCAATATCAATCACTCAATATTGATCATCCAATATCAATCAATCAACTAATATTAATAAATCATCCAAAGCAGAATTGATTAACTCTTAATCAATTGGATTACCTAAATCCTTCTTCATTTATTTATTCCAAATAAATAAATAAATTATCTCTAATGATCTTCCTTAATTAATCTTCCTTGATTAATTATCTTTTAATTACATTCAAGTAATTATCCTTAACCATATACAGTAATTAACCTTTAATTAATATCATTAATTACAGTAATTAATGATCATACATTTGTTTCCATTTATTAATTAACCATAATTAATTACATTAAACCTTTATTAATTATAATTAATTAATCACACTTTAATTAATCACTTTATTAATCAACCTTGATTAATATCATTAATTATATTAATTAATGATCCCCATTAACTAATAATTCTCTTTAAATTAAATAATTAACTTATAATTAACCCATTAATCATAATCAGTAATTAACAATTTGTAATTACTTATCTTAATTAATTAACTTCTTAATTAATTATATTAACCTTTGATTAATTATTCTAATTAATTAATTCTTTAATTACTTCATTAAGTAATTATTAACCAATTAAATTAATAAATAATCTTTAATTAATTACCTTATTAATTAATCACATCTTTAATTAATTACCCTTAGTAATTATTCTTAAATTAATCACATTTATTAATTAATCACATTAATTAATTAACTAAAATAATTAAGTAATTAACTCTTAATTACATAACAAGTAATTATCTCTAATTACTTCATTAATAAATCTTGATTACTTTCTTAATTAATTATTTAGTAAGTAGTTATTTCCATCATTAAATAATTCTTAATTCTTTAATTAATTAATTACTCATAATTAATTAACTTCAACAATTATATTAATCGATTCTTTAATTGATAACATTAAGTGATTCCATTAATCACTTCAATTAATTACTTCTATAAGTAACTATCATTCTAATTACATTCAAAAATTAACCATTGATTACTTCATTAAGTAATTACACTTAATTAATCCATAATTAAGTGATTATTTAAAATTAAATAAACAATTAACTAATTATTTAAAATTAATTAAATAATTAATTAGCTTCTTATATTTTTAAATCTTTAATTAATTAATAAAATCATTAATCTCAATTAAATCTTACTTATTAATAAGTCATATTAAATTAAGTATTCTTAAGTTAATTATCCAAATAATTTAACCTTAACTATCTTCGTAAATAAATTATTTGAATAATTTAAATCTTATTAAATTGAAGACAAATTATTAAACTTGGTTTACAAAATCATAATAATAGCCTTACTTGGAGATAAAGCATTTATAAATCATTTCCAAATTTAAAACACTTTAAATTATCAAGTTTTAAACCAATTTATTTCAATATAAATTGAAAATTTTGTTACTAAAACATTACTTCAAAATTTAACTTAAAACTTTGATTTAATAATTAAATTCAAAACACACTTTTAAATTTGAATTTTAAAACTTAATTAAGATAATTATTTTCAAAAAAACAAACATCTTAAAACATTTTTAAATTTGAAATATGAATTCAATTTTCACTTTAAAATGTTTGATTTACTTTCACTTTAAAATAACAAGTTTAACTTTATATTTCACTTCCTTTATAAACTTGTTTTATAACTTAAACTTGATTTTTTTTATTTATTTTATACAACAAGTAAAATCTGCATTTAGCACTACAGAACTAAGCCAAGTAATCTTGAGTAAAACACACAATCCACCCGTGCCTTCCTCGAAGCAAACCCACGCCCCAACATCTTCGAGTTAAACGCTATGAACACGCGAGCTTCCCTTCGGTCCCAACTCATCCTCCCCAAACAAACTTCCCACTGTACATGATCATGCACAGTGCACGTTGCACCACAAACCAAACCCCTCCGACCATCAAGCCAAATGCCGACTAACCCAAAACGACCTCTACGACCATCTCCTCAACTCAGATCGAAGGATAGGCACTCGAATCGAAATTCGACTGTACACATGAAACTGCAGAACAGCTCGAGTCCCCAAATCCACATCATCAACGACCTTCCATTGCTGATGAACTCTACCAACTCCATCATCGAAAACCATGACCACAAGCATCATCTCCCCCAAATCTTAACACCTTCGGTCAAATATCCAAATCATGAAGTCACGACATCCAAGCCGAACACAAATGCAAGCAAAAACCCTAGTTAGCTCAATTTCGAACGATTCACACATTAGAAAATTCCAATTATATTTTTCCCATTATCCACAACCTAAGAACAAGCTTCAACCAAAATTTCATCTCGAATCAATGCGTGGATAATCAGTAATTCACAAAATTCCCAATAACACACAAACCAAAAATTCTCAACGAATACTCAACTAAAAATCGCAAATTACATATCAAAATTCATGATTTTCTACAAAGGTTACATGCATGTAATTCAGTTTAGAATTTAAAGCAGTTGATTTTTAACCAAATTTCAAGTTTCACTGAGTTTCCTATTTTTAAAATTATTTGTAATTTTAAAAATTACAGAAACTATATTACAATCTTCATTAATCATTTACATATAACTTTTATTTAAATATTCAAGGCTAATAATGATCAAAGAATGAGGTATTTAATTTTAAGAGGGAAAAATTAAGATCTGTTAAAATAACAGAACTTACATTTCCATTACAGGTATTCAAATTCATCATGCATTCAAGTAACAAATTTTCATCATCAAGCAAATTTAATCTAATGCATCATCATTCAATCACAAGTTAAACTAAAACTGCTTTTAAGAAATGATTTACTCACCTTGTTCCTTTAAGCAGAGCAGGCCTGAACATTTTATTTGAAAAAGCTTTGATCTTTGCTGTCGAAATTTAATTCCTCTGCATGCTTTAATTGATTGATAAAAATATTGAAAACCCCTTGAATCTGCAGGTTGAAGTTGTAGCTTTCATTGTTGATTTTCATGTTGAAGTTGATAATTTAAAAGTTGATGTTGAACTTGATGTTGACTGCAGATGAACATCACTTAATTGCAGGTTGATCTCATTTTGAAATGCAGGTTTCAATCTCATTTGCTTTTGCTTTAGATTTGATCTTCATTTCAGATTTGTTTTTGGGTTTAATTTCAAGTTTAAAGAAATTTCTGTTTTGAGCTTAGAAGTGAAAACAAAGAGAAAAGTATTTGTAAAAGAAAACTAATTTTCTTCTTACAATATTTATTAAAAATTAAAATAAAATGGTTTCCACTTGTTTTTAAATTGGACAAATGTCATGCAATGCTTCATTTCTTTACAAATGTTATTAATATAACTTAAGATGATAACACATGTTTTTAAGTCTTTTTAATTAATTTTACTTAGTTTTAAATATAAATATAAACTCACATGTTAAATTTATTTTATAAATAAATACTTGTATATGTAAATATGAATTTACTCACATATTTATTTCTCTTAATAAATATAGTTTACATATGTATATATACATTTACTTTTAAAAGAAATTATTCTAAAACTAAGGATAATACAAATATATCTTTTACATGGATTACAAATCTAAAACATTTATAAATACATTAATTATTTTAAATTTAAACACTATAAAGAAAACAAAAATAAAACCTTGATTTAAACTATCATGCTTAAAAATAAATAAATATCTTATATTTTAAAAACAAACAATTATCTTATAATTGAAAACAATTTGATAAATCTAAATTAACTTTTGAAAATAAAGATTTAAAACAAAACTTTAAATTACTATTCAAAATTATCAATAGATTGAATTAAATTTCAAAACAATCCAAATTATAACATATACTTACATATATATTACAATTTGCAAACTCAATCTTTATTTAAAACAAAAGATATTTCTATTCACAATATATATCAAATATATATTATAAACAGAATAACATTTTATTAGCTTTGAAAATCAATTCTTATCAATTTTTAAATTGTTAAAAAGATATTGATCAAAATTACCAGATTAAATATTTATTAACCTTCAAAAGATTAATTTTATCAGTTTAAATCAAAATTATAAAGAAAAATTATCAAACCAATTTTATTATTAATACAGATTATTAAATTGATATTGCCCAAAACTCCGAGTCGTTACACTACGTTTGATTTTATATCGGTAGACTGCGACCTATGGTAACATAGCAAAAGTCGTGTATGCCGCTGAGAGCCAACGGTCTACGTTTGATTTTATATAGGTAGACTACGACCTATGGTAACATAGCGAAAGTCGTGTGTGCCGCTGAGAGCCAACGGTCTATGTTTGATTTTACATCGGTAGACTGCGACCTATGTAGGAGTGGAGAAGTTTCATTTAGACAGCGAAAGTCGTGTGTGCCGCTGAGAGCCAACAGTTACATGGACTTTTGCTGCGATGGCAACGTAACCCTGGAATGTAACTACGATCTGTTGTGGATTACATGGCGTAATCGAGGGGCGCAGAGTGCCTATAGTTACATGGACTTTTGCTGCGATGGCAACGTAACCCAGGATGTAACTGCGACCATGGATGAGGGTGATGATTTCCAGAGCATTCTCACCAAAGTTATTCTCTCTATTTTCAAAAATGTTTTCTATATTTTTAGTAAAATAATTTTCGAAAGTATTTTCACTGGGTGTTGAAAATGGGTCTGCTAAGTACTTATAGATCTTCAATCCTACACCTGATCAACGTATGACCGAATTTCTATAAGAACAAGGACGGACTTGTGGAAACATCGAGCTATAAAAGCATTTTTATAAAACCATTTTGGCAATATTATATAGATTTTAAAGTGTTTTAAACATTTCTGGCTTTGTTTCTTTTCGGGGACGAAAAGATTCAAAGGGGGGAGGAATGTGATAAACTGGATTTTTGGACAGCTGTTAATTTGTGATTAACAAGATTTGGTTTATTAAAACACTATTTATTAATTGAACAAATAAATCTGATAATAAATTTATAGGATATGTATATAGATGAATTAGAACTATAATAAATGATGAATAATAAATATCGGGATAAATATTCATTGATAATCTCCTGATATAATTATTGAAATTTGATGATATTTGTTTAATGATCTTCTATTATAATCATTCGTTTTAGCAGAATTCATCTTTTATTAATAGATATATGCAAAACTTATCATATGATAGCTATTCTATTTTCATACATATATTTATGGTTTATAAGTGAAACTTGGATTTAAAAATTCAAAATAATATCTTGAGAATGTGATAATTTATTAATGTACAAATTAGTATCAAAATTATTTTCTTAAAGGTTAAATAAGTACAAATTAAGGAGAAGTATAAATATAAATTTATAATATATATATATATATATATGAAAAACATAAAACACTAATGATAAGATTTAGTTAATATCTTAAGTTTAAATAGGATTTGACAAAGATTAATACCTTCTTTAAATACATGTACAAGTTGTATATATGTAAAAGTATATAAACATAAGAATATAAATATGAAAAAAATTATTATATAAATTTATGCAAAATTACAAGTGTAATAGGAATTACATCATGCATAGACAAATGTAAGGTAAGTATCATACAATGTAACAAGTGTCTTTTAATTTCAAAATATATAAATAAAATTAAAATAAGATTTTAGATACATTACTCTTAAAACTATTTCTCATTTTCTTTCAAAACAAAGGAAAACAAAAGCTTGTTAACAACTTTAACACCAGAAAAAAAAACAGCAATCATAAAAGAAATTTCTATTTCAAACCTGTAGCAAGATCATCTCAAGATTTAGGCAAGATCATTCCATCAACTTTCCAGTCTTCAAAAAGATTATCTTGCAAATTCAAACTTAATCAAGGCAGGATCAACTCAATTAAACATTTCTCAAGTTTCCAGTTTCAAGAGGTCAAAAGTATTTCAGTCATAGTGCTATGTTCAACATTTCTTACTGGTGAGTAAACTGCTCTTTAAATATTTCAAAACCCACCTGCATCTGTATTTGTATGAAGTGATTATCGAAGTTTGGATGAAACTATGTTTGCACGATTGTTTGAAAATGAAAGATGTATATGTATGTTAAAAATTGGGTGCATGATTGAACAACAAGTTTTCAATCAAGCATTTCTTTCCAGATTTTCAAAATCTGACATTTCAGTATAAAAAAAATTCTCTACATCATCAAAAGGGGTGAGTAAATAAACTATAAATTATTTTAAAACCAGATGCTTGTAATGATCCTTAATGGTATGATATGAATTATACTTGCATGTATGTATAAAATGTGAATTCCTGTATACATGTAAGTATGCATGCCTGAAATACTCTGTTCTTTGTTTACAGGATTTTTTTTAAAACAAATTGAAAATTTAAATCTCACCCTTAAATCTCTTATAGGCTGAGAAACTCAAACAAGATTGGCTTGTTTAAACATAAGCTAAGTTTTAAGAATATAATTTAGCATAATAAGTATGGAAAATTTCTAGAAGCTATGAAAGACAGTGAAATTTCTTAAACATATCAAAATTCCGACTCAAACAATTCATGTTTTCAGGTATGCAACCTGCTTTGTTATCTGAAATCGTGAATTTTAAGCGTCAAATCCAAACTTTTAGGGATAGATCGAGTGAGGAATTTGAGGTTGAACGGATTTGGGTAAATCGGTGAATTGGGACGACAGGATTGATTTGGAGATATGGTACTTGACGTGGAGGAGGAATAGGACATGGGGAACATGGGAAAAATGTCACTGGAATTTTCATGTGCTTGAGGAAGCGGGTTGATCGAATAGTAGGGTTTAGCATTTTTATGGTTGGTCGATGTTCTTGTGACTTACACGATGATGGGGTAGCATCGGAGTTGATGGGTTATTGGGGAAATAAAGCAGGGGTCATCGGCGAGGCAGTTGACAAGGATTCATGAATTCCGGTGATCGGCATTGGTGCGCCAGGAGGATTTCTGGTCGAAGTTTCTGTTCCAGTTTGACTATATTGGCTCAATTTCGAATTCGATCTTGATGCTTGGGTTGAATGGTCGGAAACGAAGGTGGGGTTCGTCGATGATTTGTCGACGGTTCGAAGGGAGGGTAGATTGCCGGTGATCTCTTGTGCACGTGCACTGTGTCATTACGTGCATGTAAAATTAAGAAAGAAAGAACATGAAGAAGAAGAAGTGGGATCTGGAAGTATTTTGCGCGAAGTGATTCACGGAGATTCACTTGGTTTGCTCGGATGGGTCTTCGAGTCTCTCGAGAATGTGTTGATCTAGATTTTCGTATAACAGTTTTTTTTTTAAAATATAAAGAAGAGGAACTCGGGAGAGGAATGAGAAACTCGGGTAATTGTTGGAGTAATCGTTGGATTTTCTCGGATATAATGTTTATGTTTTCAAGAGTTTAGGATAATATAGTTAAGTCTTTTATTAGTTCACTTAAATCATTATTTTAAATAAAGGCGTTTTATTTAAATGTTATTAAGTTGATTCTTAAAGTTGTTTAAAACTAAATTAATAATGTGATTTTAATTAAGAAGATTTAATGTGTTAAATCATTAATTTAACTAAGGATTAAGTTAAATCTTAGATTAATGATAATTTAATTCAAGTTTATCAAGTAAGATTTTAAAAATAAGAAGTTAATTAAGATGAATAACTTATCTTTTAAATTAATTAAAGTTTGGATGGTTAAGATTAATTGATTAATTAAAAATTAGTTAACGTAAGAAATTAACGGTTAATTAATTATAGGATAATTAATAAGAGTGAATAATTAATGATTGATTAAGATTAATTAACCAATGTAATTAATAAAGTTAATTAATAAAAATAATTAAAGAAATTACTTAATATCATTAATTAAGGAGAGTAATTAATGAGAAAATGTGATTTATTTAGTAATAATTACTTAACGAATGTAATTGAGGATTAATTACTTAGGGTAGTTAGTTAAGTAAGGATTAATTAAGAAAATTAATTAAGGAATTAGTTAATTAATGAGTATGATTAATTAAAGGATAATTAATCAGTGTAAGTGGTTATAGAATAATTAATTTGAGTAACTAATTAAAGATAAATGTAAACGTAAATAAAATGAATGGGTGAAGGGTGATTAATTTGGGTAATTAATCAAGGGTTAATTACTTAATAAAATTTAAGGACGATTAATCAAGGGTGATTAATTAAGATGGATAAATAAAAGATGATTAATTAATGGTTGTAATTAATTTATGTTAAGTAAAAGTAATCAAAGTGATTAAAGTTATTAATTAATTTAATTAGAGATTAATTATATTAATTGGGAAGGATCAATCTTACTTAGGAATGATGGAATGATATTAAATGCTTTAAATTGGTTCATATCTCTGATATGAAATGTTTTACGAGATGATATGATTTGATGGACAGTAATAATGAGGTTATCTATCGATGATTTATTGTTGTGTTTAAGAGACATCCTGTAATTTAAAATTGAATTATATCCACTTGAATAGCTTTGGTTAAGATGACATTGGGTTCGAAGAGACCAATGTCGGGTATCAGTAAATACCCGAAACCACTTCGATTTATAATCTACTATGAATTCTTTATAAGATTTGATATGTGAAATAAATAAATTGGAACGGAATGCCTTAAGTGAACTGGACCATTAAATCTAAGTTTGGTACTTAGAAATTGATGTGTGAATTAAATGATGTCTATAACAACGTGCGAAGTTGTAAATTTATATAAGTTACCCCGAGTTTACATAAGTTGTATGCTTTTATCATTCATGTTAGATGGGATTACTCACGCTGGTTTCTAGCCTGACCCGGGTGTTACTTTGATGTAATGCTCGGGTCAGACCTAGTATTACAGATTTGCAGGTAAGGACGTTCTGGAGCTTAGGAGGCAAGCTGGAGGGCAGGAATGTATGGAGGGTTTTCCACTGTGATACATTATTGTATAACTAGGACATGTTGTTTTAAACTGCCCGGTGATGGATAATGGCTGTAACTCTGATGTATAAAATATAAGTGTACTGATACAGTTCTTCTTTGTAAAACTGTTTTTTATGTGATATTATATTTTGATCCGCTGCGAATATGAGGTTTCTGTTGATGTCTCTGTTCTTCTTCTTTCATCTCTTTCTTCTTTTTTCATAACTATCTGGAATTTTCGGGTTTGAAAATTCCAGGTCTATTACATTGAATATATATAATTTTATTTATCTTGCAAATTTATGTTGAAAATATGGAATAGCTTTATATTCGTTTAATATATACGTACGGTTATATAAAATATTTTGTGAATATGTGTAAACTGCATACGTTTAGTCTACTATAGCTATATGTATATAACATGCGTCCGATGTCTGCATATAAGTGGGAATAGCCGGCATGTATGCATGCATATATATAGTCTTCATTCTTATCTATTGTTATTATATGGTCTATATATATATTAAATCTTAAATGTATATAAAGCAAGAAAGTACAATGAAATATTACATATATATATATATATATATATATATATATATATATCAACAGTTTGTTTATATATGTATTTTTTTAGTTTATATATTAGTATGTTATGATTTATAGTTAAAGTAAGTTTACACAGTGTTTATATATAAGTTTGTGGGTATATACTAGAATTTGATTTCAAACAAATATATGTATATATTTATTCTATAAGCAGGCTGCATCTATATTATATGGGTTGATGTACTATTTACTATTTATAGCTATATATAGGTTATGCTTTATATGTTATTCAGTTTTTGCTAGTTGCATACAACCTGTTCGATTGTATGTCTATATAATATATAAGGTTATTGATTGTATAGTGTTTATATTTTACGAAGGAAAGCATATATATAATATAGTATATATTCATAGATTGCATCAATCGGATTCTGATTTAGTTCATCAATTCTTGATTATCAGCCTTGTTCGGCCAATTTGTGCCAACCTAGTTTGCTTCGGGATTCGTGCTTGTATTTCGTAACTCAATTTCATCGTCTATTTCTCTAGCCTCGAAAGGTGAGCAATCACTCACGATAAATGTTCTTTTATTTATAAAATTTGATTTCAATTGAAATGACAATTGAAATATGCTACTGCTAGTTATTTACACTGTTAAATATATGATATTACCTGTATCAGTTCATCTGTGACATCTGACACCATTATCTGTTATTTAATCCAGTTTGTTGATAATTGATTGATTGTTTGATGTTTACATTGGACGTTAAATTGTTAATGTTTAAAGTGATAAATAGTATGCAATTGAATTTGATATAGGATAGTTAATAATTTAAAATTGATATATGTGTTGAATTTGTTTAGTTAAATTTGTATAATACGACCCCTTTAAATGTTAAATAAATTGACACGTAGAAGTAGTGTTAACTACAACTTGAACCATTGAATGTTTTTTGTATAAATTGATGTAGTATAAAACTGAATAATAGATATCAAGTGAAGAACCGTATAAATATTAGTGTAATAACCTTTAATCTACATGAAATGATAGTGTAGATTCTAGAAATAATTATATTAATTTGCATAAACAACGATATGAATTAATACGATTATTTCGGGATTATTTGAATTAATTATTGGATTGTTATTGTTTGTTATTATTGCTTGTTTATTTATTTTGACACCATCCCAGATATCACACTACAAGTTCCCTTTGCTATGCTTTGATTTTTGAATTGAAATGGAATCGGGTTGAAATGATAAATACCCAAATAAAACTTTGACTTAGGATAGAGAATTAAATAAAACCCGATTAGTCAATAATTTGATTTTATTTGAATAATAATAAGGTTTTGAAATGAAGTCGGAATTTGAATTTTAATGAAAAAAATGTTAATATTTATAATCTGAAAAAAAAATATTAACAAAGTAACTAATAAAAGAACGTTGTTAATTTAAGAAATTATTGAATTAGTTTTGAAATTATTTAATAATTAAGTTTTGAAATTATTTAATAATTGAGTTTTGAAATTATTTAACAATTAAATAAGATTGAATTATTTGATAATTAAATAAAAATTTTAATTCTTTGATAAGAGAAATTGAACTCCTGAATAAGTGAATTTGAACTTCGTTAATAAATGAAATTGAGTTCCTTTATTAATTAAGTTTTTTGGAAAATGATTTGAAGTAAGTAAATAAATAAGTGAAATTGAATTTCTTTAACAAGTAATAAATTTGATTTATTGAAACTAATGTAAGACTTGTAATTTAAAGAATTTGATTTGACGAATTTAATTTAATTCAATTTGTAAGTTTTGATATAATGAAGGAATAAATTGATTTAATGAATTGGAAATTAAATAGAAATTGTTTTGAATTGATAAATTAACTTAATGAATATTGAATGAAGTCGATCAATGAATTTAAATTGATTTGAATGTTAAATTAAAATTATTTAAATGACTACGGAATCAAACTTATATACGAACTTGAATCAATATTTGAATTGTTTTAAATAAAATTTGAAATTGAATTATAAGATTTTGAAATGGTAATTTCGAAGTTTTGGAACGTAAATTATGGAAATTGATACAGAAAGACGAATGAAATGTTGGTTTTCAAATTCTAAGTGAAATTGAAATTGATTTGTTTTGAAATATATTAAATGACCAATCGGTGTAATAATTACAAAAGTTATTAAAGAAACCGGAATCAATTATGGACATACTCTCTGTCTAAACCCAAAACCACTTTAATAACTATACGCGGAGAGCGATCTAGAATGAAGTGGTTGGAATGACGACGTTACTGGATCTGAAGAAAGAGAACGATAATGGATAGCCTTAACACTTTGTCAAATTGGAAATGACTAAAACAGGAGCCGTGCCGGGCCAAATGGGGTTAGGCACCTCGAGCAAACACACCTATTCGTAAACTACTCATTACTTGTTATTGAGTAGTGCACCTTGGAAATTTTGGGAGTGTTGTTTCGCGGTGTTGCGATCGTTGCGATGATGCGTTTTCACCAGTCCGGATCAAGCAAACGGTAGTTTCACTACCTTGGGTATTGCCTCATGTGCCTTGTCATACTTGTATCCCTATATACGCGACCACTATGAATTTGTTTTGTGTTATACCTATGGAGTACTCCCTGATATCCCACTAGTTTACAGTGGAGTTTACAGTGCTGTATAGACTATGACACTTATATATAAAATGTGTTAAGGGGGATAATGGTAACGCCTTAACACTATTTTGATACTTTATATTACTGATAGGCATTATCTATTTATGGTATATTACTATATAGTAGATAGTTTAACGGATCCTTAGAGGATGGTTATTCCAACGTCCTTTGAGTTACTTGTATTTCAGTTGTTATTTCACTTGAGTTGGATTTATTGATATAAGAATGTTAATCCTGACTCGAGTGTTTTGTGTTTTGCTTTACGCTCGGGTCATACTGAGTGTACCAGTATTCGAGACTTACCTTTGGAGTTGGAGCTTTGCTTGGAGATCCAGCTATCTATCCAGCTTCCAGATAATCAGTTGATTCTAGTGATATATTCTGATTCATGTATTTGTCTATTATATTCGAGACTTCTGTTGCAACATATTTAACTCTGTTATTTATATAGAAGCTTCATGAACTACTATCTTTTGTTTCCGCTGCATTTATTACTTTTTGCCCGTGATCTGTGATTATTTATTTACTGTATATGTTCAGTTTTGCCAAATTTAATTTAGAATTGGAACGTTTGGCAAATTAAAAACTCAACGTGAGTAAATCTCACTCATTTGGATGGTTGGCATAAATTTTAAACAGTTAAAAATTAATTATTGATTGATTGGAAGATTTGATAATTTTTTATTATCAATTGGATGTTTTGATATATATATATAGTTGTATATATTAATAGTTGGATATATTTCCTGCCGATTAGAGCAGATGAGACCCTATGCAACCCGCATAATAGCGGATGACCCTATATACTGTGATATTCTGCCTCGAAGTGGTATTTTTACATTGTATTAATATTCGTGGATGCAGGGAGACAGGTTGGAGGGATCCAACTGGATTCCTAAAAAATATTGAATTTAATTTCATATATTTGTTTAAATAATCTGTGATAGATTATTGTTTTGATTTGAATTGATTGGATGCTATGGCAGTTTTGGCCTAGATTTTGGTATTTTTAAATACCAAAAATATATGGTTTGAATTTAAAAAGAATTTGAAAAAAGATTTTTGAAGTAAAATATTTATATAGAGTTTTGGATTAATTAATTGGGTAAAATAAATGGTTTTGAAATTGTACTTAACTATTTCCGAATATTGTAAATAGGGATTTTGGAATAATGTATATTAAGGATTCTAATAATAATTGTTAAGTGATATTTGTTTAAATATAAAAGGTTTAAAAATCGAATTTGGTTGGTTTTGGAATATAATTGGGTTATTCAGAAATCGATGTATAAATGGAAATTTATGTGGAAATCAATTTATAATCATTTAAGTGAATGAGAAACCGTTATAAACGGGAAATGAGATTGTGAGATTTATAAACAATAATAACTAGATGTGAAATGATTATCATTTGGTAAACTGAAATTATGAATTCGCGATGAGAATTTATAATGAGATGGGTAAATCGGTTTTAAAGGAAAAGATAGATTTTTTTTCTTCGAAAATGTGAAAAAGGGATTATTGAAATTGCAAACATAAAACGTTTGGTGGTAAATCAAGAGAGATTTATAAATATTGAATTGATTATATTGGAATCGAAAAGAGTTATATTGTTATCGAGAAATTGAGTTTGTTTTAAAAAGATGATATTTAACTATTAACTAAGTGATTTTAAAAGTGTTAAAAATATTCCAGAAATTAGCTATTTAATTATTTTAAAATGTTTAAAGTATATTTAATTATTATTAATTATGTTACCTTATAGTGATTTTTTAAAGATTTATTATTATTCAAGAATTAGTCAGCATCATTATTTTAAAAGATAAATTATTTAATATTAATATAATTTTATATAATAGCTATTATTTAAGTATATTTTCCTAAATTAAACTTTGAATTTTTTTATAGAAACTTCATAAACATTATTTTGAGATAATTATTAAATAAAGTTTTAGGAAAGTAATGGTATACTTTTATGGCGAAATCAGAGGAAGAGATTTCCTTCAGTTAAGTTTAAATTTCTCTAGGATAGATACGTAACCTTTAAGCTGTGAATCCATGGTAGATACCACGTGGTACTTTCCATATTTATTTTAAAGATTTTCAAATATTTTAAAAAGAAATGTTTTATAAATATACTTATTTGGGTAAGATAAGTATATCCTTTTGAAAAAGGATTTATAACTAAGGAAACCGGAACTTATAGAATTCATTATAAACGAGTTAAGGGATTTACAATATAAATTATGAAGGGTTTTGAGAAAAGAGAAATAAGAGAAATTTTCCTAAGTGTTGGAATGCAAGGGGATAGAAAATATATTTTTAAATATTTTTCTAAGCATTGAAATATAAATGGTTTGAAATATCCAGATATGGATAGAAATAATTGGGTTGTCTCAATATATAAATTGGAAGGAATTTGAATATATATTATAAGATATTTTGAATTAGATTTTGGAAAAATCTATAAAAAAGACTGGTTTCTGCTTATGGATGGTGCTGATAGTTAAATAACCGTCTATCAAGTATTTGGCCAATTTCATTGATCGTTTCGGAGAGACTGGTGTTGGATTTAATTGCCTGAAAACCACTTCGATCCGATTTGAGCGTTATGAATGGATACTATGAAGATGATGAAGACGGTGATTCGGTTTGTCCAGACCCAAGACAACTTGTATGGATGAATACTTTTAGAACATCGTCATTAGAGGACGATGAGCATTCTAAGTGAATTTGTTCTTGAAAGGTAAACGCTAGCCTCAAGTTTCATCAACCAGGAATGACTGAAAATTAGGGTAGATGCAGCAAGGCTAAGTGGGTCATACGCAATTAGGGTATGTTACTCTCGGATATACTATATATTATGGATAAGACGGTGCATGCAAAAGAGCTCTCGGTAAGGGTGGAAACACCCGGGATGATAACATATTCGGTACTATCCAGGGTAGGGGTAGTCTGGTCTTGTGTTGTAGGGGATCCCGATGACTTCCTTGGTACATATTTCTAGAAATGTACCGTGATAGGTGGTACCCCAGTGCCTAGTCATTGGATGGGATCAAATCTCCAATATGCGCCGTGCGGTTTTGATTTTACCTAATTATGCTGAAACGTGAGATGCAAGTATTTCAGCTATTTTCTATTCACTTCGTTTAGACACTATTATAATATCAGATGGCTTTGATATAAAGTGTTTTGGTTATTGTAAGTTAAAAACCCTTCATGTTTATGTGTGACGTGGTATTACGAGATATCTTTGTTTTCCAAAGGATTTTGATAAAAGTTAATAATTCAAAGTGAGAGTGATTTCTCATGTAGGTTTTCCAGACTAACTCATGTGTTATTTTTTTACTATAATGCTCAGATCAGACCGAGTATTACAGGTTCAGCTTAGGATGCTATGGAGGTCAGGAGACCAGCTGAAGACCGAGATGTATTCTCGTACTTGTTTATTCCGCCGCAGTGTTGTTGAAATTATCAGCAATTGTGAAGGCAGGGTTTTATAACTATCCAGGTGGCTAAGTATTGATTTATATACTCTGATGTGAGATATGTATATTACAGTTTTGATTTGTGTAAGGAACTATTGATATTATATGTTATTCAGTCCGCTGTGAGATTCTGTTTTGTTCAGTTTTCTTCCTTCTTCTACCTACTTTCTTTCCCCTCAACAATCTATCTTTCTGGTACTCGATCATTCAACATGTTATATTTAATTTTTAAAATAAATCAAAGGGAAAAAACGTGATAACTTCCTCATCAGAACCCAAGTTGCGCACGCACTACCTCGATCAAACCCAGCCGCTAATGTTCATCAATGAACGCAAGCCCCTTCGTCCATCTAACCCACGATCAGACATCATCGACGTGTCCACCATGGCTGGTTGCCTCCTCAACCTCAAAGCCAAATGCTCCACCGCCTCCTAATGGTCAGCACCTCCGCTAGCTATCATGGAAAAATTTGGCGATTTCTGACACCTCTGGCATGAACGAACATTACCCTTGAGACCTCCTTCAAGACCTCTACAAGCCTGCACCTCTCGATCGCCGTATAATCGATGATCCATCATTGGATCGAAAACTCTAGCAATGGATGGTCGAGGAAGATCGCTAATTTCTAGCCAAACCATGATTCGATTGCAAAAATGAATTATAGCAGTAGATTGTGCTAATCGAGTGCTTTCCAATGATATAATATGACATAATTTGAGGAGTTTGGATTTTGAATTTGAAATTGGAATTAGGGTTTTGGGTTGAAATTATTTGACATTTGAGAAGGAGGAACATATAAAAAGTTGATGTATGTACATAATAAAATGAAAGGCTTCTAGGGTTAGAGAAAAACTATTATATAGACAGAGATGGATAAAACGAATGGACGGATCGAATCAGTTCGAAATAATAACACGACCTGAAAAGTCCGTTTCGTTTCCGAAACGAAAGTGGGTCATCTAATATATCATAATATAGGTTTTGATATCTTTAAACTCAATGGGACTAATTTCAAACCCTAATTCAAAAATATATAGAAGTTAGATTTCAAAATCAGATTATATTCAATTAGATTTTATAGATCGATTTCTACGTATTTCGAGCTCGCATGATCAAACGATAAGTCCGATCACTATGAAACTTGAAATCCTATAATAATTCAATGTTATGGATGTGATGAAACGGGTTTCGTCGAAATGCGAGCCAATGGCCGAAATGGCTAATTTTCACGTTAATTAAATTAATTATTATTAAATTAATTTAATCACTTTCAAATTCAAATTTAGAAGTTAACAATTTAATTAGTCTTGATTGCATAGGAATTAATAACATATTAAAATAAAATTTCCATGTCAAATTTAATATTCAAATATTTCACTAATTACAGCGTTCAATTACAAGTACAATAAAATCCCGGTTAATTATATTTAAATTTCAATCAAATTCTTATATTTTGATTCTCACTATTATTATTAAATCATAAAATATCATATGAATATAATTAACATTAATCTACACTTATTACATTCATATTCTACAATTATCATCTTTTACCATTTTTAATTATAATATTTCAATTTCATTGATTCCACTAATAACCAATTTAATTCCATATTTACAATTATAGCCAAATTAACTTGACAATTATTACAAGTGATTGGAATTACATTAAAATAGTTATCAGTTACATTAAATTAACATTATTAAATTAAATTCTAATAATCCTTTCCGTTTACAAATAATAAATTTTAATTTCTCCCAATATTAAATTTCAAAGTCTTATTATATTTAATAGTTTTAATTATCAAAAATTACGGGTAGTTACACTCTCCCGCACTCAAAACTTTTGGCCCTCGAAAAGGAAAGAAGGAATTTAGAAACTTGACATAATTTTATTCAAAACAATCAATTTATAAACACTGTAAACATACATAACTAAGTAATTTTAATAAAATATACCAATTTATAACAATTTAACTTACATATGTAAGTTTAACAAAATTTTGAAAATAACTCAACCTTTAAAAAAATATTCTAAGTCTTAAATTCACGAGAAATTTCGATAGTCTCCTTTATATGGATAAGTCAGGAAAAATAATAGTAATATCAATTATTTTAATATGTGTATATATATATTATTAATAAACTTCCTAAACCATGGCAAAAACAATAAAATATCGCTATAAAACAATAATCCGAAAACGTACCTATTTGTCGGGCAAACAAACTTTATTTATGATACCAAAAGCAGTAGGTATTGCTTCCATAAACCTGTATTTTGCTTACATAATCCAAAATAGTGAAAATTATGTACAAGAGAAAAAATTAATTGTTTCAATTAGTAAGAAAAGCAAATCAACATAAAACATATGCAAACAAAATAGAACGAGCATCATATGCAACAAAGAAATCAACCATACATCCGTAGCAACCAAACTAATGATTTGTTCAGGTTCGGAAACTTTTAATCATACAAGGTGATAAATAATGTAACGACCCGTTAAATTAATAATATTAAATGAATTGAATTAATATAATTTCTAATCTCATTTAGAATAAATGTAGAAATTTGGTATAGTAGTTGTAATTTAGTGTAACAATAAAATTTTATGACAACAGATTTGGATAATGTAGATTGTCACAATTTGATTTAAAGTTAAATATAAGAAACTAATATAAGGGTTGAATTAGTGAATATCAATAAAAAGATTAAGTAGATAGGAATTCATTTAATATAAAATAAATAGTGGAAGACTTACATTGGATTGTAAAATGGATAGTAACTAAATAAAAGGTGACCGCTGAATAAATCAATGCAATAAGTGTTGATAAGGAGATTTAATGAATGTTGTCAATAATAAATGGACTTAAGATAGTAATAAAATTTGTTTTGCCTATGTAAATTTTATGTATTGATAAGCCATAATTAAATTTGAAATTGGTAGTAAATAGGGGATAAGTTGACTAAGGCAATTAGTAATTTAATAAATGAATGCATAGTAAGTAAGTGGAAATGTATGCATAAAAATATTTTCATATATGGGATAATTACAAAAGTTTACCCATTTATCTAATGTATATAATTGAATCTAAATTTAGTGCAACATTTTGTTATTGATGGTATAAGTGAATTTGAATAAAAGGGTAAAAATTATGTAGATTTAACATGTATTGAGTATATAGCTAGGAAGGGCATTAGATGTAAATAATCTAAATTAATGTGTCTAGTCAATAAAGGAGAACTTTAAGGGAATAAATATAAATGAATGTATTTGGGGAATGGAGTCCTTTTATATGTTGAATAGTATAACGTTGTTATTAAGAATGAATGTTACTTTAGTAATTATTAATATGGTAACGGAAGAGTGTATAAATTTTATAGTAACGTAAAAACGTATTATAAGATAATAATTAAGTGTAGACTTATAAAATATATTTATGACAACAAATTTTGTAAGTTATTTATTCTATTAGTTGTTAAGTTTTATTTATGTGTAAGTTAACAATATTACAATTCAATTGAATACAGTAATTTATGCAAACAAAAGATGAACATTTGGAAGTATTACTGTAGTGATATATATATAAGAAACGGTAACTTTGTAGTTGGGGAATAATTGATTTATTTGTGAGTTGTAATCAAATAGAGTCAAATTTATTAGAATTTATTGCAATTTAGGGGATTAATTGCAGTAACCTTTGAAGATTTATTCACTAAAATAATTGACGATGGAAATTATATGTAAATTTGCTTTTAGTTAATATAAAATATCCAGAGGGCTAGAAATAACACAAATCTTCTAGTTTAGAAATTTACAATAAAAAGTGGTAAGTAATTTTTCTAAATATTTAGATAGTAGGAAGATGTAGATTTAGATGGAATTTATTATTTAACTATTTCATAAGTTGAGATCTAAGTTTCGAATTGAGATTTTTAATGTATAGATATTGAGCCAATGTTAGTTTCATTAAATTGACATTAATAACCTTGAATAATAGAAAGAAAGTGAATTTAATAAATTTAATCAAACTTATAATGTTGAATTTATTAAAATTGAATTATGTATTGAAATTAATAAGTGTAATAGTGGAAATTGTTGCGATTGGATATTAAGTTGGAAATAAATAAAATAAAGGCAAGTATTGAATTCATCAATGAAAATAAGTTTTATCCGATACAAGCCCTGTATTTGTAAACTTTTGTAAGGTGTTAATGAATTATGAAAATTTAGAAATAGATTCAGTTGTATGTTAGATAATCAATTGCAATAATTTAAGGATATGTTAATATAAATTGGGCAAAAGGGTGTTTGGACTAGGGAATAATATTAATCGGTTTTAGAAACCTTAAATATAAAATGGGAAGTAGACAAGATTTAACGTTACAACCATTTACACAAAATCCAGGATGTGTGTAGAAGTATTTATGGAATAAAACGTAAACAATTGTTGGATAAAAAGAGTAGGAATCAACATTTATTTATTTAATTGGATATAACTACGATAGTATGATTTATTGCATATAAATGAAATCTAATATATAGAACATTTCCTAAAAAGGAAGAATAGATAAATTTATGATAAATCTATATACTATATAAGATTTATTGATTTAAAGACAAAAGGGGCAAGATGTATAAAGTAGATTAAGTGCAACCTTCAGTAAATAAAATTTGATGGAATAAGAACATTTGGGTAATTTATTTCCAATTAAATCAATTCACGTTTCAAAATTTAATGCTACTTTATTACATATATGTTTATGCCTAAATTTAAACTTATGTTTAGATCCAATCCGATCCATCTATTATTTTTCAGCCTTGTCTATATATAACCTGTTATAAACCCTAGCCCCATTTTATTTTCCCTTTCGCTGTACGTTCATTTCTTCATCTCCTTCTCCTCCTCAAATGAATGCAACCTAGATCTACCCCAATCCAAATTTCAGTGAAATTGCAAACACTTCAGAAAAATTCCACAAAAATATATGTTAATGTTCTCGAGGCACGTAATCTACTGGTGCAATTCGTTTTCTGTTTTGAACATTCGTTTGACCATAATTAATTCAAACAGTCAGTGACCATTCATCATCGTCGTCGCAAACTTCGTCGGATCGTCAAACCTTTTCTGGGTTTTGTAGAGTGGACGATGGGGATCGCATCTATATGGTTTTTGTGTCGATTCAACGGTTAGATCATCGTAGATCTTCGATTAGGGTTTCTGGAAGGGGGCCGCATGCGTTTCTGGGAATAGAAGGAGTGACGTGGCACATATATTTGTAAGTGATGAATGTGTGTCGTTTTATTTATTTTCAATTTTGAATTCAATCATCATTTTTCGCCATAACTTTCCCATACGAAGTCGGATTCACACGAAATTTCTTTTGTTAGGATCATAATTTAATTCCGGACTTGATGACGCTGGTTTGGACAAATTCCGAGAAGGGCGAATTTTTGGGTTTAAATCGAATTTAAATTCGATTTAAATTCAAAAGGTGAGTGTTTTAACTCACTCACAACTACTAGAAGCTTTTATGTTTGTTAAATTAATTTTAGAAATGAATAGAAATTTATTTATGAGTATTTGGCATGTTTATTTTATTCATATCTGTTGAATTGCATTTATTAAATTTAACTGTTAATTTAATTAATTTATTGCGTATAAATTTACAGTTAAAATTTATTTGTTTGTATATGAACTGCTAGTTAACAGTTACATAATTTATTTCTGAATATAGACTGTAGATTAATAGCTGTTAAATTTAATTTGAATAAAATTGCCAGTATTACCTGTTATGTAGTACCAAAAATAATATTGTTATTGATTGATATTGATTGATGATTGCGATTTGGATGATGGACGATGTTGATGAATGGATGTTTATTGTATATCATTAAATTGCAAATTATCATGCATATTTCATTTCATTCGGGATTGTGGTTTGAAATGATATATAACCGCAAAATTTTATATCTTTTAAATTGTGGATTGAAATGATAAATATCTGTATCACTTGACCATAGGATAGAAAATTATATACAGGCACCGCGGTATATATATAACTATTTAAATGTGATTTCTATGGTTTGGATGGAATACGGTTTATAATAATCTTAAATTTTATATTGTATAAATATTTTTCTTCCATATATATATACATATGAAGTTGAAAATTTTGAAATTAAAAGGTGTATAAAAATCTTTATTAAAAATGGAAGAAAATTAAGAAAATGGAGTTTAATAATTTATATCATATGTTTAAATGTTAAGTTTCGAAATTTTAAGATATGATATTTATAATTGGATTTTTCCCAAAATAAATTGAAATGAATATTCTAGTATAATTTGAATTGGGAAAAATATATATATTTTATTACTAGAAATTGAAGTCTTATTATTTATGGATTTTATATGAATATTCAAGACTAATTAATAGAACAATTGATTTGTTGAAAGCATAAAATCCAACTTTAGTTTGAAATATTGATACTCAAAATGGATATACGTATATATAAATAAGTTGAAGTGGTTTTGGAACTTGAGAGAGATAATATAAATTTTGGTTTAGACTTTAATAAAGAAATGTATTTGTAAAGCCATGAGAACTATTTTCTTTACAAAGTAACATTTAAGTTAAACCATTTAATTCATATACCGTTGAATGTCCAAACCATTCAAGTTTTAGAAGTTATGGTTTTAAATTATGATTTTCAAAATATTATGCTTTGAAAATATTTGATTTTCAGACGTTATGAAGTTAAAGCATTTTGATTTTGGAAAAGAATTATATTTGGGATAAGTGATAAAATATGGTTTTGGGTTTTGAAATGATATCGTATTCATGGTTATGAAATGGAACGTTTATTCTGATTTTTAAAGTATAACCTATTTTTAAATGACCGCGGTGTTATAATAACGATGGGTTGGTAAAGAGACCGGGATCGGATATGGACATACTCTCTGTCGATACCGAAAACCACTTTGACTAACCGTGTACGCGGTGGAGATTCTAGAATGAAGTAAGTGGTGGTGACGTGTCCTGTAAGGTAAATACGTGGACCCGACTCCCGTGAGTTGGCATAAGGTGGCTAAAACAGGAGCGATTCTCAGGCCAATGAGGTCATTCCTCTGATCGGACCCTCCTCTTCGATATTATACTTTGATTTTGGATTGATTCAGTGGCCACTTCTATATTTTGATTTTGGGGAGTTAGTCCGAGGTGGGCGGTAACTGCGGCTACGCGTTTCCACCAGCTTGTATAGCAATTGGTATATCTACCCTGGCATTGCCTAGTTGTGCCGTGTCACCTACCATACCGAGCCTTTAATACGAGTTTCTATTTGTGTCGTACCTATGGAGTACCCTCTGGTAGCTTCCCGATCAGGAGGTATTACGGTACTGTATAGACTATTGGCATTATTTGTGTTAAGGTGGAAAATGTAAAGCCTTAACGCTATTTAAAAGTAAGTTTATTTTATAAATAGACACTATTATAATAGCGCAATATACTACATAGTAAATAGTTTAACGGATCCTTAGGAGATGTAAATCCCGAACATCTCTTGAGTTACTGTACTCATATTTATTTCTGTTAATTCAACTCACATAAGATCTTTTAGTCTGACTCGAGTGTTTTTGTCTTTTCAAATTCGCTCGGGTCAGTCCGAGCGTTTCAGGATCGAAGACTTTAGCTTTGGAGGACGAAGACGAAGAATCCGTATTATTATTATTTATAGTATTGCACCACACTCATACTGTTCCGCTGCATTGATTGTATTGGTATGTGTAACTCTGATATTTATTGTGTAAAGAATAACAAGTGTTTTGTAAACCATTTATGAACTGTATATTTATTATTATATTTTATCCTTCCGCTGTGAGATTCTATTTTGTTTTTATTTCTTCTCTGTTTTTCTTATTTACCCCATAACAATCCGCCCTTCCGTTATGTTTTGAATTGGCACGTGTGTCGGTTTAAAGTGTGCGAAAAGGCGGGATGTTACAAATAAACTATCAAGTACCTTACACTTAACAGTCTTAGATAATTACTTAATAGATTATTCATACAACCTTGAATAATTTAAAGTATCATTACCCAAACATCCCATAAGCCAAACAATAATGAAATTAAATATTATTTAAGTTAATTTTATTTGTTTCTTTCACACATTATTTACCTTTTATTTATTTTCATATATTCATATAATGATTATATTTTGTTAATTCACATTTATTACTTACGTAACTTATTTCTTATTCAATATTTAAAATCATCCATGAATAAATTTCTTAAAGTATTGTACTCGTTTTATTGTAGTTTATTTCATATTTATTATTTACTTATATATAACTTGATTTCCATTTGATATTAACATTCATAAATGAATCAATTCATACATAAGTTTCTTTATTCTTTGATTCCAATATATTGCTTCATATATAGTACTATTTAATATTAAAAAAACTATTTATGAATCATTTCATCATTTTCTTTAAGTTTATAACTGTTTACTTAAATAGTATTCACTTTTAATTATTCAATTTAATTATAATTCACCTTAAAACATAACTTAAGTTCATAATATTCTAGTAACATCTAGATTCTTTTGTTTATAGACATGTGTTCGTTTTTGAGGCATCTCTATCATTAAGCTTTTGCTTGCATAATATTCTATCACATATTTTTATTAACATTTCAACTTTTAAACATTTCTGGTAAGTTATATCCATGTTTTTAGAAAGAAAATTGAATATTACAAATTTATCTTATTCATTTTAGTTAGCAAAAGTATTCAATAATTTACATCTTCTAAATTTCAGTATCTTTCATTTACAATTGGCAAATTTCCAATTTATTTACCATTTCATTAATCACTTAGGTTCTAATTTCTTATTTCTCATTTTAGAATTCCGACTATTAAAATAGTTAAGATTTCATTTCATTACAATAGTTGAAATCCTTGATTTGTAGAAATTTAATAACTAAATAATGGGTTCCACTTCAAATCATTTTAAAATTATGCACGCACACACACACTCATATCTTTATATATCCAATCATATTTATAAATTTAAAATTTAGATTTGTTTATCAAACAAAGGTGTAGTAAAGCTACTATAGTGGCCTTCCTACTTTGAAACTCGAAAATGAATGTCGATGATGCGGTCGTCATCATCATTATTATTTTCCAACGATAGAAGAGTGGAGTATGAAATTCCTTTAGAACATTTCTTTCAAATCATATTGAAAATATTTATACCGAAAATATTCCCAAATGAGATTAATATTATATTCCAAAAACTTTTGAAAACAAATTTCAAACCCCGGAACTTAAGTTCTCAAATTTCCTACTTATATTTACTTTATTTGTAAATCCTATTTTGCAATCAATATTTACAAAATTTCACTTCATAAAAAACATATCACATACAACTATATCCATTTATATATACAAAATATAATGCTAGGTAATATTATTTCATTTATCTATACTACAAAACAATATTCTGTCGATCTACCCTACTAAGTATTTAGAAATCCTTATCGGTGCCATAGCATCCTATATATCGACCATAATTTATAAATACTAAACGGAACAAATTAACACAATATAAAACATTTTATAACACTAACTCTCTCATATATATACACTCAAACAAACTCATTTTAGGATATTACTACCCTATCTCAAATGAGTCAGACCTTATAAAGCTAAGTTATCGCTAAACCAAAGCTCTAATACCAAATGTAATGGCCCACCTTTTTGAACGGTTTAAATCAACGATAAACCACACATGTCAACTCAAACCATTCAAAAAGGAGGATTGTTAATGGGGTAAATAAGGAAAAGAAGAGAAAAGAAGGAAAAAACCAAAACACAAAAATCTCACAACGGATGACAAAATATAATAACCAAATAAACAGTTCATGAAGCTGTTTTATAAATAACAATTGATTACACTTTTACAGTACAATCGGAGTTATACATATAGCAAGAATAAATAAATAATGCAGCGGAACAACATGATGTAGTGGAATATTATATATATATATATATATAGTATACAAATCTCTGTCTTTGTCCTCCAGCAATAGAGTCTTCATTGCTGAAATGCTCAGGCTGGCCCTAGCATAACGAAAAGACAAAATTCTCGAGTCACAACTAAAAGATCTTATGTAAGTCAAATAAAAAATAAGTAAATATGAGTGTAACGGCTTCAAAGATGTTTACGGGATTTTATGTCTCATATCCAATGTCTAACGTGCATGCAATAACTTAAGTGTAACGTTGTAACGCCCCACCTCTATACCCACACTAGCCAAGAACATTACGGAGAATGCTGTCAACTAGCACGGAGAATAAGGCTGTTGAGGAGCGACCATCCGTGTAATTGCTTTGTGCGAGCATCGATATGTCAGAGAGTATAACATGCAATTCTTTTTAAGTGGAAATCCGACATGCCGACACAAACTCAAAGATATCACACAGTGGCTATAATATCTTCGGAAACAAATATAGAAATAAACATAACATAAATCAGTCACAGACAATTCATATCACAAAGGCGGAAATAGATATGAATATTACACTAGGAAGTGTACATCAGAGTAGTGGTCTAAAAAGATCCACAATATCACAAAAGAATAGTTACATGAACTACACAAAAGAATAAGTACACATTATGGAGTCTATATCTCAAATGTATACAGCAAAAACTACTAATCTAAGTAGTTAACCAAAAGTCAGAGAAATCAATCCCAAGAGAGAAGTCAAGCAGAAGCACCTGTAACCTCTCGGTCTGACCCGAGCATTATTTAATAAGAAAATAATAAACGGATCAGTCTAACTATAGATATCAGATGAAACGATATAGAATAAGAGATATGACTAAACACATAATAATCACAATGCCAAGCTGTGATATATTTAAGTAATTGAAAAATCAATGAGAGATTAATCAATATCACCAAATCTACACAAGAAACAAAGAAATGCCATACTCCTTATTTCGTTCATCAAACCACAAATATTGACGATTATATTAATGTCAATCACAAAAGTCAATAACACACAAATTCACCAATTCACAAATATTGACAATAATATCAATGTCAATCACAAAAGTCAATGACGCACAAATTCACCAATGCACAAATATTGATAAAACTTATCAATAGAAATCACGAAAATTGGTGAAACACAAATTCTAGAAATCTACACAAGAAATCCAGAAATCACAAAGGGGGGGAGGCCTATCACAAACGGGAGCATAAAGCCCACCAACACGTGTATCACAAACGGAATGCTAATTCCATGGTTGCTAACCATCACAAATTGAGTCGAAGCTCCACAAACGGCCCGAAGACCATGGGTTGCTACCCCACCAAATTGAGTCGAAACTCCACAAAACGGGGTTTAGTCTCCCTCGCAGACAAAGAGACATCGCACATTGCTAGTCTAAATCACAAAGATGATCGTCATGATCAACGAGAAGTGTCAATTACACTAAGCTAGTAAATATATGAGTTTAGCTTCATGTCCCATAACCACTTGCTTAACTTAAATATTTACGAACAAATTGTAGATCTCCACTAGAAAATTGTCACAAGAGATTCAATCGAACAAGTCCAAGAATTAACCGACGAAGTAAACGCAAGTGTTTCATACCACTTGTTTTACTAAGTCGTTTAATTAGATTTCTCATACGAGTGAGGTAAAGGTTTGTATATACTAATAGATTGGAAAACGGTTTTATAAACGAATTTGGTATTAAAATAGTATTGAAATCGTTTGAGGAAAGAGTTCTGATATTTACTACTAGTATAGAAAACCTTTGTATTTTTAAAGTGACAAATCACAAAGAAGATTGTAGGAACAATCAATCACTAAGATTCACATTCAAAAACGTGAATAAAATCCAAAGAAATCGATACAAAATCCATCAAAGTGGATATATCTAAAATTCCCAAAGAAAAGGTCATCAAAGTCGATAATAAATGACAACAACAAAAGGGAGACAACACGAATCGATTAAAGTTGGATATTCAAACGAATTAGCAAAATAGGCTAATCTGGCAAATAGAAGCAGGTCGGTCGACCGGACTCCCTGAGTCGGTCGACCGAACCAGAGGTAGGAAACTTCTCGGGCACCAGGTCGGTCGACTGCACCAGGGGGGGTCGGTCGGCCGAACCAGAAACAGAGGCAAATTTTAATAGCAGGTCGGTCGACCGGGCCAGGGGGGTCGGTCGGCCGAACCTGATGCTCTGCACATTGATGCCCATAAATTGATATGCAACCTCCACCAATTCGCATCCGAACAAGCACGGACGCTAGGGAATTATGCCTAACGGCTACCCGGTCCTATTGGCTCCTCGATGCATCACCAAAACACATGTTCAAACATCAAAGTTATGATTTTTAAAGGATTGAACCCAAAACACCAAAAATTGGAATATTCACCAAATCAATCCAAACCAAACGCAAATGCACACGAATAAATGTTAGGAATTCATACCTAACAATCGAAGATAAATATAAGCATAGATGTGAGATAAAAATCTCACCTTTTCACAAAATCAAACAAGAAGAAGCTTGAAAGCAAATGGAGAATCAACCTCTCTTCAACACAACCCAATTGAGCTTGAATCTAAGCTCAAAACAAGAACATTACCAAAATTAGGTTTAGGAATTTCTGAAATTGGTAAGAGAATAAGTTGGAGAGGAAGAAGAGAATGCTTACCAATGAGTTCTCTTGAATTTGGAGCTAGGAAATTGAATTTGCAAAAGGAACTAGGGTTTTGGAGTTTTAATTTCCAATCTCTCCCACCATTAATACTCTAAAAACTGAAAAGAGAAGAGAATGAGGGTGAGTGGGGAAGAGTGGCTCAGATTTTGAGCATAAGTTAACATAGGGCTGAGCCCAAACCAAACCCAAAGTGAAAAGTAGCAAAAATCAACTTTCTACAAACATATCGAAGCTTATACTCAAAAAGGTCGCAAACGACATTTTAAACTCAATGGGAGTGGTCCCGAGTCTTAATTCGACCGTATGCAAAAAGTAGCTTTTCGGACTAAAATCCAACTAACGATGAAATATTTAAATAAAATATTTAAATATAAAATCGATAAATATGCGGGTAGTTACAGACTCCCCTCCTTAAAGAAATTGCGTCCTCGCAATATTTTAAGAAGAAGATATATATAGTAACAACCATAAAAGCATATTCAACCCAAAAGAAGTTTGAAATAAGAAGTTCACCTCAAAGAGCACGAGAAAGTAAGTCCGGATGTGTTCGCTTGATGTACTCTCTAGATTCCCAAGAACAATCCTTAGGATTTGAAGACCATTGAACTTTAACAAGCGGAACATCTTTATTTCGAAGTCGTTTGACCTCCGAAGCAATGATACGAATAGGATGTTGCTCATAAGTTAAATTAGGCGAAACTTCAATCTCTTCCACAACACCGGGCTCAAGAATAGAATCGGAATCTCGAAGGCACTTCCGTAATTGAGAAACGTGAAATATGTCGTGAATAGCAGAAAATTGAGCCGGTAATAAAAGGCGATAAGCCATGGAACCAATACGTTCGGTGATAGGAAATGGTCCAATATATCGAGGCGCTAACTTTCCCGATCGACTGAAACGTACAGCACCTTTCATAGGTGAAACACGGATGAACACAAGATCTCCCACAGAAAATTCTAACTTCCTTCTCCGGTTATCGGCATAGGATTTTTGTCTACACTGGGCTTCTTTCATCCTATGACGAATAAGATCAATCTTTTCTGTGGAATCACGAATAAAATCTGGACCTAAAACCAGCTTCTCACCGGTCTCAAGCCAACAAGAAGGAGATCGGCATGGCCTTCCGTAGACTGCCTCAAAAGGTGCCATACCAATACTAGATTGGAAGCTATTATTATAGGAAAATTCAACAAGTGAAATATGATCTTCCCAACTTCCACCAAAATCAAGCACACATGCACGAAGAAGATCTTCAAGAGTTTGATTCACACGCTCGTTTGTCCATCGGACTGGGGATGATAAGCGGTGCTAAAATTAAGCTTCGTTCCCAAAGCTTTTTGAAGACTCTTCCAGAATCCACTAGTGAACAATGGATCACGATCACTAACAATAGAAGTAGGAAATCCATGCAATTTAACAATTTCTTTGATAAAGAGTTTGGCCAAAAGAGGTACGGTTCGGTTAGACCGAACGGGAATAAAATGGGCAGATTTAGTAAGCCTATCAACAATCACCCATAAACTATCATGACCAGAACGAGAACGGGGAAGGCCATCTATAAAATCCATGGAAATTTGGTCCCACTTCCAAATTGGAATTTCTAAAGGTTGCAATAACCCACCGGGCCTTTGATGTTCGGCCTTAATGAGTTAGCAAGTCATGCAACGCTTAACGAAGTTAGCGATGTCAAGTTTCATTCCCTCCCAATAATAAAGTCGCTTCATATCCGCGTACATTTTACTACTACCGGGATGAATGGTAAATTTAGAACGATGTGAATCTTCTAAAATATCTTTACGAAGATCACTAATATTTGGCACGATAAATCTACCAAATTTCCGAATGCCGCCACGAAAATCGATATCAAAGTCTTTCAAACCTTCAATATCAATTTTGTCCTTAATATTTTGGCCAAGAAGAGCCAATTCAGGATCTAGCCTTTGAGCTTCAAGAATGCGGTCTAAAAGAGAAGGATGAGCCTCAAGGCTACATAAAACAAATGATGAGCATAAATCGGATACGCGGTCTTGAATCTCACAAGTGGATAAGATCTTGAGATCGTTCCATTCGGATATCATCATAGAAACAACAGCTTGTTGTTTCCGGCTAAGAGCATCGGCGACACGATTACCCTTACCGGGTGTATAAAGAATATCAAGATCATAACGTGCAAGGAACTCGAGCCAACGTTGTTGACGCAAATTAAGTTCCTTTTGAGAGAATAAATACTTCAAAGACTTATGATCGGTATAAAGAACAAATTTCTCTCCTAAAAGATAATGACGCCAAATCCGAAGAGCGAAAACAATAGCCGCGAGTTCTAAATCATGAGTGGCATATCTAGTCTTGGCAGGCTTTAATTGCCTAGAAGCATAAGCAATAACACGTTCTCTTTGCATAAGAACGGCACCCAAACCAACGCGACTAGCATCGGTATAAACAACGAAATCTTAATTCCCCTCGGGAATAACAAGAATAGGAGCATCTGAAAGGAGTTCTTTTAGTTTCTGAAAAGAAGCTTCACATTTGTCCGACCAAATGTATTTAATACCTTTCTTCGTTAAGCTAGTGAGAGGCACGGCAATCTTAGAAAAGTCTTTAATAAAACGACGGTAATAGCCTGCCAATCCGAGAAAACTACGAATCTCTGTCACACTCTCCGGTCTCTTCCAATCTTGAATCGCTTCAATCTTTGAAGGATCCACGGAAATTCTGGATTCGGAAATAATGTGACCGAGAAACTTCACACGAGATTGCCAAAAGTGGCATTTAGAAAATTTTGCTTTTAATTGATTACTCCTAAGAGTTTCCAACACAATCCGAAGATGTTTTTCATGCTCCTCCTCGGTTTTAGAATACACAAGAATATCATCGATAAAGATAAGAACAAACCGGTCGAGGAAGTCTTTGAAAACTCTATTCATAAGGTCAACGAAATACGCCGGAGCATTCGTCAAACCAAATGGCATGACAAGCCATTCATAAGATCCATAACGAGTACGGAACGATGTCAATGGAATACTATCCTCTGCAATACGAAGCTGATGAAATCCAGTAGCTAAGTCTAATAGTGAAAAGACTCTAGCACCACTAAGTTGATCGAATAGATCATCAATCCGAGGTAAAGGATATTTATTTTTGATAGTAAGATCATTAAGCTTGCGGTAGTCAACGCAAAGCCTAAGTGTACCATCGGATTTCTTTACGAAAATAGCCGAAGCTCCCCAAGGCGAGGAACTAGAACGAATAAATTGCTTCGTCTCCAATTCAGATAATTGTTTACGCATCTCCTCGTTTTCCTTATTGGACATACGATACGGAGGACGAGTGATAGGTTGAGCTCCAGGAATAAGATTAATTCCGAACTCAATTGCTCGCTTAGGTGGTAATCCTAAAACGGGCTCGAATAAGTCGGAAAATTCACGAACGACGTGAATAAGAGAAATAATATCACCCTCATCATCATCATCGTCATCACGAGGATTTAAAGAATATAAAGATGCAACCAAGCTGGAATCTCAATCTTTAAGATTAATAGAAATCTGCTTAACAGATTGAGGATGTCGAAGATGAATAGTCCGCTCAGGACATAGGATATGGGCTTCATAACGGTTAAGCCAATCCATTCCCAAAATCATTCCAAAGCCTAAGTAACGCATGACATGCAAATCTGCTAGGAAAGGAAAATCACACAAAATAATCTCGACATCTTTACACAATAAACTAATTGTCGCGGATCCACCAACCGGATTCGCAATTCTCAAAGAAGTCATTAAACACAAAATATCCAAAGAAAAAGTATCAACAATTTCTTTTGATATAAAAGAATGGGACGCACCCGTATCAAAAAGAACTCGAATAGGACGATCACGAAATAAAAATAATTCCATCCAGAATAGAATGAGAAATACCTTGGCCACGAGATGTGTTGCTGGGGGCTTGAGCAACATTAAGTTTTCCCTCCTTCCTGCCCTGAAGCTTGGGGCATGAAGATATAACATGACCGGGAACTTTACAGTAGCGACAAGAGAGTGACCTTGGGCACTTGTTCGCATAATGGTCCTTCGAACCACAATTATAGCATTCCCCACGGCCAAAGGAAGAAGTCTTTGCCATGGAGGTTGCTTGCTTCCCTTTCTTATTAGGATAGGGGCCTTTGAATTTGTTTGGTCTCTTCTTGTTGTTGAAGTTTGGTTTGGAACCCACCACTTCAACATCATTCTCCCTATCTGCCTCTTCAAGACGAAGAGCAATATCAACGAGTTGGTCGAAAGAAACTTCTAATTTTAGAAGTAATGGCTTCTTGAGATTTTTGTTTAAGCCATAGACGAATCTCTGGTTCTTCATTAAAGGGGTGTTGATGTATTCAACCCCATATTTGGAAAGCGACTTGAAGGAGGCGACGTAATCAGTCACGGAGGACTCACCTTGAACAAGGTCTATAAATCATCGAGCCAATGTCACTTTCTCAGCTTCCGGTACGAATTTCAACTCGAAGCGTTCCCGGAATTTCTCCCAGGTGAGATCCGCTTCATTAATCTCAAAAATAAGAAGCTCGTACCAGTCCAATGCTCTTTCTCGGAGCATACTAGAGGCCACCTGAACTCGGTGAAGGTCAATAAGATTCATGCGAGAAAAGATTCGATCACATGACCTTAGCCAAGCCTGTACTTCAATAACAGTTTCGGAACCTTTGAATGGCTCCCCACCCAAATTAGTGTAATCGCTACACAAGCATGCAAATCCCGACTTTGGGTGAGTAGGTTCCGGATTAGCTCTAGCTGCTTGAGCATTCGTCACTAAATCAAGAAGCTGTTGAGCAGTCATAAAAACTCCATCTTGGGGTGGAACACTAGATGGTCCAGCTCTGGGACGGCCTGGTCTAGACATTCCTCTTCCTTAGAAAGAAAGAAGAGCAAGAAGAAGATTATTCACCAAATTGAATATCAAGAAATCTTGATAGATAAACAAGGAATCATAAGGAAAATAGGATGAATCGGTACGAAGACTCGAATTAAATCCTAAAGCACGACTCCTAAGAAAGACTTAGGACGATGATCCTTGTTATAATATTCCATATTGTTCCGAAGTTTGGCTTTGATACCAAGCTATAACGCCCCACCTCTATACCCACACTAGCCAAGAACATTACGGAGAGTGCTGTCAACTAGCACGGAGAATAAGGCTGTTGAGGAGCGACCATCCGTGTAATTGTTTTGTGCGAGCATCGATATGTCAGAGAGCATAACATGCAATTCTTTTTAAGTGGAAATCCGACATGCCGACACAAAACTCAAAGATATCACACAGTGGCTATAATATCTTCGAAAACAAATATAGAAATAAACATAACATAAATCAGTCACAGACAATTCATATCACAAAGGCGGAAATAGATATGAATATTACACTAGGAAGTGTACATCAGAGTAGTGGTCTAAAAAGATCCACAATATCACAAAAGAATAGTTACATGAACTACACAAAAGAATAAGTATACATTATGGAGTCTATATCTCAAATGTATACAGCAAAAACTACTAATCTAAGTAGTTAACCAAAAGTCAGAGAAATCAATCCCAAGAGAGAAGTCAAGCAGAAGCACCTGTAACCTCTCGGTCTGACCCGAGTATTATTTAATAAGAAAATAATAAACGGATCAGTCTAACTATAGATATCAGATGAAACGATATAGAATAAGAGATATGACTAAACACATAATAATCACAATGCCAAGCTGTGATATATTTAAGTAATTGAAAAATCAACGAGAGATTAATCAATATCACCAAATCTACACAAGAAACAAAGAAATTCCATACTCCTTATTTCGTTCATCAAACTACAAATATTGACGATTATATTAATGTCAATCACAAAAGTCAATAACACACAAATTCACCAATTCACAAATATTGACAATAATATCAATGTCAATCACAAAAGTCAATGACGCACAAATTCATCAATGCACAAATATTGATAAAACTTATCAATAGAAATCACGAAAATTGGTGAAACGCAAATTCTAGAAATCTACACAAGAAATCCAGAAATCACAAAAGGGGGGAGGCCTATCACAAACGGGAGCATAAAGCCCACCAACACATGTATCACAAACGGAACGCTAATTCCATGGTTGCTAACCATCGCAAATTGAGCCGAAGCTCCACAAACGGCCCGAAGACCATGGGTTGCTACCCCACCATATTGAGTCGAAACTCCATAAAACGGGGTTTAGTCTCCCTCGCAGACAAAGAGACATCGCACATTGCTAGTCTAAATCACAAAGATGATCGTCATGATCAACGAGAAGTGTCAATTACACTAAGCTAGTAAATATATGAGTTTAGCTTCATGTCCCATAACCACTTGCTTAACTTAAATATTTACGAACAAATTGTAGATCTCCACTAGAAAATTGTCACAAGAGATTCAATCGAACAAGTCCAAGAATTAACCGACGAAGTAAACGCAAGTGTTTCATACCACTTCTTTTACTAAGTCGTTTAATTAGATTTCTCATACGAGTGAGGTAAAGGTTTGTATATACTAATAGATTGGAAAACGGTTTTATAAACGAATTTGGTATTAAAATAGTATTGAAATCGTTTGAGGAAAGAGTTTTGATATTTACTACTAGTATAGAAAACCATTGTATTTTTAAAGTGACAAATCACAAAGAAGATTGTAGGAACAATCAATCACTAAGATTCACATTCAAAAACGTGAATAAAATCCAAAGAAATCGATACAAAATCCATCAAAGTGGATATATCTAAAATTCCCAAAGAAAAGGTCATCAAAGTCGATAATAAATGACAACAACAAAAGGGAGACAACACGAATCGATTAAAGTTGGATATTCAAACGAATTAGCAAAATAGGCTAATCTGGCAAATAGAAGCAGGTCGGTCGACCGGACTCCCTGAGTCGGTCGACCGAACCAGAGGTAGGAAACTTTTCGGGCACCAGGTCGGTCGACTGACCAGGGGGGGTCGGTCGGCCGAACCAGAAACAGAGGCAAATTTTAATAGCAGGTCGGTCGACCGGGCCAGGGGGGTCGGTCGGCCGAACCTGATGCTCTGCACATTGATGCCCATAAATTGATATGCAACCTCCACCAATTCGCATCCGAACGAGCACGGACGCTAGGGAATTATGCATAACGGCTACCGGTCCTATTGGCTCCTCGATGCATCACCAAAACACATGTTTAAACATCAAAGTTATGATTTTTAAAGGATTGAACCCAAAACACCAAAAATTGGAATATTCACCAAATCACTCCAAACCAAACGCAAATGCACACGAATAAATGTTAGGAATTCATACCTAACAATCGAAGATAAATATAAGCATAGATGTGAGATAAAAATCTCACCTTTTCACAAAATCAAACAAGAAGAAGCTTGAAAGCAAATGGAGAATCAACCTCTCTTCAACACAACCCAATTGAGCTTGAATCTGAGCTCAAAACAAGAACATTCCCAAAATTAGGTTTAGGAATTTCTGAAATTGGTAAGAGAATAAGTTGGAGAGGAAGAAGAGAATGCTTACCAATGAGTTCTCTTGAATTTGGAGCTAGGAAATTGAATTTGCAAAAGGAACTAGGGTTTTGGAGTTTTAATTTCCAATCTCTCCCACCATTAATACTATAAAAAATGAAAAGAGAAGAGAATGAGGGTGAATGGGGAAGAGTGGCTCAGATTTTGAGCATAAGTTAACATAGGGCTGAGCCCAAACCAAACCCAAGGTGAAAAGTAGCAAAAATCAACTTTCTCCAAACATATCGAAGCTTATACTCAAAAAGGTCGCAAACGACATTTTAAACTCAATGGGAGTGGTCCCGAGTCTTAATTCGACCGTATGCAAAAAGTAGTTTTTCGGACTAAAATCCGACTAATGATGAAATATTTAAATAAAATATTTAAATATAAAATCGATAAATATGCGGGTTGTTACAAACGACCTACCTTTTTGGATAGTTTAAATCGATGATAAACCACACACATCAGACTCAAATTATTCATAAGGGCAGATTGATATGGGGTAAATAAGAAAAAGGAGAGAAAGAAAGAATAAATCCAGAATCTCGTAACGGAATGACAAAATATAATAATCAAATAAATAGCTCATGAAGCTATTTATAATAACATTGATTATTCTATTTATAATACAGATCAGAGTTACATATGACAAGAATAAATAAATAAATAAATAAATACAGCGGAACAACGAGATGCGGTGGAATAAATATAAAAAATAGTAATATTACAAAATCTTCGTCTTCATCCTCCAAAAAGCAGTCTTCGATAAATTGAAAAGATCAGACTGACCCGAGCGAATTGAAAAAACAAAACACTCGAGTTAGAACTAAAAGATCTTATGTAAGTTAAATCAACAACAGACAAATATGAGTGTAATGGCGTCGAAGATGTTTATGGGGTTTGACATCTCCTATTCAGTGTCAACTTAAGTACAATAACTTAAGAGATGTTCGAAATTTCCATCTCCTAAGGATCCGTTAAACTATCTACTATGTAGTACAATATGCTATTATAATAGTATCTACAGTAAAGTAAAATATTAAAATAGCATTAAGGCGTTATCCATATCCCTCTTAACACATTTTAGATATTCCCATAGTCTATACAGTACCCTACGCTCCTCCGTGAGTTTTACCCAAAGGGCACTCCATAGGTATGGTACAAAATAAACTCGTAGAAGGCGTGATATGGTATGTGAACAGGCACTCGCGGAATTGTCAGGGTATATATACAAATTGCAATTCCGGACTGGTGGTAACACATAGCAGCTACTACTGTCCACCTCGGACACACTTCCAAAATTAAATCGAGGGTGGCCACCAAATCAATCACAAAGAAATAGTAGGTATCGAAGAAATGTGCCCGACTGGAGGTGCAACCTCACTTGGCCTGGTATAGCTCTTGTTTTAGTCACATCTAAGCTAACTCACGGGAGTCGGGGTTACATAAATACCTCAAACAGAATCGTTCGCCAACCATCCTACTTTATTTCTGGAATCTCTACCACGTGCACACTTGTTAAAGTTGTTTTCGGTATTGGCAGAGAGTATGACAATATCCAATCTCGATCTCTTTAATGACCAAATGCATATTTTACACCGGATAGTTCTTTTACATTTAAAAGTCAATTCACACTTGATATCAAAATATCATATTCTCAAATCCATATCATTTTCAAAATCATATTCACTTTCAAAATCATACTCACTTCCAAATTCATATTCACGTTCAAAATCATATTCATTTTTGAATTTATCGATAAGATAGGCTAATTAAATCCTCGTTCCAAAATCATCATATTTACTCAAATATTCCATTTCAAAAAGGGTATCAATTCCAATTTCCAGCTTAAATTGTATCATCATCAAGAATTTAAATATAAGTACTTCAACTTTACACAGTCTGAAATTTTAGAAAATAGTTTAGATAATCATAAATAGTTTTAATAATTTAAAAATAGTTCAAAATAGTTTAAATAGATTTAAATTTGATTTAATTTTATTTAAAATTATTTAAATAGATTTAAAATAGATTAGATAGATTTTTAAATAGATTGAATAAATTTAAAATAGATTAAACAGATTTAAATTGTATTAAATAGATTAAAATTAGATTAAATAGATTAAATATATTTAAACTATATTAAATAGATTTAAAGTACATTAAATAAATTTAAAATATATTAAATAGATTTAAATTATATTAGGTAGATTTAAAATAGATTAAATAAATTTAATTAGTTTAAAATATGTAAAATAGATTAAATTGGATTAAATAGGTTATAAGAGATTAAAATAATTTAAAATAGTTCTAAATTGATTAAAATAGTTAATGTAATTAAAATAGCGTAAATTGGTTTAAAATAGATTTCAAAGTTATAACCAAACATTTTCAATGACTCAATTCCGAAAAATTTATTTATATTTGACACTTCAACTTTAAAATTCCAATTTAAATCCTTTGAACAATTCATTAAATCAATTCCATTTTCAGCACTTAATGCTTGGATTATCGAAAATAATTCAGTTTATATAAATCAATTTCTATTTCAAAATGCCAATTAGCTGAATTCAAAATTTAAAGAATTAAAAATCATTTAATTTAACCAATACAGTGTCCGTATATCAATTTCTAATCTATGGTCAAGTGATATGGATGATTATCATTTCAATCCGCAATTTAAAATTTTACGATTATATATCATTTCAAATCGCAATCCCAAATTAAATAAAATCCATAAAATCGCTCGAGTCTATTATTTCGACTCATAATGATTTTTTTCTAATCTATAGATCGTTCGGGTATGTATCATTTCAAACTATAGGAAACTTGCAGAGTTATAACAATATAAAAATACAACATCCAATATCAACAATCAAACATTCATCATAATCATCATCCAAATTAACCAATAAACATCAATAGATAACTGATTATCATTAACAGGTACTTAATTTGAAAATTTAAATCGATATTAAATTAAACAATGTTTAAATGCAATAAATGTCAAATTTAACTAGAATGACAATTTAAACATAGCAAACGTCAATCAATTAATTTCTAACCACATCATAAATTTAATTTACCTAACATAAAATAATTTAGTAATTGTGACTGGATTAAAACACTCACCTTTGATTTCAAATCGATTTAAAATCCAATTTCGGCCAAAATTCAAACAGTATTAGAATTCATCAAAACCCATTCCATGTCATCCGAAGTTTCGATACGATCCTAATGGAAGAGACTGTGCATGATTCTGATTTCGTGTGCAAAAGTTACATAAGTTAGAACGATTTCAAAGTTAAAATAAATTAAAAATTAGAAGAACAAAAACCCTTACATCTCGTGCCACGTCATCGCCTTCCACGTAATAGCACTCTCCAGGCCGAAACCCTAACATGCTACTTCGTTCGTTCGTCAAGATGCAGCCACCACTAATTCCTGCCTTTGACCATGAATGCGCGCTCCTAAGACCACCTACACCCAAATCGGGGTTCGCCTCCGCCAAGCCCATGTTCGGCCGCACCTAGGCCTGGTGGCGCGATCGCCCGCGATGGCCTCAGTCGCACGCGTCACCGTAGACCTTCCATGGCCATTTCTGGCAATTACGCGCACGTTCGGACGATCTCATCGCTGTGGATCATCACCATTTGTCGCCCTCTACGTGTAGGTACCCTTCGATCATCCTATCGACGTAGATCCACCGTCGACTCTCAATAACCACACATGAATGGCCGAAACTAAATCACTGGTTTTTGGACAAATGGTGATTCGATTGTGAAAGAGAATTGCATTAGTGGATTATGCTCATTGAGAGCTTCGAAACAGTATATAATTTGTCAAGGTTTAGAGGAGTTTAAATTTTGAAATTGATTTGAAATTTTGGAATTAGGGTTTGTAAATCGAAATTGGCTTCTGCCACTGAGAAGGAGAAGCAAGAGAATTGTACATATAGAGACAAGAAATAAAAAGGCTATTAGAATTTATAACATAATTATATATAGGTAGATATGAATATAGAAAGAATGGACCAGATTAATTTGGATTGAAACGATAAATGACCCGAAAAGCCCGTTTCGTTCCCGAAACGAAAATGGTTCAACCCGTATATCAAAATAGACGTTTCTGATATTTTTAAAATCAACAAAATAGGTTTCAAGTCTAAATTCTATCATATGAAGAAGTTAGGTTTAAAATCAAATTATTTCAAATTGATTTCAATTAAATAAATTTCTTTGTGTTTCGAGTCTGTATGATCAAACGTCAAGTCTGAATGCTACGAAACTTGAAATCCTATAATGATTCACCGTTATGGATCCGAGGAAACTGGTTTCGTTGAAATCCGAGACAGTGGCCAAAATGGCTATTTTCACATTAATTAAATAAATTATTATTAAACTGATTAAATTACTTTTTAATTCCACTTTGAATATCTAACAAATTTTATTATTTTTGATTACTTAGACATTACAATGATTTGAAACAAATTTACATATCAATTCAATTTTAATTAATCTACAGATTACGATGTTTAATTTCAATTGAAATAAACTCATTAATTATAAATTAAACTCCAATAAATCAATAAAACAAGATTTTAATTCTTTTTTCTCAATCATTCATTACTCTATGGGCATAGTTAACATTGATTATATTTTGTTGCATTAATATTCCCCAATTATCATCCTTTACCATATTAGTTGCAACAGTTCAATTATATTGAATTTTTGTCGATTTTCACGTTAATTAAAATTTAAATCCCAATAATTTAATTTATCTTGGTTTAACTCATTTTATTAAATTAATTATTTCCTTACATATGTAATCGACGCTTCTGCACAATTTATTACATTCACCTTTTACAGTTACCGTCTTAACTCATTTTACGTAACATTTAATTTCATTTAATTATAATCTATTAAATAAATTGGTATCAGATAACAATTATCACCATTTCTATATTTAACAAAATTTGTAAGTTTTTTTATCTTCATACAAATGTCATAACAACTTATACAATACTAATTCTATCCAATTACAATTTGCTACACATTATTCCATTAATCAATAAAACATTTAAATTACCAATTACTCTTTTAATCCAATTATCAATTACTACACTCATTATTACAATAGATTTACAATCTATAACCAATTATAACTTTTTAATCCTTCAATAAATTGGAATTACATGTAAAGCAGTTATCAATTACCCTAAATTAATACTATTACATTTCATTTCAGTTTTGTTCTTATTATTAAATCATTAGTTTTTATTTCTTCAATATTAAATCACAAAACCTTATTAAATTTGCTATATTTAATTATCGAAAATTACGGGTCATTACACTAAGAGATGCTCGAGATTTCATCTCCTAAGGATCCATTAAACTATCTACATGTATAATACAATACGCTATTATAATATGTCTACAGTAAAGTAAAGTATTAAAATAGTGTTAAGCCATTACCCATATCCCCCTTAACACATTTTTATATAAATACCATAGTCTATACAGATACTGTAAGCTCCACCAAACTAGTGGTTTACTAAGTGAGCACTCTATAGGTACGATATAAACCAAAGTCGTAGTGGGCTCGATAAGGCATATGATCTAACGACCCTGACTCGACCTTCGAAAATCGACAAAAAAATACATCACCCATATTCGAATGCCATAGATTCAAACGTCGAATCTGGTTCGTCTGAGCTTATAACACAATAAGTACAACAATACAGTGGAAGAAAAACAATATGTCATTGATACAACAATGGATACAATATCAGATACAAAATGATACAACAGATGCCCAACACTATCAGAGCAAAAAATGCACAACAGTGGAAACTCAGCAGTGAAAAGATAGCATCAACATGGGCTCTAAAAGAATCCAACAACTGTACTACAACTCTATCTCCAATGCTTTAAAACCAAATAACTCAGCCCAAAAGCTTCAAAGACTCCAGTCCAATAAGCTTGAACCACCATCAATGCTGAACTTGTAGCAAACTCGATGCAAAATGTGATCGCCAAACCACAGATTCCAAAGATTGCCAAAAACAATATCTACTAGCTGATTATCTGAAAACATGACTCTAGGCTGTCCATGTGGAAAATTATGGGTACCCAAAATTTAGAAAGGGAACAATAAACTCCAAGTCAGTCATGGGACTGGTGTGAGCAAACTAAAATAGTTTATCTTGAACAAAAAACAACAAAAATAATTTAAAATTTGAAATCCGCAATGCTTTTTGGAAAATGAAACTACCATAAGGCCTTCCGGCACATACACAATGCAATCGCACACTTGGGGGAGATTTCTCCTTATGATAGTCAAACATGCTTGGTACGCAAAAATCCTTTTGATATTATTATTAGTGCATAGTACAGAAAACAATTTCGAAAGTATAATATTAATCTTAGCCAGCATAGGTACCATTATATTATGCCTACTATAGCTACCATTTAAGAATGGCAGGTTATACAACTGCAATCGTAAAGGACGCGTATTGGATGATTGGGTTTCCAACAAATTGTCAAGGCTAAGGAACTTCCTTACTGAATGGGAACGCCTCTGGAGGGACTCCCTGAGAACCTAACCGGATCTCTGCCAACACAAGGCGGGTTACCTCTGTAACTAGCGTAGCTACTGACACGAGTATGCCATTCCCCGGTCTAGACTGACCATTTCCGAGTGCTCAACACCAACAAATTCCAACAACCATGTAGGTTAAATATTTAGGCTCCATACCATGATACCACCTTTTATCCAGAAGGAAATGCACAAACCCTAAAGGGCGCAACACTCATAACCTTGCTGCATTCTTCCTGTTTCAATAATTTCCGGGTTGTGTGGTCCAATGAAGTCTCGTCCACAAAGCTATGGAACCGAAGGCATTTCAAAAGAAGCCTTTGCAAATCCGGGTATTCACAATCCCGATCGGACTCGATCTCTATACCGGAGCAACTCAGTGTAAAGTCATTCGATAGGTTATCCTATCGTTCTCGAAAACACCCGGTCTTCACCATCGTCTTCAAATCTTATCCATTTCATCGTATCACTATTCGGAATGGGTTTTATGACACAAAGTTCTCTCCCGGTTAAACAGAAAAATGAGCGCTTAATTTAAAAAAGCATATGGATATATTGGGATCTTAGTTAAGTCACAACTTATTATCCAAAATCTTTCTTACAAATGGTTTAAAACAAATTTCCACTTTAATGTTTTAAATAAAAGATTCACCCTTGAAGATCCTCTTCAATTTGAAAACAAGGTTCACCAGTCTTTCATAAAGATTCATTCATAGCTTTCAAAACCATTCTATTTTAAAGTTGAAACCCATTCAACAAAAACTGGAAGTTCTTTCTTTATATGAAAGCAATTATCTTTTGAAAACAAAGAGTTTTCATTTTAGGAAAATCTAATCAAATATGCACAAGTTATAGCCTTTAAACGTTTAAAACTGGAAAATCAGTGAACTGCCGTGTACTCGGCAAGTTCCATTTGAATTAAATTCAAATCCCAAAACAATTTATTTAAAATGGTTTTAAATCCATATTGTATAACTTATATAACCCTTCCAAACCATAAATTCCACAAAAATTTCAAAACTTTTGCAAGATATAGTATATTCAAACTAATATTTTAATTTTCAAAACTTCCTTTTCAAAAGCTATTCATATTCAACCCAATTTCATTTCCAAAACCATTTGGATTCAAATTTCCATTTTTAAAACCATTTCACCATTTGAGTAAAATATTATTATATTCAAATATCTATGACTTAACCAATTCCTCATGAAATCCATAGTTGTGTGTGTGGTGTAGTCCAGGGCTTTTACACACAACAATACAATATCATCAATAATCACAAATCCAAGCACAGCATGATCTATAAGCAGTATAATCCTATAACGCTTATCTTTCATTCATAGATAGATAAGTAAATTCATCACAGATAAATAAATCACAGTTCACAGCTTATCATATCACAGAATATCGCACATCAGGGTTATCAAACAATTCAAAGCATTCAATACAATTTAATCATCCATAGGTAAGATCAATTCATTATCTGATTATAATTAACTTAAACCAGATTAATTACTTATGAATAAATTATTAATCCTGGTTAATTAACATTAATTAATTACAAACTACTTAAATTAATTATCCTTTAATCATTTATTAATTAACCTTTAATAATAAATTAAATTGACCTTTAATTATTAATTAATCAACGTTGATTAATAAATCAATCAACCTTTAATCACTAAACAATTAATCCTTAATAATCTAATTATTCTTCAATTAATTATCCTTAATTGATTAGATAAATAAATTAACCCTTAATTATTTACTGTTTAATTAATTATCCTTAATTAATTACCATAAGTGATTGTCCCTAATTACTTATATTAGTAAATCATAAATTAATTACATTGAGTAATTATCCTTTAATCATTTGGTTAATCAACTTTAATCATTAATTAATTACTTTTAATTAAGTAATTATCTTTAAGTAATTAATTACCCTTTTATCATCAATTGAGAAATTAATTAATTATTCTTTAATTAAGTCATTATCCTTTAATTACTGATTAATTATCTTCAATTATTAATTAATTAATCCTTAATTATCAATCTTAATTAATTATCCTTTTAAATTACTTCCATTAGAAACAAAGGTATCACGTAAGACCATGTATCACATAAACACGACTGGTTTTTACCTTACGATGATCGAAACAATTTTATATCAAAATCATATGATATTATAATGGTGTCTATAGCAAGTAAATTAGAAAATAGCCGAAATGCTTGCATCTCATATTTCAACATAGTTGGTATACAATCAAAACCGTGGGGCACTTATTGAGAAATGGATGCCTTACTATAACCAGGTAAGGAACTACCTTCCGATGAGTGCATCTCTAGACTAATGCGCTCGGGTCTAACAAGAATATCTTGTACCCTACCACATAGGACCGGCCTAGCACTTGACTATTAGTACCGAATATGTTATCACCCCGGGTGTTCGCACCCTTATCGAGCGCTCTCTTTCCATGCACAAACATTTCCATAATTATAATATATCCGAGCGTATCTAGAAAAGTGATAACATACCCTAACGGGAGCAACCCACTTAGCCCTGCTGCATGCCCTGTTTCGATCATTTACGCAGTTGATGAGGCTTGAGGCTATGTTTACCTTTAGAATAGCATTCATTCTTAGAATGCTAACGCTGCCTTCCAGGCAAGCAATGCAATGATATCATTCATCCATACAAGTTGTTATGGGTCTGAACAAAATGAATCTCCTTCAATATCACCATCTCCATTAGCTTCGAGATATCACAATCGTAATGCAAAAATCAGATCGAAATGGTTTTCGGATAATTAAATCTGATTCCGGTATCTTTAAAACGATCAACTTGTATCTATAATAATTTATTATATCTATAGCACTTCCTCATTTTATGAATCTTCAAAATATTCATTTTAAAATAACTTTACAAATATATATATTCAAATCACTTCTAGTATATTCAATAAGTGAAAACAAATTCAAATTTCTTATATCTATAACACATTATTTTATCCACCATTCAACACTTAAAAATAATTCCGAATTCAAATTATAATTCAACACATAGGAACGTTACTAGATAAATTCATTTCATTGTTAAAATATTTTCAAAACTTTCCATTTCAACACTTAGGAAATATTATAAGCAATTTCCATAAATTCATTTTATTTCCAACACTTAGGAAAGTTCATTTTATTCTCTATTTCTCAAAATCCACGGTATAATATTCCATCTATTTCTTATTTCTCAAAATCCTCCACAATTTATACTGTAAGTTCCTTAAATCCCTTATACCAAATTCTATAAGTTTTTGGAATTCTTTAATTAACTTCCTTTAATATTTCCAGAATCGTATACACTTGTCTGTATTCCAGCTACCCATTTCTAACTTCCTTTATGAATTCTAATTCATTTTTCAAAGTTCTCTTATTCCAACAAATTCGAACATTTCCTTAACTTCTCCAGTATTCCACTATAAGATTTCACTTATAAAAACCATGTCCGTTAAACAAACTCCATTTATAAATCTCGAGAGAATTTATAAATAAATTTTAATCATTTCAAAACTCTCTATATGTTTATATATATGTAATAAGTATTTTTTTAAAAGAATAATAATTCATTTTTAAAATATGTTTAAATAATTATATAAATATCAAAACACTTTAAATAAACATTGATAACTTATTTCCAGTTCATTTTTAAATAAAACTAATTGTTTAACAAAGCTTATTATAAAAATTAGAATCTTATTTCCATTAATATCAGATAATTGAATAATCTAATTTTTGAAATATTCCAATACTAACTAATATAAAATTTTATAGTTAAATAAATAAAATTTCCCTTTTAGAAACAAAATTAACTTCTAAATTAAAATAAATATATATCTTTTTTATTTAAAATCTCAACAACCGATTCCAATTTAAAATCCCTCTCGATTCACAACCCATCGATTTCATTCCGATTCCTTAACCATTCTCGCTTTTCAAAATAAATCTACTATTTTTTCCCAACCCTATTTTCATATCTCAATATAAATTCACACTGTGAAATTATACTCCATATTAATCAACTGATATCATTTTCCCATACTTATAAACATTGTTTATAAATTTATAAACTCATCTGGGTTTTACTAATTTATAAAATCATCTCATTTATAAAGTTCCATTTCATAAATCCATTTCTTTGTAAATTCCATTTATTTTTCAAAACGATTTTAAATATAGATTTTAACTTCTTCCCCTTCTTTTCAGAAATACCATTTCAAAATCCATTGTTAAAAATTCTTTATATAAATTAGTAAATTCTCCTTTTAAAATTTTTGACGAATAGTTAAGTACAAACCCGAAATCAACTATTTGTTTTATCCAAATCAATTTCCTTTAAATTAATCCAAATTTCGATACAAATATTTTTATATTCAAAATCTCCTTTTAAATTCTTACAAATTCAAAAATAATATTTTTTGGTATTTAAAATATCGAAATTATGGCTAGTGCTACCATAGCATCCAAAAATTCAATCACAACAAAATCTCTATCAGATTATTCACACAAAACATATATCACTATATATGAAATTTAAAATCAACATTTAGGAGTAATCCAATTGGATCCCTCCAACCTGTTTCCCTGCATCCACTGATGTTAGAGAACAAAAAAATACTAATCCAGCTTCGAGATTTGATATCACAGTAATATAGGGTCATTCGCTATTATGCGGGGTGCATAGGGTCTCATCTACTCTAATAGGCGGAAAATATATCCAACCACTAATACATATACTACTAACAGATATATATATATATATATATATGTATGTATATGTATGTATGTATGTATGTATGTATGTATAACATGGCATTCCTTGATAAATAGTTAATCCATTCATCTAATCCACCGACTAATAATTTTAAATTCTATAAAATTAAAACAGTTACCCAAATTGAGTGAGATTTACTCACGTTGATATTTAATTTTCCGAACATCCATATTTTGAATTTTTCTAAATCCCAAATCAATTATAATTTAATTCCATATTATAGATTTTGCAGCTACGAATCCATCGTGGTTTATTCCTTGATTTTTGAACCTCGTATAAAAGGGTTATACAATTTTAAACAATCACAAATTAAATGTTCAAATAAAATTCCTAAATTATAGCGATTAGCCATTAATTACCCAATCAGCACCTTGACCACGATGCTCTTCCACTTTCGCAACTGCCCAGACATAACACACGACTTCGACCCCTTTTCCCTTTTTTAAAAAAAAACAAATCGCTATCACCTACAACTCCACCATCGGCCACCACATCCGCAGTTGCGCCTCAGGTGCATGTGCATGCCTCTTTCTGAATAGAAGACACATCCCTCGATGGAGACACACAATCATTCAACGAATCCACCTCCAACACCACGTCTACACTCAAGTCGAGTCACCTTTGACTCACTCGCGTGCTCGTACTTCCCTCTATAGCCTCATCCTCAAGATTGTCTCCTCCTCTTCTCTTCGACCACGGACTCTTTATATATATATATATATATATATATATATATATATATATATGAATTTGAACTAGGTAAATTTAGGAGGAAGTCGCGATTTTGATTTTTTTATATTATTATTATAAGGATAAAACTGATTTCGATTTAAAGAAAGAACGAAAGGGAATTCATTTTTTTTCATCCTCTGATGAAAGAAAAGGCATACATGATTTTAAATTAAGGGTGAGGCAGCTTCGTATGAGGTAGGTTAGCCTTGGGTAGCATAAGGTGGCTTTGAAATGATAACAGACGGATGTAGGGTGAAATCGATATAAATATATTCTATTTAATTTCAAAATATCCGGATATTTATTTCGAATCCCTATCGAGATGTGCCTCCTAGCATTTCTAATGTTGTACCACTATTACGAACCCAATGGAACAAGTCTTAAGCCTCAATTCGATCGTATGGAGAAGATAGCCTTTTGGATTGACTATTTAAATTCTATTCGATTAAATTATTCTAGGTGGTTTCAGATCGTACGACCTAATGGTAAATCTAAATGCTACGTACGTAAAAATCTGATAATAATACACTATTAAAGATCCAATAGAACTGGTTTCGTCAAATTCTGAAACTAAGTCTCGGATCGCTATTCTAACGCGTCGATAAAATCGACGATTTCAAAGATTGACGAAATAACTTGAAATTTTAGTTTTAAAAACTTTTTAACTCAATTCTAATTCACAAAGAATTTATATCAACATTAGAAATCGTTTTGATTTATATTCAACTCTAATCAATTATTTAAAAGATTTTTTTTCATTATAAATTCAACAATTTAATTTATCCGATAAATTGCTATATTTGGAACTTTAATTTTATTCCACCTACTTGATCCATAAACTTCATACTAATATTCCATCTACATTTCATATTCGAAATATAAAATAAAATAAATGTTCAAAATCAAACGACTGAAAATCTGGGTGGTTACATTCCTTCCCCCTTAAAAGAATTCTGTCCTCGAAATTTCCAAGGTAGAAGAAATGCTCCCAACCCATTAACTTATCAAAACCCACTTAGTTAAAACTCGATATTCCTTTTCTAAATCCTTTAGTTTCTGCTAAAAACATTTATTTTCTATTTCTAATTCAAAACCCTTTATTTCAGTTCCAATTCAAAATCAACCTTTTAGTCAACGAAAAATTTTCAAAAAATTTAATTTTTTTTAACAACCTGAATTTTTGAAATTTTATTGGCAGAGTCTCCCTTGTATGGAGAGCCATAAGGATTATGAAAAGAGTGATAAAAATATATACATCGCCCACATGGCTGAAAAATGCAATATATATCAATATTTATATCATCGATGTATTTGATCCAAAGACGTACCATTATTAGAGTTATTAAGCGAGCTTGCTGAATTAATATGTAATTTCGCGACCCAAAATCCAGCCAAACAGCTCCATGTACCTGTACTTACTCGAATAAACATATCAGTTTCATAATTTATGTAATTTAATAACTTAACATTCTTTAAACTACTTTAAACACACGATTTCATAACGCTAGCATGGAATATCAGGTACTTTAAACAATACATGGTCCCAATATTTAGTTATTCACTTCAAATTCAATTTATACGCCATTACATTCAATTCCAGATGATTCACATTCAATTTATTAACAAAAATATTGTTCTTTAAATTTTATATTCAATAATAATCCAATCCATGCCAATTTATTTATGAACCATTTCATAAATTTATCTGAGGCAAACTTCCATCCAATAATGTTAACTAAAGAAAATTCGACTATTTTAAATCATTTCGACCATATAGCTTAAGTTTATTTCCATCGCAAAAAAATACCATTTCAACTTTAGATTGATTCTTATTCAATTCCATTTAACTCATGTCTCATTCCAATATCCAGTTCACTAATTAATTCATCTAATTAGTTTATTTTTACTTTATACTTCACAATTAGATTTTTATATCAAAAATGACTCCATTTAATTTTCTTGAGTTTCAAATTCATTTTATAATTGAAGTTTGGATTTTTATTCCTTCACCAAAATATCAAACCATTTTTATTTTGGCTATTCCACTTTTCCAATTTAAAATTTATGCAACTTATATTTCACATTTCCATAATTTTTATAATCAAGTTTATACCCGATTTTTAATCAAATTCAATTTGATTCACCATTCATTTGATTTCAATAATTCAGGTCTATATTCATTTCATTTGGTCATCTCAATTAAACATCCAACTCTATTTAATTCAAGTTCCATTTCAATAATGATAATTATAGTTATATAACTATTTCATAACTCAAATTTTATATTTGTGATGACACGGAAATTTTGACATTTGAAATTGAAATATTTAATTGATTTTAAATAGTTGAAAGTTAGTTTAACTTGAATTTCAAAATCACTATGAATTTGTCGATTAAATTATTGAATTTAATTATTGAAAGTTGGGTAAAATATTGTATCTTTAGTTTTATGCTTGTTAAAAATATATCAAGGGCTTATGAAATTTATATTTATAATACTGAAGGTAATAGAACTTTGAATTTGGAAGTGTTTTGTTCGGTTTTGAATTTATATCGTTTAAATCGATATTTAAAAATAGCCTTTCGAGGCACAGCCTTGGAATTTGATGAAACCAGTTCCATTAGATCCGTAACATTGTATTATTCTCAGATTTCAATTTTCATAGCATTTGGAGTAGTCATGCGACTGTACGATTGATAAACGCGCTGAAATTTTTATCGAAATTTAATTTAACAACTGGGTCCAAAAAGCTATCTTTTCCATACGATCGAATTTGGACTCGGAACCTTTTCCAGTGAGTTCAGAATGGAGGTTTAACACTAAACGCCCAATGGCACGCCTCGATTGGAGATCAAGATTTTGAGTTGCGAAATCGGGACGATTTAAATTTGAATTTGAATTTAAAATATCATATTTCTGTATTTAACATTATAATAGACCTTTAAAGACACGTTGAAAAAAATTTCAACCAGTGTTCGTTTAGTATACACGCGTCCTCTAAGAAATTGAATACCTCATTCAAAATAAGAAAACAAACGAAAACCCGATTCATATGGCCTATGGATTCATTTTCCCTTTTTCTTCTATTTTCGTTCAAGTGAAAATAAATCGAGAATGGCCGAACCTCAGTTCAACAAATCAAAATCAAATTCTAAAAAAAACATAAATGGCCTCAAATCAAATCGAATCTGCTCGAATTCGAATTTAAGGAAGAGGGTTTCGATCGAAGGAGTGGAAGTGAACCACAGTGAGGTCGCGATTCAGAGGGAAGTTCGATCGAACAGAGATCGAGGCTAGGAATCGAGCATCGCGAGCCACTAGAGGCTGGGTTTCGACATCGGGCATGACTTTGGTAGAGTCGTTTGTGCGGTTTGCGGTAGCGTCACGCGATAGGAGGCTAGGTAGTAGGTCGAGCAAGGGGCTTGGGCCACTGGTGAGTCAAGCAGGTTCGTTACTGGGTAATGCGGCATAGGAGAGAGTGGAGCAACGGTGATGGTTTCGTTTGTCGGTGAAGTCACGATAGTTGATGCCGAGCTTTGGATTTTGGAGTGGGTGAAACGACCCTGACTCGACCTTCGAAAACTGGCACCGAATATATCACCTGTATTCAAAATGCCGCAGATCCAAACGTCGAATCTGGTTCGCCGGAGCTTATAACACATTAAGTACAACAACACAGCGGAAGAAAATGAATATATCATATAACTCCAATGATACAATATCCAATGATATACAACAATGGTCACAAAATACATATCAGAGATCTACAGCAACATAGCGGAAACACAAAAGCACAAGCATCGGAAATAACTTGAACTCCAAAAGGAACTCCAATATATGCAATTCCATCTCCAGTCCAAAGCTTTGAAGACTCCAATCCAATAAGATGGAACTACCATCACGTTGTATTAAGCAAGGTCGGTCTCAAATGTGGAAGAGAAGCACAAAGCGATAGCCAAAATCCATAGACTTCGAAGGCTATCGAATCTACACCTATTATATGATTATCCAAAAAACCCAACTCTAGACTACCCGTATGGAAAATTGTGGACATCCAGAGTTTAGGAAAGGAACAATAAACTCCAGGTCAGTCATGGGACTGGTATGAGCAAATGAAAATAGTTTATAAACAACAAAGGAATTTAGAATTGGAATCCACAATGCTTTTAGAAAACGAAACTACCATAAGGCCTCTCCGCACACACACAATTCAAGCGCACAATTGGTGGAGATTTCTCCTTATGATAGTCAAACATGCTTACTACCCAAAAACCATTTTGATATTATTATTAGTGCATAGTGGAAAACATTTCAAAAGTATAATTGTAACGAACGCGGATTTTCGTTCTTCGAAAATTCAACATCGACACTCACTTTATCGACTGCCGAGAAATCAAAGGCCGAAAACCGAGATGTTATGGGTTTTAAAAAGAAAAGAAAAGAAAGAAGAGAGAAAAAGAAGAAAGAAAAAGAAAAAAAGAGAAAAAGATAGAAATTAGGGAGGAGAGAAGAAGATAGAAACATTTTAAAATAGAAAGAAAGAAAAGAGAACAGAGGAAAAAGAAAGATAGAAGAAAATAGGACGGGACAGAAAGGAAACAAAACAACATCAGAATCTCACAAATTCGCAGCGGAACAACATATAATAATAAATGAATAATCTTTAAATAAAGAACTATATCAGTTATTACATCACATTACATTTCATTACATCATATCATCAGAGTGTACAACAACATACAACATCAAACAGTGCAGCGGAAAAAGAAATACTATATAAGTAATATGCCATGCCATCCATCTTGCCTCCAGCAACTCCTGAATATCCAGAATATCCTGGTAAACCTAACTCTTAACTGCCCGTGTGGAAATTGGTGGGCACCCAGAGTTTAGGAAGGAAAACAATAAACTCCAAGTCAGTCATGTGACTGGTGTGAGAACTCAAAACAGTTTATTTATCTTTAAAATCAAAATAGAGGAATATTTTTAAATTCAATTCGCAATGCTTTTAAAAATGAGACTACCATAAGGCCTCCCGCACACACACACAATGCAAACGCAGAATCGAAGGAGATTTCTCCTTATGATAGTCAAAGATGCTTGATACGCATTTAAAATAACATTTGATATTATTACTAGTGCATAGTGTAGAGAAATATTTCGAAAGTAGAATATAAATCTTAGCCAACATAGACATTTCGAACTATGCCTACTATAGCTACTATCCAAACAGTGGTGACCACCATAAGTGAATAGCAGGTTCTACAACTAATACCGTAAAAGTTTCGTATTGGGAATTGGATTTCCAACAAATGGTCAGGCCAAGGAACTTCCCATTGCCACATGAGAATGCCTCTGGATGGACATCCCCGAGAACCAAACCGGATCTCTACCAACACAAGGCCGGGTTACTCCTAACTGAGTAACAACTGACCGAATATGCCATCCCCCGGTCCTTTGGGACCTTTATCAACCGAGCGCTCGTAATCAATTCACACAATCATAAAGTGTTTTCAACATGAGTAAGTATCTGGGCTCCATACCATGACACCACCCTTTTCCAGAAGGAAATGGACACATCCTAAAGGGTGCTACCCCTCATAACCTTGCTGCTTCTTTCCTGTTTTGACCATTCACGTCCACAAAAACATACTTTATACAAAAGCCATGCTTTGGGTCAACAAATGATCAACACAATGATCACAAGGATAGACGATCAAATAAACGATCCTATCACAAATAATCAACACAATGATCATTTCAGCATCACTCAGCATGTCACATTACCAAACTGGGAATATATCGCTGATAACTTCAACTATATAACCTTTGAGCTCGTACGTCTCAAAGAAGGGTGTTAAGCAAAGAATAAATTCTCCGCCACCAACAGAAATATATTTGAAAGAAATCGGCTTTATATCTCAACTTGTAATGTCAGGCATACAATCCTTACAAGTCTGTTCCGGGCTCGAACAGAACCGAAGGCACTTACAAAGAAGTCCTTGCAATCCGGATATTCACAATCCTGATCGGATTCACCATCACATATGGAGAACTCAATACCGTAGCTACTCGGTGCAGAGTCAATCGATAGTTCATCCTATCACTCTCGCAAATACCGGTCTTCAACACCGATCTTCAAATGCGATTCACAACGACGTATCACATATTCGGAGTGGGTTATACGACCCCATGGTCCTTTCCCGGTTAACCCGAATAGTGAGCGCTTATTCAAAAATAAGTGTGCATTCAAATTCAATCAATTCACATCAAATACCCATTCAAAGGGAAATACTGATAGTCGGTTATTGAACTATCACTGGATATGCACACATCACCAGATTCCAAATAATTTTCCAAATTATTTATTTTCCAAAATATCTTTACTAGATATATAATTTCAACACTTCAAAAATAAATCAATATTTATTTTTAACAAGTTTCACTTTCACATATAAATTCCATAATGAATTTATATTTCAAGATATCCATGCATATGCGATTTCAATAATTCATTTCAATTTATCTTCAGAAAAAGATAAATTCTAATTATTCACTTCATATTGGAAAACATTTCCATACTTATTTATTCATAAGTAATTCACAAATTTCTTTTATTTTCAACACTTAGAAAATATTCAATATACTTAAATCGAATTAAGTATATAATTCATTCTTTAAGGAAATTATTCTCTTAAACATATTTATTTGGGCCAAAACGAATGTTGCGTAAAACATCGTTACGACGTCCCAAAATCACTAGTATAGGGATTCGAAATTAAAATAGATATATAAATCCCAATACTATACAAAACATTTCCTTTCGGAAATCATTTACTATAACAACAGTGTTATAGTCCACTATTTCCTTTTATTTCTCGAAAACGTCTATTTCAACAATAAATGTTGAAATCTATGGTTTCGAATCTCAACACCTTTTAAAACATCGTTAGATCGTTTTAATTCTATTTAAAACATTCACATTCTAAACAATTTCTTTAACGTGTTATTCACTGTTCAAAAACGTGAATAAACTACGTTAACAAACTTCATCATTTCTATTCACTTTAACTTAAAGGATTATTCACTGTCTAAAACGTGAATATAACTCCATTTATAAGTTATAACAATTAACTTATCAAAATAAGTTATTTGCGGATTTATAAAACAACGTTTATAAATTCCGTTTCTTTTTATTTATAAAAACTTCCTTTTTATAAATTCCTTTATTAACATATTTCAGTTTATAACTCAATTATAAACTAAATGTTTATATTATAAGTTAAATACTTATAAAACGATTATTTTATAAAATCGTTCTTTAAACTTTATAATTATAAATCTTATAACTTATAAGATTCATTTATTTAACCAAATCTATTCTTCAATTAACTTCACAAATTTATAAATCTTACCATTTATAAATTTCATTTATAACTTCACAGTTTATAATTCTATAAATTTCATTCATTTATGAAATTCATTTTCACTACATTCAAACACTTATAAAAACTCGTTTTATAATGTCTATATTTCAATTTATAAATATCCATTTATAAATCTCTTAATATAAATCAGTTTATATTATTATTCTAAAACGTCTTTAAATTCCTTTATAATTTCATCATTTCGATTTATAAAATAATCAAATTTTATAAATTCTATATTTAAACTTTTATCATATATTCAAAAATCCAATCTAAGTTATTTTATAAAATCATTAGTTCATATTTCTCAAAAATCGACTTTTAATCGTATTTCTAAAAATCAGCTTTTTAACTATATTTCACAAAAACCCTAATTTTTATAACTTTAAAAATTATAACGTTTATTTATTTATAATGGATCAATTCCAAAAATATAGTATATTTTCAAAATCACTTTTAAAATCATTTTAAAATCCCAAAATCTGGGTCCAATGATGCTACACACCAAATAGTCAATCACGACTACAACGATATCATATATCGATATGATAATCCATCAAATATCAAAATATCTGAAAATCAAATAAAAACTGTTGAGGAATCCAGTTGGATTCCTCCAACCTGTTTCCTGCATCCAAAAACATTAGCACAATACCAATTTCGCTCCAGTACGAAATTATCGCGGTACATGTTTTTAATAAATATTATCCGCTTAATAACGGCGTAATAGGGTCTCATCCGCTAAACAAAAAATACGGGAAATCAACAACTGCAATATATACATATGCCAATATATATATATTGATATTATATATAATACCAATTTCACTGTTTATGAAATATTCGCGGTATATGTTTATATTAAATAACATCCGCTTACTAACGGCGTATAATGTCTATTTTAACAATCAATAATTTACAGTCATCATTCAAACATGCATTCAGATATTTTAAATCTAACTATTTAAAATAAAATCGAAACCTATTCGATTGAGTGAGAAATTCTCACCTTGGTTTTAATTTCCGTTTTAGCGATTTATTTCGAATAAAATTAAACGCGCGTTTAATTTTACCCGAAATTCTCACTAACTCCAAACGACTCCAAACCAACTCCATCGCGTAGTGCTCGTCCATACGATTCCAACGCAACTGAGTTTGCATTTTTTCGACCTCGTATGAAAAAGTTATGTATTTTCAAAGTTTACACGAATTTAAATCAACTAATTTACAACATTTACTTTATATTTATAACCTACATCAATTCACAGCCATCAGATCCCACTCCAACCTGATCTGGACCGTCCCCCCCTACACCTTTCTTCTTCGTTCTCATCTCCAGGAAGGAGCCGCACAAACAAAACCCATTATAGCAAACTAGGGTTAAATTATACACCCTCGTTTCTCGACGAAACTCGATCACACAACCACCATCGCGAAGAGCACGACGCAAGCTACCCACGCCTACCACCATGGCCAACTCGGCCTCCTAGATATGCGTGCGCACGTCCCCTAACAGCCCACGAACGGCCACGTTTTGCTCACTCCCAGTTGCTCCAAACTCCATCAAATCCGTATGGATTTCAAGATCTTGCGAAGCTCTACAAGTTTCATTTAGGAGTCGAGGCTTGAAGATGCATGGATTGAGAGATTTTGAGGGATGAAGGAGGATGATTTCTGGCCATTCAACTAGGAGGTGGCGGCTACATGAATGAATTAGGGTTTTAGGTTTTTGTTTTTTTGTTTTTTTAGAGTGAGGTTGTATTTATAGAAAAAGCAAGCGTAAACACTATTCATCCCGGGAATTCCGAACTCCGATTTAGACGCCGTAACCAGCGTACCTAGGGTTTATCCCGCGTTCCGGACACAATGGAACAGGTTTCGGAAGCTAATTCGGAAGTATGTGCGAGTTATGGCTGAAAACGCTCAATTTAAATTAAACCGATTTAAGTCGATTTCTAGGCGTTTAATTTGTACCGGACAAACGGTAAATCCAATTGACACGAAATTTGAAACCTTACAAAAATATCACATTACGGATCCGATGAAACTGGTTTCGTCGAAATCCGAGACTTTTTGAAAAATGGCTATTTTGACTCGCCAAATTTAAATTAAAAACAATTCGATGCGTTTCGAGCTGCCACGATCAAACGATAGCTCCGATTGACACGAAAATTGAAAATCGGTAATAACTAACTATTACGGATCCAATGGAACTGGTTTCGTTCAATTCTGAGACTGTTCAAAAATTGACTATTTTACAGTCGATTATTAAATATTAAAATATTCAATTTTCACAAATAAACTTTTAATTCGATTTTAAAAGTTCTAAAATATTTCTATAACTCCAGTATGATTAAATAAAATTTTCCAAATTATTTACAATCATTTTTAACTCAATTTTCAATTATTTTCATAATTTAACATATTAAATTATTGATTTAATTATCTAATTAAATCTAATAAATCAAATAAAAATTTATTTGACTTATAAATTCACTTATAAATATTTAAAATAAATTAAATACTCAAATTTTAATTTATAAAAATTCTGGGTCGTTACAATCTTTCCCCCTTAAAAGAATTTCGTCCTCGAAATTACAATTAAGAAAGGTTACAGAATTTATTAACTTTCCAAAATTCATAATTAAATTCCTTACAATACTTTACTAAGTTTTCCAAATCATACTTAGTTATCTTTTCAAAAACAACTACTATTGTTTAACTTTCAACTTCAAAACAAAGTTTAAAGTTTTCAAAATTTTCCCATAATTCTCAAATTTTTTTTCTAACGCCTTAAATTTTCGAAAAAATTCGCCATAGTCTCCTTTGCGCGGCTCGATCCGAAAAAAAAAATGACAGTATATATATCACAAATATACATCTCATCAAGTAATGAGGCATCCCGAAGGGAAAAAAATGTAAAAGTACGATATTTAATCCGAGATATGTACCTTATATTTTATTAGCAAGCATATACGGCTAATATAGCGCTAAAGCGAGCTCCAAATGCGAAGCAAACGCGATCCGCACCTACTAAACTCAACAAACAACATGAGAACATGCTCATATGCAAATAATCTCAATATACAACATATAGCAACATAATAACTATACATGTCACATAGCAAATGCAACCAACAACAAATGCAAACATCAACCATCAACCAACTATAATCCATAACCAATAAATATTCATTTATCTTCTCATTAATATTTAATGAAATGGTTTTCAATTTAAATTACATTTGATTCATTAATGTTGGAATTTACTAACATTCATTCTCATTAATTTCAATTAGTTAACATTCACTAATTTAAATCCAATTCACATTCAATTCTATTCAAATTTATTTATCTTTAATTTGAATTTCAATTACATAGCTTCCAATTTCATTAATTCACTTTCATTAACACTTAATGAATTATATACAATCATCTAACAATCATATAACAACCAATGTATATTAATTACAACCAAATTTCTTCGCTTCACTTACATTCATTTTGGTTTAACATCTTTACTTTCCAATTGGTTTTATTAAATTGACTTTCATTCAAGTATTCAACTTCCAATAACATTAGAATTTAATGAATTAACACTTACATTCATTATTTCATATCAACTTTATTCACATTCAATTGATTATCATTCAATCCATTTATTCAATTCAATTACCAAAGTTGAATTTCTATTCACATAACTTAAGTTCATATCTATCATTAACCTTAAATTCATTTTTATTTACAACTCATATTCATAAATATATTCATATAGTTTCACTTCTTATATATATAAGTTTATTTCACAATTGTAAATCACTTTAATTATAATTTCAATTCTTATAATTCTTTTTGCTTATACAATTCTTCTTTTATTTAGATTATTCAAACAACCTAACAATCAACTTATATACAATTTAATAATTTTGAAAAAAAATTATTCTTTTATATATAAAATATAATCAAGGTAAAATTATTTCATTCACCCAATTTAAAACAATATTATGTCGAATTGTTCTATTCAAGTGTTTAGAAACCCCTTCGGCATAGTTTGACTGACCGTGCTGACGAAGGTTCATATGCCACTCAATAAACCAATCATCACAATATAAAACAATTTCATATTCACTAACAAATACGCTCTCATAGCTATTATTACACTCAAACTCATTCTAGAGTACTGCTGACTCTATCTCTAATGAGTAATACCCAACAAAACCATGGTTGTCGCTTAACCATATGCTCTGATACCAAATGTAACGAACGCGGATTTTCGTTCTTCGAAAATTCAACATCGACACTCACTTTATCGACTGCCGAGAAATCAAAGGCCGAAAACCGAGATGTTATGGGTTTTAAAAAGAAAAGAAAAGAAAGAAGAGAGAAAAAGAAGAAAGAAAAAGAAAAAAAGAGAAAAAGATAGAAATTAGGGAGGAGAGAAGAAGATAGAAACATTTTAAAATAGAAAGAAAGAAAAGAGAACAGAGGAAAAAGAAAGACAGAAGAAAATAGGACGGGACAGAAAGGAAACAAAACAACATCAGAATCTCACAAATTCGCAGCGGAACAACATATAATAATAAATGAATAATCTTTAAATAAAGAACTATATCAGTTATTACATCACATTACATTTCATTACATCATATCATCAGAGTGTACAACAACATACAACATCAAACAGTGCAGCGGAAAAAGAAATACTATATAAGTAATATGCCATGCCATCCATCTTGCCTCCAGCAACTCCTGAATATCCAGAATATCCTGGTAAACCTAACTCTTAACTGCCCGTGTGGAAATTGGTGGGCACCCAGAGTTTAGGAAGGAAAACAATAAACTCCAAGTCAGTCATGTGACTGGTGTGAGAACTCAAAACAGTTTATTTATCTTTAAAATCAAAATAGAGGAATATTTTTAAATTCAATTCGCAATGCTTTTAAAAATGAGACTACCATAAGGCCTCCCGCACACACACACAATGCAAACGCAGAATCGAAGGAGATTTCTCCTTATGATAGTCAAAGATGCTTGATACGCATTTAAAATAACATTTGATATTATTACTAGTGCATAGTGTAGAGAAATATTTCGAAAGTAGAATATAAATCTTAGCCAACATAGACATTTCGAACTATGCCTACTATAGCTACTATCCAAACAGTGGTGACCACCATAAGTGAATAGCAGGTTCTACAACTAATACCGTAAAAGTTTCGTATTGGGAATTGGATTTCCAACAAATGGTCAGGCCAAGGAACTTCCCATTGCCACATGAGAATGCCTCTGGATGGACATCCCCGAGAACCAAACCGGATCTCTACCAACACAAGGCCGGGTTACTCCTAACTGAGTAACAACTGACCGAATATGCCATCCCCCGGTCCTTTGGGACCTTTATCAACCGAGCGCTCGTAATCAATTCACACAATCATAAAGTGTTTTCAACATGAGTAAGTATCTGGGCTCCATACCATGACACCACCCTTTTCCAGAAGGAAATGGACACATCCTAAAGGGTGCTACCCCTCATAACCTTGCTGCTTCTTTCCTGTTTTGACCATTCACGGTGTGTGAGGCTCGACGAATTCACGTCCACAAAAACATACTTTATACAAAAGCCATGCTTTGGGTCAACAAATGATCAACACAATGATCACAAGGATAGACGATCAAATAAACGATCCTATCACAAATAATCAACACAATGATCATTTCAGCATCACTCAGCATGTCACATTACCAAACTGGGAATATATCGCTGATAACTTCAACTATATAACCTTTGAGCTCGTACGTCTCAAAGAAGGGTGTTAAGCAAAGAATAAATTCTCCGCCACCAACAGAAATATATTTGAAAGAAATCGGCTTTATATCTCAACTTGTAATGTCAGGCATACAATCCTTACAAGTCTGTTCCGGGCTCGAACAGAACCGAAGGCACTTACAAAGAAGTCCTTGCAATCCGGATATTCACAATCCTGATCGGATTCACCATCACATATGGAGAACTCAATACCGTAGCTACTCGGTGCAGAGTCAATCGATAGTTCATCCTATCACTCTCGCAAATACCGGTCTTCAACACCGATCTTCAAATGCGATTCACAACGACGTATCACATATTCGGAGTGGGTTATACGACCCCATGGTCCTTTCCCGGTTAACCCGAATAGTGAGCGCTTATTCAAAAATAAGTGTGCATTCAAATTCAATCAATTCACATCAAATACCCATTCAAAGGGAAATACTGATAGTCGGTTATTGAACTATCACTGGATATGCACACATCACCAGATTCCAAATAATTTTCCAAATTATTTATTTTCCAAAATATCTTTACTAGATATATAATTTCAACACTTCAAAAATAAATCAATATTTATTTTTAACAAGTTTCACTTTCACATATAAATTCCATAATGAATTTATATTTCAAGATATCCATGCATATGCGATTTCAATAATTCATTTCAATTTATCTTCAGAAAAAGATAAATTCTAATTATTCACTTCATATTGGAAAACATTTCCATACTTATTTATTCATAAGTAATTCACAAATTTCTTTTATTTTCAACACTTAGAAAATATTCAATATACTTAAATCGAATTAAGTATATAATTCATTCTTTAAGAAAATTATTCTCTTAAACATATTTATTTGGGCCAAAACGAATGTTGCGTAAAACATCGTTACGACGTCCCAAAATCACTAGTATAGGGATTCGAAATTAAAATAGATATATAAATCCCAATACTATACAAAACATTTCCTTTCGGAAATCATTTACTATAACAACAGTGTTATAGTCCACTATTTCCTTTTATTTCTCGAAAACGTCTATTTCAACAATAAATGTTGAAATCTATGGTTTCGAATCTCAACACCTTTTAAAACATCGTTAGATCGTTTTAATTCTATTTAAAACATTCACATTCTAAACAATTTCTTTAACGTGTTATTCACTGTTCAAAAACGTGAATAAACTACGTTAACAAACTTCATCATTTCTATTCACTTTAACTTAAAGGATTATTCACTGTCTAAAACGTGAATATAACTCCATTTATAAGTTATAACAATTAACTTATCAAAATAAGTTATTTGCGGATTTATAAAACAACGTTTATAAATTCCGTTTCTTTTTATTTATAAAAACTTCCTTTTTATAAATTCCTTTATTAACATATTTCAGTTTATAACTCAATTATAAACTAAATGTTTATATTATAAGTTAAATACTTATAAAACGATTATTTTATAAAATCGTTCTTTAAACTTTATAATTATAAATCTTATAACTTATAAGATTCATTTATTTAACCAAATCTATTCTTCAATTAACTTCACAAATTTATAAATCTTACCATTTATAAATTTCATTTATAACTTCACAGTTTATAATTCTATAAATTTCATTCATTTATGAAATTCATTTTCACTACATTCAAACACTTATAAAAACTCGTTTTATAATGTCTATATTTCAATTTATAAATATCCATTTATAAATCTCTTAATATAAATCAGTTTATATTATTATTCTAAAACGTCTTTAAATTCCTTTATAATTTCATCATTTCGATTTATAAAATAATCAAATTTTATAAATTCTATATTTAAACTTTTATCATATATTCAAAAATCCAATCTAAGTTATTTTATAAAATCATTAGTTCATATTTCTCAAAAATCGACTTTTAATCGTATTTCTAAAAATCAGCTTTTTAACTATATTTCACAAAAACCCTATTTTTTATAACTTTAAAAATTATAACGTTTATTTATTTATAATGGATCAATTCCAAAAATATAGTATATTTTCAAAATCACTTTTAAAATCATTTTAAAATCCCAAAATCTGGGTCCAATGATGCTACACACCAAATAGTCAATCACGACTACAACGATATCATATATCGATATGATAATCCATCAAATATCAAAATATCTGAAAATCAAATAAAAACTGTTGAGGAATCCAGTTGGATTCCTCCAACCTGTTTCCTGCATCCAAAAACATTAGCACAATACCAATTTCGCTCCAGTACGAAATTATCGCGGTACATGTTTTTAATAAATATTATCCGCTTAATAACGGCGTAATAGGGTCTCATCCGCTAAACAAAAAATGCGGGAAATCAACAACTGCAATATATACATATGCCAATATATATATATATTGATATTATATATAATACCAATTTCACTGTTTATGAAATATTCGCGGTATATGTTTATATTAAATAACATCCGCTTACTAACGGCGTATAATGTCTATTTTAACAATCAATAATTTACAGTCATCATTCAAACATGCATTCAGATATTTTAAATCTAACTATTTAAAATAAAATCGAAACCTATTCGATTGAGTGAGAAATTCTCACCTTGGTTTTAATTTCCGTTTTAGCGATTTATTTCGAATAAAATTAAACGCGCGTTTAATTTTACCCGAAATTCTCACTAACTCCAAACGACTCCAAACCAACTCCATCGCGTAGTGCTCGTCCATACGATTCCAACGCAACTGAGTTTGCATTTTTTCGACCTCGTATGAAAAAGTTATGTATTTTCAAAGTTTACACGAATTTAAATCAACTAATTTACAACATTTACTTTATATTTATAACCTACATCAATTCACAGCCATCAGATCCCACTCCAACCTGATCTGGACCGTCCCCCCCTACACCTTTCTTCTTCGTTCTCATCTCCAGGAAGGAGCCGCACAAACAAAACCCATTATAGCAAACTAGGGTTAAATTATACACCCTCGTTTCTCGACGAAACTCGATCACACAACCACCATCGCGAAGAGCACGACGCAAGCTACCCACGCCTACCACCATGGCCAACTCGGCCTCCTAGATATGCGTGCACACGTCCCCTAACAGCCCACGAACGGCCACGTTTTGCTCACTCCCAGTTGCTCCAAACTCCATCAAATCCGTATGGATTTCAAGATCTTGCGAAGCTCTACAAGTTTCATTTAGGAGTCGAGGCTTGAAGATGCATGGATTGAGAGATTTTGAGGGATGAAGGAGGATGATTTCTGGCCATTCAACTAGGAGGTGGCGGCTACATGAATGAATTAGGGTTTTAGGTTTTTTATTTTTATTTTTTTAGAGTGAGGTTGTATTTATAGAAAAAGCAAGCGTAAACACTATTCATCCCGGGAATTCCGAACTCCGATTTAGACGCCGTAACCAGCGTACCTAGGGTTTATCCCGCGTTCCGGACACAATGGAATAGGTTTCGGAAGCTAATTCGGAAGTATGTGCGAGTTATGGCTGAAAACGCTCAATTTAAATTAAACCGATTTAAGTCGATTTCTAGGCGTTTTAATTTGTACCGGACAAACGGTAAATCCAATTGACACGAAATTTGAAACCTTACAATAATATCACATTACGGATCCGATGAAACTGGTTTCGTCGAAATCCGAGACTTTTTGAAAAATGGCTATTTTGACTCGCCAAATTTAAATTAAAAACAATTCGATGCGTTTCGAGCTGCCACGATCAAACGATAGCTCCGATTGACACGAAAATTGAAACCCGGTAAAAACTAACTATTACGGATCCAATGGAACTGGTTTCGTTCAATTCTGAGACTGTTCAAAAATTGACTATTTTACAGTCGATTATTAAATATTAAAATATTCAATTTTCACAAATAAACTTTTAATTCGATTTTAAAAGTTCTAAAATATTTCTATAACTCCAGTATGATTAAATAAAATTTTCCAAATTATTTACAATCATTTTTAACTCAATTTTCAATTATTTTCATAATTTAACATATTAAATTATTGATTTAATTATCTAATTAAATCTAATAAATCAAATAAAAATTTATTTGACTTATAAATTCACTTATAAATATTTAAAATAAATTAAATACTCAAATTTTAATTTATAAAAATTCTGGGTCGTTACAATAATATTAATCTTAACCAGCATAGGTACCATTATATTATGCCAGCTATATCTATCACCTGAGGTGGCAGGTTATACAATTGCAATCGTAAAGGGCTTGTATTATTTGATTGGGTTTCCAACAAATGGTCAAGCTAAGGAACTTCCTACTGCCACATGGGTACGCCTCTGGAGGGACGCCCCGAGAACCTACCCGGCTCTCTGCCAACACAACGCCGCGTTACCTCTGTAACTAGGTAACTACTACTCGAGCATGCCATCCCTTGGTCGTTTGCGACCTTTATCCGAGGTATCTCTCAACCAACAACCACAAAGCAACAAGTTTGCAGTATCCACAAAGTTAAGTATCGGGGATCAATACCATGATACCACTTATAATCCAAAAGGAAATGGACATACCCTCAGGGGGCGCTACCCCCAAATAGCCTTGCTGCCACGGTTCCTGTTTCGACCATCACCGAGTTGTGAGGCTCGACGAAGTCTCGTCCACAAAGCTACAGTTTTTTAGAAAGCCATGCATTGATCAACAAATGATCAACATTACTTTGTATGCCACATTACCAAATTGGGAATGTATCACTAGTAACCATCAACTATATAACCTCTGAGCTCGTAAGTCTCAGAGAAGGGTGTTAAGCTAAGAGAATAAATTCTCCGCCACCAAACAGAAATGTATTTGATAGAAACTGGTTTTACATCTCAAAGTGTAATGTCAGACACACATCCATACATCTGTTTTGGGTTCGAACAGAACCGAAGGCACTTCACAAAGAAGCCCTTGTAAATCTGGATAATCCCTAATCATGTTCGGACTCCCCATCACAAAGGATGATATAAGTCTCTATACCGGGGACCAGTCGGTGCAGAGACATTCGACGAGTTATCCTTTCGCTTTCGAAAATATTCGGTCTTCACCATTGATCTTCGCCACCGGTCTTCAAATGCTATCCATAACGTCATATCATTATTCAAAATGGGTTACATAACACAAGGTCCTCTTCCGACTAAACCGAATAAAGAGAGCAAAATTTAAAAACCATATGGATAATGGGATCTCAATTAAGTCACAACTTAAAACCCAAAACTTTCCTTTCTAATGGTTTAAACAAATTACCATTTTCAAATCTTTGAACATAAAGATTTACTTCATAAAGTTCACCAATCTTTCAGAAAGATTCAATTACGGCTTTCAAAACAATTTCTTTTTCAAATTGGATTAACTCATCTAATCATTAAATCAAAACTCAATTCATAGCTTTCAAAATCATGTACAAGATTCATTCATAACTTTCAAAACAATTCCCATTTCAAATCTTTTATACAAAAGATACACCATTCAAAATCCACTTCAATTTGAAAACAAAGTTCAACCATTTTTCACAAAGATTTATTCATAGCTTTCAAAACAATTTCAATTCTATTTCAAACTTGAAATTTTTCAATACAAATTGGAAATCCTTTCTTTATATGAAAGATGTTATTATTTGAAAACAAATAGTTTTCGTTTCGGAAAAATCCGATTACATATGCACGAGTTAAAGCCCTTAAATCTTGGTTTAAATTTAAATTTCCAAAAAAAATAATTTTAAAAACTCATATAAATATATTTATAACTTATATAACCTTTTTTAACATAATTTCTAATTATAGAATTCAATTTCAAATATTGAATTCGAATTCAAATCAAATTATTTAAATTCCAAACTTTATCAAGCAATTCAAAATAACTTTTATCTTCAAAACGTCTTTCCAAAAGCTTTTTATATTTAACCCAATTCCATTTCCAAAACCGTTTGGATTCAAAATTCTATTTTAAAACTATTTCAAAAATATGTGACTTAACCAATTTCCTCGTGAAATCCATATTTGTGTGTATATGGTGTAGTCCAGGGGTTTCACACAATAGTGCAACATCATCAATCATCATAGATTTAAGCATATCAATATCGATAAGCGGTATATTCAATAACGCTTATCTTTCATTCACAGATACAAAGATAAATAATATACATTTATTACAGATAAAATAAATTACATTCGTCACAGCTTGAATTAAAACAATTTATATCACACAGCATTACACAGTAGAGATAACTAACAATTCACAATAGTTCATACAATTCAAACATCCATAAGTAAGGTTAATTGATCATCTGATTAATTGAAACCAGATTAATCACTAATATAGGTTAATTATCAATTATAAATTATTTTAATTAGTTAACCTTTAATATTAATTAATTTTAAATTATTAATTAAACAACCTTAATTAATAAATGAATAAACCTCTAATCATTAAATAATTAACCCTTAATTATTCAATTATTCTTAAATTAATTATCCTTAATTAATTACAGTAAACTAATTAATCCTTAATTACTTAATCAACTTTAACCATTAATTAATTACTTTTAATTAAGTAATTATCTTTAAGAAATTAACATCCTTTAATTACTTATTATAAATTAGATAACCTTTGATAATAAATTATTTAACTTTTAATTACTTAATTAATTGAGCTTCAATTATTAATTAATTAATTAAACCTTACACTAAGTAATGAGTTTTAAATTTAATTACACAAAGTAATTAAGTAAGTAAACCTTTAATTAATCATATTTATTAATCAATCATCTTAATTAATTATTCTTTAATTAATTAAGAAATTAACCCTTTAACTATTTAATTACCCAAGACTTTAAAGATAATACTCAGTAATTAAAAATCTTTAATTGATTAATTATCATTAACAATATAAATTAACTTAATTTTTATGTTAAAATTCAAGACACATTTGATTAACTTCTTAATTACTTCGTTAATTTTTTATTTCAAATAAACTCTTTTAAAAACATAAGTTTAAAACATCTTAAACTTAATTAAATTTTACTTACAAAAATCTTTAACTAAACATTTCAACTTAACAAGAAATCCTCATTCTTTTTAAAAAGAATAGATTTAGAAATTTATTTAACTTAGATTCTTTATTTTTTAAGTTTTAAAACTGAAAACATAATACCTGAGACTCACTCGAGTGCTTCCCGAGATGAATACAAGTTTACTTCGAGTTTCACCACAACAAACCCGTACCTTCTTTTTTTTTAAAAACTTAAACTTTTATCAAGTCTTTTATACTCGGTACCCTTCAAAATACTCGAACTAGCACCCGAGCCATCCAACCATTCCTTCGATCTTTGCTTTGAGTCTATTGCTTCTTCTCCGATGCATCACCACGCAGACACAAATGTTAATGCGTGCACATGTACACTAGGTCGAAGCGCCTCCGACCACCATTTCGATCACCCACATGTCGCCAGCGATCATGCAAACGACCCCGTGTACTCAGATTTTCGAAATTGTCTGAGAATTAAAATCGAACCATACCAACCTTTCCTAGCACCAACACGACCAACCAAAACAACTCGCACCACTATATGTCGCCACAAGAAGCTTTGCGACTCCGGCTGAAGCTTCCTTGATCACCCACAAGTCGTTTCCCCCCGCCGAAGCCTTGACGAAATCATGGTGACCAGTCTTCACCCCTCTACTAAAAACTAGGGTTAAATCCAAAATCAACTTCGTTCACCATCCACGATAAATTATAAAATTATCAAATATTTTTCTGATGGTCCTCAACCAATTAGCAAGCTTCGACTTCAATCTCGAGATCTAAAAACCCTCCAAGCATCAGAATTTCGTTAAAACCCCATTTAAGTTCAACTAGAAAGTTTCATGATTTACTAAATTAATCGTGGTTTCTCTTTTAAAAATCATGATTTCCTAAAGTAAATCATGTCATATAAGTGAATCAATGATTTATGATACTTGAATTTCGATATTAATTTGATTTTTACTGCATATTTCTTCTTCTAATAAAAGCTATCTTCAAATTTAAGTTAAAACTATTTTTAGAAGTTAGATTCTGATTGTATGAACAAAGTTTGTTCAAATCTTGAAGCCTATAATGGATCAGAGAAAGGAGTATTGATTTTGATTTTTTTTAAATGATTGCAGCCTGTAAGTTTGAACAGAATATATATCATACCTGTCATCAGTTATAAGCCCGATAACACGCCTATATACATATTAATGCAGGCACAACATTCAAACATATTCACATCATAACTTCCAATACAAATCCAAACATCAAGATAAAAATCAGGTTTAAGAGGTTTGCTCACCTTGAAGTTTGGAACGGAGCAACAGAGACCTGGAAGTATGAAGCAGAGTCTGGAAAAATTGATCTTGAGTTTGATTTGGTAAATCTTGATGAACTTTGACTGATATGCTTCAGATATTTTTGAATTTGCTTGTTAATTGCTTGTTGGCTTCAAATTTAAAGCTTAAGGTAAATTATTGTTTGATCTCAGTTTGAAATAGTCTGAAGCTTTGATGGTATTTGATTCTTGCTTTGAGAAGAACTGTTGTTTCCATTTTTGATTTGCAACTTTGTTGTTGAAGTTTGAATCTGATCTTTGCACTTGGATCAGGTTTGATTTTGCTTTTGATTTCTCTTTTTGTTTCTAGTCTTGCAATTTTTTTTTGTTTTCAGGTTTTCATTTTTATTTTTGGTTTGAGATGATTTTGTTTTACTGATTTTGATTTCATGGTTTCATTCTCAGATTCGTTTTCTTCTTTCAAGTTTTGAGAAAGGTAAGAATAACCTGATCATTTTCTCTAATACATGTTTTCATATATTCAATTTTCAAAATAAAATGCCACTTGTTCATTTATGAATCCTTAAGTTACACTTGTACTAATTCATGTTACAAATGTCTTTTGTAACTAAATTGTGTTTAAACCCTTTTCATTTAATTTATTTATAATTTGTGTTTAAATCATTGTTAAACTATAATTTGTTTACATTTTAAACCCTTATGTTAATTTATTTATAAATCATGTTTATATAAACATGTTATTTACATATGTATTATATTTTAAACATTTTAAATCTTTATGCTTATAATATTTAAATATAACTTTATATTATATTTCCTATTTATATTTTCAGTTTAAATAAAATCCATTTTCTTTCACACACACACACACATTATATATAACAAATTTTAAAATGTAATGTTTTCAAACCCAAGACAAATTTAAATATGTACAAACTAATTTATTTCAAGTATAAAGAAAACGTATTTTAAACTTTTTATTAACATAAGAAAATTATACTTATATCAATTCAAAATAAAATTTTCAAATCATTATAAATACAAAACAAGTTTTTCTGTTATTAAATTTATTACACAAAGATAATTTATTTAATTTTGGAAAAAAATTCAACTTGATTCACAATTTAATTCAAAAATTAAATTGATTTCCAATTTGAATTTGATTTAAAAACAAGAATGTTACAGATTCCACCTTAAGAAAATTTCATCCCCGAATTTTGCCAGGGAGACAACAAAGGATGGATACACAAAGATAGATGAAAGATAGAGAAATATCTTTCCAGATCAAACTGAATATCTACTCTGCATTTGGCTTACCAAATCAGAATATCAACAATATAGGAATAAACTCATTCGATATTACATAAGATATTTGGGTCACTAAATCTACGAAATAATCAAGGATTTGGTCAGTTCGAAGGGATAACTAACCGTTCGTAGAATATATCTAGACCCAAATAATAGATAAATGGATTTAATCTTCCATAATTCTCAAACACTAGGTATGGATTTCAAACTCAAGTCGAAATAACCCAAAGTTTACACCAGCTTGTCCATCTTCGAACTTTGATCTTCATAAGAAATCACAATAGAATTTCGAATTTGGTTATAATCGAAATCGTTTTATCGATACAAAATAATTTAACTTCATATTTAATTTACCAATTTATTCCAATAAAATTTCATTTTCGTTAAAATTATAAACGAAGAGCTGATAGAAATTTGATGAAGAGAATACGAGATAGAAACTTTCTATAACAATTCTCAAGGCCACTACTACATCGAAGCTTCTCCCTCGAGTTGCCACGAAGCAATCAAATAATTGGAAGTGAACGATGAACAAAGGAGATTGAGAAGAGTTTTTTCCTTGTTGTTATAGGGAATTGACCATTTGTAGTGGTACTCCCCTGTCCTCATCACGTCTTCTTCTTGCACTCATACTCACTATCAGGGGATACTAAGAGAATTTACTGAGGCACACGGACGGATATCTTAAGGATATACTCATTCTGGGGTATACTTCACCCTATCTCTAATGAGTCACCTAATGTGTTATACTCCTAGGCTAAAGTTTCAACCTTTAGCTCCGATACCAAATGAAACGACTCCGACTCAAACTTCGAAAACTGGCGCCGAATATATCACCTGTATTCAAAATGCCGTAGATCCAATTGTCGAATCTGGTTTGCCGGAGCTTATAACACATTAAGTACAACAACACTGCGGAAGAAAATGAATATATCATATAACTCCAATGATACAATATCCAATGATATACAACAATGATCACAAATACATATCAGAGATCTACAGCAACACAGTGGAAACGCAAATGCACCAGCATCGGAAATAACTTGAACTACAAAAGGAACTCCAATATCTGCAACTCCATCTCCAATCCAAAGCCTTGAAGACTCCAATCCAATAAGCTCGAACCACCATCACGTTGTAGTAAGCAAGGTCGGTCTCAAATGTGGAAGAGAAGCACAAAGCGATAGCCAAATTCCATAGACTTCGAAGGCTATCGAATCTACACCTATTGTATGATTATCTGAAAAACCCAACTCTACTGCCTGTGTGGAAAATTGTGGGCACCCAGAGTTTAGGAAGGGAACAATAAACTCCAGGTCAGTCATATAACTGGTATGAGCAAATGAAAATAGATTATAAACAACAAAGGAATTTAGAATTGAAATCCGCAATGCTTTTTAGGAAATGAAACTACCATAAGGCCTCCCCACACACACACACAATGCAAGCGCACAGTTGGATGAGATTTCTCCTTATGATAATCAAACATGCTTACTACACAAAAACCATTTTGATATTATTATTAGTGCATAGTGGAAAACATTTCGAAAGTATAATATTAATCTTAACCAGCATAGGTACCATTATATTATGCCAGCTATAGCTACCACCTGAGGTGGCAGGCTCGTATTGTTTGATTGGGTTTCCAACAAATGGTTAGGCTAAGGAACTTCCTACTGCCACATAGGTATGCCTTTGGAGGGATGCCCAGAGAACCTAGCCGGCTCTCTACCAACACAAGGCCGGGTTACCTCTGTAACTAGGTAACTACTACTCGAGTATGCCATCCCCCGATCATTTGCGACCTTTATTCGAGGTACCTCTCAACCAATAACCATAAAGAAATAAGTTTGCAGCATCCACAAAGTTAAGTATCTGGGCTCCATACCATGATATCACTTATAATCCAGAAGGAAATGGACATACCGTCAGGGGGCGCTATCCCCAAATAACCTTGCCGCCACGATACTTTTTTCGACCATTACCGGGTTGTGAGGCTCGATGAAGTCTCGTCCACAAAGCTACACTTTTTCACAAAGCCATGCTTTGATCAAAAAATGTTCAACAGCACTTCGTATGCCACATTACCAAATTGGGAATGTATCACTAGTAACCATCAACTACATAACCTCTGAGCTCGTACGTCTCAGAGAAGGGTGTTAAGCTAAGAGAATAAATTCTCCGCATGTAAACAGAAATGTATTTGATAGAAACTGGTTTTACAACTCAAATTGTAATGTCAGATACACATCCATACAAGTCTGTTCCGGATTCGAACAGAACCGAAGGCAGTTCACAAAGAAGCCCTTGCAAATCCAAATAATCCCTAATCACGTCCGGACTCCCCGTCACAAAGGATGATATAAGTCTCTATACCGGGGACCAGTTGGTGCAGAGACATTCGACGAGTTATCCTTTCGCTTTTGAAAATATGTTGTCTTCACCTCTGGTCTTCAAATGCTATCCATAACGTCATATCATTATTTGGAATGGGTTATATGACACAAGGTCCTCTCCCGGCTAAACCGAACAATGAGCGCAATATTTAAAAACCATATGGATAATGGCATCTCAATTAAGTCATAACTTAAAACCCAAAACTTTCCTTTCAAATGGTATAAACAAATTACCATTTTCAAATCTTTGAACAAAAAGATTTACTTCACAACGTAAAACCAATCTTTCACAAAGATTCAATTACGGCTTTCAAAACAATTTCTTTTTCAAATTGGATTAACTCATCCAATCATTAAATCAAAACTCAATTCATAGCTTTTAAAATCATTTCCAAGATTCATTCATAACTTTTAAAACAATTCCCATTTCAAATCTTTTATACAAAAGATACACCATTCAAAATCCACTTCAGTTTCAAAACAAAGTTCAACCATTTTTCGCAAAGATTTATTCATAGCTTTTAAAGCAATTTCAATTCTATTTCAAACTTGAAATTTTTCAATACAAAGTGGAAATCCTTTCTTTATATGAAAGCTATTATTATTTTAAAACAAATAGTTTTTGTTTCGGAAAAATCCGATTACATATGCTTGAGTTAAAGCCCTTAAATCTTGGGTTAAATTTAAATTTCCAAAACAATACTTTTAAAATGGTTTAAGACTCATATTAACATATTTATAACCTATATAACCTTTTTAAACATAATTTCTAATTATATAATTCAATTTCAAATATTGAATTCGAATTCAAATCAAATTATTTAAATTCTAAACTTTATCAAGTTATTCAAAATAACTTTTATCTTCAAAACCTCTTTTCAAAAGCTTTTTATATTTAATCCATTTCCATTTCCAAAACCATTTGGATTCAAAATTCAGTTTAAAAACTATTTCAAAAATCTGTAAGTTAACCAATTTCCTCGTGAAATCCATATTTGTGTGTATGGTGTAGTCCAGGGGTTTCACACAATAGTGCAACATCATCAATCATCATAGATTTAAGCATATCAATATCGATAAGCGGTATATTCAATAACGCTTATCTTTCATTCACAGATACACAGATAAATAATATATATTTATCAAAGATAAAATAAACTACATTCATCACAGCTTGAATTAAAACAATTCATATCACACAGCATCACACAGTAGAGATAACTAACAATTCACAACAGTTCATACAATTCAAACATCCATAAGTAAGGTTAATTGATCATCAGATTAATTGAAACCAGATTAATCACTATACAGGTTAATTAATCAATTATAAATTATTTTAATTAATTAACCTTTAATTTTAATTAACTTTAAATTATTAATGGAACAGCTTTAATAAATAAATGAATAAATCTCTAATCATTAAATAATTAACCCTTAATTATTCAATTATTCTTTAATTAATTATCCTTAATTAATTACAATAAATTAATTAATCCTTAATTACTTAATCAACTTTAACCATTAATTAGTTAATTTTAATTAAGTAATTATCTTTAATAAATTAATCACCCTTTAATTACTTATTATAAATTTGATAATCTTTAATAATAAATTGTTTAACTTTTAATTACTTAATTAATCGACCTTTAATTATTAATTAATTAATTAACACTTACACTAATTAATGAGTTTTAAATTTAATTACACAAAGTAATTAAGTAAGTAAACCTTTAATTAATCATATTTACTAATCAATCACCTTAATTAATTATTCTTTAATTAATTAATTACCCAAGACTTTAAAGATAATATTCAGTAATTAAAAATCCTTAATTAATTAATTATCATTAACAGTATAAGTTAACTTAACTTTTAAGTTAAAATTCAAGACACATTTGATTAACTTCTTAATTACTTCGTTAAGTTTTTATTTAAAATAAACTCTTTTAAAAACATAAGTTTAAAACATCTTAAACCGAATTAAATTTTACTATCAAAAACCTTTAACTAAACATTTCAACTTAACAAGCAATCCTCATTTTTTTTTAAAGAATAGATTTAGAAATTTATTTAAGATAGATTCTTTTTTTTTAAGTTTTAAAACTGGAAACATAATACCCGAGACTCACTCGAGTGCTTCCCGAGATGAATACAAGTTTACTTCGAGTTTCACCACAATAAACCCGTACCTTCATTTTTTTTAAATTAAATTTTTATCAAGTCTTTTATACTTGGTACCCTTCAAAATACTCGAACAAGTGCCCGAGCCATCCACCCATTCCTCCGATCTTTGGTTCGAGTCAATTGCTTCTTCTCCGATGCATCATCACACAGACATAAACTCTTAACGCATGCACATGTACACTTGGTCGAAGCACCTCCGACCACCATTCCGATCACCCACATGTCGCCAGCGATCTCGCAAACAACCCCGTGCACTAAGATTTTTAAAATTGTCTGAGAATCAAAATCGAACCATACCAACCTTTCGTGGCAGCAACATGACCAACCAAAACAACTCGCGCCACTACATGCCGCCACCAGAAGCTTTGCAACTCCAACTAAAGCTTCCTCGATCACCCACAAGTCGTTTCCCATGTTGAAGCCTTGATGAAATCACGGTGACCAGTTTTCACCCCTCTACTAAAAACTAGGGTTAAATCCAAATCAACTTCGTTCACTATCCACGATAAATTATAAAATTATTGAATATTTTTCTGATGGTCCTTAACCTACCAGCAAGCTTCGACTTCAATCTCGAGATCTAAAAACCCTCCAAGCATCAGAATTTCGTTAAAACCCAATTTAAGTTCAACTAGCAAGTTTTCATGATTTACTAAACTAAAAGTCATGGTTTCTCTTTTAAAAATCATGATTTCCTAAAGTAAATCATGTCATATAAGTGAATCAATAATTTATAATACTTGAATTTCGACATTAATTTGAGTTTTACTGTATATTTCTTCTTCCAGTAAAAGTTATCTTCAAATTTAACTTAAAACTATTTTTAGAAGTTAAATTCTGATTGTATGAACAAAGTTTGTTTAAATCTTGAAGCCTATAATGGATTAGAGAAAGGAGTATTGATTTTGATTTTTTTCAGCCTGTAAGTTTGAACGGGATATATACTCATACCTGTCATCAGTTATAAACCCAATCACACACCTATATTCATATTCATGCAGGCACAACATTCAAACATATTCACATCATAGCTTCCAATACAAATCCAAACATCAAGATAAAAATCAAGGTTAAGAGGTTTGCTCACCTTGAAGTTTGGAACAGAGCAACAAAGACCTGGAAGTATGAAGCAGAGTTTGGAAAAATTGATCTTGAGTTTGATTTGGTAAAGCTTGTTTTTTTTTGAATTTGCTTTTTAATTGCTTGTTGGCTTCAAATTTAAAGCTTGAGATAAATTGTTGTTTGATCTCAGTTTGAAATAGTCTGAAGCTTTGATGGTATTTGATTCTTGCTTTGAGAAGAACAGTTGTTTCCAGTTTTGATTTGCAACTTTGTTGTTGAAGTTTGAATCTGATGTTTGCACTTGAATCAGGTTTGATTTTGCTTTTGATTTCCCTTTTTCTTTCTAGTCTTGCAATTTTTTGTTTTCAGGTTTTCATTTTTATTTCTGATTTGTGATGATTTTTGTTTTACTGATTTTGATTTCATGGTTTCATTCTCAGATTTGTTTTCTTCTTTCAAGTTTTGAGAAAGGAAGACTAACCTGATCATTTTCTCTAATACATGTTTTCATAAATTCAATTTTCAAAATAAAACGCCACTTGTTCATTTATGAATCCAATTAAGTTACACTTGTATTAATTCATGTTACAAACGTCTTTTGTGATTAAATTGTGCTTAAACCCCTTTCATTTAATTTATTTATAATTTGTGTTTAAATCCTTGTTAAACTTTAATTTGATTACATTTTAAACCCTTATGTTAATTTATTTATAAACATGTTATTCACATATGTATTATATTTTAAACATTTTAAATCTTTATGTTTATAATATTTAAATATAACTTTATATTATATTTCCTATTTATATTTTCAATTTAAATAAAATCCATTTTCTTTCACACATATATATAACAAATTTTAAAAGGTAATGTTTTCAAACCCAAGACAAGTTTAAATATGTACAAACTAATTTATTTCAAGTATAAAGAAAAAGTATTTTAAACTTTTTATTAACTAAAGCAACTTATACTTATGTTAATTCAAAATAAAATTTCCAAAACATTATAAATATAAAACAAGTTTTTCTATTATTAAATTATAGATTTTTTTTCCAAATCCAATATATATTCAAAACTTTCATTTTTAAATTTCAAACTTCAAAATTAATATACAATTAATTTGTATTTATAAATTAATAAAAAAACAAATAATTTATTTAATTTTGGAAAACAAATCAATTTAATTCACAATTTAATTCAAAAATTAAATTGATTTCCAATTTGAATTTGATTTTAAAATAGGAATGTTACAATGGGGGATATGGCAGTTAGGTATTTTCAGTTTTGTTTTATTTTAATTTTTAATTTAATGTTAAGTGATAACTTTAATTTAATTTGTTGTTTAATATTTAAGTTATTAGAAATCTAACAGTAAAAGCAGAAATATATATATATATATATATATATAAAGTTTTGGAAAATATAAGAATTTATAGGAAGAATTGATTTTTAAAATCTATATGGGTTATTTTTATAAATATGCTAATGTAGTTCTAAATGAGAAATAAAAATGTATATGCTTATACCATTCTAAGCCTACTAGTTTAATTTTTAAAATAATGTGTTATGGAGGTTCATTTGTTAAATTAACCTATTTAATCTATTATAGTTACTAAAAAGATTTTAAATGGAAATTATTGGTTTAAATTTAAATCACTAGTTAAAAATAAAATCATTGGTTAATTAAAGTGTGTGTGTGTGTGTGTATATATATATTCCAGCGATTAATTTCCTGCATATATAGCGGATGAGACCCTATGCGCCGCATAATAGCGGACGAGATGATATAACCCCATATACCGCAATATTCCACCTCGAAGTGGAATTGGTATTTTATATTGTGCTAACATCTATAAATGCAGGGAAACAGGTTGGAGGGATCCAACTGGATACCTCAAAATTATTTGAATTTATTTTATATGTTGCGATGCGATAATCTGTGAATGATTATATTTGTGATTGAAATCATTGAAGGCTATCGTTTGGCTGAATATATTTTTGGTATTGTAGGATACCAGAAATATATAGTTGGGTTTTTGGAAATTAGAGTAGAAAATTTTAAGTAAATTTATTTTAGAGAATTAGATAAATTTAAAAGAAGGAATTTGGGAAAAGATAAAGGTTGATTTTTGAAAACCTATTGAATAAATTCTAAGTATGGGAAAAAGATTTTAATAAATGAAAATAAATGGATTTTGAGTAGTATTGTTTAAAAGTTGAAGAATTTATTTTAAAATTCGGATTTTAAAATCTAAATAAAGGTGCGAATATTAGATTAATGGTTTTTGAAATAAATTTGGAAATAAATTGGAAATTTGATTTGGTGTTTGAAATAAATTTGGAAATCAATTTGGAAATTCAATTTGGTGTTTGAAATAAATTTGGAAATAAATTTGGAATTTAATTTTGTATTTGAAAGTAAATTTGGGAAATCAACTTTGAAAATTGTACATCAGTGGATATTTGGAAATTTAAATTCACGATGGAATTTATAACGCAAAGAGTAATTTGTTTTAAAAATAAATATTGGTTTATTTTTAAAAGTGTGGAAAAGAGATTTATGAATTTGGAATGTAAATTGTGATAAATCGAGAAGGACTTATTAATTGATTTAAATGGTCTATTTTGGAATGGAAAGTATATTTTCTCTGGAAAGACGAGTATGTTTTCAAAGTAGCTTTTAAATATAAATTAAAAGTTATAAAGTTGATTTTAAAAAATGTTTTTGGAGAGATTATTTTCTTAAATTGTTTTTGAAAATTAAAAAGTAAATATTTATTAAGTTAATTATAGAGGTGATTATTTTAAAGATTTAACTAGTAATTGATTTAGAAGATGGTTATTTAAATAATTATTCTTTATCTAAAAATTTTATTTTTCAAAATTAATTTTGGCTGAAGTTTTATATGAAATATTAGTATAAAAATTTCATAACTAATATTTTAAATAACGTGTTTAAAGTAGTTTTTATTTTAAGTGTTTCCAAGTATATTTTTGGATAAGTGATTTAAATTATTTTTAAAGTATTCGGACTTGGCAAATTTTCAGTGGAAATAAACAATATTTGGAAATTTATTCCGTGAGAGGAAAGTGATTTGAAAATTGGTTTTCAAAGGGTTGAAGTGTGAAAATATATCTTGCGAAGATATTTTGAAATAAATAATTTGGGGAAAATTATTTAAAATTGATGGTTGTTGTGAATGTTGTTTGATAGTTAAATAATATACTATCAATATTGACCTATAAATGGCATTTGAATTTCAATGCGACCGGGGGTCGGATTCCAAATGGTTATCCGAAAACCACACGGTCTTAGCGATGGATCTTTTGTTTAAAAGATCAAAGTGGAAATTTGTTGTGACTTACTTAAAATCTAAATCTAACCATTTATTTTTAAAATATGCTCTCACTATTCGGTTAAGCCTGGAGAGGACTTTATGTCATAAAACCCACTCCGAAAATGACATGACGAACTGGATTGCATTTTAAGAAGGTTGAAGACGGGGTATTTTCGAGAACGAAAGGATTACCTGTCGATTATTTCTACACTAAGTTGCTCCGTTATAGAGATCTCCATGTGTGAGGGGGAGTCCGGTCGGGATTGTGGATACGGGGATTTGCAAGGGCTTTTTCCTTAATTGGAGGAAGCACCTTCGGTTGCTTTCAGACCCAGGATGGACTTGTATGGATGTATGTCTAACGTTACACTTTGAGATGTAAAGCTGGTTTCTATCAAATACATTTCTGTTGGTGCAGAGAATTTATTCTCTTAGCTTAACACCCTTCTCTGAGGCGTGCGAGCTCAGAGGTTATGTAGTTGATTGTTACTAGTGATATATTCCCAATTTGGTAGTGTGGCATGCATTGTGTTGATCATTTATTGATCGAAGCATGGCTTTTATGAAAAGCGTAGCTTTATGGACAAGACTTCGTCAAACCTCACACCTCGAAAATGGTTGAAACAGGAAAAGATGCAGCAAGGTTATGGGGGTCGCGCCCCTCAGTGTATGTGCATTTCCTTCTGGATAAAAAGTGGTATCTGGTATGGAGCCTGAATATTTAACTTGTATGGGTAGAAAGTGGTACTTTAGTATGGAGCCTAGATTATTTACTTATGTGGTTGTTGGTTGTTGAGGCCCCTCGGTAAAGGTCGTTCTAGACCGGGAGGTGGCATACTCGTGACAGTTAGTTACCTAGTTACAGAGGTAACCCGGCCTTGTGTTGGTAGAGACCTGGTTAAGTTCTCGGGGAATCCCACCAGAGGCGTGCCCATTCGCTGAAGGAAGTTCCTTAGCCTTGACAATTTGTTGGAAATCTAAACAAAACAATACGAGCCCTTTACGATTGCAGTTATATAACCATCCACCTCAGGTGGTAGCTATAGTAGGCATAATATAATGGTACCTATGCTGGCTAAGATTAATATTATACTTTTGAAATATTTTCCACGCTATGCACTAATAATAATATCAAAAAGATTTTGCGTATCAAACATGTTTGACTATCATAAGGAGAAATATTCTCCAAGTGTGCGATTGCATTGTGTATGTGGCGGGAGGCCTTATGGTAGTTTTATTTTCTGTAACGACCCGTAAATTCTCAATAATGTAATTTGTTGATTTAATGCGATTTTGGTAACTAAAATAGGAGGAATAAAGACTTTGTAATTTAATAGTGAAACAAAAGTTAAAATGAAATGTAACAATGTAATTGAAACTAATTGTGAAGTTTCAACTAATTGAAATAATTTAAATTGTTGCAGTTAGTTATAGATTTGAATATAAGAAAACAAGTGTGAATGTTGAATCATTAGTGAGATAATATATTATCAATATAAATAGAAGTAAATTAGTGTTAATTAAGTAATTGTAACATTTTATTTGTAAATAATAAAGAATTCATTAATGTGATTCAAATTAATAGTAATGGTTGTAAGTTACTATTTAATTGGTCTATTAATTTATATTTAAATGTTAGATTTAGGTATAAAATTTGAATATAAGAAAATAAGGGTAAATGTGGTGCGAACGAATGAATTAGTGTAAATTAAAGGGTAATGGCAATAGCTATTATAGTCTATAAATTAAATAGGAAATCTTTAATGTCGTTAATGAGAATTAATGCGGTAACAGGAGGCGTGAATGTATAAATTAAATAGAAACGTAAATTTATTTATCAAGTAATAAATTGGTAAAAAGAGAATGGAACTAAGGTAAATTTATTTAATTGGTTTTAAACCATAATTAACGTGTACAATTGACAAAAGTACACATTTATAAAAGTAACATTTATAAAAATTTAAGATGTAAATAGGAGTGTATTAATGTAACGGAATATAAAACTAATGTAACCAGGTTTATAAAAAATAGAGGGCATAGTATAAAGATGGAAATTAAATCAAATCAAATTATGGGCATCAATTTTAATAAATTGGAATGTAATCTATAATAAATGAATTTAATGATAAGTAAATGAATTTAATTACTATATTAATTGAAAACTAGGATGAAATGGGAATGCATATTTTATTCATAAGATAATATGAAAGAATGAAACCTATCTGAATGAATTAATTGAGGATTCAATTATAATAAATGTATACATTTGACAAATTCAATATAATTGAAAACAAATATTAATACATAGGAAAGATGGATATTTAATATATATTAATGTAATGAAAGATTAATGAATATTAACGATGTTTGTAGAGTAGTATAGACTTAATAAAAAGGGACTAGAATTTAATCAAATCAGTTTATTTGAAATCAATTGTAACTTATGGGAATTCAATTCGTAACAAATAGATTTATGGTAAGAGAATGAAATTAATTACTTTTCTAATTAAAATATGGATGATTTGGGAAATGGTTAATGTATTAGTATATAAAACAATGGTAATATGGATTTATTGGGAATTTAAACTTATACTTTTAAATTAGATAAATTACAGCATTTTACACGCAATAAATTTATGTATTTTCATTACACACACACACACACACACATATATTCCTATATCCATCTCTTTGTTTATTTCTCTATTTATTTGTCTAGGCTTTTATTGTATTCATTGCAATTTATTTGCTTATATCTTTTATAAAGAGTTGGAGAAAATCAAAGGGTATGCGTTACTTTATTAAATGCTTGCCTTTTTAATTTTCTACCCTCTTTATTAATTCTAGCGTCGTGCATTAATCTATCAAATCAAATACAAAATCTTCCTAAATATCTCACTTCTTCATTTTCCTCTTCTGATTGAAAGATATTACATAAGTTTCTTTTATTAAAAAGGAAATAAATCCCATTCATTCACTAGCCTCATTATTTCTTGCCTTTTTATTTCCTACGTCCTTAATTACCTTCTATCCGTGCATTTTATTTTCTTTAAGCCATGAGAAACTTTCCATTCACTTCATTTGTCATTTGCGTGCAAACAAAGAAAAATATACAAGATTCCTTCTCCTTAAATTGTGCCTTTTAATTTCCTAGCCAATCATTTTCTAGCCTTTAGATCTCTAGTCATCCACTCTCCATATCTTTAGCCATTCATTGTTTCTGTAACCCTTGCCACCACTTTTATTATTATTTCACGTGAAAATTTCTCACTTCACATATTTCATTTGCATGAGAAAAAAAATTCTAGATCTAATATCCATGGCTTCTCCTTCCTCTTCTTCTTTTTCTATTTTCTTTTTCCTTTTTCTTTGTCTTACCTCATGATTTTCTCGGCCTCCACCTTACACCATCACCATGCCGACCATCACCACCTCCTCCATCGCCCCAAAGCATGGCCGTGACCCCTAGATGAGAATCCATCACCAAAGCCTTGAAACCCTAGCCAAACTCCTAGATTTCATCTCCTTCCTCTTATTAGCCTCGGCCATACCACACTAACACCACCTACATGCCATGCCATGACCCCAAACATCCCTAGCCGTGAGTTTGTGATGCCTAGACTTTACCCAAACCCAATAGCCGAGCCCACTTGGTAGTTGAAGCAAAGGTTGTGTCGTATTTATCTCATATTTTCATTTGTTTTAATTTCTATTCTTTTATATTGTTCTTATATATGTTGTATTTGTTTGCATACAAGATTTGGATCTGACTCTTCATTCAATCAAAAACATAATCGTGCTTTGTTGTGCCTTTTTCGTGCGTTGCAGAGGTTCAGTTGTGTATTGTGAATTTCATTCTATCTTTTAAAAAGGTGAGTTTTATCACTCTAGACATATGTACTTATATAATTGTGAAATGATGACAAGTGAACTGTATAAATTAATATTATAACTGTGACATATTTATATGATGTTTAATGCTGTTTGCATAACTGTTACATCATCTAATATGATATGTTATATTGTATTGTTCAATTTATTTACTGTATCACTGCATGTTCCCCATCACTATGGGTTGAAATGATACATACCCAAACGGACTTTAGAATAGAAAAAATCACTATGGGCTAAAATGATAGGCTCGAGTGATTTTATTGATTTTTATTGTATTTATTTTACTTGGGATTGCAGGCTTGAAATGATAGAACCCGGATTTTCTTTCAAAACACGGATTGAAATAATATATATACGTATCACTTGACCTAGGTTAGAAAGTATTATACAAGCCCATGGTTAATAGTTTTAAGGTAATATTTTCCTGAAAATTTATTAAGTATTTTGAATACTTAGAAAATATGAAATTTTACCTTGAAATTTGATTTAATGATTTGAAATATAACGAGATATTGGCTTTCAGCAAGTTAAAAGTTTATAAGTTGATGATTGGTTTAGATTGTAATTTAAAAATCTTTATTTGGTTTTAATGGTAATTTAAAGAGCTTTAATTGTGATAAATAACTTAATAATTAAAGTTAATTAATATGGAATTTTAAAGTCTAGCCTGGTAATTGCAATCAATTTTTATTTTATGAAATGAATATGTTTGTAAAATAAATGATGTCCTCTGAATTGATAAAATGAAATACAGTTTTAATTGTACATTTTGTGATAAATGTATTTAGCCTGAAATCATAGTTTACTTGATGCCTAAATGAATAAATTTGTAAAGAAATTGATCATTATATTTACTATCATAATTAACTTTATTTATGAAATGGAAATGTTTGGAAATTGAATAATTATGATTTAAGTGGAAAAGTGTATTTTCAAAATATGACTTAACTTGATAATTGGAAATTTAGTTTTAATTTAAATTGTTAAGTTAAGTATATAAATGGAATTTAGTCTTGCTTATGAAGTGGGTATTTTAAAATAAAGTAGTAAGTTATTTGTTGAAATAAAAGAAGTAAAGGAATGTGTTTTTGACTTAGTAAACGAATTATAGTTTAATTTGAAAATTTATTCATAAAGTTTTATTTTATTAAATCATAAGTTAAATGATATCCAAATGAATATTCTGAAGTGGGAAATGTGATTTTTATAAGTTAAATTGGCTAAAATTGAAATTTTAATGTAGCTGAAATATACAATGTTTGGAAAGTTTATAATTGAATGAATAAACTTATAAATGCAACAACTTCGAAATGAATATTAGTTGACATTGAATTTAAGTGGTTAAATGAATCTTGTTTGGAATATATTATCATTGAATTTAGATGGTCTAAATAAATATGTTTCAAAATGTTTGGTTTCAGAGTTGTCATAACTTGGAAGTAATATGGCTTTGGAAATGAAATTATTGGAAATTGTATTTTATTAAGAATTGTCTTTAAACATATAAACTTTGAACTTGTTGAAATTGAATATTTAAGAATATGAATTTATAAAGTGGTGTGGTTAAGATGATTTAAAGCAATACTTCAAGTTCGATAAATTGAAGGAATATTCAATGATTTGGAAATTTGGGTTTTATTTAAAGGATATATTATTACTTTGGTTTTGAATTTAAATGATATATTATTACTTTGGTTTTGAAATGGATATAATATTTTGGTTTTAAGTATAAATAATTTTGAAATAAATATCCATGGGTAATAATAACGTTTGGTTGTTAAAGAGACCGGGATCGAAAGTTGTCTTATTCTCTGCCAACTCCGAAAACCACTTTAACAACCGTGTGCGCGGGGGAGAATGAAGTAGGATGGTGGCGACGTTCCTTTGAGGTATATACGTGGACCCGACTCTCGTGAGTTGGCATAAGGTGGCTAAAACAAGAGCGATTCCGAGCCAGTGAGGTAGCTCCTCTTATCGGACACACTCCTTCGATGCCATTATATTACTTTGTGACTGATTGGGGTCCTTTTTTATTTTGGGGGTGTGGCTCGAGGTGGGCGGTAGACGCGCGCTATGCGTCACCACCAGTCCGGATAGTAATTGGTATATCTACCCTGGCATTGCCTAGTTGTGCCGTGTCACCTACCGTAGCGAGCCTTGTATGAGTTTGATTTGTGTCGTACCTATGGAGTATCTTCTCGTAGTCTCCTGATCAGGAGATATGCAGGTACTGTATAGACTACTGGCACTATTACGTGTTAATGGGAATATTGAGTCACTACTTAACGCTATTTAAAAGTAAGTTTATTTTACTATAGACATTATTATAATAGCACAATATTACTACATAGTAAATAGTTTAACGGATCCTTAGAGGATGGGCGGTCACAAGCATCCTTTAAGTTACTTGTACCTTATACTACAGTTCACTTGAGTTGGTTTACATTATATAAGTATGTATGTCCTGACTCGAGTGTTTTGTGTTGTGCTTTATGCTCGGGTCAGACTGAGTAATATAGCATTAGAGACTCACATCTGGAGTTGGAGCTTTACTTGGATATCCAGCTATCTAATTCACTTTCATTTATCCAGTTGGTTCCAGTTATTCAGTTGATTCCAATGTTGTATTTAGCTTTGTACTTGATTATCATCTTGTTACTTCTATTATACCTTGTTTAACTCTGATGTATATTTATACAGTAGCTTTATGAACTACTATCTCTTTTCCTCCGCTGTATTTTATTACTCTGTGTCTGTGATCTGTGATTTATTTATTTACTGTATATTCTAAGTTTTGCCAAATTTATTTTACAATTCAGTATTTTGAACAATTCAAGTCCGACATGTATGGATGCGAATGGTTGAAAATATCGGGTTGTTACATTTTGTATCAGAGCTTTGGATCTAGGCAAACATAGCATATATGGTAAATTTATTTACAGAATCACTTTTATTCGAGTTTGAATCTCTTTCTCGTTGACTCTATCCCTTTGAATTTTGGAACGTTCCCTCGGTTCCGAAATTCATTCTTGTCCCTCTTTCTTCGTATTCTTCTGAATTCTGGAGCATCCCATAGCTCCACTGAATGATTTGTAAATGGGTGAAACTACTTTAGAATGGCATTGATTCATCGAAGATTTCTGGATCCTCGGTTTAGGTGCTAATATGTCTTGTATCCCGAATTCTATCTCTTGAGATCGAATGTAGATTTGCCTTAGGATTCTGCATCGATCTAACTCTGGAAGTCGCGATTAACCGGGTTAAGGTTGCCCGTGATTTGTATGAGCTTATCCATTTCCTTATTCGGTTAATTAATCATCTTATCTTTTGTTCCAACTTATCCTCAAATCAAATTTTTCTTCGATTTGAGTTAATCAAATTGGAATCTCTATCCTTGCTTTGAAAATCTGTTCCTATATAGCGTATTTGTAAATCTATATTTAAAATATTTAATATATATTGTTTTGCTTGAGTTGTTGATGTTGATTTGGGTTATCGATCGCTTCATCTGATCAATGCTATCGATAGGATCTCCAAAACACTTGAACAGAGCAAATCAACACAATATAGTTTTCAAATTTAGTAAATGAAATAAATTTGGTATAATTATATTGTATGTGTGTATAAATAATTGAACTAAAACATGGCTATAAATTAATTTGGAAATTTAAATGAATTTAAAACAAGAAACTAAAAATTTAATTTCTGATGGTTTCAAACTTTGTGTTTAGAGTTTTAAAAGGGTGTATTATTTAAATTATTTCAAGTAGAAATTGTTTCTAAAAAAATTAATTGGTTAAATGGGTGCTCTTTTCTTTGTCATTGGAAAATAATTTCGTTGATGACTGCAGCAACATCAACATTCATTTTCGAGATTCGAAGTGAAGAGACCATCCTGTAGTTTTGCTACAGTTTTGCTTTGAAGAATTAAATTGATTTGAATTTCTTAAATATGACTTGATTTATAATATATGTGATATATGATTTAAATTGCATTTGATATATATTGTGTATATTTATTTATCTCTAAATGTTTTGAAGTGAAATTGGAAATTTAATTCTTAAATTTTATGTTGAGGATGATTTCTAACATAAAATGAAATCAAAATTTTGAATAAATATTTAAGCTTGAATAATTGAACTAGAAAATTTTATTTGTATAATTTTCTATTTCATTCCAATATAACTTACCCTAGTTATTAGAAGTTAACAATGTAATTGGATAATATACAATAAAAGGATATTTTTTAATAAAACTTGAGTGTTTATAATAAATGTTATACACTTAAATTTTAGATATAAAAGGATTAATTGAGGTAAACAAAATAAAAGGTTAATTGAATAATTTACAATATAAAATGGCGTTAAAGGAAATTTTAAATAGATTGGTATATTTTATTCAAATTAATTATTTTTATAAATTTATTTGCTTAAAAAGTTAGTATTTTTAAATAAGATGTATTGTTTACTTAATTCTTTCTTTCCCTTCTTTTTTCCTTTTCGATGATGAAAAGTTTTGAGTGGGGGAGAGTGTAACGACCCGTAAATTCTCAATAATGTAATTTGTTGATTTAATACGATATTGGTAATTAAAATTGGAGGAATAAAGACTTTGTAATTTAGTAGTGAAACAAACGTTAAAATGAAATGTAACAATGTAATTAAAACTAATTATTAAGTTTCAGCTAATTGAAATAATGTAAATTGCTACACTTAGTTATAGATCTGAATATAAGAAAACAAGTGTGAATGTTGAATCATTAATGAGATAATATATGATTAATATAAATTGAAGTAAATCAGTGTTAATTAAGTAATTGTAACATTTTATTTGTAAATAATAATGAATTCATTAATGTGATTCAAATTAATAGCAACGGTTGTAAGTTACTATTTAATTGGTCTATTAATTTAGTTGTAAATGTTAGATTTAAGTATAAAATTTGAATATAATAAAATAAGGGTAAGTGTGATGCGAACGAATGAATTAGTGTAAATTAAAAGGTAATGACAATAGCTATTATAGTCTATAAGTTAAATAGGAAATCTTTAATGTCGTTAATGAGAATTAATGCGGTAATGGGAGGTGTGAACGTATAAATTAAATAGAAACGTAAATTTATTTATAAAGTAGTAAATTGGTAAAAGAGAATGAAACTAAGGTAAATTTATTTAATTGATTTCAAACCTTAATTAATGTGTATAATTGACAAAATTACACGTTTAAAAAAGTAACATTTATACAAATTTAAGATGTAAATAGGCATGTATTAATGTAATGAAATATAAAACTAATGTAACCAGGTTTATAAAGAAATAGTGGGCATAGTATAAAGATGGAAATTAAATCAAATCAAATTATGGGAACCAATTTTAATAAATTGGAATGTAATCTTTAATAAATGAATTTAATGATAAGTAAATGAATTTAATTACTATATTAATTGAGAATTAGGATGAAATGGGAATGCATTTTTATTCATAAGATAATATGAAAGAATGAAACCTATCTAAATGAATTAATTGAGGATTCAATCATAATAAATGTATACATTTGATAAATTCAATATAATTGAAAATAACTGTTAATACAAAGGAAAGATGGATATTTGAATATATATTAATGCAATGAAAGATAAATGAATATTAACGAGGTTTGTAGAGTAGTATAGAGTTAATAAAAAGGGATTAGAATTTAATCAAAACAGTTCATTTGAAATTAATTATAACTTATGAGAATTCAATTCATAACAAATAGATTTATGGTAAGAGAATGAAATTAATTACTTTTCTAATTGAAATTTGGATGAATTAGGAAGTGATTAATGTATTAGTATATAAACCAACGGTAATATGTATTTATTGGGAATTTAAACTTGTACTTTTAAATTAGATAAATTACAGCGTTTTACACGCAATAAATTTATGTATTTTCATTATATATATATATATATATATTTCCTACATTCGTCTCTTTATTTATTTCTCTATTTATTTGTCTAGGCTTTTATTGTATTCTTTGGAATTTATTTGCTTATATCTTTTATAAAGAGTTGGAGAAAATCAAAGGGTATGCATTACTTTGTTAAATGCTTGCCTTTTTAATTTTCTACCCTCTTTATTAATTCTTAGCGTTTCTCACCCATTATAGTCGCACATTACTCAATCAAATCACGTACAAAATCTTTCCAAATATCTCACATCTTCATTTGCCTCTTCTGATTGAAAGATATTACATAAGTTTCTTTTATTAAAAAGGAAATAAATCACATTCATTCACTGGCCTTTTTATTTCTTGCCTTTTTATTCCTACCTCCTTAATTACCTTCTAGCCATGCATTTTATTTTCTTTAACCCGTGAGAAACTTTCCATTCACTTCATTTGTCATTTACGTGCAAACAAAGAAAAATATACAAGATTCCTTCTCCTTAAATTGTGCATTTTAATTTCCTAGCCATTCATTTTCTAGCCTTTACATCTCTAGCCATCCACTCTCCATATCTTTAGCCATTCATTGTTTCTATAACCCTTGCCGCCACTTTTATTATTATTTCACGTGAAAAGTACTCACTTCACATATTTCATTTGCGTGAGAAAAAAAATGCTAGATCTAATATCCATGGATTCTCTTTCCTTTTCTTCTTTTTCTATTTTCTTTTTCCTTTTTCTTTGTCTTGCCTCATGATTTGCTCGGCCTCTACCTTGCACCATCACCATGCCGGCCATCACCACCTCCACCATTACCCCAAAGCATAGCTATGACCCCTAGATGAGAATCCATCACCAAAGGCCTTGAAACCCTAGCCAAACTCCTAGATTTCATCTCCTTCCTCCTATTAGCCTCGGCCATACCACACTATCACCATCTACATGCCATGCCATGAGCCCAAACATCCCTAGCCATGAGTTTGTGATGCCTAGACCTACCCAAACCCAATGGCCGAGCCCACTAGGTAGTTGAAGCAAAGGTTGTGTCACTTTTATCTCATATTTTCATTTGTTTTAATTTCTATTCTTTTGTATTGAAATATATTCTTATATATGTTGTATTTGTTTGCATTCAAGATTTGGATCTAACTCTTCATCCACTCAAAAACATAATCGTGCTTTGTCGTGCCCTTTTCGTGCTTTGTGGAGTTTCAATTGTGTATTGTGAATTTGATTCTAGCTTTTAAAAAGGTGAGTTTTATCACTCTAGACATATGTACTTATATTATTCTGAAATGATAACAAGTGAATTGTATTAATTAATATGCTAAGTTCGTACATGCCTGCGACATATTTATATGATGTCTACTGCTGTTTGCATAACTGTTACATCATCTAATATAATATGTTATATTATACCGTTCATTTTATTTGCTTTATCATTGCATGTTCCCTATCACTATGGGTTGAAATGATACACACCCGAACGGACTTTAAATAGGAAAAATCACTGTGGGCTGAAATTATAGGCTCGAGCGATTTTATTGATTTTTATTGTATTTATCTTACTTGGGATTACGGGTTTGAAATGATAGAACCCGGATTTTCTTTTAAATTACGGATTGAAATGATATATATCTGTATCACTTGACCTAGGTTAGAAAATATTATACAGGCCCATGATTAATATTTTTAAGGTAATATTTTCCAAAACATTTATTAAGTATTTTGAATACTTAGAAAATATGAAATTCTACCTTGAAATTTGATTTAATGATTTAAAATATAAAGAGATATTAGTTTTCAGCAAGTTAAAATTTTATAAGTTGATGATTGGTTTAGATTGCAATTTAAATATCTTTATTTAGTTTTAATGGTAATTTAAAGAGCTTTAATTGTGATAAATAACTTAATAATTAAAGTTAATTAATATGGAACTTTAAAGTTTATCCTGGTACTTGCAATCAATTTTTATTTTATGAAATGAATATGTTTGTAAAATAAATGATGTCCTTTGAATTGATAAAATGAAATACAGTTTTAATTGTACATTTTGTAATATATGTATTTAGCCTGAAATCATAGTTCACTTGATGCCTAAATGAATAAATCTGCAAAGAAATTGATATTTATATTTACTTTGATAAATTACTTTATTTATGAAATGGAAATGTTTGGAAATTGAATAATTATGATTTAAGTGAAAAATTGTATTTTCAAAATATGACTTAACTTGATAATTGGAAATTTAGTTCTAATTGAAATTGTTAAGTTAAGTATATAAATGGAATTTAGTCTTTCTTATGAAGTGGGTATTATAAAATAAAGTGGTAAGTTATTTGTTGAAATAAAAGAAGTAAAAGAATGTGTTTTTGACTTAATAAATGAATTATAGTTTAATTTGGATATTTATTGATAAATTTTTATTTTATTAAATCATAAGCTAAATGATATCCAAATGAATATTTTGAAGTGGGAAATGTGATTTTTATAAGTTAAATTGGTTAAAAATTGAAATTTTAATGTAGCTGAAATATACAATGTTTTGGAAAGTTTATAATTGAATGAATAAACTTATAAATGCTACAACTTTGAAATGAATATTATTTGACATTGAACTTAAATGGTCAAATGAATCTTGTTTGGAAGATATTGACATTGAATTTAGATGGTGTAAATAAATATGTTTCAAAATGTTTGATTTCAGAGTTGTTATAACTTGGAAGTAATATGGCTTTGGAAATGAAATTATTGGAAATTGTATTTTATTAAGAATTTTCTTTAAATATATAAATTTGGAGCTTATTGAAATTGAAGATTTAAGAATATGACTTTATAAAGTGGTTTGGTTAAGATGATTTAAAGGAATATTCAACGATTTGGAAATTTGTGTTTTATTTAAAGGATATATTGATTTGGTTTTGGATTTTAAATAATATATTATTACTTTGGTTTTTGAAATGGATATGATATTTTGGTTTTAAAGTATATTTTAAAATAAATATCCATGGGTAATTATAATGTTTGGTTGTTAAAGAGACCGAGATCGAAAGTTGTCATACTCTCTGCCAATCTCGGAAACCACTTTAACAACCGTGTACACGGTGGAGATTCCAGAATGAAGTAGGATGGTGGCGACGTTCCTTTGAGGTATATACGTTGTTTGCACAAAAATTGGGTAAACACCTCCAAGTCGTATGAATTGGTTGATTTTATATTGTTTCTAGTGATTTGGGTGATTTATGCAAATAAATAAAAAGCAGGGACTAAACTGTAAAGGACACACAGATTTATAGTAGTTCGGCCAGAACGTCCCTACGTCCACTTTATATGTTATTCTCCTTTTCTATTCAGATTACAAGTACAAAGCTTTGATTACAAGTAACTGAAAGTTGTTTGAAAGTTCTCTCCGTGCTTGAGCTCTCAAACATGTCTGCCATTGTTGTACCCATGCCCCTCTATTTATAGAGTGAGGCTGGGGGCAGGGGTCCTGGATGTATATAACTGCTGGTGGGCCTGGGCTGATGCAATCTGGCCTAGTAGCGTAGGTCTGGTACGCCTTGGTTCGGCGGTAGGTGGTAGATGGTTTGGTTCGGTAGGAGGTTGGTTCGATGGTGAGTGGACCGGCAGTGCATGGGGATGGAGTTGGACCGGTGGAGGTTGGTCCGGCCTAGGTTGATTTGGTAGTGAGGGGCCGGCATAGGTTGGAGCAGTGGAGGTTGGTTCGGCATAGGTTGGAGCGGTGAGGGTTGGTCCGGCATAGGTTGGAGCGGTGAGGGTTGGTCTGGCATAGGTTGGAGCGGTGAGGGTTAGTTCGGTGGGAGCTAGGGAGTGGTTGGAAATGGATTGGTTCAGCAGGTATGGAAAGGTCTGGTTCGACAGGGGATGGTTCGGCATGTAGGGGAGAAACCTTGGTCCGGTGGTGAGAACTCGCCCAACATTTGCCCTCCAAAGTGGGGCATATGCCTGCATGTGTCGCGCTTTGTTTCGCATTCGGTTTTAAGCGCCGAGCCACCTGGTCTGGTCATTGATGTTTGCTTATAAATAGGGGCCACGTGCCTTCGTTATTCCTTACCAACCGAGCCGAACCTTTTGCCGAATCAAACTCTTATTTTCGCCGAAGCAAAGTGTTAGCCGAACCAGGTGAGACCCCTTTGCCGCCGAATGATCTTTTATATCGTTCTACCTAATGAACTTGAGGGTTCTGAGTACCGAATGAATTGGAGAGTATGATTGCCGAATGAGCCTTCATATTTGTAATGCCGAATGAACTCCGTGAAGTTCAAGTGCCGAATGGGTCTTGTGCCTTGGACCACCGAATGGGTTTGGGAAGCATTAGCGCCGAATGAACTTTCGGTTTTGAACTACGGAATGTACATATGTACTTGAATTACCGGATGAAACCGAAGTCTTCGAGCACCGAATGTACTTTTATATTTTCTTTACCGAGTGATCTTGAGAGTTTGAATGCCGAATGATCCTTATGTTTGAACTATTGAATGAACTCTGGGACCCTGAATGCTTAATGGATCTCTAGCTTTTCATGTTTCGACCTACGAATGAAACTCTAGATTGTACATACTTGCTTTTTTATATTTTCATGCTCCTTGTTCTAACAACATACTTTTTTGCTTTCGTGTTTGCAGATAAATGTCTCACAAAGTGGAAACCCGATCAGAAAAGAAAAAATCTACGGACAGAAGTGAGTCTTCCGTCATGCCCCCAGTCCAGCCAGGACCAGCGCGTCATGGACCTGCCCCGAGGTCATTAGTGAACGGATATGGCCCTCAGGAGCTTCTGAACTCTCCTCCCGATTGCTTTACGAGCTCCCTCAAAGAAGGGCAATTTGATGTCATCGCTCGCTCCTTTGGGATTGACAGGGCAAGTATGTTGTTGCCGGGAGATGGTGTGATGCCGTACGATCCTCCTGAAGGATATTTCGCTTACAACCGATACCATTGTATGTGCGGGGCTATTCCCCCAATCAATGCCTGGATAGTCAGCTTTCTTACCTATTTGAAGGTGGCTCCATTCCAACTTCAGCCTAATTCCTATGCTATCATGGTGTGCTTGTTCATCATTTTTCAGAGGAAATATGGGCGTCCCCCTTCCAACCGAGAGATCTGGTATTTGTACAACTTGAGAGGCTATAAGAAGGGGTCTCCATATATCAGCTTGGAAGCGGCCGTGCCCTTCAAGCCTGTCCTGGATTCGTATTCAAAGCTCAGTATGTTCAAGAAAGAATGGTTCTTCATCAAGAATGACTCTATTTCCTTCCGTCTTTTCGCTTCTGGCTGTAAGTTGAACTTCATTTATATTTTCCTTGTTTCGACCGCAATGCTTCCTCTTATATGCTTTTATTTCTTGCTAGCGACAGGTGGCTTTGCGGTCGTGGAGAATGATTCCTTGGCTCGGATGGCTGCGGAAATAAATGCCATTCGGGATGGGATAGGTCGGCTTCTTACCTGATCAGGAATGCCACTCTCCTGGAGTACAACTTAATTCTGCCACGTCAATCTGTGGTTAAGCAGAGAGATACAGCCGAGGAGAGGGCTGCCAAAGCTAAAGACGGGGCTACTACGAATAGTAGCAAAAGAAGACCTTTCTCGGTACCTCCAGTCGTCGGGGGAAAGAAGCTTAAGAAATCTGATGGACCCTCTCCCAGCACATGCCCAGATGTTCCGGAGGAGGAAAGTGGAAAGGAAGAAAGAGGCGAGGAGGAGAGCGGAGGTGATGGAGAAGGTGACGGTGGTAACGGGGCGAAGGTCAGGGTGGTAGTGGCGTTGGTGCCCTGACCTCTGGGCAAGCGGGTGAGATTCAAGAGTGGATGGATGATGCTTTCCGCCAAGCCTTTGAGGGGTTGGGGGAAGGGCCGGCCTTGGTGGAGAAATCGAAGAAGTCTGATAAGACCGGGACAGGCGCCAGTCTATCTTCTGAGAGTATTTCAGCTAAGGCAACTCCGGCGGTTCAAGGTGAATTCTTAACTTCCGCAGATTCCTTTTATGATAAAGACTTAGTAATATTTTATGGCCAGCTCCCATCCTGGAATGAGATTCAGGACTTATTGCGGTATCCCACTCCCTCTCAGGATTTGTAAAATAAACGTGTTTTCCTACTCCTTTAAACTTAGCATATGTCTCGGATTGTAGTTTCATGCATGCTTGTAACACTTGGTTTTTATTCCAGGAATGGGTAAGGTGGCCAAGACATCAGATATTCGGCACCGCCTTGAACAGTACAAGCTACTCAAAGCGTTTGCCAAGCCGAAGCCGTCAACTAGCCGTCCTAGAGATGTGGTTGGATATCGCCCTCTTCTCGGAGTTATTGAAGAAGATATGCAAAAGAGGAAGAGGGGCCGATCTTTGTTTGAACCTTCACCTGGCCCTCAGCCTCCAGTCCAGCCTATCCATGATATTACTGAGGAAGATACCGAGTTTATTCCTTTCCCACATCCGTCCGAAAATCCAACCGTCACCCCGATAGACCACCTGGTTTGGTTCGCAACCCATTTGCCAACCACCCGGATCTAGACCCGAGTTTTCAGGACATTTCTTTTGACGAGGCTACGGGTGAGCATCTTCTTCCCCGCAATCCCATGGTATGGGTGCTTGATGAGACTAAGTCCTTAGACCTCGATTTGCTTACTACTCGGATTGTGACCATGGGGGATGAGGCCAAGGCAAACATCGATCGGGTGGCTGAAGAGACCAAGAGGCTAATGGAGCATCACGCTCGACTGGCCAAGGCTGGAGAGGAAATTGGAAGTGCTAACATTCAGTTGCGGCTAAAGGTTTCTGATCAGGCCAAACAGCTTGCCGATCAGGCTATCCAGATATCCCAGCATGAGGCGGCCTCCAGACGACTGAAGAAAACCATGGAAGAGGCTAGCAAGGTTGAGTTGCGAAAAATGGAGGCTGTTTGCAAAGAACGAATTGACATGGCCATCGCAACGGTGGACGAGGTTTGGAGAGCGGATCTTGAGCAGGTAGAGGAGTTATCTGGGAGGCTTGAGGCCGTAGAGCTTGCTCAGGCCAAGCTGAAGGAGGAGATGGAAGTGATGCGGAAATCCCTTCAGGCTGACTGCTCGAGATACCGATTGGAGAGAGATGCTGTCGTCGCACAGCTGTCGGCTTCTGAGGCCCAGATGAAAGAGTTTGAGGAGAATGAGGGGGTGATGGATGAGATGCTCCAGGACATGTATTTCTGAACTTGGAGGCAGGGCAACCTGTCCTGGATGGACGACTATCCCCGGGTCATGGCTAGAATATATCTTCGGGGTTTGGAGGAGGCTAAGGCCGATGCGGATAAGGAAGGTGGTGCGGCATTCAGGATGGATGTGGTTACGGCCCAATTCACCAAGGAAGAGAAGGTGGCGGTTAAGGAGGGCATGCGGCTGCTTGCTGCGGATGAGGTAGGCGTGCAGCTAGACGATGATGATCAGGGAGCAGGTGCTGGTAAGTCTTCCCTCTCAATCTTTTCTTAACTTGACTGCGTATAATTTATTTGATGTATTCTTTTTCCAAATCGGACAGGTGGGACCCCTGGCCAGCATGCTGGGAGTTCTGACCCTACGGTCAAGTAGATCCCGGAGGGCGAGCAGGATAGAGGCGGAGCCCTGCTGTAGCTGATTATTTTTTGGCCTTCTTGGCATTCCTATATATACTAGTTCCAAAACATCAATGTACTTTTGGGTTGTAATTATATCATTCGTATGAACAGCTTTATTTTTTGACATGTAATCTCATAACACGGACTGATTCTGCTATATTTGAATGCTTTTGTTACTTTGATGTGTTGCATAAGAAATATAGCTGTGCATGTGCTAGTGATTTAATTGTGTTTAATATTAAGTTCTTTCTTAAACAATAACTTATGTTAGGTAACGTTAGTATGATGTGCGCATAAATTATAGCTACATATTTATATACAAAAGAAGAAAGTACCGCCCTTCAAGTTTTAGCTGTATATGGTAGCTTTGAATGTCTTGTGTAGCTGAGTATGGAATGCAACTGAGTGTCATGTCATCTAGTTGTGAGTTCCTATTTCCATCCGCGGGCATCTCCTATTCTGTGTCCTGTACTTTAGGGATCGTTATAGAGGATGGGAGGAAATTTTTTATAAATAAAATGGAAATATAAGAAATAGTAAAACTTCCAATCACGGAAGGCCGTCGATATGCTTAAGTTCGTGGCAAACGGGTTTTGTAGTCACTTTCCCTAGCTGTGGGTCTTGGAGACATTTGTCACCCATCTTACGCCTCCGCGGGGAGTTTATCTTTTTTACCACAGCCGCACTTAAGACATATCGGAGCCGAGATCGCGCACAGTAACTACCCGAGCCATTATGGCCCATAATCGTGGGTACTATTCGATTTACTGTGGCCGGCTAGCGTGGGTGCCGATCGTCAACCGTGAACTACCCCTGGCTGGCCACACCTTATGTTGGGGCTTAAAGTAGGTTTACAGTTGCCGGCGAGCCGAACGCCGTAATGAGCTGCCATCGGCTATAGTCGGCCTTCTTGATGGCTTATAATCGGCTCATTACAGTTGGCTTTGAGGGCAGTCGCGAGCAATGAGTTAGCCCGCAGCAGAGGGATGCTGGAGCAAAAGTGTCTCATTGGCAAGTGCATAGATTCACATAGTACCTGTTGGGTCTTGTCCAGGTGAGGTTGCGCCGTGAAGTGTCCAGAATGGAAATGTCGTTATACATGATTTTTTTCAACAGAAAAGGATAAAGCTTAACAAGCAGCGAAGATATAAAGGAACAAGTTAGAAAGAGACGAGATTTTTAAAGTGGTTCCGCACGAAAATGCCTACGTCCCCTGATTCTCTTTGTTAATTCACTTCATATGGGCAGTACAAGTTAAGAAAAGTATCGACGGAGGTGTTGGATGTTCCATACCCTCTGGAACACCTCTCCGTCCACTGTTGACAAAATATAAGCTCCGTTGTGGAGATATTTATGAATCACATAGGGTCCGTCCCAGATTGGATCTAGCGCTCCGGGGCGTGGGAAGATCCGCTTGAGGACAAGATCTCCTTCTTGTAAGCTGCGGTGCTTGACTTTGGAGTTGTATTATGCTGCTACTTTTTTCTTGTGAGCTGCCGCTTTAAGTGCTGCATCATTTCTTCCTTCTTCAATTAGATCCAAAGACATGTGGAGGAGTTCTTCATTCTCTTCTGGGTTGTAGTGGATCCTACGGTGGGAAGGCACTACAGTTTCAACTGGGAGCATGGCCTCCGATCCGTATGCCAAAGAGAAAGGAGTATGCCCTGTTGATGTTCTGTAAGATGTGCGGTAGGCCCAAAGTGCCGTAGGAAGTTCATCCACCCAAGCACCCTTTGACTATTCAAGTTTCTTCTTGATTAGGGTTTTGAGGATTTTGTTGACAGATTCGACTTGTCCGTTTGCCTGGGGATAAGCCACAGATGACAAGCTTTTGTGGATTCCGTGCTCTTGGCACCAGTCGGTGAATTCCTCGCTGTCAAATTGAAGCTCATTGTCCGATATGATTTTGAGTGGAACCCCGTACCTGCATAAAACATTTTTGATCAAGAAGTTAATAACTTTTGCCGAAGATATTTTATTTGGAGGCTCCGCTTCCACCCATTTGGTGAAATAGTCAACTGCCACTATGGCATATTTGGCTCCGCCTCGGCCCATTGGCAGTTCGCCAATCAAGTCAATTCCCCATATTGTAAAGGGCCAAGGGCTGGTCATTTGAGTAATCTCATTTGTGGGCAGTCGAGGAATCTTAGCAAATTTCTGACATCTGTTGCATTTTTTGACGAAGTCCAAGTCGTCTTTGTTTAAAGTGGGCCAGTAATACCCGTATCGGAGTGTTTTCTTGGCTAGAGTCTGCCCTCCTGTGTGATCTCCGCAACTTCCTTGATGGATGTTGGACAAGACTTCCCTGGCTTCCCTTCCAGCGATACATCTTAATAAGGGATTAGAGAAGCCACGCCGATAGAGGATGCCTTCTTGTAGTGTGTAGCGGGAAGCTTTCCTTAAGAATTTCTTAGCTTCGTTACGCTCGTCGGGCAGTGTGCCATCTTGTAAATATTTCCGGATAGGAGTCGTCCAAGTTTCCTCTTTGATTGCAGCTATCATACTCATTGTCTCGTAACTCGGGGTTAGTTGCTGTGAGATGGTTATTGTTCAGGAAGCGGTGCCGTCCTCCATGCTAGCTTGCTTTGCCAGTTCGTCGGCCTCTTGATTCTCTTCTCGAGGAATGTGTTTGATTAAATAGTGATCCAATTGATTGAGCAGCAGCTTGGTCTTCTTTATATATGCTGTGAGTCGTTCTCCTCGAGTCTGGAATCCTCCTATTATTTGGTTTACAATAAGTTGAGAATCACTATGGAGACATAGAGAACTGTTATCCCATTTTTTGGTCAAAACTGAAATATCGACAAATTGACAAGGAATGATGGATGCCGAGATTGAAAATCGATTGGAAGCAAGGCAAGAGTTCATTCGGCATTTTCTATGAAGGTTCATTCGGCATTCTCTTTGAAGGTTCATTCGGCATTCTCTATGAAGGTTCATTCGGTATTCTCTTTGAAGGTTCATTCGGCATTCTCTATGAAGGTTCATTCGGTATTCTCTATGAAGGCTCATTCGGCATTTCCTGCTCCACCCCTTAGCCGAACAAACCTAATCCTCTACCATCCACTGCCGAACCGGTATCACTACCGGACCACTTTACCACTTCCCTGCCAAACCATCCGGTCCACCGAACCATCCATCATCGGTCCAAGCTCCACACCGAACCAACATCCCTAAACCCACCACCGGACCAACTCCATCTACATGCTACCACCGGACCAACCAACCACCAGACCAACTCCATCTCCATGCTACCATCACCCTACACCGAACCAAGGAATGCCGAACCAGGTGTGCCAGGCCAGAACATCAGCCCAGGCCCACCAGTAGCTATATACATCCAAGACCCCTGCCCCCAGCCTCACTCTATAAATAGAGGGGCAGGGGTACAACAATGGGGGACAAGTTTGAGAGCTCAAACCTGGAAGGAACTTTCAAACAACTTTCATACACTTGTACTACAAGCTTTGTACTTGTAATCGGATTGGAAAAGGAGAATAACATATAAAGTGGACGTAGGCACACTTTGGCCGAACCACTATAAATCTGTGTGTCTTTTACAGTTTAGCCCCTACTTTTTACGTATTTGCATACACCACCTAAATCAATACGAACAACATAAAATCAACTAATTCATACGACTTGGAGTTGTTTGATCATCTTTTGTGCAAACATATTTGGGTTATTTGCTGAGATCTGTAATTTGTGTTTGAATATCGCTGAATTATATTCATACACTGGTGCTTTCACGGTATTGGGTGTTTGCGGCCATTTTTTACGCAAACATTTTGGTGCTTTCATTGAGAGAGACCAGCTCCCACTACATCGGATAGAAGTTTGGATTTGGAAGACAATGACTAGGCAAAACAGTAGAAGGCTAAGGGCTGAGAGAAGCCAACAAGGAGGAAGTCAACAAGATTCCTCCGGAGGTGAGGAAGGACCAGCTTCGATCTACATAACCCGGGATGAGATGGAGGCCATAACAAATTCACTGCAAGAGAGGTTGCTGAAAAGTCAACAGGAAATGATGCAAACTTTCTTGGAGCAAATGAGAGCTGCAGGAATGCAGAATTTAGGAACAGCTACAACGGCTATGGATGCAGGACAAGAAGCTAGGGTTATGGAACCCAATGAAGGACAAGATACGGAGCCAGGTGGCAATCAACAAGGGCTTGGGGGCAGGCCCACAGGATTCAACACAGGAGAACCTTTGGAAGGAGTTCAACAGGCTAGAACCAACGTTGCTGCTAACGAGCCACACGAAGAGTATGTACCGGAGTTCCCTCGGGGGCAACCCCCGACAGACAACGGTGGATTGGTAGATATAATCAGGAAGACTGTGCGAGGTGGTTTGACCAACGGAGACTTGGAAGGAGTAAACAGGAGTCCGTTCACTCGGGAAATAAGGATGGCTCAGAATCCACCAAAGTTCAAGCTACCTAGCGTGGAGGTATACAATGGCAAGGAAGACCCTACGGATCACTTGATGAGATACACCAGACACATGGAGGTGCTGGGGGCATCAGAGGAGGTGATGGCCCGATGCTTCCCTTTGTACTTGACGGACTTAGCTGCGATGTGGTTCAGGCAGCTGGAAGAAGGATCTATCAGGACTTGGAGGGAATTGGTGGAAAGGTTTCTGGGACAGTTTCGGGTCCATGTCAAGAGACCGAAGAACGTGATGACATTGACATCGGTAAGGCAAAGGATTGATGAATCGCTTAGAGCTTTTCTAACTCGATTCAGTGCCGCAGTTGCTTCGGTGGATCGGCCCGATCCATCGATGGTTTTAATGGCAGCAGTATCAGGAGTCAGGGAGAACTCGGATTTCAAGGTGTCTCTGATACGAGATCCCCCACGGAATCTCGACGAATTCTTTCATGAGGCAGAAAGGTTCCTTCGACAAGAAGATGCGAGTACGGATTTAAAATTGAAAAAGGTTAATGCAGTTGAGGGGGGAGGACCATCCAGCAATGGTTCGGATAAAAACAAAGGAAAAAGGAAGCTGGACGGTGATTCTGGAAATGCTAGGAAGCAATGGAAGGATCCAAAGTTTTCCACATACACAGGATTGAACGAGACACTGGAGCGGATATACCTGGATACTCGAAATCGCCTTCACTACCGGAGGCCGGCTAGGAGAGAACCAACAGAACGGGAAAGGACATCAGGAAGGCACTGTCTCTTCCATGATTTGGATGGACATGACACCAACAGCTGCAGGCACTTAAAGGACATAATTGAGGAACACGTAAGAAGTGGACAACTGCCGCAATATGTTGGACCTCGGAATGCAACGGCGAGGCAGGAGCAACCGCCGCCTACCTCAAGCTATGATGGTGGGAGGCCCAGGAATGATGGTCGGTTGATCGTCCCTTGACCAGGTTAATATGAAATAAGTAGCAAACTATTGGCAAGCAACCAAGTCATTTGCACATGTACGGGGACGGAGATAGCCCCTAGGCATGCTCTGAATGATAATAAACTGCGATGCTATGGTTTGTGAAATTTATCTTTTGTTTTTGGATTGGACACTGCTTTTCTTTTTGGTTTCCGGTTTTGGAGCTTGGATTGAGCTCCTGGTTTTTCTTGCTTTTTGATTTGGATTTTCCTTTGGATGATTGTTTTCGGTTTTGGATGCTGGTTTGGATTTCTGGTTTTCTGGTTTTGGATTTGAATTTTGGATTTGGATTCTGGATTTGGATTTCGGATTTGGATTTTGGATTTGGATTGGATTTTGACTGGATTTTTATTTGGTTTTTTGTAACGGTCGTCGGGTATGGATTATGCCTGGCAAGGGGTGAGTCGCTTTGCCCGAACGTGGTAAATTGACTCATTCAGGTCGTCGAGTATGGACTATGCTCGGCAAGGGTCCGGAGTGACCAGGATTCGGCCTAGGACTTAGGCCCTATATTATCAATTGTTATTTTCAGGTCGTCGAGTATGGACTATGCTCGGCAAGGGTCCGGAGTGACCAGGATTCGGCCTAGGACTTAGGCCCTATATTATCAATTGTTATTTTCAGGTCGTCGAGTATGGACTATGCTCGGCAAGGGTCCGGAGAGACCAGGATTCAGCTTAGGACTTAAGCCATGGCATCGTACAGCGTCCAGGGACACTGGACCAAGGTCGTCAAGTGTGGATTACGCTCGGCAAGAACCCGAAGAGGTTAGCACAGCGCCCAGGGGCACTGGGCCAAGGTCGTCAAGTGTGGATTACGCTTGGCAAGAACCCGGAGAGGTTAGCTCAACGTCCAGGGACACTGGACCACGGTCATCAGATGTGGATCACGCTTGGCAAGAACCCAGAGAGGTTATGGATTTGGATATCGACCCAAAGAGGTCCTGGATTCGGTTATTGGCTATTGGATAAGGATGGATTGGGGCTCGGTTGTCGAGTTCGGATGAATACGGAATTGGCTCAGGCTTTGGTTATTGGATTTGGAATTGGACATCGACTTGGAGCAGTCAAAGATAACATACTCAGGCAATATGATTATGGACTTTGAATATTGGACTCGGAACTATTCAAAACACGCCTTGTTATCACAAGGCATGTTTTGGGGGGCAAAGTGTTATCCCATTTTTTGGTCAAAACTGAAATATCGACAAATTGACAAGGAATGATGGATGCCGAGATTGAAAATCGATTGGAAGCAAGGCAAGAGTTCATTCGGCATTTTCTATGAAGGTTCATTCGGCATTCTCTTTGAAGGTTCATTCGGCATTCTCTATGAAGGTTCATTCGGTATTCTCTTTGAAGGTTCATTCGGCATTCTCTATGAAGGTTCATTCGGTATTCTCTATGAAGGCTCATTCGGCATTTCCTGCTCCACCCCTTAGCCGAACAAACCTAATCCTCTACCATCCACTGCCGAACCGGTATCACTACCGGACCACTTTACCACTTCCCTGCCAAACCATCCGGTCCACCGAACCATCCATCATCGGTCCAAGCTCCACACCGAACCAACATCCCTAAACCCACCACCGGACCAACTCCATCTACATGCTACCACCGGACCAACCAACCACCGGACCAACTCCATCTCCATGCTACCATCACCCTACACCGAACCAAGGAATGCCGAACCAGGTGTGCCAGGCCAGAACATCAGCCCAGGCCCACCAGTAGCTATATACATCCAAGACCCCTGCCCCCAGCCTCACTCTATAAATAGAGGGGCAGGGGTACAACAATGGGGGACAAGTTTGAGAGCTCAAACCTGGAAGGAACTTTCAAACAACTTTCATACACTTGTACTACAAGCTTTGTACTTGTAATCGGATTGGAAAAGGAGAATAACATATAAAGTGGACGTAGGCACACTTTGGCCGAACCACTATAAATCTGTGTGTCTTTTACAGTTTAGCCCCTACTTTTTACGTATTTGCATACACCACCTAAATCAATACGAACAACATAAAATCAACTAATTCATACGACTTGGAGTTGTTTGATCATCTTTTGTGCAAACATATTTGGGTTATTTGCTGAGATCTGTAATTTGTGTTTGAATATCGCTGAATTATATTCATACACTGGTGCTTTCACGGTATTGGGTGTTTGCGGCCATTTTTTACGCAAACAAGAACCGACTCCAATCTCTAGGGCAAGTTCTAATCCAGCTATCACTGCTTCGTATTCTGCATCGTTGTTGGTGACAGCGAATTCCAATCTTAGGGCATAGTGCAGCTTCCTTCCCCTGGGGGTGATTATTACAATACCTGCCCCCGAGCCTTGTTCGTTTGAGCTCCATCTACAAAGAGATTCCACTTGACGTCTTCCGCTATTCTAGATGGCTCCTTACCTTCGTTAGTGGTGAATTCGGCAATAAAATTAGCTATGGCTTGCCCCTTGATAGCTGTGCGAGGATGGTAGGTGATATCATATTGATTCAGTTCAATGCATCATTTAAGTAGTCGCCCAGAAGTGTCTGGGCGATGGAGTACTTGCCTTAGCGGTTGATCGGTTAAAACTCTGATGGAATGAGATTGGAAGTTGTGTCGTAGTTTCCATGACGTGATTAGTAGACGTATGCTAGCTTTTCAAGCTTAGGGTATCTGGCTTCTGCCCCTGTAAATCTCTTGCTTACAAAGTATACGGGCCGCTGCGTGCGGTTGTCTTCTCTCACCAAAGCAGCGCTTAAAGCATGGGACGATACAGCAAGGTATAGGTATAGTTCCTTGCCTTCATTTGGAGTTGAGAGTACTGGTGGTCTCTGGAGGTGTCCGATTAAGTTAAGGAAGGCTGTCGAGCATTCATCAGTCCATTCGAACTTTCCTTTGTCTTTCTTAAGAGCTTCGAAGAAAGGGATGCATTTGTCGCTTGCTTTAAAGATGAACCTGCTTAGGGCAGCCACCTTCCCGTTTAGCCTTTGCATCTCTCTTCGAGTAGATGGTATCTTGATATCTTGCAAATCCCAGACTTGTTCGGGGTTTGCTTCAATCCCCCGGCATGGACGATGAATCCCAAGAACTTTCCCAACGATATTCCGAAGGAGCACTTTAGAGGATTCAGCTTCATTCCATATTGGCGAAGTACTTGAAACATCTCGTCCAGGTGATTTATATGATCGTTGGCTTTCCTTGATTTTACCAGCATGTCATCCATATAAATTTCCATAGTTCGTCCTATTAATTCCGCAAACATCTTGTTGACGAGGCGCTGATAAGTAGCTCCGGCGTTATTAAGTCCAAAAAGCATTACTTTGTAGCAGTACAGTCCCTGGTCAGTGATGAAACTAGTGTGGTCTTGATCGGGGGCGTGCATAGGGATCTGGTTATATCCTGAGTATGCGTCCATAAAGGATAAGAGTTCGTGTCCGGCTGTGCTGTCCATGAGTTGGTCGATTCGGGGGAGTGGGAAGCAGTCCTTCGGGCAAGCGTCATTTAAGTTAGAGAAATCGATGCATGTTCGCCACTTCCCATTAGCTTTCTTTACCAGTACCGGGTTGGCGATCCATTCTGGGTTGATGGCTTCTCGTATGAAGTCATTGGCAAGTAAGTTCTTCACTTCTTCCTCGAGGGCTGCTGATCGTTCTGCCCCCATGCTCCTCTTTTTCTGCTTCACTGGCACCTTGGTGGGATCGATGTTCAGTATGTGGCATGCTACGTCTGGAGAGATTCCTGTCATGTCGGCGTGCGTCCATGCAAATACATCCATGTTGTGGCGAAGAAAATCAATGAGTTGATCGTTTAATTCTTCTTTTAGTTGAGATCCGATTTTCAATAGTCTACTTGAGTCGTGTTTGTCTACAGCTACGAATTCCATAGCCTCTGCAGGCTCGGCGGTGGCCTCCTCCTCTTTGTCCCTGGGGTCTAACTCATTGAAAGGATCACTGGTATATCGAAGAGGATGGGTTTTCTTTAGTTGCTATGCTTCCAAGTTTTTCATGCAGAGAGTAGTCTCTGCATTTTTCCCTTTATCATTTCTACGGTTATTGCGAAGTTCAGTTACATAGCAGTCTCGAGCAGCGTCTTGATCTCCCTCCATTTCTCCTATTCCGTTATCTATTGGAAATTTCATCTTCATGCACCATGGGGCTAGGACAATTTGGAAGTCGGACAAGGCTGGTCTTTCGAAAAAGGCGTTGTATGCCGAATGGTTCTCTATTAGCACAAATGTTTGTTTTCGTACAATGGAGAGGGGATGACTTCCTATCTCGACAAAGAGGTCCAGTTGCCCGAGGGGCATCTTCGCATCTCTAGTGAAACCATGTAGTGGTTTGTTGCAGGGAGACACATCCTTCATTGACAGCTTCATTTTGTCGAAAGCATGCTTGAATATGATATTTACTGAGCTTCCAGTGTCTATTAAAATTCGAAAAACTTTGGCTGGACCGAAACAGGCAGAGATGACCATAGGATCCATGTGTGGGTAATGTCTTCCCCCTAGGTCACGCCTACTGAATGTGATGTCGTCATTCTCTTTCCGTTTCGGGTGGCGTTCTTCTATGACAGAATTAACATAGCCTTCATCGTTCCTAAGTGACTTACCGTATCTTTCCATCTCTGCCCAGCTTCTATCGGCGATGTGCGGTCCTCCTGATATGGTATGGACCACTATCTTCTCTTGACTAGAGCCGCTGGTGTTGCGATTTCCTCCGCCTACTTCTGGGAGGGGTAGCCCTGGGTTTTCATTGGCGGGAGCTGGAGTCCTGTTATGGCTTTTTACATAGCGTTCCAGTCTCTTCCTTCTGATGTGTTCTTCAATTAAGTCCTGGAGATGGTGGCATTTATTGGTGTCATGTCCATGAGATTCGTGGAAGCGGCAGAACTTTCCAGACTTGAGTGCGTTATCTGACTCCTTCTTGTGCGGGGGCCGCTTGTATCTAACTTCGTCTTGAGTGGCTAGGAAGACGTTTTCGATTGTTTCATTCAAAGGAGTGTAAGAGTCAAATCTTGGTCCTGGTCGATATAAGCGCTTTTCTCCCTTCTTGCCCCCAACATTGTCTCTAGAGTCACTTCTCCGAACATCCTTTGCTGCAGCGGGAACCCTATTTGGAGCTGTCTTAGCCTGTTGCCCTGACTGCCTCTCAGTGGCAGCGTCTTCAAGTCTCATATATTTTCCAGCTTCATGGAAGAAATCAGGTAAAGTAGCTGGTTTTTCCTTGGTTAGTCTTCTAGCAAATTTAGTATCCGGATGTACACCACTGCAGAGGGCCATTAGGATAAGTTTCTCGTCGGCATCATGGACTGCGGCCGCCGCGGCGTTGAATCGGGTTAGATATTGTTGCACTATCTCTCCGGTTTTCTGTTTGATATTAGATAAGGAATAAGCGTCCTTGGGTTGTTCCACATGAATGCGGAACTGACTGATGAACTTTTCTTTCAACATTTTCCATGAGCTGATGGACCCTTGGGGTAGGTGGCAGAACCAGGAGGTAGCTAGATCTGTCAAGAATAGTGGTAAGCATTTACACAACACTCCCTCTGTTGCTCCGCTCATCAGCATATGCTGGGTGTATCTTTGTAAGTGTACGATGGGGTCATAGGTTCCCTTGTAAGGTTCCATTGTTGGCATTTTCCATTCCCGGGGGGTGATGGCAGTTTCGATATTGCGGGTGAAGGGGCTGGTTACCCTAGCACCTATCCCCCGACCCCTTTGCTCCCGTTGGACGCACTCTCTGAACAATCGCGCCATCCTCTCGTCAAAACTTGGAGCGGATAGAAATGAGTTTGGTTCTTCCCTGCGGGATTGATTCCGTCCAGATGACCTGTAAGGATGGTATCGTCTATCACTCCTGACATTCTCCAATGGCTGCCTCTGGTCTTCCGGGGGCATGCTGGGATCAGCCACAGTTGGCCCTTGCCTTGATCTTTCCCTGCTGGGTTCTCTTCTCAGCACTTCCTCGGGTCCAACTTCGGGCTGGACTCCCGCTCGGCTCCGTTCCTTGGTGTTTCTATGGTTAGGTAGCATGGCAGGCTCAGCTACATCCGACCCTTGCCTGATACCTCCCCCGTTGGGTTCGATTCCAAGCGTTTCCTTGGGTCGGAATTCGGGCTGAGTCCGGGCTCGGCTCCTACCATAGTTGTTTCTGTTGTTAGCCTCTTCGAAGAAGAAAGACCCTTGTCGTCTCCTAGATCCTCCAGACTGGGACTCACCCCATGATTCAGTGTTACGGTTGGATTCTTCAGCATCCCTTAAGCGTGACATGAGTTGGTCCACCAAGGCTTCTTGTTGAGATACGAAGCGGTTAGTTACATCAGCCATAATCCTGTCCAGATCCGCCCTTGTAATTGGTTGTTCCGTAGCGGGGGCTGTCGGATTTGCCTGATTTAAATTTGCTGTTGGAACCGGACGATTGTCTTGGTCCCTGATCACTGGATCTGGGATATTGCCAGTTGCAATGTTCTTTCCTTTGTTAGTATCTTTCTTCCGTCCGGGAGGCATGTTTTTCAAATGAACGATGCTGACAGGAAAAGGATTAAGTGGGAGAAGCTGAAGCTTCGAGCTCCTGTTCTCAGTAAAAGCACCAAAAATGTTTGCACAAAAATTGGGCAAACACCTCCAAGTCGTATGAATTGGTTGATTTTATGTTGTTTCTAGTGATTTGGGTGATTTATGCAAATATATAAAAAGCAGGGACTAAACTGTAAAGGACACACAGATTTATAGTGGTTCGGCCAGAATGTGCCTACGTCCACTTTATATATTATTCTCCTTTTCTATTCAGATTACAAGTACAAAGCTTTGATTACAAGTAACTGAAAGTTGTTTGAAAGTTCTCTCCGTGCTTGAGCTCTCAAACTTGTCTGCCATTGTTGTACCCCTGCCCCTCTATTTATTGAGTGAGGCTGGGGGCAGGGGTCCTGGATGTATATAGCTGCTGGTGGGCCTGGGCTGATGCAATCTGGCCTAGTAGCCGGTCCGGTACGCCTTGGTTCGGCGGTAGGTGGTAGATGGTTTGGTTCGGTAGGAGGTTGGTTCGATGGTGAGTGGACCGGCGGTGCATGGGGATGGAGTTGGACCGGTGGAGGTTGGTCCGGCCTAGGTTGATTCGGTGGTGAGTGGCCGGCATATGTTGGAGCGGTGGAGGTTGGTTCTACATAGGTTGGAGCAGTGAGGGTTGGTCCGGCATAGGTTGGAGCGGTGAGGGTTGGTTCGGCTTAGGTTGGAGCGGTGAGGGTTGGTTCGGTGGGAGCTAGGGAGTGGTTGGAAATGGATTGGTTCGGCAGGGGATGGTTCGGCAAGTAGGGGAGAAACCTTGGTCCGGTGGTGAGAACTCGCCCAACATACGTGGACCCGACTCTCGTGAGTTGGCATAAGGTGGCTAAAACAGGAGCGATTCTGGGCCAGTGAGGTGGCTCCTCTTATCGGACACACTCCTATGATAACATTCTATTACTTTGTGATTGATTAGGACCCCTTTTGATTTTGGGGGTGTGGCTCGTGGTGGGCGGTAGATGTGCGCTATGCGTCACCACCAGTCCGGATAGTAATTGGTATATCTATCCTGGCATTGCCTAGTTGTGCCATGTCACCTACCCTAGCGAGCCTTGAATGAGTTTGATTTGTGTCGTACCTATGGAGTATCTTCTTGTAGTCCCCTGATCAGGAGATAAGCAGGTACTGTATAGACTACTGGCACTATTACGTGTTAAGGGGAATATTGGGTCACTCTTTAGCGCTATTTAAAAGTAAGTTTATTTTACTATAGACATTATTATAATAGCGAAATATTATTACATTGTAAATAGTTTAACGGATCCTTAGAGGATGGACGGTCCCAAGCATCCTTTAAGTTACTTGTACCTTACACTACAATTCACTTGAGTTGGTTTACATTGTATAAGTATGTATGTCCTGACTCGTGTGTTTTTTGTTGTGCTTTACGCTCGGGTCAGACTCAGTGATACAACATTAGAGACTCACCTCTGGAGTTGGAGCTTCACTTGGATATCCAGCTATCTATTTCACTTTCAGTTATCCAGTTGGTTCCAGTTATTCAGTTGGTTCCAGTGTTGTATTAAGCTTTGTACTTGATTATCATTTTGTTACTTCTATTGTATCTTGTTTAACTCTGATGTATATTTATATAGTAGCTTTATGAACTACTATCTCTTTTCTTCCGCTTCATTTTATTCGTCTTTGTCTGTGATCCGTGATTTATTTATTTACCGTATATTTTGAGTTTTGCCAAATTTATTTTACAATTCGATATTTTGAACAATTCAAGTCTGACATGTGCGGATGTGAATGGTTGAAAATATCGGGTCATTACATTTTCCAAAAGCATAACGGATTTCTTGTCCTTTTCTTTTGTGCAAATAACTGTTTTAAGATCTCACACCAGTCCCATGACTGACCTGGAGTTTATTGTTCCCTTTCTAAACTCTGGGTGTCCATAATTTTCCACACAGGCAGCCTAGAGTCAGGTTATCAGTTGTTTTGGAGCGAAGCCAGGAAAGTATGCTATGGAGATCATGAGACTAGCTGGATGGCGAGACGTATCACTTATATTATGTAGTATCTGCTATGTATGGGTTGTTGCAAGTTCAGTTTTCATATGGGCAAGTTATTATAACTGCCCGTGTTGTGTTTTGTTGCTGTAATACTCTGATGATGTAGTGTATAAACTGATATCGTTTTTTGTTTAAAGATTATTCATTTATCTATTATATATTGTTCCACTGCGAATGTGAGATTCTGATATTGTTTTTGTTTTTCTTCTTCTACCTTCTTCTTATTTAACCCTAACGGTCGGTTTTTCGACATTCGATTATTCGGCATTTGATACAGTGGAAGTATTGATGTCGATTTTTGGACGTCAAAAAATCAGGTCGTTACAGAGTGGTATCAGAGCAATTGGTTAAGCGAGAACCTTGGCTCTGGTGGGGAAAATTACTCATTAGAGAGAGTGTCAGTAGTACTCTAGAATGAGTTTGAGTGTAATAATAGATATGAGCACGTATTTGTTAGTGAATATAAATTGTTTTATATAGTGTTGACTTATCGGTTGAGTGTTTATAGATTCTGGTCGATATATGGGATGCCATGTTATCGATAGGGGTTTCTAAACTCTTAAATAAGATAAACCGACACAGTATTGTTTTAAAAATAGGGTAAATAAAATAATTTTACCCAAATTATTTTTGTATACAAAAGAAATAATTTTCCGTAAATTATTATAGTAGTATATGGTTGCTTGATTTTTTTAGAAAATGATAATATTAAATTATTATCATTGTTTTATCGAAACTGAATAAGAAATTGAAATCATAACTAAAAACTAAAAAAATAAATTTCATATACCAATGGGATTTGTAAATGTAAATTGTAAATGTGATTTATAATTTGAAATAAAGTTCCAGAGAAATATTAGAAAGTTGATCGAAAGGATTTGAAATTTGAAATTTTGGTGAAAAGTTTAAATTCCCTTGAAGTTGGAAATGATTTTCAAAGGTTTTGGAAAAATAATGGTGAAATTATTTCAGAAATGTTTTTGAATTGGATTTGAAATCTGATGGAATTTAGATTTAAAAATATTTGGAAAAATGTTTTTGAGGGGATGAAAGCACTAAACTCTTTTTGGTCCCTGGAAAATAATTCCGATGATGATCGCGACATCATCGGTGTTGATTTTCGAATTTCCAAGGGAGGAATTGTTTCCCAAATGTTTTGAATTGGGAATATTTGTGAAATCGAATTGGATTTTGAAATAGTTTGATTTTGGATATAATTGATTTCAAAAATGATTTTTGAAATACTTAAGTGATTATTTAAACTCTGGAATTTTATTTAAAAATGGTTATGGAATATTTATAAGTTTAAAAACTTATATAAATTTAGAAATTTGAATGAAAATGGAACGTAATTGAATTGAGTTAAAAAAAGTAATTGAAATTCAAGCTAAACATTGGAATTGAATTTGAATTGTGCTAAATAAGGTGGAAATAAATTCTAAATGAATTTACAATTGCAAGTAAATAAAATTGAAAACCAAATGTTGAAATTCATCTTGAAGTTGTATGTAAATGGAAAATTAGTAATAGTGGGACTAATTAAAGATGGTTTGAGATAAGATAAATAAAATTCAAATTTGAAGATGAATTGAATTCAAATGAATTTGAAAATGAAAACTTGAATAAAAGTAGAAAAAAACCAAGTTGTTAAGCGAAATAATATAAGAAGTATATAGAATATTTGCATTAAACTTAAGAAATAAAATGTGACGTTCTTAAGCAAAAATTGGTATTGGAAAAAATATTCTCAGTTAAAATTTGAATGAAGCTTTAACAAATGGAATGTGAAATGGTAATTGTAAATAAGGGAATGAAAATCAATGTGAATAAAAGAAAAGAAAATAGATATAGCTAATAATCAATTGGAATAAATACGTAGGATGTACATGTATTATTTTATTCGCATAACAATTTGATCTAGAAATTCAAGCATAGAATTTCGAGATAGTTATATCGATCCGAGTTAGGATTTTTCACTTGATTTTCGACGGCAAACCCTGGATATGGATTTTTGGTTGATTATGGAAATTCTCTATCATAGTTTACGTCTATGCAAGCAGAATGACGGTTTCTGATCAAGAAACCAAATCTGAGTCCACACTAGGAAGTCGGGTGTACGATGCTAGTTTGGAAGAGAAATTGTGTGATCGAGTGAGCGACCGAATTTGATATTGTGTACGAATGGTATACGGACATCGTATGGACTTGACTGAAATAATTATTTAAACTTTTGTAAAAAATGTAAAAAATGATTTTGAATGTTGTAATTGGACATTATTGCTAGTAGGATATACAGGAGTTTTAAAAGCAAAAGGAAATGGGATTTTAGTTTTCAGATGATAAATTTAAATTGCTCGACGAAAAGGTATGTATTTAAATTTCTGTATGAAATTTGATGCTTTTTTGGACTAGCCACTTGGCCTTTGTTTTCATTTTGAAATTTGGAGCCCCGTTGTGGCATTTTGTACTCGTACCGAGTTAGCCGCACAAAGAAGACACTGGCGAAATTTTTCAAAACTTTAAGGAGTTAGAATTTTTTTTGAGAAAACTTTGATAATTTAAAATTTGAATTTAAATTTGAATTTGAATTGATTAAGAAAACAATATTGTTTGGAACTTATGGTTAAGGTTGGAAAGTTAATTAGAATGATAGTGTCTTTAATAAAAATTGTTTTGGGAAATTGTTAAAAACTATTGGGATTGGGAAAATGATGAACGGGTGGTAGATCATTCTTCTTAACTAGAAATTTTGCGACGAAAATCTTTTAAGGGGGAAGAATGTGACGACCCAGAAATTTTGACATTTGAAATTGAAATATTTAATTGTTTTTAAATATTTGAAAGCTAGTTTAACTTGAATTTCAAAAATCACTATGAATTTGGCAATTAAATTATTGAATTTCATTATTGAAAGTTGGGTAAAATATTGTATCTTCAGTTTTATGCTTGTTAAAAATATTTCAAGGGATTATAAAATTTATATTTATAGTACTGAAGGTAATAGAACTTTTAAAGTTGAATTTGGAAGTGTTTTGTTTAGATTTGAATTTATATCGTTTAAATCGATATTTAAAAATAGCCTTCCGAGGCACGGTCTCAGCATTCGACGAAACCAGTTCCATTGGATCCGTAATATTGTATTCTTATCGGATTTCAATTTTCATAGCATTCGGAGTTGTCGTGTGATCGTACGATTGATAAACGTGCTGAAATTTTTATCGAAATTTAATTTATTAACTGGGTCCAAAAAGCTATATTTTCCATACGATCGAATTTTGTAACAACCCCAATTTCGTGCCATTCAAATCGACAATAATCCACGCATGTCAGACTTGAATAATGCGAAATAACAGATGTAAATAAATTTAGAGCAAATAAAAACAAATATACAGAATCACAGACACAGAACAAACAGAATAACTCGCAGCGGAATATAAAAATACATAGTAGTTCATGAAGCTACTACAATAGAGTCTCAAACCAATACATAATACAGTCTGAAAACAACATAATAGAAATCCCAAATACATAGAAGTTCACTAATACATGAGATAAACTAGAACAGCTGAAACAGAAGTTGATAAATATGTAGATAAGCAGAAACTCCAGCAAAGACCAGCTCCAGAAAGAGAATCCAAAGCTGTGAATACTCAGGCTGACCCGAGTGTAAAGCAAAACACAAAACACTCGAATCAGGACAATATACTTATATAATGTAAACCAACTCAAGTGAATTGTAATAAAGATACAAGTAACTTAAAGGTTGCCTGGGACCGCCATCCTCTAAGGATCCGTCAAACTATTTACTATATAGTTATATTTCGCTATTATAATAACGTCTACAGTAAAGTAAACATACTTTTAAATAGTGTTCCGGGCTACCCATATCACACTTCACCCATAATAGTCCCAGTAGTCCATCCAGCATCAGCATATCTCCGAGAGACTACCCTAAATACTCCATGGGCTACAGGAGAAAAACAAACTCGTAGTAAAGGCTCGATATGGTAGGTGACACGGCACACAAGGCAATGCCAGAGTAGATATACCAATTACGCACACGGGCTGGCGGTAATGTAGCAGCCACTACGCCCACCCAGAACAACACTCCAAAATCAAGGGGTGCAACCAATCAATCACAACAGTAATAGAATGGTATCGAAGAAGTGTGTCCAGTCCAGAGGTGCTACCTCCTTTGACCCGAGATCGCTCCTGCTTTAGCCACCTTAAGCTAACTAACGGGAGTTAGGTCCACGTAAAATACCTTAGGAACGTCGTCACCATCCTACTTCATTCTGGAATCTCCACCACGTACACAGTTGTTAAAGTGGTTTTCGGTATCGACAGAGAGTATGTCCATATCCGATCCCGGTCTCTTTAACAATCCATCGTTATTATAACCCATAGTTATAATTTAAAAATGGTATTTATTTCTCAAAATCCAATATCATTTCAAATCCATTTCGAAATATCTAACTTATCATCAAATCCATTTCAAAATATCAAAGTTATCATTTCATTTGAAAAACATATTCATTTTTATTCAATTTAAAAATACCATTTCAATTCACATTTCAAAATAGTTCAATTCCAAACAAATTACTTCATTTAAATCATTTAAAATATTACATATAAAAATTAAATTATTAAATTTCCAAAATTTTCAACTTTCAAAGTTCATTTATTCACTTAAGTTTATCAAAACAGTAAAAATTCAACTTTCGCAGCATTTGGAAAATGCTACAGAAAGTTATATTCAAAACAGTTCAATTTAACAAAAGACAGCGTTTAAAATGTTGTAATAGAGTTACATTAGTTTGAAAGAAAAATTAGTTTAATCCAACAATTATAGCATTTAGAAAATGCTATAATAGCCTTAAATTCAATTTAGCTATTTAGTTCACTTATCAACTACATCATTTACAGATGTTGTGTTATCATTTATATTAGATGTAATAGCATTTCAAATATGCAGTTAATTAACTTCAAATTTTCAATATAATTTCACAACAATTATATTTTTTATTTAAATCACTTTTAACTTATAAAATCACACATTTTTACTTTTATAAACACCATTTAATTTTCCTTAATTTCATGATATCATGAAGTTAAATTTCCATTAAAAACTAATATTTAATACTAATTCACTTATTAAATTGCAACATTCAATTTTAAATTCATTACATTAAATTTCCACTTAACACTAAAGTTCAAATTCTCAAATATAACTTAGTTTTATTTTTATTTACTTAACTAAAAATTCACTTTTAAGTCAATTTCATAAATTTCCAATTTTAGTTATATTTCAAAATTTCAACTTAAATATTCATTCATTTCCCATTTCAACTTTATTAAAAATCATTAATATGAAATAAAATCACTTTAAATTCATTTAAATTCAAATTATCATATGTTTATCATAATTTCATATTCAATTTAATGTCCAATTATAATTGAATCAAATTTTCCAAAATAACTTACATTCAAAATTTTCTAACTTTTTCATTAATCTATTTCACTTATAATTATTCAAAAAATCAATAATATTTTACAAAAATCATTTTTAATTAGATTTAAATGAAATTATTTTAATATTTAAATTTCTAAAATTATTTGAAATTTTTTGGAAAAACATATATTAACTACGGGTCTGTATATAATTTTCTACACTAAGAAAAGTAATACGGGTAATATATCATTTCAACCCGTAATTTACAAAGAAAATCCCGGTTTTATCATTTCGAACCCACAGTCCCAAGTAAATGAAATAAATTGAAAATCATTCAGGCTTATCATTTCAGCCCATAACGATTTTCCCTTATTCTAAAGTCCGTTCGGGTATGTATCATTTCAACCCATAGTAATTCTAATCTAAAGGGAACTTGCAGTGTGATAAACTGATAAAAATAACATAACAACATAATATAACAGTAACAAATGTAATAACAGGTGTTTAAGCATGGGTGAACATCATATAATCACAATATAGTAGATATAACATGATAATGCATTTTACAGATTCACAAGGGGTCAATTCACTAGTTATATATGTATATAATGTCTGGTGAGAATAACTCACCTGTTCAAAGCTGGAGATTGACAACAAACACACAATACTGACAAAATGAAGGCACGACATTACAATAGCGATTTGAGAGTGGAGATCCAAAGCTATACCCCTTGAATTTATTTTCATAAAACGATTACAAACAACATAAACAATGCTAGAAACAATTGTATAAAACCAATCCAAAATCATTGCACTTGCTTTCAACCTCCTATACTTTAGTTATAGGTCTGAAATGTACTGTTAAGGGTTGAATTTGGATCTGGCATTGAGTCCATATGGTCAACCTAACATGGTTTTAAAGATGATGCAAGATGTATGTGTTTGGATCTATGACTACAAGGCAATATCAAGGCAAATGCATCATTTCTTTGCTAAAGCCTGGTTTGGCCAGAGGCTATAGGGCATGGCCAGAGGCTCCAGGTGATGGTAAGTGATGTGGCAGAGGATGGTGATCAGATCTGAGCTGGTGGTGGTGATGGTGGTGGTGGAAAAAGGAAGGTGGAGGTGGTTGGAACAAACTAGGCTAGATTTGAGCACAAAGGTGATGGTTTGTGACCTTTGGTGATGGATCTCATGTCAAGGGGTGCTTAGCCTGCCATGGTGGTGATATAGGGTAGTTGATGGTCGGTCTAAGAGGTGGTGGGGTCGGCCTAGCTGCTGGAGGAGGTGGGACCAGTCACATCTAGTTGAAAGCAAATGCAAAAATCAATAGAAAAACAATGCAAACAATATAAAAGAAGAACATTTACCCTTTTTTTTGATCAAAGGAGAAGGCTTGGCCGAAATTTTCAGTTTGAGGAATGAAAAAATATTGTACGTGAATGAGAATAAGGTTAGTCGGCCGAAAGAAGTGAAAAATAAAAGCTAATTGATGACAAAAGTAAGTTACAGATGTGAAAGGTTGGAAAATAAAGGGTCGTTTGAAAACCAAAAGTCAAAACCATTTCACATTTCTTTTAATTTATTTACATAAGATTAAATTACTGAAACTAATAATCATTTCAGTTAAAATTTCTAAAATTTAACAAAATATAAAAATATATATAAATATTTATTAATTATATAAGGTAAAATAAGAAAATAGCTTAAAAATGCAAACTAGTCTAGAAAAATTTGAAAACAACAGAATAAATTTTAGAAAAATTATATGGACTTGGAAAAATAATTATAACAAAGATAATAACATAAAAATAAAAATTCATTCACAAAATAAATAAATAAAATTTAATTAAATATAATTTATATGAAGAAAATAGCAGAAAATTAGAAAAAACAGCCTTTAAAAGTAGGAAACAAATATAGTAAATTTTGGAAAAATTCTGTTATCATTTTAAAAATATTTAGAGATGAAATTTCACAAATAAAACAAAATTAAATTAATTTTGAAATGAAATAAAGTCGAATTCAAATTTATAGTCAAAATCTAGGGTTGTTACACTCTCCCCCACTCAAATCTTTTCGTCCTCGAAAAGAACGGAAAGGAAAATAAAAGGAACAAGTCAGGAAACAAAATAGTACCTGAAACAAACAATTCGGGATTTAAAGCACGAATGCACTCCTCCGTTTCCCAGGTACAGTCTCGATCATCAGTACTCCACTGTACTTTGACCAGATTAACAGATTTCCTTCTGAGCTGCTTCGTATCTCTACCAACTATACGAAGTGGCTTCATCTCAACAGTCAGGTTAGGCTCAATATCCAAACTATCAAGAGCAGAAGGCTGGACAATTAGTGATGGATCATGAAGATGACGGCAAAGATGCAAGACATGGAATACATCATGCACTCCAGAAAGCTTCTCGGGAAAATCCAGACGATAAGCCAAAGAACCAACTATTTCCACAATGCGGAAAGGACCAATGAACCTAGGAGAAAGCTTCCCTCTACGACCAAAGCGAATGACATTCCTCAAGGGAGAAATCTTAAGGAACACCTGATCACTAACAGCAAATTCCAAATTCCGCCTACATCTATCAGCATATTTCTTCTGCCTATCCTGAGCGACTCTCAACCTCTTCTTAATCTCCTCAACTCTCTCAGAAGCTTCCAAAATCACTTCAGGACCAAGAACCAAATGATTGCCGGATTCAATCCAGCATGATGGAGATCTACAAGGTCCTCCGTATAGAGCAGCAGACGGACACATTTTGAGAATGGTGTGAATGTGAATATAGAATGAGATAGATAAAAAAGATCAAGAATAGACTGAAAAATAAAAGATAAGATTTATACCTGATAGCTATTATTGTAGGTAAATTCGGCAAGATGGAGATAATCTTCCCAAGATCCTCCATAATCAAGCACACTGGCATGAAGAAGATCCTCGAGAATCTGATTTACTCTTTCCGTTTGACTGTCGGTCTGTGGATGGTAAGCAGTGCTCAGATACAGACAAGTACCAAGAGTTTCCTAAAAAGCCTTCCAGAACTGACTGGTAAAGATAGGGTTACGATCACAAACAATACTGAGAGGAACACCATGGAGACGAACAATCTCTCTCATGTAGATCTCAGATAAGATAGAAGCAGAACGAGTAGACTTGACCGGAATAAAATGAGCGGACTTAGTCAGTCTATCCACAATAACCCAGATACTCTCATTACCCTTCCGAGTCCTCGGTAAACCATCGATGAAATCCATGGAAACCTGTTCCTACTTCCAATTGGGAACCTCAGGGGGCTGCAACAAACCAGGGGTCTTTTGGTGATCGGCTTTGACTTGTTGACAAGTCGCACACTGACTAACAAAGATAGAGATATCCCTCTTCATCCCCTTCCACCAATAAAGCCTCTTCATATCCTGATACATCTTCGACATACAGGATGAATAGAAAGTCTGGATCGATGATTCTCCTGAAGCAACTCCTGCCTCCAACCATCAACATTCGGGACACAAATCCTTCCATTAATCCTCAAAATCCCTCTGTCATCAATCTGAGATCCACTACTACTACCACTACTACCACCAACTCTGCTACAAACACTCTCCTTCATCAATCTAAGCATCTCATCCTCATCCTTCTTAGCCATAATCCGATCCAGAAACGGAGAGGAAGAAACAATAAGCTGACACAGCAAAGCCTTCTTCCGACTCAGAGCATCGGCCACAACGTTAGCTTTACCGGGAATATAACTAATATCAAGGTCGTAAGAAGCCAGAAACTCAAGCCAATGAACTTGCCTCTGATTCAAATCCTTCTGGGAGAAGATATATCTCAGAGACTAATGATCTGTGAAAAGCTCAAACTTGGTTCCAAGAAGATGATGCCTCCAAAGTTTTAAAGCAAAGACAACAGCAAGTAACTCTAAATCATGAGCAGCATAATTTGCCTCGTGGGTTTTCAACTGACGGCTGGCATAGGCAATGACCCTACCATTCTGCATGAGAACAACACCCAAACCCTCACGACTAGCATCAGTATAAACTTTCAATCCCTCACTTCCATTTGGAACAGTAAGAACTGGTGCGGAAGTTAGCTTGCTCTTCAACTCACTGAATGCACCTTACACTGATCACTCCAGACAAACTTGGCATTCTTTCGAGTCAAAGATGTGAGAGGTGCAGCAATCCAAGCAAAATTCTCAATGAATCTCTGGTAGTAACCGGCAAGGCCCAGAAAACTACGAATATCCGATGGAGTCTTTGGAGTTTCCCAATCCTGAAACAGAATAGGGGGAAAAATAAGGACAACATGAAAGATAGAATTATTAAGATGATAGAGAAAAGAGAAGAAAGAAAGACTTACATTGATCGCAGCGATCTTGACTGGTTCAACAAAAAACTCTATTACTAGAAACAGTATGCCCGAGATATCGTACTTCATCCTTCCAGAAATGGCATTTAGAAAATTTAGCCTTTAACTGATGAAATCTGAGAGTCTTAAGAACATATTTCAAATTCAACTCATGCTCTTCCTGGGTCTTAGAGAAGACCAAGATATCATCAACAAAGACTAGCACAAATTTATTAAGCACATCACGAAAAACATGATTCATCAAATCAACAAAGAAAGTAGGAGCATTAGTCAAACCGAAAGGCATGGCTAACCACTCATAAAACCCATTCTCAGTACGGAAAGAAGTCTTGGGAATGCTATCCTCAGCAACCCTGAGCTGATGAAAACCTATGGCAAGATCAAGCTGAGAGAAAATAGTGGCACCATAAAGCTGATCAAACATATCATTTATACGAGGCATTGGATATCTGTTTTTCATACTGAGCTTGTTCAGCTCCCTACGATCAACACACATCCGAAGTGAACCATCAGATTTGGTGACAAAAACCACCACAGCTCCCCATTCAGAAAAACTAGGCCTAATCAAACCTTTGGAAGATAAGTCCCCTATTTTCTTTCCTATCTCAACCTTCCTGCAGGGTGCCATTCTTCTAAGAAGAAAAACAACAGGTCGAGCACCAGGAATAAGATCAATCTGAAAATCAATTTCCCGCTTCGGAGGTAAAGAAGCAACTTAACCAAATACATCGGGATATAGTCTAACCACAGGAGTAGAATCAAGATCACTGGGAGAAGAATTCAAAGAATAAATAAAGTTGCCAGCAAAATCCTGAGGCATGCAGCACTGAATAATCAAGGAATTCCCATGATCATCAAAGATACGAACAGACCGGGCTTTACAAGAGATATGAGCATCATGATTCACTAACCAATCCTGACCACGCAATAAATCAAAAGCATCGAAGCCCAGAATATAAAAATCACCACTAAAGCGATGATCGGAATGGAGAAGTTTCACTTCTCGACAAATCCGATTAAGGCTAGTAGGACCCCCAATAGGATTTGAAACACATAATGGAACAGAAGTATACTCAGGAGAAAGGAGATGCTCAAACTTATTACACATATCAACAGAAATAAAACTATGTGAAGCACCAGTATCAAACAACACACGAACAAGATGATGAAATAAAGTAAATGAACCCTGGAGTGTACCTTGGTCATCACTAGGAGCAGGAGCAGGTGGAGTAACTGGAGACGAGGCAGAAGTGACAGCAAATATACCAGAAGGAGTACCCCTCTGCTGGGTAGGGCAATCCTTCCTAAAATGACCTCGTTGGAGACAGATATGACAGAGATCACGTATAACCGACTGAGCAGGTGGAGGAACAGAAACACCAGATAATGTGGGACAGCTATTGGCATAGTGTCCTCTCTGATCACACCTAAAGCAAGTGATGGAGGAGAGATCAACTGATTGCCTTTGAGCAGGAGCAATTGATGAAGATCCCAAACCAGGACGCTTTAGCCAATTCTTCTTCTGCTAGAGGAAATTTGGCTTACGCTTCTTGGAATTAGCAGAGGATGACTGAGCTGGAGAAGCACCAGAAGCAGCAGGACCTTTGGATGTGGGATTCTCATCGCGAATAGCCATATCCATAAGTTGGGTGAAAGAACCATGAACATGAGAAATAAGGCGACTATAATACTCTGGACGAGCACCAGCAATAAATTTCTCATTCTTCTTAAGAGGAGTATCAATAAGGTTAGGACCGAATTTGGAAAGTTCCTTGAACTTCCTCTCATACTCAGCAAAAGACATAGTACCCTACTTCAAATCCATAAACTCACGATAAAGCTGAGATTTTCATACTTCTGGCATCCATTTTGCCACAAAAGCCTCCTTAGAAAAAAAGATACAGAAAACAAGCTTCAGATAGATTCAAAGAAAGGAAAAATAGGAACAAAATTAAGATAACACAAAGGATACCTAAACTGCTCCTAAGCGAGATCAGCCTCGACGGTGTTAGCCGTAACGGACTCCCACCAATCTAAAGCAGAATCACGCAACTGCCAAGCTGCTAGCTGATGCTGCTGGGCATCAGTAATATCAAGACCAGTAAATATCCTCTCAAGACTCCGCAACCACTGCTGAGCCTTAATGATAGTCTCTGAACGGGTGAATGGGGTTCCACCTAGTTGAGAGAATTCCTTACAAAGAACAGTGAACCTGACTGGAGCAACAGGTTGAGGAGCTGGGGCAATACCACGACCCCTAACTCTAGCATTTCCTCGATTCATCCTGAAAAATATCAAGAATGAATTTAGGACAAGAATAAAGACAAGCCAAAGATAAATTTAGATAAGGCAAGATAATACACTTGGATGAATATCTTAAAGAAAGAAAAATCTTAATAAGGTAGATACGAAAGAAAGGAAGTTAGAAAACCTTTGAAAATCCTTTAAAAGCAAGAAAATTGTATATCAAAATAATCTTTGAAAATCCTTTGAAAACATTTTGAAAAATCATTTTATACTTTGAAAATACGTCTCTCACAAAGATATGATTCTGAGATTGATTTCACTCATTCTAGGATAGAAATATCCTATCTCTAATGAGTTTTGGCTCCGTAGAGGCAATGGTTTGCCAAAAACCGAAGCTCTGATGCCAACTGTAACAACCCCAATTTCGTGCCGTTCAAATCGACAATAATCCACGCATGTCAGACTTGAATGATGCGAAATAACAGATTGTAAATAAATTTGGAGAAAATAAAATCAAATATACAGAATCACAGACACAGAACAAACAGAAAAACTCGTAGTGGAATACAAAAATACATAGTAGTTCCTGAAGCTACTACAACAGAGTCTCAAACCAATACATAATACAGTCTGGAAACAACATAATAGAAATCCCAAATATATAGAAGTTCACTAATACATGAGATAAACTAGAACAACTGAAACATAAGTAGATAAATATGTAGATAAGCAGAAACTCTAGCAAAGACCAGCACCAGAAAGAGAATCCAAAGCTGTGAATACTCAGGCTGACCCGAGCGTAAAGCAAAACACAAAACACTCAAGTTAGGACAATATACTTATATAATGTAAACCAACTCAAGTGAACTGTAATAAAGATACAAGTAACTTAAAGGATGCCTGGGACCGCCCATCCTCTAAGGATCCGTCAAACTATTTACTATATAGTAATATTGCGCTATTATAATAATGTCTACAGTAAAATAAACATACTTTTAAATAGCGTTCCGAGCTACCCATATCACCCTTCACACATAATAGTCTCATTGGTCCATCCAGTATCAGCATATCTCCTAGAGACTACCCTAAATACTCCACGGACTACGGGAGAAAAACAAACTCATAGTAAAGACTCGATATGGTAGATGACACGGCACACAAGGCAATGCCAGGGTAAATATACCGATTACGTACACAGGCTGGCGGTAACGTAGCAGCCACTACGCCTACCTAGAACAACACTCCAAAATCAAGGGGTGCACCCAATCAATCACAACAATAATAGAATGGTATCGAAGAAGTGTGTCCAGTCCAGAGGTGCTACATCCTTTGACCCGAGATCGCTCCTGTTTTAGCCACCTTAAGCTAACTCACGGGAGTTAGGTCCACGTAAAATACCTTAGGAACGTTGTCACCATCCTACTTCATTCTGGAATCTCCACTGCGTACACAGTTGTTAAAGTGGTTTTCGGTATCGACAAAGAGTATGTCCATATCCGATCCCGGTCTCTTTAACAACCCATTGTTATTATAACCCATACTTATAATTTAAAAATGGTATTTATTTCTCAAAATCCAATATCATTTCAAATCCAATTCAAAATATCAAACTTATCATCAAATCCATTTCAAAATATCAAACTTATTATTTCATTTGAAAAACATATTCATTTTTATTCAATTTAAAAATACCATTTCAATTCACATTTCAAAATAGTTCAATTCCAAATAAATTACTTCATCTAAATCATTTAAAAAATGAAGTTATTAGATATAAAAATTAAATTATTAAATTTTCAGAATTTTCAACTTTCAAAGTTCATTTATTCACTTAATTTTATCAAAACAGTGAAAATTCAACTTCACAGCATTTGGAAAATGCTACAAAAAGTTATATTCAAAACAGTTCAATTTAACAAAAGACAGCGTTTAAAATGCTGTAATAGAGTTACATTAGTTTCAAAGAAAACTTAGTTTAATCCAACAATTATAGCATTTAAAAAATGCTATAACAGCCTTAAATTCAATTTAGCTATTTAGTTCACTTATCAACTACATCATTTACAGATGTTGTATTATCATTTATATTAGATATAGTAACATTTCAAAAATGCAGTTAATTAACTTCAAATTTTCAATATAATTTCACAACAATTATATTTTTCTTTAAATCACTTTTAACTTATAAAATCACACATTCTTACTTTTATAAACACTATTTAATTTTCCTTAATTTCATGATATCATGAAGTTAAATTTCCATTAAAAATTAATATTTAATACTAATTCACTTATTAAATTGCAACATTCAATTTTAAATTCATTACATTAAATTTCAACTTAACACTTAAGTTCAAATTCTCAAATATAACTTAGTTTTCTTTTTATTTACTTACCTAAAAATTCACTTTTAAGTCAATTTCATAAATTTCCAATTTTAGTTATATTTCAAAATTTCAACTTAAATATTCATTCATTTCCCATTTCAACTTTATTAAAAATCATTAATATGATATAAAATCGCTTTAAATTCATTTAAATTCAAATTATCATAAGTTTATCATAATTTCATATTCAATTTAATGTCTAATTATAATTAAATCAAATTTTCCAAAATAACTTACATTCAAAATTTTCTAACTTTTCATTAACTTATTTCACTTATAATTATTCAGAAAATCGATAATATTTTACAAAAATCATTTCTTATTAGATTTAAATCAAATTATTTTAATATTTATATTTCTAAAATAATTTTAAAAATTTAAGAAAAACATATATTAACTACGGGTCTGTATATGATTTTCTACACTAGGAAAAGTGTTGATACGGGTAATATATCATTTCAACCCGTAATTTACAAAGAAAATCCGGGTTTTATCATTTCAAACCCACAGTCCCAAGTAAATGAAATAAATTGAAAATCATTCAGGCTTATCATTTCAGCCCATAACGATTTTTCTTATTCTAAAGTCCGTTCGGGTATGTATCATTTCAACCCATAGTGATTCTAATCTAAAGGGAACTTGCAGTGTGATAAACTGATAAAAATAATAGAACATCATAATATAATAGTAAAAAATGTAATAACATTTGTTTAAGCATGGGTGAACATCATATAATCATAATATAGCAGATATAACATGATAATGCATTTTACAGATTCACAGGGGTCAATTCACTAGTTATATATGTATATAATGTCTGGTGAGAATAACTCACCTGTTCAAAGCTGGAGATTGACACCAAACACATAATGCTGACAAAATGAAGGCACGACAACACAATAGAGATTGAAGAGTGGAGAGCCAAAGCTATACACCTTGAATTTATTTTCATAAAACAATTACAAACAACATAAGATTTCAACCCAAAATTCAACAAACAATTGTATAAAACCAATCCAAAATAATTGCACTTGCTTTCAACCTCCTATACTTCAGTTATAGGTCCTAAATGTTCTGTTAAGGGTTGAATTTGGATCTGGTCTTGAGTACAAATGGTCAGCCTAACATGGTTTAAAAGATGATGCGTGTTTGGATCTACGACTACAAGGCAATATCAAGGCAAATACATCATTTCTTTGCTAAAGCTTGGTTCGGCCAGAAGCTATAGGGCATGGCCAGATGCTCCAGGTAATGGTGAGTGATGTGGCGGAGGGTGATGATCAGATCTGGGCTGGTGGTGGTGATGGTGGTGGTGGAGAAAGGAAGGTGGAGGTGGTTGGAACAAACTAGGCTAGATTTGAGCACAAAGGTGATGGTTTGTGACCTTTGGTGGTGGATCTCATATCAAGGGTTCTCGGCCTGCCATGGTGGTGCTATAGGGTGGTTGATGGTCGGTCTAAGAGGTGGTGGGGTTGGCCTAGCTGCTGGAGGAGGTGGGGCCGGTCACATCTAGTTGAAAGCAAATGCAAAAATCAATAGAAAAACATTGTAAACAATATAAAAGAAGAACATTTACCATTTTTTTTTTGATCAAAGGAGAAGGCTTGGACGAAATTTTTAGCTTGAGGAATGAAAAAATATTGTACGTGAATGAAAATAAGGTTGGTCGGCTGAAAGAAGTGAAAAAAAAAGCTAATTGATGACAAAAGTAAGTTACGGATGTGAAAGGTTGGAAAATAAAGGGCCATTTGAAAACCAAAAGTCAAAACCCTTTCATATTTCTTTTAATTTATTTATATAAGATTAAATTACTAAAACTAATAATAATTTAAGTTAAAATTTCGAAAATTTAACAAAATATAAAAATATTTATTAATTATATAAGGTAAAATAAGAAAATAGCTTAAAAATGCAAACTAGTCCAGAAAAATTTGAAAATAACAGAATAAATTTTGGAAAAACTATACGGACTTGGAAAAATAATTATAACAAAGATAATAACATAAAAATAAAAATTCATTCACAAAATAAATAAATAAAATTTAATTATATAAAATTTAATTAAATAAAATTTATATGAAGAAAATAGCAGAAAATTAGAAAAACAGCCTTTGAAAATAGGAAATAAATACATTAAATTTTGGAAAAATTCTGTTATCATTTTAAAAATATTTAGAGATGAAATTTCACAAAAAAACAAATTTAAAATAATTTTGAAATGAAATAAAGTCAAATTCAAATTTATAGTCAAAATATAGGGTTGTTACGAATTTGGACTCAGAACCTTTTCCAGTGCGTTCGAAATAGGGGTTTAACATTATAAATGCCTAGCGGCACGCCTCAATTGGAGATCGAAATTTTGAGTTGTGGAATCGAGACGATTTAAATTTTAATTTGAAACTAAAATACAATATTTTTGTATTTAATATTATAATAGACGTTTAAAGGCACTTTGAAAAAATTTCAACCATGTGTTCATTTAGCATACACGCGTCCTCTAAGAAATTGAATACCTCGTTCAAAATAAGAAAACAAACGAAAACCCAATTCATATGGCCGATGGATTCATTTTCCCCTTTTCATCTATTTTCGTTCAAACGAAAATAAATCGAGAATGGCCGAACCTCAGTTCAACAAATCAAAATCAAATTCTCAGAAAAAAACATAAATGGCCTCAAATCAAATCGAAACGGCTCGAATTCGAATTTAAGGAAGTGGGCTGCAATCGAAGAAGTGGAAGTGAACCACGGTGAGGTCCCGATTCAGGGGAAAGTTCGATCGAATCGAGATCGAGGCCAGGAATCAAGCACCGCGAGCGACTGGAGGCTAGGTTTTGGCATTGAGCACGACTTCGGTAGAGTCGCTCGTGCGATTTGCGGCAACGTCACCGCGACAGGAGGCTAGGAAGGAGGTCAAGCAAGGGCTTGGGCCACAGGTGAGCCAAGCAGGTTCGTTACTGGGTAATGCGGCATGGGTGAGAGTCGAGCAGTGGTGATGGTTTCGTTTGTCGGTGAAGTCACGATAGTTGATGTTGAGCTTTGGATTTTGAGTGGGGAATATGGCAGTTAGGTATTTTTGGTTTTGTTTTAATTTAATTTTTAATTTAATGTTAAGTGAAAACTTTAATTTAATTTGTTGTTTAATATTTAAGCTATCAAAAATCTAATAGTAAAAGCAGAAATATATATATATATATATATATATATATATATATATATATATAGTTTTGGAAAATATAGGAATTTATAGAAAGAATTGATTTTTAAAATCTATATGGGTTATTTTTATAAATATACTTATGTTGTTCTAAATGAGAAATAAAAGTGTGTATGCTTATGTCCATTGTAAGCCCACTAGTTTAATTTTTAAAATAATGTGTTATGGAGATTCATTTGTTAACTTAACTTATTTAATCTATTATAGTTACTAAAAAGATTTTAAAGGGAAAATTATTAGTTTAAATTTAAATCACTAGTTAAAAATAAAATTATTGGTTAATTAAAACTTATAAAATAAGAAAATTTATTTGTTTGACTAATTCAAATATTAATAAAACCTTGTAATGTTTGTGACAAGGTTCAAAAATCGTGAAATCAAGCTGGAATGAAAATGGGTTACATGCATAGTTAAAGGTGAGATCTTCTCACTCAATCGAATTGCTTTGTTTAATTTAAATAGTTAAATTTAAATTGTTGGATGTGCTTGGATGAGTTTGATAATTTATTCGTTGGGTGATATTATATATATATATATATATATATATATATATATTGGAGTGATTAATTTCTCGCATTATATAGCGGAACCCATGCGCTGCATAATAGCGGATGAGATGATATAACCCCATATACCGCGATATTCCACCTCGAAGTGGAATTGGTATTTTATATTGTGCTAACATCTGTGGATGCAGGGAAACAGGTTGGAGGGATCAAATTGGATTTCTCAAAATTGTTTGAATTTATTTCATATGTTGTGAGGTGATAATCTATGAATGATTATATTTGCGATTGAAATCATTGAAGGCTATGGTTTGGCCAGATATATTTTTGGTATCGTAGGATACCAGAAATATATAGTTGGATTTATGGAAAATAAAGTAGAAAATTTTAAGTAGATTTATTTTAGAGAATTGGATAAATTCAAAAGAAGGAATTTGGGAAAAGATAAAGGTTGATTTTTGAAAAACTATTGAATAAATTCTAAGTATGGGAAAAGATTTTAATAAATGAAAATAAATGGATTTTGAGTAGTATTGTTTAAAAGTTGAAGAATTTACTTTAAAATTCATATTTTAAAATCAAAATAATGGTGAGAATATTAGATTAATGGTTTTTGAAATAAATTTGGAAATCAATTTGGAAATTTGATTTGGTGTTTGAAATATATTTGGAAATCAATTTGGAAATTTGATTTGGTGCTTAAAATAAATTTGGAAATCAATTTATAAATTTGATTTGGTGTTTGAAATAAATTTGGAATTTGATTTGGCGTTTGTTAGCACCAGAATTGGTCACTAACACCCTTGAGAAAGATTGTGTAGAGAGATTACTGAAGAAAGTAAATTAAAATAAAGAACTGTATGCTAAATTAAATGCAAAGACAAGAACACTGGATTTATAGTGGTTCGGCATAACTGCCTACGTCCACTTTGAAGTTAATGTTTATCGCTTTACTCAACAATTGATTACAGATACAATCCGTACACCAACTACTTGAATACAAATGCTAAATGAAATAGAATGAGTTTCGAATGCGGCAGATTCTCCCCAATGTTCTCCAAAAAAAGGTCCATTTACACTGTGCCCCTGCCTCTCTATTTATAGACGAAGATAGGCTGGACTTCCTTCGCAGGCTCAAGCCCGAAGTGACTCGGCCCACATAGGGCGATCTCGAGCTGGCCGGTCCATTCTTGCTGAACGACACTACCTGGTCCTCCTGGACCGAGCTTATTTTCAATAGGACTCCCCAAGACCGAACGAGAAATGCCAAGCCATATCGACCGAACAAGGCATCTTGAATAATTCAGGCCGAATGAGGCATCCCTTCCTTTGACCGAGCCATGTGTTACTCCACTTCGTTTGGCCGAGAGGTATATGCCAGGTGATGATGACTCAACTGACCGAACGAGGCTTGCCGAGCCATCTAAATCGAGCGACGTGTGCCGAACCGTACTTAAATGCCAAAACATGTCGACTACATCAAACCCGTATATCTTCAGGCTCTTCTTGGTCAGAATCTTGTCTAGTGCTAACGATAATATCTTCAACTGTTGTTTTGTAGCCGGGCCAAGGTGCCGGGTAACATTTGCCCCCAAAGTGTGTCGTGTGAAGCAACACGACAGCTTTGAATTGGTGAGTATTCCTTGTTTCCAGAAAGAAATCCATCGTGCTTTCTGAATAGTCATTATCATTCAATTTTCCCTCCCAAGGTGTCATATCCTTCTTTTGTCGCCATAACGCTTGGTCGATTCCCAATATTATAAATCCAGGGTTATAGTTCATCAGTAGCCATCTGTGTCCGGCTCTACATGGTTAGTAAGCTTCAGCTATCTGATCCAGTCTTTTCTTAATAACCGTAAGTGAATTCAATTTCTGTTGATTTCAAGAAGTCGAACTTTTTCGGACATACACATGCATGTATGGGTACGTGTTCTTGCCATTGGCTCTCAGATGCGTCTTATATGCTCATAAGTCATCACCAATTCTATTTAGTTTAATTGCAATTCAATCGTGATTCCTTATTTGTATTTTCTATGAAATAAGGGTTGTAATCAGCCACTTGATGAGAGCGGACTTCAAGTTTTACATGGATGACGACCTCAGAGAAGTATGCAAGGACGAATGGAGTACGGTTAGTCATGGACTCATGGGTAGTTCTATAATCCCATAATGTTGTTGGGAGTTCATGCACCCATTTATCTCTAGCCACTCTTCAGTACAAACTTTATGATTTTGTTCACAGCTTCAACCTGTCCATTTGCAGTTATAATGGATCACGGAAGGTCATACGGACACGTTACGGACAATGAAGTTGATCATTTTCTTCATCTTGGTCGTGGTTAAAATTTCTTCATCTGCCCATTTGGCGAGGCAATCAACTACTATGATGGCGTATTTCGCACCACCTTTAGGATGGGGAAGAAGATGATGGCAATGCCCCCAAGTGGCAAACAGCTATGGACTGGCCATTTGAGTAATTTCCATCCATGAGGCTCCTGGATTTTTGCAAACGTCTTGCACTTATTGCATTATCTAGCATGATCATCCGCATCTAGATTGATCGTTGTCCAGTAATACCCATAGTAGAGTATTTTCTTTATCAGGGCTTTTCCCCTTATGTAATCGCCACATTCTTCTTCATAGACTTCGTTCAAGACTCATTTGATATCATCATGAGTGATACACTGAAGCATGGGAATTAATAAACTCCTTTCTACACATGACTTCTTCCTGGATGATTTGGCGTGAAGCTTTGTGGATGATCTGTTGTTTTCCATTCCTCCATTCAGTAAGAATTCCTCATTGTGGATGGTTTTTGATAAGGGTCAACCATGACCCCTTTTCTGGCTCTGTCTTCAAGATCTAGCCGATCTCCATCCGCTAGTGCTTGGAATATTGAGTATTTCAACTGAAACAATGTATGTTTGTTGCGCGGACACTTTTCATTTTGTTCGCTGAGTATGTGTGTAATGATGTAATGCATGAAGCCGGCTAGTAGCTCTTGGACCTGACCGAGATAAGGAGCAAGACAACGTTCCCTAGCAAGATCAACTTCCTTAACTTTGCATACTATCAATCAGGAATCACAAAAGATGTGTAAAGTTTCCACTCCAAATACTCTAGCAAGTTTGAGGCTGGCGGTTGAGGCTTCATACAAAGCATCGTTGTTTGTTACAGGGAAATCGAGTTTCAGGATATAGTAGATCGATCGTTGCTCAGGAGTCATTAACATGACTCTTAAGCCATAACACTGATCACTGGATGCTCCATCCACGTACATTTTCCATCTGTTGGTTGGTTCTCTACTACTCTTTGAGTAGTCATATGATGTAGTGAATTTGGGTATGAGGTCTGCTAATTTCCATCCTTGGATAGCCCTTTGATGGAAATAAGTGATATCGATTTGGCTTAGTTCGATATTTTATTTAAGTAGTCTTTCAGACATCTTAGGTCATTATATGCCCGGACGCAACGGCTAGTAGGCATAGACGATGATGGGGTGAGCCCAAAAGTAAGAGTGGAGCTTTCACAATGAAATCAATAGACATTGCGCTAGCTTTTGTAGATTTGGGTCGATATCCAATGCATGGCTCGCGATAGTTGGTGAAATCACACATCATGTCAAAATAGGTACAAGGAAACATATCATCATTTATTCAGAAAAATCCAACTAATTCTTTTATCATCACTGCACTGAGCTATGATCCGATATTCAGCACCCGGATTCTTTGAGTTCAGATGTAACTATTTTGCATAACATTCACTGTGAAATATGGTTGGGACGGCCAATGTTGATGGTTACTCTGGTCGAATCCTAGAGTCTTGTCATGAGTTATTAATTCTAATAGTAAAGGTCTCTGAATGCTCTAATTGATTATCAGCAAATGGCCAAAGATCAGGCTTAAAAGCACGTTGAAGGAAATGTCGAGTAGGGATCAGCCTCGAGTTGCGTGCAGCTGCATAGCTGGATCTTGCTATGAGTTTAAATTTGCTTGTATATACGAGTAACGCACTTTCTATTCAATGCATTCATGATCCTTTACCTGTCCTTCGGGTTGGAGTGACAGTCAGTTGCCTACGAGCTTAGGTATCGATTTAATGATTCTATCTCTAGATATTCTTTCGGTCGTAGCCTTGAGTAGCTGCAAGCACTATATTAATTTCAATACTGAGCTATCGCAGCCAGTCTTTGGATGACCATGCATCTGCTCCCAGTCTCGGGTTGATAAATGTACTGCACGAATGGTTGAGTCTCGTCCTAACTATGTTTATATTCCTACCTAAACTCCGAAAACATAAAGTTGTTCGATGAATATTCGATTCACATTCATCTTGCTTCTAGCTCGTGCCCCCAGGTCTAGGGCATATACCGATAAGTAGGAAGGCCAGCCATGCCCACTTTAGCTTTACTCTCTTTCCCGTTGAATCGTGGGATCAGGGCAGTTAATGGGAGGCTGGGTCTCGCGTATCTTGGATTGTATTGTGGTTTTTCATTCCAAGAGGAATACATCGCTGCCTCGTCAGTTTCAAGGCGTAATTTGGAAACTGGACGGTCATCCACGTCCACTTTGGTCCATGTTTTATAATCAGATCTCGAGGTAAAGTTGGCTATAAATGCAGTCGGGTCATGCTCATCAAGTTTCATACTCCTCCTAACGGATCGAAGGAGGGTGCTGGAGAATTTTTGACCAAGTCTTCGTGGTTTACTCTCCTTTCCACACTCTGGAGGTCATCATTTTTCAAGGAACATCCGAGTCACATTCGTATGTGCTTGGTGCGGATCGGTATTGACCTCAATCTGAGGTGTGATAAAGTCGGTTTTCCCGTAGCTTTGGATGCTGTTTCGATTGGTTCTGTATCGAGGCCTCCCTATAGTTGTTGCCTTAATTTGTAAAGAACGCCAAGCTAGAGCTATACTAAGCTGTCGTATTCAGCTTTTAAAGATGGGTACTCCTGCTCCCAGCATTGATTTGGCCAGGCCATTAGTTGGATGGTTGAACTCCATCATTAGCGAGTTAATAACACTCCTGTCGATTTCTAGTTGAAGTTCGCGAAATAGAAAACAGTCGGATCCACTCGTCTATTTATCGATGTTATACACTACTTTTCATTCTTGCAACTTAGTGTTATTCTCCCTCTGGTCGACTCACGCCCAATTTGTGTTCATGCTTCGGTCCACGCTCTGGGACTTAGAGATTTGTTGAACAGTTTATGCTTTAGTCCACAGTTACGGACGCAGAGATTTTCGTCAATTCGTTTATACTCCAGTCCACACTCTGGGAAATTAGAGTACTGTAGTTCGCTTCTGGGGCTTAGAGATTTTTCTCAAGTCGTTTATACTCTAGTCCGCACTCTGGGGACTGAAAGCACTCTAGTCCACTTCAAGGACTTAGAGGTTTTTAAGCCGTTTATACTCTAGTCCGCGCTTTGGGGACTCAGAGCACTCTAGTCCGCACTCTGTGGACGTAGAGATTTGTAAGTCATTTATACTATAGTCCGCACTCTGGGGACTTCGAGATTTTTAAGTCATTTATAATCTAGTCTGCACTCAGGGGACTTCGAGTACTCTAGTCCGCTTCAAGGACTTAGAGGTTTTTAAGTCGTTTATACTCTCGTCCGCGCTCTGGAGACTCAGAGTACTCTAGTCCGCACTCTTGGGACTTAGAGATTTTTAAGTCATTTATACTCTAGTCCGCACTTAGGGGATTTAGAGTACTCTAGTCCGCTTCAGGGACTTAGAGGTTTTTTAAGCCGTTTATACTCTAGTCCATGGTCTAGGGACTCAGAGTACTCTAGTCCACACTCTGGGGAGTTAGAGATTTTTAAGTCGTTTATACTCTAGTCTACACTCAGGGAACTTAGAGTACTCTAGTCTGCTTTTAGGGCTTAGAGGTTTTTAAGTCGTTTATACTCTAGTTCGCACTCGGGGGACCTAGAGTACTCTAGTCCGCACTCTGGGGACTTAGAGATTTTTAAGTCGTTTATACTCTAGTCCGCACTCAGGGGAATTAGAGCGCTCTAGTCCACACTCTAGGAATTTAGAGGTTTTTCAAGTCGTTTATACTCTAGTTCGCATTCAGGGGACCTAGAGTGCTCTAGTCCGCTTCAGGGACTTAGAAGTTTTTAAGTCGTTTATACTCTAGTCCGCGCTTTGGGGACTCAGAGTACTCTAGTCCGCACTTTGGAGACTTATAGGTTTTTAAATCATTTATACTCTAGTCTGCACTCAGGGGACTTAGAGTACTCTAGTCCGCTTCAGGGACTCAGAGGTTTTTAAGTCGTTCATACTCTAGTCCACACTTAGGAGACCTAGAGTACTCTAGTCCGCAATCTGGGGACTTAGAGATTTTTAGGTTGTTCATACTCTAGTCCGCACTCAGGGGCCTAGAGTAGTCGAGTCTGCTTCAAGGACTTAGAGGTTTTTAAGTCGTTTATACTCTGGTCTTCTTTCTAGGGACTTAGAGTACTCTAGGCCGCACTCTAGGGACTTAGAGATTTTTAAGTCGTTTATACTCTAATGCGCACTCAGGGGACTTAGAGTGCTCTAGTCTGCACTCTGGGGACTTAGAGGTTTTTAATTTAGAGAAGTCATATTTCCACCCATTTAATTTGAATTTCATTTAACGTATCGAGGCTAATGTTGTCGAAGGAACGATCGTTCATAGAATGGGACTCTGCCCCCAGCACGAAGGACGAAACTTGAAAAAGGACGGTCGATACTCGTCTGCTTAGTGATTATAGCTCTTCCAATCAAGTCAAGGAAGGAGGTATATGAAAGGTGGTTGGATCACATCCATGCTGGGTTTGATAATCATGTCTCACACAATTTGCTTTGTATCTCTTTCTAGAAAATAAGGGGAATGGATTATTGAGTAGACAAAGTAAGTTGCATATGTTTGAAGGTGAAGTTGTGTCCATGTATTGAAAGCGATGGTTGACGAGTATATAGTCCATCATAGCTACTCCAAGTCGGGCTTTCGAAAAACCTTTTGTGTTTAGGGTAGGATTTGATGTGTAGATGATCAAATCACATCTACTCTTGATAGATCCCGGCGTCACTGAGCTTCAAGAGAGGCATTTGTATTTTGTCGGACTTTGTTTTATGACTCGATTTGAGTGGATTATTGGGCCATATTCATTCCAAGCCTTGCTTAGGCCTTCAAGTCAAATGTGGAGGTCGACGAATGAACGGTCGGTCATGTTCGCTTTGTATTGGATTCTGATCATGACGAGCTTTTCAACCTCTAGTCCATAGCACCAAATCGCAGGCATACGGTTGATGGTGAGCGATCGAATCATGCTCGTCTTTATGAAACTTCACAGGTTCGATCACGGTCTGCGTGGATTGGTTGGCGACCAAATCTGAGTACTTGGTCACCTCATGGTTTTGAAAGAAGTTTAGTTCAAGTCGGTCGTAATTCAAAGCATAATTAAAATAATCCAAAGAAGATTGGTATAAATCTCATTGGTAAGCAGGGCAGTATCGTGTGCTCGCTATTCAACTCTGCTCCTAGCCCCTTCTAGTGGGATGTCGACTACCAACAGTCCAATTGGTAATTAGAGTTCATTATTGATAGGCATCCGAAGGTCCTGGCTTGCCATTCTGCAAGGCTTGCACGTACTATTGAAGCTTTTCTTTCTGAATCCGCTTTTTGACTACACCTCGGAAGTGTCTGCAATCGGTAGTGTTAGGAGCAATGTGCATCTTGGAATATACGACATTTCCCTGATTTCTTCTAGACTTCGATGGACTCTCTGGAGGTTAGTTTTCGTTACCACTTTGAGTCACGAGTCTCCAAATAGAGGTTATCGATTGAATCTTTCAAAGAGCATATGAGTCGAATATTGAGATCTTGTCTTGTCTACTGAAATCAGTGTCCATAGCCGACGGTCCCGCATTGTTATTTTTCCTAGTCTGCTCCACTCCTTCTAACTTTGGTTCTGATTCGTTTTGTAATAGAAACGATCCATGGCCGTAGGAGGCTCTCCAGCTAACTAGCTGCCAAAATATACCTAGAGGACGACTCTCCTTAAACGCAATCATTATGACATCCTTCTTAGTATTTGAAATAAATTGCTTAGAGCCAAACATTGGTCTGCTTGGAGTCACTAAATTGGAAGTGTTGGGTAAGTGAAGATTGGTGCATGGACTCATCTTGCCGTCGGCCTAGAGTCATATCATCTATGTTCTCCAACCATTAAGAGTACCATTTGAGTAGCGGTTGCTTGTCCATTCCCTTTTTGCCGTTCAGAAGCTGCCGCTAGATCCTCTATGCCCTGGTCGATCATGGGATGTAAGGGAAGTGGATAGAATGTTCCTTTAGTAAGTTGAGTTTCGAATTTACTATGCGGGTGCTCTGCGTTGCGGCTAGGGTTCGGGGGGGAATATTAGGTCATACCCGAAAATATTTTTTTACATATGCACGGGTCGGTATACACGCGATCGGTAACACTCGCTTGGCATACACTGGGTCAGTCAACATACTTTCGCTCGGCATGGACTGAGTCACTCGGCATACTCTCGCTTAGCATGCACTGGTCGCTCGGTGTACTCTCGCTCGGCATGCACTGGGTCGCTCGGCATACTCTCGCTCGGCATGCACTGGGTCGTTCAGCATAACCTCGCTCGGCATTCACTGGGTCGCTCGGCCTACCCTCGCTCGGCATGCACTGGTCGCTCAGTCTACTCTCGCTCGGCATGCACTAGTCGCTCAGCCTACTCTCGCTTGGCATGCACTGGTCCCTCGGTGTGCTCTCGCTTGGCATGCACTGGGTCGCCTGGCATACTCTAGCTCGGCATGCACTGGATCGCTCAGCATACTCTCGCTCGGCATGCACTGGGTCGCTCGGCCTCCTCTCTTTTGACATGCACTGGTCGCTCAGCGTACGCCTTTTTTGGAGCTGTCGACATATGCCTTTTCTAGGGCGATCGACATACGCCTTTTCTGAAACGATTGGCCGAATTGCCTTTAAAGGAGGGTCGCCCTCATTCAACTTGAGTGCAAACTTCAACATCCAATCCCTAGATCTTGCGTACATCAATAAATTTAATCTACGGCCATCGGCTCCCTTTAGATTTCTTTCAAATCTCAGTAGAATAGGAAGTTTTCTAGTAAACAACTGGATCTATCTCACGAATATGGAAATCCACCAGTAGACGACGAGATCCAATCAAGCTGAGAATTTAATTCTCAGTGAAAGCACCAAATGTTAGCACCAGAATTGGTCATTAACACCACTGAGAAAGATTATGTAGAGAGATTAATGAAGAAAGTAAATTAAAACAAAGAACTGTATGCTAAATTAAGTGCAATGACAAGAACACCAGATTTATAGTGGTTCGGCGTAACTGTCTACATCCACTTTAAAGTTAATCATTATCACTTTACTCAACAAATGATTACAGATACAATCTGTACACCAACTACTTGAATACAAATGCTAACTGAAATAGAATGAGTCTCGATTGCGGCAGAGTCTCCCCGGTGTTCTCCAGAAAAAGGTCCCTTTGCACTATGCCCCTGCCCCTCTATTTATAGATGAAGATAGGCTGGACTTCTTTCGCGGGCTCAACGCCGGGGTGACTCGGCCCACATAGGGCGATCTCGAGCTAGCCGGTCCATTCTTGTCGAACGACAATACCTAGTCCTGTGAGACTGAGCTGCTTTTGAATAGGACTCCCTAAGACCGAACGAGAAATGCCGTCTCGTCTTGACCGAACAAGGCATCTTGAATAATTTAGACCGAACGTGGCGTCCTTTCCTTTGACCGAGCCATGTGTTACTCCATTTCGTTTGGTCGAGCGGTATATGTCGGGCGATGATGACTCAACTGAACGAACGAGGCTTGCCGAGCCATCTAGATCGAGCGACGTGGGCCGAACCGTACTTAAATGCCAAAACATGTCGACTGCATCAAACCCGTATATCCTTAGGCTCTTCTTGGTCAAAATCTTGTCTAGTGCTAGCGATAATATCTACAGCTGTTGTTTTGTAGCTGGGCCAAGGTGCCAGGTAACAGTGTTTGAAAGTAAATTTGGGAAATCAATTTTGAAAATTGTATATCAGTGGATACTGGGGAATTTAAATTCACGATGGAATTTATAAAGGAAAGAGTAATTTGTTTTAAAAATAAATATTGGTTTATTTTTAAAAGTGTGGAAACGAGATTTACGAATTTGGAAGATCAATTGAGATAAATCGAGAAGGACTTATTAATTGATTTAAATGGTCTATTTTGGAAAGGAAAGTGTATTTTCCCTGGAAACCCGAGTATGTTTTCAAAGTAGCTTTTGCATATAAATTAAAAGTTCTAAAGTTGATTTTAAAAAAAGAATGTTTTTGGAGAGATTATTTTCTTAAATTGTTTTTGAAATTTTAAAAAGTAAATATTTATTAAGTTAATTATAGAGGTGATTATTTTAGAGATTTAACTAGTAAAAGATTTAGAAGATGGTCATTTAAATAATTATACTGCATCTAAAAAATTTATTTTTCAAAATTAGTTTAGGCTTATCTTTTGCATGAAATATTAGTATAAAATTTCATAACTAATATTTTAAATAAAGTGTTTAAAGTAGTTTTTATTTTAAGTGTTTCCAAGTATATTTTTGGATAAGTGATTTAAATTATTTTTGAAGTATTCGGACTTGGCAACTTTTCAGTGGAAATATACAATATTTGGAAATTTATTCCGTGAGAGGAAAGTGGTTTGAAAATTTGTTTTCAAGGGGTTGAAGTGTGAAAATATGTCTTGCGAAGATATTTTGAAATAAATAATTTGGGGAAAATTATTTAAAATTGATGGTTGTTGTGAATGTTTTTTGATAATTAAACAACTGACCACCAATATTGGCCTATAAACGACGTTCGAATTTCAATGTGACCGGGGGTCGGATTCCAAATGGTTATTCAAAAACCACATCGAATCATTGTGATGGATCTTTTGTTTAAAAGATCAAAGTGGAAATTTGTTGTGACTTACTTGAAATCTAAATATAACCACTTATTTTTAAAATAAGCGCTCATTATTCGGTTAAGCCAGAAGAGAACTTTATGTCATAAAACTCATTCCGAATAAATGATACGATGAATTGGATGGCATTTGAAGACGGTGTTGAAGACCGGGTATTTTCGAGAACGAAAGGATTACCTGTCGATTGTCTCTGCACTGAGTTGCTCCGGTATAGAGATCTCCATATGTGATGGGGAGTCCGGTCGGGATTTTGGATACCCGGATTTGCAAGGGCTTTTTCCTTAATTGGAGGAAGTGCCTTCGGTCCCATTCAGACCCAGGATGGACTTGTATGGATGTACGTCTGATGTTACACTTTGAGATGTAAAGCTGATTTTTATGAAATACATTTCTAGTGGTGGCGGAGAATTTGTTCTCTTAGCTTAACACCCTTCTCTGAGACATACGAGTTCAGAGGTTATGTAGTTGATTGTTACTAGTGATATATTCCCAATTTGGTAATGTGGCATGCTAATTGTTGATCATTTATTGATCAAAGCATGGCTTTTGTTAAAAGCGTAGCTTTGTGGATGAGGCTTCATCAAACCTCACACCCCAGAAATGTTTGAAATAAGAAAAGATGCCGCAAGGTTATCGGGGTCGCGCCCCTCAGGGTATGTGCATTTCCTTATGGATAAAAAGTCATATCTGGTATGGAGCCCATATATTTAACTTGTGTGGATAAAAAGTAGTATTCTGGTATGGAGCCTAGATTATTTACTTATATGGTTGTTGGTTGTTGAGGCGCCTCGGTAAAGGTCGGTCTAGGCCAGGGGGTGGCATACTCATGACAGTTAGTTACCTTGTTACAGAGGTAACCCGACCTTGTGTTGGCAGAGAGCTGGTTAAGTTCTCGGGGCATCTCTCCAGAGGCGTACCCATTCGGTGAAGGAAGTTCCTTAGCCTTGATCATTTGTTGGAAATCCAAACAAAAAATACGAGCCCTTTACGATTGCAGTTGTATAACCTATCACCTCAGGTGGTAGCTATAGTAGGCATAATATAATGGTAACTATGCTGGCTAAGATTAGTATTATACTTTCAAAATGTTTTCCACACTATGCACTAATAATAATATCAAAAATATTTCGTGTATCAAGCATGTTTGACTATCATAAGGGGAAATCTCCTTCAAGTGTGCGATTGCATTATGTGTATGGCACGAGGCCTTATGGTAGTTTCATTTTCCAAAGCATAACGGATTTCTTTTCCTTTTATTTTGTGAAAATAACTGTTTTAAGATCTCACACCAATCCAATGAATGACCTGGAGTTTATTATTCCCTTTCTAAACTCTAGGTGCCAATAATTTTCCACATGGGTAGCCTAGAGTCAGGTTATCAGTTGTTTTGGAGCGAAGTCAGGAAAGTATGCTGTGGACATCAGGAGACAAGCTGGATCGCGAGATGTATCACTTATATTATTGTAGGATCTGCTGCGTATGGATTGCTACAAGTTCAGTTTTCATATGGGCAAGTTATTATAACTGTCGGTGTTGTGTTTTGTTGTTGTAATCCTTTGATGATGTAGCGTATAAACTGATATCGTTTTTTTGTTTAAAGATTATTAATTTATCTATTATATATTGTTCAGCTACGAATGTGAGATTCTGATATTATTTCTGTTCTACCTTCTTCTTCTTTAACCCTAACGGTTCGGTTTTCTGGCATTCAATTGTTCGGCATTTGATACAGTGGAAGTACTGATGTCGATTTTCGAGCGTCGAAAAATCGGGTCGTTACAATATTTTAATTCAGTTGGATATAATTCCAATTCCAATTCAATTTTTATTTAAATTAACTCAAGTTAAATTTTACTCGTTTTATCTTAATCAAGTTAAAATTTATTTCCAAAACTCAAATTTCATACTTTTCTTTCTTATTAAAATCATTCTCAGTTTATAAGTTCATAACTTATTTCCTAATGTTTTTCCTAACATTTATATTAAAATTCCATAATTCAAACACCGGGGTTTATTTCAAATCATTTGAAACTATAATATATATATATATATAGCTCTTTTGGTTTAACAAACCATTTCCTTGGAATTTCAGTATCAACTTGACTTTATCCAAAACAATTCCCTCGGAGTTTCCAAAACACACTTGTTTATTCAACAGAAATCTCCATCTTAAATTATTATGGTAGCAAGCTGTCACTTAAAAACTCGAAAATGAACACCGATGATATCGCGATCATCATCATAATTATTTTCCAGCGACTGAAGTGAGCTTAGTGCTTTATTACCTCAAAAATCCATTTAAAACCATTTTTATTTCAAAAATCTTATCAAAATAATACTATTTTAATTTTCACAATAATTCGAAAAAATATTTTCCAAACATCTCGGGATTTAAAATTTCCAAATTTAGATTTAAATCAATTTTTAGTTTTAACTCATTTTATAAGCCATGCTTATACAATCTCTATTCGGTTTTATATAACCATTCCAAATTTTATAATCTGGTTTGGATTATATTAATAACTACCAAACACACCTATATACTATAATAATTTCAGGAAAATTATTTCTTTCATATCAAAATATAATTTGGGTAAAATTTATTTCATTCGCCTCATTTGAAAACAATACTGTGTTGAATTACTCTATTCAAGTGTTTAGAAATCCCTATCGATACAGTTTTACGAATTGCGCCAACCAGAGTTCATAAGCCACTCAATATATCAACCAACACAATATAAAACAATTTATATTCCCTAACAAACACGTGCTCATATCTATTAATACACTCACACTCATTCTAGGGTACTACTGACCCTATCTCTAATGAGTAATCCCCACCAAAGCCAAGGTTCTCGCTTAACCTTCAGCTCTGATACCAAATGTAAATGCTTGTATCTCCGTACCCTTTGAGTCAGTACTAAATCACACGTGTTCAACTCAAATTGAACAACTATACGAATCCTTAGGGGTGAAGAAGAAAAGATAGGAGAAACAGAAACAACATCACAGAATCTCACAATCGCAGCGGAATAACATATAATACATAATAAACGATATTATACAAAAGAATTTGTAGCCGTTAATATATATACAATCATCAGAGTACATCAATCAACAATCAATCTGGACAGTTATAATAACTTTCCTCACAGTACTGACTATATAGTCTATACACATAGCGGAATAAAATCAAATACATGATATAGGCCTGAGTCTCCTCCAGCTCGTCTTATGAGCTCCATCGCATTCAAACCTGAATCTGTAATATTCGGTCTGACCCGAGCATTATAATAAACTAACACCCGAGTCAGTCTGGAAAACCAGTGTGAGAAAACACACTCAATTTGAATTGTTACTTTTCAAAAATCCTTTGAAAACAATGGTATCACGTAAGATTATGTCACACATAAACACGACGGGCTTTTACCTTACGATAACCGAAACATTTTTATATCAAAATCATTTGATATAATAATAGTGTCTATAGAAACTAAATTAGAAAATAGCCGAAATGCATGCATCTCACTTTTCAACATAGTTGGTATACAATCAAAACCGTACGATACTTACTGGAGAATGGATTTCATACTATGACCATGTCAGGAACTACCTTCCGATGAGTGCATCTCTAGACCAATGCACCCATGTCTGACAAGAACATCTTGTACCCTTCCACATAGGACCGGCTTAGCACTTGACTATTAGTACCGAATATGTTACCACTCCGGGTGTTCCTACCCTTACTGAGCGATCTCTTTCCATGCACAACCATTTCCATAATTATAACATATGTGAGGGTATCTAGAAAAGTGATAACATACCCTAATGGAAGCGACCCACTTAGCCCTTCTGCATGCCCTGTTTCGGTCATTTACCCAGTTAATGAGGCTTGAGGCTACATTTACCTTTAGAATAGCATTCATTCTTAGAAAGTTAACACTGCTTTCGAGGCAAGCAATGTAATGATAGCATTCATCCATATAAGATATTAAGGGTCTGAACAAGCTGAATCTCCTTCAATATTACCATCTCCATTACTTTTGAGATATCACAATTCGTAATGCAAAAATTAGATCTAAGTGGTTTTCGGATAATTAAATCTGATCCCGGTCTCTTCGAAACGATCAACGAATTTGGCGATATTTGATAATCGGTTGTTTAACTATCGTATAACATCCATAAGTAGTCACTAGGCCTCATTTTATAAATCTTCAAAACATTCATTTCAAAATAACTTTACAAAGATATATATTCAAATCTTGTCCAATATATTCAATAATTAAAAACAAATTCAAATTTATTATGTCCATAAAAGGTTATTTTCTCCACCATTCATCACGTAAAAATAATTCCAAATTCAAATTATAATTCAACACTTAGGAACGTTCCTACATAAATTCATTTCATTGTCAAAATATTTTCAAAACTTTTAATTTCAATACTTAGAAAATATTATAAGCAATTCCTAAAAATTCATTTTATTTCCACCACTTAGGAAAGTTCAATTTATTTTCTATTTCACAAAATCCATGGTATAATATTCCATCTATTTCCCATTTCTCAAAATCCTTCACAATTTATACTAATTCCTTTACGACAAATTCTTTAAGTTTCTGGATTCTTTAATTAATTTCCTTTAATATTTCCAAAACCGATTACACTTGTCTATATTCCAACTATTCTAACTTCCTTTATGAATTCTAATTCATCTTTCGAAGCTCTCATATTCCAAAAAATTCGTACATTTCCATAAGTTCTCTAGCATTCCACTATAAGATTTCTCTTATAAAAACCATGTCCGTTAAACAAACTGCGTTTTGTAAATCTCGAGAGAATTTATAAATAAATTCAAATATTTCAAAACTCTCTATATATATGATAAGTATTTTTTAAAGAACAATAATTTATTTTTAAAATATGTTTAAATAATTATTTAAAATATCAAAACACTTTAAATAAACATTGATAACTCATTTCCAGTTCATTTTTAAATAAAACTAACTATTTTACGAAGCTTATTATAAAAATTAGAACCTTATTTCCATTAATATTAGATAATTGAATAATCTCTTTTTGAAATATTCCAATACTGACTAGTTTAAAATTTCATAGTTAAATAATTAAAATTTCCCTTTTGGAAATAAACTTAACTTCTAAATAAAAATATATGTTTAAAATCTCAATAGCTGATTCCAATTTATAAATCCCTCTCGATTCACAACCCATCGATTTCATTTCGATTCCCTAATCATTCTCACTCTTCAAAATAGAATCCGCTATTTTTTCCAACCCTATTTTCATATCTCGATATAAATTCACATTGTGAAATTATTTTCCCAATTCATCAACCGATACCATTTTCCCTTTTTTACAAACATCCTTTATAAATTTATAAACTCATCTGTGTTTTACTTATTTATACAATCATCTCATTTATAAAATTCCATTTTATAAATCCATTTCTTTACAAATTCCATTTATTTTTCAAAACCATTTTAAATATAGATTTTAACTTCTTCCTTTTTTTCGGAAATACCATTTTAAAATCCATTGTTAAAAATTCTCTATATAAATTAATTTAAATTCTCTATTTAAAATATTTTTACGAATAGTTAAGTACAAACTCAAAATCAACTATTTGTTTGATCCAAATCAATTTCCTTTAAAATAATCCAAATTTCGATATAAATATTTTTACATTCAAAATCTCCTTTTAAATTCTTCCAAATTCAAAAATAATATTTTATGGTATTTAAAATATCAAAATTATGGCCAGTGCTACTATAGCATCCTAAAATTCAATCATAATAAAATCTATATTAGATTATCAACACTAAACATATATCACTTTGTATGAAATTTAAAATCAACATTCTTGGGGAATCCATTTGGATCCCTCCAACCCGTTTCCTTGCATCCACAGATATTAGACAACATAAAATACCAATCCCACTTTGAAGTGGGATATTGCGGTAATATTGGGTCATCCACTATTATGCGGGGCACATAGGGTCTTATTCGCTCTAATAGGCGGGAAATATATCCAACTACTGATATATACTCTAACATATATATGTATATACATAATATGGCATTCACTGATAAACAATCAATCCATTCATCCAATCAACTGACCAATAATTTTAATTTCTATAATATTTAAACAGTTACCCAAACTGAGTGAGATTTACTCACCTCGATTTTTAATTGGCCGAACATCCAGATTTTGAATTTTTCTAAAATCCCAATCAATTCCAATTTAATTCTAGATTGTAGATTTTACAGCTACGAATAAATCGTGGCTTATTCCGTGATTTTTGAACCTTGTATAAAAGAGTTATACAATTTTAAACAATCTTGAATTAAATATTAAAATAAATTCCTAAATTATAGCGGTTAGCCATTAATTACCCAATCAGCACCCTAACCATGATGCACTTCCTCTCCCGCAACTGCCCAGGCACAACACACGACTTCGACCCCTTTTCATTTTATTTTAAAAAAAACCAATTGTTGTCCCCAATAATGCCACCACCGGCCACCACATCCCTATGTCGTGCCTTAGGTGCACGCGTGCGCCTCCTCCTGAATAGTAGAAGCAGCCCTCAATCGAGAAACCTCAATCGAGACACACTATCACTCGACGAATCCACCACAAACACCACGTCTAAACTCAAGTCTAGTCGCATCTGACTCGCTCGTGCGCTTGTACTCCCCCTGTAGCCGCGTCTTTGAGATTGTCTCCTCTTCTTCTTCGACTGCGGACTCATTTTATATATGTATGTATGTATGTATGTATGCATGCATGTATGTATGTATGTATTTATGTATGTATGTATGTATGTATGCATGCATGTATGTATTCGAACATGGTAGATTTAGGATGAAGCGATTTCGATTTTTTATATTATTATAAGGATATGCGATTTCTCTGATGAAAGAAAAAGCGTATGCGATTTTAAATTAAGGGAAAGTCGGCTTCGTACGAGGTAGGTCATCCTTGGGTAGCATAGGGTGGCTTTGTAATGACAAAAGACTAATGTAGGTTTAAATCGATTTAAATATATTCTATTTAATTTCAAAACATTCGGATATTTATTTCGAATCCATATCAAGATCTGCCGCCTGGCATCCTAATGTTGTACTGCTATTTCGAACTTGATGGAACAAGTCGTAAGCTCCCAATTCGATCGTATGGAGAAGATAGCTTTTTGGATTGACTATTTAAATTAGATTCGATTAAATTATTCTAGGTAATTTTAGATCGTACGACCAAACGGTAAATCCAAACGCTGCATAAGTCAAAATCCAATAATAATACACTATTACGGATCCAATGGAACTGGTTTCATCGAATTCCAAGATTATGCCCTGGATCGCTATTTTAACGCATTGATAAAATCAACGATTTCAAAAATTGACGAAATTACTTAAAATTTTAGTTTTAAATACTTATTAACTCAATTCTAATTCAAATAGAATTTATATCAACATTAAAAATATTTTGATTTATATTCAACTCAAATTCATTTATTTAAATTGTTATTTTTTTATTATAAATTCAACAATTTAATATATCCAATAAATCGCTATATTTGGAACTTTAATCTTATTCCACGTATTCGATCGATAAACTTCAAATAAAAATCCCATTTACATTTAAAATTCGACATTAAAAACAATTTGAATGTTCAAAATCAAACTACTGAAAATTTGGGTCGTTACATAAACCATCGTATCAAAATATCATATTCAATTCAAAATATTCCTCATTTCGAAACCATCATATTTATTCTAAATATGCCATTTCACCAAAAAATATCATTTTAAATTCCAACGTAGGTTATGACATCATTTAACCATATTCTCCTTCAAATTAAGGATTTAAATATAAACAAATCAACCTTGCATAGTTTGAAATTTTGAAAATAGTTTGGATAGTCATAAATAGTTTAATAATTTACAATAGTTTAAAATAGTTTTAATAGTTTAAAATATTTTAGTTGTTTAAAATAGTTTTAATAGTTTAAAATAGTTTAATATAATTTAAAATAGTTTTAACAATTTAAATTAGATTTAATATAATTTAAAATAGTTTTAGTAGTTTAAAATAGATTTAATATAGTTTAAAATAGCTTTAAAATGGTTTGATTATTGGAAATGGTTTATATAGTAAATAGTTTTGAAAATATAAGTAATCTAAATTTTAAAATAATAGATTTTTAAATAGTTTGTATTAAAATAATTTATTTTTAAACTAGTGTCAAATTAAACTGTTTCTTCCATTTCAACAAATCAACTCAAATCAACTTTAGTTTCAAAAATTCAATTTAAATCTTTCTCAATTTAACGATTTCAATTAAAAAGGCAAAAGGTTTTAATTCAGTATCTCATTAAACCATTTCAATTTATATCGATTTCAAATCCATATCTAAACTACAAATTTAAACCACTTCAAATTCAATAATTTTCAATGCCTAAATATTCAAACGTTTACAATAACTCAATTTTGATAAATTTCATTTATATTTAAAAATTCAACTAAAAGATTCCAATTTAAATTCTTTAAACAATTCATTTAAACCAATTTCAATTTTTGTTGAATATTAGCATATATGATTTTTGTTTGATGATAATAAACATATATACATTCGTTTAAATGTATTTGTTAATATACTATTCTATTTTTCACAGATTAAATAAATATTTGCTAAATAAAATAAATAACATGGAATTTGAATTCAAACGAATATTTTATTCAAATAAATATTTATTACAACTTTGAATAGTACAATTTCAAGCTCTCACTATAACTATACAACTTTGATTACAATTACATCACATTACATATTTATAGTTCACCTCACTACATATCACTCACACTCGTATTTATCTTCAACTGCATTCCAGTATGAATCCAGCATCTGAGCAATCTGCAAAAATATAAACTAACGCAGTAAAATTGAAAAAGAAATATTTTTGCAATTCAAAAATAAAAGATAATTTTTGAAAATATGATTTGCCTCAGTTATTTGGGTTGTTTGTCATAATTTAAATTTGAATTCATCATACACGAACAACTTGTGACATACACAGTGTATCACTGTATATGCCACAAGGCCGTGCACACCAATATATACACTTGATAATGCTACAGGGACAGATGAGCACAGGTCAAACCCAAATGAAAAGCCAGGTTCAACTCACGTGCAATATATTTAAAACCATGACACGAGCACAAGGTCAAACCCGAGTTTTTGTAAATGGATTCAACTCAAGCGCAAATCAAAAGTACACATGAATATGAAACTAAACAGTCAAGTTCAGTGGTCAAATGCAATAGGCCGAGAACCAGACAAATGCATGCAACAGCAGTGAAAGTGATCAACACAGCAACTAGTAGAGCACGCATGAAACAGTGGCATGAACAAGTGAAACCAGGCTGAAGTATGGATAGTGCAAAGTGTAATGATACAACAGGATATCAAGTTCAGTGAAACTCAAGCAAGTGCAAGACTAAACCAGCGTGAATGCAACATAGCTAAGATGTCTCAAATAAACAAAACACCAAATAGACCATGGAACAGCAAAGTGATCGAACAAACAAGATCAGGGCAGTGGACAGTACAAGCCAGCAAATGCAACGACCAAAACCAGATAAACAAGACACAGGTGTAATCAGACTCAAGAGAGTACAATGCCACTGGAGAAAATTCACAGCAACCAGAGTAGACGCATATATGCAACATGAACATTTAAATGAATACACGAACCAGAATACACAGTGGCAACCACAAGATGCAGACAAACTCAAAGCAAAACCAGTTCCAACATAAACAAAAACATAGCAACTACATAGCAACTAGACCAACATGACCAAGTTCATATGCACAGTCCAGATCACTGTAATAAAGTAACATGACAACAGATCAATTCTCAATGCATATATATATATATATATATATCAGAGTGAACTATGAAGATCAACAAGTAAAGGCCGCAATAGAATACATCAAAAGCAAGCCGAGAACAAACACCAAGTGCAACAGAATGAACAAAAGATCAGAGAAAAAGATGGTCAGAGCCGTAATATACAATGCATACATGAGTCAGTGCAGCAATACAGGGAATCACATGAACAAATAACCAAACAACATCATGATTGAAATTCAAGTACCAGAGAAGAAGGTCGAAGACTACAAGATGAACGAAATTCAACAGTTCAGAGAAATTCACGAACCAAACAAAATACTAGCAAAACCGAAGTTGAACAAGTCAATCAAGTATTCACCGTGTTATACAAGTAAAATGAAAAAGTGCGTATCTTTGAAATGGTCATTACATAATCGAGCAAAGTCAAAATCGAAGCCGTGTCAACCAAGCATCAAAAATACGAAATTGACAAAGTCATATTTTATCACAAGCATCCAAGTGTAATCGAGTGGCCGAGATGAATAATATGACAAATTCAAATAGAGAATATACGATGCAAATCTAGGGTTACAAACCCTATATAAATCAAACTATCATCATCGGCATAGATCAAGGAGTTCGCAATACAGAAATCAAGCAATTGCAAGCAATAAAAAGAACATACCAATTCGAACACGAACTCCATCGAAGCAGCCGCAGTAAGATACAAGGAAACAATCGATCGAAGCATCTCACGATTATCCACGCGATCGAACAACAGTAGGCGCTTCACAAAGCCCTAATTTTGGATCAGAGAAAGGAATGAAGTCCCCAATTTTTCAAGTCCTAATCTCAGAAAGATGAAAACAACGGCCGCCATTTTCTTTTACTCAAGAATTATAAAAAGGGATCGGGTCTACAAAGAGATAGAAGGGCTAGCCGGATTTGTTAAGGAGAAAAGGGTTAAGGGTGTTAAAAAATAAAAAGGGATTTAGTTTATTTTTAAGGGCTTTGTTTAAATTTATTTTTAAATTGTTTTTAATTTGTATCTTTATTTTTAAACCGTTTATTTTTCTAGTCGTGTGACTAGGGGACAGACTACGGTGTGTAGTTTGGGAATTCGCAACTTGGTGGTTGAGTTGTGGCAAGGTTTTGAGCGTAGAGTTAGATTAGTCAATAGCGGGTATAGCGAGTTTACGTGTGTAAGCGAGGGACTTTCTAATTTCTAGTAGAAACCTTGGGGGCAGCACGTAGGCAGGGTTTTGCCGAAGCTGGGTAAATTCTGTGTTGTTCTGTTTTATTCTGTTATTTATATTCTGCAATATCTGTGCTGCTATTCTGTGATCTGAATTGAAATTAATTTATAAGCTTCCGCGATTAATTTTTATAATTTACACTATCACCCTATTCACCCCCCCTCTAGGGTGAAATCGATCCTACAAGTGGTATCAGAGCCAGGTTCAAAAGCCTTTTTGTTTTTTTTTAAAAAAATTTGATTTTTTACAAAAACCAATTTTTCTTTTAAAAATTTGAATTTTTAAAATGGCTTCTTTTAATACTGCTTTTGCTGAGGGTCAATCCATAGTTAGACCACCAATGTTCAATGGTGAATATGCTTACTGGAAAAATAGAATGCAAATTTTTCTGAAAACCATTGACGCTTGGAATATTGTTGAGACAGGTTATAGAATACCAACTATAACTGTAGATAATCAGGAAATAGAGAAACCAAAAGATCAATGGACAGAACTAGAAAATAGATTACAAAATGCTAATGCTAGAGCTATGAATTCTATTATCTGTTCATTGGATCAATTTGATTTTAATCGTGTCTCACATTGTCTAACTGCACAGGAAATATGGCACACACTAGAAGTGACTCACGAAGGAACATCTCAAGTCAAAGAATCTCGCCTTGCCATGCTAAGCAGCGAATACGAGAACTTCACAATGGCGAAGGAAGAAAATGTCAAAGAGATGCATGGACGACTTTCCAATATCATTTACAAATCAAAAGCTCTTGGAAAATCATACACAGAGTTGGAGATAGTCCGAAAAATCCTTAGAGTCCTTCCGCGAAAATTTGAAGCAAAAGTGACTGCCATTCAAGAATCAAAAGATTTGAAACAAATGAAAGTTGAAGAACTCATCGGAAATCTCACCACTTATGAGCTAGAAATGAAATTCAAGGAAGAGCGTGAAGGAGGAGATACTTGAAAGAAATCAATAGCGCTCAAAGAAACAACCGAAAGTGATGATGATAACGATGATGATGATGGAGCAGCAGAATTGGCGCTACTAATAAAGAAATTCAAAAGGTGGAATCGCAAACACGGAAATCCAGCTCGAAATCATGAATTGAAAAGAAGAATAGGGAAAGCACTTGACTACTCAGAAGAACAGGAGATCATCTGTCATAAGCGCAACCAACCTGGACACATCAAGCCCAATTGTCCTCGAAATCGACGCGACTTTGAAAAGAAACAGAAAAATAAAAGTTTTGCAGCCATGTGGAATACAAGTGATGAAGATAATCAAAGTCCTAGCAGTGAGAGTGAGAAAGCAGATATGCGCCTTCAAGGGAATATAACTGATAGCGACGATGACGAGCCAAGCGAGGTATCAAAACTTACTCACTCTGAATTACTTATTTATTTCCACGAAGTAAATGGCTGTTTTGAACGACTTAGGGAAAAATACGCTAAACTTGAATCTCAAAAGGATACTTTGATAGAATGCAATAAACAACTTGATCAATTAGTTAAAACCTATCAAAGTAGGATCCCTAAGTGTAATAAGTGTCCAACATTTGATGAAGAAATTAAAAAATCAGAAATTAAAATGAAATCGCTTGAAAATGAAATTCTGATTTTAAAAGAGAATGAAAATGCTAGAAGAGAGAATTCTATTAAAAAGTGCACACAATTATTAAACGAAAATGAGTCTCTCAAAACACAAGTCCAACAATTGTCAACGACTTTGGATAAATTTTCAAAAAGTGAAAAATCGTTGTATATGCTATTAGGAAAGCAAATTGTTAATTCGGTTAGACAAGCACTTGGATATAATAGTTCGAAAATTGTTGAAAGCAATATTAGTCAAGTTAATTCCATGTGCACGATTTGTAGAAAATATGGACACAGTCACAATAATTGTTGGTATAGACCCAAACATGTGAAAACTATACCGATTTGGGTTCCAAAAGGCACAAATATAAAATCTCTCAAAGTTAAACAAATTTGGATGCCGAAGGGAACAATTATAAGTAGTTTTGGATTTTTACAAAATTGTTTTTCAAAATATTCTGCCACTAACAACCATGGACCTATAAAAACAAATAGGTCACATAAATCTTTTCCCGTGTAGATGTGGTGGCAGGCTAAGGAACAACAACAGTGTTCTCTAGATTTTTGGTTGTTCCAGAAACACAACGGATGACGAAGCAAAGTTCCTTAGCCTAGTTCAAAGGTGACAGAATCACAATAGACAACATCAAAAAATATCGTAAAGGTAAAACAGGTAATGGTATGTTTTAAACGATATATTAAATGTGATAATCTGCACCGTATTTTGAATTAAATCAGCCAATATTGAGATTGATGAAAAGATGATGATTTTGATTCTGACTTATTCAACATAGTTGGCCAAATTATATTCTTTTGCCAAAAACACTATAATAAATCTCTAAATTCTTTGAGTTACTTCATATATATCATTTTGGATTAAAAATAGTGTTTTGTTGGATAATCCTTTTGGTTATAATACGGCTAACTCCTTATTCACGGTTTTCTGATTATTTACACGGCTTCAATTCAAATTCAAAAGAATGTCATTTAAATTGTTGTTAAAATTGGATTTGAAATTTTTGGTGCACACTTCATGTTTTGGTCTATAAAATTCAATTGATGATAATTTTTGAGTGAAAGAGAAATTCAGATGCAGATTACACTGGTAATCTAGTTGATAGAAAAATTACTGGTGAAACGTGATTTTTGTTGAGACATTTAGTAACTGCATCGTGTTTCAAAGAAAATATCTGCATATTCTTCATTTTAAATAATTTTCAAATAGCAGAAATTTTTCTTTTAAATCCCCCTGGAGAAAATCATTTTTGACCATATTTTCAGATTAGTCATTTTTGAAAAATTAATTTCATAATTATTTTTGAGTTGATTTTAAATGACTATTTTGACTAATCTGACTCCCAAATGATTATCAAAAAGAAAAATAGTGATTGAAAAAGTAATGAGTGTTGATATTGATCATATATTATAACTCGAGAAAGTATAAATAGAAAATTTCTTTAGAAATTTAAACAAGAGTTATAAAACTTTTTGTTAGTAAAAATTCCATGACCATTTCTATATCTATCATATTTCTAACGACCATCACTCATCAAAATTCTATATAGTTTGTCAATATGTGGTACTTTAAACAGGAATCGTTCGTTTTTCATTTTCACATTTTTTAAAAAAATAATATATATATTAATAATAATAATAAATAAATACCAAAGTATTCACACTCATTTAAAAGTCCTCACGGTTATGCATGGGTGAATTACTTGGAATTTGTTATGTGCTTCCATGCTCATTTAAAAGTCCTCGCGGTTATGCATGTATGGAACGCATATCAAAAGTTGATTTTTAAAATAAACAAGTTGATTCTAATCCCATTTAAAAGTCCTCACGGTTATGCGTGGTTAGAAGATACTTGAATTCATTTTTAAAATAAAATTGGAATACTACTAATCTCATTTAAAAGTCCTAACGGTTATGCTTGGTTAGTAGATATTCAAATTCCTGATATAAATATACCACAAATAGACACAACTGTATGGTTTTATATGATGATATCATTCCTATTATTCTAAAAGTGGAATATGCGCCTAACAAAATATTTATGATTTTTGTTTGATTTTTTATTGAAATTTAATATTTATATTCAATTGAGTTTTAATGTTGGATTAATATCGATCACTTTATCTCTATTTTCTCTAATACTATTATTCTTTTGCTGATAACAAAAGGGGGAGAGAAAAGTTAAGATTTTGTTTAATAAAATCAAGCAAATGTCAAATAATTTTCTATTTGCATCTAGACTCATTTGCATATTTTTTTGGTATGCATATATGTAGGGGAAGCTTTGTGTAGAGAGGAAGCATTTAAATAGGGGGAGCAATTAGAGCATATCAATGATCAAATACATTTAACATATTCAAAATCTTAAATATATGTTTGTTATCATCAAAAGGGGGAGATTGTTGAATATGCGCTTATATGATTTTTGTTTGATGATAATAAACATATATACATTCGTTTAAATGTATTTGTTAATATACTATTCTATTTTTCACAGATTAAATAAATATTTGCTGAATAAAATAAATAACACGGAATTTGAATTCAAACGAATATTTTATTCAAATAAATATTTATTACAACTTTGAATAGTACAATTTCAAGCTCTCACTATAACTATACAACTTTGATTACAATTACATCACATTACATATTTACAGTTCACCTCACTACATATCACTCACACTCGTATTTATCTTCAACTGCATTCCAGTTTGAATCCAGCATCTGAGCAATCTGCAAAAATATAAACTAACGCAGTAAAATTGAAAAAGAAATATTTTTGCAATTCAAAAATAAAAGATAATTTTTGAAAATATGATTTGCCTCAGTTATTTGGGTTGTTCGTCATAATTTAAATTTGAATTCATCATACACGAACAACTTGTGACATACACAGTGTATCACTGTATATGCCACAAGGCCGTGCACACCGATATATACACTTGATAATGCTACAGGGACAGGTGAGCACAGGTCAAACCCAAATGAAAAGCCAGGTTCAACTCACGTGCAATATATTTAAAACCATGACACGAGCACAAGGTCAAACCCGAGTTTTTGTAACTGGATTCAACTCAAGCGCAAATCAAAAGTACACATGAATATGAAACTAAACAGTCAAGTTCAGTGGTCAAATGCAATAGGCCGAGAACCAGACAAATGCATGCAACAGCAGTGAAAGTGATCAACACAGCAACTAGTAGAGCACGCATGAAACAGTGATATGAACAAGTGAACCCAGACTGAAGTATGGATAGTGCAAAGTGCAATGATACACCAGGATACCAAGTTCAGTGAAACTCAAGCAAGTGCAAGACTAAACCAGCGTGAATGCAACATAGCTAAGATGTCTCAAATAAACAAAACACCAAATAGACCATGGAACAGCAAAGTGATCGAACAAACAAGATCAGGGTAGTGGACAGTACAAGCCAGCAAATGCAACGACCAAAACCAGATAAACAAGACAGAGGAGTAATCAGACTCAAGAGAGTACAATGCCACTGGAGAAAATTCACAGCAACCAGAGTAGACACATATATGCAACATGAACATTTAAATGAATACACGAACCAGAATACACAGTGGCAACCACAAGATGCAGACAAACTCAAAGCAAAACTAGTTCCAACATGAACAAAAACATAACAACTGCATAGCAACTAGACCAACATGACCAAGTTCATATGCACAGTCCAGATCATTGTAATAAAGTAACATGACAACAGATCAATTCTCAATGCATATATATATATATATATATATATATATCAGAGTGAACTATGAAGATCAACAAGTAAAGGCCGCAATAGAATACATCAAAAGCAAGCCGAGAACAAACACCAAGTGCAACAGTATGAACAAAAGATCAAAGAAAAAGATGGTCAGAGCCGTAATATACAATGCATACATGAGTCAGTGCAGCAATACAGGGAATCACATGAACAAATAACCAAACAACATCATGATTGAAATTCAAGTACCAGAGAAGAAGGTCGAAGACTACAAGATGAAGGAAATTCAACAGTTCAGAGAAATTCACGAACCAAACAAAATACTAGCAAAACCGAAGTTGAACAAGTCAATCAAGTATTCACCGTGTTATACAAGTAAAATGAAAAAGTGCGTATCTTTGAAATGGTCATTACATAATCGAGCAAAGTCAAAATCGAAGCCGTGTCAACCAAGCATCAAAAATACGAAATTGACAAAGTCAGATTTTATCACAAGCATCCAAGTATAATCGAGTGGCCGAGATGAATAATATGACAAATTCAAATAGAGAATATACGATGCAAATCTAGGGTTACAAACCCTATATAAATCAAACTATCATCATCGGCATAGATCAAGGAGTTCGCAATACAGAAATCAAGCAATTGCAAGCAATAAAAAGAACATACCAATTCGAACACGAACTCCATCGAAGCAGCCGCAGTAAGATACAAGGAAACAATCGATCGAAGCATCTCACGATTATCCACGCGATCGAACAACAGTAGGCGCTTCGCAAAGCCCTAATTTTGGATCAGAGAAAGGAACGAAGTCCCCAATTTTTCAAGTCCTAATCTTAGAAAGAAGAAAACAACGGCCGCCATTTTCTTTTACTCAAGAATTATAAAAAGGGATCGGGTCTACAAAGAGATAGAAGGGCCAGCCGGATTTGTTAAGGAGAAAAGGGTTAAGGGTGTTAAAAAATAAAAAGGGATTTAGTTTATTTTTAAGGGCTTTGTTTAAATTTATTTTTAAATTGTTTTTAATTTGTATCTTTATTTTTAAACCGTTTATTTTTCTAGTCGTGTGACTAGGGGACAAACTACGGTGTGTAGTTTGGGAATTCGCAACTCGGTGGTTGAGTTGTGGCAAGGTTTTGAGCGTAGAGTTAGATTAGTCAATAGCGGGTATAGCGAGTTTAAGTGTGTAAGCGAGGGACTTTCTAATTTCTAGTAGAAACCTTGGGGGCAGCACGTAGGCAGGGTTTTGCCGAAGCTGGGTAAATTCTGTGTTGTTCTGTTTTATTCTGTTATTTATATTCTGCAATATCTGTGCTGCTATTCTGTGATCTGAATTGAAATTAATTTATAAGCTTCCGCGATTAATTTTTATAATTTACACTATCACCCTATTCAACCCCCCTCTAGGGTGAAATCGATCCTACAAGTGGTATCAGAGCCAGGTTCAAAAGCCTTTTTGTTTTTTTTTTTAAAAATTTGATTTTTTACAAAAACCAATTTTTGTTTTAAAAATTTGAATTTTTAAAATGGCTTCTTTTAATACTGCTTTTGCTGAGGGTCAATCCATAGTTAGACCACCAATGTTCAATGGTGAATATGCTTACTGGAAAAATAGAATGCAAATTTTTCTGAAAACCATTGACGCTTGGAATATTGTTGAGACAGGTTATAGAATACCAACTATAACTGTAGATAATCATGAAACAGAGAAACCAAAAGATCAATGGACAGAACTAGAAAATAGATTACAAAATGCTAATGCTAGAGCTATGAATTCTATTATCTGTTCATTGGATCAATTTGAATTTAATCGTGTCTCACATTGTCTAACTGCACAGGAAATATGGCACACACTAGAAGTGACTCACGAAGGAACATCTCAAGTCAAAGAATCTCGCCTTGCCATGCTAAGCAGCGAATACGAGAACTTCACAATGGCGAAGGAAGAAAATGTCAAAGAGATGCATGGACGACTTTCCAATATCATTTACAAATCAAAAGCTCTTGGAAAATCATACACAGAGTTGGAGATAGTCCGAAAAATCCTTAGAGTCCTTCCGCGAAAATTTGAAGCAAAAGTGACTGCCATTCAAGAATCAAAAGATTTGAAACAAATGAAAGTTGAAGAACTCATCGGAAATCTCACCACTTATGAGCTAGAAATGAAATTCAAGGAAGAGCGTGAAGGAGGAGATATTTGAAAGAAATCAATAGCGCTCAAAGAAACAACCGAAAGTGATGATGATAACGATGATGATGATGGAGCAGCAGAATTGGCGCTACTAATAAAGAAATTCAAAAAGTGGAATCGCAAACACGGAAATCCAGCTCGAAATCATGAATTGAAAAGCAGAATAGGGAAAGCACTTGACTACTCAGAAGAACAGGAGATCATCTGTCATAAGCGCAACCAACCCGGACACATCAAGCCCAATTGTCCTCGAAATCGACGCGACTTTGAAAAGAAACAGAAAAAGAAAAGTTTTGCAGCCATGTGGAATACAAGTGATGAAGATAATCAAAGTCATAGCAGTGAGAGTGAGAAAGCAGATATGCGCCTTCAAGGGAATATAACTGATAGCGACGATGACGAGCCAAGCGAGGTATCAAAACTTACTCAATCTGAATTACTTATTTATTTCCACGAAGTAAATGGCTGTTTTGAACGACTTAGGGAAAAATACGCTAAACTTGAATCTCAAAAGGATACTTTGATAGAATGCAATAAACAACTTGATCAATTAGTTAAAACCTATCAAAGTAGGATCCCTAAGTGTGATAAGTGTCCAACATTTGATGAAGAAATTAAAAAATCAGAAATTAAAATGAAATCGCTTGAAAATGAAATTCTGATTTTAAAAGAGAATGAAAATGCTAGAAGAGAGAATTCTATTAAAAAGTGCACACAATTATTAAACGAAAATGAGTCTCTCAAAACACAAGTCCAACAATTGTCAACGACTTTGGATAAATTTTTAAAAAGTGAAAAATCGTTGAATATGCTATTAGGAAAGCAAACTGTTAATTCGGTTAGACAAGCACTTGGATATAATAGTTCGAAAATTGTTGAAAGCAATATTAGTCAAGTTGATTCCATGTGCACGATTTGTAGAAAATATGGACACGGTCACAATAATTGTTGGTATAGACCCAAACATGTGAAAACTATACCGATTTGGGTTCCAAAAGGCACAAATATAAAATCTCTCAAAGTTAAACAAATTTGGACGCCGAAGGGAACAATTATAAATAGTTTTGGATCTTTACAAAATTATTTTTCAAAATATTCTGCCACTAACAACCATGGACCTATAAAAACAAATAGGTCACATAAATCTTTTCCCGTGTAGGTGTGGTGGCAGGCTAAGGAACAACAACAGTGTTCTCTGGATTTTTGGTTGTTCCAGAAACACAACGGACGATGAAGCAAAATTCCTTAGCCTAGTTCAAAGGTGACAGAATCACAATAGACAACATCAAAAAATATCGTAAAGGTAAAACAGGTAATGGTATGTTTTAAACGATATATTAAATGTGATAATCTGCACTGTATTTTGAATTAAATCAGCCAATATTGAGATTGATGAAAAGATGATGATTTTGATTCTGACTTATTCAACATAGTTGGCCAAATTATATTCTTTTGCCAAAAACACTACAATAAATCTCTAAATTCTTTGAGTTACTTCATATATATCATTTTGGATTAAAAATAGTGTTTTGTTGGATAATCCATTTGGTTATAATACGGCTAACTCCTTATTCACGGTTTTCTGATTATTTACACGGCTTCAATTCAAATTCAAAAGAATGTCATTTAAATTGTTGTTAAAATTGAATTTGAAATTTTTGGTGCACACTTCATGTTTTGGTCTATAAAATTCAATTGATGATAATTTTTGAGTGAAAGAGAAATTCAGATGCAGATTACACTGGTAATCTAGTTGATAGAAAAATTACTGGTGAAACGTGATTTTTGTTGAGACATTTAGTAACTGCATCGTGTTTCAAAGAAAATATCTGCATATTCTTCATTTTAAATAATTTTCAAATAGCAGAAATTTTTCTTTTAAATCCCCCTGGAGAAAATCATTTTTGACCATATTTTCAGATTAGTCATTTTTGAAAAATTAATTTCATAATTATTTTTGAGTTGATTTTAAATGACTATTTTGACTAATCTGACTCCCAAATGATTATCGAAAAGAAAAATAGTGATTGAAAAAGTATTGAGTGTTGATATTGATCATATATTATAACTCGAGAAAGTATAAATAGAAAATTTCTTTAGAAATTTAAACAAGAGTTATAAAACTTTTTGTTAGTAAAAATTCCATGACCATTTCTATATCTATCATATTTCTAACGACCATCACTCATCAAAATTCTATATAGTTTGTCAATATGTGGTACTTTAAACAGGAATCGTTCGTTTTTCATTTTCACATTTTTAAAAAAAATAATATATATATTAATAATAATAATAAATAAATACCAAAGTATTCACACTCATTTAAAAGTCCTCACGGTTATGCATGGGTGAATTACTTGGAATTTGTTATGTGCTTCCATGCTCATTTAAAAGTCCTCGCGGTTATGCATGTATGGAACGCATATCAAAAGTTGATTTTTAAAATAAACAAGTTGATTCTAATCCCATTTAAAAGTCCTCACGGTTATGCGTGGTTAGAAGATACTTGAATTCATTTTTAAAATAAAATTGGAATACTACTAATCTCATTTAAAAGTCCTAACGGTTATGTATGGTTAGTAGATATTCAAATTCCTGGTATAAATATACCACAAATAGACACAACTGTATGGTTTTATATGATGATATCATTCCTATCATTCTAAAAGTGGAATATGCGCCTAACAAAATATTTATAATTTTTGTTTGATTTTTTATTGAAATTTAATATTTATATTCAATTGAGTTTTAATGTTGGATTAATATCGATCACTTTATCTCTATTTTCTCTAACACTATTATTCTTTTGCTGATAACAAAAGGGGGAGAGAAAAGTTAAGATTTTGTTTAATAAAATCAAGCAAATGTCAAATAATTTTCCATTTGCATCTAGACTCATTTGCATATTTTTTTTGTATGCATATATGTAGGGGAAGCTTTGTGTAGAGAGGAAGCATTTAAATAGGGGGAGCAATTAGAGCATATCAATGATCAAATACATTTAACATATTCAAAATCTTAAATATATGTTTGTTATCATCAAAAGGGGGAGATTGTTGAATATGCGCTTATATGATTTTTGTTTGATGATAATAAACATATATACATTCGTTTAAATGTATTTGTTAATATACTATTCTATTTTTCACAGATTAAATAAATATTTGCTGAATAAAATAAATAACACGGAATTTGAATTCAAACGAATATTTTATTCAAATAAATATTTATTACAACTTTGAATAGTACAATTTCAAGCTCTCACTATAACTATACAACTTTGATTACAATTACATCACATTACATATTTACAGTTCACCTCACTACATATCACTCACACTCGTATTTATCTTCAACTGCATTCCAGTTTGAATCCAGCATCTGAGCAATCTGCAAAAATATAAACTAACGCAGTAAAATTGAAAAAGAAATATTTTTGCAATTCAAAAATAAAAGATAATTTTTGAAAATATGATTTGCCTCAGTTATTTGGGTTGTTCGTCATAATTTAAATTTGAATTCATCATACACGAACAACTTGTGACATACACAGTGTATCACTGTATATGCCACAAGGCCGTGCACACCGATATATACACTTGATAATGCTACAGGGACAGGTGAGCACAGGTCAAACCCAAATGAAAAGCCAGGTTCAACTCACGTGCAATATATTTAAAACCATGACACGAGCACAAGGTCAAACCCGAGTTTTTGTAACTGGATTCAACTCAAGCGCAAATCAAAAGTACACATGAATATGAAACTAAACAGTCAAGTTCAGTGGTCAAATGCAATAGGCCGAGAACCAGACAAATGCATGCAACAGTAGTGAAAGTGATCAACACAGCAACTAGTAGAGCACGCATGAAACAGTGGTATGAACAAGTGAACCCAGACTGAAGTATGGATAGTGCAAAGTGCAATGATACACCAGGATATCAAGTTCAGTGAAACTCAAGCAAGTGCAAGACTAAACCAGCGTGAATGCAACATAGCTAAGATGTCTCAAATAAACAAAACACCAAATAGACCATGGAACAACAAAGTGATCGAACAAACAAGATCAGGGCAGTGGACAGTACAAGCCAGCAAATGCAACGACCAAAACCAGATAAACAAGACACAGGAGTAATCAGACTCAAGAGAGTACAATGCCACTGGAGAAAATTCACAGCAACCAGAGTAGACGCATATATGCAACATGAACATTTAAATGAATACACGAACCAGAATACACAGTGGCAACCACAAGATGCAGACAAACTCAAAGCAAAACTAGTTCCAACATGAACAAAAACATAGCAACTGCATAGCAACTAGACCAACATGACCAAGTTGATATGCACAGTCCAGATCACCGTAATAAAGTAACATGACAACAGATCAATTCTCCATGCATATATATATATATATATATATATATATATATATATCAGAGTGAACTATGAAGATCAACAAGTAAAGGCCGCAATAGAATACATCAAAAGCAAGCCGAGAACAAACACCAAGTGCAACAGTATGAACAAAAGATCAAAGAAAAAGATGGTCAGAGCCGTAATATACAATGCATACATGAGTCAGTGCAGCAATACAGGGAATCACATGAACAAATAACCAAGCAACATCATGATTGAAATTCAAGTACCAGAGAAGAAGGTCGAAGGCTACAAGATGAAGGAAATTCAACAGTTCAGAGAAATTCACGAACCAAACAAAATACTAGCAAAACCGAAGTTGAACAAGTCAATCAAGTATTCACCGTGTTATACAAGTAAAATGAAAAAGTGCGTATCTTTGAAATGGTCATTACATAATCGAGCAAAGTCAAAATCGAAGCCGTGTCAACCAAGCATCAAAAATACGAAATTGACAAAGTCAGATTTTATCACAAGCATCCAAGTATAATCGAGTGGCCGAGATGAATAATATGACAAATTCAAATAGAGAATATACGATGCAAATCTAGGGTTACAAACCCTATATAAATCAAACTATCATCATCGGCATAGATCAAGGAGTTCGCAATACAGAAATCAAGCAATTGCAAGCAATAAAAAGAACATACCAATTCGAACACGAACTCCATCGAAGCAGCCGCAGTAAGATACAAGGAAACAATCGATCGAAGCATCTCACGATTATCCACGCGATCGAACAACAGTAGGCGCTTCGCAAAGCCCTAATTTTGGATCAGAGAAAGGAACGAAGTCCCCAATTTTTCAAGCCCTAATCTCAGAAAGAAGAAAACAACGGCCGCCATTTTCTTTTACTCAAGAATTATAAAAAGGGATCGGGTCTACAAAGAGATAGAAGGGCCAGCCGGATTTGTTAAGGAGAAAAGGGTTAAGGGTGTTAAAAAATAAAAAGGGGTTTAGTTTATTTTTAAGGGCTTTGTTTAAATTTATTTTTAAATTGTTTTTAATTTGTATCTTTATTTTTAAACCGTTTATTTTTCTAGTCGTGTGACTAGGGGACAAACTACGGTGTGTAGTTTGGGAATTCGCAACTCGGTGGTTGAGTTGTGGCAAGGTTTTGAGCGTAGAGTTAGATTAGTCAATAGCGGGTATAGCGAGTTTACGTGTGTAAGCGAGGGACTATCTAATTTCTAGTAGAAACCTTGGGGGCGGCACGTAGGCAGGGTTTTGCCGAAGCTGGGTAAATTCTGTGTTGTTCTATTTTATTCTGTTATTTATATTCTGCAATATCTGTGCTGCTATTCTGTGATCTGAATTGAAATTAATTTATAAGCTTCCGCGATTAATTTTTATAATTTACACTATCACCCTATTCACCCCCCCCCCTCTAGGGTGAAATCGATCCTACAATTTTAACATTCAAAAGCTTGGATTTTGAAAATAATTTTGTTCATACAAATATAATTCTACTTCATAATATCATTTAACCGGATTCAAAAATTAAGGATTTAAAATAATTTAATTTAACCAATCTAATGTCCGCATATAATTTTCTACCCTATGGTCATGTGATATGAATATATATCATTTCAAATCGCAACGAATATAAATTTACGAGTATATATCATTTCAACCCGTAATCCTAGGAAAATTCAAAAATCCACAAAATCGCTTGGGTTTATCATTTCAACCCATAATGATTTTTCCCTAGTCTATAAGATCCTTGGATTATGTATCGTTTCAACCCATAATGATTTTCCTAATAATAACTAAGGGAACTTGCAATGTGATAACAACGTAAAAAATAAATATAATATCCAATCATCTAGAATGTCAACAATTAAGCATCCACCACAATCATCATTCAAATCAACTAATAAATCAAAACAAATACGTTGGTTATCACTATCATGAATATACTAACAATTAAATTCAATATTAATTTAAATGGTAATTCAATTCAAATAAACCCAAATTAAATTTACATGATAGTTTAAATATACCGAACAACAATCAATCAATTTCTAATCACATCATAAATTTAATTTAACCAACATAGGATGATTTAGTAGTTGTGAGTGGGTTAAATCACTCACCTTTTATTTTTAGTCGATTTAAAAACCAAATATAGCCCAAAATTCTAACAGTCTTAGAAGGCAGCAAAACTACTCCATAATATCTGAAATTTCGATACGATCGCAACGGAGAAAACTGTGCACGAATTTGAGCTCGTATGAAAATGTTACGCATGTTAGAATGATTGAAAATTTAAAATTACATAAAATAGAACGAGGCATTTTGATAAATATACATACCCCTGAAATAAACCCTAGCCTACGCGTACAGTACACAATCGAGCATCTCAACATCCAACCACCATCAACAACATTGACGTCGTGCCTCCTACAGCTGCCCTACGACCATATCTGAGAGCCCCATTGCAAATCTCAAACCAGGCCGACCTTCTCCTGGAGTCGCGCCGAGCACCGCCGCCTCCAGACCCTCACGCCACCGCCGACAAAGATAGCCAGTTTTCTACAATTCAGATAGCCTACAACCCAAACAAACCACGCCAATGCACATGACTCGACGACCTCTACAAGCCCATATGCTCTGGTCGTCGTAAAATCGACGATCCACCTTTGGATCGAAAACCCTAAAATGGACGTTCGAGGTTCTTCATCGAGTTTTGGTCAAACAGTGCATCAAATCGAAAAATAAACTGCAGCAGTAGATTGCGCTTGTCGAGAGCTTTCCAACGGTATATATAATTTGCTATGATTCGAGGAGTTTGAATTTTGGAATTGATTTTGATTTGAAATTTGAATTTTGGAATTGGGTTTCTACCATTGGAAAGGTAGGAAAGAGCAGATGGAGATAAGCAGTATATATAGAAATCAAAATGAGAACCAACTAGGCTTTTATAACCACCTATATATAGGCAAAGGTAGATAAGAAAGAATGGACAAATCGAATTGGGTCGAAATTATAACGACGACTCGACATGCCCCTTTCATTTTCAAAACGAAAGTGGGCCATTCAATATATCAAAATAGGCGTTTTCAATATTTTTAAACTCAATGGAACTAGTTCCAAACCCTAATTCCATTATATACGGAAGTTAGCTTTTAAAATCGGATTATATTCATTTAAATTATATTAAATGATTTCTACACGTTTCGAGTTCGCAAGACTAAATGATAAGTCTGATCGCTAGAAACTTAAAATCCTACAATAATTCACTGTTAACGATTCGATGAAACTGGTTTCGTCAAAATCCGAGATAGTGGCCAAAATGGCTAATTTCTCGCTAATTAAATAAGTTATTAATAAATTGGCTTAATCACTCTAAATTTAAAAGTTAACAATTTATCATCATTTCTGACTACACAAAAATTAAAGATTTTTTACAGTATAGTTTAAATATTGAATTCAATATTTAAACATTACATAAATTTCAATGTTAAACTACAATAGGAATAAAACATATTTTATTATAATTTAAATTCCAATAAATTATTTTATTTTGATTTCACTCTTATTATTTAATCAACAATCACCTTATGCATATAATTAACATTAGTTTACATTTTATTGCATTCATATTTTATAGTTTTCATTTTTACCATATTATTTATAATATTTCAATTTCTTTAATTTAACTAATTACCAATTTTAATTCCTTATTTACTAATATAACCAATTTAACTTTGCAACAATTTTAATTTACTGAAATTATATTTGAAATAGTTGTTAATTCCATTAAGTCAACATTATTAAATCATGTTCTAATAAAATTTCTTATAAATAAATCATAAAATTTTAATTTCTCACCACGTTAAATTCAAAAATCTTATTGAATTTAATAATTTTTACTTATTGAAAAATACAGGTCGTTACAATTTAACAACCAAACGCTTATTCCACACCGGCTGACTCCATTACATTTCCAAAACCGATTCATAATTGATATCAAAATATCATATTCACTTCAAAATCATATCACTTTCGGAATCATTATTCACTTTAAATCCTATTCATTTCAAAATCATAACCACAAAATAGGTAAATCATCATATCAAAGTATTTGCATTTAAATCAATTAAATCTATATCATAACAGTTCCAACTTTAGACAATTTGAATATTGAAAGTAGTATATATATTGGAATAGTTATACATTAAAAATAGTTTATATTTAAAAATAGGTTGTAGATTAAAATATTGTATATATATATATTAGAAATAGTTTATACATCAAAATAGGTTATATATTAAAAGTTGTTTATGCATTTAAAAAATATATATTCAATACTTTATATTTTAAAAATAGGTTATAGATTAAAATAGTTTATATGTTAAAATAGGATGTATATTAAAAATAGTTAATGTACTAAAAATTATTCATATATTAAAATAGTTTGTATGAGAAAAATAGTTTATATGAGAAAAATAGTTTATATGTTAAAAGAGTTTGTATATTAAAAGAGTTTATATTGAAAATAGTTTCAAATTAGAATTTTCTTCCAATTTCACAAATCAATTCAAATCAACTTTAGTTTCAAAAATTCGATTTAAATCATTCTCAGTTCAACGATTTCAATTTAAAAGGCTAAGGTTTCAATTTAAATTCTCATTAAAAACCATTTCTGTGATGACCCGGAATTTTTGAGCATTTGTTAACGGAATATTTAGTTGATTTTAAATATTTGAAATTTAATTTTTAACTTGAATTCAATTATCACTATTTATTTGATAATTAAATTATTGAATTTAATAATTTAAAGTTGGGTGAGATGTTGAATCTGGAGTTCTAAGCCTGTTAAAAATAATTTGAAGGCTTGTAAATTTTATATTGATAGTTCTGAAGATAATAAAAGATTTAAAATTGAAATTGGAAATGATTCGTTCGGTTTTAAAAATATATCGTTTAAATTGAATTTAAAAATAACCTTCCGAGACACAGTCTTGGAATTCGGCGAAACCAGTTCCATTTGGTCCGTAATATTGAATTATTATTGGATTTCAAATTTCGTATGGATCGGAGTTGTTGTGTGAGCGTACGATAAGTGAAAGCGTTGAAAATTAAATAAAACTTTAATTGATCAAATCAATGTCATCGTTACCTTCTCAAACACGCTTCTCTTTTTCAAAATCACATCGTCAAATATCACATCCTTTCTCCCTTCACTTTCATTCAGCCGAAAAAAAATAAAAAATAAATAATACATAATCTAATAGCCGTACAACAGTTCTTCTTCCTCTTTCCAATTTTCGATCTTTTCAAATTCAAACTTAAGAATAGAGAGAAAAGGGAAATGAGCAAAATCGAATTCCGCTCGAGATTGAACTCGTGTAAAATAGCCTTCATCTGAGAGATGCAGACGAATCCACGATCGCGGCTCCTTCTATTTGAATCGATCAAGTCAATCGTCGTTCTTCCCTTCTTTCAGATCCATGAGAGAATCTCGAATCGTTTCGTTCGAGATTTTAACCAAGGGAAGGACTTGAATGGAGTGGCTAGTGGGCTTTCGACTTCGGGTCGAGGAGTGCATTCGCATGCGGGGTTGAAGGAAAGCGGGTCGCTAAACATAGGAGGCAGTGGCTGAAGCTGTGTCGCGATGTATGATTCGATGTTCGAGTTAGTGAGATGGCGATCGTCACTGAACTTCGTACGGGTGGATCTGGGTTTTTTTTATGCTGCGAGGTAGACCTCTGTTCGATTTCAATATAGTTAATTTGTATATAACATATTTATATATGATATTACAGTAAGATAAGTGCAGTTTGTCCCTAAAAATATATATATTCAAGTGCAGAAAGGGTTTTTTTTAGGGAGGATTTTGGAAGAAATATATATAAAGTTTGAAGTATTGAAAAGTTTTGTATAAAAAGTAGATTTTTGAATCGATATAAATTAAGTTTTTAAGTATATATAGTTTTAAAGGAAATCAAATTAAAATAAATATACATTTACGCATTTTGATTTGCTAGTTTATTTTAAATAATATTTAGAAGATTAACTTATTTAATTTATCTTTGTAGTTTTTAAAATGTGTTTATTAAAAGAAAAATTAGTTTAAATAAGATTTGGGGTCAATTAAATGTATTTACGGAAAATTAATTGTTCGACTAATTCAAGTATTAATAAATCATATAAATTGTTCATTCAAGGTTAAAAATCGGAGACCAAGGCAAAATTTGAAGTGGATTGCAAATAAAAAACAAAGTTGAGTTAATCTCACTCGGTTGAATTTTAATTTTAATTTAAATGATTAAATTTAAATAATTGGTTGAATGGTTGAATTGATTTGATATGCTATATTATAGTATGTATTACATCTTGGAATGTTTGATTTCCCGCATTATATAGCGGATGAGACCCTATGCGCCGCATAATAGCGGATAATATTATACTTAATCCTATATACCGCGATATTCCACCTCGAAGTGGAATTGGTATTTATGTTGTGCTAACGTGTGACGCCCCACCTCTATACCCACGCTATCCAAGGACACTACGGTGTAATGCTGTCAACTAGCGCGGAGAATAAGGCTGTTGAGGAGAGAGCACCTGTATAATTGCTTTGTGAGAGTACCGATATGCTAGATAAAAATATAACTTTTCATCTCAAGAGGAAATCCGACATACCGACACAAACTCAAAGCTACTACACAGTGGCTATATGTAATCTTCGGAAACAAATATAGAAATAAACATAACACAAATCAGTCGAAAATAATTCATATCACAAAGGCGGAAATAGATATGAATATAACACATGAAAGTGTACATCAGAGTAGTGGTCAAACGAGAACCACAATATCAAAAGGAATAGATACAAGTGCTTGGCAAAAGAATAAGTATACATCAAGGAGTCTAAATCTCAAATGTATACAACCAAAAACTACTAAACTAGAGTAGTTAGCCAAAAGATCACATGATGGTCCGATAAGGAGTCAAGCAGAAGCACCTGTAAAATCTCAGCCTGACCCGAGTATTATTTAAGAAGAAAATAATAAACGGATCAGTCTAGCTATAATTATCAGTTAAAATGAGATATAATAAGAGATATAATAAAAAGACGTATGATGACCAGAAATGTCATACTACGACAAGCATACATTAGAAAATCCACAAAAGTCATACAATATCTCAAGAATCTCATAACATCAAAAAGAATGTCATATTCTTTATTTAATTCACCAAGCCAAAAAAAAATGGCATACATATCAATGCCAATCGTAAAAATTGGTGAAACATAAATTCCAGAAATCATCAATTAGAAATCCAGAAATCACAAGAAAAGGATGGCCAATCCCAAACGGAATGATATTCCATAGACCGAACATCGACGCATCTAAATAGAGACGCCCCATGTACAATCAAACATCGACGCACCTAGAAAGATACGACCCATGCAAAGACAAACATCGATGCACCTAAATAGATAAGCCCCATGTAATGTCTAGCATCGATGCACCTAGAAAGATACACCCCATGCATAAATAAGCATCGACGTACCTAGAAAGATACGCCCCATGCATAAATCAACATCGACGTATCTAGAAAGATACGCCCCATGTAATGTCTAACATCGATGCACCTAGAAAGATACACCCCATGCAAAGTCGAACATCGACGCACCTAGATAGATACGTCCCATGCATAGACGAACATCGACGCACCTAGAAAGACACGCCCCATGCCCCGACTTATTGAGCCGATTGCTCCACAAAGTAAACAAACATCGACGCACCTAAATAGATACGACCCATGTGTAAATAAACATCGACGCACCTAAATAGGTACGACCCATGCTAGAAATGAGACGAAGCTCAATAAAATGAAGTACAGTCCTCCATATGGACAAAGAGACATCGCACATTGCTAGTCTAAACCATAAAATGATCACCATCGATCATCAAGAAAGTGTCAATTACAGTAAGCTAGTAAATATATGAGCTTAGCTTCATGTCCCATAACCACTAGCTTAACTTAAATATTTACGAACAAATTGTAGATCTCCACAGGAAAATTGTCACAAGAGATTCAATCGAACAAGTCCAAGAATTAACCAACGAAGTAAACGCAAGCGTTTCATACCACTCGTTTTACTAAGCCGTTTAATTAGATTTCTCATACGAGTGAGGTAAAGGTTTGTATATACTAATAGATTGAAAAACGGTTTAAGAAAAGAGCTTTGTAATAAAATGGTGTTGAAATCGTTTTAATGAAAGAGTTTTGATATTTACTACTAGTATAGAAAACCTTTATATTTTAAAGTGACAAATCATAGAAGTGATTGTAGAAGCAATCAATCATAAAGATTCACATACGAAGACGTGAATAAAATTCAAAGAAATCGATATCAAATCTATCAAAATGGATATTTCGAAAATTCCCAAAGAAAATGTCATCAAAGTCGATAATAAATTATAACAACAAAAGGGAAACAACACGAATCTATTAAAGTTGGAAATTCAACAGAATAGACAATATAAGCAAAATTGGCAAATAGGAGCAGGTCAGTCAACCGGACTCCCTGAGTCGGTTGACTGAACCAAAGATGGAAGTGGTCGGGTAGCAGGTCGGTCGACCGGCTACAGAGCTCGGTCGGCCGGAACCTGTAACCTGCACTACCAAAACAGAGGCAGGAAGTGCTCGGGTAGCAGGTCGGTCGGCCTGCTACAGAGCTCGGTCGGCCGGACCCTGTTGCCAGCACTCCCGTGCCTATCTAATGAATGCCAATCCCTTACGAATTGCAATTGGTCGAGCAACGACACTAAAGATTTACGCCATTGACTACCCGGCCATATAAGCTCTTCGATTCATCACCAAAAACATGATCAAAACATCAAAGTTAGGATTTTTAAAGAATTGAACTCAAAACACTAAAAATTGGAATATTCACCAAACCAATCCAAACCAAAAGCAATTACACAAGAATAAGTGTTAGGAATTTATACCTAACAATCGAAGATAATTATGAGCAAGAGATAAATATCTCACCTTTGAACCCAAAAACAATGAATGAGAAGCTTGAAGACAAAGGAAGATCAATCACACTTCAATCTCAGCACAAGAAGCTTGAATGTAAGCTTAAAAGAGAAACATTCCCAAAGTTAGGTTTAGGAATTTCTGAAATTCAAGAGAGGAGTTGGAGAAGAAGAAGAGGAGGCTTACCAAAGCTTCTTCTATTCATTTGGAGCTAGAACTTGATTTGTAAATGGAAACTAGGGTTTGGAGTTTTAATTTCCCATTCCACTCACCATTAATCTCTTTAGAACTGAAAAGTAGAGGAAGAGGGAGTGAATGAAGAGGGGGTTTCAGTTTGGGGTATTAAGTTGGCTGGTGGGCTGAACTCAACCCAAAGCCCTAAGTGAAAAGGTAGCAAAATTCAACTTACTCCAAACATATCGAAGCTTATACTCAAAAAGGTTGCAAACGACATTTTGAACTCAATGGAAGGGGTCTTGAGTCCTAATTCGACTGTTTTCTAAAATTAGGTTTTCGGACTAAAATCTGGCAAACGATGAAATATTTAAATAAAATATCTAAATATACAATCGATAAATATGCGGGTTGTACAGACTCCCCTCCTTATAGAAATTGTGTCCTCGCAATACTTAAGAAGAAAATAAAGAGTAACAGCCATAAAAGCATATCAACACAAAATAAATTTGAAATAGGAAGTTCACCATAAAGAGCACGAAAGGGTAAGCCTAAACGGGATCGCTCGATGAATTCCCAGGAATCCCAAGAGAAATCCTTAGGATCTGAGAACCAACGAACTTTCACAAGAAGAACATCTTTATTCCGAAGGCGCTCAACCTCCGAAGCAATGATGCGAATGGAATGTTGCTCATAAGTCAAATCTGGTGAAACTTCAATTTCCTCAATAGCACTGGGCTCAAGAATAAAAATCGGAAACATAAGAGAATTTCCATAGTTAAAAGACATAGAAAACGTCAAGAATAGCAGAAAGTTGAGCCGGTGCAACGGCGTAGTACAAAAATGGTACGCCCGAGAAACGAGAAACTCGAACAATTTCGAAACACCGACGTAGTACAAAAACGGTACGTCCAATGAACCGATAAACCAGAACAACGATGTAGTATAATAATGGTACATCCATTGATCCAGATAAGACGAAACATCGATGTAGTATAATAACAGTACATCTGATGAACTGAACACCATAAAAGAACATCGGACGCTAATCCATAGAAGAAATGAGATGAAGCTCAACAAAACAAAGTGCATCGAAACGTCCGATAAACTTGGTAAAAAGATAATAAGATACAAGGAATTTGAGCCAACGGGGTTGACGCAAATTAAGTTTCTTGGGAGTAAATAAATTTTTCATAGATTTATGATCAAAGTGGAGAACAAATTTCTCATCCAAAAATGGTGATGCCAAATTCTAAAAGTGAAATCAATAGCCGCGAGCACTAGATCATGAGTGGCATACCTAGTCTCGATAGGCTTTTATGACCTAGAAGCAGAAGTGGTAGAACGTTTTCTTTTGCAAGAGAACGGCGTCCAAACCAATATGATTAGCATTGGTACAAAAGATAAAGTCTTGGTTCCCTTCGGAAAACACAAGAATAAGAATATCGAAAAAGAATTCTTTCAAATAATCTTCTTTCCCAAAAAGCTAAAACTTTCCAAATTACAATTAACTCAATGTAAAAATCTTTCTAGAAAAATTTACATTTTTAGAAGTCAATATATCATGTCTAATTGTCTCATCAAAGCGTTTAGGAAATTCCTATCGATAACGTTGATCAAGCGCATCAACCAGAACTCTTAAAACACTAAATGGGCAATACAATCACAAAATCATCTTTTATAGGATAAACATGTTTCTTAAAAGTTTTGAGAATATTCTTTGCTCGTTTAAGATCAAAATCCAATTGTACTTATAAATAAATCCTATGAAAAAGATTTGCAAAATTTTAAGTTGCTATTTTCATCCAAAATCAATAAATACAAGAATGGTCTCATCGAAATATTCATAGAATACTCGATTTATAAAATGGATGAAATGAGCTGGACAAACCGAATGACATAATAAGTCATTCATAAGAATCATAACGAGGGTGGAATGCGGTAAGTGGAATGCTAACTTCCGCAACTCGTAACTAATGAAAACTAGCGGTAAAGTCGAACTAAAAAGACCTTAACACCACACAAAAGATTGCTTAGGTGATAGTCCTAAGACAAATTCAAAAATACTGGAAAATTTCTTAAACTACATGAATGAGAGAAATAACACTTTCCTTATAAGTGGGCTTAAGGAATAAAATGATGCTATCAAATTGGAATCGAAATCATAAAGGAAAAATAAAAATCTTCTTAACAGATTGAGATGTCGAAGATGAATAGACCACACGGGACAAAGGATATGGCTTCACAATAATTTAGCCCATCCTTTCCAAAAATCAATTCTGAAGCCTAAGTAAAAATCGGCACGGAAAGACAAATCACATAAAATAATTTCGACATCAATAAAAAGCAAATTGAGTGTTGCGGATCTACCATCCGGATTCGCAATTCTCAAAGAAGTCATCAAGCCAAAAATATTCAAAGAAAAAGAATCGACAAGTTCTTTTGATGTAAAAATAATGAGATGAACCCATATCAAAAAGAACTCAAATAGGAAGATCACGAAATAAAACAATAGCATCAAGGATTGAATGAGAATACCTTGACCAAGAGAAGTGCCACTAGGGGCTTGCACTGCATTGAGCTTTCGCTCCTTCTTACTTTGAAGTATGGGACATGCAGTAATATGGTGACCCGAATTTTTACAATAGCGACAAAAGAGGGGTTTCAGACACTCCCTTGCATAGTGGTCCATGGACCCACAATTGTAGCATTGTCCACGACTAGAGGTAGGAGTCTTTGCTACCGGAGTTTGTTGCTTCCCTTTCTTGTTGGGAGCGGGGCCTTTGAATTTGATAGGCCTCTTCATGTTGTCGTTGAAGTTCTGTTTGGCAACCACAACTTCAACATTACTCTCTCTATCGGCCTCTTCAAGACGAAGAGCGATATCAATAAGCTGATCAAATGAAACCTCTAGTTTCAGGAGCAATGGCTTCTTAAGATTCTTATTCAAGCCATAAACAAATCTCTGATTTTTCTTCAATGGGGTATTAATGTACTCAACCCCGTATTTAGAAATTGATTCGAAAGATGCGACGTAGTCCGTCACAGAAGGTTCACCTTGAATAAGGTCAATGAAACGCCGGGCTAAAGTTACTTTTTCAGCCTCCGACACAAACTTTAATTCAAATCGTTCTCGGAATTTCTCCCAAGTAAGATCCGCTTCGATAATCTCCAAAGTCAAGAGCTCATACCAATCAAAGGCTCTTTCTTGGAGCATGCTAGAAGCTACTTGGACTCGATGTAGATCAATAAGGTTCATGCGAGAAAAGATACGATCGCATGATTTGAGCCAAGCTTGAATTTCTATAACACTTTTGGATCCCTTGAATGGCCTTCCACCCAAATCGGCATAGTCTCTGCACAAGCGTGCAAAACCGGATCTAGGATGAGTAGGCTCTGGAATGGGTCCGGCTGCTTGAGCGTTCTTTGCTAGATCAAGAAGCTGCTGGGCAGACATAAATACTCCATCCTGGGGAGTGGCACTAGATTGTCCGGCACTGGGACGATTTGATCTAACCATTTCTCTTCTTTAAGAAAGAAAGAAGAAGAAAAGTTATTCTCAAAATAAATATCAAGCAATCTTGATTGATAAAACAAGGAATCATAAAAGAAAATAGGATAGGACGGTACGAAGACCCGAATAAAATCCTAAAGCACGACTCCTAAGATGGACTTAGGACGATTATCCTTGTTAAATTATACTACATTGTTCCGAAGTTTGGCTCTGATACCAAGCTGTGATGCCCCACCTCTATACCCATGCCAGCGAAGGACACTACGGTGTAATGCTATCAACTAGCGCGGAGAATAAGGCTGTTGAGGAGCGAGCATCTGTATAATTGCTTTGTGCGAGTACCGATATGTCAGATAAAAATATAACTTTTCATCTCAAGAGGAAATCCGACATACCGACACAAACTCAAAGCTACTACAAAGTGGCTATATGTAATCTTCGGAAATAAACATAGAGATAAACATAACACAAATCAGTCACAGATAATTCATATCACAAAAGCGGAAATAGATATGAATATAACACATGAAAGTGTACATCAGAGTAGTGGTCAAACGAGAACCACAATATCAAAAAGAATAGATACAAGTGCTAGGCAAAGGAATACATATACATCAAGGAGTCTAAATCTCAAATGTATACAACCAAAAACTACTAAACTAGAGTAGTTATCCAAAAGATCAGATGATGGTCCGATAAGGAGTCAAGCAGAAGCACCTGTGATATCTCAGCCTGACCCAAGTATTATTTAAGAAGAAAATAATAAACGGATCAGTCTAGCTATAATTATCATTTAAAATGAGATATAATAAGAGATATAATAAAAAGACGTATGATAACCAGAAATGTCATACTACGACAAGTATACGTTAGAAAATCCACAAAAGTCATACAATAGCACAAGAATCTCATAACATCAAAAAGAATGTCATATTCTTTATTTAATTCACCAAGCCACAAAAAAATGACATACATATCAATGCCAATCGTAAAAGTTGGCCAATCCCAAACGGAACGCTATTCCATAGACCGAACATCGACACATCTAAATAGAGACGCCCCATGTACAATCAAACATCGACGCACCTAGAAAGATACGACCCATGCAAAGACAAACATCGACACACCTAAATAGATATGGCCCATGTAATGTCTAGCATTGATGCACCTATAAAGATACGCCCCATGCATAAATAAGCATCGACGTACCTAGAAAGATACGCCCCATGCATAAATCAGCATCGACGTATCTAGAAAGATACGCCCCCATGTAATGTCTAACATCAATGCGCCTAGAAAGATACACCCCATGCAAAGTCGAACATCGACGCACCTAGATAGATACGTCCTATACGAACATCGACGCACCTAGAAAGACACGCCCCATGCCCCGACTTATTGAGCCGATTGCTCCACGAAGTAAACAAACATCGACGCACCTAAATAGATACGACCCACGTGTAAATAAACATCGATGCTCCTAAATAGGTACGGCAGATGCTAGAAATGAGACGTAGCTCAATAAAAAGAAGTACAGTCCTCCATATGGACAAAAAGACATCGCACATTGCTAGTCTAAACCATAAAATGATCACCATCGATCATCAAGAAAGTGTCAATTACAGTAAGCTAGTAAATATATGAGCTTAGCTTCATGTCCCATAACCACTAGCTTAACTTAAATATTTACGAACAAATTGTAGATCTCCACAGGAAAATTGTCACAAGAGATTCAATCGAACAAGTCCAAGAATTAACCAACGAAGTAAACGCAAGTGTTTCATACCACTCATTTTACTAAGCCGTTTAATTAGATTTCTCATACGAGTGAGGTAAAGATTTGTATATACTAATAGATTGAAAAACGGTTTAAGAAAAGAGCTTTGTAATAAAATGGTGTTGAAATCGTTTTAATGAAAGAGTTTTGATATTTACTACTAGTATAGAAAACCTTCATATTTTAAAGTGACAAATCATAGAAGTGATTGTAGAAACAATCAATCATAAAAATTCACATACGAAGACGTGAATAAAATCCAAAGAAATCGATATCAAATCCATCAAAATGGATATTTCGAAAATTCCCAAAGAAAATGTCATCAAAGTCGATAATAAATGATAACAACCAAAGGGAAACAACACGAATCGATTAAAGTTGGAAATTCAACAAAATAGACAATACAGGCAAAATTGGCAAATAGGAGCAGGTCGGTCAAATGGACTCCCTGAGTCGGTTGACTGAACAAAAGATGGAAGTGGTCGGGTAGCAGGTCGGTCGACCGGCTACAGAGCTCGGTCGGCCGGACCCTGTAACCTGCACTACCAAAACAGAGGCAGGAAAGTGCTCGGGTAGCAGGTCGGTCGGCCGGCTATAGAGCTCGGTCGGCCGGACCCTGTTGCCAGCACTCCCATGCCTATCTAATGAATGCCAATCCCTTCCGAATTGCAATCGGTCGAGCAACGGCACTAAGGATTTACGCCATCGACTACCCGGCCATATAAGCTCTTCGATTCATCACCAAAAACATGATCAAAACATCAAAGTTAGGATTTTTAAAGAATTGAACTCAAAACACTAAAAATTGGAGTATTCACCAATCCAATCCAAACCAAAAGCAATTACACAAGAATAAGTGTTAGGAATTCATACCTAACAATCAAAGATAATTATGAGCATAGATCTGAGGTAAAAATCTCACCTTTGAACCCAAAAACAATGAATGAGAAGCTTGAAGACAAGGGAAGATCAACCACACTTGAATCTCAACACAAGAAGCTTGAATCTAAGCTTAAAAGAGAAACATTCCCAAAGTTAGGTTTAGGAATTTCTGAAATTCAGGAGAGAAGGAGTTGGAGAAGAAGAGGGGAGGCTTACCAAAGCTTCTTCTATTGATTTGGAGCTAGAACTTGATTTGTAAATGGAAACTAGGGTTTGGAGTTTTAATTTCCCATTCCACTCACCATTAATCTCTTTAGAACTGAAAAGTAGAGGAAGTGGGAGTGAATGAAGAGGGGGTTTCAGTTTGGGGTATTAAGTTGGCTAGTGGGCTGAACCCAACCCAAAGCCCTAAGTGAAAAGGTAGCAAAATTCAACTTACTCCAAACATATCGAAGCTTATACTCAAAAAGGTTGGAAACGGCATTTTGAACTCAATGGAAGGGGTCTCGAGTCCCAATTCGACTGTTTGCTAAAAGTAGGTTTTCGGACTAAAATCCGATGAACGATGAAATATTTAAATAAAATATTTAAATATACAATCGATAAATATGCGGGTTGTTACATAACGTCTGTGGATGCAGGGAAAACAGGTTAGAGGGATCCAACTGGATTCCTCAACATTTATTTAAATTATTTAATATTCTCTGTTTTGATTATTTGATATTCTATGATGAATTATATCGGTATATTGAATGCTATGGTTTGATTGGATATATTTGGGGATAATGAGTTACCAAAAATATATAAATTGGATTTTGGAAAGAAAACAAAAGAAGTGAATTTGTAAGCAAAAGAATTATAGAAAATTTGAATAAATTAAGAATGAATTGAAAAGAAACGAAAGTGATATTAAAATACTAATAAATAACTTCGAGTATGAAAAGGATAAGATTTTGAATAAATAGAAATTAATGAATTGTAAGATTAAGTGATATTATTTTAAAGGAATAAAGAATTATTTTAAATTTTAAAGTTTTAATTTATTTAAAAGGGATAAAGAAGTAAATTGAGAAATCTAAAATTGGTATTTTCAGTTAAAAATATTTTAAATCATAATTAAGGATTTAAATCTGAAGTTAATGGAGTTTGGAATAAATGGGGTAAATTGGAAATCAATTTGGAAATTGATTCAAGTGTTTGAAATTGGAAATTTAAAGAAGAATGTGAAGAGAAGTATATTCCTCTGAATAGCCAAGTACGTTCAAAGTAAATTTCTAAATATAAGATAAAAGTTTTAATGTTGTTTAAAAAAAAACATGTTTTAGAAAATTTATTATTTCTAATCGTTTAAATTCTTAAGTAAATATTTTTCAAATCTATAATTGTAGTAATTATTTAAAACGTGACTTAGTATTTTGTTTTAGAAAGTGAAAACCTAGTTTTATATTTTATAAAGTAACCTTATTTTCAAATTTTCATATAGTACGTATTTTTTTTAAATTATCGAAGTAGTTTTAAAAATTAATGTTTAAGTATATTTCAAAGTAAAGCGTTTTAAATTATTTTAAAATTTTAAGTTTTGTCCTTGGTAATTTCAGTGGAAATAGAAAATACTTGGAAATTTTATTCTGAGATAGGAAGATAGTTTGAAACTATTTTCAAAAGGGTTGAAAAGTGGAGATATATCTTGTGGAGGTATTTTTTGGGATTAATAAATAATTTGGGAAATTATTTATTTTTTGATGGATGTTGTAAATATTAATTGATAGTTAAATCACTGACTATCGATATTGGACCAATGCGTTGATCGTTTCGAAGAGACCAGGATCGAGATTTATTTCTCGAAAACCACTTCGATCCGCTTTGTATGTTTACGTGGGAAAACGAGTTTGGAGTCGAAGATGGTGCAGTGAAGTGCAAGGGCTACTTGCTACTAATCCTGAGGATATTTCCAAAATGGAAGTAGTAGGAATAGTGCCTTCGGTTCCGTTCGAACCCAGGACGGACTTGTATGGATGAATGCTTTCAGAACATCGTCAGGTGGACGATGAGCATTCTAAGGGATATATTCTAAAAGGTAACGCTTAGCCTCAAGCCTCATCAACCGGAAATGACTGAAAAACTGGGGTTATGCAGTAAGGCTAGGTGGGTAGCACCCATTCAGGGTGAGGTCATCCCTGTCTAGATGTCCCTTTCTATTTCATCTTATTGGTGTGGTTGCTGATCCCAATCGTGGGGTTATCTCACTCGGGATTATCCAGTAAGGGGTAGTCACGGTCTTGTGTTGTAGAGGGCCAGGAGTGATCCTCGGTACTATGATCTAGGCCACGTTCCGTGATAGGTGGTACCTAGTGCCTAGTCATTAGTTGGAAATCCATTTTCCCTACGAGCCTTGTACGAGTTTTGTTTGTATTACCCACTCTGTGGCTAGAAGCTGGAATTTAATCATGTAACAATTTCGGCTATTTTAATAACTATTTGTATATAGACCCTATTATAATATTAGAGGATTTTAATAAGAAATGTTTTAGCTATCGTAAGGTAAAAACCCGACATGTTTATTTGTGGCGTGGTCTTACGAGATGCTTTTGTTTTCAAAGGATTTTTGAAACTTTAATAATCAATTTGAGTGTGTTTTTCTCACGCTGGTATTCCAGACTGAATCGGGTGTTATTTAACTGTAATGCTCGGGTCAGACCGAGTATTATAGGATACAGATTATAATGCTGTAGAGCTCAGGAGACGAGCTGGATGGTGATACGTACTTCCGTATTTGGTTATTATTCCGCTGTGTATACAGTTGAATGTTATTGATGTGGAACTCTGATGATGTACTCTGATGATGTATGTATAAACAGTTATAGTTTTCGTTTGTGTAAAGATTTGTTATTATATATTATATTTTATTCCGCTGTGTTGGTTAGATTCTGTTGTTGTTTTCTGTTTTTTCTTCTTCTACCTTTTCTTCTTTAACCCAAATGGTTCGTATTTATGTTCAACTTGAGTTGATTGTTGTAGAATAGTGTCGACTCAAGGGGTCCGGATTTGTCGGTCGTTACACTTGGTATCAGAGCTTAGGTTGGTGATAACCTTGGCTCTAGTGGGGATTACTCATTAAATAGAGTCCAAAGTACTCTAGAATGAGTATGAGAGTAATTAATAGATATGAGCGCGTATTTGTTAGTGAATAAAAATTTGTTTTTATAATGTGTTGATTTCTCGGTTGAGTGTTTATGGATTCTGGTCGATATGTGGGACGCCATGTTATCGATAGAAATTTCTAAACTCTTAAACAAGATAAACCGACATAGTATTGTTTTAAATAGGGTAAATGAAATAATTTTACCCAAAATTATTTTGTATATAAAGGGAATAACTTTTCGTAAATTGTTATGGTTGTATATGGATGCTTGGTTGTTAGAAAGTGATAATATTAAATTATTATCATTAATGTGTAAAATTGAATAAGAAATTGAAATAATAACCAAAGATTAAGGAATAAATTAATAAATAAATGGAATTTGTAAATGTGATTTATAATTGAATAAGGAATTGAAATCATAATTAAAAACTAAGAAACAAATTCATTTACAAATTGCAAAGTGTGATTATAGTGTGATTAATTATTAAAATAAGTTAAAATTTCAAAGTAATGTTTGGATATAAATTTAAAGGATTTGGGATTTGGAATTTGGAAATTTAATTCCTTTGAATTTGAAAATGATTCTCAAAAAGTAGGGAAGATAATATATATCGAGGAATATCTTTGAATCGGATTTGAAATCTAGAGATTTGGAATTTAAAAATATTTGAAGGGTTTTAAAGAGATAAAAGCATTGAACTCTTTACGGTGGCTGGAAAATAATTCCGATGATGATCGCGACATCATCGATGTTCATTTTCGAGTTTCCAAAAGGGGGATTGCTACCTGGATGTTTTGGATTAATGTTTGTTTGCAAAGTTGGGTTTGATTTTGAAAATGCAAGAAATTTTGGATATAGGTAATTTCAAATGGAATTTTGAAATGTTAAAAGACTGTTTAAACTTTGGAATTTTAACTAAGAATGTTTATGGCATATAAAAAGTTTGATAACTTGTAAATTTGGAATTTGTTGAAATAAAATTCAACTTTGTAAGTAAGTAAAGTGAAAACTGAATACTGAAATTTAAAATTGAATTGTGTTAAATTATGTTAAATGGAAAAAAAAATTAGTCAAGTTGGACTAAATAAAAGAAAGTTTTGAGATTTAAGATTAGTAAGTAACTGAATGATTTATATGGTATGCAACTGAAATGAAACTGAATCTTGGATGATGTTTGATTTAAAATTGTATAAAAATAAGTGCAGAATTGGTTCAAATGGACTAAATATAACTAATGTTTGGAAATAAAATTTATCGGTTGGAAATGAATGAGAGAATGAACAAATGAATTTACAATTGTAAGTGAATGAACTGAAAATTTGATATTGTAATGATATTAAATGGAATTAAGTCATTGTTTAACAAAATTCAAAGGAATGGTATGTAACAAGATTTAACTGGGGTTAAGTTAAATAGAATTGAATTGGAGTAAAATTCAAATGAATTATGGGTGTTATTGAATGGAAATAGATTCATACCTGAATAAATGGAAGTAAGTTGGATAAAAAAATAAGTTGGAATAAATAAATAAATTAGAATAACTTATAAAAGAATTAAAAATCCATAAAATAAAATATATTTGGGCTATAAATAAGCGTAAATCTTGAGTTAAAAATGAAAGATGAATATATTCAAGCCTAGAATAAAGGGAAATGTGTAAAATAATAAGCTGTGACTTATAAAATTGAAAAGTGGGATAGAAAACCCAAAATAAATATTTTTGATGAATTGGAAAATAAAACGAAAAATCCAAACTTGAATTATAAAATAATTGCGCTTAAGAAATTTAATAAAGAGATTCTGGGATTAAAAATCAAGTATTGAATTTAAACCAGGGAGAACTAATTAGATAATAAATTAGTTGATGAAATATGGAAATGGAACTCGAAATTATTAACTTAGAATTGAATTGTGAATAGATAATAGAGTTTGGAAATGAAGCTTGAGTTATAAATAGAAATTCAACTTAGAATTGCAAGTGAATTAAATATGAATTGAAGTTGTATGGAATTGGGTTAAAATTAAAATGATTTGAGATGAAAATAAATCCAATTCGAGTATGAATAAATTAAAAATGAGAATGAACTTAAGTTATGAAATGGTAGTGAATTGAAGTAAATTAACTTAAGATTAAAATTAATAGAAGCATGGGATGATGTCAAGTATAACAAAATGGCTTTGAACAAAACCAATGTGAAACAGGATGGAACGCAACTATATGGTCTGTAAATAAGTTAGATTGGAATGGAATTTATATACATTGAGTTGGAATCAATTTAAATTGGTTATAAAGCTTATGTTATTATTTATTCACATTAATATTGTCGAATTGCACTAGAAAATTGGTCGTTCGACGTAAACGAAAGTAAACAAAATTATATGAATTAATAGCAGTTTAATAAATTGATTTTGAAATCAATTGGAATGAATATAAGTTTGTTTTGCTTAAAAATGAAGTGAATGTAAGCAATTGAATTATGAACCATTTAAATTGAATAAAGTTATATGCAAATTGGTTGTAAATAATTAAAATTAATGTCGGAACTCTATAAGTGGCTTATAAATATTGTTTAACCTGCATTTGCTTATAGAAACCTGTATGTTGGCTAGTTAAATATGTTACATGTTGTTATATTTCATGAATATGGCACTTACATATTTAAATTAAGTAAGTACAGGTACTGGGAAGCCGTTGGATTGGATTTGATCGCGTAAAATGCTAAAATAATAAGCCGCTTGCTTAAAAATGCTAAATAAGGTACGCCTACACAATAAAAATAGGAAATATGAACTGTTGTTGGTTTTTTCGACCGTGTGGGTCGATGTATATATATTTATATCTCTTGTCAAATTGCAAAAGCTCATCCGTACAAAGGAGACTCTGCCAAAAAATTTCGAAAATTTTGGGAGATGGAAAAAAATTAAAAAAATTTAGGAAAATTTTAGTCAACGACAAAACAATTTCAAATTAGAGATTGAAATAAATTAGGGAATAAAACTAATTTAAAATAATGATATGAATCGGTTATAAATGGAAGATAAAAATTCAATATTCAGAATTGAAGATAAATTGAATTCAGATAGAAATGGGAGAACCAATTTGAATAGAAGTAGATATAAACTAAAGTGGTGAAGTGAAAATAAATAAAGAAGCATATAAAATGCTTATACTGAACTTAGGAAGGAATTGTGAAATTCTTAAGTAATATGGGTGTCGGGAAAATTTATTGAATAAGCATTTGAGTGAAGATTTAATAAACTCATATGTTCATCATACGGCTTGAATGAATTGGTATTGAAATTTTGTAAGGAAATCAATAAAATGTTTTTGAACGTTGTGATTGGATATTATTGCTAGGTAGGATATACAGGTATTTAAAAGCAGGAGAAAAATTGGTTTTGATTTCAGATGGTAAATTTGAATTGCTCGACAAAAAGGTATGTGTTTAAATTTCTGTATGAAATTTGATTGGGTTTTTGATCTTGTTTTCTTTTGAAATCTGGGGGCCCGTAGAGGCATTTTGTGTTGGGGATGCGGATTAAGGATCTTAAGGCAGAAATAACACTAGAGGGGGGTGAATAGCGTTTTAAAGAATATATGAACTATATGACTAAATTAAAACTTTCAACACAAATCTAAACAGAATTCTAACACAGAATGATCACAGAACGTATAACAAATGCAAATAGTAAAGTAAAGCAAGTAAAAGGAAAGAACACACCGAATTTTATACTTGTTCGGAATCCTCCGACATCCAGTCCATTACCAAGGCAATATCCTTGTACAGATTTTTATAAGTCAATATCCAAATTACAACCCTTAATTTCTAAGGCCTTGAGGAACCCTCCTATCTCCGAGTCTGGGGTAAACTCTCTTGATTTAAGGGACACAAGATCACCCTAATATTTTCTAGTAACAATCCTTTTGAATGGATAGACTCTATGACTTTTTGAATACAAATTGATCCTATAACTCTGAATAGCACTTTGATCTTTAGTAGAATGATGGAGAATCAAATAGAGAGAGTATCTAAATGATTTCCTATTGAGAATTTGGCAGAATGATGGCACGATCTTGAAAATATGAAGTTTTATGGATATGGAATGGTGAAGAAGAAAGAGTGAAGAAAATAAGAAAGTAGTTGTTAAAAAAATTCGTTTTGGAAGCCTTTATGTAGATGCACAACAGTCATAACCATTGGCGAAAGGTTTTTGAACGAATGGATACTTCTTTTGAAAATTGAATTTTGAATCCAACTGTCACCATGTCGACATGGGGTATCCCCATATGTCGACATCCCTTAGTTCAAAAATATAGAAATGTTGTTTTGTAAAGACAATTGAATTTAAAATAAGTTGAAACTTCTCTGAAGCAAAGTAAAGTGTTTAAACAATATTTTGAGATAGAGAATGAATATAAAATATTACGTTAAATATATTTATATATAATTGATATAGACCGTCAATTATATAAGTAATATTTAAAATCAGAATAAGTTTTGATGTTTGAAAAATAGAAGCTTTTTAAAATCAGAATAGAGGAATATTTTATGGCTAAAACAAGTTTGAAAACATTTTTGAAAACATGATTTTGAAAGCTAAAGCATTTTGAAAACAGATTTAAAAACATTTTGAAAAATCTATTCAAACTGAAATTGCAAGAACCTTCCTACAGAGCTCCTCCATAGGACTCGAGAACTTGTACAAAGTAGTTTAAATGATTTTGATTTTCGTGGGTTTGTAAGCCACTTTTCATAGGTTTGTAAGCTACTTGTCGTGGGTTTGTAAGCCTCTGGTTTCGATAGAAATTGGGTTCCATCCCAAAAGAAAATTGGAAGAAAGATGAGAGTGCTATTATGAAGTTTTAACAAAATACTAGACACTTATCTTGAGATCTTGAAATATTGATTCTCTAGAGTCTTGAATCTTGAATCTCTAATCTTCATCTTGATGCTTGAGTCTTTATACTGATCAATCTTCGATGATACCTGCATATACTTCCAACATACATACATACATACATATATATATATATATGGAAATGTTAGTATATATTTTATAAAGTAAAGTATAATAACTATATAAGGTTGTTGTCATCAAAATATCATCAACTCAGTTCCTAACAATCTCCCCCTTTTTGATGATGACAACCTTTATTTATAAAATATTCTTAATTACCATACCATAACTCCCCCTTACTCCGTGATTTCTTCTTAAAACTACAACTCCCCCTTACTCCATGACTCCCTCTTACACCAAGCACATATATTTTTATAACTTTCTCCCCCTTTGTCATCAACAAAAACTATTAACTACTTAAGAATTCAAGAATGATTAGTATGAATAAATAATACGTATAGAACAAGCATGAAACAATGAGTATAAGTGAACACATTTTAGTTATTACAACAAATATAAGAACATACATAAACACGAACAAACAAAACAATTTAAAACAAAGAATAAAATGAAAGTACGCTTTAATGGCGATCCTTAACTATAAGAGACTTATGAATCGAACAATTAGGGTAGCGGAGACAAAAGTTTCCACGTTGTTCAATTATGTTTCCATTAGTATCAACAAGGATCTCACCAACGCAAATAATGCTCTCGTCCGTATACATATGGACTTCGGGTTGAGGTAAAGGTTGATCTTCCTCTTGGTCTTCTTGTGGTTCTTCCATAGGTTCTCCTTCCTTGGATTCCATGGCTTGTGAAGAGTCTTCAATATTAATAGGATTTGTATGGTTATCCATAAGGAATTTTTGTACATTCCTAATAATATTCCCTTGCCTTTGTTGTTCTCTAGCCATCCTAAGTTGACTTACTTGAATTTCAGTCATCTATTGAAGGATATCTTTCATCTTCTCTTGCAATTTGATCACTCGAGCGTAGGTAGTTCATTAAAATGGACCAGAATGAGGAGATGTGGGTGAAGTAGGTTCATTAGTAGAAGAGGAGGCCATTATTTTATTGTTTCAGAAATTATTTACAGAGAATGTAGTGAAGAAAGAGGAGAGAAAACGAAATAAATAGATAAATAACCAAATAACTAACTTTGGAGGGAAATTCAATTTTCAATTTTTGTTGGGTATGTCGACATCATGAGATGGGGAATGTCGACATGTCCTTCAGAAAAAGTGTAATTTTTATTTTGATTTTTTATTTATTATTATATTATTTTATATTTCAGATTTTGAACAAATACCTAATTCTCTTCTAAACTTAGTAAAATTCTGTTCGGTTAATGGTTTAGTTAATATATCAGCAATTTGTTTTTCAGTATTTATATAATCTAGAGTTATTATTTCTTTAGTTATATTATCTCTAAGAAAATGATGTCTTATATCAACATGTTTAGTTCTAGCATGATGAGTTGGATTTTTAGATAGATTTATTGCACTAGTATTATCACAATATATTGGTGATTTACTTATGTTAATTCCAAAATCTTTTAAAGTTTGTTGCATATATATGACTTGTGAACAGGCCAGAGCAGCAGATACATACTCTGCTTCAGTTGATGACATGGAAATAGTATTTTGTTTCTTGCTGAACCAGGAAACCAGTGAATGTCCTAGAAAGTGACAAGTTCCACTTGTACTTTTTCGGTCTGATTTACAACCAGCATAATCAGCATCACAATATGATATTAAATCAAAAGAATTATTTTTAGAATAAAATAAACCATAATCTAAAGTGTATTTTACATATCTTAAAATTCTTTTAACAGCTTTTAAGTGATTTTCTTTAGGTTGTGATTGGTATCTTGCACAGAGACAAACACTATGCATAATAGCAGGACGACTCGCTGTTATATAGAGTAGCGAACCAATCATTCCCCTATATAAAGTTTGATCAATATCTTTTGATTTATCTTCTTTACTTAAACCTACATTTGTTGACATTGGAGTTGGTTTCCCACTAGAGGTGCTTAAACCAAATTTATTGATTAAGTCTTTAGCATATTTTTCTTGACTTATGAAGACTCCATTTTCTAGTTGTTTAATTTGAAGCCCTAAGAAGAAACTTAATTCTCCCATGTGACTCATTTCAAATTCTTTAGTCATTATATCTGAAAATTCTTTATTCATTATGTTATTAGTTGATCCAAAGATTATATCATATACATATATTTGAACCAGTTGAATATCTTGATTATTTCTTTTAATAAAAAGTGTTGTATCTACTTTACCAATCTCAAAACCAGATTGAAGTAAATAAGATCTTAGTCTTTCATACCAGGCTCTAGGAGCTTGCTTTAGACCATATAGAGCTTTCTTTAACTTGTATACATGGTTTGGAAATTTATTTTCTTCAAAAAGTGGAGGTTGTTCAACGTAAACATCTTCTTTTACAAAACCATTTAGAAAAGCACTTTTAACATCCATTTGATATAATTTGAAATTATTATAATTAGCGAAAGCAAGTAGAATTCTTATAGCTTCTAATCTTGCTACGGGGGCAAAGGTTTCATCATAGTCAATTCCTTCCTCTTGATAATAACCTTGCGTGACTAAACGAGCTTTATTTCTTACGACCTCACCGAGTTCATTCATTTTATTTTTATAAACCCATTTAGTTCCAATTATACTTTTATCCTCAGGTTTAGGAACAAGTTCCCATACATCATTTCTGGTAAATTGATTCAATTCTTCTTGCATAGCAAGAATCCATGAATCATCAGACGATGCTTCCTTTGGATTTTTAGGTTCAATTGTTGATATAAAGGCTACATTACTCATACTACTTAATTGATTTCTAGTTCTTACTATAGATTCAGTATTTCCTAAAACATTTTCTATAGGATGATCTTTTGATATTTTAAATCTCTTATTAGGTTGATTTATTTCACTAATAGTTTCATTAGATTGATTTAAATTTATAAAATCTTCTTCATCATCTATTTGTACAATATCTTTAAGATTTTCATCAAAAGATAGATGCATAGTTTCTTCAATAGTATTAGTTTTTAAATTAAAAACTCTAAATGCTTTGCTTCTATTAGAATAACCAATAAAGAATCCTTTATCAGCTTTTGGTTCAAATTTATCAAATTATCTTTTGTATTAAGTATAAAACATTTACTCCCAAAGACTTTAAAATAAGCAACTATAGGTTTCTTATTATAAAGTAATTCATATGGAGTTTTATTTGTTAATGGTCTAACTAAAATTCTATTTAATATATAACAAGCTGTAGCAACTGCTTCAGCCCAAAAATGTTTAGGTAAATTACTATCAGAAAGCATTGTACGAGCACACTCTTGAATCGTTCTATTCTTACGTTCTACTACTCCATTTTGTTGTGGAGTTCTTGGAAATGAAAAGTTGTGAGTAATTCCCTTTTGAGTACAGAAATTCTCAAAATTTTCATTTTCAAATTCACCACCGTGATCACTTCGAATAATTTTAATTATGAAAGAATGTTGTTTTTGAATTCTTTTAGAAAAGTTTTTAAATATTTCAAAAGCATCACTTTTATGTTTTAAAAAGATTGTCCAAGTATATCTTGAATAATCATTTACTATAACAAAAACATATTTACTATGGTTAATTGATTGAACTTGAGATGGACCAAATAAATCTAAATGAAGTAATTCTAGAGGACTAGAGGTAGAAATAGCATCTTTTAATTTAAATGAACTTTTCTTAAGTTTTCCTAATTGACAAGCATCACAAATACTATCTACTTTAAAGTTTAACTTGGGTAGACCTCTAACTAAGTCAAGTTTTGATATCCTAGATAATAATTTGAAATTCAAATGGCCAAATCTTTTATGCCGAATCCAAGGGTCACTTGTATTAGCCAAATGACATAGATTATCATTTGAAATTTTCATACTAAGGATATAGATATTTTTCTTCCTAATACCTTCAAAAATTATATTAGACTTATCATCTTCAATGTGACATTTATCTTTTCCAAATTTAATTTTAAAACCTATATCGCAAAGTTTACTTATACTAAGAAGATTATGTTTTAAGCTCCTAACTAACAAAACATCAGAAATAAGTAAAGTTTTAGAGTTACCGACATTGCCGACGCCAACCACATATCCTTTAGAGTTGTCACCAAAATTGACTAATCCACCATCTTGATAAGTAATGTCCTTGAGTATCTCGAGGTTTCCAGTCATGTGCCTCGAACAGCCACTACCAAGTATCCATTTATCTTTCTCAATTTGCACAGTTTGTCCATTGGGTGTTGATTCGTCAAAAGCCATATAACATGTCTGTCCCTGCATAACACACCAATTCGGTAGATAACTTGATTTTTCAAAATAACTATATGCAGACTTATGATACTTTGATGAAATGCATAGATTCAAAACAGTTTTAACACAATTTTCCAAAAATGCCATTTTTATATTTTTCAAGTTTCAAATTATGAAAACAATGAAAACCAATGCTCTGATACCAATTGTTGGGGATGCGGATTAAGGATCTTAAGGCAGAAATAACACTAGAGGGGGGGTGAATAGTGTTTTAAAGAATATGTGAACTATATGACTAAATTAAAACTTTCAACACAAATCTAAACAGAATTATAACATAGAATGATAACAGAACGTATAACAAATGCAAATAGTAAAGTAAAGCAAGTAAAAGGAAAGAACACACCGGATTTTATACTGGTTCGGAATCCTCCTACATCTTGTCCTGTACCAAGGCAATATCCTTGTACAGATTTTTATAAGCCAATATCCAAATTACAACCCTCAATTTCTAAGGCCTTGAGGAACCCTCCTATCTCCGTGTCTGGGGTAAACTCTCTTGATTTACGGGACACAAGATCACCTTAATATTTTCTAATAACAATCCTTTTGAATGGATAGACTCTATGGACTTTTTGAATACAAATTGATCCTATAACTCTGAATGGCACTTTGATCTTTAGTAGAATGATGGAGAATCAAATAGAGAGAGTATCTAAATGATTTCCTATTGAGAATTTGGCAGAATGATGGCACGATCTTGAAAATATGAAGTTTTATGGATATGGAATGGTGGAGAAGAAAGAGTGAAGAAAATAAGAAAGTAGTTGTTAAAAAAAATTTGTTTTGGAAGCCTTTATGTAGATGCACAACAGTCATAACCATTGGCGAAAGGTTTTTGAACGAATGGACACTTCTTTGAAAATTTAATTTTGAATCCAACTGTCACCATGTCAACATGGGGTATCCCCATATGTCGACATACCTTAGTTCAAAAATATAGAAAGGTTGTTTTGTAAAGACAATTGAATTTAAAACAAGTTGAAACTTCTCTGAAGCAAAGTAAAGTGTTTAAACAATATTTTGAGATAGAGAATGAATATAAAATATTATTTTAAATATATATATATATATATATATATATATAATTGATATAGACCGTCAATTATATAAGTAATATTTAAAATCAGAATAAGTTTTGATGTTTTAAAAATAGAAGTTTTTTAAAATCAGAATAGAAGAATATTTTAAGGCTAAAACAAAGTTTGAAAACATTTTTGAAAACATGATTTTGAAAGCTAAAACATTTTGAAAACAGATTTAAAAACATTTTGAAAAATCTATTCAAACTGAAATTGCAAGAACCTTCATACAGAGCTCCTCCGTAGGACTCGAGAACTTGTACAAAGTAGTTTAAATGATTTTGATTTTCGTGGGTTTGTAAGCCACTTGTCGTAGGTTTGTAAGCTACTTGTCGTGGGTTTGTAAGCCACTGGTTTCGATAGAAATTGGGTTCCATCCCAAAAGAAAATTGGAAGAAAGATGAGAGTGCTATTATGAAGTTTTAACAAAATACTAGACACTTATCTTGAGATCTTGAAATCTTGATTCTCTAGAGTCTTGAATCTTGAATCTCTAATCTTCGTCTTGATGCTTGAGTCTTTATACTGATCAGTCTTCGATGATACCTGCATATACTTCCTACATTTACATATACATATATATATATATATATATATATATATATATATATGGAAATGTTAGTATATATTTTATAAAGTAAAGTATAATAACTATATAAGGTTGTTGTCATCAAAATATCATCAACTCAATTCCTAACATTTTGTAGTTGTACCGAGCTAGCCGCGCGAAATTTTTCGAAAATTTAGGGAGTTAGAAAATTTTGAGAAATTTTGAAAATTTAAAATTTGGTTTCAAATTGAAATTTGAATGGTTGGGTATATGATGTTAGTGGGAACCTAATGGGAGAAGTTTGGAAAGTTAGGAATAGTGGTAGGGTGTTCTTAATAAAAAGGTTGTTTTGGAAAATTGTTAGAAACTGATTGGTTTTGTGAAAAAGGTAAACGGTATTGGACCATTCTTCCTAATTAGTAATTTCGGGGACGAAATTCTTTTAAGGGGGAGGAATGCGACGACCTGGAATTTTTGAGCATATGTAAATGGAATATTTAATTGATTTTAAGTATTTGAAAGTTAATTTTTAACTTGAATTCAATTATCATTATTTATTTGATAATTAAATTATTGAATTTAATAATTTGAAGTTGGGTAAAATGTTGAATCTGGAGTTCTAAGCCTGTTAAAAATAATTTGAAGGCTTGTAAATTTTATATTTATAGTTCTGAAGATAATAAAAGCTTTAAAATTGAAATTCGAAGTGGTTCGTTCGCTTTTAGAAATATATCGTTTAAACTGAAATTAAAAATAACCTTCTGAGACACAGTCTCGGAATTCTACGAAACCAGTTCCATTGGGTCCATAATATTGAATTATTATCGGATTTCAAATTTCGTATTGATCGGAGTTGTTGTGTGAGCGTACGATAAGTGAACGCGTTGAAAATTAAATAAAACTTTAATTGATCAAATCAATGTCATCGTAACCTTCTCAAACACGCTTCTCTTTTTCGAAATCACATCGTCAAATATCACATCCTTTCTCCTTCACTTTCATTCAGCCGAAAAAGAATAAAAAAAATAAATACATAAACTAATAGCCGAACAACGGTTCTTCTTCCTCTTTCCAATTTCCGTTCTTTTCAAATTCAAACTTAAGAATAGAGAGAAAAGGGAAATGGGCGAAATCGAATTCCGCTCAAGATCGAACTCATGTAAAATAGCCTTCATCTGAGAGATGCAGATGAATCCACGATCGCGGCTCCTTCTATTTGAATCGATCAAGTCAATCATCGTTCTTCCCTTCTTTCAGATCCACAAGAGAATCTCGAATCGTTTCGTTCGAGATTTTAACCAAGGGAAGGACTTGAATGGAGTGGGTAGTGGGCTTTCGACTTCGGGTGAAGGAGTGTGTTCGCATGCGGGGTTGAAGGGAAGCGGGTCGCTAAACATAGGAGGCGGTGGCTGAAGTTGTGTCGCGAAGTATGGTTAGATGTTCGAGTTAGTGATATGGCGATCGTCACTGAACTTCGTACGGGTGGATCTGGGTTTTTTTTATGCTGCGATGTAGACCTCTGTTCGATTTTAATATAGTTAATTTTGTATAAAACATATGTATATATGATATTACAGTAAGATAAGTCCAGTTTGTCCCCAAAATATATATATATATTCAAGTGCAGAAAGGGTTTTTTTAAGGGAGGATTTTGGAAGAAATATATATATATATATTAAGTATTGAAAAGTTTTGTATAAAAAGTAGATTTTTGAATCGATATAAATTAAGTTTTTAAGTATATATAGCTTTAAAGGAAATAAAATAAAATAAATATACATTTACGCATTTTGATTTGCTAGTTTATTTTAAATAATATTTGGGAGATTAACTTATTTAATTTATCTTTGTAGTTTTTGAAATGTGTTTATTAAAAGAAAAATTAGTTTAAATAAGATAATTGGTTAATTAAATTTATTTACGGAAAATTAATTGTTTGACTAATTCAAGTATTAATAAATCATATAAATTGTTCATTCAAGGTCAAAAATCGGAGACCAAGGCAAAATTTGAAGTGGATTGCAAATAAAAAACAAAGGTGAGTTAATCTCACTCGGTTGAATTTAAATTTAAATTTAAATGATTAAATTTAAATAATTGGTTGAATTGATTTGATATGCTATATTATAGTATATATTACATCTTGGAATGTTTGATTTCCCGCATTATATAGCGGATGAGACCCTATGCGCCGCATAATAGCGGATAATATTATATTTAATCCCATATACCGCGATATTCCACCTCGAAGTGGAATTGGAATTTATGTTGTGCTAACGTCTGTGGATGCAGGGAAAACAGGTTGGAGGGATCCAACTGGATTTCTCAACATTTATTTAAATTATTTAATATTCTTTGTTGTGATTATTTGATATTCTATGATGAATTATATCGGAATATTGAATGGGTTTGATTGGATATATTTGGGGATATGAGTTACCAAAAATATATAAATTGGATTTTGGAAAGAAAATAAAAGAAGTGAATTTGTAAGCAAAAGAATTATAGAAAATTTGAATAAATTAAGAATGAATTGAAAAGAAACGAAAGTGATATTAAAATACTAATAAATAACATCGAGTATGAAAAGGAAAAGATTTTGAATAAACAGAAATTAATGAATTATAAGATTAAGTGATATTATTTTAAAGGAATAAAGTATTATTTTAAATTTTAAAGTTTAAATTTATTTAAAAGGGATAAAGAAGTAATTTGAGAAATCTAAAATTGGTATTTTCAGTCAAAAATATTTTAAATCGTAATTAAGGATTTAAATCTGAAGTTAATGGAGTTTGGAATAAAAGGGGTAAATTGGAAATCAATTTGGAAATTGATTTAAGTGTTTGAAATTGGAAATTTAAAGAAGAATATGAAGAGAAGTATATTCCTTTGAATAGCTAAGTACGTTCAAAGTAAATTTTTAAATATAAGATAAAAGTTTTAATGTTTTTAAAAAAACATGTTTTAGAAAATTTATTATTTCTAATCGTTTAAATTGTTAAGTAAATATTTTTCAAATCTATTATCGTGGTAATTATTTAAAAAGTGACTTAGTATTTTGTTTTGAAAAGTGAAAACCTAGTTTTATATTTTATAAAGTAACCTTATTTTCAAATATTCATATAGTATGTATTTTTAATAAATTATCGAAGTAGTTTTAAAAATAAATGTTTAAGTATATTTCAAAGTAAAGCCCTTTAAATTATTTTAAAAATCTCAAGCTTTGTGCTTGGTAATTTCAGTGGAAATAGAAAATACTTGGAAATTTTATTCTGAGAAAGGAGGATAGTTTGAAACTGTTTTCAAAAGGGTTGAAAAGTGGAGATATGTCTGGTAGAGATATTTTTGAGATTAATAAATAATTTGGGAAATTATTTATTGTTTGATGGATGTTGTAAATATTAATTGATAGTTAAATCATCGACTATCAATATTGGACAAATGCGTTGATCGTTTCGAAGAGACCGGGATCGAGATTTATTTCTCGAAAACTACTTCGATCCGGTTTGTACGTTTTCGTGGGAAAACGAGTTTGGAGTCGAAGATGGAGTAGTGAAGTGCAAGGGCTAGTCGCTACTAATCCTGAGGATATTTCCAAAATGGATGTAGTAGGAATAGTGCCTTCGGTTCTGTTCGAACCCGAGACGGACTTGTATGGATGAATGCTTTCAGAACATCGTCAGGTGGACGATGAGCATTCTAAGGGATATGTTATAAAAGAAACGCTTATCCTCAAGTCTCATCAACCGGGAATGACCGAAAATCAGGGGTTATGCAGCAAGGCTAGGTGGGTAGCACCCATTTAAGGTGAGGTCATCCCTGTCTAGATGTTCCTTTTTATTTCGGCTTAGTGGTGCGGTTGGTGATCCCAACCGTGGGGTAATCTCACTCGGGATTATCTAGTTTGGGGCAGTCCCGGTCTTGTGTTGTAGGGGGTCGGGAGTGATCCTCGGTACTGTGATCTAGGCCACGTACCGTGATAGGTGGTACCCCAATGCCTAGTCATTAGTTGGAAATCCATTTTCCCTACGAGCCTTGCACGAGTTTTGTTTGTACTACCCACTCTATGGCTAGTAGCTGGAATTTAATTATGTAACAATTTCGGCTATTTTAATAAGTATTTGTATATAGACCCTATTATAATATCAGAGGATTTTAATAAGAAATGTTTTAGCCATCGTAAGGTAAAAACCCGACATGTTTATTTGTGGCGTGGTCTTACGAGATGCTTTTGTTTTCAAAGGATTTTTGAAACTTTAATAATCAATTTGAGTGTGGTTTACTCACACTAGTATTCCAGACTGACTCGAGTGTTATTTAACTGTAATGCTCGGGTCAGACCGAGTATTATAGGATACAGATTATGATGCTGCAGAGCTCAGGAGATGAGCTGGATGGCAATACATACTTCCATATTTGGTTATTATTCCGCTGTGTATATGGTTGTATGTTATTGTGTGGAACTTTGATGATGTACTCTGATGATGTATGTATAAACAGTTATAGTTTTCTTTTGTGTAAAGATCTGTTATTATATATTATATTTTATTCCGCCACGTTGGTTAGATTCTGTTGTTGTTTTCTGTTTTCTCTTCTTCTACCTCTTCTTCTTTAACCCAAATGGTTCGTATTTCTGTTCAATTTGAGTTGATTGTTGTAGAATAGTGTCGACTCAAGGGGTCCGGATTTGCGGGTCGTTACACTTTCAATTTATATCGATTTCAAATCCGTGTTTGAACTACAAATTTAGACCACTTCAAATTCAATAGGTTTCAAAGTTTAAGTATTCAAACATTTACAATAACTCAATATCGATAAATTTTATTTATATGTCAAAAATCAAATTTAAGATTTTAATTTAAATTCTTTAAACAATTCATTTAAACAAATTTCAATTTCTACATTTTAAAGCTTGGATTTTGGAAAATAAATCGGTTCATATAAATCTAATTTTATTTCATAATATCATTTAACAGGATTCAAAATTTAAGGATTTAAAATCATTTAATTTAACCAAGCTAGTGTCCATATATATTTTCTACCCTATGGTCAAGTGATACAAATATATATCATTTCAACCTGCAATAGTTTATATTTACAGATATATATCATCTCAACCCGCAATCCCGAGTACAATTCAAAATCCATAAAATCGCACGAGCTTATCATTTCAACCCATAGTGATTTTTCCCTAATCTATAAGACCACTCGGGTATTTCAACTCATAGTGATTTTCCTAACAATAACAAAGGGAACTTGTAGTGTGATAACAACATATAAAATAAATATAAGACCTAATCATCCAAATATCAACAATTAAACATCCATCGCAATCATCATTCAAATCAACAAATAATCACAACAAATAAATTGGTTATCATTATCAGGTATTTAAATGGAAATTAAATTCAATATTTATTTAAATGGCAATTCAATTCAAATAAACTCAAATTAAATTTAAATGAAAATTTAAAATACCAAACAACAATCAATAAATTTCTAATCACATCATAAATTCAGTTTAACCAACGTAAGATGATTTAGTATTTGTGAGTAGGTTAAATCACTCACCTTTGATTTGTCGTCGATTTAAAATCTAAACTAGGCCCAAAAATTTAATTGTCTCAAAATGTAACCAAACCAGTTCCATAATGTCTAGAATATCGATCGATCGCAATGGAGAAAACTGCGGGTGTATCTGATCTCGTATGCAAAAGGTATGCATGTTAGAACGATTGAATTTATATTTAATTTTTAGAGTAAATCAAAGGACAAAGACGTAATAACTTCCTCACCCGAACCCTAGTCACGCACATACTACCTCGATCAAACCTAGCCGCCAACGTTCATCAACGAACGCATGCCCCCTCGTCCATCTAACCCACAATCAGACATTACCGACCTATCCACCATGGTTGGCCGCCTCCTCGCCCTCGAAGCCAAATGCTCTGTTTCCTCCCAATGGTCAGCACCGAGCTATCATACCCAAATTTAGAAATTTCTAACACCTCTGGCTTGAACGAACACCACCTCTAAGACCCACTTCGCGACTCTACAAGCCAGCACCTCCCGATCTTCGTATAATCGACGATCCACCGTTGGATCGAAAACCCTAGCAATGGACGGCTGAGGAAGATCGCCAATTTTTGTCCAAATTGTGTTTCGATTGCAAAAATGAACTGCAGCAATAGATTGCGATTGTCGAGAGTTTCCCAACGATATATAATATGACATAGTTTGAGGTGTTTCAATTTTGAAATTTGAAATTGGATTTAGGGTTTTGGGTTGAAATTATCTGACATTTAAGAAGGAGGAACATATAAGAAGTTGATGTATGTATAGAATAAAATGAAAGGCTGCTAGGATTATAGAAAAACTATTTATATAGATAGAGATGGATAAAACGAATGGACAGATCGAATTAGTTTGAAACAATAACACGACCCGAAAAGCTCGTTTCGTTTCCGAAACGAAAGTGGGTCATCCAATATATCAAAATAAAGGTTTTTGATATTTTTAAAATTAAAAGGACTAATTTCAAACCCTAATTCAAAAGCATATAGAAGTTAGCTTTCAAAAACAGATTATATTCAATTAATTCTATAAATTGATTTCTAATTTCGAGCTCCCACGATCAAACGATAAGTCGATCGCTGCAAAACTTAAAATCCAATAATAATTCATTGTTATGGATCCGATGAAACCAGTTCCGTCGAAATCCGAGTCAGTGGCCAAAATGGCTAATTTTCATGTTAATTAAATAAATTATTATTAAATTAATTTAATCACTTTCAAATTCAAATTTGGAAGTTAACAATTTTATCAGTCTTGGTTACATAGAAATTTATAACCTACTAAAATAAAATTTCCATGTCAAATTCAATATACAGCATTCGATTACAACTATAATAAAATCCTAGTTAATTATATTTAAATTTCAATCAAATTCTTGTATTTTGATTCTCGCTATTATTATTAAATCATGAAATATCATTTGAATATAATTAAAAATAATCCACACTTATTGCATTCATATTCTGCAATTATCACCTTTTACCATTTTTAATTATAATATTTCAATTTCATTGATTTCACTAAATACCGATTTAACTCCATATTTACAATTATAGCCAAATTAACTTTAAAATTATTTCAATTGATTGGAATTACATGAAAATAGTTATTAGTCGCATTAAATTAACATTATTAAATTAAATTCTAATAATCCTTTCCATTTATTAATCATAATTTTTAACTTCTTCCAATATTAAATTTCAAAGTCTTATTAAATTTAATAGGTTTAATTATCAAAAATTACGGGTCGTTACAATGTCGCTTGTATAGAAATGATTTGGTCATACTTTTATGCTAAACATTGAGGCTTGGACTCGATTCCATCTTGAAGGTTAAAAATGTCTTCAAGGCGATGCCTAAGGGTGACATTACCTTAACTTACCTGGTTTCATTTTCAATCGAGGATAGCACTTGTTTGGAATCGGCGAGTAGTGTTAGATATATGATATTTAATTTCCATATATGATCATTTAAATTATCTTTGATAGTTGATTTATTTACTATTGGATCCAGCTTTCTTTATGGTGTATCATCACCTTAAATACGGTTTGCTGCCCTTTGAGCTTTTTTATCCTTTGTCGGAAGTGACTAAACCAAAGCCCGTGTTTTTTAGGGGCCAAGTTATGTGGGGTTGCTTCAATTAGGGCATTTTCACATCTCATCTAGATTTTGGAGTACCATCACCATAAAACGGTTATGTTTTAGATATGAAATACTTGGATTCTCAGTAAGGATTGGCAGGATCTGGCTTGGAGTTCCTGGGAGGTATACTTCTTTTAAGGGGATGCACCCTCCTAGTCATTTGTTCGAAATTTTCCGTTTCCTTATTTCGAACTTTTGAATCTATTTTTTTTAATTGCATCCAGTATATTAATTGGTGCCTAGTATACCAAGTCCAAACATGAAATCGTCAGTATATTAATTGTGGCAACAACTAATCCTATATTTATTGGGTTGCTTCGACCTTGCAGGAAGTTAGACCATCGAAAAGAGCCAACCACTCTTCACAGTGTTTATTTATTGGTTTTTTCCATCCTGTCAAGTTTGGACTGTTATCTTGTTTTATCCATTCTACCTAGCTTGGATTTTTCTTGGATTATCTTCATTCTTTCAAGTCTGATTTTTAATACTATATATGCCCATTCTTATTTGGATTTGTTTCCTATTATTTATCTCTACTCTTTCCTGTATGGATGTTATTCTTGTGAGGCAAAAATTCATTCAACATTAACGACGTGGTCTTACAGAACTCGTAGATATTCCCCTTTTTTTAGATTCTCATGCTGGTATTTCCATACTGATCCGGGTGTTATTTTATTGTAATGCTTAGATTAGACCGAGTATTTTTCCAAGTTGGCTTTTGTGTTAGGGAAATCTTGGAGAGGAGTTGGAGGTTCACCAATCGTGGTGTTTTATTTTCTTTGGTATTATATAGTATTCCTATCAGAAATTTTAAGATCAGGATTTTATAACTGTCCAGCTGATAAGGTTTGTTTTTAACTCCGATATACTCTGTATTTTTGGAGTGATGATTTTTACAATCCTTGTTATATTATATGTTGTCAATTCCACTGTGAGATTTTGATTTTCTCTGTTTTTTTAATTTTACCCTAATAATATGCCCTTTTTCAATTGGATGTTCGATATTTGAACACAACGGTTATTCGGTATCGACTTTCGATGGTTAAAAAGGGCGTGTCATTACAGATATGGATGAAGTTTGGTAAAAAGAAGTTGGTTGATCAGTAGAGATGAACTGAAATTGCTTTTTTGATGATATTAAAGATGTATTGGCTACTGATAGATTGTGATGTGCATATGGAGTTGTTTTTATAAGCTCATGAAGAGGACGCGAATATGCGGAAACAAATATGTATGAGGATATATAAAGAAAGAATTGATTTATGGGATAATTTGTTTCTCCATTTAAAAATTAAAATCTGTATATAATAAGAAATAAACTATATCATATCTTTCAAAATATATCTTTTGATTGTGCATACAATTCTTTGATTTCAATCTCTATTTTTTCCTATTTCTTCATATATACCGCTTTTAACTACGCATCAGTATATTCACTGCTTTTGAATTTTAATTTGTTTCCAATGCTTCCACTCTCTACTTATTTCTCCTTCATATATACTTCCTCTTATTGCGCACTGATATATTCTCTACTTCAGATTTTTAATTTGTTTCCATATATTTGTATATGCATTCTTTTATTTTACCAGAAGGAAATTTTTCCACAACTAAGATTATTTAAAACCTGTAAATAAACAACACCGGACATACATTAAATACAATATATATATATTAAATGGAAATTTACTATAATTTCTTTCAATAGTTCCTATTTAATAATAATGAAGTACATAATATTTTTAAAAATAAAAATGGATGTGTATGTGTTTGCTATGTGATGCATGCAAATAAAGCAAATGAGATATATTGATTGACAATTCACTTAGAAACAAGATTGTGACATTTTTATTTCTAAAATGTAACACACACTGAAAAAAAATCAATATACAAATATATTTTTTTATCATTAAACAAGATGTATACCTCACAATCAATTTTTATCAAGACATATAAAGACAGATCTATTTTGTGGTATAGATTAATGAAGATAAGCTCATAAGTTAAAGTTTACACTAGCATTATTGAAATGCTTTTCTTATGAAAATAATAACGCCATAGGAGATTATAAAATAAACTTGAGTGTTTGATCAAAACAAAGAGGAGCATAAATTTAAAACTATTATATTTTATACTTTTAACGTAGTTTACATGCTTAAGGCCTATTTCTTTGTTTTCTTAAAAATGTGTTGTGTTAAATATTATTAAATAAGATGCACGAAGAGAGAATGTAAACCATTCAAGGAAGCTTTTGATGATAATTATGAAACTTAAAGGGGAAGGAGGTTTGAAGTTTTAACTATATTTGTGTTTATTTTGACTATTTATGAACCAAATTGGAAATATCCTAAAAATCAATCCTTCAATTCTCTAAATTATCAATTTCACTAACTTAGACTAAACCTGCAATAATTTGAGTAAAAACAAAAAATTCAATACTAAATAAAGAATTAAACCAAATTACTTGATAATGAGCAAAAAAATCTGTGACGTCCCGGAATTTTTGAGCATTTAAAATCAGAATATTTAATTGATATTAAGTATTCAATAGAGTGGTTTTAATTTGAATTATGAATATCACAATTTATTTGATACTTAAATTATTGAATTAAATAATTTGAAGTTGGGTAGATTGTTGAATCTAGAATTTTAAGCCTGTTAAAAATAATTTGAAGGCTTGTATAATTTATAATTGATAATATTGAAGATAATAGAAGTTTTAAAATTAAATTTAATAGTGATTTATTCAATTTTGAAATTTCATCGTTTAAATTGAATTTAAAAGTAGCCTTTCGAGGCACAGTCTCGGAATTCGACGAAACTGGTCCATTGAGTCCGTAATATTGAACTATTATCGGATTTCAGATTTTGTAGCATTCGGAATCATCGTGTGAGCGTACAAGATAAAAACGTCTAGAAAATAATTAATCGTTTAATTTAAAATATCTCACATCTTTTCACTTATCAAAACCTTTTCCCATCAGCCGAAATTTTAAGTCAAACCCTATCTTATCTTCAGCAACCTATGATCGTGCCTATTGATTGTACAACGCATCTTGCTTCTTCTTTTATACACATAGCCGAGAAAAAATATATAAAATAAGAAACAAATTAATGGCCGCAGCCCTTCTGTTTAAAAGAAATCGAAACTCCTTTACCCTTCATTTTAAAAACAGCCGAAAACCTTCCTTTTCTTCAAAATCAAGTCAAGCAACGAAATCGAATCCGATTCGATTCGTATATATAAAAAAAATAAACTAAGCACTCGTTCAAAATTTTGGGATGGCCGCCGCCGCGTGATTGTGAAGGAGGACAAGCCGATGCAGATTCGAGAGGTCGCGTTCAATATTAGGGTTCGAGTTCCTGTATAGTGTGGTGTTCGATTTGGGGCACTCGCGCGAGCGACAAGGGTGAAGGAAATCGAAGCCGATACTTTTCATCGAGGCAACGAGTTCGAGCATGATTTTTTTCTACTGTTGGTGTTTCGAGTTGGAGCATCGCACGTGCAAGAACATCGCGCGAGGAGGTGGCGATTTAGGGTTCGGGATGGTTTCAGTTTGAGTGAGTTCGATCAATGGTGACTGTCCCGATAGGTTGGAGGTTTGTGGGAAGCAAGGTCCAGGCCGGGATGGTCTGTGCAGCGAGGTCGTACATCTGAAATCTAAAATGAGCTTGGGATATTGTGATTTAGCTTTAATCAGAGCAGCGGAAGGTAATTTGTTTTTTTTTGTTGCTTATGGTGTCAATTAATTTAAATAATTTATTTATTAAAGACAAATGCGTATAAAAAAAATGTGTAAAGTAAATATAGATGTTTTAAATGTTAAAGAATTTATACTTAGAGTTTGTAAACCCTATACAGAAGAATATATATATATATGTAGCTCAAATAGAAAGTTATTAGTAAGAGTAGACTTGTAGATTTATATTTATACAGTGGAAAAAAATTATTATTTAGAAGTAAATTAGTTTAAAATTTAAAATTCTTTTGTTACAATTAAATCACTAGTTTGAAATTAAATTTATTAGTTGAAATAAAATATAAAATGGCAATAAAAATTGTTTGATTAACTCGAATATTAATAAAACACCTAACGTTTATACAAGGTCTGAAAATCCTGGAATCAAATCGAGAATGAAGTGGGTTGTAAAACAGGAATCAAAGGTGAGTTAATCTCAATCGGTTAGATTTAAATTAAACTTAAATTTAAATGATTAAATTTAAATAATTGTTTGAATGTTTGAATTGATTGATGTGATATATTATGGTATACTTTGAAATTGGCATATTATGTTGTGCTAACGTCCTTGGATGCAGGGAAAACAGGTTGGAGGGATCCAACTGGATCCCTCAACAGTTAAATTATTTAATGCCCTCTGTTGTGATTATTTGATATTCTATGATGAATTATATTGGAATATTGAATGCTATGATTCGACTGAATATAATTGGGTATGATGAAGTACCAAAAATATATAAATTGGATTTTTGAAAGAAAATAAAAGAAGTGAATTTGTAAGTAAAATAATTATGGAATAAATTTAAGAATGAATTGAAGAAGAAATAAAGTGACTTTAAAATTATAATAAATAAATCTTGAGTATAGAATGGAAATTTTGAATAATCAGGAGATTAATGAATTTTAAACTTCAGTATGATTATTTTTAAAAGAACAAACATTTATTTAAGATTTATGATTGAAAACATTGAAAATAATAAAGAAGGAATTGGGATAAGATCTGAAATTGGTATATTTCAGTTAAAAGATTTTAAATCAAACGAAAAATAATAAAAATAATAATAAGTCCATTATTAATGAATTATGAAATGAATTGAGTAATTAAAGGAACTTATTTCAAAATAAAATAAATTGGAAATCAATTTGGGGAAATTGATTTAAGTGATTGAGATTGGAATTTTCTCTGGATGGCCAAGTACATGTTTTTAAAAAGTAAATTTTTAAATATAAATTGATATTTTAAAGTTGTTTTTAAAAGAAAGCAAGTTTTGTGAAATTTATTATTTTTAATATTTAATGTCTAAAGTAAGTATTTTCTTTTAATCTATTTTAGCAGTAATTATTAAGAAGTAACTTAGTATTTTGTTTCTAAAAGTAGAAATCTAGTTTTTATATTTTGTTAAGTAACTTCATTTTCAAATGTTTATATAGTATGTATTTTTAGTAAATTATTAAAGTAGTTTTAACTTAAGTATTTAAAGGTAAATTCCAAAGTAAGTATTTTTGTTTAATCTATTATCATAATAATTGTTTAAAGAATGATTTGGTCTTTTGTTTAAACTATTATTATAAATTAAGTATTAAAGTAAAATTTTCTAAATTGCATGTTAAATATATTTTACAATAAAGTGATTTAAATTATTTTAAAATCTAAAATTTTGGGCTTGGTGATTCCAGTGGAAATGGAAATACTCGGAATTTATTCTGAGAAAAGGAAGATAGTTTGAAAACTGTTTTCAAAAGGATTTGAAAGTGAGAATATATCTTGTAAAGATATTTTGAATAAATAAATAATTTGGGAAATTATTTATTGGTTGATGGTTGTTTGTGAATATTTAATTGATAGTTAAATCACCGACTATCAATATTGGACAAATGCGTTGATCGTTTCGAAGAGACCGGGATCGAGATTTATTTCTCGAAAACCACGTCGATCTGGTTTGTACGTTTCGTGGAAACGAGTTTGGATTCGAAGATGGAGCAGTGAAGTGCAAGGGCTAGTCGCTACTAATCCTGAGGATATTTCCAATATGGATGTAGTAGGAATAGCGCCTTCGGTTCCGTTCGAACCCGGAACAGACTTGTATGGATGAATGCTTGCGAAACGTCGTCGGGTGGATGATGAGCATTCTAAGGGATATGTTCTATAAAGGTAATGCTTAGCCTCAAGCCTCATCAAATGGGAATGACTGAAAATCAGGGGTTATGCAGCAAGGCTAGGTGGGTAGCACCCAAGCAGGGTGAGGTCATTCCTGTCTAGATGTCCCTTTTTATTCGGCTTAGTGGGCGGTTGCTGATCCCAACCACGGGGTGATCTCACTTGGGATTATCCAGTAAGCGGTAGTCCCGGTCTTGTGTTGCAGGGGAGCGGACGTACTCCTCGGTACGGTGATCTAGTCCCCGTACTGTGACAGGTGGTACCCCAGTGCCTAGTCATTAGTTGGAAATCCATTCTCCCTACGAGCCTTGTACGAGTTTTGTTTGTATTACCCACTTTCTGGCTAGTAGCTGGAATTTAATAGATGTAACAATTTCGGCTATTTTATAAGTATTTGTATATAGACCCTATTCAGAGGATTTCTATAAAAATTGTTTTAGCTATCGTAAGGTAAAAACCCGACATGTTTATTTGTGGCGTGGTCTTACGAGATGCTTTTGTTTTTCAAAGGATTTTTAAAACTTAATAATCAATTGGGTGTGATTTTCTCATGCTGGCATTCCAAACTGACTCGGGTGTTATTTAACTATAATGCTCGGGTCAGACTGAGTGTTATAGGATACAGGATATGTTGCTGTGGAGCTCAGGAGACGAGCTGGATGACGAGACGTACTTCGTACTTGTTTTATATATATTCCGCTGTGTTGAGTTGTTGTGTATCCATTTGTATGATATTGATGTTGAGCTATGATTGATGTACTCTGATGATGTAATATATAAACAGAGGTATTTGATTTGAGTAAAGATCATTTATTATCTATTATATTTTATTCCGCTGCGATGGTTAGATTCTGTTGTTGTTTTCTATTTTCTTCTTCTACCTCATCTTCTTTAACCCAGATGGTTTGTATTTCTATACAACTTGAGTTGATTGTTGTAGAATAGTGTTGACTCAAGGGGTATGGATTTGCGGGCTGTTACAGTTGGTGTCGGAGCTTAGGGTGGTGATAATCTTGGCTCTGGTGGGAATTACTCATTTAAAATAGAGTCTGTAGTACTCTATAATGAGTTTGAGCGTATTAATAAATATGAGCGCGTATTTGTTAGTGAATTAAATTATTTTAATATTGTGTTGATTGGATTATTGAGTGGCATATGAACCTTCGTCGACACAGTCTGCGCAACTGTATTGAAGGGGTTTCTAAACACTTGAATAGAACAATCGACATGGTATTGTTTTAAATGTGGGTAAATGAAATAATTTTACCCAAAAACATATTTTGGTATAAATAATAGTTTTTGAAAACTATTTAGCTAATATATGGTTGCTTGGATGTTAGGAATGATGATATTTAAATTATTATCCTTATTGTGTGGAAATTTAACTAGAAATTGAAAATATAACCAAAGTTTAAGGGAATAAATTCACTATAAAATGAAATTTATAAATATGAATTGTAAATGTAAATTATAAATTGAAATATAATCAAATGATATTTGTATAAGCATAAATTGTACAAATGAATTATAGTTAAAATTTATTTAAGCAGGCTTTGGAAATTTAAAATCCCGGAGACTTTGTAAGTGTTTTGAAGATAAATGATAACATTATTGTTTAGAGGTATTCCTGAAAGGAAATTTGTTTTAAATGGATTTTGAAAGTGATATAGCATTGAAATCACTTGGATTATTGGGAAATAATTCTGATGATGACGGCCGCATCATCAGTATTCACTTTCGAATTTCTAAGCGACGGATTGCTGCCAAATTGTTTTGTTCAGGAAAAACTAGTTTTGAAAATTTCAAAGGAAATTTGTTGGGAATAAAACCAGGATTGATTTGATTTTTGAGAGATGTGATTTGTTATGTTGGACATTCCAAAATAATTTGAAACCAAAGGTCGGGTGTTTAAAAAAATCCTGATGATTAGGTCGTAAGCTTATAGATTGAGATGATTTTTAAATCAAGAAGGAAATATAAGCCTAGAATGTCGGGATTTAAATTTAAAGAGAAAGGTTAAAAATGAAATTAACTTGGATGGGAAATAAAAATTTAACTGGATTGAAATTAATTTAAATAGGCTGAAATAATATCCAGTTGTATTCGAATTAAGTTGAAACCGAATGGAGTTAAATAAATCAGAGTTAAAGTAAAATTGAATTGGAATGAGAATACAATTGAATTAATGAATGAAATTAAATTCTTACATGAACAAATGGAAAATTAGTTGGATAAGAATTGGAATTGGAATAGATAAATAAGAATAACTTATAAAAGAATCAGAAAAAAAATCCATAGAATAAAATATGCTTGGGTTATAAATAAGCACAAGGCTTGAGTTAAAATAAAAGAAGAATATATTCAAGCCTATGATGAATGGAATTGTGTAAATAATAAGTTATGACTTATAAAATTTGAAAAAGTGGGATAGAAACCCAAAATAAATATTTTTGATGAGTTGAAAAATAAAATGAAGATCAAAACTTGAATTGTAAAATAAATTTGAACTTAAGAAAATTTAAATGAAGAGATTTTGAGATTAAAATCAAGTTCTGGATTATAAGTTGGGGAAAGACTATTTAGATGATAATTAGACAATGAAATATGTAATGAGAACCCAATGTAGTTAAATAAAGCTGAATTGTGAGTTAATGAAATTTGGTGGTAAATTGAAAATGGATAGTGCATTCAGAACTTGAGCTATTAATTTAAATTTAACTTGAAGTGTTAACAAATTAAATATAATTGGTAATGGTCATGTAATCAATTGAATGAGTTGAATCTGAAAAGTTAAATGTGATAATAACCAATCAAATAAATTTGTAGTTTAAAATGAAATTGGATTAAAATAGTAATGGTTTGAATGTGCAAATGAAATCCAATAAGTGGAAATAAATTGGGTATGGCCTTGTAATCAATTGAGTTAAGTTGAGTATTAAAGGGAAAAATTTACTTGTAAAATGAAAATGAGCTTAAGTATAAAATTTGAATAAATTGAAGTAAATTACTTAAGCTGAATAGATGGAAGAGAGTTGAATTTAATTCAACTTAAACTAAGTTTAATGATTTTGGGTTGGGTTTAAATCAAGTGAAAATAAATTCAAATCGAAATAGAATTCGGTGAGTTACCAATAATATATAATGGAATGAAAATTCTTAAATAAATAATTGTAAACCATTTAAATTATTAAGGGATTGAAATAATTTGAGACAATAAGGAAAATAGAATATTTCAAGTTTACTAGAATGGTTTAAGTGAATGTGGATAAACTAATTATGTTGAATAATTAAATGGATAGAATAAATAAGAATCAAACGGAAGATGGAAGTAGAACTTATTATAAAAAGGGAAATGGAAATGAACTTAAGTTATTGACTTAAGTAAGTGTTGAATAAAATCCGAACTCAAAATGAAGTGTGGTTTAAATGAGTTGAGAAATAGTTATTGAATGGAATAGCCTACATTGTTTTCGAGCTAAATAAAATAGTTTGGAATAAACAAATATGGAATGAAATGCAAGTGAATGGATTCAAATTTAAAATGTGATACAAATGAGGATACATGAACTGTGAATAAATTTAACAATGGAATAGATTTAAGTATAAATTGAGTTGAAATCCATTTAAATTGGTTATAAAACATAAATACTTATTTATTCACATAGATCTCGACAAATTGCATAGAATAAATTGTCATTTGATGTAAATGGAAGAAATTAAGATGCTATGAATTGATAGGAGTAAAATAAACCGATTTTGGGAGCAATTGAATTAATTATGAGTTCGGTTTGCTTAAAAATAAATTAAATGTAAACGATTGAGTTTTAAACCATCTAAATTGACGAAGTTGTATACGAATGGATTGAAAACCATTCAAATTGAATGAAAATAGATATGAATAAGTTGAAACGGTTGAATTAGCATGGGAACTATATAAATTGCTTACGGAAAAATGTTTGGTGTGAATTTCTTTTAGAATTCATATGTTTTAACTATTGCAAATAAGTGATATGCTGTTAAACTTCATATATATGGCACTTACATGTTTAAATTGAGTAAGTACAGGTACTGGAAGCCGTGTGGCTGGATTTGGTTGCGCTAATGGCTAAATTAATAAGCTATTTGCTTAAAAATGCTAAATTAAGGTACGCCTACGCAATACAAATAGGAAATATGAACTGTTCTTGGTTTTTTCGACCGGGTGGGTCGATGTATATATATTTATCTCTTTTGTCAAATTGCAAAAGCTCCTCCGTACAAAGGAGACTCTGCCAAAAAAAATTAGAAATTTTGGGAGTTAGAATTTTTTTGAAAATTTTGGAAAATTTTGTTAACGACAAAACGGTTTCGAATTGGAAATTGAAATAAGTTAGTAAATGAAACTACTTTAAAATAATAATACGAATCAATATGAATGGAAAATAAAATCTAAATATTTTGAGTGGAGATAAACTGAATTCGAATAGAAATGGGAGAATCAATTTGAATAGAAATAGATATAAACTAAAGTGGGAGATGAAAATAAATATAAGAAACACATAAATGCTTATACTAACTTAAGTAAGGAATGGTCAATTCTTAATTGGAAATTGAATATTGCAAATATAATCTAAGTTAATATTTGAATAAATAAATACTGACATTTTGTAATAAAGTTGATATTATGTTTTGGGAATATTGTGATTGGATATGAGTGCTAAGCAGGATATGCAAGTATTATAAAAGGGAAAAGAGAATTGATTTTGATTTCAGATGGTAAATTTGATATGCTCGACAAAAAGGTTTGTGTTTAAATTCTGTATGAAATTGGATTGGGTTTTGGATATAGCCACTTGGCCTTTTGTTTTCTTTTTGTATTCGGGAGGCCGTAGAGCCATTTTGTAGTTGTACCGAGCTAGCCGCGCAAAGGAGACGCTGGCCAAATTTTTCGGAAATTTAGAGAGTTAGAAAATTTTTGAGAAAATTTTGATAATTCAAAATTTGGTTTTGAATTATAATTTGAATAGCTGAACAAGTAAGTTATTTGAAAACTATAGAAGGTTTTGGAAAAGTTTGGAAAGTTAATAAGAATAATAATGGGTCTTTTATAAAAGATAGTTGGTAAGATGTTGAATTGTTAAAAACCGTTTGGTTTTGGGGATAAGTAAACGGGTATTGGACCATTTTTCCTAACTAGTAATTTCGGGGACGAAATTCTTTTAAAGGGGGAGGAATGCGACGACCCAGAATTTTCGAGTATTTAAAATCAGAATTATTAATTGATTTTAAGTATTCAATAGAGTGGTTTTAATTTGAATTACGAATATCACAATTTATTTTATATTTAAATTATTGAATTGAATAATCTGAAGTTGGGTAGATTGTTGAACCTAGAATTTTAAGCCTGTTAAAAATAATATAAAGGCTTGTATAATTTATAATTGATAATATTGAAGATAATAGAAGTTTTAAAATTAAATTTAATAGTGATTTATTCAGTTTTGAAATTTCATCGTTTAAATTAAATTTAAAAGTAGCCTTCCGAGGCACAGTCTCGGAATTCGACGAAACTGGTTCCATTGAGTCCGTAATATTGAACTATTATCGTATTCTAGATTTTGTAGCATTCGGAATCATCGTGTGAGCGTACGAGATAAAAACGTATAGAAAATAATTAATCGTTTAATTTAAAATATCTCACATCTTTTCACCTATCAAAACCTTTTCCCATCAGCCGAAATTTTAAGTCAAACCCTATCTTATCTTCAGCAACCTATGATCGTGCCTATTGATTGTACAACGCATCTTGCTTCTTCTTTTATACACACAGCTGAGAAAAAAAATATAAAATAAGAAACAAATTAATTGCCGTAGCCCTTCTGTTTCAAAGAAATCGAAACTCCTTTACCCTTCATTTTAAAAACAGCCGAAAACCTTCATTTTCTTCAAAATCAAGTCAAGCAACGAAATCGAATCTGATTGGATTCGTATATACATAAAAAATAAACTAAGCGCTCGTTCGAAATTTTGGGATGGCCGCCGCCGCGTGATGGTGAAGGAGGAGAAGCGGATGCAGATTCGAGAGGTCGCATTCAATATTAGGTTTCGAGTTCCTGTATAGTGTGGCGTTCGATTTGGGGCGCTCGTGCGAGTGACATGGGTGAAGGAAATCGAAGCTCATACTTTTCATCGAGGCAACGAGTTCAAGCACGATTTTTTTTCTATTGTTGGTGTTTCGAGTTGGAGCATCGCACGCGCAAGAACATCGCGTGCACAGAGGAGGTGGCGATTTAAGGTTCGGGATGGTTTCAGTTTGAGTGAGTTCGATCAATGGTGACTGTCACGATAGGTTGGAGGTTTGTGGGAAGCAAGGTTGAGGCCGGGATGGTCTGTGCAGTGAGGTCATACATCTGAAATCTAAAATGAGCTTAGGATATTGTGATTTAGCTTTAATTAGAGCAACGGAAGGTAATTTGTTTTTTTTTGTTGCTTATGGTGTCGATTAATTCAAATAATTTATTTATTAAAGACAAATGCGTATAAAAAACGTGTAGAGTAAATATAGATGTTTTAAATGTTAAAGAATTTATACTTAGATTTGTAAACCCTATACAGAAGAATATATATATATTTGTAGCTCAAATAGAAAGTTATTAGTAAGAGTAGACTTGGAGATTTATATTTATACAGTGAAAAAAAATTATTATTTAAAAGGAAATTAGTTTAAAATTTAGAATTCTTTGGTTAAAATTAAATCACTAGTTTGAAATTAAATTTATTAGTTGAATTAAAATATAAAATGGCGATAAAAATTGTTTGATTAACTCGAATATTAATAAAACACCTAATGTTTATACAAGGTCTGAAAATCCTGGAATCAAATCGAGAATGAAGTGGGTTACAAAACAGGAATCAAAAGTGAGTTAATCTCACTCGGTTAGATTTAAATTTAAACTTAAATTTAAATGATTAAATTTTAATAATTGTTTGAATGTTTGAATTGATTGATGTGATATAGTATGGTATAATTTGAAATTGGCATATTATGTTGTGCTAACGTCTGTGGATGCAGGGAAAACAGGTTGGAGGGATCCAACTGGATCCCTCAACAGTTAACTTTTTTAATGCCCTCTGTTGTGACTATTTGATATTATATGATGAATTATAGTGGAATATTGAATGCTATGATTCGACTGAATATAATTGGGTATGATGAAGTACCAAAAATATATAAATTTGTTTTTGAAAGAAAATAAAAGAAGTGAGTTTGTAAGTAAAATGATTATGGAACAAATTTAAGAATGAATTGGAGAAGAAATAAAGTGACTTTAAAATTCTAATAAATAAATCTTGAGTATAGAATGGAAATTTTGAACAATCAGGAGATTAATGAATTCTAAACTTCAGTATGATTATTTTTAAAAGAACAAACATTTATTTAAAATTAACGATTGAAAATATTGAAAAGGATAAAGAAGGAATTGAGATAAGATCTGAAATTGGTATATTTCAGTTAAAAGATTTTAAATCAAACGGAAAATAATAACAATAATAATAAGTCCATAATTAATGAATTATGAAATGAATTGAGTAATTAAACGAACTTATTTCAAAATAAAATAAATTGGAAATCAATTTGGGGAAATTGATTTAAGTGATTGAGGTTGGAATTTTCTCTTGATGGCCAAGTACATGTTTTTAAAAAGTAAATTTTTAAATATAAATTAAATGTTTTATAGTTGTTTTTAAAAGAAAGCAAGTTTTGTAAAATTTATTATTTTTAATATTTAAAGTCTAAAGTAAGTATTTTCGTTTAATCTATTTTAGCAGTAATTATTAAGAAGTAACTTAGTATTTTGTTTTTAAAAGTAGACATCTAGTTTTTATATTTTATTAAGTAACTTCATTTTCAAATGTTTATATAGTATGTATTTTTAGTAAATTAGTAAAGTAGTTTTAACTTAAGTGTTTAAAGGTAAATTCCAAAGTAAGTATTTTTGTTCAATCTATTATCATAATAATTGTTTAAAGAATGATTTGTACTTTTGTTTAAAGTACTATTATAAACTAAGTATTAAAGTAAAATTTTATAAATTGAATGTTAAATATATTTTACAATAAAGTGATTTAAATTATTTTAAAATCTAAAATTTTGGGCTTGGTGATTCCAGTGGAAATGGAAATACTCGGAATTTATTCTGAGAAAAGGAAGATAGTTTGAAAACTGTTTTCAAAAGGATTTGAAAGTGAGAATATATCTTGTAAAGATATTTTGAATAAATAAATAATTTGGGAAATTATTGATTGGTTGATGGTTGTTTGTGAATATTTAATTGATAGTTAAATCACCGACTATCAATATTGGACAAATGCATTGATCGTTTCGAAGAGACGGGATCGAGATTTATTTCTCGAAAACCACTTCGATCTGGTTTGTACGTTTCGTGGAAACGAGTTTGGATTAGAAGATGGAGCAGTGAAGTGCAAGGGCTAGTCGCTACTAATCCTGAGGATATTTCCAATATGGATGTAGTAGGAATAGCGCCTTCGGTTCCATTCGAACCTGGGACAGACTTGTATGGATGAATGCTTGTGAAACGTCGTCAGGTGGACGATGAGCATTCTAAGGGATATGTTCTATAAAGATAATGCTTAGCCTCAAGCCTCATCAAATGGGAATGACTGAAAATCAGGGGTATGCAGCAAGGCTAGGTGGGTAGCACCCAAGCAGGGTGAGGTCATTCCTGTCTAGATGTCCCTTTTTATTCGACTTAGTGGGCGGTTGCTGATCCCAACCGTGGGGTGATCTCACTCGGGATTATCCAGTAAGGGGTAGTCCCTGTCTTGTGTTGCAGGGGAGCGGGCTTACTCCTCGGTACGGTGATCTAGGCCCCGTACTATGACAGGTGGTACCCCAGTGCCTAGTCATTAGTTGGAAATCCATTCTCCCTACGAGCCTTGTACGAGTTTTGTTTGTATTACCCACTCTATGGCTAGTAGCTGGAATTTAATAGATGTAACAATTTCGGCTATTTTATAAGTATTTGTATATAGACCCTATTATAATATCAGAGGATTTCTATAAAAATTGTTTTAGCTATCGTAAGGTAAAAACCCGGCATGTTTATTTGTGGCGTGGTCTTACGAGATGCTTTTGTTTTCCAAAGGATTTTTAAAACTTAATAATCAATTGGGTGTGATTTTCTCACGCTGGTATTCCAGACTGACTCGGGTGTTATTTAACTATAATGCTCGGGTCAGACCGAGTGTTATAGGATACAGGATATGTTGCTGTGGAGCTCAGGAGACGAGCTGAATGACGAGACGTACTTCGTACTTGTTTTATATATATTCCGCTGTGTTGAGTTGTTGTGTATCCATTTGTATGATATTGATGTTGAGCTGTGATTGATGTACTCTGATGATGTAATATATAAACAGAGATATTTGATTTGAGTAAAGATCATTTATTATCTATTATATTTTATTCCGCTGCGATGGTTAGATTTTGTTGTTGTTTTCTATTTTCTTCTTCTACCTCATCTTCTTTAACCCAAATAGTTCGTATTTCTATACAACTTGAGTTGATTGTTGTAGAATAGTGTTGACTCAAGGGGTACGAATTTACGGGCTGTTACAAAATCCTTTGACTTTTTTAGAACGAAAAAATAAAATATGAATGAAATAAAAAATGGTAGGAAGTTACGTGATATTGATGGTATGCTTGAAATATTGATAGTATCATTAATTCCATGCTTTCCTTCATTATGTATAGGAATAACATATTCGATATTAGTTCTGAAAGATGTATAAACTTCCTTTAAAATACACATAGATATATTATAAATAATATGTTGTAATAAAAATAGTGATAATTTATCACAATTTGAAAAAACACTTGAAAATAATCATTTAATTCTCAAAGTCATCGATTACAAATAAATGAAAGGAGGTTATGTTATATTAATGGTATGCTTAAACATTAATGGCATCATTAATATCATGTTTACCAACAATAAGTAAATAAACAATGTATTTAATACTAGTTCTAAAAGATTGATGAACTCCCATTAGTTACACACACAAATATATATATATATATATATATATATATATATATTGTAATAAGTACCCCCAAATTAAAAATCACCGAATACATGAACTCTGTCTAAACCCTAGAATAATTTAATTACGAATAATAAAGTAAGTCCCCCAATAAATAAATAAAATAAAAATTATTGAATTTCTTTAATATTGTAATATAATATCTTTTAATAAAATTAGAGGTAAGTTATCATAAAATTGAAGAATCGTTTGAAAATTAATCCTTCAATTCTCCAAATTATTAATTCCATAGCTTAGTAAAAGTTTATAACAATTTAAATCACTACAAAAAAACATATTATCGGTCGCACTTATTAGGAGCGTTTTAAAGCTAAGTGCTACTATTGGTCGTTTGGAAAAATATAAAATAATTAAAGCAACATTGCTAAAGTGTTCTTGCTATTGATCCATTTTTTCATGAAGTTTTGGTTTGGCTACCCATGGTTCTTCCGCTTAATACTTTAATAATTTCTATTAAACTTCTTCTCTTAACTTTTCCTTCAGAAAAAAAAACTTAAAATGAATTGTTTCCAATCTGAGACTAATATTGCCAAAAGCACTCTCCCTCAATTAAATAAAACGTAGAGTTTCTAATTTTGAATAGGGAAATGACACCTTTTCTTCATCATCTCTTGCTTCCAGCAGCGGTAAAAAATATATTACCAAAATTCAATCCTCGTAAAAATCAAGATCGACTTCGAGCTGTCACAACTCTAAAATTCACTCCCCAACTCAAAGTCGAGCTTCTTCTCCACTAAAAGGTCTCCTCGCAACGTGCTGCCTCTTATATCAAGTTTCTTCATCACCAACATAAAAATAGGTAACCTAGTTTAGGTTTTCAAATTTTGGTTTATTTAATGGATTTTTCTCATTAGTTTATATTTCTTAAACAACTGAATATATTGTTAATTTGATCCAAATATAGTGCTGATTTTTTATTTAGATTTATTTAATTGATTTGGCTAGTTTCTTATACTCTAGAACATCAATTAAAAACCATCCCAAACTTTTTAGTTAAGAGCCCAATGTATTCGAAAAAAGTCTAGCTGAGACTGTAAGCTCAGAGAATGAAAAGTTGATGAATGACAATAGCAAAAAGAATGAAAGTCTGGCAATGAGTGACTATCTTAGTGGATTAGATTTTCGAGCTAAGAGTGGTATGTATAAACAAATTAGTGTGAAAGAAGTTCAATGGCTTTCTTGTAGTAGTGATGTTTTTTTTTGAAATGGTACTTTATATACAACAAATCATTGGGACAACATATCCCATGTCAATAAACGTTCGAAAGCAAGTTTCGAACTTGTGACCTCTTGCACCAAAGCCGAATCAATTGACCACTTGGACAATGGTGCTTGTAACATCCCATATATATCAAATTCAATTACTTTATTTTTTTTAGACTTGAAATGTTTACTTAATGAATTCAATATACTTTAAGTAAAACTTATAACTTCACATAATTGGATAATCTTTCAATTTATTAAACTTGATATATTCATTTAAATCAACCTGATATTCATTCAAATCACTTTACACAAAATCAAGTTATAAATCATATCCTTTAAAAATTTAACTTTTATTTAAATTCCGATTTAACTTAATATTCAACTTCCAATTTTATTCTCATTTAAGTCAATAGAACTAACAGAAATTAAATTTTAATTAAATGCTTAATCGTATTTGATCTTAAAATCAAACTTCGGTTTATACTTCAAATCAATTTTTATACAAAGCCTAAAACCGGAAAATTTCTATATATATATATATAGCTTTTATTAATGATCAAATCAAAACCCATAAACCATATATATATGTATAGCTTTACAAAACCATAGTAAAACATTTCCAAAAATAATTATATATATTTACCGCGGTGCCTGTATAAAATTTTCTATCCTATGGTCAAGTGATACGGATGTTTATCATTTCAATCCGCAATTTAAAATAAAAATTTTGCGGTTGTATATCATTTCAAACCACAATCCCGAATGAAATGAAAAATGCATGATAACTTGTAGTTTAATGATATAAAATAAAACATCCATTCATCATTCATCATCCATCATCCAAATCACAATCATCATCCAATAATAAATCAATATCAATATATATCTGATAATATATAACAGGTAATAACTGGCAGTTATATTCAAAAATGAATTTAACAACTATTAAATTAACAGTTTATATGCAAATAAATAACTATAACTGTCAATTTATACGCAGTAATAAAATTTATGAACAGCTAAATTAAATAAATGCGATTTAACAGAGATAAGGAATAAAACATGTCAAATAGTCATAAATAAATTTCTACTCATATCTAAAATCAGTTTAACAAACATAAGAAATTTTAGAAATTGTGAGTGGGTTAAAACACTCACCTTTTGAATTTAAATCGAATTTAAATTCAATTTAAACTCAAAAATTCGACGGTCTCCGAATTGGTCCAAACTAGTTCAAAACTGTCCGAAATTTAATTACGATCCTAACAAAAAAAGTTTCGCGTGAATCCGAGGTCGTATGAAAAAGTTATGCGATTTAAACGATTTGAAAATCAAAATAAATTATAAAACACAACAAACCTTAATTAAATACTCGCCACGTCACTATCGTCTTCCACGCGCTTTTGCTACAGGAGCACGCGAATATGTTTCCAGACCGAACCCAAAACGGAAAATGAACACCACCAGTAGATTGCGTTATTCTGAGAACTCCAACATATAATTTTTCTGGAATTTTTAGAGGAGTTTGAATTTTGACTTTTATTTGGATTGAAACTGGATCTAGAAATTATCTGTTGCCATTGAAGAAGAGAAGAAGTTGAAGAAGAGACTATACAGAGGAATGAAGATTGAGGCTAGGGTTTCACCGCCTATTTATAGATAGATCGCAAAAGAATAGGTGTGCACGAATTTTAACGTGCAAATGGAAGTGGTCCCAAAAGATAAATAATATTAATTACACACGTTACGGATTTAGGAAATAAATAAATTCCTTATCATTTACATTTTATTTTAAACGTATTTACAAATGTAAATCTAGACGTTTCGTTTACGTTTCAAAATATATCCACAATTTTATTAATTTCCAAATTGATCTAAACAAATTTAGATGTAAATTAAAAGCTGATAAGTCTATCCATTGCAGTGTTAATTTCTCCACTTCCTTATATTTAGAAATTATAAATTAAATTTTCAAAAACCTATTTTTTTTTATTTTCAAACTTTTATATTCTCATCTTTTACCAATAATAAGGATGCACTAACATTTGTTCATGGTTTCACCTTATTATCTTCAAATTCCATTTTAATTTGCAATAATTACAATTGTTGAATTTTAATACTTTAATTAAATTTATACATCTTGCTTTCTATACTATAAATCAACCAGTGGTCCTATTTTATATAGAATTAGCAAAATTTAATCTTATAAAATTAACCTCCTTCAATTACAAAACAAAATCTACGCTAATTGCACAATTCAAGTCAATTAATTGTAATTGATTTCCCATAAATTGTTATAAATAAAATTTGAAATCTTCATAACTTCGTTTATTGATTTACAATCTTACTATTAAATAAATTGACATTTAGCATTGAATTATATTACATTCCATAAATGAATTTATAAATTTATTTCAAATTAACGTACTACTTGATTTCCTTAGATTATAAGTTATTCTATTAGTCAGTCATCTTTATTAAAATCATTAATTAAGGTCCCAATTAGGTTAATTTATCTGGATTTCATTCCTTTATTACATCATTCATCACTTAACAATTAACCAACTTTTCTATGCATCTTATTTCACTTATATCTTGTAATTATTTTCTAAACTCATACTTGTAATACCCAATATCATTTTATATTTCAATCGATTCTCACTTAATCCTATTTTATTGCAATATATTTCTATACTCATTCATTAATGCATATCTTCACTCACTTCCTATTTTATTGCAATATATTTCTATATTTAATGCATATCTTCACTCACTTCCTATTTTATTGCAATATATTTCTATATTCATTCATTAATGCATATCTTCACTCACTTCCTATTTTATTTGTAATATATTTCTATATTCATTCATTAATGCATATCTTCACTTACTTCCTATTTTATTTGTAATATATTTCTATATTCATTCATTAATGCATATCTTCACTTACTTCCTATTTTATTTGTAATATATTTCTATATTCATTCATTAATGCATATCTTCACTTACTTCCTATTTTATTTGCAATATATTTCTATATTCATTCATTAATGCATATCCTCACTCACTTCCTATTTTATTTGCAATATATTTCTATATTCATTCATTAATGCATATCCTCACTCACTTCCTATTTTATTTGCAATATATTTCTATATTCATTCATTAATGCATATCCTCACTCACTTCCTATTTTATTTGCAATATATTTCTATATTCATTCATTAATGCATATCTTCACTCACTTCCTATTTTATTTGCAATATATTTCTATACTCATTCATTAATGCATATCTTCACTCACTTCCTATTTTATTTGCAATATATTTCTATATTCATTCATTAATGCATATCTTCACTTACTTTCTATTTTATTGCAATATATTTCTATACTCATTCACTAATGCATATCTTCACTCACTTCCTATTTTATTTGCAATATATTTCTATATTCAGTTATAGTTTATCAATATATTGATACTTAGGCAAAATCAAATTCTTGTCTTTAATTACCCTTTTCATAATTTCAACTCAATCAACCATTTCAACATGCAACTCATAATAACTTTTTATAAGTATGCATGGAATCATCATTTTCCAATCTTTTCTTAATTTACATAATAAATTCCCTTTATTTATTTTCAATTTACATAAAGGTATAAATCTTTTGCTATTTCAATCATTAGATTTTTATTCAAATTACTAATAATCAAGTTTTTAAATACCGTTGCTATATTTTAATTTAGCGTTCATTCCAATACTAATTTATCATCTTCATTTTTTTCTTTTTTTCTTTTTTTTCTACAAAAAATTAAATTAAAATATCCTATTTAATTAACAATTTAATTGTCGAAATTTACGGGTCGTTACAGTGCTTGTCTGTAGTAGTGATGTTTCAGACAGAAGTGTGGGAAATCAAATATCCGATTATTCTACTTTTTTGGTTGAGGATGTAAATGGAGGATTAGTAGGGAGTTTAGCTAAAAATATAAGCACAAATGTAGTGCTTGTAGAGGATTAGTATAGTTCCACTATAGAGCTTCAAAAGGAACTTGCGTGAATGAGGCTGATACAAAAGTAACACCCAATATTGTACAAGAAAAATTATGTCAAAAGAAATTGACTTGGATGAATTTTTTGGATGCTTCAGGGTAGGAATTCCACAAAGCTTATTCTCCCTTTATCTAGAACACAGCTTCATTTACCTGATTATCAAGTCCACAGTAAGCCCAATCAACATAATATGAACATAATAAAATAAAATTATACAAATCTTTAGCATTGCATGAACAAAAAAGAATGCTACAAGCAAGAAAACAAGTAGAAGTCTGACCTCCATATTATCATTTATGTCTTTACTACCTGTCAGCCGTGAAAATGCTTTAATGACCTTAGGAAAAACATCAGCACTTGATAATGCATTCATCCGTTTGAAATTAGAGATTGTAAGCAGCCCTATTCATAATTGGTCATGCCTACTACCCATTTGCTTCACATATATTATTTCATCTTTTACTAGCATACGATTGCCATGTTTCAGTTCAAAAATGGAAAAAAGCAAAAACCAAATATGTTACAGGCTATCGAAAAGGTTATCATGAAAAAGTATTTCGTACAGAACAAATTTGAAAGCCATACACATCAATTGCTAATGCAACAATTTAGGGAAGGGGAGGAGGTGAAAAATATATAAAAACATCCCACTTCTTTTGTAAATGCAATATTCTTTCCTCTACAATCTCAAGTCAGTTAGTTTCGTAATGGTTTAATATAAGAAAAATTCATATTTGCAAAAATTCTAATGGAGTAAAGGTTGATATAAAAAGTAATCTTCAAAGGGAATTTGCATGGAAGAGGTTAAATGGAGTGCTTTTGATGCGAATGTAGTTAAAATGTAGTTTATTACATATGTTGCAGATAAAATGTAGTCCTGTTTTAGAATTAAGAACAATTTTCTGTTTATTATATGGTATTACATTTTATACCATGGGTTTGATATAGAAAGGAAAATTTCAAAGCTATTCATTATCGAAAGTATTCAACCCACAGGCCACAGCAAAGGATTAGCCATACAATGAGGTTTATTCGGTATCACATAGGGGTACAGGCTCTTGCAATCTGAAAACATAACATAATTAATTTATGTAAAAAAATAGTTAGAAAGATCAAGTTTATTGCATTTTTCACAGCATAATTATTAATTACAGAGGCCAAAGAACATTATTAATTAAGCAAACCACAATGCAAAATACTCCACTAAAAAAACTAGAGATGATTTTGAATAGTTGAGGTGATTTGGAAGCAGGCAACTTTGTAATTGATCCTATACCAATTCCAAAGTTAGATTAGTCCCTGCCTTATGTATATATTATATACACGAATAATATAAACTGTTCTTCAAAAGGAAAAGGTAAGAAATCCAATAAAGAGTTTTTTGGGTTAGTGAGAAATTTGACAATACGTGTGTGCATGTATTTCTACTCAACGTAGAAAAATATTCATTGTACACAAAGTTGGCATTGAACTACCAAATGACTTATTAAGTTGTGTTCTGTGATTAGAAGTATGTAGGAGTATCTGACAAGTTCAACAATCATGTGCTATTACAACGCGTCCAGGCTTTTTCATAAATTGATTAGTTATGATAAATTCTATTAAGGTGTGCTAATGTATAATGATCTGTTTCATTGAGGGTATCAATCTAAAAGAATATCAAAATTAGTTCATGGAATTTGTTTATTCGTATAAGCTAAGTAATGTGAAAGTGACTACAATTTATCGCCCGAAAAATGCACACGTGGCTGTAGGCTGTGGAGGTAAGAACAGCAGGACAAGATTAAACTATCGCCAATGAGGGTGAAACATTCCACTCATCAATGTTCGGCTAGGAAATTTTTTTCTATGCATAACTGCTTTACAATGTAATGGAATTGTATTTTTGATACCATGACCCCTACAAAACTACACGTAATATGAGCTTTCTATCTTGTAATGATATTGCTACTCTAAATAGTATGTCCGGTAACTGACACCATAGATTTTTCCATCAATAAGGTATTTATAGCTGATGAAAGTACATTTAATTTAGTAGTGTGTCCACACATCTATCTGCATGTTAGATATCTATTGCACATCACTGCTTATGCACACATTTTGGATTGTCCTAAGGTTTATGCGTCAATAATTGTTCGAACCACGCTACGCAAGTTTCGAACTTGTGACCTCTCACACCAAAGTCGAATCACTTAACCACTAGGACAATGGTGTTTGTCTTTATCATGATTTTACATGTTATGTATTTGCATTAGTAGCTAGAACAAATAATTCAATTTGAGTCGGTTTTCATGGTAAAGATTGATATCTATAGAAAGATTCATGTTTTATACATTTCTATTTTTTTAGTGGTAATGTCCTCTGACAATACATTTGATGCAGAAGGTACATCATTTGTAATTTGTCCCGGCCACTTCCACATTAAAGAATTTACAGCCTTTCTGTTTTTAGGTGACCTATCTCTTCTACATGATATACGAAATCAATAGGTTTTATACAATTGTTACAGTATTTGGAGAAATTCTCGTTATACTAGGCGAAAAATAGAAAAAGCAATCAAAATTTGCACAATTATATCTATAGTATACATATTTTATTTTTGATACCTCAGCAGCTTCCACTGTTTTAGAGCCTGCTTTCTCAATGGATTTTTCATTATTGAAACAAGTTGAAAATAACAAAACAAACAAGCCCTTAGTGTTTGAGAACAATGCAGACACATTGATTTTTTTCATCAATACATATATACTATGAAACAAAAGCGCAAGTTATATGCAATTTACAAAATCTTCTTTGTAATTTATTACAAAACACTTACCGTAAAAATATACATAATGAACATGTTTTGTACATTTTTAAAAACATCAAACTTTATGCACTTTTGCAAAATATAAACAAACTATGACGTCATTGTCATCGTCATTATGTGCATAAGGCTCTCGAATAAGTGGAGTTTGAAGTGACCAAGCTGTACGTAGTCCTACCGTATTTCTAAAGAGATTATTTTTGAAACTCGATCATTAGCTTACAAAATATGACTATTACAATGCATGTAATAAAGTTCACAATAATTTATTTATTTAAAGCAAATTATAAGTAAATAGCATGTTTTATATCATACTGAAGCAAAAAAAACAATTATGTAAATGGACAAATTATTCACAAAAAGTTTCATCTTATGTTTTCGTCTTTGCATTATTTGAGTTTCTGTCTAATCGGTCATTTTCTTTTCAAATTTAGAGAGGATTTGTCAAACCTAAAGTAGATGACGGCATATTCGAAATAATAGGTTTTAAGCATGGATGGCATGCTTCTTTTGTGATGGTCAAACTCATTGATGCTATTCACCTTGCTCAGGTACGACCCATACATGTACTCTTCTAATTCCATAATGATTTTAGTGCTTTACTGTAATATTTCAATATTCTATTATTATATTTCTTACACCCTCTATAATAAAATTTCATTATTTAGTTGTGGATGGTTTCTAATTAGTGCTAGAATGAAACATAAGATGGAAAAAGCGAAATATCAACATGCTATTTATGAAATTTTCAACATCATTGCTCAAATGTTTTAATTTAAGTTTCTGGCCATGGTAAATTTTCAGGTATCCACGTATAATATGTTTAAGTCTGCATATTTCACAATGCAGGCTTCTGAAATAAAATTTGACCTGTTATGCCGGTTTATTGGATATGGCACAAATGTTTCTACAAGGTATGAAGTGATGCAATAATAATCAATCTTACCTGTTATGTTGGTTACTTTATATCTGCATGAAGTACGTATGCCAAGTGCAACTGGTCTTTAGTGAAATATGATGATTTTACCTGTTATGCTGTATGCGCTAGACAACATGGATGAGGTTGAGAAATCAATTACGCTTATAGCAATCAACAAGCAAGTTGTTGATCTTGTATATATTTATTAGCATTATACACATTTCTATTTTTTATTTTATTTTCATTCATCACGGTATATGTTAAAATAATTTCTACCTCTCGAAAATGGTATTATATCTTCAGTTAGTCAAACTACTAAGACTATCCAGTACCTACTTCCCCAGGACTATTTTTTTTGGGTCTATTTAGTAAAATATGTACTTGGATCACATTATGCTACCTTACTGCATCTTGCATATTCTACCAACTGTTATTGATTATTTTTTGCCATTTTCTTATTAATTAACCACTGATGGATTTTGTCTTATAAACAAATATTAATTTCATACTTTTTTCCAGTTGGGATAAAACATTCTGTTATAATGTAACTAGACATGCCATATTATTTTTACTACTCTATGCATTATTATCATCATTATTTTATATGTCTGTTAAAAAAAAATATCATCCTGCTCTCATTAATCAACACATTGATTCATTATTTTAAAGGAAAATATACCAATTGAAGAAGTTTTTGAGAGCTTAAAGTGCAAAAAAGAAGGATTGAGCTCCGATGCTGTTCAAGAGTGTTTGGCTATTTTTGGATTTAAAGAACTTGAAGAAAAGAAGGTAATGTTTCATAGATCCTAAAGTAGACAAATCATTATATGCCATATTAAAATTATAGTTACTGAACTTGTCCTTCAATTTGTAAATATTTTCATTATAGGAAAGTAAATTATTGAAATTTCTAGGCTTTATGTGGAATCCACTATCTTAGGTTATGGGTACTGAAACAATGAAACACTGAGAAGGGCGGGCATGAGATGGCGACACTGTGGAGGATAGACATGTAAGCATGAGGTGATGACGTGTGTGGTGAGGTGATACTTGAGAAGTGGAGTGCTGCATTGAATGAATGCACCAAGTCAAGTTGAAGCGGCCACCAAGCATGACATAGAAATATCTATTGAAGAAGAATAACGCTTAAAAGATATAAGATTCATTGTTTTAGCAATATTGTGTTATTATGCCACACTTATAGACCTATAAAACAAATAAGTATGAAATGTACATGATAGGTCATTATTATTAGTTCTGATTGTAACGACACGATTTTTCGACGCCCGAAAAATCGAACCATTAGATAAAAAGAAGAAAAAGGTAGAAGAAGAAAAAGTGACAATATCAGAATCTTGCCAACGCAGCGGAATAAAATATAATAGATGATAATAGATCTTTACATAAAAGAAATTATATCTGTTTTATACATACATCATCAGAATACAGCATTAGAGTTCAATACAATCAACAACACACTCAAGACGGTTATAATACCACATCCTTCTAAATCTGAATTCACAGTGGAATATACAACAACTACATCGGATACGTCTAGCCATCCAGCTCGTCTCCTGAGCTCCATAGTAGTCCATCCAAATTCTATACTCTATAGTGCTCGGTTTATTTTGTTTTCTAGGAACTGTTGAATTGATCTGGTATTGAATCTAGAGTTTGATGTTTGAGTTGACATGCAATTTGAAATTAAAGCTTAAAAAAAAATTGGTGCAAATTTATTCTGTATGATAATGATGTAGATGTGTGTGCATGAATGTTCAATTTAAATCTGCTTTAAGTTCTGTTATGAATTGAAAATGCCTGTTGATGTTTGCGTATGTGTTTCTGCAAAAAATTCTAGCAATATCAATCACCAAATAATTCCTATCTCCCTAAATAATCAAAATTAGACATTGATTACTGAAAAGAAAATGTTAATAATAATGTCATCTTGTTTTTAAAAATAATTTTAAGTGACTTTATTTGGTAAATACTCTGTAAATTAAAAATTACAGTAGAAATTAGGAATTGGGTAAAAATCAAATACGTTAATTTTAATCTCTGATTATATAATTTGGAAAGTGAAGTCAAATCATGAATTTAGGTGCAAAAATTATGATTTTTAGTTTGGGATTCGAGGAGATATTGGGTGTTGAATGTTTTTGGGTATTTTGGCTACCCATGGCGATCGGAGGCAAACTGGAGCTCAGGGTTTGGTGTGGTGGTGGCCGAGGTGTCAGGGGTCACTGGAAAAATAGGGGTTGATTTTATTTTGGGCTGTGTTGGTCTGGGGAGGAGGATGTAGGGTTTGGTGGTTAGTTTTGAAGGTCGGGGTTGCCGAGCTAAGTACGGCGATTGTGGCGTACTGAGTCATATTTCTTGGGGGGGATGGTTTTTATGGTTCAAGGTGCAACGGTGGTTGAGGCGGTAGGTGTTCAGGTAGAGGCATTTGCCGTCAGCCAATGATTTTGCTGACCGAGTTTTGGATGCTGTGATTGAATGTGCTCGTTTTCGCTTCAGTGGATGATTCGTTGTTCAGATCGGTCGAGGGAGTCAGCAAGGTCGAGGTCGTCTTGGCGATAGTCGTGATGATGACCATCGATGATCAGATTGGACGTGCATGTGCACGGTGGTCATCGCGTGTATCTGAAGTTATGTGTTTGGGGAAGAGACGTTTGGCCCGAAGCACTTCTGTTTCCTCTCGTGTTTGACTCGGAGCTAACGCAGTGAGGTTGGTTTGTTTGTTATGTCGAGTTTTTCACGGGACTATCGTGAGAAAATTTTCATTTTACTCAAGAAATTTGTTGATTGTTCAGAAATGTTTGTTTCCAGTTTTTAAAACTTGTCCAGATTTTAAACTAAGACGATTTCAAATTTTAAACAATGCTTTAACCTATTTTAAAATGTTTAAATGTTTAAGTTTAGAAAATGATGTTTTAAAAAAAATCAAATTTTAAAGGTATGGATTTTAAAGTTATAAATTTTGTTTTAAAAATAGTTTTGATTTATATAAATATTACATTTGAATAATTTTGTAATTAGTTCATAAATGTTTTCAACTAAAATGTAATTGTTGAAATTTAATTATGATTTAAGTAAAATGTATTTAACTTTAATCAAAGGATAATGATTTTAAATAAATCAAATTCAAGTTTTAAATTTTAGTTTACTTTAAAATGGTAGGTAAGAGTTTAATGTAGTAAATGATTTATCTTAATTTAATCAAATTTTATTAACAATAGTAATTAAAGTATAATTACTTAACAAACTAAGATAAGTAAGTTAGGTAATTAAATCAAGATGGATTAATTTATGTAATTAATTAAGTGTAATTGATTACTTAATTGAGGATTGATTCATCAAGGATAATTAATTAAGAAATAATTAAGTAGTGGGTGTAATTAGAGGTTAATTACATAATATTAAAGAATTATTAAGAGTAATTACTTAATGAAGTAATTAAAGGAATTAATTACTCAGTGTAATCAATTAAGTTAATGTGGTTAATTTTAGTTAATTAATTAAGTTTAATTAATTAAAGAGAATTACTTGATGATGGGTTAAGTATAATTACTTAATGTAATTAATGAAGTGTAATTACTTTTTGAAGTAATTAATGGATAATTACTGGATGTAATTAAAAGGAAATTACTTGATGAAAAATAATTAAAGAATATTTACTTAGTGGAAGTAATTAAGTCTTAACTACTCGGTGTAATTAAGGGATTAATTAATGTAATTAATCAAGGAGTTGATTTAATTATTGTAAGTAATTAAGGATAGTTATTTACTGATTGTGATTAATCAAGGTTGACTAATGAATGTGATTAAGTTAAAGTTAATTATTAAATGTAATTAAAAGAACAATTAATTAATGGAAGTAATTAGAAGATCATTAATTAATGTAATCAATGAAAATAATTAAAGGGTTAATTGATTAATAAATGTGATTAATTAAAAGATAATTAATCAATAAAGTGATTATAGGATAATTAATTAATGTAATTAATTAAGGATTAATGCAATTAAATAATTAATAAAAGTTAATTAAGGTTAATTAATAAACGATAAAAGAATAACTAATTTTTGTAATAAATTCAAAGGCTAATTACTTAATGTAATTAAGAAATAATTTATCGAGGATGATTAATTAAGAGAATAATTAAAGGATAATTAACCTGTAATTAAAGATTAATTAATTGGTTTAAAGAGTGGTTAAAAGAGTGATTAATTAATTAAATGGTTTGAAATTAATTAATTAATGATTGATTAAGCAGGATTAGATAATTAATTCTCAAATAATTAATTCATTTTAAGATGATTAAATTAATTATAATTTGTATTAATGATTCATGTTTATGGATGATTGTTTGAGTAGAATGTCTGAATTGGATGATACTTATAGTTTGATAATCTATAATGTGCTATGAATGATGCTGTGCGAATCCAATGTTTTAAATTGAATTAAATTGTTCAAACTTAAACCACTTAGACATTAAGATGGTGTTTTGGATTTCGGTGAGACCGGGATCGAATTTGCAAATTTGGAATTTCGAAAACCACATCGATCCAAATTTAACGTTAGGTCGTGAATCTCAAGTGAAAATTGAAGATTCGAGGTGTTAGTATTATTTATCATTAATACTCTGAGGGTGATTCCAGTACGAGTTTAACGGGGGTAGTACTTTCAGATTCGAGATGAAGATTCAGAGTGCAAGGGCTATTGTCGTTAACTCCGATGGTGATTCCAAAATGAGTGTAGCGGGAGAGTGCCTTCGGTTTCCTTCGAACCCGGAATAAACTTGTATGGATTGAATGCTTTCAGAACATCGTCGGGAGGACGATGAGCATTCTAAATAGATGTGTTCTATAAAGGTAATCATAGCCTCAAGCCTCATCAACCAGGAATGGCTAAAACAGGGGAGGTGCAGCAAGGCTAAGTGGGTAGCACCCAATTAGGATGAGATTTACCCTTGTCTAGAGGTTCCTTTTATTCGGCTTAGTGGGCAGTTGGCGATGGCCATCTGCGGGGTTGTCTTGTTCGGGACTATCCTGTAAGGGATGGTTCCGACCTTGTATTGCAGGGATTCAGGGTGGATCCTCGGTACGGTGATCTAGGCCACGTACTGTGGCGGGTGATACCCAGTAGCCCTGCCATTGTATGGAATCTAATCTCCAATAAGTGACGTACGTATTGATTATGCCCAACTATGCTGGAACGTGAGATGTAAGCATTCCAGCTATTTCTGTATTTTACTTGAAAACCCTAGACCCTATTATAATATAACTGGATTTACTATCAAATGTTTTGGTTATCGTAAGGTAAAAACTCTCCCGTGTTTATATGCGGGAAGTCTTACGGGATAACTTTTGCTTCCGAAGGTTTTCAAAGTTAAGCAACTTTAACCCGTTTACTCACACCAGACCCATGTCTGACCCGGAATTTATTTTCTGTTTTATCAAACTCTTGGGTACTCAAATTTTTATGAGTTGCCAAGGGATTTAGGTTAGCTTTGATGAGTTCTATAGGAGATATGGAGCAGAAGGCTTCAATGTTCGTAGATATATAGTGGTTCCGCTGTTCTAGTGTTGTATCTATCTATCTGTGATGTACTTGAGTTGTAATAACTAGACGGATGTTTATAACTGTCTGGTTTGTGTTGTATTAGCTGTATAACTATGATGTATATGATCCTATGTAATATCTTATGTGATATAATATAATTTATTCGTTCCGCTGTGAGATTCTGATGTTGTTTGGTTCTTCTTTTCTATCTTTTCTCTTTTCTATCCATTTCTTTCTTCTTAATGATGCGTCTTTCTATGGAATGAAAGGCGGATCATTACACTGATAGAAAGAAAATTAAATAAATTTTATGAAGATTTAACAAAGTTTACAAAAATTAACTAGTTTTATAAAAATTAAACACTTTTATAAAAATTAACTAAGCATGATGCAAATTAACTAAGTTTATAATAATAATAGTTAGAATAAATTGACTAAGTTTATAATAATAATAATAATAATAATAATAAACTATAGTTTAATAAAAATTAACTTCGTTTATAATAATAATAAATTAACTAAGTTAACTATGTTTCATAATTAATAGATAATATTAACAAAGTTTTATAAAAATTAACTAAGTTTATAATAATAATAATAATAATAATAATAATAATAATAATAATAATAAATTAACTAAGTTTACAATAACGTTAATAAATTAACTAAGTTTATGAAAATTTTTAAGTTTGAGATAATTTAGAAAAATTAACTAAGTTAATAAAGTTTTAGTTTGAGATGATTTATAAGTTTAAGTAAACTAAAATATAAATTATGACATTTTAAGTTTTAGTAATAGAGATAATTTATAAGTTTGAGTTAATATAAATAAAGTTATAAATAAGTTATCCGAAATTTAACTAATTTTTACAAAAATTAACTAAGTTTTTAAAAATTAACTTAGTTTTGTATGATTTAACTAAGTTTTATAAAAATTAAATAACTTTACACAAGTTAATTAAGTATTATTAGAATTTAACCAAGTTAACTAAGTTTTATAAAAGTTAAATAAGTTTTTATAAAAACTAACTAATTTTAAAATTTTAATTAAGTTTGCAAAATTTTATTAAAAGTATTTATATTTAATAAATTTTTAACTAAGGATGTTTGACATACCTTAAATATGTAAAGCACTTTCATAATCATTTTGTTGATTGTGAAATCTTCTATAGGTAGTTAGCTTTTTCGGAGTAAAGACCTGTTGCAGCAAAGAATTGTGAGTAATCAAGTAACGAGCATGACTCTAACTGCTATACATATATATTATAATATTTTGTTAGCACTAGTTGTGTAAACTTTTTGGTGAATGGTTATGGATTTTATGTGAATTTGCTCATTTTGTTGAAAAACTATTGTTGAAATGGTTATGGATATCATATTTGATAATGTGATTAAAGTATTTTTTTTCAATTGTTTGAATGATGATTATGTGGTTGATTGTTGGTTTGAGTATGACAATTATATGATTGATTGTTTGTTTTAGTACAGCTATAATGTGAGTGATTGCTGCAAATGATACAAGCTATTAACATGAAACGATAGCATGTAAATATACTGCAAAACATGTATTAACTTTTACTAGCGTTTTAAAAATGCTAGGGAAATAAATGTAAACCGCTACAAAAATATACCAGATCAAGGCACAAAGGCTACGAAAAATATACAGTAGCGGAAAAACCGCTATAGAAAACTGATGAAAGATGCAATTAAAAACACAACTAAAGATGTTAACTTTTGTAGCAATTGACAAGTGCGACAGAAATAAACTTTTGCAGCGATTATAAAACGCTACAATATGTGAATTTTTAGTAGCGTCTCCTATCACGCTACAAAAAATTTCAGACTTTTAGTTGCATGTCACATCACAACGTTTATCGAAATGTTACTAAAAGGTTTGGTAGCATGTTTTCAACGCTACGAAAGGCCTTTTCTAGTGTAGTGAATACAAACAAAATGTCAATCTTAAATAAATAATTAAACGAAATTAGTAGTCAATGAACCGAAATTCATTCTTCGTTTATTTTTTAGAACGAAGAACTCAAATCGGGATATAAAAAACAAATAGAAGTAGGTTACATGATATTAATGGTATACTATAGGCACTAATGGTATCACAGATATTAGAGACGTATGAAAAAATAAAATTATAATGGTGTAAACGCAAATAATGCATCAAATTATTGAGAAATTGGTATAAAGGATAAGTAAAATTGTGAAAAGAGTACATAAAAAGTCAAATATTCTTTTTTATTATAGATTATTTTAGTATTGTAACTAGAAAATAGAGATAAGTTAATACAAAATTCTAAAATTACCTAAGAACGGTCCTTAAATTCTTCAAATTACCGATTTTATTAGCTTCGTCTAAAACTACAATAATTTAAATACAAACAAAAAATTTAATACTAAATAAAGAATTAAACAAAACTGGTTAATAATGAATTAAAATAAATCTTTGATTAATTTTCAGAATGAAAACTCAAATGGGGATAAAGCAAACAAATGGAAGGATGTTGCATGATGTTAATGGTATGTTACGGGCATTAATGGTATCGCTAGTAATTAAGATTTATGAAAATAAAATCATAAGGGTGTAAAGGCTAATGATACTCCCTTAAACTATTGAGAAATTATCATCCATGAGGTGGTAACTATAAATATAGGATCATATCCCTTGATATGAGATATAATAATCAACATAGGGAAATGGCCAAATAAAACATAACATGATCTTTTGTAAAGCACTTACTTTGAAAAGGGTTAATAATATTTTGACCTTTTGCATAGTAATTAAACGATTCCATTTTTAAAATCAGTTCATATTAAACCTGTGGAGCATCAAATAGTTGTCTGTAACGACCGAGCTTTTCGAGCCTCAAAAGTCGGCACTAATACATCCACGGTATTCGCGTGCTGAGCATCCAAGTGCCGAAAAGACATATTGTTGAGGTGAAAGAAAAGAAAAGATGGAACATAGTCTCACAATGTGACGAGTAATCTATAATATACCTATGATCTTTACAAAGAAAACTGTAATATACATACATCATTCAGAGTAAACTAACCTATCATCGGCCTGAACAGTTATAACAACGTGTCCTCGCAAATGCTGGTAAATAAAAACAAGAAATGCAGCAGAAATAAAATACGTGAATACGTCTTAGAGGCATCTAGCATGTCGCCTGAAGCTCAAAAGCCACCATAACTAAATATGAAAATATGCTCGGACCGATCCAAGCATTATAAGAAAACAACATCTGGATCAGTCTGGTAAACCAGACACAAATCAATGGATTTTTACATTTATCACACCCTTCAAAATAAAGGTATCTTGTAAGACCGCACCGCATATAAACATGGATAGGTGTTCATGATACGATAACCAAACCATTTTTATTAGAGAATCCATGGATATTATAATAATGTATAGAGTTGGAAATACATAAGAAATAGTTGTGTTGTATGTGTGTGTACACACAGCAACAATAGGTATACAAATTAAACAGCGGCGCGTTCGCTAATTATGCAGGTATCTATGGAGGTGTCTTCAGTACTTCGAGAACTGTCCTTCTGCACTAGGATTAGAGATATCCTTCTGAAGCAACATACATCCTTAGTTGATGTACATAGGAAATACATAGCTGGCCCCCTCCAACCTGTGAGGCTGAATACACCACTCACTGCATGCATAACGATAGGTATCTCTAAAGTAGAGTCGCCTTTACCTTTTGGGTTGCTAAACCCCTTGGCTATGCATCATATCTTTGGTTTTAGTTATATCTGCTGGTGAGGCTACGTCTGGCATTTCATCACACGAGTCACAGCTCGTATAGATCTCGGAACCACATATGAATTCCGATGCCTCAACTGGTCTCGAAATCACACATGGATTCCCACATCTTGAATAGATCATGAACAACTACGTGTATTCAAGCAATTCAAACAAATCATGAATCTCCACATAGATTTCAGCATCTCGAACCAATCTCGAACCTCTTCCAAAGCATAAAACCCGCATATGGTTTTGGAGTGGTTATGGTTTCAAGTCATTTATAAGTACCCTTCCTCGCTTACCGGATGCTCTAAAACCAATCGATAGTTTCCGATAATATTAACTCCATTTCTGTGTGAAATAAAAAGACAATACATAAGAGAGAAGAAAAGAATCCAATCATACATGGGTCTGGTGTGAGTAAAGCATAAATTTAAATTTATAAAAACCTTCAAGCCAAAGGTATGTTGTAAGATTGTACCGCACACAAACACGGACGGTTTTTTACCTTACAATAACCAAAACATTTCTATATAAAATAATGTGATATTATCGTAATGTCTTCAGTTTAAAGTAAATATTTAATATAACTAAAATGCTTGCATCTCACATTTCAGAATTAGACACAATTAAGTCCGTAAGACACATATTGGAGATGGTTTCCAATATTGACAAGGTAAGGGCTACCTTCTGTATAGTACACCTCTAGAGAAAGTTATACAAACAACTTCCATATCGACTATCACTATATGACCCGTAATTTTCAAAACTTGTTTAACCTTCCAAATAGCCTTAATAACCTTTCCTTTGTATTGAAAACCACTTTATAGCTTGTGTGAAGTCTGTTAACCACATAAAAGTAAAGTTAACACTTTATGGAAACTTCTCCCGAATCATAAAAGAAAAGAAAGTTTAAGCAAAGAATTTCCGATGTCGTAACAAGTGATTTTAAGTTCTAATTCCTTTAGCATACAACACATACAGCAGCACAACATTATCCCAATAAACAAGATTTCTAATATATATATATATATATACATATACATATATATATATATATATATATCTGTGTGTGTGTGTATACATGCCATAATTTAACACATACAAGCAAAGATTACAACTTGTATACTAACTTAACTTTTAACTTCCATATTCAAAATTATATGTCATCTCAACCAAGCACATACAAATATATCCAAGTCTACAACATATATAGCCAAAGAAACATCATATTTTACAATAGGTTTGACATACATATATATTTTGAAAAAAATTAATTAAAGGCTAGATCTTTACTCACCAAAATTTAACTAAATCAAGGTAACTTCTCCTAGAACTTCAATACACCTAAGTCTTCTCTTTACCTTTGAAAAGATGAAATATTTTGGTGTCTTAAGTGTGAAAAAGTGCTCGGCCTAAGTGAGAAGGAATGTAAGGCCAAGATGGTGGAGAGTAGTGGAGCTTGTTATGGAATGGAAAAGTGGAGTAGAAATGGTGGAAGAGTTTTTTAACAAGTTTTAAAGGAGATTTAAATGTGAAAAGAACATAGGTTTTAATTTTTTGAAATCTATGGAAGCCATGAAAGTGAACATGAAAACTTGGAGAGGTTATAGAAAATGACAATGAAGTGATAAAAATGAGGAAAAATTATGAAAATTCTTTTTATACAAGGTGAAAAGCTAAATTACCAAACTAGCCTCATGGTACATACCTCACTATATGATTGTCACATCACTCTCCATGTCTCCTACCTCCATATACTCGTGATTTGGTCCCCTCCTCTCCATTTTTAATAAGAAAACATTCATTTAATGACTTTAGTACTTATCTTTCTAAAGAAATGACATATTACGTTACTTGTATTTTACCTTTTTATTTTGTTTTAAATTTTCATAATAAGTCATATCACCTTATTATTCTAAGTAATTATACCAATATATTTATCAAAATATATTTTAACCTATTTGTAAATGGGTGTATATGTTATCATAAATGTGCATAATGTTTTCAACAACTATTAGACATCGAAAAGTCGAAAAGTCGAAAAACGACTTACGGTCACATTCTCTATTTTTTTGAACTAATTAGTAAACAAATTTTGAAAACTATTTCACCATCATTAGTTATTATTTAAAAGATTTTTATTTTGAGTTATAAAATCCATTAATTAATTATTAAAAATATATTTAAATATCCATATATAAAGTGATTAAATTTTGGATTATTGCACTCTCCCTTTAAAAGAAGTTCTCCCAAAATTTAGCAAACAAAAAGCTAAATCAAAATAACCAAAAGGCTATACATTATATATCTTGTAATCCATACAAATGACATACACTAATCATCCAAAACATAAACTATGCAAATATAATACATATACACAAACAAATTACTATCCTAATATCAACTCTGGATAAGCTTCCCTTATATGATCCATGGTCTCCTAAGTACAATCTCTAGGATCATCACTCCAATGAAATTTAACTAATTTCACCACCTATTACGCAACCTCTTCTTATCCTCGTCTACAATATTAACTAGATGCCTAATCACTGTCAAGTTCGGTTCGGTTTCCAAATCATCTTGAACCACCGGCTCCATAATCAATGATGGGTCATGAACATACTTTCTCAAATAAGACACATGGAAAACATTATGGACTCCTAACAACCTTTCCGGCAACTCAACTCTATAGGCGAGCGGTTCAATCTACTTAATAACTTTAAAAGGTTCAATATACCTGGCTGCCAACTTCTCAGGTCTTCCTAATCGAACAACTCCTCTAATAGGGGAAATCTTCATAAATACAGAGTCTCCGACTTTAAATTCCAAATCTTTTCTTTTTTGATCAACATAACTCTTTTGTCGATCCTCGGCTTATTTTATCCTTCTTTTGATCATCGCAACCTTTTCCATAGCTTCTCGAATCATATCGGGTCCAAGTACTAGCCGATCTCCAATCTCAACCCAACATGCCAGTGACTTACATGGACATCCATAAAGTGCGTCATAGGGTGTCGTGCTTATTCTCACTTGATAACTATTATGTAGAGGAATACTACCAAGTGCAGATGATCTTCCCATGATCCTTCAAAATCTAGAATAGACGCTCTCAAGAGATCTTCTAAAATTCGGTTCACTCTTTCTGTTTGTCCATTTGTTTAGGGGTGGTAAGCTGTGCTTAAGCTTAGCTTTGTTCCTAAAGCAACTGCAACGCCTCTTAAAACTGACCGGTGAAGAGGTATCTCGATTACCAACAATACTCATTGGGGCTTCATGCATTCTGACTATATCTTTCATATAAATCACTATCAATGAAGTTGTAGTTCTCATTGGCTTTACTGGGATAAAATGAGCACTCTTCATTTGCTGATCCACGGTAGCCCACACTCCTTCATTTCCTTTTCTTATTCTGGGTAATTCATCTGTAAAATCCATTGATATCTCTCCTATTTCTAGTTTGGAATCTCCAAGAGTTGTAGAAACCAGCTGTCTTTAGGGGATTGTCTTTTTTTGCTGACAATTCAAACATCTGCTAATAAAGATTGAGACATCCCTCTTCATTCCGGGCCACCAAAATACTCGTTTCATATCCTTGGACATCTTGTTAACTCCAAGATGGATACTTAACTTAGAGACGTGGCGTTTCATTAAAACTTCTTGTCTAAGACCATCTACATCAAGAACACATAATCTTCCATTCATCCTTAAAGTACAACGGTTATCAATCTTGAAACTAGGACTTTGACCCTCTTGAATTCCTTGAATAAATTCTAATAGAAGACTATATTTTTTCCGTTCACAATCCTTTTGCAAAGAATCAAAGTAACTTCTAAGAGAGCCAGCACTGCATTCCTACTAAGAGCGTCTGCCGCCACATTTTCTTTTCTTGGCGTATAAAGGATATCTAAGTCGTAATCCATGGCATTACTTAGCGTCCAGGGACATTGAACCAGGAAAACCATGGCATTACTTAACACATGTCATCGAGTGTGGATTAAACTTGGCAAGAACCCGGAGAGGTTATGGATTGGGATATTGGCTATGAAGAGCTCAGGATTTGGGCATGGACCCGGATCGGTCCCGAATTTGGATATCGACCCGGAGAGGTCATGGATTTGGTTATTGGTTACTGGATATGGATTGATTAGAGCTCGGTTGTCGAGTTCGGATGGATGTGGAATTGGATAAGGATTTGGTTACTGGATAGAAATCGAATACCGACTCAGAGTAGTCGTAGATTTGGATAAAAATACTGCAATGGAAGTTGGATAAAATGAATTAGATTGTGAATCGGAATGTATGGTTATGGATAACATATGGATTTTGGATATCGGATTTGAGGCTATTCAAAACACACCTTCCAATAACAAGACATGTTTTGGGGGGGAATGTTAACCCGCCTTTTGGCAAGGCCGTTGGTAGGCGGATTAAACTAAATCGACTGCTCGTTTATCGAGACTGGAATATGATGGGTTTGAGCTAACTGGACAGATAGACGATCAATCACGGATGATAAACATGATTATGAAGCCGAGATTCGGCGTAGTCGATGAAAAAAGTAAGGGAATACTCAAAATTTGAGTTTGACAAGAGACGAGGTGATTCGAGATGTTTGGAGTTTTGCTTCGAGTTACTTATAGGTTGGCTTTGGATTTTGAAGTAGTCTGCTTCGGGTCATTTGGATAGCCGCTTCGAGTCATAGTGGGTCGGTAGGGTTTTTAGGGGTCGGTGTAACTCAGGTTTAGCAAGGACATCTACTCGGGTCAGTACCGATCTCTTGGGTCGGCATCTTGGAGTGGATTGGCGAGTTAAAGTGGGTCGGCATGGTTAAAGTGGCTCAGAGTGTTATACTCGGGTCAGCATCGAAGTGGGTCGGCATTAATGTGGGTCGTCATCGTATGGGTCAGCATGGTTGAAGTGGCTCGGGATCGTCATAGAGTTATACTCGAGTCGGCTATGAAGAGTCAGGATCATATTCGAGGGTGTTGGCGTTGGCATGGTGCTTCGAGTTAGCTACCTACAAGCTCTGGGTCGGCATATCAATGGGATCGGTATTTTGAGGAAAGAGGATCGACGTTGACTAGCCTTGAGTTCTAGCTCTGTTTACTTCGATTCAAACATGAGGGTGCTTCGAGTCACTCCTGGGGCACGATTGAATCGGCATGCTTGGAGTTTAGGGTTGGTCGTAATATTGAGTTTGGGAACGGCTATGGTACTGATGGGCCTGGACCACTCAGGAAACCAATAACCCAGGTTTTTCCTATAAATACAACATGAGGGGCTTAAGAAAAGGGGATCTGGACTCTGCTTCTTCATTCTGTTCTCCTCCTACTTCCCCATTAAGCTACTCTGCCATTATTGCTTTAAAAAATCTAGATTGTAACTGTAATTCATTCTCATATCAATAGAAAGGAAATTTCTCGAGTGGACGTAGGCCGAAGTTAGCCGAAGCACTATAAATCCTGTGTTATTACTGCTTTCTTTTTTATCTTTACTGTTCTTCATATTTATACTCTCTACATACATTCTATTTGTTATCTGTGACTGTTGGTTGGTGCTTTCAACTGGATTTGGGTGTTAGTGACCAATTTTGGCGCTAACATTACCTAACAAGTAATGCCTCCACATCTTTAATGCAAATATGGAGGCTAATAGCTCCAAGTCATTTGTTGCATAATTCTTCTCGTGAGACTTTAAGTGTCAACATGCATAGGCTATAACCCTCCCATGTTGCATCAAACATTGCACCCAAACCAATTCTTTATGAGTCCGTATAAACAGTTAACCACTCTCCTCCATCCATAATAGCCAAAAAAAGGGCATTGGTCAACCTTTCCTTCTACTCGAGGAATGCACCCCTACACTTTAGAGTCCACTCTTACTTAAAATCCTACTTCATCACCTTCGTTAGGTGAGCGAAGTTCTTGGAGTAATCCTTGATAAAATTCCTATAATAACCCCCCATCCTTAAAGAGCTTCTTGCTTCTATGGTAGTTTAGGGTCTCTTGAAATCTTTCACGATCGTTACGTTTGCCAGATCAATTAAGTTTCCATCTCCCAACATAACATGTCCTCAGTATCTTACTTTGAATGCCAAAAGTGGCACTTAGAAAACTTGGCCTTAAGAAAGTTTTCCTTAACATTTCCAACGCCACTTCCAAATGGTATTTTTGCTCTTCCTCAGTCTTTGAGTAGATAAGAATGTCGTCGGTGAAAGCCAACACAAACTTATTCAATACATCCTTAAAAAGGCGATTCATAAGATCAATAAAAAAGCAAGTGCATTGATTAGCCCAAAAGTCATAACTAGCCACTCATAGAAAAATCCGGCCCTCTAAAAGCAGTTAAGGGTACTCTGTCCTCCACTACCCTTAACTGATAGAAACCCGTAGAAAGGTCTAATTAGGAGAATACTCTAGCTCCATGAAGTTGGTCAAATATGTCATCTATGGATAACAGATACTTATTTCGAATGGAATGCTTGTTTAATTTCCTACAATCCACGCACAATCTTAACGAACCATCAAACTTAGCTTCAAAAACTACTGCTAATCCCCAACTTTAATGGCTCTATCTAATCAATCCTTTTCTCAAAAAAAATCATCGGTTTGATCCCATAACTCCTGCTTCTCTCTCAGGGCCGTTTTACGTAGGGGTTGAATAACAGGTCTCACACCATGAACTAATCCAATATGAAATTCAATTTTCCAATGGGGAGGCAAACTTCTAATCATCCCAAAAATGCCAGGGAAACCTTTAACAACTTCTATCGATCCTAACTCATTGGGGGATGAATAAGGAGTGTAAAGGAAATTCCTCATTAACTCCTTATGCTCCCTATAGGATACTTCAATAAATTTTCCCAACTTGGTTTTTAAAAATATCATTCTCTTAATGCAATTTATAATATCTTTATTCTCTTCTAACCAATCCATACCAAGTAAAATGTCAATCGCATTAAAGTCAAGGATGAACATGTCCCAAGAAAAGTGGTGGGTAAGGTAATAAATTTGTACATCTTCACAAATCAAACATAGGCTAGTTGTTCCACCTACGGGGTTTGACACAAAATAGGGGTTCTGATAAATTGTGGGGTAAGCCCAAATCTATCTACCAATTCTTTAAAGATGAAACTATGAAAAGCTCCGGTATCACACAAAACATGAACGAAAATACCATTGTTAAGTAAAGTACCTTCCAAGCCTCCTTTCCCTTTTACGTCTTCAGAGGTTGAGGGCTCATCCTTAATAGTGTAGACCTTAGTTTACTAAAACTACTTCAATAGTGGGCATTCCTTAACCATGTGTCCAGGTTAGTGGCAATTATAGAAAAGCATCTTCTAGATCATTGAAGAGATAGTCTTTGCCTGCTAATAATGTGGTGAAATATGCTCCTTTTAATTACACTTGAAACACGTAATTTCCTTGAACTTATCTCCTTGATTTCCTCGTGTTGGCTCTCTTTTCCCCTTCTTCTTCTAGTTTGGATTAAACTTACTTTTGTTTCAATAAACGGTACCGCCACTGGATGCTCTGTTGCTACTGGCTTCTTCTTCAAAAGCAATTCATACCTTAAGGCCATGTCTACAAAATCTGCAAATGATTCCTTTACATGAGTGGTCATCATTTCATGGAACACTTATCGCATATCCAATATATACATCTCGTTTTTCTTTAGCGGCATGTGAAAAAGTCCAGGGCCAAAACGAGATGACTCATTAACCTTCGCCTCATATGACACCATCGACAAGTCTTCTTGCATGAGATCCATGAGACTTCTATATAGTCAAGGTTTTCTTGCAGCTAGCATGTATAGATCTTTGAATACTTCTTTGTACCTAGCCCATGAGAACTCATCTTACGAAACATTTGCAATGACAACATCCTATCATGTCGCAACCCCCTCTCACAATTGCCATGATGCCAAGAAGCGTTTCTGATCATCGGAACTGTCCAAACCACTAAAATCTTCTTACTTGACCATAGCCAAGCTTGTACTTAAACAATGGATTATATACCCTTAAAAGGTTTTCCTTCCAGGTTTGTGAAGTCCTTGCAAAGAGTTGCGAAGTTCACTTGGGGCTGTACTGAAGCTACGACATCAACAGCTATTCCAACCCTTTTATCATTTGGGGTTCTTCCATTTGTGGTTGTTATACTACTGTTTCCCCTTTCTCGTACCATTATCGTTCTTACTACCTGAATAAAGTAAGATATCTTTAGAATACATAGACGAGATTATCTTAGTAAAAAGAGCATAAAACCAAACATATAAATGTTGATCAGAACTACACAAATATGCACTCTCAAAGACTAAACTCATTCTTGGGTACTACTAACCCTCTCTTTAATGAGTTGACCCAACAAAGGCTTAGGTGTTTGCTCAACCTAAGCTTTTATACCAAGTGTGACGACCTGCAATTCTTACACCTAAGACGACACTTAATACAACCTTAGTATTCATGTGCCAATCATTTAAATGTTTGAAAGACTGGTCGTTGGAAAAGAAAAATAAAAGACAGGGAAAAACAAAAACAAGTTTTTTACTCATAATGTCAGAGTTACATATTCATTGTCAACACATATGGTTACTCCAAAATGTTACATCAAAGTTATAATAAGTACTATTCCCAACAAGGAGGCTATATCAGCCTTCCCATACTAGTAATACATAACATACAGTCACAACAGAAATATAAATAACTACAAGATGATGATGAAAGCTCCTACTTTATACTGCTTCCCAAAAAAATTCAAAGAAACTTGACTACTTGGCTACTCATAAAAATTTGCGTACCCAAGAGTTCAAAGGAAACAAATAAATTCCACATCAAATATGGGTCTGGTGTGACTAAGTATAAGTTCAACTTTATAAACACCTTCAAACCAAAGGTATCTCGTAAAATCATGCCGCATATAAACATAGATGAGTTTTTACCTTACGATAACCAAAACATTTTCATATAAAATTATGTGATACTATCATAATGTTTAGGGTTTAAGGTAAATATTTAATATAGCTGAAATGTTTGCATCTCACATTTTAGTAGTTGGGCATAACTAAATCTACAAGGCATGTAATAGAGAATGGTTTCCAATAATGACAAGGTAAGGGACCTCCTTCCGTACAATATACCTCTAGAAAAAGTGTACCGAGGGCTATAAACGCATTTGCCCCTTTACCAACACAGGCCTGCCCTACATCTTACTAGATAGTACCAAGCCTTTGGCTATGATCAACAACCATATAGGAATCCCGAAACGTACATAAACCATATATATCGCTCTAGATTATGTGATGATCATATCCTAATGGGCAAAACCCACATAGTCCTGCTGCATTTACCATGTTTTAGCCATTTACGGTTGTAGGCGTAAGGCTATGCTTTACCTTTCCTCCTAGCAGACCATTGTGGAATGCTAACATTACCCTCAAAGTAATCAATGCAATGATATCATTCATCCATATAAATTGTTCCGAGATCGAACAAACATTCAACATTTATTATCCCTGATTTTGTAATCACACTAAGGAAGAGTAATATAGCTTCATAGCATACATCATTACAATCCATCATGAGCATTACTAGCTTGGAGTGGATCAGATAAATCATACTTATCTTAACCTGGTGTCTCCAAACCAAGCGATAATTTCCGACTAACTCAATTTTGGTTCTTTGGAAATATGCAACAAGTATTCAAGTCCTCATCGGGGAACTCGAATATACACATACTTCCTGAGTTGAAACAGGAGAAGTAATAAATAGTTGGTAATTCACTATTTAGGGTGATTATATAGAGTTCACATATGGATAACCATATACTTAATTAAAATGTGACCCATTATTAGAAATTAACCCTCCCACATTTATTACGTTTTCGATATTTCAACCTTACTCTATCCTTAGAAGATGAATACTAGATCTCACAGATAGATAATTAGCCTACTCATCGGCTTTTAATGCTAACTATAGGGTGACTTACTTCTTATAAACGTGTCACCACAATAGCGTTGGTTTCATATTTATTTGAGGTTACTTAAAGGTAATTGACAAAAAGATCCCTTGATTTAAAAACACATTCTTAAGAAAATATTTTTTATACAGAACCGATATTTGGAAATAAAGCAATTCTAAAATTCTAAAAACCTTTTAATTAATCAAACCGTATTAAATTAGAAATAAATCTTAATTAAATCCTAACTAATGTCTTAATTAAACTTAACTTAATCGGTAAGTAATTAATAATTAAATACCTTTTTTAAATAAATTAATAATTAATAATTAGTTTTTTAATAAATAATAATCATTCCCAAATTAATAATTAATTAATAATTAACTTTTAATTAATAATCCAATATTAATTGCCTTATTTGATTAACACTTAAGTATTAATTACCTTGTTAGTTAATGATTAAGTATTAATTACCTTAATTAATTAATAATTAATTAAATAAATAACTAAATAAATAATAAATACTTATTATTACATAAAATATGTATTAAAACACTTTCTAAAAAGATTCCTAAGTGAAAACACTTTGAATTTTCCCAAAATAGTTTGTTTTACAAACGCATCAATAGCGACTATCGCTATATGACCCGTAATTTTCAAAATTGCCTTAAAAACCTTTCCTTTCTATTTAAACCCACTTTATAACTTGTATGAAGTTTTTTAACCAAATAAAAATTATGGAAACTTTTCTGAAATCGCATAAGAAAAGGAAGTTTAAGCAAAGGATTTTCGATGTCCCAACAAGTGATTTTAACTGCTAATTCCTTTAGCATCCAACACATACAATAGAACAACATTATCCCAACATAAGAAAGATTTCTAATATATATACACATGCCATAATTTTACACATACAAGCAAAGATTACAACTTGTATACTAACTTAACTTTTAACTTCCATATTCAAAACTATATGCCATCTCAACCAAGCACATATACATACATCTAAGTCAACACTATATATACCCAAACAAACATCATCTTTTACAACAGGTCAAGCATACTTATAAGTTTTTACAAAACTTAGTTGAAGGCTATATCTTTACTCACCAAAGTCGACTAAGTCAAGGTAACTTCTCTTAGAACTTAAATATGACCTAAGTCTTCGTTATACCTTTGGAAAGATGATGTTTTTTGATGGATTAAGTGTGAAAAAGTGTTCGGCCTATGTGAGAAGGAATGCAAAGCCAATATGGTAGAGGGTAGTGGAGCTTGTTTTGGAATGGAAAAGTGGAGTAGAAATGGTGGAAGAGTATTTTAACAAGTTTTACAGGAGATTTAAAAGTGAAAGAGCTTAGGTTTTTAATTTTTCGAAATCTATGAAAGCCACGCAAGTGAACATGAAAGCTTGGAGAGGTTTTAGGAAAGGACAATGAAGTGATAAAAATGAGGAAAATTATGACAATTTTTTTTTTGTACAAGGTGAAAAACTAAATTACCAAACTAGCTTCATGGTACATACCCTCACTATATTATTGTCACATCACTCTCCATGTGTCCTCCCTCCATATATATGTGACTCGTTCCCCCCTCTCCATTTCTAATAAGCAAACAGTTATTTAATGTCTTTAGTACTTATGTCTCTAAAGAAATGACGTATCGTGTTACTTGTATTTTACCTTTTTATTTTGTTTTATATTTTCATATTAAGTCATATCATCTTATTATTTTAAGTAAACATATTTATATAATTATCAAAATATATTTTAACCTATTTGTCAATGTGTGTATATGTTATTATAAATGTGTATAATATTTTTCGACAACTTTTGGACACTATAAAGGAAAAAATTCAGAAAATGATTTCCAAACACATTCTCTATTTTTTATACTAATTGTAAACAAATTTTGAAAACTATTTCACCATCATCAGCTATTATTTAAAAGTGTTATATTTTGAGTTATAAAATCCATCAATTAATAACTAAAAATATATTTATGTATCTCTATATAAAGTGATAAAATTCTGGATTTTAACACTCTCCCTTTTAAAAGAATTTCATCCCAAAATTTAGCAAACAAAGAGCTAACTCAAAATAACCAAAAGGCTATATATATGTATGTGTATATATATATCTTGTAATCCATACACAGAATATACACTAATCATCCATAACATAAACTGTGCAAACATAATATACAAACAAACAAACAACTATCCAACATCAACTCAGTATAAGATTTCCTCATATGATCCACAATCACTCAAGTACAATCTCTGGGAACATTACACCACTGAACCTTAACTAATTTCACCACCTTATTAAGCAACCTCTTCTTATCTTGATCCACAATATGAACTGGATGCTTGATCACCATCAAGTTCAATTCAATCTCTAGATCCTCCTGAACCGACGAATCCACAATCAATGATGGGTCATGAATATAATTTATCAAATGAGAACGTGGAAACATTATGAACCCCTAACAACCTTTTCGGAAACTCAACTTGTAGATGAGAAGTTCAATCTTCTCAATAACTTTAAAAGGTCCAATATACCTAGTTCCAACTTCCTAGCTCTTCTGAATCGAACAACTTCTCTGATAGGGTAAATCTTCACAAATATAGAGTTTCCGACTTTAAATTCCAAATCTCTTCTTCTTTTATCAACATAACTTTTTTGTGGATCCCGAGCTTCTTTCATCCTTCTCTTGATCATTGTAACCTTTTTCGTAAATTCTCGAATCTTATCTAGTTCAAGTACTGGCTGATCTTCAGTCTCTAATGAACATGCCAGTGACTTACATGGACGTCCATAAAGTGTTTCGTAGGGTATCATGCCTATGCTCACTTGATAACTATTATTGTAGGAGAATTCTACCAAGTGCAGGTATCTTCCCATGATCCTCCAAAATCTTGAATACATGCTCTCAAGATATCTTCTAAAATTTAGTTCCCTTTCTTCGTTTGTCAATCCGTTTTGGGTGGTAAGCTATGCTCAGGCTTAGCTTTGTTCCTAAAGCTACTTATAACGCCTCTCAAAACTGACCGGTGAAGATGAGATCTCGATCACTAACAATACTCATTGGAACATCGTGTAATTTGAATATCTCTTTAATATAAATCTCTACCGATGAATCCACGGTTCTCTTAGGTTTACCGGGATAAAATGAGCACTCTTCGTTAGCCGATCCATGATAACCCACACTCCTTCATTTCCTTTTCTTTTCCTGGGTAATTTATCTATAAAATTCACTGGTATCATCTCCCATTTCCAATTTGGAATCTCCAAGGGTTGAAGTAATCTAGCCGTCTTCAGGTGGTGGCCTTTTATTTGCTGACAGTTCAATATCTGCTGGCAAAGATTGAGACATCCCTCTTCATTCTGGGCCACCAAAATACTCATTTCATATCACTATATATCTTTTTAACTCTGGGGTTGATACTTAACTTAGACTTATGTTTCTTTAAAACTTCTTTTCTAAGACCATCCGTATTAGGAATGCATAATCTCCCATTCAACCTTAAAGTTCCACGGTTATCAATCTTAAAACTAGAATTTCGACCCTTTTTAATTCCTTGAATGTATTCTAATTGAAGACTATCTTCCTTTTGTCCACTGGCAATCCTTCTGAAAAGAATTGGAGTAACCTCTAAGAGAGCCATTACTGCATTCCTCTTAAGAGCATCTGCCATTGCATTTGCTTTTCTTGGCTCATAGAGAATATCTAAGTCGTAACCTGCTAGAAACTCTAACCATCGTTGCCGCCTTAGGTTCAGATCCTTCTGAGTGAAAAGAAAATTCTGGGAATTAGGATCCATGAATAGCTCGAACTTTTAACCAATTTAAAGAAGGAAATTACTAACTAGGATGCTTATAGATTAGAAATAAAAAAAAGAAGAAAAGAAGGATTCTTACCCAGCAAGTATTTCCTCCACATCTTTAATGCAAATATGAAGGCTAACGGCTCCAAATCACACGTTGCATAATTCTTATCGTGAGGCTTTAACTGTCTACTTGCATATGCTATTACCCTTCCATGTTGTATCAACACTACACCCAAACCAACTCTACATGCATTCATATAAACAGTTAACTATTCTCCACCATCTATAATAGCCAAATATGGGCATTGGTCAACCTTTCCTTCAACTCGAGGAATGCACCCTCACACTTTGGAGTCCACTCAAACTTTTCTTTGTCGGCTTGGTTAGATGAGCGACGATCTTGAAGCAATCTTTGATAAACTTCCTATAATAACCTACCATCCTTGAAAAGCTTCTCACTTCTATTGAATTTGGAATCTCTTAAAATCTTGCATGGTCGTTATGTTTGCCAGATCAACTGAGATTCCATCTCCTGACACAACATGTCCTATGTACCTAACTCCTTAGGGGACGAATTAATGACATAAAGGAATCTCCTTATTAGCTCCTTAGGCTCCCGACAAGATACTTCAATAGATTTCCTCAACTAGGTTTTAAAAAATATCATTCCCTCAATGCAATTTAAAACAGCCTTATTCTTCGCTAACCAGTCCATACCGAGTAAAATATCAGCTCCATTAAAGTGAAGTACGAACATATCCTAAGCTAAATGGTGGTAAGGTAAAAAAATTATACATCTTCATAAATCAAATATAGGTTAGTTGCACCACCAACGTGGTTTGACATGCAGATAAGGGTTTCGAAATTTTTTAGGGTAAGCCATAATCTATATATCAATTCTTTAGAGATGAATCTATGAAAAGCTCCAGTAACAAACAAAACATGAACTAAAATACCATTCATAATAAAGTACCTTCCAAGGCACCCTTCCCTTTTATGTCTTCAAAAGTTGAGGGCTCATCCTTAATAGCGTAGACCTTAATTTGTTGACCCTTCTTCAATAGTAGGCAGTCTTTAACCATGTGTCTAGGCTAGTGGCAACTATAGCAAAGCGTCTTCTGGACCATTGCAGAGATGGTCTTCGTCTGCTAATATTGTGGTTAAATATGCCCCTTATTATTACATTTGAAACATGCAACATCCTTGAACTTGTCTCCTTGATTTCCTTCAAATGGCTTTCCCTTCCCCTTCTTTTTCCAGCTCATATTAAGCTTCCTTTTGTTTGGGACAATGGTACCACAACTAGGTGATGCTGCTGGCTTCTTCTTCAAAAGCACTTCATACCTTAAGGCCATGTCTACTATATCTACAAATGATTCCATCACATAAGTGGTCATCTTTTCATGGAACTCTTCTCTCATGGCCAATATGAACATCTCATTTTTCTTTAGTGGCGTTTAATAAGTTTAGGCCGAAACGATATAACTAATTACATTTCATCTCATATTCTGCCACCGATAAGTCTTCCTGCTTGAAATCCATGAAACTTCTATATAGTCAAGTTTTTTCTTACAGCTGGAATATATTGGTCTTCAAATCTAGCCCATGAGAACTCATCTTCTAAAATATTTGCGGTGACAGAATCCTACCATGCCGCTACCCCTTCTTGTAATTGCCATGATGCCAAGAAGCATTTCTGATCATCAGAAATGTCCGAACCTTTGAATATCTTCTCACATGACCGCAGCTAAGCTTGTACTTCAATAATGGATTCTGTACCCTTGAATGGTTTTCCTTCTACGTTTGTGAAGTCCTAGCATAGAGTTAAGAAGTTTACTCGGGCTGTAGTGGAGCTACGGCCTCAACCGCTGTTCCCTCCCTTCTAACATTTAGGGTTCTTCCATTTATGGTTGCTATATTACCATTTCCCATTCCTTGTTCCCTTTTTATACTTATTCTTACTATCTAAATAAAGGAAGATATCTTTAGAATACATAGAAGAGATTGGGAAAAAGAGCATAAAACCAAATATATAAATGCTGATCAGAACTACACGAATACGGAATTTCAAAGACTGAACACATTTTTGGGTACTAGTAACCCTCTATCTAATGAGTTGAACCCAACCAAAGCCCAGATGTTCTCTCAAACTAAGCTTTGTTACCAAGTGTGACGATCTTCCTTTCTTACATCTAAGACGACATTTAATACAACCTCGGCATTCAAATGCCGATCATTTAAGTGTCTGAAAGACAGGTCATGGGATAATGAAAAATAAAAGACAAGAAAAACAAATATTGGTATTTGTACGCACAACATCAGATTACATATTCATCACCATAGAATAGTACATATAGTTACTCTAAAATGTTACATCAAATTTATAACAAGTACTAGTTCTAACAAGGGAGGTTATATCAGCCTTCCCAAACTACTAATTCATAATATATAGTCACAGTGGAAATATAAATAACTACAGGATGATGAAAGCTCCTACTCCATACTTCTTCTCAAAATTCTCCAAAGAAACATGACTACTTGACTACTTATCAAACTTTGAGTACCTAAGAGTTTAAGGGAAAGAAATAAAAGTCTTGGTCAGATATGGGTTTGGTGTGATTAAAGCATAAGTTAACTTTATAAAAACCTTCAAACCAAAGGTATCTCATAAGACCATGATGCAAATAAACATGGATGGGTTTTTACCAAACAATAAACAAAACATTTCTGTTGACCAAAAAATTGGACCAACACCCTGGTTTAGAGTTGAAAGCATCAACTCTGTATTCATGGTGCAATATAATAGATCATAGAAATAGGAAGAAGCAATAAGGGAAAAGAGACAGAAGATGTTTATAGTGCTTTGGCTATTAACTAAGCCTACATCCACTTTATATCTTTATTATGAGCTGATAGCTATTATGGAAGTTTTTCGATTACAAGGCTTTGGCTGATTCTATGCTGAACTGCATCTCTAGAGTTAGAACCCACCGAAGATTCACAATGCATCCCTTCTCAAATCACTATATGGAAGATTAAAGATGAAGGAGGATCCTCGTAGAGCTTTCGCCGTCAGTTTCTAGCCCCTTTTTATATTGCAAGTGGTAAGCTATTTATAGAGGTTGGAGGGCTCCTGGGCTAGGCCCGTCATTTTTAGGTCTCAGATAAGATGCAGGCGACCTAAGGAGTTCAACAATCGAAAATCATTTACCTCCATGGGTCGCTAATGATCCATGGGCTTTGGGTCATTGGCGACCCATAGACTTAGTCGATTTTTGGTTGCTGAATTCCTTCTTCTTCCATCTTATCTCGTAGTTATTTCGTTCGTGGTCTTAATGGAGTACATCGGCTGCTGTTGTTTTGATCATAGAGGTCGATTTTAGACTCCAACACTGGAGATGTCTTATTAAGTACACATCGTCGTAGTCATGTGCAGATGGCAAGTCACTGGTTGCTTATCCCCAGGCCCTTGTTGACTCACAAGGCAGGTGGTTTCTTGGTATCATCGACCCATGTTGTCATTCCAACCGTGTAGCTCGATTCTCACTGAGCTCTAGTTGTAACATCTTTGGTTAGCTCTTGAACCACCTTGCAGCCCTTTCTTACTACTAGTATCTGCTGGGTTAAAAACTCGAATAACATTTGCCCTCCAGAGTATGTCTTCGTTGTAAACAAGGCGTGCTTTGGAAGTTATTGTCTTCCATATCTTTCGTTAAACTATAAGCGGTTGTATCGGAGCTCTATGCATAAAATAGCCTAACGTCGTTAATTATTTTCCTTTGGTTCTAGCTATTGTTGCCTTCCTCAACTTTTCATGTTTTCGTTTGTAGTCTTCCAGCATGTCTTGGAATGACTGACAGTTGCAATTAATAGATTCTGAAGTGACTAGGTGGAAGGAGAAACTAAATATATTCAAGTTGCCCATCCTTATTTATTATTATTATTATTATTATTATTATTATTATTTTGATGGGTCGCTAGCAATCCATGTAAGATGGCTCACCGGTGACCTATCTCTTTTAAAACATTTCTTAAGTCAGCGCCAAGTCGGGTCGCCTGCGACCATGATAGGTCGGGCCGCTCGCAACTCGAACACTTAGAAAATTTTCTACTACCTATACTCGGGCTTCCTAACTTCCCTCATGCGATCCATCCTCCTGCTATTTCTCTCTGGCGATTCACTTTGCTAATCCTACCCGCCGACCAGATCTAGACCTTACTTCCATCATCTTGCTTGAGCGCCACCTCCTACTGCTACTGATCCACGCATTCAAGCCCTAGCCGACCCACTTCGCTTGGGTTCAGATGCAACCGATCCATCGCCTTGCCATACACGAGCCAATCCTTCACTAGCTCGTCTACAACCTAGTTCATAGCTTGCTAAGTTCAATCCATGACTTTCCTTGCTCCATTAAGCTGCTTTTGAGGTGGGTTGGTTAATTACTTTGTTTGTGTGATGATTTGATGACTAATGCACCTCTTTGATGTTGATCGCAACAAGTTCGAGTTAATTGCGGTTTAAAGGAGGAAGATAGTAAATTAGGTCACGAGTTGTCTCCTGGAACGACATTTGGGTTTCGGTCCAATGCTTGACACGTTCTCATATATTCATCCTTTAGACTCGAATTGACTTGTGCCAAATTCCACAAACACCACCACATGACACATCATTGGTTGATTAAAAGGATCTGGGCTTATCCTACTTGATTATTCCGCACTCCGTGTTCCTATAATGAGAAGAGCCTTCTGTGTCGTTTCGGACAATGGATCCGTCATCGATCATCGATCGATAACGGGTAAGTGTACAAGAGGAAAACAAGGAAAGTACAAAATGAACTGACACGAGAAGTTCTTCTTTCTTTTCTACTACGAGTGAACTATCTGCAAGGGATAGAGCATTTGCAGTGCATTGAGCACCGAGTTCATCCCATATCGACAGCACACTACACATCCCTCGGTTCGTATTTAATGTCTGGGATGTTGACTATCAGTTAAAGTTCCCTCGAAATTCAAGTATGATAGGGGAAACTCATGAAATTAGGATAGATTTACCTGACCTTTATCGAACGTGAGTTTTATTGTATTGAATGAAGCAACCTATGCATAAAAAGCCAAGTGGCTAAAGTCCTATGCTCCATGAGGCTGAGTCGTCATCTGCTTCACAGGTCGAGTTTGGTCAACTGGTTCTAGTTGAGCCGATCGTGGATCGCATGCCACCCAACTTTCGAATCTTACTCATTCCGCCTGAAAAAGCCCCATCGGTGATCTCCACCAGGGTCCTCCATAACATTTGTTTACAACACCGGATCCCCGAAGAGGATGTGCACCTTCCGGAAAAGGATGAGTTTGCTTACATGCCTCCCTCTAGATTTACGGGATGTCATCATTTCATGTGCTTGAACGGAGCCATGTCCTCTTTCAATAATTTTCTTCGTGAAAGCTATCGAACATGGGGATAGCTCCATTCCAGCTGCACTTGAACAGTTATGCCATTGTCACATGCCTACACATCCTTTTTACGCAGACATTTCATCGTGCTCTGAGTTTTTGTTAGTCGCAATACTATTTAGCTTTCAGGAGAAGAAACGATTGCACCTCCTTAATCATAATTGAGGCCCAAAGAAACCAGAAGATCATACAATGTCTACAAAGCAACTTATCTCAATTCAAGACACAATACTTCTTCGTTAATTGGCCTGAGGGATTTAATCATCGTTGGACGACAGGGGGTAAGTCTCCTTGTTCACCGTTCGCCGAGCTTTGAAGTGGTGTGATAGAGTTTCTAATCGATTACTCCTTTTGCAGCTATCCCAAGGCCAAACAGAGACACGGCTCTTGAAAAAATTTGTCAAGCTCTTAAAGCTATCGATATTGAGGAATAGAGCATAAGGGTCTTACTTACTGACATGAACTTACGTCAATTCTGATTGTTAGATCTACGAAGATCAGTCGCTCAAGACAAATCTCTCTCCCTCGGTTGAGCTGGGATTCATACAAGCCCATCTTCCTCTTCATAGGAGCTTGAGGAGGGTCATGAGATAGGCGGTCCCCTCTGAAAGTCTGCTTGACGAGTCCCATGAAGAAGGGATCATAGCTAGCTTAAGCAGTTTTGTTAGAATGTCTCGGATTAAGGAGGAGTCGGAGATTGAGCCAGTGTAGAAAGAGGGGAAAGCTACGATAGACTCGAAGAAGGAGAAAGGAAAATTCGAAAGTAATAAAGATGAATCCATAGCTAGTGATTATCACTCGTCAGAGTCTGAAGGCAAGGATTCAGAATCATGTGACTAGACACTGGGGACGAGTCTCGTCCTTTCGGACTCTCCTCCTTCTAATGGTAAGGGTCAAGATAAGGACCCGAAGGCCCGCAAGCGTCAAGATTCTTCTGGTAAGGCTGCCGAGTAAAGTTTGGGGACATGAGCAATGTATTCGTTAATTTTGACGCCTTCATGAAAGATGCCTTCATGAAAGATGACTTTAATTTTGATGTGATGCCAACCTGTTCTGGTGGTATTGTGCAATCTATTGGTCCGACTCTGCCTATGACAATTGAGATCAGCCCTATTCCCCTACCTACAATCGTTCACTTCGGTTTGTGACAACATCTTAGGCTCATTTTAGGAATACATGACATGACATATTAGGATTACTCTTATATTGATTTTCCATTCTCTTGTATGTTCACTTAGTTCTTTCCTTGTTTCTGAAGTTTTGATGGTTTCATTTTAGGTATGATGAGAGGGCGTGGTCTTTACGATGACTTTGAGGATTATATAGACATATAATGATATCTAAGGTGTTCCTACATTCGCCATCAAGCCTGGGAATCGGAAGAAGAATACAGTCGGAGAAAAGAACTTGAGGTAGAGACCCGCCGTTAGAAGGAAAAGGATAAATATCGCCAACACAAAGGTGATTACAAGAGAAAATGGTCTCACGATGACCGAGAAGAGTCCTCGAAGAAGTCTAAGCTTGATCATCACTCTCATTCTTCTGAACTTGTTCTGAAACATAGTTCGACGAGACAAAAGATCGCCACTTCTTTTGTCCCTATTCACCTTCAACGCATGTTTCTTCTTCCTCAGCTATTGCCACTGACCCTGTCCCTTCTTATCCCCACCGGAGGCCGGCCTACACCTTCCTGCAAACCCACTTAAGCTGGAGGCGTCTTTCCCAGGTTGGTTTCTAAAGGGAATTAAGTTTGACATGGATATTCATCCCATTCGAAGTGACATTTACATGCCACGCCTTTAAGGCATTCAAGCTGATTTGGAGCAGGGTGAGAAGTGGGAGAGGCGCTGCAAACAACTAGCTGATATTAGCATGAACAACTATCAAGAGATCCTCTCCTTCGAAGCCAAAAAAATAATTTTGTAAAGGCACTAATTGAGCGGGATGCCAGCACTAAACAACTGGATGAGGAGCGCTTTGGGATAGTACGAGGACTGCCAACTTGATGTAGGAGATGAAGCATGCACACAAGAGAGCCGAAATAGTCTGGGGAGACGAAATCAAAACGATGCTTATGGAAGAAGCCAAGTTGAAGGAAGATGTGGCTGCCCGCGATACTATTATCGAAATTTAAAAGAAGATAATTGCCAATCACAATCTGATTGTAGAGAGGCAGAGTAAAATGATCTTCGATCAGGCCAAGACTATTGAAGAGCTGCGGGGGACGATCATTGGACTACATACTTAGGTCACATAACTTAACGCCAACAAAGCTGTGATTGAGATGGAGAAGGCTGCGGTGATAGCAAATTATCTTGAACTCCGGCATACTTTCGACCGGAAGACGAAGAAGCTAGACTCGACGATCCTAAATTTCTATGTCAACTATATATTGCATCAAGGGAGTCTTTCTTATCTTGGTGCGAAGTTTCCACGTACTCTTGCCCTTGTTTGGGACGAAATCCTATTTCATTTCACTAAGCATGGTGACGCACACTGACTAGGAGTTGCGAGATGCCTATCTTAATGAGGAATCCAAGAGGGTGTTGCTTAAAGGCCAGGAAATTCTCCTAGTGGAAGGGGAGATGGAAACCGCCGAAGCGCCTCTGACGGTTACCATAGATGTGCCAACCAAGCCTTTAATTTTCGATGTGGGTGGACCTTCAGGGCAGATTCACGACTAGCCGACAAGTTCAAACTCGATGTTGCCCTCCCGTGGTAGGGATTTCCAAAGGTGATGAAGAAGACGAGTTTGAAGTTGTTTTCCGCGACCCTACTTCCTGTGCAGGTAACGATCATCCATTTCTCGAAATTGGGGGACTTCATCTTACGCAACAGGATCAAGAGGAGTTTAAATGCTTTTATCTTTGTTCTTATAGGTCCCTAGACTCTTCCTATTGACGCATCAGTCACCTTGGCGCTTATGTACATGGCTATTTTTACATCTTTAGAAATCGTATCCATTCCTATTCCTGCCCCTATATCGATACCTTGTTCTCAACTAGGATTGGAGGCTGAAAAGATTGAAGCCCTTCATGGCCTAGATGATCCCTCGGCTTCTCTTGAAGGCGTTATTACTATCTTTGAGGCCAAAGAGTAGAAAATACCGACAAAGCAGCCACCAAAGATTCACATGCCTTGGTTGTCGTCAAGAAAGAGAAACTAGAGGCGATCAATGCCTCTAAGAGTTCCTGAAAGCGGTGAAAGCGCAAGGGGTCTGGCAGCTCTACTGAGAAGCAGTCGGAGAAGGAGGAGATCATTGAAGAAATCTAAGTCGACATTATTGGCAGCGATACTTCTCAAGAAAAGAAGTCGAATTTTCCCACCAGAGGCAGAAAAGGGAGCAGTGGTAAAAAGCGCTGATTGGTCCATTTGAAGAGGGACCATATTCTGCTGTATGGCTCGCATGCAACTTGACTAGTTATGTGCTTTTTTGTCTTTATGCCTAAGTGTTTATATTTTTGGTCCTGATTGCAAAGTCTGTAATAGAATTCTTTCTTTTGTTGGCCGCTGATGTGTGGGTATGGCCTTGACTTTTTGATTTTGTGTTCGTAAAATTACAAACAATGCAACGATATTTTGACTTGTAACTTTGTCTATCTTTTCATATGTATTCTGTGTGCACGCGTACGTTTCATTTCGTACTTTTATTGAATTGCTTAATCTTGTTCACTTTTAAGATAAAACTTAGAGGATTTTGAAATTTTCCTTTGGGAGTTAACTCTCGCTTAGGATCTCTGTTCACTTTTGAGATAAAACTTGTGAGTTTCTAGTTGTTTGGAGTAATAGGACTCATGGACAGGTGATTTCATCTTTATGCAGGTATATGCCCCCCAGTTCACAAGGCTGTTCATTATAATCAAGTTTCCAAGTGTCTGTAGTCTCCAAGCAATGCAAGAAGCTGGAAATTCAGAATTCCTAACAAATTAGTGTCTTAAGTTTCTCGATGTTTCCTATCTCTGGGCGATGTGAAAGGCTTGAATTTGGGAACCTCAACATTGCCTATCATCGGGCAACACGAGAAGCTTGCGTCGAGAGTTCCTCGGCACCGCCTATCTCCAGGCAATGTAAGAAACTTGAATCTGGGGCTACTTGGAATTGCATATCTCTGAGAAACGTGCGAAGCTTGGATCGAGAGCTCCTCAGCGTCGCCTATCTCTGGGCGACGCGAGAAACTTGAATCTGGGGTTACTCGGCATTGCCTATCTTCGGGCAATGCAAGAAGCTTGTTCCGAGAGTTCATCGGCATTGTCTATCTCTGGGCAACACGAGAAACTTGAATCTGGGGCTACTCAGTGTTTCTTATCTCCAGGCAATGGGAGAAGCTTGCGTCGAGAGTTCCATGGCATCGCCGATCTTCAGGCAATGCAAGAAACTTGAATCTAGGGCTACTTAGTGTTGCCTATCTCTGGGCAACGCGAGAAGCTTGCGTCGAGAGTTCCTCGGCATCTCCTATCTCTGAGCGATGTAAGAAACTTGAATCTGGAGCTACTTGGCATTGCCTATCTCTGGGCAAAGCAAGAAACTTACGTCGAGAGTTCCTCGGCTTATCTCTGGGCAGCGCGAGAAACTTGAATATGGGGCTACTCGACGTTGCCTATCTCTAGGCAACGTGAGAAGCTTGCATCGAGAGTTCCTCGATGTCGCCTGTCTCTGGGCGATGCAAGAAACTTGAATCTGGGGCTATCGGCGTTGCCTATCTCCGGACGACGTGAGAAGCTTGTGTCGAGAGTTCCTCGGCATCGCTTATCTTTGCACGGCACGAGAAACTTGAATCTGCAGTTTTTGGTTTCATCCATTTTTGAGTGACGCAAAAGACTTGAGCTTGTGGCCCTTAATGCGGTCGAGGTGGCATCATCTTTCAGAGGGCCAATATCAGATTCCACTGATATGGCGGTTCGCATCAGTTTGCCCCTGTCGGATGATTGGGGCATTCTTATGTACACAATTTGAATGATTCAAAAAGAAAACTTTATTAAGAAAAGCATGGCAGATTCTTTGCCTAGTAACAATGCCACCAGCATTCCTGTAATGGATTACTTGTTGAAAATATGAAAAATACATAAATTTGCTTTTAAATGAAAGATGGGCAGAGCGACTAGCTGTTCCAAGCTCTGGGAATTGTGATCCCTTCGACTGTCATCAGCTTAAATGTTCCATCTCTAATTTTTTCATGAATGATGAATGGTCCTTCCCAATTTGGTCCGAAGGCTCTCGGAATTAGGTAAACTCGCTTGAGCATGAGATCCCCAACTTAGAATGTTTGATTGTGAACTCCGGAGTTGAAGTATCATGCAACCCTTTTCTAGTGTGCGACGATTCTTAGTTCTACTTCCTTTCTCTTTTCATCGACCATATCAAGTGATTCGAGTAAGAGTTGCTCGTTTTGCCTTTGGTTGAAATTTATTCTTCGGTAAGAGGGAACTTCTAGTTCAACATGAATCACTGCCTCTGAACCATAGGCCAATGTGAACGGGGTGTGGCCTGCAGCAGCTTTGTGTGTTGTTCTATAAGCCCATAGTGCAAATGTATGCTCATCAACCAAATTTCCCTTTGCTTCGGTCAATCACTTCTTTATGGTGGACTTGACGATCTTGTTTATCGCTTCCACTTACCCGTTTGCCTATGGATTTTTCCACCGTGGTTTCTCGATTTGAAAGCTTCTTGTAGAAGTCTTTGAATTCAATGCTTTCGAACTGTGTTCCATTGTCAGTGATGATTTTAAATGGCACACCAAACCTGCAACTGATATTTTTAGTAACAAAGTTAATAACTTTCTTAGTGGTTATGGTGGCCAGCAGTTTTTCTTCGGCCCATTTTGTGAAATAGTCTATGGCCATAATTGCATATTTGGCTCCTCTTTTTGCCATCGGAAGGACGCCAATCAAGTCGATTCCCTATATCGCAAATGGCCATGGGCTGACCATTTATGTTAGCTCTGTTGACAGAATTCTCATAATCTTGCTGAACTTTTGACAATGTTCAAACCTTCTGGCATGATCTGCGGCATCGCGGTTCACTATTGGCACGAAGTACCGATATCGAAGAAATTTCTTTGCTAGCGTCTACCCTCCAATGTGGTCTCTGCATTCGCTTTCGTGCACTTCTCCTAGGATTCGGTGCGCTTCATCTTTGGTTACACACCTAAGGAGAGGGGTCAAGAATCCCCTTCGATAGAGTATGCCATCCTGTAACATGAATCGCAGCACCTTCCTAAGTAATTTCTTTCATTGGTTTCGATATCCTAGAAGAGTTACTGGCAGAAAGTAATCTTTTGATGGTGTCATCCACGTGTCTGATTCCACGATGGTCTCAAGAATCCATTCAACGTCCATTCGTTAATGCCTGGATCGGTTAGGGTCTCGACTGGGATGACTCCCAACGACTGGGCATCTTCGAAGCTAGCCAATCTGTCCAAAAAGTCCGTGTTTGTGTTCTGCTCCCGTAGTATGTGCTCGATGTCGCTTAGTAGCTCTTGCACTTTAGAGAGATATGGAGCCAGATTCTCGCCACACGCTTGATATTCTCCTTTCACTTGTGTAACGACCCGTAAATTTTTAATAATTTTATTTGTTTTATTAATATATTTAATTGGAATTTTGTGAAATTTTAAACAATAAAAATTTGAAATAAAAATTTAATATTTGAAATGCGTCTAGTTAAACATAGCAACTGGTAAATTTTCATCTGAAAATATGAAAATTTATTTTCATGTGTAATTTCATTTCAATTTAATCAGCTAGGAATTAATGAAAATAAAAAGTTTTCGAACCTAAATATTTTTATATAGAAAAATTCTAAATCATCTTCTGAGCAAGGCGTCATTTTTCAATTTTCCAAATTCGGGCTTTTTTAGCTCCGTCGATCTTATTTTTCTTCGTTTTTGCTGCATTTTCCGCTAGTAGAAAATTTCGAATTTTCATAATTCAATCGTACCGCTAATATCTGTATACTGTTTTGATCGTCTCGTCGCACTGATCTCAACGGTATATTTATTTCTGTATTTTTGAAATTTGGTACGCGACGGAAATAAACTGCTCGTTGTAATAGTACCGTAAATCTCGACTTTACACCTTCCTTCAGTTTCAAAATTGAAACGATGTAATCCAGGCAACAATTTATTGCTTTAATTATTCAGCTCAATCCAAGGCGACCGTTGCTTTCACATTTTACATTACGTTTACCTTTCCACCTTTTCCCCGATTCATTTGCATGGGATGTTCCATCTGCATTTATAATTTGGTAGAATACAACTGGCTTCCACAATTCCCTATATTTTTATTTGCTCTCCCTCTCCTACTTCCTTTCTCCAGATCCATTTTTCTCTTCCATCTTCCTTTACAATTTTTCCAACGCCTTCTCTCTTCTCTCATTTTTCTCAGCTGTGCATTCCTAAACCACCACGTGAGGCTTACGGCCACACCATAGCAATGTGCTACCTCCATCACGTAGCAACCCGCCACCGTTCGCTTCTCTCTGCTGACCCGAGACGAGCTTCTCCCCTGTATCCCCTCCTCCTACTCACCGTGCATCCACCTCCCAATCCAACAACTCGCACCCACTTACCTACGTCACCCTCCAGCAAAGCCCTCCACCACTTGATCTCTGTCCCTCTCTCCTCCACATCGCCCATCAAGTTCTTTAAATTTAATTTGATTTGACGAACTTAATCTAATTAAATTTGTAAGTTTTGATATAATGGAGTTGAACTTAAGTAATTGATTTAATGAACTGGAAATTAAATAGAAATTGTTTTGAATAATAAATTAACTTAACGAATATTGAATGAAATCGATCAATGAAATTAAATTGATTTGAATGTTAAATTAAATTAATTTAAATGATTAAGGAATGAAACTTATATGCGAACTTGAATCAATATTTGAATTGTTTTAAATAAAAATTGAAATTGAATTATAAAATTTTGAAATGGTAATTTGGAAGTTTTGAAACATATTATGGAAATTGATTTAGAAAGACAAATGAAATGTTGGTCTACAAGTTCTAATTGAAATTGAATTTGATTTAGTTTTGAAATATTTTAAACGACCAATCGGTGTAATAATCACGAAAGTTATTAAAGAGACCGGAATCGGTTAGGGACATACTCACTGTCTAAACCGAATACCGCTTTAATAACTAAACGTGGAGTGTGATCCAGAATGATGTGGTTGGAATGATGCAGATGATGACTGAAGAAAGAGAACGATAATGGATAGCCTTGACATTTGTGTCAAATTGGAAATGACTAAAACATGAGTCGTGCCGGGCCAAATGGGGTTAGCCACCTCGAGCGAACACACTTCTTCGTAAACTACTCATTACTTGTTATTGACTGGTGCGCACCCTTGATATGGGAGTGTTGTTTTGCGGTGTTGTGATCGTTGCGGCGATGCGTTCTCACCAGTCCGGATCAGGAAAACGGTAGTTTCACTACCTTGGGTATTGCCTCATTTGCCTTGTCATACTTGTATCCCTATACGCGACCACTACGATTTGTTTTGTGTTATACCTATGGAGTACTTCCTAATATCCCATTAGTTTACGGTGGAGTTACAGTGCTGTATAGACTATGATGCTTATATAAAATTTGTTAAGGGGGATAATGGTAACGCCTTAACACTATTTTGATACTTTATATTACTGATAGGCATTATCTATTTAGCGTATATAACTACATAGTAGATAGTTTAACGGATCCTTAAAGGATGGCTATCCCAAACATCCATTGAGTTATTTGTATTTCAGTTGTCATTTCGCTTGAGTTGGATTTATTGATGTAAGAATGTTAATCCTGACTCGAGTGTTTGTGTTTTGCTTTACGCTCGGGTCAGACTTAGTGGTTCAGCTTTTGAGACTCACCTGTGGAGTTGGAGCCTCGCTTGGAGATCCAGCTATCTATCTATCTTTCAGATATTCAGTTGATTCCAGTGATGTTTTCTGATATTGTATTTGACTATTGTAGTCGAGGCTTCTGCTGTACCTTATTTAACTCTGATATGTATATAGTAGCTTCATGAACTACTATCTTTTGTATCCGCTGCTTTTATTACTCTGTGTCTATGATCTGTTATTATTTATTTACTGTATTTGTTCAGTTTTTGCCAAATTCATATTAACAATTCGGTATTTTGAATTATTCAAGTCCAACATGTGCGGATACGAATTGTCCAAAATAGCGGGTCGTTACAACTTGGCATACAACTAGCTGAGAGTCACTATATATATATATATATATATATATATATATATATATATATATATATATAATGGACTTTATTTTGAGTTCCATTACGACTTTCAGCCCTACGATTAGTGCTTCATAATTCGCCTTATTGTTTGTGGAAGGGAATTTAAGTTGTAGGGCATAACTAATGGCTCGCCCTTTGGGGGTTTCAAGCACTACCTCTATGACCGAACTGGAGTTGTTCGATGCTCCATCAATGAAAAGCTTCCATTGTCTGTCTACTTGCGATTGAACTTCCTCTTCGTCATTCCTTATTGTGAATTCCATGATGAAATCAGCCAGTGCATGCCCCTTGGTTGCCTTCCTTGGGTGGTAAGTAATATCATATTGACTTAATTATATATTCCACTTAAGTAATCGTCTGGATGTCTCTGGCCCGTATAAAACTAGTTTCAGTGGCTAGTATGCAAGTACTTTGAATGGATGAGCTTGGAAATACGGCCGCAATTTTCAGGATGCGATCAAAAGGGTATATGCCAAATTTTCTAATTTCGGGTAGTTCTTTTTGACTCCGGTGAATCGTTTGCTAATATAGTACAAGGGTCATTGTATCCTTGCTTTTTCCCATACGAGAGCTATGCTCAACACGTGCGGGGAAATTGCCAAGTAAATGAATAAGTCTTCTCCATCGACTGGTTTTGACAGGACCGGAGGACTTTCCATGTGTCGTAGAAGTTCCTCGAAGGCTGTTTGACAAGCCTCACTCCATTCAAAGTTTTTCTTTCCCTTCTCCAATGCATTGAAGAAGCGCTCTCTTATTTTTAAGGGCTTGGACTTCTCGTAATGCCGTGATCTGTTTTGGATTTGCTTCGATGCTTTGGAAGTCACTATGAATCCTAAGAATTTCCTAGAAGCCACCCCGAAGTGGCACTTAAGTTGGTTAAGCTTCATTCCGTATATATGGAGTATCTCAAACATCATAGTAAGATTATCTAAATAGTTAGCAGCTACTTAGGATTTGACAAACATATCGTCCACATAAACTTCCATAGTTTTCCCAATCTGGCTCTTGAACATTGTATTCACTAGTCTTTAACACGTGGCTCCTACATTCTTAAGACCAAACGACATTACTCTATAGCAGTATAAGCCTAGGTCAGTGATAAAATGGGTATTTTCCTAATCTAGCTCATGCATTAGGTTCTAGTTATAGCCTGAGTACACATCTATAAATGATAATAATTTGTATCCCGCTGTTCCATCCACCAGTTGATCAATTTGGGAGAGTGGAAACCTATCCTTCAGGAGGTTAGTAAAGTCAATGCAGGTTTGCCACTTTCCATTAAATTTCTTGATCAATACCAGATTTGATACCCACTCGGGGAAAATTGCATCCTGGATGAAACCATTGGCCATTAGCTTTGCACCTCTTCTCTCAATGCCTTGCACCGTTCAGGGCCCAAACTGCGCCTTTTTTTGCTTTACTAGAGTGAATTTAGAGTTAATGTTAAGGGCGTGACATGCAATTTCGGGTGATACTCTGCACGTATCGGCACGCGTCCAGGCAAATACATCCAAGTTGGCTTGAAGGATTTGGTTAAGTCCAATTGCATCTTGTTTCCAAGCTGCAATCCGATTCTCAAGACCCGCGTGGGGTCGTCCATGCTTATTGGGACTGACATTGTTAATTCAGCTGGTGCTGCCCTATCCACTCCCGAGCTCTTCTTTCTAGGGTCCATAGCCTTATCAAATTGACTATGGTCCCCAAGCCTGGGGCGGCTCTGTAATTGCTATTCAAGAGGGTTCCTGTATGTGGAGAGCTTTCCCCACATCCTTTCCCTTCTCCTTTCTTCTAGATTCATGCAACTCTGCAATGTAACATTCTCGAGCAACGCTTTGGCCTCCCTTCACAATTCCAACTCCATGCTCAGTCGGGAATTTCATCATGAGGCACCACTGAGCCAGTGCTATCTTAAATTCGACTAACACAGGCCTTCCCGAAAATGCATTAAACGCTGACATCTTATTTATAATCACAAAAGTCTGAATAAGGGTGACTCGTCGTTCTCCTTCTTCGAGTTCTACGGGTAGGTCAATAGTCCCCATCGGTTGCTTGGGTTCCTCGGTGAATCCCTAGATCTTCGTTTGACATGCAGATACACTTTTCATTCCTATTTTCATCTGGTCGAAAGTGCGCTTGAAAAGTATATTCACCAAGCTTTTGCTATCAATCAATACTCGACGGACAACTACGGGCCTGATTCCCACTCTTATTACCATTGGATCAAGAGTTGGTGCCTCAATTCCTTCAGTGTCTCGATTGCCGTAATACTATGTCATTGCTCAGCACTTTCTGCTGCTTGACTGGAATCTCGCTGTCTATTGTCAAACATGCTCCTTTTGGGACACGTTTTAGCGAACTTGCATACCTTTCCATCTCCCACCATCTTTTTTGTGCAGTATGCGGCCCAACAGATATAGTTCCTATAATGAGCCTTTGGTCAGTTCGTTCCAACCCTTGGTCATTAATCCCAGCTTAGTTTCCTTGCTCCCTAGGTGGTTGAGGGGCTACCGTCTGGTTGGGTTTTTGTGGTCTCTTTACATATTGCTGGACCTTGTTGTCATGGATCAATCCTTCGATAAGGTCTTTGAGATGGCGACATTCAATTGTGTTGTGCCCGTGTTTCTCATGGAAGCAGTAGAATTTCCCTGAGCACTTCTGCTGTTTTGTTGCCTCCTTCTTGAGGGGTTTCCTATAGTCCTTAATTTCTTATGTTGCAATATAAATATTCTCCAGGGTGTCATTCAGGTGGGTATAATCTCCTGGTCCAAATTCTCTAAACCTTTTGTTACAAACACCATCGTTCTTCTTGTCGGATTTTTGATTTCCTCTCTTCTGGTTCCTATTCTTCCTCACGGCCCCTTGAATATTCCCGTGGTTGCGTATATTTTGGTTAGAAGTCATGTCATTCTATTGGGTGTTTGTCTGCTATGTTTCAACAGCCTTTCTCTCCAGCTTCTGTGCCTCTTCCAACCTCAAATATTGGCTTGCTTTGCGGTTGAAACCTTTCCTGTTGGTGGGCTGCTTTATCTTGATCCATTTCTCAAATTTCATCTCTGGATGAATTACACGAACTAAGGGCATAAAAACCATGTCTTCATTAGGATTGCTTACTGTTATTACTGACGTGTTGAATCTTTTGATAATTGATCATAATGACTCATTGCGCCCTTAAACCAGTCCTGGTAGAGACATGACATCCTTCGGTTGGGCGGTATGAAGTCTGAAATGTTCAAGGAACTTTGTGCAAGTTGGTCAAAAGTAGCGATAGATTTCGGGCGAATCCTGCTAAACCACATAGATGCAACGCCTTCAAGGAAGATGGGAAAACACCTGCAGCGTATAGCTTCTGGAGCATTAGCTCTGTCCATGTACCGACTATATTTGTACAAAAGGGTCATAGGAAGGGATGGTTGGCATAGTAAATGTGTTTGGGAATCTTTCATTCAAGATTTCATTGGTAAAAGGAGTCCGACTCGAGGCAGATCCCCATTCATCATCCTTCTGACTCTTGCTCTCATCCATCAGCCGCTTGACCATGTCTGCTATGTAAGAGTCTGATGTTTGGTGGCCCTGGAGGTGGCAGTATGTCACTGCACCAAGTTTTTGGTTTAGTAAACGATCCTCGCATGTGGGCTGATTCCTTGGCTCTCCTGTCTTCGGGAGTGCCATTCCCATAGGACCCCCTCGGCTTACGTTTGGCTATCTGGGGCAGTCTAGACGTTTCAAATCTTATCAAATGCATTGGCATCCTCCTCTACATGTTCATCTTGCTCTCTGCCTTCCGAATCAAAGAGGTTCACAGCCACATCCTGTTGTGGGGATTTTGTTCCATGATTTAAATTTTGATTTAGTTGTCTTGGGTCAAGTGGGGTGTTCTCATTTTCTTCCAAGTTATATCCTGTTGTCACCCTTTCCAATGGTTGTTTTCCATTTCTCTTGCGTAAACCGAAAACGGAGGAGTTTTCTTGTTCCATGGCAGCAGCTGGTTCAGGACTGATTCTCTAAACGGGGTTTGATTGGAGATTTATTAGGGCATCGAGCTTCTCCATTAGAGCCTTTTGACTCTCTTCCATTCCTTGGTTGATTTCCTCGGCCATCTTATTCAATTCATCTCTGGTTACAACTTCATGCTGACTAGAGGATCCTGGTAATTGATTCCCTAAGCTAACAGCATTTACTTCAGCCTGTTGGGTGTCAGCCCCTTCTGCGGCTATCGCTGCCCTTATAAATCTTCCTGAGGCAATCCTTTTCTTTCGGGAGTCATTTAACTATGTAAGACAGCTGGATCTTTAAGCTGAGATTAGAGACCTAACTTCTGGATCTATGCAATCAAAAATAGATAGCTAGATCTGGGTTCTGGGTTGAAAGTGGAGATCTAACTTCTGGACTTGTGCAATCCAAAGTAAATAGCTAGATCTGGATCCTAGGTTGAAGTTCTCAATGAAAGCTCCAAAATGTTGACCTAAAAAGGAACACCCGGGTTTACAGTTGAAAGCACTAGCTCTATATTCATATAGCAATATAACATATCACAGAAATAGGAAAAAGTAATAAGGGAAAAGGGACAGAAGATTTTATAATGGTTTGGCTGTTAACAAAGCCTACGTCCACATTATATCTTTATTATGAGCTGACTTACTATTACAAAAGTTATTTGATTACAAGTCTTTGCCTAATTCTATGCTGAACTGGATCTCTAGAGTAAGAACCAACTGGAGAATCACGATGTATCCTTACACTGTGTGGAAGATTAGAGATGAAGGAGGATCATCATGGAGCTTCCACCGTCAGTTCCAGCCCCTCTTTATGTTGCAGGAGGCAAGCTATTTATAGAGGTTGGAGGGCTCCTGGGCTAGGCCCATCGTTTTCAGGTCTCGGGTAAGATGTAGGCGACCTGAGGAGTTCAACAGTCGAAAATCATTTACCTTAATGGGTCGTGGCGACCCATGGACCAAACCCATAGACTTAGTCAATTTTTGGCTGTTGAATTCCTTCTTCTTCCATCTTATCTCGTAGTTCGTTCATTCGTGGTCATTATGCAGTACATCGGCTGCTGTCATTCCGATCACAAAGGTCGATTTTGGACTCCGACACTGAAGATATCTTCTTAAGTGCACATCATCGTAGTCACATGCAGATGGCATGTCACCAGCTACTTATACTCAGGCCCTCATTGACTCGCAAGGCAGCTGGTTGCTTGGCTTCGTTGACCCACGTTTTCATTCCAACCGTATAGCGCGATCCTCATTGAGCTCTAGTTGTAACATCTCTAGTTAGCTCTTAAACTACCATGTGGCTTTTGCTTACTGCCTGTATCTGCTGGATTAAAAACCCAGATAATAATTTCCATATAAAATTATGTGATATTACCATTATGTTTAGGGTTTAAAGTAAATATTTAATACTGGTGAAATGCTTGCATCTCACATTTCAGTAGTTGGGCACAACTAAGCCTATAAGGCATGAATGGAGAATAGTTTCCAATAATGAAAAGGTAAGGTATTACCTTCTGTATAGTACACCTTTGAAGAAAGTGTATCGAGGGCTACAAACGATTTGCCCCTTTACCAACATAGGACAGGCCAACACTAACTAGATAATACTAAATATGATCACCCCATTGGCTTCGATCAACAACCGTATAAAGATCCCAAAACATACATAAACTACAGATATCGCTCTAGATTAGACGATGATCATACCCTAATGGGCGCGACCCACATAGCCCTACTGCATTGACCATGTTTTAGCCATTTATCGGTTGTATGGCTTGAGGTTGCATTTTTACCTTTCGTCCCAGCAGACCATTGTGGAATGCTAACATTGCCATCAGGGCAATCAATGCAATGATAGCACTCATCCATAAAAGTTGTTCCGCGATCGAAAAAACAGCAAAAATTTACTATCTCTCATTTAGGAATCATCCTCAGGAAGAATAGTACAATTTCATAGCATACTTTATAAGGATCCATCATGAGCGTTATTAGCTTGGAGTAGTATTCGTACCTGATGCCTCCAAACTAAGTCATAATTTCTGTCTAACTCATTTTTGGTTCTTTGGAAGTATGCAACAAGAATTCAAGTCCTCACCGGGGAACTCAAATATACACATACTTCCTGAGTTAAAACAGGTCAAGTAATAAATAGTGGGTAATCCGCTATTTAGGATGTTTACATAGAGTTCACATATAGATAACCATATACTTAATTAAAACGTGACCCATTAATAGAAATTAACCCTCCCTATCTATCACGTTTCTAATATTTCGAGTTTACTTTATCCGTCACCTAAAAGATAAATTCTAGATCTTATAGATAGAGAATTAGCTTACTAATCGGCTTTTAGTGCTAACTATGTGATGACTTACTTCCCACAAATATGTCAACTATTAGCATTGGTTTCAAATTTGTTTGAGGTTACTTAAGGATTATCGATAAAGAAATCCCTTGATTTAAAACACTTTTGCAAATGAAAACAATTTTTAAACAACCCATATTTAGAAATAAATAGATTTTAAAAACTAAAAACCTTTTTATTTAAATAAATTAAATTCAATAATAATTAAATATTAATTAAATCCTAATTATAGTCTTAATTAAATTTAACTTAATTGTAATTAAATAATAAGTAATAATTAATTTTTAATAAAATATTAAACAATAATTAATCCCAAATTAATAATTAAATAATAATTAACTTTTACTTAGTGATCTAATTATAATTATCTTATTCGACTAACACTTAAGTATTGATTACCTTGTTTACTAATGATTAGTACTAATTACCTTAGTTAATTAATTAATTAAACATTAAATAATTAATTAGTACTTATTATTACATAAAATATGTTTTAGAACACTTTCGAAAAAGATACCTAAGTGAAAACAGTTTGAATTTTTCCAAAGTAGTTTGTTTTACGAACTGCATCCATAGTGGTTATTGCTTTATGACCTGTAATTTTCCTTAACCTTCCAAATAGCCTTAAAAACCTCTCCTTTTTATTTAGACCCACTTTATAACTTCCATGAAGTTTGTACACCAAATAAAACTAAAGTTGACACTTTATGCAAACTTTTTCGAAATCGCATAAGAAAATCCAGTTTAAGCAGAGGATTTTCGATGTCCCAACAAGTGATTTAAGTGCTAATTCCTTTAAAAAAACATATACAATATTACAATCTTATCCCAACATAAGCAAGATTTCTAACATATACATACATGCCATAATGTAACATATACAAGTAAAGATTATAACTTGTATACCGACTTAACTTTTAACGTCCAGATTCAAAATTATATGTCACCTAAACCAAGCATATATACATACATCCAAATCAACACCATATATATCCAAAAAAATATCATATTTTACAACGTCAATCATATATATATATATATATATATATTAAAAAAACTTAGCGAAAGGAAAGATATTTATTCACCAAAAGTTGATTAAATCAAGGTAACTTCTCCTAAAACTTGAATACAACCTATGTCTCTACTTTGCCTTTAGAAAGATGAAATTTTTTGGTGGCTTAAGGTGAAAAAGTATTCGGCCTAGTGGGAAGGAATGCACGACCAACATAGTTGAGGGTAGTGGAGCTTGTTTTGGAATGGAGAAGTGGAGTGGAAATGGTGGAAGAGTATTTGAACAAGTTTTAAAGGATATTTAAAAGTGAAAAGAAGTAAGGTTTTTTAATATTTAAAAATTTATGGAAGCTACGAAAGTGAAAATGAAAGCTTGGAGAGGTTTTAGGAAATGAATGAAGTGATAAAATGGGAAAAAATTATGAAAAAAATATTTATATACAAAGTGAAAAACTAAATTACCAAACTATCCTCATGGTACATACCTTCCATTATAGATTGCCACATCACTCTCCATGTCTCGTCCTCTATATACGCATGACTTGGTCCCCCCTCTCCATTTTAAATAAGAAAGCATTCATTTAATGACTAAAGTACTTATGTTTCTAAAGAAATGATATATTATGTCACTTGTATTTTACCATTTTATTTTGTTTTAAAATTTCATAATAAGTCATATCACCTTTTATTTTAAGTAAACATATCTATATATTTATCAAATATATTTTAACCTATTTGTAAACATGTGTATATCTTATCATAAATGTGCACAACGTTTTTCGACAAATTTTAGAAACTGATAAGTCGAAAATTCGAAAAATAATTTTCCGTCACATTCTCTATTTTTCTTTGAACTAATTATTTTTTGTAAACAAATTTTGAAAACTGATTTGCTATCATTATTTGTTATTTAAAAGAGTTTTATTTTGAATTATAAAATCCATTAATTAATTATTAAAAATATTTTTAAATATCCATATTTAAAGGGATTAAATTCAAGGTTATTACATATTTCTAGAGTATATTTGGCCAAGATTTGATAGTTGTTTATTTAACTATTAAGTAAACAATCAATCAAATCATAGGTTTAATTTCATAAGGAATTAATGACAATTAAACACAAAAGCAACCTTAACCCCTTAATTAATCCTTTCATTAATTAAACCCACTTTGTAAATACTTGTATCAAAATACATTTACAAAGATATACATGAGTATACTACTAACTGACTATTCATTTATACTCTTTCAATGCTTGAAAAAAATATCCATATACTAATCTCGTCGGTATAAGTATATTCATAAAACACTACACTTTAGAAAGCCATACTTATTTGAGTTAAAACAAATGTCATTTGAAAACATTTGAAAATTTTCATAGTAAAACAGTGTTTTGCTCTGCTAAATAAATATCACAAACGAAGTATAACTAATTTAACTACGTTATTATTCAATGTAATTATGTTTACCACCATTAATTTATCAATATTTTATACTTTGTCAAAACTACCAACAATTTATAGCAGATTGTTGTACTCATCGATACAAGTCTAAGGCAAAAATTTGCAGGTTACACGGATTTAAAATGATTGAAATATGGAAATTTAAACTTAACACTTAGTTTATATAGTTTAAACAAATAAATCAATAATTATTCTCACCAAAACAGGCCCAACTCGAACTTCACCCACACATGCCTGCATAAAACAACAACCTCCTTCCCTTCTCTATTTCAAAACACGCCCAAGCAATAATAGAGCACGGTCATTTCTGTCTTACCGTCGCCTCGGCTATACTTAGCCCACGCCAACCGCCGTTCCACTCGCCATATGCCACCACCTCTGAGTCAACACTTTTTAAGCTTAATGTCATACATCGCCATCACCAATCAAAAATTTGAACCCAAAACAAAATAGCACCTTTAACCCTAGTTCGAGCTCTTCTCGCCACCACCGACCACCGCACAATTTGCCATCGGACCTACAACTCAGTCCTGACCTTATGCTGCTTCCAGTCAGCACCATTTCCTCTTTAGTCCCCTACATCGTCAATGATTTCATGTAAGATGAACGAAAAAGTTCATCTTCCTCCCTACTATGATTCCAACAACTAAAAATTCTACGATCATCTACAAATATCACGGTTCGTCGATATGAACGCAACCATGTCCTTCATTCTCCATTTCATATTCGTCGAAAAATCACCGTAATTCGACAACCACAGTTATTGAAAACTGTCTACCACCACACTCGTCGACTAGTGACTTTTTCTAGAAAATACTAGAGGCTATAATACACAACTTTACAGTTGGACATTTTGGCTAGTTTTGATTGGTTTGAGAAGTGTTGATTTTTGAATGAAGAGTTGGAGTTGTTTTTTTAGAAGGAAGAAGAAAGGAAGAGAATGAGAGATGCAGAAGTGCAAATGAAGTGAATGATTGAATTGATATGCACACTTATACACAAAACCAGTACATTACATCAGACTTAAGCAATCGAGACAACCATCATATCAAGAGCTAACCACAATTAATGGCTTATAGAAAAATCTTTTTTCGGTTAGATTTGAAAACTTTTGAAAAGAAATTTTTACGATACTGTGCTACTTAATATCGTGTTAGCATGCGAACCGTGAATAACAAAAAAAATACGATCGCTTATAATCATGCGCGATGATATCAAAATAGCAATAAAATACACCGTTTAGCTTATTCTACGAAATTTCAAAAATACTAATATTTACTATAAAATACATCAAAAAATAATTGAAATATTTTCCATATTAAAAATTATAGGAAAATCATATAAATTAAATTAAAAATACATCATTAAAAACCATTTCGTTTTTGTAAAAAATTGATTTTCTTATTATCTATTATATTCGAATTAAATTTGAATATTTGAATAAATTAAATATTCCTATTTGAAAGGTTAAAAAATTTAGTTCATTACATTCTTCCTCTTTAAAAGAATTTCGTCCTCGAAACTTCCTCACTATCAAACCCAGAAAGAAATAAGCCCATAACTTGACATTTCCCATAAGCTTGAACGATGTATATAGATTGTCCATGTGCAATATCTGGTTTGATCACTTACTTAAATACATAAACTTCTCTTCCGAACTAGTATCACTCACCCGACTTCCCTAGCTCAGACTCCGATCATGTTTCTTGACTAGAAACTTTAATTCTCCTTACATAGCATATACTATGATAGAAAACATTGGTAACATATCAAGAACCCCCGCCAACTCTTCGCTGTCAAGAATCAAGTGATAAATTCTTATTCAGGTTAGTGTAAATCACATTGAGGTCATGTACTTAAATCTTGGATCAAGAACCGTGCGAAGAAATGATGTACGTACAAATTGCATGCTTATTCTTATCGATTCTTACTTTTACCAATTTCTTTTTACTTCTAAAATCATTTATGAAAATATTTCGTTAAAACTTAACTTATGTTTAAAACTTGTGTAAAACTATACTATATCCTCATAGTATATGTATAATATTAAATTTGTTCACCTAACCAAAATGTTTAACGAATTAAAAATGTGTTTCAAGTTACTATCTTTCCATTCTAGAGTTCCAAAATAATGCTTTAATATTTTCATAAACAATTTGCTACAAAGTTATCCATTGATTCGGAAGTTTTCAACTGTCGAAAATCATGGAAAATTCCATTTTATTTCAACAAATGAAAACTACCAAACAATATATCAAAATGAGATGCACAAACCAAACTATCCTAATGGATAGGATACACGAGTCTGTAATATTACTTAACTGAAAACATAAGAACTAAACACCGGGTTCTATTTTAAATCATTATGAAATAATATATAAATATCTCATTTTGTATATCAAATCATACTTTTGGAATTTAAAACAAAATTTGTTTAACCAAAACAACTCTATAGAAAATTATAATGGTAGCATCCCCCACTTAAAAACTTGAAAATGAATATCGACGACGTTGTAGTTATTACCAGAATTACTTTTCGACGACAGAAATAAGTACAATGTTTTCTATCTCCTTTAAAATCCTTTTATAATATCTCTATTCATACATACTTCAAAATAATGCTATCATTATTTTTCTCAAAACTTTGGAAAATAATTTTCAAAATACCATGATTTAAGTTCTCAAATTCTCAATTTTATATCATTTTTATTAATAAATCATATTTATAAACCATACTTATATAATTTCACTTTCTTATATAAAATCATTTCATATATGTACATCTTTGTTTAGATTAAACTAAACAATTTTATTGAAATTATATTTTAATCCAACATTATCATCGAACACCTTATAGTTAAACTGTAAAACTTAATTCGCAAGGTATTCATTTCAATGTTCCCAAAATTACTATCTACCCACCCATGTAGTTAAATGGTAAAACCGTTCATAAACTGGCCGAGCACAACCAATCATACAATAAATGATAATAATCGAATATTATCATTTTCTAACAAACAAACATATCATAAACCTATATAAGTCATTAGAAATTATTCTTTTATATATAAAATATAAGTCTAGGTAAAATTGTTTCATTTATCAAATTTAGTACTGTATCGATTTGTCTTGTTCAAGTGTTTAGAAACCTTTATCGATGACGTTGATCAGGCGCGTTGACCATAATCCATAAGCACTCAACCATCTAATAATACAATATAAAACATTTTTATTGCACTAACAAATATTCACTCTTATATATATACACACAAACTCATGCTAAGGTGTCACTTACCCTATCTATAATGAGTTTAACCCCACCAAGGCCTAGGTGTTCGCTCAACCTAAACTCTGATACCACATGTAACAACCGGTCTTTTCGACCCTCAAATGTCGACACTGATACATCCACGATATTCATGTTTCAAACATCCTATTTTTGAAAAGATAAATTATTGGGGTGAAAGAAAAGAAAAGAGAAAATAAAATTTCACAACGTGACGAGTAATCTATAATATACCAATGATCTTTAAAAAGAAAACTATAATATATATACATAAATCAAAGTAAACTAACGTATCATTAGCCTGAACAGTTATAGCAACTTGTCCTCACAAATGCTATTAAAAACAAAATAAGAAATGCAGCAGGAATAAAGATACGTGAATATGTTTTGGAGGCATATAACTCGTCTCCTGAAGCTCCAAAGCATCTATAACTAAACTTAGAAATATGCTCGGGTTGACCCGGGCATTATAAGAAAATAATGCCTGGATCAGTCTAGTAAACAAGGCATGAGAAACTCAAATCATACAAATTTTTACATTTATCAAACCCTTCAAAATAAAGGTATCTTGTAAGACCATGCCGCACATAAACACAAATGGGTTTTTACCTTACGATAACCAAATCATTTTTATTAGAGAATCCAATGATATTATGATAATGTCTAGAGTTGAAAATACATAATAAATAACTATGTTGTGCATAAGTGTATAATACAACAGTAATAGGCATACAAATCAAATCGCTAAGGCACGTTCATTAATTGTGTAGGATTCCATGGAGGTGCCATCAGTACTTCGAGAATGGTCCTCTTGCACATGAATCGAAGATATCCTTTCGAAGCAACGTACATGCTTAACTAACGTACATAGGAAATACATTGCTAGCCCCTCCAATCTGTGAGGCCGAGTGTACCACTCACTGCATGCATAACGATAGGTATCTCCAGGGTAGAGTTGTCTGCACCCTTTGGCTATGCATCCTATCTCTGGTTTTAGTATTATCCGTTGGTGAGGCCACGTCCGACATTCCAGCACACTAGCCACAAATCGAACAGTTCTTCGAACCGTATATGGAATTCCATACCTCAACAGGTCTAGTAATCACTCATAGATTTCCACATTTCGAATAGATCACAAACAACTACGTGTGTTCAAACATCTCAAACATATCTCGAATCTTCTTATATATTCCAGCATCTCAAACCAATCTCGAACCTCTTCCAAAGCATAGAATCTGCATATGGTTTTGGAGTGGTTATTGTTTCAAGTCATCTCATATAAGCACACTTCCTTGCTTACCGTGTGCTCCAAACAAATCAATAATTTTGGATAATCTCAACTTCGGTTCTATGGGAAATTATAGAAAAAATAAGTGCAGAGATCACCTTCTAACCATTTAAGCGGACAGATTTCCTTATCATTTGTTCTATAAGAGAAACATGAGTTTGTACATATGGTATAGCATTACCGAAATAACTGTACCATATAATTCTCGGTTTCTTCTAGATATTTCCAGAGCATATTTGGTCAAGATTTGATAGTCGGTAATTTAACTATCAAGTAAACAATCAATCAAATCAAATATTTAATTTCATAAGAAACCAAGCACGATTAAACATATAGGCAACCCGAAGCCTCTTTAACTAATCCTTTCATTAATTAAACCCACTTTGTAAATACTTATATCAAAATACTTTTATATAAGTATACTACTCACTTGCAGTTCATTTATACTCATTCATTGCTTAGAAAAATATGCATATACTTATTTTATTGGTATAAGTATATTCACAAAACATTACACTTTCAAAAGTCATACTTGTATAAAAAAAATGTCATTTGAAAACATTGTTTAATATAAAACTAGACCACTTTCCATTCTATAAAATTCCTTTTCATAAATCATTTTTATGAAACTCTTTTATTAAACTCCTTTCTATTTATAAATCTCCTTTTTATAAATTTATTTTACATTTATAAAACTTCTTTTATAGATCTTCTAATTTATCTATAAAAACTCCTATTATAAACCTCCAAATATAATTACAAAAATCCTTTTATAAATATCAAATAAATCCTATATATTTTCCATAAAAAAATCATTTCAAATATCATTATACATTTACAAGTGTGATTTATTGTTCCAAAAAATGATATCAATTCCTTTTTATATAAAATACTATTTATAAATCTATTCATTTATTTATAAAATACTATTTATAAATCTCTCGTTTATTTATAAAATACCATTTATAAACCTATTATTTCTATACAACATTTTATATAAAATGTTTCACCAATATTTATTCCAAAATATTGCTATCTTGCTTTAAAACAGAATTACTATATTACAAAGATAAATTCCCTTTTTTTACAAGTAAACATCCGTTACTTTATTAACTTTCCTGAAAATTAAATATTTTCCAAAATACATTTAAAGCATTCAAAAAAAGTTGGAGTAAATAAAGAAGTTTAAAAAGGCATTTCTAAGTACAATATCACATAAAGTTCCAAAATATCAGATTTAAAATCATTCTCCGAACCAAACCATTTTCAAGCCAAAACAGCAAACAATAGTATTTCAAAATACTAAAAAGAGGCCCAGAGCTACCAACACTTAACCAAATGCTACTATTACCTTTATTACTAAAAAGGTTCAACATTTAACGTATATCAATGTCATACCCCAATACAGCCACACTACTGTAACGACCCATAATTTTCAATAATTAAAAATAGTTAATTTAATAAGGTTTTGTGATATAATTTTGAAAGAAATAAAATTTGTGATTTGATAATAAGAATATAACTGGAATAAAATGAAATAATATTAATTTAAGGTAATGGATAACTGTTTTAAATGAAATCCTAATTGATTGAAATGATCTAAGAGTTATAATTGGTTATAGAATGTAAATTTAATGAAATAATGTGTGTATTAATTGATGATTAAATTAAAAGAGAAATTGATCATTTAAATGTTGATTTATTAATAAAATATTGTATAATAAGTAGAAATTGAATAAAATTATTGTAATGAGAGTTGATATGACATTTGCTTGTAGATAATAAACTTACAGATGTTATTAAATATAGAAATGGTGACAATTGTTATTTGTTACCAATTATTTAAATCTATTGCAATTGAATGTTATTAATGTTACATTAATGCGAGTTAAGACAATAACTAAAATTTTTGAATGTAATAAAATGAATACAAATGTTAACTATATTCATAAGGTAATAAATGATTTAATAAAAGAATGAAAACCAAGATAAATTAATTAATTGGGATTTCAAATTTTAATTAATGCGAAAAATCGACAAAATTCAATATAATTGAAATATAGTAGTTAATACAAAGAAAAGATGGAAATTGTAGTATATTAGTGAAATAAGATACCAACAAATGTTAACTATGCTATTAGATTAATAATTGATTGAATATAAATATTGAAATCAAATTAAATCAATCTATTGGAATTAAATTATAATTAATTGGATTAATTGCAGTTGAAACTGAACTCTATATTTTGGAAGATAATTTAACACTGAAATTTTAGGTAAAATTGTTTTAAGTTATTTTAAATGCCTAAGTAATCAAATAAGGATGAAATTTGTTGGTTTATAAATATTGAAATAAAAAGTGATTAATTAATTTAATATTAATTTATTTAATTAACGTGAAAATAGCCATTTTGGCCACTATCTCGGATTTTGATGAAACCAGTTTCATCGGATCCGTAACAGTGAATTATTTAGGATTTCAAGTTTCATAGCGATCAGATTTGTGGTTTGATCGTACGGGCTCGAAACGCCTAAAAATCAATCTAATTTAAATCAATTTGGAATAAATTAATTTTCAATCTAACTTCTTCATGGATGAAATTAGGACTTCAAACATGTTCCATTGAATTTAAAAATATCGAAAACATCTATTTCGATATATGGGATGACCCACTTTCGTTTTGGAAGTGAAATGGGCTTTTTGGGTCGTTTATCGTTCCAATCCAAATCAATCTGGTCCATTCTTTTCTATTTCAACTATACCTATAAATAGCTTGTTATAAATTCCTAGTTGTTCCACATATTCTCATTTCAGTTGGTACAATTTCATCTGTTTACTCCTCCTTCTCAATGGCAGAACCAAATCCTATTACTAAACCCTAATTCCCAAATTACAAATTCAGTTTCAAAATCAAATCCCTCCAAACCCTATCAAATTATATGTCAACTCGAAGCTCACAACGAGCGTAATTCACTGCAATGGTTCATTTCTCGAATTGAATCATCATTTGTCCAGAAATCGATGAATTAATCTCGGTTGTTCATCGCGCTTCGATCAACGTCGACCTATGGTCGAATCATTGGTATGGATGGGTGGAGATTACCATACGTAGTTCATCTATTCTAGCCGTTTGTCGAATCACTGGCTAGATCATCAGCAAAAATTCATTAGGGTTTACCAACCATGGCGGCGGCTGCTCTTTTTCTCGCGTTTGAGAAGGGTCGGTCGATCGCAATGGGGTCGCTGGTGACTACGAAGGTCGGCCAAGGTAGCGGAGGCGATCAGCGATGTCAGATGGACGGCCGTGGTGAAGTTTGTTCGGTCATATTCGTGAACTGCTAGGGCTTGAATGCATAATCGTCGTAGAGGTGCTGAAGTGTTTTTGTTGTGAGGGTAATCTTTATTTTATTTTAAATTGTATAACTTCTAATGTTAATAAATTTTGCATACTAACTCGGCTTTTGACGCGGTTTCTTTCGTTGCAATCGTATCGAAATTCTGGACATTATAATGTTGATTTTGACAAAATTTGAGACAATTCAAATTTTGGGCCTAAATTGGATTTAAATTCGATTTAAAATCAAATGTGACTGTTTTAACCCACTCATAATTACTAAACTATCTTATATTAGTTAAGTTAAATTTATGATGCGATTAGAAGCCAAATGATTGATGTTTGGTATGTTTAAACTTTTATTCTGGTTAAATTTGACTTTTACTGCATTTAATCATCGTTAACTTGAATTTATTTTGAATTAAATTTTTATTTAATTAATTATTGAATTTAAATTGCCAGTTAATTGACTTTAAATTATAATCTGTAATTTTTTGAAATTTATTGGTCGAATTGGATGATGATTATGATGGATGTTTGGTTGTTGATATTGGCTGATTGGATGTTATGTTTGATTTATATATTGTTATCACTCTACAAGTTCCCTATGAATTGAAATGATACATACTCGAAAAATCTATAGATTAGGGAAAAATCGTTATGGGTTGAAATGATAGAATCGAGCGATTTTATGGATTTTTAATTAATTAGGATTACGGTTTGAAATGATATTTAAACGTGAAATTGTAAATTACGGATCGAAATGATAAATATCCGTATCACTTGACCCTAGGGTAGAAAATTATATACGGACATCGGATCGGTTAAATTAAATGATTTTAATTCCTTAAATTTTGAATTTCAGTTAACTGGCTTTTTGAAATAGAATTTGATTTATATAAACTGAATTATTTTCGATAATTCAAGTGTTATTGCAGAAATTGGAATTGATTTAATGAATTTTTCAGAGGATTTAAACTGGAATTTCAAAGTTGAGGTGTCGAATATAAACGAATTTATCGAAATTTAGTTATGGAAATGTTTAGGTATAACTTTGAAATTTATTTTTAAACTAATTTAAACTATTTTAATTTATTTAACTATTTTAATCAATTTAAACTATTTTAAATTATTTTAATCTACTATAACCAATTTAATCCAATTTAATCTATCTTACATATTTTAAGGTAATTAAATCTATTTAATCTATTTTAAATCTATTTTAAATTTATTTAATATATTTTAAATCTATTTAATATAATTTGAATCTATTTATATCTGATTTTTGTATTTAAACCATTTTAAAATTTAAGTACATAAAATTTATACCTATTTAAACTATTTTTACAAATTAAACCATTTTAAATCTATTTAAACTATTTCAAAACTGTATATAATATTTAAAATTATCTAAACTATTTTCTAAAATTTTAGACTATGTAAAGTAGAAGTATTTATATTTAAATCCTTGATGATGATACAGCCTAAGTTGGAATTTGGAATTGATACCCTTTTGAAAAGGGACATATTTGAGTACATATGATGATTTTGGAACAGGGATTTAATTAACCTGTCTTATCGAAAATTTCACAAACGAATATGACTTTGAGAGTAAATATGATATTTGAAAGTGATAGGATTTCAAATGTGATATGATTTCGCAAGTGGTTTGAGAATATGATATTTTGAAAATCAAATTTTGAATTGACCTTTGAAATGTAAAAGAACCGTCCGGTGTGAAATAAGTGTTTGGTTGTTAAAGAGACAGAGATCGGATATTGTCATACTCTCTACCAATACCGAAAACCACTTTAAAAACTTTATACGTGGTGGAGATTTTAGAAATGAAGTAGGATGGTTTGGCGAACGATTCTGTATGAGGTATTTACGTGAACCGACTCCCGTTAGTCAGCTTGATGTGGCTAAAAAAGGAGCTATACCGGGCCAAGTGAGATCATTCCTCCGATCGGACACATTTCTTCGATACCATATAATGACTTCGTGATTTGATTTGGTGCCCACCCTTGATTTTGATTTGGGAGTATGTTCCGAGGTGGGTGGTAGTAGCTACTATGCGTTACCACTAATCCGGGAGTGCGAATGGTAAATCTACCCTGACATTGCCTCGAGTGTCTTGTCGCATGCCTTATCGTGCCTTCTACGAGTTTGGTTTGTACCATACCTATGGAATGCCCTTTGATAGCCCTCCAATTTATGGAGGAATTATGGCACTGTATATACCATGGGAATATATAAAAATATGGTAAGGGGGATATGGGTTAATGCTATTTTAATATTTACTTTACTATAGACACTATTATAATAGCGTATTGCACTACATAGTAGACAGTTTAACGGATCCTTAAGAGATGGTAATCCCGAACATCTCCTAAGTTATTGCACTCACGTTAGACACTGAATAGGAGATGTCAAACCCCATAAACATCTCTGACGCCGTTACACTTATATTAATTTACTGCCGATTTAACTTGCATAAGATCTTTTAGTTCTGACTCAAGTGTTTGTCTTTTCAATTCGTTCGGGTCAGTCTGAGCTTCTCAGTTTACTGAAGACTGCTTTTTGGAGGATGAAGAAGAAGATTTTGTACTATTACTACTTATTAAATGTATTCCACTGCATCATGTTGTTCCACTTCATTTATTTATTTATTCCTATTTTCTGTATCCCTGATTTTGTGTTGTAAAAGAATAAAAATGTATTTATAAAATAACTACATGAACTATTATTTGATTATCATATTTTGTCATTCCGCTGCAAGATTCAGTAATTGTTTTACTTCTTTCTCTTCTTTTTCTTATTTACCCCATAACAATCTGCCGTTTGAATATTTTGAATCTGACATGTGTGGTTTATCATCGATTTTAACCATCCAAAAAGGCACGTCTTTATAGTTACCAAGCTTCTGGCACTGAAAAGTTAAGAATCAATAGTTAACACAACATTTTTTAATATGAATTAATCCACATATTAGTTAATTTCAAAAATCAACATTTTGCTTTGCAAGCACAGAACTGGGATTTGTTCTGCTCAATAGATGTCTAAATTCTAAAATAATATATTTAATTTGATTATAGTATAACTATGTTTTATTCCGCTAATAAAATAACATAAACAAAGTATAACTATTCAAGTCTTTTCATCAATTTTCACAAAAGCTCTATCATTATGCTTGGTAACACAGATCACCTTGGTCCCTCGGTCTCTTCTATCCTCAACTGTAACATCGCTCACTTCCCGATCTCCTACCTTGGTATCCCATTGCGTCCCACCAAACTTCATCATGTTGATTGGGTTCCCCTTATCACTAAAGTTGAATCCAGACTTTCGGGCTAGAAAGCCGACGCTCTCTCGGCTGCGGGCCAAATGGTTCTAATCAAATCATTCCTCTCCTGCATTCCCCTTTACTGGCTCTCGTTCTATAAACTACCTACCTGGGTATCCAAGAAAATTGATTCCATTAGAAGAACCTTCCTCTGGAATGGAGGAAAAGCCAAAAGTCTTGTCAGTTGGAAGATAACTTGCTTACACAAAGACCATGCTGGCCTCCATATTGTCAACCTTCAAAATTTCAACCTTGCTTTTTTGGCCAAATGGCTTTGGCGTACTTTGACACCTGGATACTTCATCTGGAAAGACTGGATTCTCTCAGTTCACTACCAAGACAATCCATCTTGGGTCCTTCACCTAGCTCCCCTCAATAAACCCTCCCCATTCTCGTCTGGCGTCTTATCCTCCATCAACCGTATTAAGCCTCTCTTTCAAGTGATCCTAGGCGATGGCTCCAATTATCTTTTATGGTTTGATTCCTGCTTCTGTCACTCTCCTTTAAATCGCAGATTCCCTACCCTTTTCTCCTCCTTATCCCAGAACTTTCTCACAGTTGCTGACGCAGTCTCCATCGGCCCTCATTCGCTCTGTCCTGCTTCCCTCTTTGGCGATAATCTGCTCCGAGAATTCCTTGCCGCCGCCAATATGCTTCAATCCGTTAACCTGTCTCCTTCTTCCTCCAATCTTTATGCATGGTCTTTATTCCCCTCCAAACGCTTCTCTGTGTCCCAATGCTACTCATTCTTGAACCACCCTTGCAGACTTTTTTCCTTCGCGCGTCTCTGGAAATGCCACCTTCCTCCCCGAATCCTATTTTTTCAATTGTGTCTGATCCATGGCCGTATCAACACTAAAGACCGTCTTGCCCGACTTAATATCTTATCTGATCAGTATTGTCCCCTCTGAAATTTTGAAACCGAATCCATAAATCACCTTTTTTTGACTGTGACTTTGCTTATTACATTTGGGCATCAATAGGTGTTCATATTTTTGGTTTCATTCCATCAGTTTCTAATTTCTTTGAATTTTGGCAGTACAATGCTCCAGATCTTAGTCTTGACTCGTTTCTAGCCCTTTTTTGTTGGGTGATATGGAAAGAGAGAAACGCCTACGTTTTTAACAAACCTGAGAGTTCGAGGGTGTATATTTGCAATAGAATAATTAATATCTTTGTTGTTTGGTTAGGCTCTAGCTTCTCCGCACCAATCAGGCTCCGTCTTCGGACACCCAGATCTCCCCCAACGGAGTCGGCGGGTAGTTCTTCTTCTGCAGCGCCGACAGGTCTGCATACTCAGGATTCACGCTCCTTCTTCATCTCCTAGACGATTGGTTGGTTGGAATTCATATGTGACGGTCGAATGTATCTCTTCTTTTATACCTCTTTCTGACTTGGATTTATGTACATATTGGTTAGGGTTGGTACTATGTCTCTTTATTTGGTTATCTTCTACTGATGTTTGTTGTTTGAAATCTTTTTTCAGCCAATGATCGGGCTTGTTGATCATAATATTACTATATTAATATTTAACTCTAATCGACTGTGTAGTTTCACGCTACACATTCGTTCTACTCAAAAAAAACTATGTTATAATTTAAATCAACATAATTATATTTGCCATTATTAATTTATCAATATTTTATACTTCATCAAAACTATCAATAATTTATACGATAGTGTTATACTCGTCAATATGAGTCTAATGCAAAAATCTATGGGTTAGACAAATTTAAAATGAATGAGATATGGCAATTAAACTTAACACATAGTTTATATAGTTTAAACAAATAAATCAATATTTATTCCTAACAAACAGGCCTAGCCCAAACTTGGCCCCAACCATACCCACATACAGCAAAAACATCCTTCCCTCCTCTATTTCAAATCACTAACAGGCAATAATCGAGCATGGTCATTTCTGTCTTGTCGTCGCCTGGGCTATACTTAGCCCATGCCGCCACCGCATTTCCACTCATCGTACCACATCCACCTCCGATCTAGCCCTTTTCAAGCTCGATATCATACATCGTCGTCACCAGCCAAAAATTCAAACCCAAAACAAAACAGCACCTTAAACCCTAGTTAGGCTCTTCTCGCCGCCACCACCCACCGCATAAATCGCCACCGCACTCATAATTCTACTTCAATCCCACGTTGCTTTCGGTCACCACCACTTCCTCCCTAGTTCTCCACACCGCTGGAGATTCCAAGATAAATGGAGAACATTCGTCCTTCTTCCCATGGTGGTTCTAACCACTAAAAATTCTGTGATCATCACCAAATATCATGGTTCGTTGATAGAAACGTTACTATGTCCTCCATTCTCCATTTTGTGTTCGCTAAAAATCACCATAATTGGAAGCTTTGGCCAATTTTGATTGGTTTGAGAAATGTTGATTTTGAATGAAGAGATGGAGTTATTTTTCTTTTAAGGGAAAAAGAAAATAAAAGAAGAGAGGAAGAGAATGAGAGATGTAGAAGTGAAAATGTAGTGGATGATTGAGTTGATATGCATACTTATGCACAAAACCAATACATTATTTCAGACTTAAGCAAATCACCGAAATTCAAGACAACCATCATATCAAGAGCTAATCACAATCAATGGCTTGTTGAAAAATCTTTGTTTTGATTTGATTTGAAAACTTTTGAAATGAAAGTTTTATGGTACTCTGGTACATAACATCTCGTCAACGTATGAACCGCGAAAGAAAAAAATAAAAATGCGATCGCAAAGCAGCAATAAAATACACTAGTTATCTTATTCTGTGAAATTTAAAAAATACCAAAGTTTATCATAAAATACATCGAACGATAATTTATTTTTTAGATTAAAAATTATAGAAAAATAATATAAATTAGATTAAAAATACATCATTAAAAATCAAGTCATTTTTACTAGAAATTGATTTTCTTATTATCTATTATATTCAAATCAAATTTGAATATTTAAACAAATTAAATATTCCTGTCGAAATATTAGAAGTTCTGGATCGCTACATTGATTATTTATTAAAAGAAATAAAAATAAACTTATAAAATTATTTTTAGCAAAAAATAACAATTAAACACTGAAACATAGAAATTTTAATTATCATAAATAGGGATTTTTTTCGAAAATACGATGAATGTAAGAAGAAAAGAGACATTAACCAATATTAGGTGACTAATTTTCTAAGAAATAAATTTGAGACAATAGAATGGGGGCTTAATTGAGATGAGATTTGCTACTTTCAAACCAAAATGCAAAACTGATAATAAATAAATGACTCATCCAACAACCATTAATGATATTTTTAATTTTCGATCTAAAACTCTAAAAGTAGAATTGTGAAAAGGGATTAAATGTGTAAAATTATTTGTGAATCAAAACTGGCTAAAGAAAATCATGTACAGAACATGCTAAATTTAGAGACATTAGAAGCATTAGAGGAGAGAGAATATATCTTAATAGAGTAAACTAGGTTTGTTTCTTCTAAAATGTAAACCGAATGGAGTGAAATTAAAAATGGTTAAACAACAAATTATAATGGGAGACAAGAATAAAACACATTTGTATATTCATTGATAATTTATAGGAAATTTAAAATAACACAGTATAAAATTTATAAAACATTTATCAAACCAAGTAATCGCAAAAAATATAACAATCAAAATAAATAAAAGAGAAGAAAAAATGATGAACGACAAATGAAAGGTACCATACATCACGTGTAAATTCATTGTGTTCCATACAATTATCAGACTAAATAATTGCAATAACATAATGATCAAAATTGACTAAAATAGTTTTATGTCGGGGATCATTAAATTTAGAGACCTTTTAAATATAGGAGATATATTAATCAAAACACGAAATGGATAAATAATAAATCACATGATCTTTTGAAATGCACTTACTTTGAAAAGAGATAATCACGTTTTGACCTTTTGAATATAATCATCAAAGCACAAAATTTTAATTTTCATAAATACAAAAAAATAATCGAAACATGACGGGGGAAAGAGAGAAGAGACACCGTCTAATATCATACGACCCATTTTCTCAAAAAAGAATTTGAAACAACTGAAGATAATAAGGAGGGATCAATTGAGATGAGATATGCCTATATTTAAACTAAACGTAAAACTGATAATAAATGAATGACCATTCTTTAATCCTAAACTAAAACTTTTAAGTAAAACCCCAAAAAAGGGTAAAATGTAAAATTATCTGTGAATAAAAATTGACTAAAGGAATTAGGTAGATAGTTTGTTAAATTCAAAGACATGAAAGTATCTAGAGGAGAGAACATACCTTAATAGACTAAGTTAGGGTTTATTTATTCTAAATTGTGAACCAAATGAAGTGAGATTAAAATGGTAAAATACTAAATTATTAGAAGGAAAAAGAATGATACTCATTTGTGTATTCTTTGAAAACTTAAAGGAAATTGAATAAAATAAAATTCGTTGAATAATTACTAAGCCAAATAATCACAAAAAATATAATAATTAAAATTAATAAAAGAGAACAAAAATATTTGAATGGTGAATGAAAGATTCCATACATCATATGTTAATTTAGATTTTTCCAAATAACTAGTTAACTACTAATCCAAATAACTACTATAGAGTATAACAACCATAATTGACTAAAAGAGAATTATGTAGCAAATGCATTATATTCAAATACACGAGAAGCGTCAGAGGAGGGAGAACATACCTTAAAATATAAACCAAATGAAGTTAAATAAAAAAGGGCAAAACAATAAATTATAAGGTGGAAATAAGAATGAAACTCGTTTGTATATTCTTTTTGGTTACTCATAGAAAATTGAAAATATAGCAGGATAAAATTATTTTACCAAATGTTTGGTAAAGAAATGATTTCTGCTGATGTATGGAAAGAGGAAGAAGAATGGATTGTTTCTACTCATGTTCGCAAAGTGGAATAAGAAAAGACATGTTATTATTAGAATTTGTAACTGTGAAACATTTATTAATCAGTATAGTTATTACATATTTTCAATATTAAGAAGTATATGCATTAATGGTACCATTAATATATGAGATGTATAAAAATAAATTTATAAGGTTGCAAATGTTAATGGTCCCTCAAATTGCTTAGAGATCGGTATATACAATAAAAATAATTATGGAAAGAGTATATAATGAGTCATATATTCTCTTTCATATATAATAGAATAGATTTACTATAATTTATAAATCAAATAAAGAGCATGGTATTTTGGGAGAATCTATCAATGCAAGTGCACAAATCACTACTGTAAACGCAATCAGCGATTAATATCGAACAATTTGAATATTAATGTTCACACTTCACCTTAGCTAGTGGTGTGATTATTTGGTGGCATATAATGATTATACATCTTTTTCGTAAAAATCAATTTCACGGTTTTAAGCAATACCTTCTAATAATGATTATTACATCAATTCTCTTCGTTAGCATTATATCACTCTAGGACTTATGGAATTCGATTTTGGTCAATATTAAATATCGTCCACATTCAACTCGGTTAGTCCATAAACAAAGTCGTTGATTCTCTATTGAGTAATGTTTCACTTCCAATGCTTTATCACAGACCGAATCATTTGTTAGACGTCATGCCATAATTTAACTACAATCAAAGTGGAGTATCCGTATTGAAGTTCAAAAGTATTATCAACTTAAGAGAAATGTGTAATACCGTCACTTTAAAATTTTGTATTTGACCTTGGTTATTGTTAACCAACAAGAATCTCTTAAGTGAGTCATTCCATAGTTATCTAATAACTATCGGTACAAAACCCCCCATGCTCTCAATAGCCATGAGTAATACACTGTCCAACATTTGGAAAGCGTTACATACCCTGATCTCAATGGATGTATCGATATCCTTTCTCAAAACATTTCAACCATGAATATTTAAAATAATATGTTTTTAATATTTTGATAATTTTCTTATGATTACAACCTCCTGTAATTATTATCATATAACACATCATTTAAGGATTTTCTATTTAATATCCTTTAAATTAACTAATGTTTGCACCAAAAATTGGCATAAATACCCAATAGAGGTTTTGAAGAGAAATAAATGAAAGAAATAAAATGAAAACATAGGATAATAATAAAGAAATAACAGTAAATTGAAAGAATAACACATTCACATGCACAATGATTTGTAGTGGTTCAACGTTGTTTGTCTACGTCCAGTTTAAACATGTTGTTTTATTATTCACTTTATAAACTGAGTACAATAGAGATAGGATGAAAATCCCTAGTTACAAAATAATATAAAATAACTAGCAGCATAAAAGTCCCAAAAATGAAAAACAAAGCTTGTATTTATAAATGAAGATTGCCAAATGTCTCCTTGAAAATCCTACAAAAGGACCTTCAGAGCCATATAGACCCACATTAAGGATCACACGGCCCAATTTCCAAGAAAGAGGGATTGTTACCGATCCCCACTTTGGTGGAATTTTGGCGTGCAATTCCTATGGTAGCTTCCTCATGCTAAAATATGCTTAGCCTCCAAATTTCATATCAATTGGATCAGTAGAACTTGACTTATTTCTTGATCTTTGCTTTAACATAAGTTGCTTACTGATTCCTACCGATCTTTACCAAGGGAAGAGTGTCGATCCCTTTGACTTCATCTTCTTGAGGTGTAATCCCTAAGGTAGGTACCCTTGGGTCCATATATCTTGCTCACAAAATTTCATGTGCATTGGACTTGTGTATCTTGATATATTGACTGTTTTCTATTTAAATGCTCTCACTCTTTGCAACATACCGATACTTATGATGCAAGTAAATTTATGTTGATCCTTCCTATATGTTGTATCATGTTTCATATTTCAAACATTCTGCCTTACGTATCTATCAATTCCATTCAACCTCGACTTCGTACTATTATCTGTACTTGACTTCTGGGCCGCACAATCGTCACTCTGGACTCATCGGCCTTGATAGCAGTCGAATCTAACTTTTTCAATCAGTTCAATATAGTCGGGTCAAAATGTCGGATAAAACTTTCTCCCTAAAGTATGTCTTATGCTGAACATGGCGTGCTTTGAACCAAAGCAAGTGAGAGTTTTCGAAAAGAAATCTGTCCAGTTTTTTTAATGGTCGTTATCTCGTTGTCGAATTCATTTCCCAAAGTGTTGTATCTTTGATCGTCATGACGCTTGATCGATTTTCGATAAATCCAGGGTTATACTTTGTCAGTTGATATATAAGTTCGGTTCCACGAGACTAATAAGCTTTGGTTATCCGGTCCAGCCTCAAACTTGAAAGCTTCAGGTTTGATTTCAATTTCTGTTGATTTCAAAAATTGAACTTTTAACCCATACACGTGCACATTTAGATACTTGTCCTTGTCGTTGGCTCCCGGACGCGTTCGTATGCTCATGGATCATCACCAATTTTCATTGAGTCGGATGCAATTACATTACATTTTGTACATACATGCTTTGAATAATTTCCATGCCTATGTTTGTATGCATATGTGCTTGAAGCTGATCTCTCTTCTTTTCTTCTTTCTCTTTTTTTTAAACGTTTGTAGGATCGGCATATGTTTAGCCGATCCCTTCTCCATTTTATTTTTATATGGATTGGTATATTTCTAGCCGATCCTTCTCTCTCCATTTTTTTTATGAGCATGCTTATAGGGATCGGCATCTTTTTAACCGATCCCTCCCTCCTTTGCTTCGAATCGATACCATGGGCCGAACCCTCATCCTCATATATGAACCAACACTTCTCCCTTCCAACCTTCTCATATTCAATATTTCAATCTTCTTCCCATTTACATCCTTGCCACCAAGCCCCTTCTTGCCTCTAAAATCTGATCCCTTCCCTTCCACTAAAACATCACCTTCGTATTTAAATCAAACTTCCTATTTGTCTTTAGATTATCATTTTGCCTTCCATTCGAACCATAATTCGATCTATCTCCTCGAACTGCTCATCTTTGATATATTTAGGTAGGTTACTTGCTATGAACTTTTGATTCTAGAATGAGATGTTGGATTCTATTCCATTGGCGATGATTTGGAGTTCGATGTGACGGAGAATGAATGGCCGAAGCTACATGGAGGAGATGAGAAGTGGGATATGGTAGGGTCCGACTAAAACATTTGAAGGGGAGCATGAAAAAATGGAAGGAGAGGGATCGACCATCTTTGATTCGCATGGAAGGTTCGGTTGTTTCGTTGGATAGAGGAGGGATAGGTTGGAATGGCGAAGGAATCAGCAGTGTTGGTTAGGTGGAGGGATCAGTAGTGGAAGTTTGGTGGAAGATTGAAAACAATGAAGTAGAGGGATCCGTAGAGTTGGTTAGCATGGAGGGGTCGGTATTTTTATTGAAGGAAAAGGATCAGCATTAATCATCTAAACAGAGGGATCAGTTGTTTGCCTCTGGGATAAGGGTCGGCTATATAGGAATCAACTTATAGGGATCAGCTATTTATACTTGGCTAATCCTAATCTTCAAATTGAACTTGAAAACCAACACATCATCCTAATGAACTTGCACATATGACAGTGATGAACAACAGGACTTGCATATTCATTATTGAACTCGAAACTGAATGATCAAATCCTTGAGACTTTGAACATGAACTAAAACTTAACATATGGACTTTAATATTGGATTTCATACTTCGATGTGCTGATGATCGATCCTAAAGCTTGCAAACCGATAAATTTATTCGCCAGTTGGGTTAGCAATGATGGTCACTCTTGTTGGAATCCAAAATCTCGTCATTTAACTTCGCTTTCTTATTTTAAGATGCTTATCTTTGCACTACATGATACCGCATCACAATAGCTTACACTTAGCTCGGGAGAATAGGTAAAATTTTCTAATCTCGATTATCTGCTGAGTATGATTGATGTGGACTTCATTCGTTCAGAGCTTCTAGATGCAATGTCTTTTGGACAAACTTCACAACATAGTAATCCTGAAGTTGAGTCAAGTTCCTCAACTATATCTGGCAGGCTTTTCCCTGGTCTTCAAATTGAACAAACGGAAGTTTTAGGCACATCAGGTATCCTTTTCTCTAACATTCCCGTCCTCCCGACATGAGAGATAAGTCCTACCCCCGATCATGTAGAAGGAGCTATATTTTTAGATAATCCAATGGGTTCTCAAGCCTCTAGAATTGATAAGGCTACTCTTCGCAGACTATGTGCCAGACTCAGGATTCCCTTTAAAGACGTTCTGGTTCCTTCATTGAACTACATGGCTCATACGCCCTCGAAGGGGTATGCAGCATGCAATAAGTTCATGTGATGCATGTTGCCCTTCAATTCTTTTAATCGGGAGATACTAAAATATCTTGGAATAGCTCCTACTCAACTACACCCGAACATCTATGCCTTTCGCCATGGCACTTTCTTACTATTTATGAACGTCCTGTTCTGCCCGTCTACTACTAAGGACATCGGGTTTGTTTACAACTTCAAACGATGGATATCGAGTCTTTCCTACAATTTCCTTGAGCCTTTGCCTAATTGTCAAATCTTAATGGTTTCTTGGAACAAACTCAATCTCTTCAAACATGAATGGTTTCACATCCGATGTCTGCTTGGCTTAGGAAGGCGATTTCTAAAAGGACATAATTGTCGTCTTTGCTCTATTATCAAATTCTTTGATCCAAGTCATATCTAACATTCTAAAAATCTATAGGTGTCCGTCCACATCCAGAGGGCGATGGTATTTCAAGGGCAATTTTTGTGATTCATGCAACTCCGATCAAAGATAGGGACATTAGAATTCTTGTAACCGACAAATGGTTATCTCTGTTCAGGTTGTTGGAGGTAGGTTGTAGCATTGGGATTCCAAGAAGTGTTGTGCTACTAGGATATGCTGTAGGACAAGAAGGTGATTTCAATAACCCTATCGTGCTCCCAATCAAGGGAACTCAGGATGACGACGAAGAGGGCGAAATTAGGGTTGCAAAGACCGATGAGCTGACCGATGCAGATGCATGTCCAGGCAATATGCCTAGGGACAAACCGTCATAAGGAGCACAACCTCCCATGCCAGTTAGGAGAAGAAAGAAGCTTGCATATAAAATCTATAGGAGAAAAATTGCTAAAGAGCCTGAGTTTGTTATCACTTCTGTCGACGAAGAGTCGTCTTCCCAACGTTTAGAAAGCTTGACGAAAGGGTTTTCAAATCTCCAAATCCCTGACGACATCATGACTTATGACTTTCCCAACACCTGTATTGAGGGGCTTAATTTTCCCACCAGAAGTGGTGACGAAATTATTCCCACCGACAAAGGACAGAAAACTCCTATGAGTAAGGCTGCAACTACTAATCCGTTAGGGGGGACACAACACTCACAATCACGTACACTTCACTACGTGATCTCCATCTACCTTTTGTATAATGGTCACTTATACATTTTTGTTTAGTTTTTGCAAGTGCGATGTCCCAGTCCCACAATTTTGATCACTTGAGGGGCACCTCAACAGAAAATGGATCCATCCATGATTCAGAATCGGGTAGGCATAGAGAAAGGGATGATGTTCGAGAAAAAAGTCATTGTTCGAGGGAATCTTCATCTTCTAAACAGAAGTCCTAGCTTCAGTCATCCCATCAACAAGTTCAAATTGATCTTCCTATGCACAATGGCGACCAAACCTCTTTCCATAGTCCTTAAGTTGATGTGCCACTGAGCAGTATTTCAGTTCATCCAGCTCCAAGCAGTCACGTGATCGCGGGTCAAGCAAATGTCTTAACGTCGCTTTTGATCCATCTTTGCCATCTTTGGCTCCAGTAGCTTCCACAACAGAAAAATTGGCCGAACTTATGGTCAATATTCTAATGATTTGTTTCGACGGGATTAAGTTCCTCCCCTCCATTCATATAATCCTATGGAATGCTAAGGCAGGCTCTCTCATGTGCGTCAATGACATTTTTGTACAATGCGAATCATTCCAACACTTAGCAGAGAAGATCTTTAAGGTGTCTATCGAGAGACAGCATGAAATCGATCGTTTCAAGCTAAAGGCGATCTTTAGTAAAGATATAATTAAACATCAGGACTCTAAGATCTTAGATTTATCGGTGAAGCTGACTGTGGTAGAAAAAAGTGCTAAGGAAACATTTGAGGTGGTGAGTCATCTAGAAGTCACCCACAAAAAGAAACTTGATGCGGCCCTTAACGACAACGGTACGCTTGCCTTGGAAAAAGATACCTTACAAAGGAGAAAAATATTTTGGCCCGCCATGTTGAAGGGCTTGAAGAACTTCTTAAGGAGTGGGAAGAGAAAATTGAAGCTCAAGAGTGATCGCAAAGATATTGTGAAGAGGCCGTTGAAGCCCGAAATTTGAAGATTAAGCTTGATGAGTAACTTGCTCAAATTGAAGTTCTCAAAGAAGAGGCGATAGAAGCAGGCTGCAATGAGATGAGAGACAAGATGGAGGCCTAGGAAAAGGATGCCAAAGAAGCCGGTCGAAATGAAATTAAGGACATGTTCGATTCCCTGATCATTGAATACAATGCTGAAGTTCTTATCCACCGTAATCTGAGCTTTCTTAGTGAGGGTTATCTTGAGTCGCTTGACGAGGCCTAGGAATACATTGTTGAAATGAAAAAGAGAACCCTTGGCGAAGCTGATTTAGACAAAGAGAAACTAGAATGGGAGATTCTTCGCGGGGATGAACCTTTAGACCTTGCTGCTATGAGACTTTGATACTTGACATTCTAGCACCTTTTGGGAAAGAGAAAAACACTGTCGATTCTTCCAAGTCTGATCCTAAAGGCTCCTCTACTCTTCAAGCAGCCGAAGAGTCGGTTTCTATCGATCTAAGACAGGATCTAAACTATGATTTGGACAAACCCGGTTATCAATCTATGGCGCTAGCCCCTATTCTGGAAGGAGGCACTCCAGTGGTAACCGAGAGTCAGCCAGACGCAGCTATTCCGATTTATTCTCCACTTTTTGAGGAGATTTCGTTCTTCATGTCCAATAGTCATGGGCTTATTTTCTTGTCTCCACAAATCTACAGGTCTTCTAGGTCCCAACCAAACTCTAAAAAGTGGTGCCACTATGGATCAAAAATCGACATTTATTGAGATTCTGACGAACACCAATAATCTTTACTCTAAAAAGTTGCACAGAAATACGAACCATTTGGGTTTAAGAAGAAGAGGTAGAAGAAGAAAATAGAAAACAATAACAGAATCTAACCATCGCAGCGGAATAAAATATAACAGATAATAAATAATCTTTACTCAATCAAATAAATCTCTGTTTATATATTACATCAATCAGAGTACATCAATCACAACTCAACATCAATATCATACAAATGGGTACACAACAACTCAACACAGCGGAATACGTATATAAATATACAAGTACGAGAGTACGTTTCGTCATCCAGCTCGTCTCCTGAGCTCCATAGCATCATATCCTGTATCCTATAATACTCGGTCTGACCCGAGCATTACAGTTAAATAGCACCCGAGTCAGTCTGGAATACCAGCGTGAGAAAATCACACCCAATTGATTATTAAAGTTTCAAAAATCCTTTGAAAACAAAAGCATCTCGTAAGACCACGCCACAAATAAACATGTCGGGTTTTTACCTTACGATAGCTAAAACAATTTTTATAGAAATCCTCTGATATTATAATAGTGTCTATAGAAAGTAAATAGAATCTAGCTGAAATGCTTGCATCTCACGTTTCAGCAATAGTTGGGCACAATCAACACCGTACGGGCGCGTAGGGAAAATGGATTCCAACTAATGGCTAGGCACTGGGGTACCACCTGTCACAGTACCTGGTCTAGATCAGCGTTCCGAGGAGCCACCCTAACTCCCCTGCAACACAAGACCGGAACCATCCCTTACTGGACAGTCCCGAGCAAGATCACCCCGTGGTTGGGATCAGCAACCGCCCACTAAGCCAAAATAAAGGGACATCTAGACAGGGATGACCTCACCCTCCAGTGGGGGCTACCCACGAAGCCTTGCTGCATATCCCCTGATTTTCAGCCATTCCCATTTGATGAGGCTTGAGGCTAAGCGTTACCTTTTTTTTAGAATATTCCTTAGAATGCCCATCGTCCACCTGACGATGTTTCGCAAGCATTCATCCATACAAGTCCGTCCCGGGTTCGAACGGAACCGAAGGCACTATTCCTACTACATCCATTTTGGAAATATTCTCAGGATTAGTAGCGACTAGCCCTTGCACTTCACTGCTCCATCTTCGAATCCAAAATCGTTTACACGAAACGTACAAACCGGATCGAAGTGGCTTTCGAGAAAGAAATATCGATCCCGGTCTCTTCGAAACGATCAACGTATTTGTCCAATATTGATAGTCGGTTATTTAACTATCAATTATATTCACAAAACAACCATCAACCAATAAATAATTTCCCAAATTATTTATTACCTTCAAAATATCTTTACAAGATATATTTCTATTTTCAATCTTTTGAAAACAGTTCCAAAACCATCTTTCTTTTCAGAGTAAACTTATCCAAATATTTTCTATCTCCACTGAAATTACTAAGCACAAAACTAGATTAAAAATAATTTTAAAAAATAATAATTTAAAACACTTTACTTTGAAATATACTTTCAAACATTAAGTTAAAACTACATCAATAATTTATTAAAAATACCATACTATGTGAATATTTAAAAAAAATAGGGTTACTTAATAAATATCAAACTAGATTTATACTTTTAAAAACATAATAATAAGTCATTCTTTAAATAAGTAGTAATAGATTAAGAGAAAATACTTACTTAGAATTTAAATATTAGAAATAAGAATTTTCCAAAACTTGCTTTTTTTTAAAACAACCTTACAACCTTTAACTTATATTTAAAACTTTACTTTCTAAAAAAAAACGTACTTGGTTATCCAGAGGAAATTCCAACTTCAATCACTTAAATCAATTTCCCAAATTGATTTCCAATTTACTCCCTTTTTCTTCAAAATCTATTTATTTCATACTTTATTTCTTAATTATGGTATAAAATATTTTTAACTGAGAATACCAATTTTTAATTTCTCAAATTACTTCTTAATTCTTTTAAATAAAATTTTTTCCTTTGAATTTTGAAATAATTATTTTTCCTTTTCTTGATATAACTTAAGTTTACAATACATTAATTCCGGTTTATTCAAAATTCCTTTCTTACTCGAAGTTTATTTATTATTATTTTCATACTACTTCTATTCCTTTCCAATTCATTCTTAATTTATTCAAATTTCCAATAATTATCTCGCTTACGAGTTTACTTCCTTTATTTCTTTCCAACAATCCAATTTATATTTTTTTTTTGTAATTCATTATATCCAAATATATATCCAATCAAACCATAATATTCAATATTCCAATATAACTCATCATAGAATATCAATATTCACAGCAGAGAATATTAAATAATTTAAATAAGTGTTGAGGGGTCCAGTTGGATCCTTCCAACCTGTTTTCCCTGCATCCACAGACGTTAGCACAATATAAAATATCAATTCCAAAATATACCAAACTATAATACATTAACCAATTCATCCATTCAACCAATTATTTAACTTTGATCATTTAAATTTAAATTTAAATTTAACTGAGTGAGATTAACTCACCTTTTGCTTTTCGTTTGGAAATCCATTTCAAACCAGCTTGTTCCTATCAGGATTCAGACCTTGTATAAATATTTATGTAGTTTATTAATCTCTGAATAAATTGAACAATTAATTCCCATTGATTTAATTAAACTATCAATTTCTTGTCAAAGCCTATCTATATAAACAAAGTTCTATTTTATCAATACAGATCTTAACCATGTGTTATATATATATATATTTTATATTTTCTTTTCTTTTTAGAAATGTTTATTTAGTAAACAAAATTTAGACAAACCAGTCATACCTTCTGTTCCGGTTACCGTATATCCTCAAAATAAGAATCTACTTTACTGTAATTAAATTTCTAATATGAACACATAAATGAATGTATCGAAATCTATAAAAATCGAAATACCTCGCTGCTTACGGAAACGACTCAGCTCCGAAGTGAAGCCTTGCCGCGACATTGCCCTGAATACGAACTACACCCAGCCGATCCACTTGCAACCAAACGCTGACATCCCAAACGTTGCTGACATCGACGAAAAGCGCAGAACCCCACCCCTTGCTCTAGCTCCGAGATCCCAGACCCATGATCTCCAAATCGATGCCATCTCCGAGTTTGCAGATCTCGAACACGAGCTCTGAAATTCTCAAATTCGAAGACTTAATTTAACGCAAGAAAGAACTCGCGCAAGCTCCTGAGCTGGACGGCCTATACTACTGATTTGAACTCCCAGGCTTCGCCATGATATGGTGTTGCGAACTCATCCACTGCCCTTCCCTAACTGTCGCGCTATGGGCGAGCTACCCGCCGTTAGATGAGTGGACGCGAGAGTATAAGCCGGCGATTCGAAGTCGAGTTTCCCCCTTGTCCCATCGAAGAATTGGATTCGTTCGATAATTTGTTTTCTCTTTGTGTGATTCAATTAGATTAAGTGAAAACGAAAATGAGAAAAGGGCGTGGGTTTTGAAATGAAGAGGAGTTCGTTTGCTTCTAAAGGAAGCCCCTTTTTTTTTCGTTTCTGACTTTAGAAATGAAAAAGGAAACAAGGCCGAAGTATTTGGATAAACTGCAGAACTAATTGAATGAATTAAAGGAAATGTTGTGTGTTGAATGGCGTAGGAATGTACAGATCAAAGGTCTGATTTGATAGATTTACTGCTGAAAATAATATTGAATTGACAATATATATATACTATTTTACATTGTTTTAAACTCAAAGTATCTCGTTCCTAAAGCAACTAACAAATTCAAACTCCTATCGAGGCTTATCACTAGACATTCAAATTATTTTTATCAGGCTTAAAACTCCAAATTCAATAATTTTTCCCAACTTCAAATTATTTAATTCAATATTAAATTATCAATACATATTGATATTTGAACTTGAAGTTAAAAATTAACCTCTGAATATTTAAAATTAATTAAATATTCCAAATCCAAATATACAAAAATTCCGGGTCGTCACAGGCGGAAGTTCGGGTGGTGGCACTCCTAAGAGATCCAGAAAGGATAGAGGGCAGAAGAAATAGTCATCACTCCTGCTTGGATTGTATAGAGTTTGCATAGTCGTTTTTCTCCTTCTTTTTTCGTGATTGTGCCCCCATTTTTTAATAAAATAGCATCACAATTTTTGAAGTTTAATTTGCAACTAAAAGTTCTTTCTTTTCTATCAAACTCTTATGTGAATTTTTTATTTACATAGTTGAGTTATTACTTTCCATTCAATGTACTTGTAATTTGTTGCTCTTTACTTTGGATGATAATTTGTTAGTGTTGAATATGCATGTATATGATTTTTGTTTGATGATAATAAACACACACACACACACATACATATATATATATATATATTCATTTAAATGTATTTGTTAATGTACTATTTTATTTTCACATAATTAAATAAATATTTGCCGAATAAAATGAATAACATAGAATTTAAATCAAATGGATATTTTATTCAAACAAATATTTATTACAATTTTGAATAGTACAAATTTGAGCTCTCACTATATACATAAAATTTCAATTACAATACATTTCATTTTATACAACTGTCCTCACTACATATCGATCATACATTCATATTATCTTCAACTACATTCCAGATTGAATCCAGCATCTAAGCTGTAACGATCCCGAATTTTAATCAATTTTAAATTGATAATTAAATTCATTTTTGATTTAAAATTGTGAAATTTAAATGATAAATTGATTCGAGTTTTTCCAAATTCAAATAAAAATATGTTATTTATTAACTCAAATGTATGCATACAAACATAATTAAAATAGAAATTTATTTGCAATACAAAGTAAGTAAGACAAAGTTGTAAATAAATATGCAAAGTAAACAAAATAAAGTAAAATAACAAACAAAAGCATTTTTGTCAAGACAAAGCTGCAGCTCACCATAACAACATCATTCTAGCCGAGATCTTGTTTCATAAAACAAATGAAAATATAAGTACAAATAAAAACATAAACAAAGAAATGCAAGATCTCAGCCGAGTAAAAAGGATTTGAGTTATCTTCACCCATGCCTTTGTACAAACCAGATCATCACCTGTACAACTATCCTTTTATATGTATATACCTATACACCTTCTCCTTATTTATTAATTCTCCCTCTCAGTTCATTCATCAAGCCAAGTAAAACTGAAGTAAACAAGAAAAAAAAAACTAAAACAAAACTTCAACAAAATACAACTGCATTTAAAACCAGAGATCAAGAGAGAGGGGTTTCAGCTTATTTTGTTTTACAAGCCTGTTTCAAAACTGCAAGCAAATCTAAACAACAAAGCAACTTTGTTCATCTTCTTGAATCGGTGAGTAAGCATTAAACTTGAAATCTTTTAGTTAACTGAAATGATTCTTTGTTTCTTGATATTGAATATGTTTATCATTGAACATGGTTTGGTAAATATATGTGTAGATGTACAGACTGTTCTTCCTGTTTTCTAGTTACAGAGTAAAAGAAATGGGAAAAAAATTAACATCTCTTCATACAAACCATATTTAGCTTGGAAATTCAAATATGATAGATTCATTTAAACTTAACTTGAGGCCTGGAAATTATTTTAGGCTTAATATTTAAACAATGGACTCTGTAAACTGATTTACAGTAGAGATATAAATTTTTGGGTAATTTCGAATGTTGCAAAATCTCGATTCAGTTATATAGCTTAGATTAACAATCAAAAACAATATTTTTTAAAACAAATTGGTTGATTTTTAATTGAGTATTTCACGTGCAGTTTGAATATGAACAAAAATAGCATTTTGATCATTATCTGGTGATCGAATCGAAATCGAATGCTAGGATTTTGGTTAAAGCAAGATTGATCATCGTTGAGTTCGGGAAAAATGTTGAAGAATTTTTCTATTGCATAAATTGTGAATTCGAATCTAAACTAGGGTTTAAGAACTGTTTCCGATTCACGTTGTAAACGGGATCGCCGCTCCGCCTATGGGTGATCGGAATTCACGTCTCCGATGCCAGTCGAGGCGTCACATCTCGATGAAGCTTCAGTTAGATTTTAGTGGCTTCTGATGGCCATACGCGGGAAGACGAGACGGTTTCGTGGTGGTGTGTCGTTGGGTTTGTTCGATCGAATCACCTGAAGTTGAACCACGGTGATATCAAGACTTCTGGGTGGTCGGCTAGGTTGAGATAGTCGTCATCGACTTGCCGATGGTCGCGAGGAGGGTCGGAGCATCACTGTTTAGGCATACACGTGCACGTGTATCATCGTGTATCTGAACAGTTTTGGGTTGTGGAAGAAGAAGTGGCATGGAGGAAGACTCGAAGTATTTCTCGGGGGAACTGGGGTTAGACTCGAAGGGAGACTCGTGTCGTTTTAGTGGAATGTCAAGTAGGTTTCTGGGACTTAGAAAAATAAAGGAAAATATTTTCCCTCGGGTTAAATTTCTGAGTAACCCGAAGCAAAGACAAGTTTGTCTCGGGGGTGACTCGAAGTAGTTACAGGAGCCACTCAAAAACAGTTTGTATTTTGAAGTTTTTCTACTTTTCAACAATTTTAAATAAAACCCAAGTTTTAAAATAAGAAGGTGATTAAAGTTTTAAATAAATTAAAGTTTAAATAAAGGATTTTCAAAATGATTAAGTTTTAAATTTATTTAATCAAGATACATTATTTTACAAAATTGTTTAATAAATAAATAATGTAATTTAAAATGAAAATTAAGATAAAATGTTGTTTAAACTAAATCTTAACCTTTTAAGGTATCTAATATGATAAAGGTGATTTATTAAACAAGGTTTAAAAGGATAATCAAAGTAATTAATTAAAGATAATTAATTAAATAGTGAATTATATAATTAAAGGTTAATTATTTAATAATTAAAGGTTGATGAATTATAATTAAAGGTTAATTAATTTATTATTAATGGATAATTAATAACTGATTAAAGAATAATTAATCAAAAATGGTTTATAATTTATTAACAATTAATTAACCAGGATTAGTAATTAATTCATAAGTAATTAATCTACTTTGAATTAATCGGATAATTTAATTGATCTTACTTATGGATGTTTGGATTCTATTGGATGACTTGATTGTTTGATATCCCTAATATATGATGCTTTGTGATACATCCTGATGTATGTGGTGATCTGTAATTTACTATCTGTGACATATATATCTGTGATCTGTATATAACAGATAAGCGTTATAGTTTATATCGCTTATCAACTATATTTCTGTATTTTGATCTATGATGATTGATTGATGTTGCACTACTGTGTATAACCCCTGAACTACACCATACACACACAAATATGGATTTCACGAGGAAATCGATTAAGTCACAGATAATGTAGAATTAATGTTTTTGAAATTAAAGTTTTAATTTCAATTGATTTTGAAATTGGAAATTTAGGTTTAAAGTGAAAAGATTTTGAAATGGAATTTCAAAGATAAAACTTATTTTGAATAACTTGATAAAGTTTTCCAATTTAAACAATTTAATTTGAATTTGAATTCAGAATTTGGAATTGAATTCCATGGTTGGAAATTTTGATTAAAGATGATATAAATATGTTTATATGAAGTTAAACCATTTTAAAAGTATAATTTTGAGGATTTGGATTTAACCCAAGAACATTAACTCGTATAAAAGAATCAGATTTCCAAAATGAAACTGTTTGATTTAAAAGAATAAAAAAACTTTCAGATAAGAAATGAAATTCCAGTTTAATTAAAGGAATTTCAAGATTGAATTGAAAAATGGTTTTCCAAGTTATGAATGAATTGTTTTTGAAAGCTAAGAATTAAATCTGCTTATTTTTAACAGATTTAAAATGATGATTTGTTTAAACCATTTGAAATGGAATTGTTTTGAAAGCTATAAGTTAAAACTTTGTTTTAAAGATTTAACGAGTTAATCCAATTGAAATGGAAATTGATTTGGAAAATCTGTGAATGAATCTTTGTGAAACTGAGTGAACTTTGTAAGATGAATCTTTTTGTAAAAGATTTAAAATGGTAATTTGTTTAAACCATTTGAAGAAAAGTTTTGGGTAATAAGTTGTGACTTAATTGAAATCCCAATATCCATATGTTTTTAAATATTGCACTCACTATTCGGGTTAGCCGGGAAAAGACCTTTGTGTCACATAACCCATTCTGAATTAGTGATACGACGATATGGATCGTATTGAAGACCGGTGGTAAAGACCGGATATTTTCAAAAATGAAAGGACAACTTGTCGAATTTCTCTGCACTGAGTTGCTTCGGTATAGAGATTTATATCACTCTTTTTGTGATGGGAAGTCCGGACGTGATTTGAAAATTATCCGGATTTGCAAGGGCTTCGTGAGAAGTGCCTTCGGTTCTGTTCGAACTCGGAACAGACTTGTATGGATTGTATGTCTGACATTACAATTGAGATATAAAGCTGATTTACTTCAAATATATTTCTGTTGGTGGCGGAGAATTTATTCTCTTAGCTTAACACCCTTCTCTGAGACGTACGAGCTCAGAGGTTATGTAGTTGATGGTTATCAGCGATATATTCCCAATTTGGTAATGTGACATGCTGAGTGTTGCTGTGAAATGATCATTGTGTTGATCATTTGTGATAGGATCATTTGTTTGATCTTTTATCTTTGTGATCATTTCTATGATCATTTGTTGACCAAAAGCACAGCTTTTATATAAAGCGTGTTTTTGTGGACGAGACTTCGTCGAGCCTCACACCCCGGAATGGTCAAAACAGGAAAGATGCGGCAAGGTTATGAGGGGTAGCTCCCTTTAGGGTGTGTGCATTTCCTTCTGGAAAAGGGTGGTATCATGGTATGGAGCCCAGATACTTACTCATGTTGAAACACTTTATTTATTATTGTGTGATGTTGATTACGAGCGCTCGGTTAAAGGTCCCAAAGGACCGGGGGATGGCATACTCGTGTCAGTAGTTACCCAGTTAGGGGTAACCCGGCCTTGTGTTGGCAGAGATCCGGTTTGGTTCTCGGGGACGTCCTTCCAGACGCGTTCTCATGTGGCAATGGGAAGTTCCTTGGCCTGACCATTCGTTGGAAATCCAAAGAAACAATACGATCTTGTACGGTATTAGTTGTAGGACCTATCATTCACTTATGGTGGCGCGCCATTGTTTGGATGGTAGCTATAGTAGGCATAGTTCGAAATGTCTATGCTGGCTAAGATTTATATCTTTATTTTCGAAATGAATTTTTCCTACACTATGCACTAGTAATATTATCAAATGTTTTTTTTAATGCGTATCAAGCATCTTTGACTATCATAAGGAGAAATCTTCTCTGATTCTGCGTTTGCATTGTGTGTGTGTGCGGGAGGTCTTATGGTAGTCTCATTTTTAAAAAGCATTGCGAATTGACTTTGAAAATCTTTTGTTGAATGTTTTAAAAGATAAATTGTTTTCTTTTTTGTTGCTCACACCAGTCCCACAACTGATCCGGAGTTTATTGTTTTCTTTCCTAAACTCTGGGTGCTCATTATTTTCTACACGAGCAGTCTAGAGTTGGGTTTTTCAGATAGTCAGATGAAATAGATTATCTAGAGTTAGTTCAGTCTTTGGATCACACCAGTCTTGCTCAGCTTGGTGCATCATTATTGGGAGTTCGAGCTATTGCTGGATTAGTTCTTGGAGATGGAGTTGCAGTTCTCGGAGTTCTCTTTTGAAGACTATCTTAGAGTTATATTGTTCCGCTGCTAGATGTTATCTATTTTTCTTTTCCGCTGCTATTTTATTGTATCATATCTCTGATGTATATTGATATCTATTGGATCATCTGTTATATCAGATATTGTATCAAAGCTGTATATCAATGTATTATTCTTTTATTCCGCTGTGTTGTTTACTTAATGTTGTTATAAGCTCCGGCGAATCGGATTTGAACGGTCGAATCTATGGCATTCGAATACGATATGAAGTATGAATGTCAATTTTCAAGCGGGCAAAATCTGTCTCGTTACATTTGGTATCAGAGCTAAGGTAAAACTTTAGCTCAGGAGTATAACACGTTAAGTAGCTCATTAGAGATAGGATGAAGTATACCCTAGAATGAGTAATCCCTAAGATATCCGTTTGAATGTCTCAGTAAATTCTCTTACTATCCACTGATAGCAAGTATGAGTGCAAGAAGAGGACGAGATAGGGGACAGGGAAATATGACTATAATTGGTCAATGCTCTTTAACAACAGTGGAAACAATCTTTCTCTGTTAATCTCCTTTGATTCGTTTCCAAATTTCTTTTGATTTGCTTCGTGGCAGTTGCAAGAAGAAGTTTCGATGCGGTGATGCCCTATGAAATCGTTGTAGAAATTCTTTCTTCGTATTTCATCAGTTTCTTATCAGTTTTTGATTTAAACTTTAATGAATTTGAAATTTTAAATGAATTAGAAATTTTAAATTGATAAATGGTATATGAAGGATAATTTGAATTGTATCGATAAAACGATTTCGTTTAAAACCAAATTTTGAAATTCTGTTGTAATTTCTTGGGTTGGTTGAAGTCCAAAGAGGGACAAATTGGTTTGTATTCTGAGATATTCCGACTTGAGTTTGGAATTTGTATCTTAAGTTTGAGGAATTATAGGAGATCGAATCTGTCTATCTCTGTGTTGTTTTCGTGCCTGCGAATTTTGAGGACGAAATTCTTTTTAAGGGGGGAAGACTGTAACGATCCCGAATTTTAATCAATTTTAAATTGATAATTAAATTAATTTTTGATTTAAAATTGTGGAATTTAAATGATAAATTGAATCAAGTTTTTCCAAATTCAAATAAAATATGTTATTTATTAACTCAAATGTATGCATACAGACATAATTAAAATAGAAATTTATTTGCAATACAAAGTAAGCAAGACAAAGTTGTAAATAAATATGCAAAGTAAACAAAATAAAGTAAAATAACAAACAAAAGCATTTTTGTCAAGACAAAGCTGCAGCTCACCATAACAACATCATTCTAGCCGAGATCTTGTTTCATAAAACAAATGAAAATATAAGTACAAATAAAAACATAAACAAAGAAATGCAAGATCTCAGCCGAGTAAAAAGGATTTGAGTTATCTTCACCCATGCCTTTGTACAAACCAGATCATCACCTGTACAACTATCCTTTTATATGTATATACCTATACACCTTCTCCTTATTTATTAATTCTCCCTCTCAGTTCATTCATCAAGCCAAGTAAAACTGAAGTAAACAAGAAAAAAAAAACTAAAACAAAACTTCAACAAAATACAACTGCATTTAAAACCAGAGATCAAGAGAGAGGGGTTTCAGCTTATTTTGTTTTACATGCCTGTTTCAAAACTACAAGCAAATCTAAACAACAAAGCAACTTTGTTCATCTTCTTGAATCGGTGAGTAAGCATTAAACTTGAAATCTTTTAGTTAACTGAAATGATTCTCTGTTTCTTGATATTGAATATGTTTATCATTGAACATGGTTTGGTAAATATATGTGTAGATGTACAGGGTATCCTATATACTGTTCTTCCTGTTTTCTAGTTACAAAGTAAAAGAAATGGGAAAAAAATTAACATCTCTTCATACAAACCATATTTAGCTTGGAAATTCAAATATGATAGATTCATTTAAACTTAACTTGAGGCCTGGAAATTATTTTAGGCTTAATATTTAAACAATGGACTCTGTAAACTGATTTACAGTAGAGATATAAATTTTTGGGTAATTTCGAATGTTGCAAAATCTCGATTCAGTTATATAGCTCAGATTAACAATCAAAAACAATATTTTAAAAACAAATGGGTTGATTTTTAATTGAGTATTTCACGTGCAGTTTGAATATGAAAAAAAATAGCATTTTGATCATTATCTGGTGATCGAATCGAAATCGAATGCTAGGATTTTGGTTAAAGCAAGATTGATCATCGTTGAGTTCGGGAAAAATGTTGAAGAATTTTTCTATTGCATAAATTGTGAATTCGAATCTAAACTAGGGTTTAAGAACTGTTTCCGGTTCACGTTGTAAACGGGATCGCCGCTCCGCCTATGGGTGATCGGAATTCACGTCTCCGATGCCAGTCGAGGCATCACATCTCGATGAAGCTTCAGTTAGATTTTCGTGGCTTCTGATGGCCATACGTGGGAAGACGAGACGGTTTGGTGGTGTGCCGTTGGGTTTGTTCGATCGAATCACCTGAAGTTGAACCACGGTGATATCAAGACTTCTGGGTGGTCGGCTAGGTTGAGATAGTCGTCATCGACTTGCCGATGGTCGCGAGGAGGGTCGAAGCATCACTGTTCAGGCGTACACATGCACGCGTATCATCGTGTATCTGAATAGTTTTGGGTTGTGGAAGAAGAAGTGGCATGGAGGAAGACTCGGAGTATTTCTCGGGGGAACTGGGGTTAGACTCGAAGGGAGACTCGTGTCATTTTAGTGGAATGTCGAGTAGGTTTCTGGGACTTAGAAAAATAAAGGAAAATATTTTCCCTCGGGTTAAATTTCTGAGTAACCCGAAGCAAAGACAAGTTTGTCTCGGGGGTGACTCGAAGTAGTTACAGGAGCCACTCAAAAACAGTTTGTATTTTGAAGTTTTTCTACTTTTCAACAATTTTAAATAAAACCCAAGTTTTAAAATAAGGAGATGATTAAAGTTTTAAATAAATTAAAGTTTAAATAAAGGATTTTCAAAATGATTAAGTTTTAAATTTATTTAATCAAGATACATTATTTTACAAAATTGTTTAATAAATAAATAATGTAGTTTAAAATGAAAATTAAGATAAAATGTTGTTTAAACTAAATCTTAACCTTTTAAGGTATCTAATGTGATAAAGGTGATTTATTAAACAAGGTTTAAAAGGATAATCAAAGTAATTAATTAAAGATAATTAATTAAATAGTGAATTAAATAATTAAAGGTTAATTATTTAATAATTAAAGGTTGATGAATTATAATTAAAGGTTAATTAATTTATTATTAATGGATAATTAATAACTGATTAAAGAATAATTAATCAAAAATGGTTTATAATTTATTAACAATTAATTAACCAGGATTAGTAATTAATTCATAAGTAATTAATCTAATTTGAATTAATCGGATAATTTAATTGATCTTACTTATGGATGTTTGGATTCTATTGGATGACTTGATTGTTTGATATCCCTAATATATGATGCTTTGTGATACATCCTGATTTATGTGGTGATCTGTAATTTACTATCTGTGACATATATATCTGTGATCTGTATATAATAGATAAGCGTTATAGTTTATATCGCTTATCAACTATATTTCTGTATTTTGATCTGTGATGATTGATTGATGTTGCACTACTGTGTATAACCCCTGGACTACACTATATACACACAAATATGGATTTCACGAGGAAATCGATTAAGTCACAGATAATGTAGAATTAATGTTTTTGAAATTAAAGTTTTAATTTCAATTGATTTTGAAATTGGAAATTTGGGTTTAAAGTGAAAAGCTTTTGAAATGGAATTTCAAAGATAAAACTTATTTTGAATAACTTGATAAAGTTTTCCAATTTAAACAATTTAATTTGAATTTGAATTCGGAATTCGGAATTGAATTCCATGGTTGGAAATTTTGATTAAAGATGATATAAATATGTTTATATGAAGTTAAACCATTTTAAAAGTATAATTTTGAGGATTTGGATTTAACCCAAGAACATTAACTCGTATAAAAGAATCAGATTTCCAAAATGAAACTGTTTGATTTAAAAGAATAAAAAAACTTTCAGATAAGAAATGAAATTCCAGTTTAATCAAAGAAATTTCAAGATTGAATTGAAAAATGGTTTTCCAAGTTATGAATGAATTGTTTTTGAAAGCTAAGAATTAAATCTGCTTATTTTTAACAGATTTAAAATGTTGATTTGTTTAAACCATTTGAAATGGAATTGTTTTGAAAGCTATAAGTTAAATCTTTGTTTTAAAGATTTAACGAGTTAATACAATTGAAATGGAAATTGATTTGGAAAATATGTGAATGAATCTTTGTGAAACTGAGTGAACTTTGTAAGATGAATCTTTTTGTAAAAGATTTAAAATGGTAATTTGTTTAAACCATTTGAAGAAAAGTTTTGGGTAATAAGTTGTGACTTAATTGAAATCCCAATATCCATATGTTTTTAAATATTGCGCTCACTATTCGGGTTAGCCGGGAAAAGACCTTTGTGTCACATAACCCATTCCGAATTAGTGATACGACGATATGGATCGTATTGAAGACCGGTGGTGAAGACCAGATATTTTCAAAAATGAAAGGACAACCTGTCGAATGTCTCTGCACCAAGTTGCTCCGGTATAGAGATTTATATCACTCTTTTGTAATGGGAAGTCCGGACGTGATTTGAAAATTATCCGGATTTGCAAGGGCTTCGTGAGAAGTGCCTTCGATTCTGTTCGAACCCGGAACGGACTTGTATGGATTGTATGTCTGACATTACAATTGAGATATAAAGCTGATTTCTTTCAAATATATTTTTGTTGGTGGCGGAGAATTTATTCTCTTAGCTTAACACCCTTCTCTGAGACGTACGAGCTCAGAGGTTATATAGTTGATGGTTATCAGCGATATTTTCCCAATTTGGTAATGTGACATGCTGAGTGTTGCTGTGAAATGATCATTGTGTTGATCATTTGTGATAGGATCATTTGTTTGATCTTTTATCTTTGTGATCATTTCTATGATCATTTGTTGACCCAAAGCACAGCTTTTGTATAAAGCGTGTTTTTGTGGACGAGACTTCATCGAGCCTCACACCCCGGAATGATCAAAACAGGAAAGATGCGGCAAGGTTATGTGGGGTAGCTCCCTTTAGGGTGTGTGCATTTCCTTCTGGAAAAGGGTGGTATCATGGTATGGAGCCCAGATACTTACTCATGTTGAAACACTTTATTTATGATTGTGTGATGTTGATTACGAGCGCTCGGTTAAAGGTCCCAAAGGACCGGAGGATGGCATACTTGTGTCAGTAGTTACCCAGTTAGGGGTAACCCGGCCTTGTGTTGGCAGAGATCCGGTTTGGTTCTCGGGGACGTCCTTCCAGAGGCGTTCTCATGTGGCAATGGTAAGTTCCTTGGCCTGACCATTCGTTGGAAATCCAAAGAAACAATACGATCTTGTACGTATTAGTTGTAGGACCTATCATTCACTTATGGTGGAGCCCCACTGTTTGGATGGTAGCTATAGTAGGCATAGTTCGAAATGTCTATGCTGGCTAAGATTTATATCTTTATTTTCGAAATAAATTTTTCCTACACTATGCACTAGTAATAATATCAAATGTTTTTTTTTAATGCGTATCAAGCATCTTTGACTATCATAAGGAGAAATCTCCTCCGATTCTGCGTTTGCATTGTGTGTGTGTGCAGGAGGCCTTATGGTAGTCTCATTTTTAAAAAGCATTGCGAATTGACTTTGAAAATCTTTTGTTGAATGTTTTAAAAGATAAACTGTTTTCTTTTTTGTTGCTCACACCAGTCCCATGACTGATCCGGATTTTATTGTTTTCTTTCCTAAACTTTGGGTGCTCATTATTTTCTACACGAGCAGTCTAGAGTTGGGTTTTTCAGATAGTCAGATGAAATAGATCATCTAGAGTTAGTTCAGTCTTTGGATCACACCAGTCTTGCTCAGCTTGGTGCATCGTTATTGGGAGTTCGAGCTATTGCTGGATTAGTTCTTGGAGATGAAGTTGCAGTTCTCGGAGTTCTCTTTTGAAGACTATCTTAGAGTTATATTGTTCCGCTGTTAGATGTTATCTATTTTTCTTTTCCGCTGCTATTTTATTGTATCATATCTCTGATGTATATTGATATCTATTGGATCATCTGTTGTATCAGATATTGTATCAAAGCTGTATTTCAATGTATTATTCTTTTATTCCGCTGTGTTGTTTACTTAATGTTGTTATAAGCTCCGGCGAATCGGATTTGAACGGTTGAATCTATGGCATTCGAATACGATATGAAGTATGAATGTCGATTTTTGAGCGGGCAAAATCTGTCTCGTTACATAAGCTATCTGCAAAAATATACGCTGACGCAGTAAAATTGAGAACGAAATATTTTTGCAGTGTAAAATAAAATGTATTTTGAAAACATTATTTGCCTCAGTTATTTGGGTTGTTCGTCATCATATAATTTTGAACTCATCATATACGAACAGCTTGTGACATGCACAGTGTATCACTGTACATGCCATAAGGCCGTGCACACCGATATACACTTGATAAAAATGCAGGGACAGGTGAGCACAAGGTCAAACCTAAGCTATAAACTAGATTCAACACAGGTGCAATCAAATAATCAGTGCACATAAGCTCATAACCAAATCAAATGTACACAGACAATACAACATACAATATGGTTGCAATGAAGACAACGGCTCAAGGCTACGACATCAAGCATGTGAATAAATGTGCAACCTTAAGTGCACAAGAACATAAATAAAATTTAGTAGCTCAATGCAAACAAAGTACATGAATACATATCAAGCAAGACAGTGATAAAAAATGAGGCAGTTCCGGGTTTCTACAAAACTCAACAGTTAGACAAGCTCAATTATAAAAAACGTGATGCCAGGAAATCGAACATGTGCATATATACACAAGTAATTCGGGAACCATAGTGCAGACAGACCCAAGTGCAACTGGAAACCCAAAACATGAAGACTGCATCTCCAAGACATCACATACACATATAAATGTAGTATCATGAACTAGAGCAGAGCACGTGCAAATGCAACATGTAGACATCAAGTAGACGAGCAAGGCTCCAAACATACATTATGAAACCACAGTGCACAGCAACAGTCAAATGAAGACTCAAGTATCAATTGCACTGCCTCAACAGTCAGAGCATCATCAACAAAGTGAACTACGCATATACATGAACCAGTGCACTCAACCAGAATTAGGAACCATCAACACACATACAAACATACATATGTATGGTGATAAATAGGTTTAAAACAATGAGACAGTTTCAAGAGACTACAAACCAGACAACATAAAGTATGAAGGGAATGCATATGTCAACAAGTCAAGGGATGCACCAGTGAAACAGCAATTATAAATGGTACAAGTCGAGTATGCTACAGGCACGAACAATCATGCTGAAGTCAACAAGCACAAAGAAAGGAATCAATGTCAAGGCAAAAATCAGAGCAGTGGTCAGATAATATCAAACAGTTTCAAACCAGAATTTCGAAACCATGGTGGCCAAGGAATCAGTCACAATAAATTCAAAGCCGTGTCAATCTAGGTAAAAAATATACGGTTTTAGAACAAGTCAGAAATCATCACAGTCATCAATGCAAAATCAAACGGCCGAGAAAATTATCAGATGAAGGAGAAAATAGGAATTCGAATCCTATATAAACGTTTAACATTATCGGCAGAAAAACCATTCGAGTAAAAGAAAAAAGAAAAATCATTCAACTTGAATCAAGATCGAGTTCAGGCATATGAACCAGAAAAGCAAAGATAATAAATCACATACCACTTAATCGAACTCGATCAAAACTTGGGGGCAGTCGTGTGCCAAGCAACGAAGAAATAATCGATCGTCAAAGCAATCAACGACAACATCCACCCAAACGATCAACAAAGTCGACGCCTTCAATTTTCCCACAAAGCCCTAATTTGGAAAGAAGAGGAATAAAAATGAGGCCGCCATTTTTTAGAGCAAAGCAGACCGACATAATAAAAAAGAAAGAGGATTTCTTATTCAATTTGTGGCCGGTCTTTTTTATTTTTTTTGGGCTTTTATTTATATTTAAGGGCTTTGCGTTTTTATTGTTTAAATTGTTTTATTTTCCTTTAAACTCTTGTAATTTCTAGTCGTGTGACTAGGGGAAGAACTATGGTGGTGTAGTTCGAGAATTCGCAACTCAGTAGCTGGTTGTGGTAAGGTTTTAAGCGTAGAGTTAAGGTTAGTCGATAGCGGGTGTCGCAAGTTTACGTGTGTAAGTGTATGACTACTTAATTTCTAGTAGAAATCTTGGGGGCAGCACGTAGATAGGGTTTTGCCGAAGCTAGGTAAATCTGTGTGTTCTATTTCTGCATTTACTATTCTGCTATTATCTGTGCTGCTATTATTCTGATATATTCTATGTTGAAAATATTTTATAAACTTCCATAAATAATTTTTATAATTAATAGTATCACCGTATTTACCCCCCTCTAGGGTGAAATCGATCCTATAAGTGGTATTAGAGCTAAGAACAAAAGCCATTTTTGTTTTAAAAATTTTGAATTTTCAAAGACCAATTTTTCTTACAAACTTGAATTTTTAAAATGGCTTCTGTTAATAATGTTTTTACTGTGGGTCGGTCCAATATTATTCCTTCTGTTTTTGATGGAACGGATTTTTTGAATTGGAAATTAAAAATGGAATTTTATTTAAAATCTATTAATGTTAAATGTTGGGATATTATTAAAAATAGAGGATATAATAGATGAGAAAATTACTTTGATTAATGCCCTTGTTATGCATATACTACATTATCATATTAATCAAGATAATTTTAACTTTATCTCTTATTGTGAAAATGCATAGGAAATTTGGAATACTCTTGATGCAATATATGCAAAAGTCAACGGTGATGAGAAATTCCTCATAATCGACTTAGAAACGTGCTTAACAGGATTGGTAAAAGTTAGTAGTTATAAGGATGATGATGATGGAGCAGTTGAGCTGGCATTACGAATAAAGCGATTCAAAAAGTGGAACCGCAAATACAGAAATCCAGCTCTAAATCAAAAATTGAAAAGCAGAATAGTCAAAGCACTAGACTACCCAGAAGAACAGGAGATCATCTATCGCAAGTGCAACAAACCCAGACACATCAAGCCAAATTGTCCTCAAAATCGACACGACCATGAAAAGAAATTGAAAAGAAGTAGTTTTGCAGCCACGTGAAATAAAAATGATAATAAAAGCACTAACAGTGAGAGTGAGAAAGAAGATCTATGCCTACGAGGTGATATAACTGATAGCGGTGATGATGATGAGCCAAGCGAGGTATCAAAACTCACTCGTTCAGAATTACTTATATATTTCCATGAAGTAAATGGCTGTTTCGAAAGACTTAGGGAGAAATACGCTAAACTTGAAACACAAAGAGATAGTTTGATAGAATCAAATAAACAACTTAATCAACTGGTTAAAATGTAACGACCCACCATTCATCTCCAAAGAATGACGCATCATTAATAAGAAAGAAAGGGATAGAAAAGAGAAAGAAAGAGAAAAAGAAGAAACAACACATCAGAATCTCAACAGCGGAACGAATAAATTATATTAATAACATAAGTATTACATAGTAGACAACAACCATCAGAGTTACATAGATAATACAACACATACTAGACAGTTATAGACACCTGTCCAGTTATTACAACTCAATACAACTCAGAGACAACACAGAGATACCAAACACAGCGGAACACTATACATATCTACAACGCTGAAGCCTCCTGCTCCATTGCACCTTCACAATTTGTCAAAGCTAACCTGAATCCCTTGGCTACTCGTAAAAATTTGAGTACCCAAGAGTTTAAGAAAACAAAAGATAAACTCCGGATCAGACATGGGTCTGGTGTGAGTAACAGGTTAAGTTTCTTAACTTTGAAAAACCTTTGAAAAGAAAAGGTATCACGTAAGACTTCCCACACATAAACATGGAAAAGTTTTTACCTTACGCTAACCAAAACATTTGATAGGAAATCCAGTGATATTATAATAGTTCTAGGGTTTTCAAGTAAATATGAAATAGCCGAAATTGTTACATCTATTAAATTCCAGCTACTAGCCACAAAAGTGGGTAATACAATCAAAACCGTTGGCACTTATTGGATTTTGGATTCCATACAATGGCAGGGCTAACGGGTACCGCCCGTCACAATACGTGGCCTAGATCACCGTACCGAGGATCACTCCCGATCCCCTGCAATACAAGGCCGGAATCATTCCTTACTGAACAGTTCCGAACAAGACAACCCCGTAGTTGGTGCGTATATCCAACCGCCCACTAAGCCGAATAATAAGGGACCTTTAGACAGGGGAAAATCTCGTCCTACTTGGGCATGACCCACTTAGCCTTGCTGCACCTCCCCTGTTTTAGCCATTCTCGGTTGATGAGGCTTGAGGCTAAGATTACCTTTATAGGACACATTTATCTTAGAATGCTCATCGTCCACCTGACGATGTTCTGAAAGCATTCAATCCATACAAGTTGGTTCCGGGTTCGAACGAAACCGAAGGCATTATCTCGTTACACTCATTTTGGAATCACCCTCAGAGTTAACAACGATAACCCCTGCACTCTGAATCTTCATCTCGAATTTGAAAGTACTATCTCCGTCAAACTCATCTCGGAATCACCCTCAGAGTTAGACTGACGAATAGTTCTTACACCTCGAGTCTTCACTCTTTACTTGAGATTCACGACCTATCGTTAATTTGGATCAATGTGGTTTTCGGATATCCAAATTTGGAAACTCGACCCCGGTCTCATCGAAATCCAAAGCGTGTCTTTTAAGGACAAGTTGTTTTAGAGTTTAAAACAATTCAATACAATTATCTATATACACACACATAGATAATTCACATATCACAATAGATAATCAACATTATCATCACAACAGATAATCCATATTATCAGTATCAAAAGATAATCCATATCATCATCACAATGCAACCAATGCATCCATATCACACAACATTACTTATCTCATAGTTGAGATTTCAAACCATTCAAGGCAACCAATATCATCCAATCATATATAAGCAATGATCTATAATCACACCATCTATAATTAATTTAAAATGAATTAAATTAATTACTTCCATCTCTAATTAATTTAAAGTGAATTAAATTAATTACTACATCAATATAAATCTTGCTTACAAATCCATTAATTAATTACCAATTAATTAATTAATTATACTCTAATTAATCACCTTAATTAATCACCCTTGATTAATTATCCTTTAATTACATTCTAATCCTTTAATTAATTTTACAAATTAATTATTCTAAACCAAATACAGTAATTAACCTTTAATTACTTCATTAATTAATTAACTATAATTAATTACATTAATCCTTAATTAATTCATTTAATTAATTACCCTTAATCACTTATCATTGATTAATTAATCAATCTTAATTACATCATTAATTATATTAATTAATGATCCTTAATTATATTTAATTAATTATCTTATTTAAATTAATTACATTCAGTAATTAATCTCAATTTAAACCATAATTATTAATCACCTTTGATTAATCACATTCAGTAATTAACTACCTTAATTACTTCATCAAATTAATCACTCCTTAATTAATTATCTATAATTAATCCCTTGATTAATTATACAAAGTAATTTAATCCAAATTACTTTCACAATTAAACCATATTCCACTAATTACATCCAGTAATTATCATTAATTACTTCACTGAGTAATTACAATCCATTAATTACATAAAGTAATTATTATCAAATCATCAAGTGATTAAAATTAATTAAACTTAATTAATTAATTAATTTAAACTAATCACAATAAACTCCATTAATTACATTAAGTAATTAATTCCTTAATTACTTCCATTAAGTAACTAAACTTAAATAATTTTCACAATTGGCTATCATTTAATTAATAGATTATTTAAATTAATCACATTAATTAATTATTAAATAATCTTAAGTTAATGACCATCATTAACCATTAACCGTACTTTAATTACTTCTCTTAAGTAAAACTTTCATTAATCATTATTGATTTCAAATTAATTAATCTTTAACATTCAATTAATTAACCTTTAATTATTTAGTTAATTAAGTGTTAACTGTAACTTAATTAATTCATAATTACTTGATTAATTAATTACTAATCATTAATTAAATCTAATTAATGATCCTTAATTATGGATTAATTATCCTTAATTAATTGATTAACTTAAACTTTAAGTTAATAATTTAAGACCCTTAATTACCTTAATTAATTATCCATTCCATTAATTAATTAAATAAATTATTCATTTAATTACTTAATAATTAAATGAAATTATTAATCATTAAATTCTAAATTTTTTTAAGATAAAACCTTTCTTATCTATGGTTAAATTATCATTCATAAATACATTTGAAAATATTTATTTCAAATTCAATTTCAAATTTCATTTTAAATTCAATTTTTAAAATGAGAACCAATTTATCTTTAACCAAATTAAAACTTTGAAATTCACATGTTAAAGAATACTTATATAAAATAAATTTAAAGATTTTAAACAAATTCGTTTTTAATTTCAAATCATTAAAGTATACTTTAACCTTTAAACTTATTTATAATATTTAAGTCTATAAACTTTATCTTATTTAACCTAAGATTCAAATTCAATTTGAATTTAAATTTAAAATTTTGATTTAACTTTGTTTAAATCATCTTTTACATTTCAAACTCCATTTAAATTCAAATTCTTTAATTACACTTTAAACTTCTTAAACACTTTTATGTTACTAAGAAAATTTGAATTTAAAAACTCTTTTATTTCCAAACTAATATTCAAATTAAAATTGAATTTATTTTAGACTTAAATTTAACTTAAACTGAGATTGAAAACTAGATTTAAACTTTATTTAAAAACTTTACTTCCACTTAAATTCAGGTTTTAAATTTTATTTTAAAATTTTAAACAGAACTACAAGTTTCTGATCTAAAACCTGTTACCATATTTTAACCCGAGCCAGAGCAAATTCTGCTTCGAGTCAACAAGCCCAGTACTTCGAGCAATACACGGCACCTTCTCGAGTGATTCTCGAGTTCCCCTACTGCTTACACCCAGGCAATCATCAGAAACCAAAAGTGCACGAGCACATGCACCGTGCCTCCGATCAACTCCACCCACCTCCGGTGGCCTCCCCACATCGGCGACCAACTCCTCATTCTACCCCGGTCATCTTCTAGCTTCCACACTACTCGAATTTGAACTCGATTTCAATTCTAAAACCTGGAACAGAAAGACCAACCCCCTCTCCAAACCTATCAACACTTCATCCACGGCGCTCCGACCACCAGAGAGCCTCTACCACCGGCCACAGCCTCGTCTACGACCAAGCCTTCAAAACAGAAATTGCATGCATGCTTCCAGAGAAAGAAAAATGCAGACTTAGATGATATTTCAAAACAGAAATGAAGGAGAGATCTACAGGCTTGGTTTAAATTTTCAAAACAGAAATGGAGAGATCTGCAGGTTTGAGTTGCAAATTGAACTTCAGGTTAATACTTTAATTTGCACTTCAGGTTTGAAGATAATTCAGACAGTTTTAAAGAAGATTGATTTTTGAGGGATTTGCATATTTTTGTTTTTAACAGAATTTTCTGTTTTGAATGTTGATTACAGATTTTAGGTGATTTGGAGAAGATGATTTCAGATTTGTTTTAGGGTTATTTGGTTTGAATGTTGGCTGAAGATTTTCTCAAGCTTTGAAGAAGAATAGAAAAAAAGAAAATGAGGTGAGAATAAATGTGTTTATATAAGTATATTTTTGATTTAATTAAAATAAAAGAAAACGAAAAATTAAATAGGACACTTGTTCTAATCTTAACATTTGTCACAATATTTACATTATGGTTCAACACATGTCATTTAAGTGTGTTAAGAGATTTACACATGTCTCTTTAAATATTTTATTTTAATTTAAATTGTTTATAAAAGCTTTAAATCTTAATTTATTACTTCTTATGTGTATATAAATAAATTTCTCCCCTTTTTAATTAAAGAAAAATGAAACAAACAAATTATAAATATAAGCTTATTCAAATATTTTTAAGTATTTATTCTTTTAAATTTCAAAACATTAAATTCAAATTTAAATTAAATTATAAAACCTAATTTAAAAATCAAGTTATATATATATACATATATAACTACATAATTAAATTTTGAAAAACAAGCTATTTTTAATAAAATCCATTTGTTAAAAAAAATGTATTATTATGTTTTGTAAATAACAAATTTGATAACTATAAATAATTTATAAAATAAATTGTTTCTTTATCAAAAAAGTATTTATTTTTATCACACTGTATTTAAAAAGAAATCAAAATAAACCTTATTGTTATTTTAATTAAATTTAAACTTGAGTTAAAACATATTTTAAACCATTTAAATATTTACCTTATGTATTTTAAAACATATAGTTATTTATGATATACTTTTAAAAAGCTTAATATCAAATAAATAAATTTAAACAAATTAAATTTTTATCTTATCAATTTAAAACCATATTTTATTTATTCAATAGCTTTTAAAAGTTTAATTTTAAATAAAATCATAATTCCCAATTTTTTTACTAAAGATATATATATATATATATATATATATATATAGAAAACAAGATTTATTTATTTATTAAATTAAACTATATCTATTTACAATATATACATATCCTATATACATTATAAATAGAAAACAATTTATTAGATTTTAAAAGATAAAATCTATCAATTAAATATTTATTTTATTGGATTATTAAATTAATTCAAATCTTATCACAAAGATTATCAAATCAATTTAATTTTTAAATCAGATTATTAAATTGATATTGCTTAAAATTCCGGGTCATCACATAAAAACTATCAAACTAGGAGCCCTAAGTGTGATAAGTGTCCAACATTCGAAGAAGAGACTAAAAAATTAGAAATTAAAATTAAATCACTTGAATGAAATTCTTATTCTGAAAGAAAGTGAAAATACAAGGAGAGAAAATTCCATTAAAAAGTGCGCACAATTATTAAATGAAAATGAATCTCTCAAAACGCAAGTCCAACAAGTGTCAACGACTTTAGAAAATTTTCCAAAGGAGAAAGATCGTTGAATATGCTATTAGGAAAACAAACTGTTAATACAGTTAGACAAGGACTTGGGTATAATCAATCTGAATCTGTTAAAAGCAAAATTAATCAAGTTAATTCAAAGTGCACAATAAGTGGAAAAAATGGACACAATTATAATATTTGCTGGTATAGACCGAAAAATGTGAAAACCATACCAATTCGGGTTCCAAAAGGCACGAATATAAAATCCCTCAAAGTTAAACAAATCTGGGTGCCAAAAGGAACATACATAAATAGTTTTGGGTCTACACAAATACATTTTTCAAAATCATATGCCACTAACAACCATGGACCTATAAAAACAAATAGGCCACAAAAATCTTCTTTCGTGTAGGTGTGGTGGCTGGCTAAGGAACAACAACAGTGTTATCTGGATTCTGGCTATTCTAAATACACAACGGGAAACTAATCAAAGTTCCTTAGCCTAGTATGAAGGTAGCAGAATTACAATGGGCAACATCGAAAAATTATCGGCAAAGGTAAAACATGTAACGATATATTTATTTTGAACGATTTATTAAATGTGAAAATTTGCACCAAAATCTAATTTGAATCAGCCAGTTATGTGATAATAAAATAAATGACGATTTTGAATCTGACTTATTCTTATTTGACTTGTTTTTATTTTTGATTCTAATTTGTGAAAAAAATGTTGACCAATCACTTTTCAACTTTGAACTAATAAACTTGTTTGGTCTTATGATGGTCTTTTACTAGTACATGTGGATATATTTGACTTGGCATTATATTTTGTGTTTGCTTGTATACATGGCTTCAAATTCAGATTCAAGAGAATTTCATTTAAAAGATGTTGAAAATGATTTTAAGAAATTTTTTGAAACTTCACAGTCTGGCCTATAACATTCGATTAATGATATTCTTGAGTGTAAGAGAAATTCAGATGCAGATTACACTAGTAATCTAGTTGATAGAAAAAATTACTAGTGGAATGTGATTTATGTTGAGACATTAAATAACTGCATCGTTTCTCAAAGAAAATATCTGCATATTTTTCATTTCAAATAATTTTCAAATTAGCAGACATTTTTCTTATAAAATCCCTTCTAGAAAATCATTTTTTTTGTTGACCATGTTTCAAATTAGTCATTTTTGAAAATTTGATTTTATAATTATTTTTGGATTTGATCTTAAATAACTACATTGACTAATCTGACTCCCTACTGACTATCTAAAAGATAATTAGTGATTGAAAAAGTGATGAGTGTTGATATTAATCTTATATTATAACTTGAGACGGTAAAATTAGTAAATTTCTTTAGAAATTTAAAAAAGAGTTATAAACACTTTTTGTTGGTAAAAATTCCATGATCATTTCTATTTCTATCATATTTCTATCGACCATCACTCATCATAATCCAATATGGTATGTCAATATGTGGTATTTTAAAAGGAAAATTATGCGCTTTCATTTTATTATATTTTTAGCAATAAAAACATCCTAAGTATTCACTCTCATTTAAAAGTCCTCGTGGTTATGCATGAGTGAGTTACTTGGGATTTTTGATTATTTGCTTCCATGCTCATTTAAACGTCCTCACGGTTATGCATGTATGGAACGCATATCAAAATTGATTGATTTAATAGACAAGTTGATTCTAATCCCATTTAAAAGTTCTTACGGTTATGCGTGGTTAGAAGATACTTGAATTCATTTTTTAATAAAAATTTGGAATACTACTAATCTCATTTAAAAGTCCTAACGGTTATGCATGGTAAGTAGATGTTCTAATTCCTGATATAAATATATCACAAATAGACATAACTATATGGTTTTATACGATGACATCATCCCTATCATTCTAAAGTGGAATATGTGTCAAACAGAGTATTTATGATTTTTATTTGATTTTTTATTGAAATTTAATATTTATATTTGATTAAGTATTAATATTGTATTAATGTCTATCTCTATTTTTCTAACATTATTACTCTTTTTTTGATAACAAAAGGAGGAGAGAAAAGTTAAGATTTTGTCGAATAAAAGAAAATAAAGGTCAAATATTTTATTTTTTATATTCTATATGCATCTAGGTTCATTTATTCATTTTTATTTATTTACATGCATATATGAAGGGAGAGCTTTGTGTAGAGAGGGAGCATTCAAATAGGAGGAGCAAATTGAATATCAAATATATTTAATAAAATTCAAAATCTTAAATATATGTTTGTTAGCATCAAAAGGCGGAGATTGTTGAATATTCAAGTATATGATTTTTGTTTGATGATAATAAACATATATATATATATATATATATATTCATTTAAATGTATTTGTTAATGTACTATTCTATTTTTACATAATTAAATAAATATTTGCTGAATAAAATGAATAACATAGAATTTAAATTCAAATGGATATTTTATTCAAACCAATGTTTATTACAATTTTGAATACTACAAATTTGTGCTCTCACTATATACATAAAATTTCAATTACAATACATTTCATTTTATACAACTGTCCTCACTACGTATCGCTCATACACTCATATTATCTTCAGCTCCATTCCAGATTAAATCCAGCATCTGAGCTATCTGCAAAAATATACACTGACGCAGTAAAATTGAAAATGAAATATTTTTGCAGTGTAAAATAAAATGTATTTTGAAAATATTATATGCCTCGGTTATTTGGGTTGTTCGTCATCATTTAATTTTGAATTCATCATACACGAATGGCTTATGACATGCACAGTGTATCACTGTACATGCCACAAGGCCATGCATACCGATATACACTCGATAAAAATGCAGGGACAGTGAGCACAAGGTCAAACCCAAATCAAAAGCCGGGTTCAACTCAAGTGAAACAAATAAAGTCACGACACAAGAACAAGGTCAAACCCGAGCTATAAGCTGGATACAACACAGGTGCAATCTAATAATCAGTGCACATAAGCTCAAATGAGTTGCAACCAAATCAAATGTACACAGACAATATAGCATACAATATGGTTGCAGTGAAGACAACAGCTTAAGGCTATGACTTCAAGCATGTGAATACAAGTGCAACCTTAAGTGCACAAGAACATGAATGCAATTCAGTAGCTTAATACAAATAAAGCACATGAATACATATCAAGCAAGATAGTGATAAAAAATGAAGCAGTTTTGGGTTTCTACAAAACTCAACAGTTCGACAAGCTCAATTATACAAAGGGTGATGCTAGGAAATTGAACATGTGCATATATATACACAAGTATTTCGAGAATCATAGTGCGACAGACCCAAATGCAACTGGAAACCCAAAACTGCAAAACATGAAGGCTGCAGCTCCAAAACATCACATACACATATACATGCAGTATCATCAACTAGACCAGAGCACGCACAAATGAAACACGTGGACATCAGGTGGATAAGCAAGGCTGCAAACATACATCATGAAACCAGAGTGCACAACAACTATCAAATGAAGACTCAAGTATCAATTGCACTGCCTCAACAGTAAGAGCGTCATCAACAAAGTAAAACTACACATATACATGAACCAGTGCACTCAACCAGAATAAGGAACCACCAACACACATATACACACATACATATGTATGTATGGTGATAAATAGGTTTAAAACAATGAGACAGTTTCAGGAGACTACAAACCAGACAACATAAAGTATGAAGGGAATGCACATGTCAACAGAGAAAGGAGCGATGCACATGTCAACAAATCAAGGGATGCACCAGTGAAACAACAATTATAAACAGGTACAAGTCGAGTATGCTATAGACATGAACAATCATGCTGAAATCAACAAGCATAAAGAAAGGAATCGATGTCAAGGCAAAAATCAGAGCAGTGGTCAGATAATATCAAACAGTTTCAAACCAGAAATTCAAAACCGTGGTGGCCAAGGAATCAATCACATCAATTCAAAGTCGTGTCAATCAAGGTAACAAAATATACGGTTTTAGAACAAGTCAGAAATCATCATAGTCATCAATGCAAAATCAAACGGCAGAGCAAATTATCAGACGAACGAGAAAATAGGAATTCGAATCCCATATAAACATTTAACATCACTGGTAGAAAAATCATTCGATTTCAAGCAAAAATAACAATCATTCAACTCGAATCAAGATTGAGTTCAGGCATATGTACCAGAAAAGCAAAGATAATAAATCACATACCACTTAGTCGAACTCGATCAAAACTTGGGAGCAGTCGTGTGCAAAGCAACGAAGAAATAATCGATCGTCAAAGCAATCACAACAACATCCACCTGAACGATCAACAAAGTCGACGCCTTCAATTTCCCCACAAAGCCCTAATTTGGAACGAAGAGGAATAAACACGAGGCTGCCAATTTTTAGAGCAAAGCAGGCCGACATAATATAAAAGAAAGAGAAAGAGGATTTCTTATACAATTTGGGGCAGGTTTTCTTTATTTATTTTGGGCTTTTATTTATATTTAAGGGCTTTGTGTTTTTATTGTTTAAATTGTTTTTAATTTTCCTTTAAACTCTTGTAATTTCTAGTCATGTGACTAGGGGATGAACTACGGTGGTGTAGTTCGAGAATTCGCAACTCAGTAGCTGACTTGTGGCAAGGGTTTAAGCATAGAGTTAAGGTTAGTCAATAGTGGGTGCCGTAAGTTTATGTGTGTAAGCATCTGACTACTTAATTTATAGTAGAAACCTTGGGGGCAACACGTGGGAAGGGTTTTGGCGAAGCTGGGTAAATCTGTGTGTTCTATTTCTGCATTTATTATTCTGTTATCATATGTGCTGCTATTATTCTGATATATTCTGTGTTGAAAATATTTTATAAACTTCCGCAGTAATTTTTAAAATTAATAGTATCACCCTATTCACCCCCCTCTTGGGTGAAATCGATTCCAGTTAGTTCTATCCCAAGGCCTCCATGTGGTGGTGGACTTGAATTGTACCAAACATAGGGATCAAGCCCTAATGTTACGCTGTTGAATTCAGCAGTTTGAATGATTATACCTTTGCCCCTTGTCTTAGGTTAGCTGGGTTAGATAGTGGATGGTCGAACTCCATCCTTTGTGAGTTTATACACCTCCTGTCGGTTTCAAGCCGGAGTTTACGAAATAATGAGTGGTCGAACCGCACTCATTTATTTGTTTATACTCATATTCGTACTCTAGGGATAAGAGTTAGTTAGCGGGTGGTCGAAAAGCACATGGTTTGTGTTTATACTATAGCCACACTCTGGGGACTTAGTGTTATTTCAGAAAATAGTCTGATCGTATTTTCCTTAATTGATTTATTTGTCTCCAAGTCCAAGGGTTAACTTAGCGAGCAATCGATCGTGTCACATTCGCTTTTGATTCATATGTGTCCCATCATTTGATAGGATTAATGTAACGACCCATCTTTTTGGACAATTTAAGTCGATAATAAACCACACGTGTCTAACTCAAACTGTTCAAAAGATAAATTATCAATGGGGTTTAACTAAGAAATAAGAGAAAAGAAGGAAATCAATACACAGAGTCTCGCAGCAAAATGACGAAATATAATAATTAAACAAATAGTTCATGAAGCTATTTTACAATATACGTTTGATTTCGATTTTAAAAAATAATCAGAGTACAATCAATAAAGATGCCAAAATAATGCAACAGAATAATAATAGTAAGTACGATCTAACAAACTCCATCTTCATCTTCAAGGAATAATGGTCTTCAGATACTAAAATACTCAGGCTGACCCGAGCGTATTGAAAAGACAAAACACTCGAGTTAGAATTAATTTTTTTTATATAAGTTAAATCAATAACAAGTAAATATGAGTGTAATAGCTTCAGAGATGCTTATGGGATTTTCCATATCATATCAAGCGTATAACGTGTGTGCAATAACTTAAGAAATGTTACGCGATTTTCCACCTCCTAAGGATCTGTTAAACTATCTATATATAGTAAGATACGCTATATATGTAGTGTCTATCAGTAAGTAAAGTATTAAGATAGCGTTTAGGCTTTACATTAATACACCTTAAAACATTTTAAAGCATTGTCCTATAGTTTACCTTAGCAGCACAACTAGTAACATCGGTAGCCAGGGAGGCTCCGTGAGAAGACAACACTAAAACAAAATTGTAGTGGTCGTGTATAAGGATATAGTATGATAAGGGAGATGACGCAATGCCCAAGGTAGGATTCTACCAGTTTACCCTTTCTGGCTGGTTGTAACACATCATTGCAATGACTGCCGACCGAGTCCATCACCCGCAAAATCAAATCAAGTTGCACCGATCGAGTCAACATCAATCTAATAATATGAAGAGGTGAAGGCCCCTAAAGGTAGCGGACCCCTTGGCCAGACATAGGCTCCTGTTTTAGTTATTTAAAATTGACTCAAGTGTCAGGGTCATCCATCATCGTTCACTTACTTCATTCCAGTAAATGCCGCTAATTCACCCTCTACATTCTGGACAACATCCACCACATACATAGCTATTTAAGTGGTTCCGACAGAATTATAGAGAGTATGCAATACATTCTGCCCCGGTCTCTTTAATAACCAATCATCCATTTTACACACCGGTTGTTTCTTTTAAATTTCAGAAAAAAATCATACTTTATATCAAAATATCATATTCGCTTCAAATCATTTCGAATTCAAAAATAGGTTATACTTCCATATCAAAACATTCATATTTAAATCAATGATTTAAATCTAAATAGTTCCCACTTTTAATACAGTTTGAATATTGGAAATAGTTTGAATAATCAAAATAGTTTTGAAGTTGAAAATATTTTTGAATATAAAAATAGTTTGGATAATTAAAATAGTTTGAATAGTTTGATTAATTAAGAATGGTTTGAAAATAGTTTGAATAATTAAGAAAGGTTTTGAATATTTTAAATAGTTTTGATAATGAAAATAGTTCTAAGTATTGAAAATAGTTTATATGCTAAAATAATTTGAATATTAAAATGGTTTATATATTAATATTTTAAATAATTTACATTTAAAATGGTTTTTAATTAAAACTATTTCGTCCTTTCTCAATAATCTAAACTCGGGTTCAAGTTCTAATTCAAAACGAATTCAAATTTTAGACTTCCAATTCAAGTCCACTTCATATTCAAAATTCAATTTCAATCAACCTCAATTCAAAATTATTTCAAACTTTACTTCAAATTCACTTTAAAAGGTTCTATTCAAATGGCTGAAAGTTTTAATTCAGATTCTCATTTAAAAAATTAGTTTAAATCCATTTCACATCCTAAATTTGAAATACCAATTTAAATCACTTTAACTAAAATAAATTCAAATTTTAAATTAAAACTTAAACCTTTAAAATAATTCACTTTCAATAAATTCAAATCATAACTCAATTTCAACTTTAAGATTTAAAATTAAATCCTTTAACAATTTCATTTAAGCAGTTTCAATTTCAACATTTCGAAGCTTGAATTAGAAAATAATTCAATTCGTATATATATAATTTTTTTAAAACAATATCATTTTAAAAAAAAAATCTAAATTCAAGTTTTTATAACCATTAACCAAATCGGGTCTCCGTATATAATTTTCTACCCTATGGCCAAGTGATCGGTTACTTCAATTTTAATTACATAGATGGATATATATCATTTCAACCTGTACTTAAATGACATTGGTATCTATATATATATATATATATATATATATATATATATATATATATATATATCATTTCAAACTATTTCTCAGTTCATATTAAATAATCCAAATGACAATTGACGTAACGTCAATAATAAATAGGGTAATAACTAGGGATATATCAAAATAAATAACGATCATACATCCAACATATCAATCAATATGCATCTAATTGCAATCCACATCCTAATCAACCAATATATCACAATAGTTACTAGTTATCAAATGTCGGTGTTTAACTAGTAATTCAATCTCAATACCAATTTAGAGGTCGATTCACTTTGTTGTCAATTTCGTATTAAAAATCAATTCAACTTTGGTGTCAACTCAAATTCAATATCGATTCAAATGTCAAATTAAATCCAGCAAAAGCCCAAAAGCCAATAATTAATCACTTTATGATTTCGATTCAATCGACAACAGAAAATTTTATTGTTGCGGAGTGGGTTTAATCGCTCACATTTGATTTAAGCCTATTAAAAATCCAACGAAAGCCCAATATCTCAACAATCACCAAAGTCAACCAAACCAGTTTCATGTTTCCTAGAATTTCTATATGAGTCCAATGGAAGAAACCACACGTGAATCGAAGTTCTTATGCAAAAGTTATTTGCATTAGAATATTTGAATTTTAAAATTTAATTAAAATAAAACGAGGGAAAAAATGTAATTACCATCACTTTCCCAAACCCTAAATCGAACACAAACTTATGGCCGTCATACTTCATCGACCCACGCTGCTGCCCTACGCCGTTGCGCCATGATCAGCCACCACTATGCGCCCCGCCTTGACCAGCCGCATCCAACCATGTCCACGCGATCACCTCCATGGCCACCATCTCGCCAAGAATGGCCACAACTGCCACCCCCTTTAGCCACTGATTTTGACGAACTCAAGCATATACACGATGATCCAAGCCGATAGACTAACTCCAACCGTTAAATCCAAACCCTAAAATGAACTGCCAAAAATGTTTCGCCCAATTCAAGTAAAATTGAGCCTCGGTTATAGAAATGAATTGCGGATGCTAACTCCATTTGTCGAGAGATATTGTATGATAGGGTTCGAGCAGTTGAATTTTGGATTTGATTTGCAATTGGAAATTAAGGTTTTAGGATATTCACCATCAAAAAGGAACAAGTTAGATCTGGAGGAAACTACAGAAGAATAGAACATAATGATATGGAGGCTGTTAGGGTTTCAGTAACAATCTATATATAAGAGAAGATGGAACAGGAATAGATGGAATAGATATCGATTGGGCTAAAGCGACAACAAAGGCCCGCAAACCCGTTTCGTTCCCGAAATAAAAATAGGTCATCCTATATATCGAAATATAAATTTTCAATATTTTTAAACCTAATAGAACTAATTTCAGAACTTAATTCTATTGTATATAGAAGGTAGATTTAAAATCAAATTATACTTATTTTTACACGTTGATTAAAACGAATTACTTTTAAACTGATTTAATCACTTTCAAATTCTAGTTTAAAAAATTTATATCATCATTCTTAATTAAACAGAATTTTAATAATCCTTTGAAATCCAATTTTTCATGTTAAACCCAAGATTTAAATATCAAATCTATGACAACATTTAATTACAACCGTAATAAAACCCTAGTTCATTACATTTTAATTTCCAACACATTATTTTATTTTAATTTAAATGTTCTTTATATTAAATCACATTCCCTTATGTATTTTTATAAACATAAATTTCCATTTTATTAGACTCGTTGCTCTACAGTTAACATCTTCACCCATATGGACTAAAATATTTCAATTACATTAAATTTCATTGATTGCAAAATTAATTTCATAACGTATTAAATAATGAGACAAGAAATAGAATAATTGTTACATCCTAGTAATTCATATCTATTAATTTATTGTTTACGAACAAGGATTATAAATTTACTTAATAATTAACCAATTTCTTATTCTATATCATACGACTTCACTATTTGATACATCATTTATTATATTCCTTATTAAACTTTATAATTATATCCAAATTAAACTTTTTAATAATATTCTAATTTGAGGTAAACATTCATTTTATTCTTTACAACATTAACATTTTTTATTTCAAATCTTGTTGTTAATATGTAATCCAACATTTTTTTTTACATCAATAAATCATAAATTTTTAATTTCTAATAATTTTTGAATTTCAGTGCCTTATTTAATTTAATATTTTTAATTGTCAAACTACGAATCATTACAATCTCCCCCACTCAATACTTTTTGTCCCCAAAAAGAAATAAGAAAGAATCAATCTATAAAACAATTTATACTTACTTGGTTTTAATATAAATTTGAAAATAACCAAATTTCCACAAAAAAAATTCTAAGTCCTAAATTTACAAAAATTTCGATAGCGTCTCCTTTGCACTGCTAGGTCCAGAAAAATAAAAATATCAATAATTACATACTATACATCTTATTTTAATAACGAAGCATCCAACTATGGGGTAAATAATAAAATACCGCTACAAAAACCATAATCCGAAAATGTACCTATTTGTCGAGCAAACAAAATTCTATGTATAAAACCAAAAGCAACAGCTAGCCTTTGCTTCCATAAACCTATATCTTACTTACATAATCCAAAAGAGTTAAAACTAGGTAAAAGATCAATATACTAGTTGTTCCAATCAGTAGCACAAACAGCACAACATATATAATAATCATATGCGAACTAAAGCAGTACGACCATTATATACAATAAAAGAGTCCATCACACATCCATAGTAATAAAAAATAATGGTTTGCCTAGGTTCAAAAACATTTTATCATACAAGGGGGATAAATTTACTACATAGTATACCTTACACCCAACATCTTTAGGTATTACTTAATTCATTATTCATACAACCTCAAAAGATTGATGTGTCTTTGACGACCCAGAATTTTAGTCATTTGAATTTAATAATTGAAATTGTTTATTTGATAATTAAATTATTTATTTTATAATTAAATTGTTAAATTATTTATTTGAAATATTTATTGAAAATTAAATTATTATTTGATATTTGTTTAATAATCGAAATTAAATTATTTGAAATTTGACCCAGAAATATTTATTTAAGAATTAAAATATTAAATTTAATAACTGAAATTATTAAATAATTGAATCTTGGATTTTAATTTAGATATAAATGATTTCAAAGCTCATTTAAAATTCTATTAATAAAAATAAAGATAATAAAACTTTTAAATTGGATTTAAGAGTGGTTTAACTGATTTTGAAAATAATTCATTTTATTTAACGAGTGAAAATAGCCTTCCGAGGCATTATCTCGGATTTCAACGAAACAATTTTATTGGATCCATAATAATGAATTATAATACGCTGTTAAATTTCATGGTGATCAGATGTATCATTTGGTCGTGCAAGGTCGAAACGCATAGAATTTAATATTGAAAATTTATATAATAAGTGGGTTCAAAAAGCTATCTTCTGCATACGATCGAATTAGGTCTCGAAACAAGTTCCATTGTGTTTGAAATAGGGGTATAACATATTGAACGTCAGGTGACATGTCCCGTTTGGAGTTCGAAATTTTCGAACGGTGTGTAACTTGATAATTTAAAATTAAATAACATATATGCACATCTCCACCATATATGGCCATACATCATGCCATACCCCATCACTATTCAACTATACTCCTCCTACATGTCAACCATGCCCTTCCTTCTATAAATTCACGTCCAAAATCAGAAACCTAGTTCTAAAAAATTTCAAATCAAATTGACCAACTCCAACGGTCATAGATCATCGAAGCCATTCCACGCCGTTTCAGTTGAAGTCGTCAATAAGGATTTTGTTCGCGGTAGCAAGACAAGGCGATTGTGCAGTTGGATCAAGGCAATGTGATGTGTGGTGGCCGCAGATTGGGGATGATCGGGGTTCAAACTTAGTGAGCAGTCCTGTGTAGCAGGGGTACAAGATCTTCTTGTCAAATCCCGATGCATTTATCTAAAGATGTACCTTCAAAAGGTAGTTCCTTACCTTGTCATGGCATGGAATCCATTCTCTAATAAGTGTTGTACAGACTTAGTTGTCCCCAACTATGCTGAAATGTGAGATGCAAGCATTTCAGCTATATTCATATTTTATTTCGACCCTTAGACATTATTATAATATAAATGGATGTTTTATAAAAAATGTATTGGTTATCAAAAGGTAAAAACCCGTCTCTATTTATGTGTAGTGTGATCTTACGTGATACTTTTGATTTTATAGTGTAACGACCCAGAAATTTTAACGATTTAAATAACGTAATTAACTAAATTTTCATGAAAATAAATAATAGATTTTTTACGCAATGAAAATTTGATATTTGGCACGCGTCTATTGAAGCATAGCAAGTGGCAGATTTTCATTTGAAAATATGTAAGTTTATTCAGTCATGAAATTTCAATTTAAATCTAAAATCAGTTAAAATTGGATGGAAATAAAATACTATAAAATCTGAATACTTTTACATAAGAAAAATGTAAATCATTCTCTGAGTGAGAGGTCATATTTCATTCCGTTGAAATTAGACTTCGTTGGACCCATTTATATTACTTTCGACGGTTTCGCAGCATTTTCGACAGCAAATATGGAGTTTTGATAGGTGGATCATATTACTCTTATCTGTGTACCATATTGTTCGTCTCATCATGCCGATCTTCGCAGTATATTCATCGTGCATTTCGGCATCCGGTACGCGATAAAATCTACAAAACGATTTGCCGTATCGGTGTCCATTTTGAGCCTTTTAGTTTCCTTGTAGCCATTCAATTATCTACCATGTAAAACCAAATAGCCACTAGCTTTTAATATTCTCTGAATCCAACTATTAGCTTTTTCTATTCTCTATATTCAATATATATTACTGGTTACCCACTCTCTCTTCTCTTTCGTTCCCACCTCTTCACAGAAAATAAAAAAATAACTGAAGCATACATATATTTTTGCATCGATGCCTGTTGTTCTCCCTCTACCTATTTGCAAACACTCCACCCTCCTTCCCACATAGCTGATAGCCGCCCTACCGCCAATCCTCCTTGCTTCACCATCTAGTGACCGCCCCTATCACCACTCTCCCTCCACCCACCTACCCACCGCCTTCCCACCGAAACCCGAAGCAGTCTACAGTCGCGACCAACCCAGCCTGCATGCAAACAACTGCTCCGACCCATCCTTAACCACCTCGAGCATTGCATGTTCTTTTTCTCCACCAAACCTGATCCTTCTCCCCTTGTCCAGCCTCACACCCACCTTGCCTGCCTCGAACCGCCCCACCACGCAACAGTGCCGCCTAGCTTCACCTTACTCCTCCCTTGGCTGCATGCAGCAACACAAAACCGAACCTGACAGTTTCGTCCACACTGCCAACCCTGAAAATAACTTGAACAGCCCTCCATTCGCTTCCTGCCATCTTCCGCAGCCACTCGCAAACCAGTCAGCCTCCACACCACCTTCCGCAAACCTGAACACCTATTCTATCCAGCCACTCCAAATCCTGACCCTCCGCCTCCACTCCACTTCGACCATGCAGCAGCTCTAGTAAGCCACCCCTCCAGTTCATCCACCGTCGAACCCCTACCATACCTCCACCTGAGCTCGTGATTAACGAAGCTTCCCTAGCCTTGCTTCGCATCACAACCAACCCTTCCCCGCTTGTACCGAACTCGAACACAGCAGCCTTAGCCTTTCTCCTCCTTTATTGTAAAAAAAGAAGTGTATATATATTGCATATATATATATATATATATATATATATTGATTATCGAATTCTAGTTCGCTAGCTTTGCTTTGCCGTTGTCCAAATTCGTTCGGCAGTAGTTTTCTGACTTGTCGCTTATCTGTGTACACGTCCATGTCACTTTCTTTGTATTCATTGTTTCCATAGTCTCAAAAGGTGAGCGATCACTCATAAAATTTTTATGTTCAATAAATTTATATTTACATGAAATGATGATTGAAATGTGTTCTTGAATTTAAATTGGCTGGTGATTTGATTGTTGAGCTTGACATGTTATTATTTAAATTTGTTAACCTATGTTAATTAACATATGATAACCATAACCTGTTGTGTGTGTGTGTGTATGAATTATATTTAAATTGTTAATTATGATATATGCTTGTCATGGATATGTATGCCATTTTATATTACTACGTCTATTGTTCTTACACTGAAACTTCCCTGTTAGTTTAGAAAATCCCTATGGGTTGAAATGATAAATACCCGAACAATCTTGTAGATTAGGGAAACTCGTTAAGGGTTGAAATGATAAACCCAAGCAATTTTATTAATTTTGAAATTTTAGGATTGTGGGTTGAAATGATATATACCCGTAAATATTAAATTATTGCGGATTGAAATGATAAATATGCATATCACTTGACCATAGAATATAAAATTATATATGAACGCCATTGTTTATTTTTAAAAATGATTTCCAAATTTTTTGAAAATATATGGGTTTTATAAATATTGATTTTAAAATATAAAGTCAAGATTTTATTTGATATGTATGTAAAAATTTAGATTTTAAATTATATGTTTGGAAATTTTAAATTTATAAGTTAAGTTTTGAAAGAAATATAAATTTTAAGATATTACTTATAATTTTATTATTTTAAATATATAAAAAATAAGATTAGCATAAAATAAGATAGATTTGATTTAATAAAATTCAATTTAATAAAATTTAATAAAAAATTAATTTAACTAATATATATAAAGTGTGTAAATATTTATCTAAAATTCATAACTTTAATAAATTAAGGTTGAAAAGATAAATTAAAATTGATTTGTAATTTAATTTGTTTATGAATTGTATTTAAATAAGAATTGATTTGAACATATTTATTTTTAGATTCTAAAGATATGATTTTATAACTTGATAACTGGATTTTGACTAAAGGTGATTAAATGAATATTTTTAAATTTAAATAAAATTGAAATTGAATATATAATATTGATATAAATTTGTAATTTAAGATTTTATTTAAATTTTATTAAAAATGATTCAGCGAGTATCTTCAAAATTAAATAAAATAAAAGTTGAATTTTGAAATATAAAAGAAATTTATCAAATTGACTTATTTTAAATATTTGAATATTTAAACTTTGAAACCTATTGAATTTGGAGTGGTTTAAATTTGTAGTTCAAACCTAGAAAATCGATATAAATTAAAAATGGTTTTAATGGGAATTTGAATTGAACCTTTAACCTTTTTAATTGAAATCGTTGAACTGAGATTGATTTAAATTGAATTTTGGAACTAAACACTACTAGAAAAGGCTTCTATTCCGACAGCAAGGAGCGACGGCTTTCGACGGGCCGTCGACGGCCGTCGGAAGCCGTCGGAAATTAGCAAATTACAAGGCTCAACTGAGCCTTCTTCTTCCTCATTATTAGCATGAAAAGTTTTTAAAAAAACCTCCAAACCTCTCCTCCAAGCTTCCAATCTCCAATTTCGAGATTTTGGATCCTCCACGGCTGCCTAATCAATATCTATTGCTCTCAATCTCAGGTATAATCTTTTATTTTCACTAAAAATTTAATTTTTACCCTAAATCCATATTTGTTTAAGTTGATAAATTAGGGCTAATTAGTGTAATAATGGTTTATAGCATTCTATGGTATATTTACTTCATATGTTATCGTGAAATTTTAATGAGTATGTATTGTTTGTGATTTTGTGTGTATATGTAAACCATTGTATATGTGTTGTTTATAACATTGTATTATGTTAATTGGAATAAGACACAAGTCGTATAACATCTTAACTTGTATAATAATAATGAATCACGAGTCTAAAAAAATTGACTGTGTTGGAAAATGATAACAATATTAAAGCAGCCTTATTCGATAAACTACGTGGAACAAATGTGGCAAATTAATAATTTTTTGAAATGTATAAATTAGTAAATAGTATTTTATAAACTAATTTTTTTTACGTCTCTTAGAGAGTTTTTGTCCCCGTCTGATGGGTCATGTACATGATTGTTATATAAGTAGCCGATTTTATCACAAAACGGCCAGTTATATTCATCTGGTACAATTGTTGGATTGTCCATGTATTGGACAAGTTATAAACACAGTAAACAATTACATTTTGCACATTATTTCGTTTCAAACGGTTCAAAAAATTTTGCCATCACTTTTCTTTTTTGTTTCCTGCATACACACATTTGTGTACAATGTAGGAAACAAACAGAAAGTGCTGCCGAAATTTGGTTGAATCATTTAAAATGAAATAATGTACGAAATGTAAGTGTTTACTGTGTTTGTAATGGGAAGTAGGATGGCTGACCAAAGAAAAAGATAATAGGATGGCTGACAAAGATAACCATAAACCAACAATTCTAGTTTGTATTTTTAAGTGGGGTAAAACTGATGTGTAAAAGTTTTTTATCGATACATTGAAAAATAAAATGCGAATTCGTAATATCACCAATATTTATTTTTGAATTTGTAACATATTTTTTCAAGTAGGAAAAATGATCGATTACTTTGTTGATCATAGGAGATGGATGTATCAAAGAAGGGGGTTGAGAGGCTCAATAAAAGAATATTTTTATAATGGTATAAACGTATTTGTTGAATTTGCTTTAAGTAATAACGAAAACGTTGTAGAAATTCCTTGTTCATGTAGTAGGTGCAAATATTTGAAGTATTTGTTACCCGATATTGTGAAAGTCCATATATGCAAAATGGTTTCGTACCAAAGTGTTATGTTTGGGATCATCATGGAGAATTTGTAGCAAATACTTCTATGGAGTCTGAATAGACATTGCTAGTAATGAAATTGTTATGGTGAGCCGTATAGCAAATGTGGTTGAAGTTGTAGCACGAACAATGTTCCCTACGGTTGAAGTTGATGACGATGATGAAAATATTGAAGAACCAAATATTGAAGCAAAAAAATTTATGATTTGCCGGATGCTGCTAAGAAACCTTTTTGGGATGGTTGTAAAAGCGACACCCAGCTATCAGTAACTACATAATACATTACGATAAAGTCAAAATACCATCAACAAAGCCGGATTTACAGCCATTGTACAAGCTGCAAAAAGACATATGCTGCCCGATAATTAAATGTACGAAAATCACTATGAAGTTAAAAAAATTATGTTGGTTTTTGGTTTACCTTATCATAAAAATAGATAGATATTTAAATGGATGCATGTTGTTTTGGAAAGAGGACATCACTCTTAGGAAGTGTAGAATATGTAACGAAGAAAGGTACAAACCAAGAAAAAAGAAGGGCAAGAAATTTCCATACAAATGTATGCATTATTTGCCCAACACTCCTAGGCTTCAAAGATTATACGCATCTTCTGTAACTCCATATCATATGATATGGCATAGTGTGAGAACATAGGAAGATGTTATGTTGACCATCCAATCGATGGAGAAGCATGGAAGCATTTCGACAAAACATATCCCAATTTTGCAACGGAGAGTCATAATGTTAGACTTGGATTATGTACGAATGGTTTTTCACCATTTTCTCAGTTTGGTGCTAAATATTCATCTTGGTCCATTATCATCATACCTTATAATTTACCTCCATGGATGTGTATAAAAACACAATATATTTTTTTACCGCTGTCGTTCCTGGACCCGAAGATCCGACATAAGGAATCGATGTTTATTTACAACCGCTGATTAAGGAGTTAAAACACTATGGAATGTAGGAGTGGAAACGTAGGACGTTTCAAAGAAAAAAATTCATATGCAAGCTTCTTTGTTGTGGACTATAAGTGATTTTCCTGCCTATGCAATGCTTTTAGGATGGAGTACATCCAGTCATCTAACATGTCCATATGCATGGAAGAAGCACGGGCGCTTTCTTTACTGAATGGTAAGAAAATTTCATGGTTTGACTGCCATCAATGTTTTCTCCATATCAATCATCCCTTCAGAAGACATAAGAAAACTTTTAAGCTAATAGAGTAGAAACTAGACAACCACCAACGATATGGTCAAGCGAAGACATACACGAACTTTTAAGGGACTATCCAAAGATATATAAAACTGTAATGTAAAAAAATTGTAGGCAAATCGACTAATCATAATTGGTGCAAACAAAGTATATTTTGGTAGTTGCCTTATTGGAAACATCTTTTACTTCATTATAATATTGATGTAATGCATAACAATAAAAATGTCTTTGATAATGTTTTTAACACAATTTTTAATGTCAAGAGGAAGATTAAGAACAATTTGAAATCAAGACGCGGTATACAAGAATTATGCAACCATCCTATAAAGGATCTAGATTAACCCTAGAGGGGGGGGTGAATAGGGTTATAGCAAATTTTCGCGTAAAAACAAACTACAGAAAAAAATATGCTAAAAAGTAAATCACACACAAAATTTACCCAGCTTCGGCAACCCCTGCCTACTGCTGCATTCCCAGATTTCTATTAGAATTAAACAGTATCCCGCTTGCAAACACTCTACTAGACTCACAAACTCTTTTGCTCCCGCTCACAAACACTCTCATAGACTCGCACACCCTGCTCCGCCTATAGAGTTTCGCTTACTCGTAAACTCTGCTCCGCCTATAGAGTTTTGCAAACTCGCACACCCTGCTTACTGAACTAATTCTAACTAGACAATCTGACACTACCTACAACCTAGGTGGTGATTTACCAATACTTTGACTCAAAAAGAAAAACAGACTTCAAAAATAAAAGCAGGAGCAAAAATTAAAATACAACTTTGAATCCATAATTTTTGCTCAAAATAAAACTAGACTTAAAATTTAAACCCTATTAACGAATAAAACTAAAACCCCCTTTATAATAAACAAGGCCGGCCCCTTGTTCTTTAACCCGATCCAATTCTTTTGGCTTGTGAGAATAATGCGGCCGATCCTTTTTCTTTTGCTTGGCCCGTTCCTTTTTGTCGAATTAGGGCTTCGGTTCTTTTCTCTTCCTTCTGAAACAATTGCGGCCGTTCCTTTCTGAAATTAGGGTTTTCTGAATATTGGAGATCGCGACTGTTTGATTTTCTTGCTTGGTTGGTCGCTCCTTCTCTGATGATTGATTCTAGTTTTCATTGCTCCTCTGTTGATCGATTCCCGTTGCTTGGCTCGCTCGTTCTCTGATGATCGAGTTCGTTGTTGATTCGGTATGTAATTTCTCTGTTTGTTGGTTTGATTGTTTGCCTTTTTCACTCGATACCGATGATGATGATTTCGGTTTTGTATTTATATGAGTTCGAATACACTTGCATTTGCTCGTATTAATTCGATACTTTCCAAAATTTTCTATTTCTTGATGCGCACGGCTTTCCTGATTTAACTTCACCTTGATACGCACGGCTTTGATTATGAAACGTTCGATTTTCTTGTTTCATATGGCATTAAAACTTTCCTTTTTTTTGATTACTTTGACTATTTCAAAGAATACAGATACGCACTTGACTTTTGAAATTGATTTCATCTTGAGTCCCATGGCAACGAACTTTCCTCTTTTAATCTCAGTCAATATTTGTTTTTGTGTGGTTCTTGTTGACTTCACTGTGATTTATTGTTTTGGTTTTCCGACCCCTGTGAGCTTCGTCTCTGGCCATTTTCTCTGTTGGTATTAACCTAAATTTAAGCATTTCACAGTTTCATCTCTACTTGTTTGTAGCTGCATTGCTGTTGTCTGGTTGCACTTTGATGTTGTATATGTGATGCATTTGTCATTGATAATGTTGTTCAATTTTCTTCGATTAACTTGACCATTTGTATACATACATTGTATGTTTCTCTGTTGCACTTTGATCATTTGAATTTGCACTGCTTCATGTTGTCACTTGATCTGTTTCACTATGGCTTCATGCCTTGTAGTTGCATTTCATTTCATGTTTGTATTGTTGCATACATTCCTTACTGTCACTGCCTGCTGTTTGTGGTCAAATGCTTCGAGTTGTTAATCATCCTATTATGCATTTTGATACTCCATGTTCTTCACTGTTTACATCACTGGACTTTGACTTGGTCTTTGTTGAACTTCTGGATGCACTTGTCATCTTCACTGTGTTGCACATTTGTGGTTTTGTGCATTGAGCATTGCATTTGTGATCTGATGCAGTTTTGATTTGTCGAAGCTTTGCATTTGAGTTGAGTCATGACAACAATGGCTTGACCTTTGCATTCAGTTTATGTTGATTTTTGAAATTTCACTTGAGTTGAATCCAGTTTCGAAACTTGGGTTTGACCTTGTGCTCGTGTCGTGATTTTAAATATATTGCACGTGCGTTGAAGCCGGTTTTTCATTTGGGTTTGACCTGTGCTCACCTGTCCCTGTAGCATTATCAAGTGTATATTGATGTGCACGGCCTTGTGGCATGTACAGTGGTACACTGTGCATGTCACACTGTTCGTGTGTGATGAATTCAAATATGAATAATGACGAACAACCCAAATAACTGAGGCAAATCATACTTTCAAAAATCATATTTTATTTTATATTGAAAAAATATTTCTTTTTCAATTTTACTGCGTTAGTGAATATTTTTGCAGATTTCTCAGATGCTGGATTCAAACTGGAATGAAGTTGAAGATAAAATACGAGTGTGAGTGATATGTAGTGAGGAAATTATGTAAACTGAATTGTGATGTAATTGTGATGTAATCAAAAATGTACATATATAGTGAGAGCTTGAATTTGTACTATTCAAGATTGTAATAAATATTTGTTTGAATAAAATTTCTGTTTGAATTCAAATTCTGTGTAACTTGTTCTGCTTGAATTCAAATTCTGTGTAATTTATTTTATTCAACAAATATTTATTTAATCTATGAAAAACAAAATAGTACATTACCAAATACATTTAAATGAATATATATGTTTATTATCATCAAACAAAAACATATAAGCGCATATTCATACAATCTCCCCCTTTTGATGATAACAAACATATATTTAAGATTTTGACCGTGTTAAATGTATTTGATCAATGATATGCTATAATTGCTCCCCCTATTTAAATGCTTCCTCTCTACATGATGCTCCCCCTACATATATGCATACAAATAGAAATATTCAAATAAGCCTAGATGCAATTGGAAAATTATTTGACCTTTGCTTGATTCTATTTGACAAAATCTTAACTTTTCTCTCCCCTTTTTGTTATCCGCAAAAGAATAATAGTGTTAGAGAAACATAGAGATTAAGTGATCAATATTAATCCAACGTTAAACTCAAATTGAATATAAATATTTAAACTTCAATAAAAATCAAACAAAAATCATAACTACCCTTGTTAGGCGCATATTCCACTTTTAGAAAGAATGGAAATGATGTTATAATATAAAATCATATAATCGTATCAACTTGTGGTACATTTATATCAGGAATTTGAATATCTACTAATCATGCATAACCGTTAGGACTTTTAAATGAGATTAGTAGTATTCCAATTTAATTTTAAAAATGAAATTCAAGTACCTTCTAACCACGCATAATCGTGAGGACTTTTAAATGGGATTAGAATCAACTTGTCTATTTAATCAATTATTTGATATGCGTTCCATACATGCATAACCGTAAGGACTTTTAAATGAGCATGGAAGCACATAATCAAATATCCAAATAATTCACCCATGCATAACCGTGAGGACTTTTAACTGAAAGTGAATACTTTGGATATTTATTTATTTTTAAAAAAAATGTGACATGAAAAACAAATGATTCCTGATTATAGTACCACATATCGACAAACTATATTGAATGTTTGATAAACCATGGTCGACAGAATGATAGATATAGAAATGGTCATGGAATCTTTACCCAACAAAAAGTTTTATAATTCTTATTTCAATTCCTAAAGAAAATTTTCAAATATACTCTCTTGAGTAATGTATGTTAAATATCAACACTTATCACCTTTTCAATCACTATTTATCTTTTTGATAATTAGTAGGGAGTCGGATTAGTCAAAATTTTGTCATTTAAAATCAAATAAAATGACTAATCTGAAAATATGGTCAAACAATTATTTTCTCGAAGGGGTTATATGAGAAAAAAATTCTGCTAAATGAAAAATTATTTAAAATGAACAATATGCAGATATTTTCTATGAAAAACGATGCAGTTACAAAATGTCTCAAAAATCACGTTCAACTAGTAATTTTTCTATCAACTAGATTACCAGTGTAATCTGCATCTGAGTTTCTCTTTCAATCCAAAATATCACTAACTAAAATTGATAATCCAGACAATGAAGTGTGCATCAAAAATTTCAAACCCAATTTTAGCAACAATTTAAATGACATTCTTTGAATTTGAATTGAAGCAATGTAAATAGTCAGAAAATCGTGAATATAGAGTTAGCCAAAAATAACCAGAAATATTATCATCCAACAAACACTATGTTTTTAATCCAAACGTATATGTATGAAGTAATTCAAAGAATAGTGTTCTTGGCATAAATGTAATTAGCTAATTATGTAGACCAAGTCGGAATCAAAAAATCATCATCTCATTTCAACATCTCAATAGTGGCTGATTTCATTCAGAATACGGTGCAGATTATCACAATTAATATATCGATCAGATAAGTATACCTTCACCTGTTTTACCTTTACGGTAATTTTTCGTGGTTGCCCATTGTGTTCCTGTCACCTTTGTACTAGGCTAAGGAACTTTTCTTTGTTGCCCGTTGTGTTTCCGGAACAGCCAAAATCCAGAGAACACCGTTGTTGTTCCTTAGCCTGCCACCATACCTACACGATGAAAGATTTTTGTGACCTATTTATAGGTCCATGATTGTTAGTGGCAGAAGTATTGTGAATAAACAATCCCTTTGGAACCTAAACTTGTTTTGTTCTTTTATTCTTGTTCCAATAGACATGAAATTTGTTTGTAGTATTCTTAGGAACCCAAACTTGTATAAATTTTGTCTTCTTGTTCCTATGACCAAGATGTCCAATTATTTCACATCTATCAAAGACACTCTTACTTATTGCATTATCCTCAACTTGTGTTTTCCCAAAACCTAGTCCTTTTCTGTTGTTAGCAAAAATTTGATTTCCCAATAGCATGTTGAAAGATTTTTCGCCTCTTGAAAAGTTATTCAGAGATTTCTCAAGGTTTTGGACTTTGCTTTTTAGTGTTGTGTTTTCAGTGACAAGTGAGGTGCATCAATTTATAAAATCCTTTTTCCTAGTGTCGATGGTTTCCTTTAGATTCAAGTTTTCTTTTTCAAGATTCTCAAAGTTATTCCTAAGTTCTGATAATTCTGAATCTAAAATCTTACATTTTTCACATTCTACGTTTTGAATATTTTCAAGTTCAGTTTCTAACCTAAAATTTTCATGAGCAAGTTCTCTCCTATCAGATTTCAGTTTTTCAATTTTAGATTCAAGAGCATCAACTACTTTAGTAAGATCAAGACACATAAAAACAAGGTCTCTACAGGAATAGTTACCTCTCTCACTAGATTCCTCTGAGCTTGTTTCTGAATCTGATTTCGCCATAAGACACAAGTTAGCCTCCTCTGAGCTGCTATCCAAAACTTCCTCTCCTTCTTCATCATCCCAAGTCGCTGCAAAGACCTTCTTCGTCTTTTTCTTTCCTTTGTTGTATTTGAGAAGTGGGCATTCTTGTTTGAAGTGGCCAGGCTTGTTGCAGTTATAGCACGTCAATTCTTTATCGGAATTGTTAGACTCTCTTGACCTATTACCAGATGTTTTCTTCTTGCGTGGCTTGAATCTTGACCATTTTCTAAGATTATTGACAACCATTGCAAGCTTTTCAATTGGATCTTCTTCATCTTCATCGCTCTCTTCTTTGCTCTTTAAGGCAATCGTCTTCTTCTTTGGTTCGGAGTTGTTGCGTTCCTCCTTTGCTTTTAGTTCAAGCTTGTAACGACCCGTCAATTTGCGTCAGTTAAATTTGTTATTTCAATAAGATTAGATAATTTAATTTAGAAAGAAGTAACTTTCAATTATACTAATAAAAATGTCTATTTACTGAATAGAAAGATTTTTAAATCATTAAAAGAATTTATTGAGGTTCCAATTTATAATTTATAACATTTAATGTAGACTTAATTTCAATTAATTACCTTAAATCGTGCAGTTAGCGCAGATTTGTTTGTAATTGAAGTAGTTAATTCTATAAGATGAAGTTAATGATAATTCTATTTATAATTGGACCATTTGTTGATATAGACTTTAGAAAGCAAGATTTATAAATTTAATTAAAGTATCAAAATTCAACAATGGTATTTATTGCAAAAGAGTGGAATTAAACGTTTAAATATTACGTTATTGAAATTAAAATGGAATGTGTGGATAAAAGGTGAGAATATAAATGTTGAAATCAAATAAATGTGTTTTTTTTGGAGAATTTAATTTATAATTTCTAAATATAAGGAAGTGGAGAAATTAACACTGCAATTGATAGACTTATCAACTTTTGATTCACATCTAAACTGGTTAAATTATTTAAATTGATTATGAAATATATAAGCGATAAAATTTGGTCAATTTTAGAATTTTATTATAAAATTGGATTTTTATAATTTATTTTAATTTATTTAATTAATATAAAAATAGCCATTTTAGCCACGGACTTGGATTTCGACGAAACTAGTTTCATTGGATCCGTATCGGTGAATTATTGTAGGGTTTTAAGTTTCGTATCGATCGGACTTGTCGTTTGATCGTACGAACGCGAAACGCCTTGAAATCGATTTAATTGAAATCAATTTGAAATCAATTTAGAAATATTGTTTTCAGCATAACTTCTTCATACGATCGAATTTGGGCGTGAAACTTTTTCCATCGCGTTCAGAATATTTTAAAATACCTGCTTTGATATATGGGTTTACCAAATCTCATTCCAGGGTCAGAACGGGCTTTTTGGGCCAACTACCGTTTAGCACGTTCGTAATTCGTGCCCCTAGCCTTCTTCTATTTGTCTATAAATATGCTGTGATAAACCCTACCCTCCTTTCTATTGTCATTTGGCTGTACGTTCATTTTCTTCATCTCTTTCTCTTCCTCATAGATCTATCTACAGTTCAAAATTTCAATGAAAATTCAAACTCTCCAGAAAAATTCAAGAAAAATATATGTCGTAGTTCTCGGAACACGAAATCTGCTGGTGTGATTGGTTTTTCGATTGGAGCTATCATTCGTCCAGTAAAATTCAAATCATTTTCGGCCTTTCATCATCGCCGCAACGATCTTTGTCAGATCATCAAACCATTCGTGGGTTTTGTAGAGGGGACTGAGGGGAGGCGATCTATGTGGATAGTTTGTCGAATCAACGGTTGGATTGGCGTTAGTATTCGATTAGGGTTTAGCACATATAGGCGGCGGCTGTCCTTGTTCTGGGCGGTAGGCACGTGGTGGGCGCGCTCGGAGGTCGAGGTGATGGAGAGGAGGAGGTAGCTCGTCTGGGTGCCGCGCGCGGCCTCGGTGGTGGTAGGGCATCGTTGATGAAACGGCGTTGTTTGCCTCGTGTTCGAACAGGGAGGATACTGTACATCGCATGAGAGAGGGAGAGGATCTGTAGCATGCGTGCGTCCTTGATGACGTGGCCAGATTGTAAGTTTTGTTTTGTAATTTAGATTTTGTTTCCAAATCGTTTAAATCGAATAACTTTTGCATACATGATCCGATTGACGCGTGATTTTTTTTGTTAGGATCGTAATTAAATTCCAGATCTTTTGACGTTGGTTTGGACAGATTTGGAGACCGTCGAATTTTTGGGTATAAATCGGATTTAGACTCGATTTAAATTCAAAAGGTGAGTGTTTTAACCCACTCACAACTTCTAAAAGTTTTTATGTTTGTTAAGTTGAATTTAAATATGAGTAGAAGTTTGTTTATGACTGTTTGGCGTGTTTTATTCATTATCTCAGTTAAATCGCATTTATTTAATTTAACTGTTAACTAATTTTATTTATTACATATAATTTGACAGTTAGAATTTATTTATTTGCATATTAACTGCCTGTCATAGTTATGTTTATTTTTATATCATATTAACTGCCAGTTAAGTTTACATTTATTTTGCATATAAACTGCTAGTTTAACAGTTATTAGATTTATTATTGAATATAAACTGTTATTTATTACCTGTATGATTTATATGCTCTATATCGATGATTGTTTAAATTGGATGATGATTGCAAATAATGGTTGATGATTGATATTTGGATGAATGAATGTTATTTTATAAATAAATATAAACTGCAAGTTTGTTATGGATTATTTTTATTAATTCGGGATTGTGGTTTGAAATGATATATAACCGTAAATATTTAAATTCGCGGATGGAAATGATAAATATCCGTACCACTTGACCCTAGGGTAGAAAATTATATACGGACACCGGATTGGTTAAATTAAATGATTTTTTTTAAGCTTAAATTTTGAATCTGGATTTAAATGATAATTTGAGAAATATATGATTTCTACGGATTGAATTATTATCGGAATTTGAGTTTATGATAAAATTTGTATTGGGTTTTAAGGTATTGTAAAAAGGGAATTTATATGTAATTTCAAAGTTGAATTTTTGAATAAAAGTGAAATTTGTCAAAATTGAGAAATTTGAGTGTTGAAATATAACTTTGAAGTGTATTAAGAATGGAAATAATGTAACTTAATATTTCAAACATGAAATTGGAATCGATGTAAACGAAATGTTTTATTTATAGAATGTGAATGGAGTTTTGAAAGTGGATTTTGTTGGAAAAAAATATTGAATTGAAATGTTTTTGTGTGGAAATGAAATGAATAGTAAATTGATAGTATTTTAAAATTCATATTTTAATATAAATTATTTTAAAATATATTACCATAAAGATTGTAAGATTTTTAAATTATTAAACTATTTTACCTATCTCAACTATATATCAAATCATTTTAACCTATATTTTAAAACCAATTAATTTATATTAAACTAGTTAACCCTTTTTCAGTTATTTTAAAACTAATTAACCTATTTTAAAGCTAATAAATCTATTTTAATTATGTTTAATCCACTATAAATTTACTTAACCGTCTTAGGTCAATTAAACAATATTTTAATCTATAGTTAAACTATTCTAGAGTAATTTAACTATTTATAACTACTATACTTATTTAAACTATTTCTAAATTTTCCAGTCTAAGTAAAGAGGAAATGTTAATTAAATGCTTGGTTTTAAAAGGGAATAAATTGAATTGATGATTTGAAGTAAGAATGTAACCTGTTTGGAAATATGAAATTTGGAAAGAAATTATGGTTTTGGAAACTGGAAATGATTTCAAAGTGAATAGGGTTTGAAAGCGAATATGATTTGAAAATGATTATGATTTGAAAGTGATATGTTTTGAAATCGAATATGATATCTTAATATAAATTGTAAATCGACTTTTGAAATATAAAAGAACCATCCGATGTGAAAATTATAACGATTGGTTGTTAAAGAGACCGGGATCGGATATTGTCTTATAGCCGGCCAATACCGAAACCACTTTAACAACTGTGTACGCGGTGGAGATTCCAGAATGAAGTAGGATGGTGGCGACGTTCTCGAGGTATATTACGTGGACCCAACTCCCGTGAATTAGCATAAATGACAAAAACAGGAGCTATACCGGGCTACACAAAGGGTCGCACCCTTTCATCGAGCATGCTCCATCGGAAACCATTCTATTACTTTTGTGATTCGATATGTGGCGCCACTTTGATTCGGGGGTATTGTTCGAGGTGGGCGGAAGCTGCTGGCTTGCCGTCACCACCGGTCCGGGAGTGCAAACGGTGTATCCACCCTGGCGTTGCCTCGCGTGCCGTGTCATCTCCTTATATCGAGCCCACTACGATTTTGGTTTTAAAGATCCGACCGCGTTAAGGTTCACCATCCCCTTAACGCTATTTTCTATATGATTATACTTTACTGATTAGACACTACTGTATATAGAGAAATATACTACATAGTAAATAGTTTAACGGATCCTTAAGAGATGTAAATCCCGAGCATCTTTTGAGTTACTGCACTCATATTTATTTCTGTTGATTTAACTTACATAAGATCCTTTAGTTCTGACTCGAGTGTTTTGTCTTTTCAATTCGCTCGGGTCAGTCCGAGCGTTTCAGGATTGAAGAATTTATTTCTGGAGGAAGAAGACGAAGATTTTATTATTATTACTATAGATTGTATGGTTCCACTACACTCATATTGTTCCGCTGCATTGTTATATGGTATGTGTACTCTGATATGTCTTGTATAAATAAAATAAAGGTTTGTAAAACAGCTTCATGAACTGTATATTGATTATTATATTTTATCCATCCGCTGTGAGATTCTGTTTAGTTTTTCTCTTCTCTGTTATTTTTCTTATTCACCCCATAACAATCCGCCCTTCCGTATGGTTTGAATCGGCATGTGTGTCAGTTTAAAGCGTGCGAAAAGGCGGGATGTTACAAAGCTTATATGTCATCAAGTTACCGATCAACTCCTCTATACTTAGTTTACTCAAATCTTTCGATTCTTGGATTGCCGTGACTTTTGCCTCAAAGTTCATTGGTAAAACTCGTAGCACCTTCCTCACAAGCTCTACCTCAGTGAATACCTTCCCGAGCGCTCTAGCGTTGTATACCAAAGTTGAAAAGCGTCCAAACATGTCCTTTATGCTCTCGCCTTTGTACATCACAAAGTTCTCGTATTCATTGCTGAATAGGGCTAGACGAGACTCCTTGACTTGAGAAGTTCCTCCGTGTGTCATCTCCAAAGTGTGCCAAATTTCCTATGCTGTTGTACAATGAGAAATTCTATTAAATTCATTTTTATCAAGAGCACAGATCAAAGCGTTCATTGCTTTGGCATTTGTAGTTTTTAATTTCTTATCGTTAGCATCCCACCTATCCTTAGGTTTAGGAATCTCAGTACCACCAACAGTTATAGTGGGAGGTTTATAACCAGTTTCAATAATATCCCAAACATCATAATCAACGGAACTAAGATAAATACTCATCCTAACTTTCCAACAAGCATAATCATTCCCGTTAAACATGGGTGGCCTAACAATAGATTGCCCCTCAGAAAAAGCATTATTTGATGAATTCATGACTCTAGAGTTAAAGAAAAAATACCGGGCTCTGATACCACTGGTAGGATCTAGATTAACCCTAGAGGGGGGTGAATAGGGTTATAGCAAATTTTCTCGTAAAAACAAACTGCAGAAATAAATATGCTGAAAAGTAAATCACACACAAAATTTACCCAGCTTCGGCAACCCCTGCCTACTGCTGCATTCCTAGATTTCTATTAGAATTAAACAGTATCCCGCTTACAAACACTCTACTAGACTCGCAAACCCTTTTGCTCCCGCTCACAAACACTCTCATAGACTCGCACACCCTGCTCCGCCTATAGAGTTTCGCTTACTCGCAAACTCTGCTCCGCCTATAGAGTTTTGCAAACTCGCACACCCTGCTCACTGAACAAATTCTAACTAGACAATCTGACACTACCTACAACCTAGGTGTGATTTACCAATACTTTAACTCGAAAAGAAAAACAGACTTCAAAAATAAAAGCAGGAGCAAAAATTAAAATACAACTTTGAATCCATAATTTTTGCTCAAAATAAAACTAGACTTAAAACTTAAACCCTATTAACGAATAAAACTAAAACCCCCTTTATAATAAACAAGGTCGGCCCCTCGTTCTTTAACCCGATCCAATTCTTTTGGCTTGTGAGAATAATGCGGCCTATCCTTTTTCTTTTGCTTGGCCCGTTCCTTTTTGTCGAATTAGGGCTTCGGTCCTTTTCTCTTCCTTCTGAAACAATTGCGGCCGTTCCTTTCTGAAATTAGGGTTTTCTGAATATTGGAGATCGCGACTGTTTGATTTTCTTGCTCGGTTGGTCGCTCCTTCTCTGATGATTGATTCTAGTTTGCGTAGCTCCTCTGTTGATCGATTCTCGTTGCTTGGCTCGCTCGTTCTCTGATGATCGAGTTCGTTGTTTATTCGGTATGTAATTTCTCTGTTTGTTGGTTTGATTGTTTGCCTTTTTCACTCGATACCGATGATGATGATTTGGGTTTTTTATTTATATGAGTTCGAATACACTTGCATTTGCTTGTATTAATTCGATACTTTCCAAATTTTTATATTGCTTGATGCGCACGGCTTTCCTGATATAACTTCACCTTGATACCCACGGCTTTTAATATGAAACGTTCGATTTTCTTGTTTCATACCGCATTAAAACTTTCCTTTTTTTTGATTACTTTGACTATTTTAAAGAATACAGATACGCACTTGATTTTTGAAATTGATTTCATCTTGAGTCCCATGGCAACGAACTTTCCTCTTTTAATCTCAGTCAATATTTGTTTTCGTGTGGTTCCTTGTTGACTTCACTGTGATTTATTGCTTTGGTTTTCCGGCCCCTGTGAGCTTCGTCTCTGGCCATTTTCTCTGTTGGTATTGACCTAAACTTAAGCATTTCACAGTTTCATCTCTACTTGTTTGTAGCTGCATTGTTGTTGTCTGGTTGCACTTTGATGTTGTATATGTGATGCATTTTTCATTGATACTGTTGTTCAATTTTCTTCCATTAACTTGACCATTTGTATACATACATTGTATGTTTCTCTGTTGCACTTTGATCATTTGAATTTGCACTACTTCATGTTGTCACTTGATCTGTTTCACTATGGTTTCATGCCTTGTAGTTGCATTCCATTTCATGTTTGTATTGTTGCATACATTCCTTACTGTCACTGCCTGCTGTTTGTGGTCAATTGCTTCGAGTTGTTAATCATCCTATTTTGCATTTTGATACTCCATGTTCTTCACTATTTACATCACTGGACTTTGACTTGGTCTTTGTTGAACTTCTGGATGCACTTGTCATCTTCACTGTGTTGCACATTTGTGGTTTTGTGCATTGAGCATTGCATTTGTGATCTGATGCAGTTTTGATTTGTCGAAGCTTTGCATTTGAGTTGAATCATGACAACAATGGCTTGACCTTTGCATTCAGTTTATGTTGATTTTTGAACTTTCACTTGAGTTGAATCCAGTTTCAAAACTCGGGTTTGACCTTGTGCTCGTGTCGTGATTTTAAATATATTGCACGTGCGTTGAACCCGGTTTTTCATTTGAATTTGACTTGTTCTCACCTGTCCCTGTAGCATTATCAAGTGTATATTGATGTGCACGGCCTTGTGGCATGTACAGTGATACACTGTGCATGTCACACTATTCGTGTGTGATGAATTCAAATATGAATAATGACGAACAACCCAAATAACTGAGGCAAATCATACTTTCAAAAATCATATTTTATTTTATATTGCAAAAATATTTCTTTTTCAATTTTACTGCGTTAGTGAATATTTTTGCAGATTGCTCAGATGCTGGATTCAAACTGGAATGAAGTTGAAGACAAAATACGAGTGTGAGTGATATGTAGTGAGGAAATTATGTAAACTGAATTGTGATGTAATTATGATGTAATCAAAAATGTATATATATAGTGAGAGCTTGAATTTGTACTATTCAAGATTGTATAAATATTTGTTTGAATAAAATTTCTGTTTGAATTCAAATTCTGTGTAACTTGTTCTGCTTGAATTCAAATTCTGTGTAATTTATTTTATTCAACAAATATTTATTTAATCTATGAAAAACAAAATAGTACATTACCAAATATATTTAAATGAATATATATGTTTATTATCATCATACAAAAACATATAAGCGCATATTCATACAATCTCCCCCTTTTGATGATAACAAACATATATTTAAGATTTTGACCGTGTTAAGTGTATTTGATCAATGATATGCTATAATTGCTCCTCCTATTTAAATGCTTCCTCTCTACATGATACTCCCCCTACATATATGCATACAAATAGAAATATTCAAATAAGCCTAGATGCAAATGGAAAATTATTTGACCTTTGCTTGATTCTATTTGACAAAATCTTAACTTTTCTCTCCCCTTTTTGTTATCCGCAAAAGAATAATAGTGTTAGAGAAAAATAGAGATTAAGTGATCAATATTAATCCAACGTTAAACTCAAATTGAATATAAATATTTAAACTTCAATAAAAATCAAACAAAAATCATAACTACCCTTGTTAGGCGCATATTCCACTTTTAGAAAGAATGGAAATGATGTTATAATATAAAATCATATAATCGTATCAACTTGTGGTACATTTATATCAGGAATTTGAATATCTACTAATCATGCATAACCGTTAGGACTTTTAAATGAGATTAGTAGTATTCCAATTTAATTTTAAAAATGAAATTCAAGTATCTTCTAACCACGCATAACCGTGAGGACTTTTAAATGGAATTAGAATCAACTTGTCTATTTAATCAATTAATTTTGATATGCGTTCCATACATGCATAACCGTAAGGACTTTTAAATGAGCATGGAAGCACATAATCAAAAATCCAAATAATTCACCCATGCATAACCGTGAGGACTTTTAACTGAGAGTGAATACTTTGGATATTTATTTATTTTTAAAAAAAATGTGACATGAGAAACAAATGATTCCTGATTATAGTACCACATATCGACAAACTATATTGAATATTTGATAAACCATGGTCGACAGAAATAATGATAGATATAGAAATGGTCATGGAATCTTTACCCAACAAAAAGTTTTATAATTCTTATTTTAATTCCTAAAGAAAATTTTCAAATATACTCTCTTGAGTAATGTATGTTAAATATCAACACTTATCACCTTTTCAATCACTATTAGTGTAACGACCTGTAAGATTTTAATAAATTTTATTGTTTTATTAACGTATTTAATTGGATTTTGGTAAAATTTTAAAAAAATTAATTTGCAAATAAAAAGCTAATATTAGGATTACGTCCAACTAAACATAGCAGATGGCAAATTTTCAATTTAGTTTATGGAAGTTTATTTTATTAAGTAACTCTACTGCATTCAAATCAGTTAATAATTGATGATGATAAATTAATTTCCAAACATAAATATTTTTCAACAGAAAATTTCTAAATCCTCTTCTGAGTGAGACGACATCTTTTGTTTTTTTCAAATTCGGACGTCTACTGCTCCGTTTACCTTATTTTCTGCAAGATAGCAGTATTTTCGGTACCGATTATCGACTTTTGATCGGATGATCGTACCACTGATAACTGTATACCGATTTGATCATCTCGTCGTGTTGATCCCTACGGTATATTTATTTTTGTATCTTGTGATCCGGTGCACAGCGAAAATCCGTAAAAAGGGTAACTGTATCGGTACCACTTTTACGTATTTGATAGTTGTGTCAGTTCAAATTTCGAACCATTGGAATATAACAGTCACTAGCTTTCATTTATTTTACCAAATCTTAGCTGTTGACATCTCATACAGTTGGAAAGTTAAAACGTGTAAACATATATACGTTTCTGAATTCATTAAAATAGAGAGTTCTCTTTGAATTTGCTAACGTCTGGTTTCTTTCATTTCGTTCAAATCTTTCTCGTGCGTTACTATAACAAATGCTCCTTACCTTGATTTTTCACCTAATCAAACGGATTCTCTTCATTTCCTTTTATTATGGCTTGACTCACGTTGAGAAATCAAGGGGCAAATTTCACGTTTCGTTTACAAATAAAACTCTGAAATGTGCTGAGAAAATATACCATAATATAACTTATTGCTCAGCTCATATTTTGCCTTCATTCTCTTTCTTTCTTCCTCTCATTTTCCACAACGTCACAACCCATCCCCGCATCAACCTCTGCCGTTATCTCCTCCTGCCGAGATCACTACCACACCTCCACTCGAACACCCAGCGCCGTTATCCTCCACACCGCCTTTGCCTCACCTCCCAAGGCACGAAGACCTTGTCATCCTCCGCCTTGCTCCACCCAGTCCTCCAGCCGTGCTTCGCCAGCCACCACCACCGTACATACTCACTGTCCCCTCAGTGCTTGACCTTCCTCCCCCAGCCGATCGAGTGCTTTGCCACCAAAGCTTCACTGCCTTCTCCACCTCCCCTCACGACAACCAGCAACCATCGGCCACATCACAACACCCATCGCCTCCACCCACTCAGCTGCGCCCACCTTGACTCCCAGTATCACAAAAACTGCAACCAAGCCCTCCACCTGCCTCTCTTTCCTAAGTTGTATAATATACATTATATATCAGGTCAGTATATATAATTCGTTATGCAAGTTTTGTTAGTATTTTACTTTACATAAATAACAGTTTGGGGTAGTATATATGA